>CM061258.1:85152500-86402500 GCA_030848825.1 Tadarida brasiliensis | reverse complement strand
TCATATGTTAAATCTTCATGTTACTTCCCAATGATCTCGTTCAACTGATTAAAAATTATTACACTAATAAAGCTATTACAATACAAAAGGAAATTTAAAAATTTTAAATATATCATCTAATTATTAATGTATTTATTTTCACCACCAGATGGCATTATTTAGTTTTTTAAAAGTTAAAAAAAAAAAAACCCAAAAAACAAAACAACATAAAAAACTATACGAACATAATACCAGCAGCATATTATTCAAAATAGTTTAATATGACAGAGAACAATCTTGTCTCAAACAAAAGAATCATCAGAGAAATGGATTGATGTTTTTCCTTTTTTCCAGCATCATTCCATCTCTACAAGATGTTGCTTCTTTTGAAATCAGCTAAAGATTAAATATGTATAAGGGACACACTGGGGGACACCGAGAGAGGAGAATTGGGCCACAAGTGCTCATGTTCGGAAACAGATGGTTTGAAAATGAATAAAGGTAATTAATAATAATGATGTCTTGACTGTATGGAGCAGCTGTCCTGCTCAGAGCTCAAAGAACTTCATTACCTCATGTATCCTCCCGATTTCTAATCATGACATTAAGAATAGAATGGACACACCTTTCTGTTTTGTTTTCTATTTTGTTTTCTGGGACTTCAGACAGTAGTAATCCCTCCTAATACACTAGATCTACATTCGTGGTTATAATCATAACATATATAAATACCCTGCCGGTTGTTTTAAATAATGGGAACAAAAACTTTAATATCACAAATGCAAAACTGCTTGAGCTGGTGGGAAAGGAAGGTAGAGAAACTTGGAAATATTTGTTATAGAAATTCAGACTCAAGAATACTTTCCTATGTATCAGATAGTTTTTTAAATGCGGATTGAGATGAGTTATTCATGTAGCATCTTAACTAGAACACAAGTATCTGATTAGTAAACTAGAGAATATTTTGGGTTTTTTTCCCACTGACACTATGCCACCTTCTTTCTAGAGTTCTAAGTCTTGTGAATATTAAAGAGAATGAAAACACTTTTTTAAAAAAAATAA
The DNA here is from genome assembly GCA_030848825.1 of Tadarida brasiliensis. Classification (NCBI taxonomy): domain Eukaryota; kingdom Metazoa; phylum Chordata; class Mammalia; order Chiroptera; family Molossidae; genus Tadarida; species Tadarida brasiliensis. The sequence goes on along the minus strand of CM061258.1, from coordinate 86,401,459 downwards.
GAAACCCTAGAACTTAAAAGCATAATTTGCTAACATGTTCATCTAAGGAGAGGTGTAACTTTTTAAAACATTTTTACTGAGAAATTGTAATCTAATAAGAGTACACCACCTTGGGAAGTAGCACTTTTTTTTTTTTAATTAAGTAAAAAAAATTTGAGTACTTTATAAAAAAATAGCTTAAAAATTGTGTTCAATATCTATATTAGAATAGTATTTTTAAAAAGCAGAAACTATGAGTGTTAGGGGTCTACCAGAAAATACTGGATGAGATCTGAAAATTCTTTTTTTTTTTTAAATTCTGGGTGGAACACTTAATCCATATTTTCTTTCTCTTTCCTCATCTACTGGGCTGCTTTCAACTCTTCATTCCAGCCCCACCTTATCTTCTATCTAATCTGCCTATCAGGCATGTCTCTAGCTGAAGAGAAAGGCTCACTCTCTATGTGTTTTTTCTCCTTTATTGGATAGAGATCATAAGTTGCCTCAAAAACAGAAGATGAAAATGTTCAGAATCAATGTCCAAGAGAAAAACCCTCTTCTTTTAGGCAAATCCCTTGATAAAGTTCCCATGAGGCTTTCTTTCAGCATTTTGAAATGTTATGATTTCTTTTCCTAGTTCTACAAATCACCTCCTGAAAAGGAATTTCAAGAGAAGCAACATTCCCCATAAATCACTTCATCTATTCCTTCCCTTTAACTTTGAAATCACTGCAATTCTGAGTGCATCTCCACAGCCTGTGCAAGGCATTATGGGCATGGGACTGACTTGCACCACGGAAACCTGAAGAGACATTAGCATCATGAAATCAGTGCCAGTTTGACAAGGAATGTCAAAGAAACCCAAATCACCACAAGGTCTGCTTCAGATTTGGGCTAGTATCCAGGCTAATTCCTAGTTTAAGGAATCTTTGGAACGACCTAGCCATGGGGAATTTTCTTGTAAATTCTCCCTAGTCTGGGACAGTCATGTTTGAACCCACAGTCATTCTTCATTCTTTTTTTTTTTTTTATTTCTTCAAGTACCACTTCACTGAAATTTATTCCTCAAACATATTTTTTCTTTTTTTCTCTTTTTAAAAAGATTTATTTATTTTTGTTACAGATGTTTCTCTTTTTGTCCCCCATTGACACTCTCCTCCTAATCCCGCCCCCCCACCCCCAGCATTATTGTCTATGTCCTTGTTTACACATACATGCGTGTAAATTCTGTGGCTTATCTCTTCCCTCCCCCCATGTCCACCTCTTCTGAGGTTTGTCAGTCTGTCCCCCACTTCCATGTCTCTGGGTCTATTTTGTTCCTCAGCTTGTTTTGTTCATTATATTCCACAAATAAGTGAGATCATGTGATATTTGCCTTTCTCTGATGGGCTTGTTTCAATTAGGATAATACTCTCCAGGTCCCTCCATGTCGTCTCAAAGGATAAGAGATCTTTCTTTCATACAGCTGCATAGTATTCCATTGTGTATATGTACCACAGCTTTTTATCCACTCATCTATTTTTCATTCTTCTACCTCTTGAGCTGTTGTGGACCCTTCTCCCTCCATACAACTCCCAATTTACCCCCAGCCTGCACATGAAATCATTAATTGTTCAAAAACCTTTTATTGAAGTTCTACCATATTCAAGGCACTACATTTGATACATTAACAATTAATAATAACAAAGAATAGCCCTGTCTGGTTTGGCCTGCAGACTGAAGGAAGGGTTGTGGGTTTGATTCCCGGTCAAGGGCATGTGCGGAAGGCAACCAATCAGTGTGTCTCTCCCACATCGATGTTTTTTTCTCTCTCCTTTTTCCCTCCCTCCCTTCCACTCTATCTAAAAATAATGGAAAAATATCCTCGAATGAGCATTAACAAAAATAAAAATAAAAAAGATCCTTCAAAAGCTTATATTGTAATGACTCTTGGTAAACCATAAAGTAACAAGTGTTAAGTAAAAGAAGTCTCATGTAACCTGGACATGAGGACAGGAGTCCAGTAGAGCTCCAATCTATTCTTTTTTTATGGGTCTTTAACTTGTACTTCAAATTCAAAGCCCATATGTGCTAAAGGAAAGAGTGTGTTGTAAGCTGAATTTAAATCCCAAAATTTATACTTGCTGTTGGGCGACATGGACAAGTTATCTGATTCCTCTTGCTTTCATTTTCTCGTCAGATTTATGGGGATAAACAATGTCTCCTTCACCAGATGGCTGGGGGATTAAATGAGATGGTATCTGGAAGCACCTAGCACAATGCCTGGCCTCTCTCAGGTGCCCACTATGAACATGACAGGATTATCATTTATTGAGCAGCTTTTTGGGGGCCAGGATCTTAGCTCATATACCATCTCATTATTTTTCCACAGTAGCCTGGGGATAAACCTTATTATTCTCATTTTATAAGGAAACTCAGAAAAGAGACTTGTCAAATTTTACACAGCTAGCAAGTTTGGGATTGGATTCAAAATCATGTCTTTTCATTTCAAGCCCAAAGTTTTTCCTTTATATATTTTTAAGGATCACACATTATCTTGAAAGAGACATCTCCGAGAGGACTTTCACAAGGTGCTCTGAGTTATTTTATCCAGTTCTGCAACCCATGGGTCAAAGTTGTGCCACTGAAGCATGTCCTTGTCAGGTTCAAGTAGGGAAGGGAGAACAAAGCCTCCTCCCTCACGATGAGACAGAGAGCTTTTGTGCTTTTCCCCACAGAGGACATGTTGCAGCAGTCTGCAGAATGAGAAGAGACTAATTCAGCTGATTGTTCTTTGAGCAGTAGTGAGATGGGTGGATTCCCAAATGGTACCCCAAATGTGATGGAGCAATTGGCAGAGCCAGATATTTGGAAATGTCTCTCTGTGTCTGCTCCTTAGAACAAACCTTCAAAGGAGATAAAAGCTTTAGCATGAAAGGTGAGAGAGCAAGAAGTAAATGCCAGAAGCATATCAAAGGACTCAGAAGGCTTGGAGATCAGTGCTTAGCTCTCCTTTATAAGCTGCTCTCTGAATGGCCAGGGTTCTACCTGCATTTGCCTTTGGAGTTGTGTCACATGATGAAAGGCAGATGAACTCAGAGTCTGGCACTTGCATTAGTAAATGTCTTGATTCAAAATAATGTTGGAAGCAGAATATCTAGTAGGTAAATTATCATTTGGATTTATTTCATTATAAATCACCATCTATCATTCATATGCAAATAGCAACCTGGTAGTGTTTTGGGTCCATCCACTATAATGGACCCAATTATAGTGATTACTAATTGTTCCAGTTTATTTTACTCGGCATCCTATTTCCCAATTCTTGCCTATTATTGACAACATTTTTTAATCCACTGGACATGAAATTTGATTCTATAGTCTGTTTAATGATTTGTATATATTTTAGCATTATATAACAACATTCTGTGGAACTCTATTAGCAAAGATTTAAATTTTAAAAATATTTTTATATACATAAATTGGTCGAAATCAATGTCCTTAAACATAATATTAAACAATAAAATGTTCTGCTGTTCTTCAGAATTTTAACTTTACTCCTAATTCTTTTTGTAGAATCTGAGGTATTGATGATTAGCATATGTGTGTGTGTGTGTGTGTGTGTATGTGTGTGTGTGTAACAAGATTCAAAAAGCTTTGATCTCCCAGCATTTCTAGAAAAGAGGACTGTGTCTTTAATGTATGACTCTCTCTTATCCCTAATCCATAGTTTCTTCAATGCTATTCTCCAAACCAACTATTCTTAGCCAGACTTTTACTTTAGTTGCTTCTCCTGAATACTCATCCAAGTCAGTCCACACACATTTTACCTTAATCCTATTTTTTCTAAACCAGCCCTTGAACTGAAACAATTTTCCATTCCCAGTGCCATTTAAGCATCATGAAAGAATACGTTCTCCAGGTTTATCATTCTTGAAAGCCTTAATGCCTTCCAAAAGTGCTGCTTTTTTCCATCACCTTCATGAACATCTGTCAATTACCTTAATAATGGCAATGCTGCCTTCATATATAACTTCCAAAAACTTCTCTCAGTTTTCTGGATAACATGGTATTTGGCTCCCATTTTTCTTCCCAACCAGTACGCTTTGCCATCTCCTAAGTAACAAATAACGTACATAAGCATGAATTATGGGCCATCTTAGATCATAATATTTGTGCCCTGCCTCACATCAATGGTATACATCTACCTCTAACTTGGGAAATTCAAGTTTTAGGGGATCACATTATCAAAAGACATTACCTTATGACCAAGGTATCTATCTAGTTTACTGCTTTCTTTTTCAATAACAGCCTCTTTCCCAAACATCACTTGTTCCGTCCTCACTCATAGTACCTGATATCCTTCCTCCCTACAAACACTCAATCCTCTAAACTTTTCCCTGCCTTTGATGCCCTTTTGACTTTAGTCCATCCCTTTGTTTACTGAATCTCTGAGTTAACTTTGTCAGAGATTCACTCTTCCACTTAAACTCTCCAGCTATATGCTAAGATCTATGTGGTGGAGGAGAAACGTGATGTGTAATCCCTGCCCATAAACAGTTTACAACTGGATATGGGAGGCAGGACATTCATTTGTGGATGCTTCTCTTGGTTTAGCTCAGAAATGACACAGCCTCCTTTCCTGTCATCTAGCTTCGTAATTTCAAACTCTGTCTCCACATTAGAAAATACATGTGCCTAAAGTGGAAGGACTGGAAAAAGATATCTCAGTTTGGTCTCCATCTTATATGAGATCTTACAAAGTTTCTTGCATCCATTCTGGAAAGTTATTCTCACTTTAATTATTTTTAGTACTGTACTGTCTTTAAATTTTGTTGTGAGTTTAGAAATAATTAAGGACGGGTTAAAAACATGACCAATTTATGATGGTTAATATTTTTTTTTTAATCCTCACCCGAGGACATTTTTGCATTTATCTTATAGAGTGGGAGGAAGAGAGGAAGGGAGAGAGAAAAACATGGATGTGAGAGAGACACATTGAGTGGTTGCCACCCACACAACCCCAACAGGGGCCAGGGACAAACTGCAATCGAGGTAAGTGCCCTTAGCAGGACACAAACCCGGGACTCTCTGGTCCATGGGCTGACGCCCTAACTGCTGAGCCAAACTGGCCAGGGCGTTATGATGGTTAATCTTATGAGTTAGTTAACTCAACTAAGCAATGGTGCTGATGTTTGGGCACCCACCAGTCTAGATGTTGCTATGAACATACTTTTTATATGTGATTAACATTTAAATAGGTAGACATAGAGCAATTGAAATTATTTTTTATAATGTGGGTGAGCCTCATCTAATCAATTGGAGGTCTTAAGAGAAAAAAATGGAGGTCTCCTAAGGAAGAAGGGTAGCCTGCCTTTGGAAAAGAGCTACATCAACTCTTCCCTGAGTCTCCAGCCTGTCAGCCTGCCCTGCAGAATTGGGACTTGCCAGCCTCCACAATCATGTGAGCCAATTCCTTGAAATAAATCTCTTTATATATATGCACACATCCTATTGGTTCTGTTTCTCTGGAGAATCCTAGCTAATACACCATACTATATTGTATGAGCAAAACAACATGATGAAATAAAGGTCTCTGATGCAGGAACATCTAGTCATGAAATTCTCAAGAAACATTCTGCTGCTTTGTTTGCTTACTATATCAACAGCATAATTCTCATTATTTAAATCCTAATAGAAATAGAAAAAAACTAATTGTAGCATTAATAATATAATATTTGGCAAAATCAATTGCTGTTCCTTTTCAATAACATGAATTGACTGTTGCTTCTCCTTGGGTAATGGGATTATCAAGACAAGTTGATAGTTTCAAATATTGCAGAAAGTAATTTAAATAAAACATGAAACAAAAATTCACATTAATTACTCACCTATACAGCCATTGACCAATGAGTTACCAATACCTATTTTTTTTTCAACTTATTATAGGGTTTCCATTTTGTTTTTATGGGGAAAAAAGTATCATAGTAGCATTAGCACATAAAGTAGAAGAGACATTTTTCACTCCTTAATAGGTGTCAGTCACTTGCAGAATAAGGAAGACAAGGTTTTGCTGTATTACGGGAAAACATGACTCTGGCTCAATATGACTCCATTCTCAGGGTAGGAAAGACAAAGGGGCACATTGTTTTTTCTTTGTTATAGTGCAATGGTGATTTTATCATAGGAATACTACAAAATCATGTTAATAAAATGAACTGTAATTGGCAACAGAATAGATTTCACAGAAGTTGGAAGGGCAAGAAATCAAGCCACAGTTGGAGGATACCTGGGAATAAATTAAATGGGTTCAAGTCTGAAGTGCCTGATTACTTTCATAATGAGGTTCTTATAAAATTATCAGGGTCTATATGGGTCAACTAGGTGTTGTTTTTGAGAATTTGAACACGGTCATACAGTTTTCAGAAGACAACAACGGTGATTCAATTTCAGAAAGAAAAATTTGCCTAACTGGAGCAAAAACTTATTAGTTTGGTTGGAAAGAATACTGAGAAGAAATCAAGGCCAAAATGATTTGCAAGATCCTTATTGAGGACAGGATAATGGTATTAATCTGCTTGTTTTATTAAATAATAAATTTTAAAATAATAATGTAATCTATGCTAAGATAACAGCTCTAGTATGTTAGGGCAGAGGTATAGATTTTAATCTCTTACAAATTTACTTAAAATTATGCAGGGCATTCCCCATCAATATTACAAGAAAATAACCCCACACATGACAGCTATAGCACCCACTATTTTATCAGTCATAATTTAAAAATGAGGTCTACTCTTCTTCCCCCTGGCAAATTTTCCAGATAAGAGGGAAAGAGCTGAGGAAGGGATCCAAATGTCCATAGAGATACATAATGGCAGTTACCTGTGCAGACTTGGTATTCAAACACCTTAACTTTAAATCTTCATTCTGCTTCTTACAAGTAATGAGATCTTGGGTAATTTACACAACTTCTCCAAGATTCACTCTCCTTATGTGAAATTGGAATAATAATAGTATCATCTAAAGAAAAGTAAATTAGATTATAAAAGACTTGGCAGAGAGACTGTTCAATTAATGATAGCTCAAGGTCATTTAATAATTTATTAACTCATCTATTTTTTTCACTACATTTTGAGTCCTCAAGAATAAGGATTACACATTGCTCTTCTATGTTTCTACTGTATAAGAAGCCTAATTCAAAGGATGGTCTTGCTATAAATTTAATATTTCATATTTAGTGTTCATATTTCATACTTAATCATTTACATGGAGCAGATATTCCAAGTAAGGGTAAAGAAGAGGACAGTGCACACTGGACATGAGACGGTCTGGAGGACACAGGAAGGGAAGGGATGTTCCTCATCTCACTGGAGGGAAGAGCCAATCAGTTATCCACACATGAAGACAGGAAAGAGTCAGACATTGGGGCAGGTAGTTTAATAAAATGGCACCAGAGATAGGAATGTAGGCATGAGTTTTATTCTTGACACAAGTACCTTCTACTTCAGCCTCTTACTTCTTGTTGGAATCATAGATACTTGCAATAAGAAACCGTAACCTGCTGGTAGGTAGAAGCACTATAGTTGTACGTGAATTTTATGACTGAGCAAAAATAAGATAGCTGGGATGCATGGGTAGTTTCATACTTCAAAAGAGCCGAAGGCAAAATCAGATAACTGTTTATTCTTTCCTTCAATATCATGGAATGCTTATTATGTACAAGGTGCTAAAGATACAAATATACATAAAACATAGTTCTTATCTTCTATCCGTTCATTGGAAAGGGCTGACAGGCAGATGTATAAACAAAAAAGTACAACAACATTTTATAGGAGTCATAGAAATACATACAAGTCCCTGTCAGAATGAAGGTCTTACATGAGACGTAACAAAAGAGGTGTTTGAGGGGTTGGTGTACAGAATGAGTAGGCTATTCAGAGTGCAAAGAAAAGCAACAGTTACCAACCTGAACCTACACACAACACTAAGATTTTACACTCCAAGCTGGTATTAAAACCATGAACAGCTTTTATGATAGCTCTCTTATTCACTGCTCACAGAGGTTCTTTTGCACTGTCAAGTTTAAACTGTGTCAGGTAGTTGAGGTTGCTAGGATTCTGCCTTTATTGCATTATATGGGGTAATAAGTGTTTGGAGTGTCTGAGGGAGTGCTTATCAGCAGGTTCTTATCAACGCTGGAGGAACTATTCAGGAATATTTCCTTGTGACTGATACTGAATTCAACATCCTTGCATTTTCCTTTGACTTGGATAATGGGAGACAATCATGCTTACTGAATCTAGAGGTGAAAGAAGGCTCAGAAGACTAAATTAGACCTTTTACAATCATGATGAATTTGACTAGTGGTTAGAACAAACCTGACTAGGTAAGTAGTGGCAGATATTAACATACTTGGGGAGAAAATTCAAATTAAGGAAAAAGAAGGTGGACTTGACTATGTAAAAAAAAGTTGTGAAAAAATGTATTAGAGTCATAGCGTATAACACATATCTTATGTGCTATGAATTTTTAAAAGATTTCTTGACTATGGCAAAAAAAAAAAAATCACATTTGTTAAAGAACTTCAGAACCTGGAGAGCAATTAGGACAGGTCCATGAAAATGTGTCATAACTTAGTTCTTCAGCTTTTCCATTGCTCCGAGTATCAGGTCCCACCACAACAGAAATACTAAGATCGGTTGCTTTTATACGTTTATAAGCATTCTGTTCTATTCTGTTCTGTTCAGTCTCATCAATTGTTACGAAAGCTCAGTGCCCCACTTAGACCCATGCTGCTCAGTCCATCTATGGTAACAGATTGCTTTTTATTTCTAATTCATTAAAGACCGATGATTACATACAATACTATAAAAATTAATTACTAGGTAAATGAAATTACAAGACCAGACATGAGAAATGCAACTTTAAATTACTGCTTACTATTACATTCAACAGACATAAGTTACTCTGTCAAATTGCTTATAAAATTTCTAAATGCTTACTATTTGTTTACTTATCTCATCATGGACCAGTGACAAACATTCATGGACCAACACAGGTCCATGAATCACAGTGAGAGCAGCACTAACTTGGGCCCTGGTATACATACATATCTAACTGAGAAACCCCAGTACAGCAAAAGAGGCAGAGTGGTTAATGACATGGCATTAAAAGCCAAGCTAGATGTCAGGAGCTTTGTGTTCCATGTTAGCTCTTTTACTAACTAAAACTCACTAGTTGTCCAGTTTTTTTCATCTGGAAAATTATAAGTCTAGATTATTTTAGCATTCCTGTCCAGCTCTAAAATCTCATGTTTCTATGAGTAAAGGTTTTAAAATGAAGACTCCTAAAGAAAAAATGAGCTAGATTATCTGTCATGGGGAAGAGAATGTAGAAACATCTGTTACAGTGTTGTTACTGTATTTGCATGGGTGTGGTTCATCCTATTCTCCTCGACCTACACAAAATTACACATGGATATAGACTTATGATTCTGCCACCCAAATGACCACTTTAACCACCTACAAGTAACCGGAAAGACTGAAACTTTAGGTACATTTAAAACTTCTATCAATATCTATAAAAATTATAACTCTGGTGCTGGTACCAGTTTTCATATATGTGAAGTTTTATAATCCTGAGAACTGGATCACTGGTCCCATATCTATTAAGCACAGAACAAAAGGGCATGGTCTTCGATGTTACTGTCAGTTATTTATATATGTAATGTCCTTCTCTGTTTAACGCATGTGCTGCTCAACTTTGGAATAATTTACCAAGAAAGGCTATTTACTTTCCTTCTTTTAAAAAGTCATTAAAAAGAAGGCACTTTTACCCTGGCCAGTTTGGCTCAGCGGTAGAGCATCAGCCTGCAGACCAATGAGTCACGAGTTCAATTCCAGTCAAGGGCACATACTTCAGTTGTGGTTGGTCCTCAGCCCTGGTTGGGTTCATGTGGGAAGCAACCAGTCGCTGTGTCCCTCTTATGTCGATGTTTCTTTCTCTCTCCTTTCCTCTCCCTCTCTCTCCCTCCCACTCTACCTAAAGATAGAAGGCACTTTTTCTTTCCTGAAAAGGTTTGATAATGACCAACAGAAAAGCATAGTGATGAACAAGATGGACTCCAGCATTGTAATTTGTTGTTGTTTAAGCCTGAACTTAAGAAAAAAATGAGCTGATAATAATATTTTGTTTAATTCTCCTGGAAATAATGGTATTCCTATTCTTCAGCTCCAGTGGCTTTTTTCAGACCCAGATCAGCTTGTCAGGTTCTCTGTCTCAATGAGGTAGCAGAAGTTGCTCTCTCTCCTCCTCCACTTCTGATGATGACTTTAGATTACTTTCTTTTTCATGTGCCTTCTACAGGAATTAGTCCTGAAGATACAGACAAAGGCACCAGAGCAGGGAACTGCTTTTCCAGGTCACTGAGTATTCTGACCTGTGGAAAAATTATTTCAGCTTGGCCTTTTTTAACAATAACACCATAGCCTTTAAGGTTCAGAAGTGAAAACAGGCTAACTCTGCTGTCTTCACAAACCTTCAAAAAAAAATGAACTATTCCTCAGCTTAATACAGACAACTGGAAAACTCCTGCCTAAATAGTTATCCTACCAAATTTCACACAGTAGAAATAAAATTTCTGCCTCTGTTTGCACAAAATGATAATGTTGTAGGGGAAAACCTGACAGAGGACTCGAGAAGCCCACTGAGCCTGACAAGCCAGTTTCTTTTCTTCCAAACTTCCATAGCCACTTGGAATCAGTTTCTAATTACTGACTCTGTACGTGAGCTTAGGGCGTAGGGAGTTATCGCTACCTGACTTAGATGAAAATGTGCTCCAAAAGTTAGTTCCGTTCAATTCAACAAGATGTGTTCTAGCACCTGTTAAAGTAATCCACTTGTGCGGAGTAATCTGAGTCACCACCCTCCAGAGCCTCCAGTCTAGGCAAGGAGAAAGACCACACACCGGTTAGCAAAGGCCAGACACTGACAAGTGGGACAGAAGAGGCTCAGACACCTAAGGAAGTCAAGGGGAAAATGGATTCAATACGAGGAAGGACTCTTAGATGCTGGGGCTAAAAGAAAATGAGTAAAAATGCTTTTAATTTTCCTTCAAAAGTAAACATACATTCACTGTGGAAAATAAGAAGTGATACAAATGACATAATCCTATCACCTGAAAATAATTACTTCAACATTCAACATTTTTATCTATACATATGTAAGCATGAATATCTTTAAAGAAAATGTAATCCTCAGTATACGCTCCTTAATAATCTGCTTTTCCCCCTTAATATATAATGAACACTCTTCTATGTCATTAGCTGTTCCTCCACAATAGGTATGGCTCATAAGTTTCATGTTTCCTTTTATTTCTGATCCTGATTATGGCTGCTGAGAGCTTGATATTAAGAGGATTCTGAAACCATGTTCTCAGTGAGAAGGGAATGTCTCCACATTAGGGAAGGTTAGGGAAGGCCAGGTTAGGGAAGCTGCGCTATAAACACCAAATATTTGCCAGTTCATTTCTATATTACTTTTGATATCACATATTATTCGGTCATATAGTTGTAAATATATTTCAACTAATTCCATATACTTGGACAGTTAGGTTATTTTCTATTTTTTCCTTTACATGTAACATCGCAATGAACATCCTATGCATATATACTTGCCTATTTGTGTAACTATATTCTTAACAAAACTTTCTAGAATTGTTATTGCTGAATCAAAATATATGCAAAATTCCAAGGCTTTTAAAAAGCTTTGCCAAATTATAGTGCAGAGACTTTATAGCAATTTAAACACCTTAAAAGTGTGTATGAATGTACTAATTTTCTGGCTGCATTCCCTATGCTAGATATTATGTTTTCTTTTTAATCTTTGCTCACCAGTTTGAGCTGGTACATGATCAGTTTAATAAATATTTTAGGCAGCTCAAAAATGCATAGAGTGAATGGATGTTCCAGGTGCCCCAGGCCAATGCAGCAATCACAAAAGTGAGAAAGTCAATACCTTAGCACACCTGTAACCCATGGGGCATACAAAAGTTCTGCTATATACCATTATTAATTTTTAGTCTGTTACATCAGAAGCTACCCATTTCTTATAAGATTCCTTAAACGTCTCATTATGATTGTGGACCTATCCAATTATTTTTCCAATTCTGTCCATTTCTTTTATATATCTTGAGGCTATGATATAATGAAAAAACACTTATGATTATTATGTCTTCCTGATGGGCTGTTTATTATATTATTATATAAAGTCACTATCTCTATGCTTTTTGCTTTAAATTATATCTCCATATTGCTATATGGCTTTTTATTTATAAGTAGCATATAGTTGGATTTTTAAAAATCTAATATGACTACCGTTCTTTAATAGATAAGTTTAATCCATTTATATCATTGTGACTTCAGATATATTTGGATTTATGTCTGAAATCTTTATGTTTTCTGTTACTTTAATGTTTCTTTTCTTTTTAATCCTTTGCTTTTGGTTGATTTGATAAAGTAGTCTGTTTCCTACACAAACCTCTGCTGGTTTTTAATCTTAAATCTCAATCTTAAATTTTAACATATGTAATTCACCATAAATTGTACTAACAAATACTACAATTATTCCTTATTTTGATTCTCCTGCCAGTAATAAGGACTGTGGCAGGCTTTTACATCACCCTCCATCTTATTATTGTGTTAAAATTTTAGTATCAACAATTATAAAAACAAAACTGTATAGTTTTTATTTTTATTTTTTTTCTTTATTGATTTCAGAGAGAGAGAGAAACATCGATGAGAGAGAACATCGACTGGCCACTTCCTGCATGCCCCCCACAGAGGATTTGGCCCACAACCTGGGCATGTGCCCTGACTGAGAATTGAACCGGTGACCTCCTGGTGCATGGGTCAACGCTCAACCACTGAGCCACACCAGCCGGGCTATTTTTTAATATACATAATTAGAGCAAGAAATTGAAAACATATTTGAAAAAATGATGATAGAAAGCTTCCTTAACTTGGTGAAGGAAACAGACAAACAAGTCCAGGAAGCACAGAGAGTCCTAATATACATAATTAAATTGACCAACATATCAATTTTTGTGCTTTTCATTGTTTCATGTATTCCCCACTTTCAGTTCATTTTTTGTCTTGGAAAATTAACTGGAATATGTGGACTAAAAACTCTTTAAGACTTACAATGACCAAAAATGTCTTAGATTTTCTAGCATTCTTGATTTATAGCTTAGATATAAATTCCAGATTGAAGGGACTTCCGGTCAAGATGGTGGCATAGGTAAATGCGATATAGCGTCCTCCCATAACTACATCAAAGTTACAACTAAACTACAGAACAACCATCATTCAAAACCACCTGAAATCAAGCTGAATGGAAGTCCTACAACTACGAAATTAAAGAAGAAGCCACATCCAGACTGGTAGGAGGGGTGGAGGCGCCACAGGCTGGTCCCACACTCACATGTGGCGGATAAAAATTAGGAGGACACCTCGGCTGGGAAGGTCCTCCCTGAAGAAAGAAGGGTCCCTGTCCCACACCAGGCGCCCAGCTCAGGGTTCCAGTGCCAGGAAGAGAAGTCCCCATCACTTCTGGCTGGAAAAACCAGCAGGAACTGAGGCTGAGGCGGCTGGAGCCCCCGGCACCTCCTCTTAAAGGGCCCGCACACAGACTTACTCAGACTGCTCCCTCCAGACTCCAGCATGTGGGAGGCAGCTTGAAAGGCACCAGAGTCATATGGGGAAGAACTGAGCTGTTTGGCATTGGAGCGAAGGCTAAGGAGGCAGCTTTCTCCTGGACAGACGTGCTATCAGAGGCTTTTGTTCCTTTGGTGAGCCCTTCCCTGGGCCAGCAGATGCCACCATATCTGGGCCTCCAGCAACCTGGCTCACACTGTTTGCCCCGCCCAGGTGATTCCCTGAGGCCCCGCCCCACCCAACTTTCAGGCCCACCCAAGCTGTTGCCAGTTGCTTTACCATAGGATTGGCCTGTCTTGGATCCTGCTTCAGCTTTTCCTAAATTCTTTCAAACAAGCAGCATCTGGTCTCAGCTAGCCCCATACCTCTCGCTAAGTAATACATAGAAACAAACACAGGGAGGCAGCCAAAATGAGGAGACAAAGAAACAGGTCCCAAATGAAAGAACAGAACAAAACTCTAGGAAAAGAACTAAGTGAAATGGAGTTAAGCAACCTAACAGATGCAGAGTTCAAAACACTGCTTATAAGGATGCTCAGCGGACTTAGTGAGAACCTCAGTGAACTTAGTGAGGGCCTCAAGAGCATAAAAAAGGACCAGTCAGAAATGAAGGATGCACAGTTAGAAAGGAAGGAGGCACTAACTGAAATAAAGAATAGTTTACACAGATTCAATAGTAGAGTAGGTAAAGCCAAGAAGCAAACTGATTTGGAATACAAGGAAGCAAAAAACACCCAATCGGAACAGCAAAAAGAAAAAAGAATCCAAAAAAATGAGGATAGTGTAAGGAGCCTCTGGGACAACTTCAAGCAGGCCAACATTCGCATCTTGGGGGGGTGCCAGAAGGAGAAGAGAGAGAACAAGAAATCGAAAACCTATTTGAAACAATAATGGCAGAAAACTTCCTGAACTTGGTGAAGGAAACAGACATACAAGTCCAGGAAGCACAGAGAGTCCCAAACAAGATGAACCCCAAGAGGCGCACATCAAGACACACCATCACCAAAATGCAAAAGGTTCAAGACAAAGACAGAATCTTAAAAGCAGCAAGAGAAAAACAGTTAGTTACCTACAAGGGAGTTCCCATCAGAATGTCAGCTGATTTCTCAAAAGAAACTTTGCAGGCCAGAAGGGAGTGGCAAGAAATATTCAGAGTGATGAAAAGTAAGAACCTACAACCAAGATTACTCTATCCTGCAAAGCTGTCATTTAGAATCGATGGCCATATAAAGAGTTTCCTAGACAAGAAAAAGCTAAAGGAGTTCATCACCACCAAACCATTATTATATGAAATGTTGAAGGGTCTTCTTGAAGAAAAAGATAAAAAAATATGAACAAACAAAATGGCAATAAATACATATCTATCAACAATTGAATCTACAAACAAAATGAACAAGCAGAACATAAACATTCTCATAGATACAGAGAACTTTTGTTGGATGCCAGATGGGTGGGTCTGGAGGGATGGGTGAAAAAGGTGAAGGGATTAAGAAGTACAAATTGGCTGTTAGACTGACAAACCTCAAAGGGAAGGGGGGCTGGGGGGTGGGAAGAAATAAACCAAAAAACTTATATGTATATATGCATAACCAATGGACACATACAACAGTGTGGGGAAAGGCAGGAGGGGGCTGGAGTGGGGAGGAGGGGTCAATGGGGGAAAAATGAGGAACATCTGTAATACATTCAACAATAAAAGATAAGTTAAAATAAATAAATAAATAAATAAATAAATAAATAAATAAATAAATAAATTCTAGATTGAAGAGTGTTTTCTCTAGATATCTTGAAATATTCCATTGCATTCTCAAATTTACCAGTCTAAGTTTAACTTCTCATCCCATTGTAGAATAACTCTCCAATAGATTTAAGTAATTTTTTTCTTAGATATTTTGCAGTTTGATTATAGTATTTCTAGGTATAACTATATTATTATTTATTTTGCTTGTTGTCCAGAGTAACTTTGACCTTAGGACTAATTATTTCTTTTGGAAAATTCTTAGCAGCTATCTCACCACATATTGCTTCTTTTTCATTCACTCAACTCTACTTCCTATCAATCCAGTTTCTTAACTGTCCTTTCATTTTGTTCATATTTTTTTCATGCTACTTTCTGGGTTAATTCCTCAATACCACCTTCTAATGCTCTATTTTTTTCTTTATGAAGTTTGTTCAGTGCTATTGTGATAAATTGTGTTTCTAAAGAATCTCCCATCCAATATGCTTTTTGCAGTGAGACTTGGCTATTCCTGTCAGGAAGAGATTGAGTCTGTTTCTTCCCAATGAAGCTGGGTCAGCCCTATGACTTGTTTGACCACTAGACTGTAGCAGAAGTGACACTGGGCCAGTCCCAGCCCTTTAAGAGGCCTGGCATCTCTGCTTTCATACTCTCTCAAGGAAACCAGCCACTATGCTTTAAAGAAACATGGGCTAGACCAGCGATTTTCAACATTTTTCACCTTGTGGCACACATAAACTAATTACTAAAATTCTGTGTCACACCAAAAAATATATTTTTGCCAATCTAACAAAAAATAGGTATAATTTTGGTTCATTCATACCAGAGAGCTATTGTGTTGGCTGTTGTCTTTTTTTCTTCTTCTTTTTTTTCTGACAATCTAAGGGAAAAGAGGTCAGTGTCCCTGACTAAATAATCAGGTATTGCATGTTTTAAAATTCTTGCAGCATCCCTGTTGAAACTCACTGGGCTAGACTAATGAATGATAAGACATCAAGTGAGAAGAAAAAAGTCACATGGTAAAACCTCAGGGTTATGAATGAAGGCTTTTGGAACCTTTTAGCCCAAATGTCTACAGCCAAGTAAGTCAGCCCTGCCAAAGCTCCTAATTGGGCACTGCCCAAGGTCCTGACCCAGAATGATGAGAAGATTGTTTTAAGCCAAGTTTTGGTATAGCTTCTTACACTGTAATAGATAACTGAAGTAATTACTTTTTTATTTCAATGACTGTACTTTTCATTTCTAAGATTTATAATCAATTTTATAGCTACCTGTTTTATTTCATTTTTGTTTGATGTTGATTACTAATTTGCTGCCTTTTAAAAGTGGAAACCATGCCTCACTCATCTCTTTGAACATCCTAAGCATAGTTATTTTAAATCATTTTTAGCTGCAGTAACTTATTTATTTGACCACTGATTTTGTTGTCTGTCTGTTCTAGCATTAGATTTCACCATGTCTATTGGGGGGGGGGGCAAGAATGGGCAAATTACAAATCCATTGTATGTAAGAGGCTTTTTCTCTTTTCATTTTTCAACACCCCCTCCCATATCCCTGCCAGTCTACTGACTTTGCAGTTACCTCAGGCCAGAAGTATATCATAGTGATTTGGGATCTAATTTATAGACAAATTGTAGATTTTTCAGATTTGGTCATAGAACAAGGGGTACCTTGACACAATTCCAGGTCCCATGGCTGTGTTTCTTTCTGTCGTCCTAAGTGCAGAGCTTTCTCAAAGTCCAAAGCAGAGGTCAGGTACACTGTATGTTTTTATTTTTAAGCTTCCTTTCACAACAAAGGCAGTCCCCCTTAACCTCTGGTTTCTGACTCCCCCTCCCCCACCCTTTACCCTAAAAGATTTCAAATCTCAGGCACAATGACTTAGAGACCAATAATCTGGAGATTCAGCCCTATCCACTCTACTGTGTTTCTATTAATTTCTCAATTCATAGAGATGGTTATCTTGCTTTAGAAATTTGATCTTTCCCCTCTTTTTTATATTCTATTTTTACTATAAGATTGGGCCACAGGGAGTGAGCAAATCATACATTTACTAAGCTACCTGAGCTACAGGTTCAGTACATCATCGAAATGTTTTCATTACACATCAAGATTCTTCATATTCTTGGGTCTTTAGTAAGACTTTCTATTCTATAGACTTCTGCTTTTCAGAGTTCATGTAATTAGATTGGATTTGTGTGGATAATCCAGTATAATCTCCCTATTTTAAGGTTCATAGCTTTAATTACATCTACAAAGTTCCTTCACAGTAGTACTTACATAAGTGTCTGTTGAATAATCAAAAGACAGGAACCTTGAGGGGACATCTTTAGGATTCTGCCTACCACAGTAAATGATGACTGAAGCCATGTGTGGTAGGATGGAAAAAAATGTTATTTAAAATCAGAGTTGAATGTAGAAGGGTAGGAATAGGGAAGAAGCAAGGAGATGTAATTTATATCAAAAGAAAAATTAATCTACATACTGCCCAAATTCCATTTTAAGACACTGGTAAGAGAAGACTGCTGCTAAGAGATGCCAAAAGGGATAGAAATCAAAATTACTTAACTGTATGAGGATAACTAAGGTGTGAGAGAGGTTCCTCAACAAGAAAGGACTTGGGTCTATTGATGGAACTTAGAGTTGACAT
Source organism: Tadarida brasiliensis (assembly GCA_030848825.1). Taxonomy (NCBI): domain Eukaryota; kingdom Metazoa; phylum Chordata; class Mammalia; order Chiroptera; family Molossidae; genus Tadarida; species Tadarida brasiliensis. Next base: position 86,383,401 of record CM061258.1, on the reverse strand, counting down.
AGGAATTGCCCATGTCTCTTTGTTTTAAAAACTCTTACATTGACTCCCAACCCTTACTTTAACCTAAGCCTTCAGTGATGTCTACCACCATGAAATTGTCTTCAGTCTATGGTTCAGAGATAGCAAATAATGAAGGCTGAGTTCTACACCTGGACCTGTGCAGAACAGAGGCAAGAGGACCAGTTGGTTTAGGAAGTGAGATGCAAGTGATATCAAGTGTGCAGGAGGTTAGGAACCTGGAACCAGAAGGGACCATGAGACTGTCAGCCCTCAGGATCCACAGTTCTCTTAAAGACAGCTTGGGCCTTCCCATGAGATGGGAGCTTTGAGCCAATTTTGAATCTCTAAGAAAATAATAGCCTCCCCTGAAATGTGATTTACAGTTTAAGACAGTTCTCAATCCTGGTAGAGTATTAGAATTACCTGAGGAACTCTTAATAAAAACTCCCACTACTCAGGCTACACCCCAGAACAACTAAATTAGAACCTCTGGGAGTGGGACCCAGGTACCATTAGCATTTAAATCTTTCCAAAGTGATTCTAATGTATAGCCAAGACTGAGAACCACTGGTTTAGGCTGTGGAAGAATCTTGAAGAAAAGTTTACTTTTGAACTGTGGGCATTAGAAAAGAAGTGAGTAAACCAGGTGTTCTAAAAGATGGGAGAAAAACTAAATCAAAAGCGTGTGAAGAAGAAGTATCTACATTCGGCCCTCGTTTATCACAGTTAATCAATTCCAGACTCTACCGCAATAAATGAATTTCTGCGAAGTAGGATTCTTTATTTATAAATCGAATATTTTCACAGAGCATAGAAAACCTGTTTACAACCTTCTAAATACATTTTTTAACATTATTAGAGCCCTCTAGACATGAAATAATACCCTTTAGTCACCATTACACTCATATTACCTAGTATATTAGACAAAATAAGGGAAAATAAGACATATTAGACGTTACAAATATCATATTATTATTGTACATTTAATTACACACACACACAGTTCTTACACACAACCACTAACCTATGAAAATAGTGCAACTTGTTTGATGATGAAGTGATGAAGATGAAGAGATGTACTGCACAGCAAAGAAGAGCAAGGTTACTGCTCCTCTGAAGGCACAACCTCAGTAGGAGAGTCTTCAGGTGGTGCAGTATCTTCAGCAGGTGTGTCATCGTCTTCTTCCGCTGAAGGAGTACTAGGAGTAGGCAGTGGGTGTCTGGGTGCGTGGCTGAAGAACATCGTGATAGGCAGTTGCTGGCTCTGTATTTTCATATGCGTGAGGAGGCTTTTGTAGGGTACTATCGCTCCATCAAGTGCATTCTGGAACTGCAATGCACGCATCATTTGTGGGTCCCATTCGCCAATCATGTCCTGTACTACCTTAATAGTTCTCATGACTTGTGAGAGATGCTCAAGTGTAAGGACAACTTCCTCCTCCTGATATCCAGGAACTTCTGGCTGGTCTTCCTCCTCCTCACCCGCAGACTTAGTCATCTCCACCAGATCCTCGTCAGTTAAGGGATCCGAATGTTCTCCAGCAGTTCATCCATATCATTGCGGGTCATATCCGCGAAACCTTCTCGTTGTTGTGCATCCAATGCACTGGCAGCAGGTTCTTGTTTTTATTTTTCAGGGCCCGAGGGTTCTTGGCCTTGTAGATAAGGGCAGGCTTGAGCAAAAATCCCTCAGCATTTCCACACATAACGATAGTCACGTGATCCTTATACGCCTTAAAGCCACAGACCTTGGCCTCATCCTTAAAAATGAATGTCCAGGAAAGCATTCTTTTCCAGAACAGTCCTGTTTTGTCCATATTGAACACTTGTCCTGGATGATACTCACCCTCCTCAAGGATCTTCTGGAATGTGTTGTTCACATAGTCCTCTGCTGCAGGCTGGTCAGCAGAGGCAGCTTCTCCGTGGAGAATGACGCTCTTCAGATAATACCTCTTCTGGAACTTCTCGAACCAACCCTTGCTCGCTGTGAAATCCATGAACATTGCAGAAGAGGGTCCCGCGATAGAGTGAAGCTGCGAAAGTCAAAGCGCGAAGTGGCGAGGGACAACTGAGGTTCATCTCCTGTAAAGCACTGACAGAGCTGCCTCGCCTTCTCACAGATGACTAGCGAATCCAACGGAATATTTTTCTTGCGGCTGTCACTGATCCAAATGGCTAGGGCAGACTCTGTTTTCACTATGAACTTATTACAACTTGTAATGAAGCGCTTTGCTTCCTTGTTGAAAGAGACAGTAGCCGTTGCACGGATGTTCTTTTCATCTTTATGGATGGAGCAAATGGTAGACTCATTCAAATCATAATGGCGGGCAACCTCCATGATTTTCTTGCCATCTTTGATCATATCCAAGAGCTTCACCTTCTCCTGGATGGTAAGCATCGTCCTCCGGTGCTTAGTTTCATCGTCAGAAGGCTTAGAAGAAGCAGCACATTTAGGAGTCATTGTGGGGCTTAGATAAAAGTTCTCAGAAATCACAAACACTTACAAGAGCAAAGAAGCTTCCGATGCGGAGAGATGTAGAAGCGGATGTAGAAGCGTGTATGAGAGAAACAAACTTGCATGAGGCTGAGCCAATCAGTGGCCAGGATAGGAAGAGGATAGGATAGCCAGTCAGTGAACAGCATGCTCTGATTGGCTTGGTTTCACCACTCGTGATTTTTTGGAAAAAAGTTATTGCCCACACACAAGGAGTGGTCCAACGGTTGCACCTGGCGTTGAAGGATTTGTGGGGGTGCTCGAATACATAGGCCTACAGTCCATACGTACAGTAATTTTAATTTTAATTGTAATACAGGCGTGTATAATTGACTCAGACAACCAAGGGTGTGCTGTATCATTTTCACTGTCTCGATCAACTTTTTAATGAATATATTTGGAAAAAAACCGCGACAGAGTGAAGCTGCGAAAGTCAAAGCGCGAAGTGGCGAGGGACAACTGTATTCAGTTCCTCTGCCCATTTTTTAAAAATTGGGTTGTTTGTCTTCCTTTTGTTGAGTTGTATGAGTACTTAAATGGCCAAGAGAGATATGAAAAAATGCTCAACGTCACTAATCATCAGAGAGATGCAAATTAAAACGACTATGAGGTATCACCTCACACCTGCCAGAATGGCTGCCATCAACAAATCATCAAACAACAAGTGCTGACGAAGATGTGGAGAAAAGGGGACTCTAGCACACTGCTGCTGGGAATGCAGACTGGTGCAGCCACTATGGAAAACAATATGGTGTTTCCTCAAAAAATTAATAATTGAACTGCCATTTGACCCAGTGATCCCACTTCTAAGAATATATCCTAAGAAGCCTGAAACACCAGTAAAAAAGAACATATGCACCCCTATGTTCATAGCAGCGCTATTTACAATCACTAAGCTCTAGAAACAGCCTAAGTGCCCATCAGTAGATGAGTGGATAAAAAAGCTGTGGTACATCTCTTACGCTTTGAGACAATATGGAAGGACCTGGAGAGTATTATGCTAAGCGAAATAATCAGTCAGAGAGATACAAGTATCACGTGATCTCACCTTTTTGTGAAATGTAATGAACAAAATAAGCCGATGAACAAAAAATTGATCCAGAGACATGGAAGTAGGGAACAGACTGACAAACCTCAGAGGGAAGGTGGATTGGGGGATGGCGGGAATAGATAAACCAAAGAATTTATATGCATATATGCACAACCAATGGTCATAGACAACAGTGTGGTGAAGGTGGGGCGGGAGGACAGGAGCAGGGAGGAGGTGTCAGTGGAGGGAAAAAGGAGGAAATCTGTAATACAACATTAAAGATTTTTAAAAAGTGTGTAAAGCCCGGCTGGTGTGGCTCAGTGGTTGAGTGTCGACCCATGCACCAAGAGGTCGCTGGCTCAATTCCTGGTCAGGGCACATGCTCAGGTTGTGGGCCAATCCCCAGTGGGGGCATGTAGGCAGCGGCCAATCAATGTTCTCTCTCATCGATGTTTCTAGCTCTCTCTCCTTCTCACTTCCTCTCTCTCTAAAATCAATAAAGAAAAAAAAGTAAAAAGTGTGTGAAGAAGATGATTTAATTCTGCAGTGAAATTGAGTGAATGACAACATAGAGTAGGCCTTTAAATTTGACTAATAGCAGGCCACATTTTTACTCTGAGAAGTACATTAGTAAATCTGTGGGGACAAAATTTGGATTACAAAGATTTGAAAGTGACTATGGAGAGGAAGTAGAAGTAAATGTAGACTGTTTTTTTCAATATATTAAAGGGGATGACGAGACAAAAATGGAGACAATGACAGGGAAAGAGCACCAAAATAACTAGCAAGCCCAAATGCCAGGAGGGGCGTATTTATAAATCAAAGCCAAATGTGAATAGTGAGAACATTCTGACTATTCCTGATTCCACAAATGTTTCCTTATAGCCATAAATGAAAGGACTGGGTCTTGTGTGTATATAAGAATGAAAAATACTCCTTCACTTTTCTCCATAGGAGAAATAGAGAATGAAAATTAATTATAGCACAAAGTATATTTAGCTGTAATTTCATTAACCATTATTTGTAGGTGTCGATGGTTTTCTCTTTTATTCAATCTATCACACATTTGTGATAGGTTTCATAATGTAGACTACTAGACAGTAATAACTTATTGAATTCAAGTAAGTAATTTATGTCCATATGTGAATGACTTGATTTTCTAGAACCCTTAGAGAGATTTGCCTTGTAAAATATAGAAAACTTATTAATATAAATGAAGCTGTATTTGGCAATGTGAATAAGAAATGAGAAGAAGGCCTGCAGCCTATTCTCCCTCTGGCTGGACAACAGACCTTCTTTGAAGTCAAGTTCTGTGAACATGCCCTAGGTCTTTTGTGTATCTACTTCTGAACCCCAAGTTATCTAAGAATTCCATTTCCCCCATAGTGGGTCCCAGGTATCTCTGGGCCTTGCAAGAGATGATGGAGGAGGGTAAGAATGATAGTAGCTATTGTCATTTGTGAGTCAGTGGTACTTACAACTGGATTCAGAATATGAACCAGGAATTACATTCCAGATACTTTTAGGGGAAAACATATCTTTACATACCATGTGACATGTTTGTATTTTACTATATTCTTATCTCCAGACAGCCCTTCAGAAGTCTCTCTGCCACCCAGGACAACCTGAATCTTGCCTACCTAGAAAGGCTTTTCTGTTTCCCTCTTGAATGTATATGTCCTTCTGAAGAAGAGGGAAAAAAAGTGTCATTGGATTTTCAGTGTCTCACTGTTTATGCTAGTGTTTTATAAAACAATTAGAAGAGCCTTTGGGCAAACAATTATTTCTAAAAATCCCTAGAGAAAGGATACTCAAAGTTTTCTAGAGGCAGTGCTTAGATGGGCTTAGTGAATAGTCTGTTAGCTGCAGCCAGCCTTTGCGTAAGGGTTAGGAAAATTTCTCATCCACCGAATCACAGTGAACAGAGATTTTAGGGTAGAAGAATGACAGGTTTCCACTGTATAACAGTGACCCTTCAGTTACATAATTTATTAGGAGATCTTATTTGAAAGTCAGTTATCAAAAGTAAAGTGTTTTGAGATTTGATGGGGCCATTCTTGAACAGAATATAATAGAATTTCAGACTAGAACTAATGTCCACAATTCCAGAGATTCTATTTTATAGATAATGACAATGTGTAGAGTAGCCTGTTTCTGATATTTACAATACGTTTCTCTCTTCCTCTGTTTTGTAATAACATCCACAATTTTAATGAATACCTTCTATGTGCTGAGTACAATACATAACTTGTTTTATTTAATCTCCTCACATAACACCACAGAGTAAATATTTATGTTCCTGCTTATAGATGAGTTAATAGACTCAGACATATTGAGTAGCTTACTGAAGGCCATACAGTAAATTAACAACAGAGCTAAAATTTTAATCTCAGATCTATTTGCCTCCAAAGTTTGCATTTTTAAATTGTATACATTATACTTTTTTTCTAAATGTTTAAAGCAGCTTCATACCTATATAAAAAGGGACATTTTCAATTCTTCATGGCAGCAGGATTTCAACTCAGTGCTACACAAAGCAGTGAGCTTATTAAAAGGTTAAAGGAAAGCCGAAGGAAGCTGCTGGTAAAAATAAGGCTACATAAGGGATAAATAACATCACATCTTAGCCTTAAAGGATGTATTTCTAGAGAGACAAGGATAGCACACCATTATGCTGGTTTAAGAGTAACGGGTCATTTGTAATACCCTAGTTTTGACTCAAGAAATAATTTGAGGAATATTAGACCGAATTTATGAGGTTGGTAATCAAGAGCATTCTGACTGAATGACATCAGAACTAGGCAAAGAATCCCAGTTCTTTTCGTCTTGTGACCCTTGGGAGAAAGTGGTAGTAGAGATATAAGATTTTGAAATTGTTATGATAGGAGGAGGAAATAAGAAATTGCCAAAACTAAAAAAAATAAAGAGAGAGAGAGAGAAAGAGAAAAAAAATTGCAAAAGCTTAGTAGGGCAAATGGATTTGAGACCAAAATAAATTGTTCTTTTATCGTTGTTGTTGTTGTTGTTGTTGTTGTTATTGTTGTTGTTTGCACAGATTATTATTGAATTTTCTTTATATCATCAACTCTGTACCAGGTGCTGTGTAGGTAGACAAGAGAAGTGAGTCACAATACTTCCCCTCCAAGAGCTTATAATATAATCAGGAAGCAAGGCATAAATACAACAATGGATAATTTAGTGCTGAAATAAAAGGTACTGATCATAAAAGTTATAAAACTCAGCGAAGAAATAAGGAAATGAGGACTGGAGTGTGCATTCACTCAACTAATGAATTTATTGAATACCTCCTGTGGGCTAAGCAATGTAAGATAATGCTATGGGCTAACCTATAGAAGCTTTTGACAGATTAGAGGTTTGAGGTGCATTTGGAAAGAAGGAAATACTTAATTAAGCAGATAAAAGGGCAGTGACTTTCTGAAGAAGAAAGAATGTTTAAAGCAGCAAACTTATAGATTTAAGCATTTTATATATATATAATATACTTTATATATCATATATATTTTACAGACAATGTATTTGATATATTTTAAATATATAATATATTATAAACATTTTATATAGATACTATATATTATCATATAAACTCCTTTAATCATCACTCAATGAGTTAGTATTAATATTCCCATTTTATAAATGAGGAACCTAGGCTCAGAAAGGTTAAGCAATTGATTCCCTCAGGCACAGAAGTAGAAATTGGTATAGCCAGATTCAAATGCAGTAAGAGATTTTACTGCTTTGTTATACATCTTCTCAGACCACCATGTTAGAGAGGACCTGCTCACACAAAGAACAAAACATTACCATGCCTTAACAAGTATATCATCAGAAGTTTGAGTAACATATTGTCTTAGACCTTGGTAGTTATGATTCATCTCTAAGGCAAAGTTTGTCCAATTTTATGGTACATCAGAGCACCTAGAAGACTTGTTAAAACATAGATAGCTGAGCTCCATCTATAGAGTTTTTAATACAGTGGTTCTGGTATGAAGCCCACAAATTTTCATTTCCAAACAAGTTCCCAGGTGGTGTTAATGTTGCTGGTCTGAAGACCATATTTTGAGAACCACTGATATAAAAAGACAAGTTTCCACTTTCCTGACAAATCTTATACCTGGGGCCTTCCATCACTGAGCACAGAATTGGATATCTCTTTTTCCACACCCCAGGAATCTCAAACTCAACATGTCTAGAATTGAAATTACTATCTTCTTACTGAAAATATGCTCTTGTGTTTTTGCCATCCTAAGTGATGGCACAAGTTAGAACTTAGTACATTGGAAGCATCTCTGATTCTTTCCTCATCTGCCCCATCTAATCAAAGCAATATGTCATAGTGATTTTCTCTCGTCAGTACCTCTTTCAACAAATATTTATTGAGCACTACTACATACTAGTCTTGGCTGGATTAAGACTGAAAGATGTTGAATAACCCCAAAATATCACCATCAGACACTTTTCTGTAGTAAGGGAGAATGTCACTTCAACAGAGTCTTAGCAATGTCACAGAAGATAGAGTATTCATTCATAGGGGTTGGGAGTTGAGGCTCAAGTGTTTTAAGAAGGGTCTTTCAAAGCAGAAAACTCATTGGGATTGAGCAATGATCATGACACATTAATTTAGGATTGGTTGTCATAGTGAGATGAGGGTCGGGATGAGTAAATGGCTGTTTGATAAGTGAGCTGTTTGCCTAGGTGAGCAGACTACTGTCTCAGATAAATTGATTCACAGGAATTACCTGACACAAATAGTGAAACTATTTATTGGTTTATAGTCTTATCTTTTTTGAGCAAATGTTTCCTGGAACAAAATACTAACTCATGTTGACACAGGTAGTCTTTGTTCTTAGTCCTAATAACTATGACATGTTGATAAAGGTGATCACAGTTCTCAAACACACTGTGCACTAGATTTGAGAAACTTACATTGTGGTGAGCAGGCAGACAGGGTGTCAACAAAACACCTCCTTGTTATTTATAAGGTAGAAAGTGTACGTATAAGAAGAAATATCGGAATCTTCTTATGGACATCTTCACAGTGGAGGTAGCACTGACTTTGCATGGATAAAAGAGTGAAGGCAATACAGTCCAGGTGGAGCAAGAGGAATATGAAAATCCTGAGACATGAGATGTCATGAAGCTGTCTCCTTTCTATCCATACTCCCAGCCCTTAGCTGAGGTCCTCTTCTTTCTTCAAACTACTTCAAAAATCTTCTAACTCATTCCATCTCTTTCTCATCCCCAATTTTTGTACATGCACATCCCAATTCACTTTGTACCCAATGATGTATCTACCCAGGAGGGGGAGGGGGTAGGGGTGGGGAGATAGCCAGGGAAGCACTCTGCCTCCTTCTCTGGCTGTGTGAAGTCCATAAGTGGCTCCCTTTGCTGCCCAGTCTCTCACTGGAAAGGTGAAGATGCCTGCCATTCCAGTGTGGGGGTAGTATTTTATCTTTTTTCTGACCCAAATGTATGGGACCCCAAGGAAGATCCAAACAGGTCTTTATTTTAGGCTTTAGAAGAAAATATACACATCATATAGAGTGATAGGATGGGGTCAAGGTAGACTTTGGATGGTTTTACATTCTACTTTATCTAATCCCCATTCTTGAAGGTTCCTTCCTAGACCTTCAGCTTGTCTCCACATAGATGTACCCTCCAAAGACAGAGTGTCTCCCCGTGGACCTCTTCCCCTCCCTTCCTCATGCTACTGTCTTCTTGCCTCTCCTATGCTTAGAGATTTTACTTTCACTTTCTTCTCCCTTCTTGCCTAGTGGGCCTCCCCCCAGCAATTATCAGGTCTCTGACCTCTTGTTGGGCTTTGGATATCTTTATGATCTCTAAATTGTATGTGGAGGGTTGCTAGGTTTGAGTTGTGAGTCAGTTATAACCATTCTCTCTGTATCCACTTCTACTGATGGCTGTGGGGAGAAGAGGAATTTCTAGTTCTGAGAAGAAGAGGAGAGAAAGGACAGTGAGATTAGTTGCCTACTTGATATTGCAGTGTAATTTTACTTTTCTATTTTCTTAAGAGGTTTTTTAAACAAATAAAATCAGAGGTTTTATCCTGCAGGGGTTATTCTCCAACCAATAACAGTTACTGAGTCTATATAGGACAATCATATCCTTTATCCTACAGTAATGTTTAACCTTATTTTGGCTTTTTTTTTTTTTTTTTTAAATCCTCACCCAAGGACATTTTTGCATTTATCTTCAGATAGAGCGGGAGGGAGAGAGGGGTGAAGAGAGAGAGAGAAACATCGATGTGAGAGAGACACATCAACTGGCTGCCACCCACATGACCCCAACCAGGGCTGGGGACAAACTGCGACCGAGGTATGTGCCCTTAGTGGGAACGGAACCCGGGACTCTCCGGTCCGCGGGCTGACGCTCTAACCGCTGAGCCAAACCGGCCAGGGCTTATTTTGCCTTTTTTTTTTTTTTAACCTTACCAGCTTGAATAACATTACAAATCCATTAACCTATCACTCTTTCTCAATTTCTGGCCTCTTCTCCCTCAACTGTATCAGGGAAAGACAAGGACAGCCCTATGACAAATCTCATACATAACCAACCTGCTTAATAATACACAAGCATAGCTATGTTTTTTTTCTAATAAATCTAAAATCATTATGTCTAACCAAACCAAATCAAACAAAACCATCTGTAATGTCCTTATTGCCCATTAAGAAAGCATAAGCACCCCTGAAGGGGCAGACTCTACTCCGCTCCAACCAGTTGCTGCCATGATCTAATGCATATTCATTGTGGCAGATTTCCAAGAGAAGTCAGAAGAAAATATGGGTTTTAAGTAAAAGATCCCTGTTTTTAAATCTTGGTTAACATAAACAAATTAAAACGAAACTGAAACAGAAAACTCATTAACAACAACAAAAAAATCTTCAATCTCTGACCTAAAGAATCAAGTCCAAACGTATCAGAGTACAGGCTATGATGAGGAACTGGCCCCTATCTCTTCTCTAGCCCCACCTCCAGTTACTTTCCACAAATAATGAATGCAACAGAAATCATAAATTGTTATCAGTTCTTACATTTCTCACCTCCAATGCCTTTGAAAGTGCTACTTTCTGTACCTGGAGTCCTTCCACAAATGTCATCTATCTGGCAAATTCCTATTTGTGTATCAAAACATTTAGAATGCACAACTTCCTCTTTGAAGCCTTCCCTGATCAGTCCCTCGAACTCATTTTCTCTGCTTTATTACCTTTGTACATTATTCATAGACATTATCATTAGCTTCCATTTGTTAAATGCATATTTTGTTCCAGAGATGATAAAATAAAGATTATTTGGGAAGAGTGAAGTAGCTTACTTAAAGCCACAAAATTAAAGCAAGACCCAGGATTATAATCAACACCTGTCTGGTCTCAAAGTCCATACTTGCCCACTACCACATTCTACCTTCTATTTCTGCATATATTATTTCTTCATATCAGCTCCCCAGCCCCTTAACTTGGATTAACTGAAAACAGGAACCATATTTTATTCATCTTTGTATCACTAATACCTGGAATACAATATGCATTTAATAAATGTTCGTTGAACTGAACCAAGCTGTGTTCTAAATGCAAATCATATCGGTTTTATTCAATATTGCTCAATCTTTATTTCATTGATTTATTTTTGAAATTTATCTTCTTCATTTTGGATCATTAAAAAGTGGTTCAATGTGATGTTTTTCAAATTCATTACCTTCCAAAAAGCTAATAAACCAAAAGGCAGGATTGTCATCACTTCAATAGTAATGTCCTTGATTCAAGTGACCATCTCCCAGGCATGCTTTAGGAATATTAGCTCTCAGTTATCAAATTTCAAATCTTGACTTAATGGGAAGAGACCCAATTTGGAAAAAAATTCTCATCACTGACTTATTTATACAAACATACGAAAGCTACAGTTGCTATAGTCTCTCTGTATTCTGAAAGCTTTTTACAGATGGAATCGAATTATAATTGTGTCTTCCTCTATAATGTATTGATAATGATATATATGTTCTTCATATGGGAAGATGACCATATTTACTCACATTTGATAAGACATGTATACACTTTGAGTTATTTCCAGCAAGGAGGAATCATTTAACTATTTCCCCAAGTTCCCCACAAGAGGAAAATGCGTGGCCTAAGGGAAAGACTTGATGAAAACTCTCAGTGGATAGAATCTATGAAGGTAATCTTAATGCACCAGGCTTATCCAGTATTTAATTACCAACATCTCTAAGGGATCTTACACATTATTATCCATAAGGTTGGCTAGAGTTCTCAGGGTGGAAGGTCCTTAGGGAGTTGTGGAAGAAGAGAGACTCTCACCTAAGAAGCCATATTAGAGTATCAGAAGGATGTATGGCATTTTCTCATCATGTGATTCTGATTAAGCATCCCCATGATGGGCAAACTCCCAGCCTCCTATTGAGAGTATTCCTGTCATCGAGAGAGGTTTTAAGCCAGTGGAGGAACTGGATACAGAATTCCCTTAGGGGCATTCATTTCTGAGATTGAACTGAAATGCATGTGAATAGATTACCACTAAGAGATTTACTTTGAAGTATTCTGAGAGTAACTCTCTTGAGATGCTGAAAATACTTCAGATTTGACATTTTGGTAAAAAGAATTAAGTATTCCTCTTCAGAAACAAGGAAAATGGGGTTCTTTGGGGGGGGTATTAAGTATAGCTATTCTCATTAAAATATCACAGCCAAATAAATGCCTTCCTTCTTTTTCTTTACTCATAGGGCCTAAGTAAGGTAAGACTTTGTCCTCCATCCCACCCATTTAGTTACCCATACTGGTGAAGAGAGCATCTCACTGAGCCCTTTATCTTCTTACATCTTTTGGGGCATCCCCACAAGGGAGACTACCTTATATATAACTCAAGTCTTGCCTCAAACACTGTATTTTTAAAAATTTAATAAATCAAGTGTTGGGTGAGTCTTGTTCTTTGAGATTCAAATAAAATTTGGTTTAAACAAAATGCAACGTGTCCCCAAGTATCTCCAGTGATTCTATGGATGGCTAGAACATTAATGTCACTGCTGTTTAGAGCACATCAGTCTGTTTACATATTGGCTATGCCCCCAAAGATCCTACTGATAGATCCCTTGAGCTCCCCATACAGTGTTGGAGACTCTCCTTTTACCTCAAAGTGTGGTCCTGGGTACAGCAACAGTAGCACGACCTGGGGGAACTTTTGCAAAATTCAGATTGTTGGGTCACCACCCAGAATTACTGAGTCAGAACCCCTGTTGTCAGAGCCCAACAATCTGTATTTTAACAAACCCTAGTTGATTCTGATGCTTACTGAAATTTTAGAGTCACTGCTTTAGAGCAGAACTGCTCAAAGTGTGGTCCACAGACCTGTGGCATCAGATGAATGAACTGGGAGCTTATTAAAATTCATAATCTCTGGCCACATTCTAAACTTTAAACTTACCGAAGCAGAATCTCAGAATTCTGTTTTAAGAAGCTCTCTGGGTGATTCTCATGCTAGCTAAGGTCTGAGAGGCACTAATTTAAAAGCATTTTGCTTCACTATGTCTTTCTTCTGGGGTTCCTCAACTAGTCTTTTTGTAGCACAGGAGCAGAGGGGCTAGGGACCCTAATAGTATAGTTCTTTCACATTTATCCCCTTCCCTCTCCTTCCCCATGCATACAGGTGCTGCTAACATTCTTAATGTGATGGGTCAAATACTATAAGAGTTTGCTGCTGAGTCTAGCCTACCCTGACAGATCATTTCTCTCAAGAGGCCGATAGCATCCTATGGCCAAGGATTCTATGACAGCTAAGAAGGCCCTGCTTACACAAAGATAAAAAAATACCTCTGGGATTGGAGATAGAGTTTGTCAAACCACACACAAATAGCATTGAGGAGTCTCAGCACTTATTCAAACAGAACACCCTGTTACAAACTAAAGGATAGAAGAAGTACGCAGAAAGGAATTACCATTTGTGAATATGCTGGGTTTGGTTTGACTTTGTAAACTGTATTGCATTCTATCTGATCATATGGCAGATTTTCTACAGAAAGAGAAAATATAAAAACAATAAGATGCCAAGAATTAACTGTGTCTCCAATTTTTCTTTCCATAAAGACACAAAGTGATAGCAATGGATTCAAAATAACCCAGGAAGCTGTGCACACATCAGCAATGTAGAATATTGATTTGAAAGGCTGGGAGAACTGCTTTGAGAGCAAGTATCAGATACTCATGGAAAGATGAAGTAAGAAGACAATCCACTCTGAGGAAAGAGAAGGCCACACAAAGATTCAAGCTTCTAAGAGAACTTGGAGGAAATCTGCCAAGTGACTATTTTGCACAGCCGGTCACCTGGAAAATATAATGCAAATGTAAATTTGGTCACTGGCATGTTTGTTACATTGTGGACTCTAGCTTTAACTGTGTCCACGTTCCCCAGCAGACTTCTTTATTATAGGGGTATAATAAATAAATAAAAAGTAAACTTTTACTTTTTGTGAAAGTAGAAGTATTGGCCCAAGTAGAAGTATTATTTGATGTCTATTGAAATGTTTACATATATTCCACTAAAATAGGGGGTGGGAGGTGGGGAGTTTTACTAAGTTTGCTCCTGCTAGTATTTTATCAAAACTATTTCCTTGATTCCTTGCCCCATTCTTGTCCACATTGCATAATGCTTCTCTAAAAATTTCTGGGCCTATTTCCTTCTCCATGAAAAAAAGTCTTTATTACATTGAATTTGATTTAGGAAAGCAAGAGTGTTTTTTGTAGCACATAATAGTAGAGTCGGTGGAGGATTTCCAGTCAAGATGGCAGCGTAGGTAAACGCGGTATCGCCTCCTCCCACAACCACATCAAAATTACAACTGAACTACAGAACAACCATCATTCAGAACTACCTGACATCAAGCTGAATGAAAGTCCTACAACTACGAAATTAAAGAAGCAACCACATCGAGACTGGTAGGAGGGGCGGAGGCATGGACGGGCTGGTCCCACACCCACGTGTGGTGGATAAAAATCAAGAGGGAGACCTGGGCTGTGAAGGTCCCTCCCTGAGGAGTGAGGGGTCCCTGACCCACACCAGGCTCCCAGCTTAGGGTTCCAGTGACAGGAAGAGAAGTCCCCATCACTTCTGGCTGTAAAACCAGCGGGAACTGAGGCTGAGGGAGGCTGAGGCGGCTGGAGTCCCAGGCAGCTCCTCTTAAAGGGCCTGCACATGGACTTACTTGGACTCGCTCCTTCTGGGCTCCAGCACTGGGGAGGCAGCTTGAAAGTCATCAGAGACATACAGGGAAGAACTGAATTGTTCAGCATTGGGGCGAGAGCTGAAGGGGCAGCTTTCTCCTGGACAGACTTGCTGTGGGAGGCCGTTGTTCCTTTGGTGAACCCTTTCCTGGGGTAGCAGACTGCAGCCATATCTGTGACTCCAGCAACCTGGCTCACACTGTTTGCCCCATCCTGGGGATTCCCTGAGGCCCTGCCCCACCCAACCTTCTGGGCCACCAAGCTGTTTCCAGTGGCTTTACCATAGGATTGGCCTGTCTTGGATCCTGCTTCAGATTTTCCTAAAACCTCTCAAACAAGCCGCATCTGGTCTCAGCGAGCCCCATACCTCTCATTAAGTGGCCCCAGGCCTGGCACTAGAAGCAGCCAGCCTTGGTTTACAGCTTGGCTTTGCCTGGGCACCTCCAAGCCCAGCACAAGAAGCAGCCATCTGCAGATCACTTTGTAGGTTATGCTGGGTGGCCCCAGGTAGAACACAGGAAATGGCTGACCTTGCCCCAGAGCCAGCACACCCAGTGGACAGCTTCAGACCACATCGAAACACCACCACCCAACCACCTCCACAAGTGACACACTCAAGGAATAGACTCAGTGGGTACCAGAGCCCTAACAAAGTAAATCTTGCACTGTGTGTTGGGCCCCTACACCACTGATTATCCAAGGTAGTCAGAGGCCAGTGGTCAGTAGGCACAGCCAGTCTTTGCAGCTGATCAGCCTGAGTAAATCCCTCCCATCGATGTGCCAACAGCAATCAAGGCTCAATTACAACAGAAGGGTGTACAGTCCACACTAGGGATGCACCTCAAGGGCCCAGCTGGGGTGATCAGAGAGGATGTGCCACTGGACCCTACAGGACACCTACTACAATAGGCCACCCTTCGAAGCCTAGGGAGACATAGCAACTCTACCTAATACATAGAAACAAACACAGGGAAGCAGCCAAAATGAGGAGACAAAGAAACATGTCCCAAGTGAAAGAACAGAACGAAATTCCAGGAAAGTAACTAAACAAAATGGAGATAAGCAATCAATCACATGAAGAGTTCAAAACTGCTTATAAAGATGCTCAAGGAACTTAGTGAGACCTTCAGGGAACTTAAGGAGAACTCCAAGGAACTTAGTGAGAACATCAACAACATAAAAAAGGACAAGTCAGAAATGAAGGATGCACTAATTGAAATAAAAAAAATTATTTACAGAGAATCAATAGTAGAGTAGGTGAAGCCAAGAAGCAAACCATCGAATTGGAATATAAGGAAGCAAAAAAAAACACCCAATCAGAACAGCAAAAAGAAAAAAGAATCCAAAAAAATGAGGACAGTGTAAGGAGCTTCTGGGACAACTTAAGCGTGCCAACATTCGCATCATGGAAGTGCCAGAAGGAGAAGAGAAAGAGCAAGAAATTGAAGACCTATTTGAAACAATAATGACAGAAAACTTCCCTAACTTGGTGAAGGAAATAGACATACAAGTCCAGGAAGCACAGAGAGTCCCAAACAAGATGAATGAACCCAAAGAGGCCCACACCAAGAGTCAGTGGTTTAAGTATATACAGTCTGTTTTTATTAGCACAGTAATTTCATTTTAACTTGCATAATTTAAAGAAATAAGGCAAAAACAATTCATTAGGATACAAAAATTATTTTCCTAGAACTCAAAAGAAACCAGAATTATTGAATACAACTGCTGATGACCAGATGATGGAATGACAGACCATAAATATGTTCTGGGTATCACTACAGCCTTCAAAATATGTTTTCTTCCCCATTTTCTTTCTTTCTTTTTGATGGCATATCCAGGTAGGCCTTTACAAATATTTCTTTTAAAATATACATTAGTTCTAGTAATTCCGTTTTCCTTGAATCTCAGATTCACTTAATTGGAGCAGCAAGATCCTATGACATTGAGAATAGAAAATTGGAAAGGGGAACCACAAGAAAACAGAAGTATCTTATAATTTGTCAAGAAACGAGTGTGAGCACCCACTTTTTAATCCTATTCATGCTTTCTAAAAAAGTACTGCATGAACCCTGGCCAGTTTGGCTCAGCAGTTGGAGCGTCAGCCTGAGGACCAGAGAGGCCTGGGTTCAGTTCCCGCTAAGGGCACATACCTCGGTTGCAGTTTGTCCCCGCCCAGGTTGGGGTCGTGTGGGTGGCAACAACTAGATGTGTCTCTCTCACATTGATGTTTCTCTCTCTCCCTTTCTCCCTCTCTCCCTCCCACTCTATCTGAAGATAAATGCAAAAAAAAAAAAAAAAAAGTACTGCATGAGGGTTTATGATTACTATCCATCACTATGCTCTAATACAGGGGTGGGCAAAAGTAGGTTTACAGTTGTGAGTACAGGAAACAGTTTAATCTTGCATTATTTATTAATTATTGTATTATTTCTACAATACACCTGTAAACCTACTTTTGCCCACCCATGTATTTTCAAAGCACCTACTTATCAGAGATGGTGGAATATTTATTGTGACATGTCAAAGCTCGGGATTCATCAGAAAGTGCTTTCCACTCACACACAAATTTCTTGTTGAAGAAAAAATCTTCCAGTGAAAGTTTAAATGAGAACCCAGATGAATATATACATATTTTTAGACAGGACACAAATAAGTCCTGATTTCAACATGTTCCACAGCTCTCCAGTGCTGAAAAGCTAAAGACAATGCTACAATATATTTCAAAAGCAGCACAGGGCTTAGCTGCTAAAACAATGAAGTGGTTTTTATCTCAGAAACATTCAATAGCATGAATAACATTGTCATCCACAAACAGAGAATTGGTAGGCACCATTCTAGGATATAACTAAGCAGGCTAGCATCATTGGGAATCGTGACTACAGTTCTGCCTACTCCATTTAAGTTGACGTTTTGTATAAACAACAAGAAATGTATGGTATGAGATCAATAAGGAAGTAATTAAAAGTAAAAGGCTCTTAATGATTGTAAATGAAGCTGAGAACACAAACTTGGATCTCAATAACCTAGTTATGACTCTAGGGCTCTGGTCTGTTAACATCTGCTTCTTGGGTAGGAATGTTTTTCTTTCAAAATAGCAGTGCTGCATGAATCAACAGCCTCCAAAGGAACTATTTCATGCTATCCATCCTTAGGTCTCAGACTTAAAAAATCTCATTGATCTTTGGTGAAGTCTCAGTTATATAACTAAGAAGTTATTTTTAAAGTTATACCAGATGCTACAGTTCCTCCTCATTGCTCCCACATGGATGTGCACTATTTATTCAGAATTGAGCCAAAAGCCCTGAAATGAGAAAGTTAAGTAGGGCTTCCTGACAAAACTAGAGAGCAGATTTGCATGCAATGGATCTGTAAATATTCCTTTTAGTTTTATTATTTGGCTGCTGGCTTTTGAGCTGTCCTACTCACACACACACACAAAAAAAACTCAGAGATTTTCCTCAGGAGACACATGGTTGCATTCTGGAACTAATTGCAGGATTTCTTCTTAATTTAAATCATTTTTACAGTTTCCTTAGTGAGACTAAAACATTAACAGATAAACTACAACCCTAGCTCATCATTTTGCCAGGAAAAAAAAAGTGAAGTAGTCCATGCTGTCAGAAATAATCTTTGGTAACATAAAAATGGTAATTAATTTAGTCAGATTGGAACTCAAATTTTAAAAAAATTTGTCATCATACTGTATTCATGTTTTGAAGGGTTCCTTCCACTATGTGTTTTTTCCTGTAATTTAGGGTTAGATTTTGTTCTCTCATAAAGGAAGTTAAAGTCTAATTACCAGGTCTCATTGACAAAGTAAGTATCTGACTTTATTTGGGGTATGTCAGAGATGAAATGTCAAAACCACATAGACTTATCTTATGTTTCTCCAAAGAATGTATTAATTCAGTGTTACATCCCTAGTACCTGGAACAGTAGCTAGGAAGTGCTCAATAAAAGAATGAATGAGGCATTGCACTTCAATTATCAGAAAAATCTTAGTTTTTAAAGCTATAACTATACCTCCTTTATTTTCTAATAAGTCCATTGGTAAGCATCCTTACTTGGTGAATAAGTCATCAGTATTATTCCCTATTACGAAGTTTTATGTTGGCACCTATTACTGCCCTAATCATATATTTTATGATTAATAGACTATATCCAATACTATTTACCATCTATTTCCATGTAGAATTACCAATACTAGTATTTATCATATTTTCATGTAGAACTACCACTGTCTTTAAAAATAAGATTGAATAACCCCTTAAAATTCTCTAATGTCTATATAATGCTTAGGATAAACTTCAACTTCCTTGCCAAGACCTGCAAAGCTATGCATGATTAAGCTTTTGGTTATATTTCCAATATCCTTGGCCTCTATACTGCAGCTCATTCCAACTTTAGGAATTCTGGGTTCCAATAATGGTAAAGTAGCCCTCCTGCTGGTAACAATTAGAAACTCTGGGGAAAAGAACTACTGTTTGAAGGCATGGAGGAGTGACAAAATCAATATAAACTAAAGGAGATTCAATCTTTGAAAGAAGGGAACCACACTGGCAGAAATCCACACTTACATGCTTTTTCCCTAACGGTGCTTAGCCCAGGGTAGATATGACTCAAGCAAAACATTATTAGCTTGAGGAATCAGAGAGAATTGGGAATGACTGAGTGGCTAGCAATTGAAATGGGGAAGTTCAGGAAAGAAGAGAGCTACAGAAGAGAAAACCCACAAGTCAATGTATAACCCACTTAAATCTTTCATTGACTCCTAAACTGCAGATTGGTAGGGTATTGGGTGTTGGGGGAAAGCAACAGTTAGCAGAGAATTCAGTAAATGCACACTACAAGGGAGTCGGGTTTTGGAACTAGAGTTTTGCCAGGTTAGAGTGGCTTGATGAATACATCAGGATTTTCATTAAAGTCCCAGAAGAACCATGCTTTAGAATTAAAAACTACAAAACAGGACTAAGTGATGTACCAATAATTTAACTGCCTGATAGCAAAGAAAAAAAACCTTTCAGAGGAAGATAATTAAGTCCAGAGTCTTTACAGTGTATCAATACAATATTCAGTAGGCATTCAATGTGAACAGGCATATAACAAATTGAAAAATATGACCCATAATCAGGAGGAAAGAAATAATTGCTACACTAGATAAATCAGATATTAGAATTAACAGACAAGTTCAAAATAACCATAATGAATGTTAGAGAATCTATAGAAAAAAATGGAGGCCCGGCTGGTGTGGCTCACTGGTTGAACATTGACCCAAGCACCAAGAGGTCACTGGTTTGATTTCTAGTCAGGGCACATGCCCAGGTTGTGGGCCAAATCTTCAGTGGGGGGAATGCAGGAGGCAGCCAATCAATGTTCTCTTCCATTGATGTTTCTATCTCTCTCTCCCTTCCTCTCTAAAATCAATAAAGAAAAAAAAATTTTTTTAAAGGATATAATAGGTGAAGAGGTAGGAAATTTCAGAATACTGTGGAAACTATAAATAAAAAAATAAATAAAATTTTGAATGAAAAAATTCAATGGATGAAAACATAGTAGATTGCATATAAGAGAAGATCAGTGAACTTGAAGACAGTCAGAAGAAATTATCCAAATTGAAGCACAGAGGGAAGCATGATTGAAAAAATAATGAACAAAGTCTCTGTGAAGGTGGGACACATAGTAATTGAAGTCCTAGAGAGAGAAAGATGAGGGAAAATAGGCCAAACAGATAGAACGTCTGGGTAGGGTGGGGGGTGGAGAGAAAGAGAGAGAGAGAAATTTCAATTCAGTTTTAAACTCAGTTCAATCTGAAAAATCTAAGTAGTTTCTATAAGTAGCAGTATCAAATCTTTCCTGGACAAAAATGCTCCATTTCACAAACATCCTCCATTTCCTCAGGTTCTTTTCCTAAGGTGATGCCTAGATGTATGTTAGGAACAATTGGCTGACTTTGTGGCAGAAGAGAAGATTGGGGTCCTCAGATCCAGGGTCCTCTCCTTTCTGGGGTGATGTCCCTGTCTATCTGAATGCAGCTGCCCCTCCTGGCACTCACAACTAAAGCTTGTGTTTAGTAGAACTCAGATCTGCCATGGGTAGAACAGAGGCTGATTGGGCCTCGCCTCAGCTCTCATTCCTGCCTACTCTCAAGTAGCTGCCACATTCTTCTAGCCTCTAGGCCCATTGGTTCTACCTCAGCTTCTGCTGCCATAATAGACTTGCTGGCTTCATTCTGCACTAATACCACATTGGAATCCTGAGCCTCGTGCCTCCTTTCTGACCACTGATCAGTCTTACTCAAGTGGCTTAGCCTCCAAGATAATACAGGTACAACCAGAGAGGTGACCACTTTTCAGAGTCCTAAATTGGGAGCAAGCTGACACCTTACCTGTCCCCAGTCTCTTTCTACCCTCTCCATTCCCAAACCTACTGGTACTTTCTGACTTATCTCACATCTTCTGGACTTTAGCTTGGAGAGAGAAAATACTTTTTGCTTTCTCAGTGACCTATAACAAAATTCCCAGGCCAGGAAATGGTATCTTTACTTCCTGTAGTCTATATCCTTCTCGCTCTATCATTAAGAACCATCTGGTGGCTTCATTTTCAAAGGGAGAGGAACATCTTCTTTATTCTACAGAAGAAGGTTATAAGCAGAGTCCTACAACCTTAATACCCAAGCTATTAAGAGCAGGAGGGAGATTTTAAAAAATGGAAATCCTGTCTTAAGATAATTATCCGGCTATTGTGTTACTTTATAATCTTGTTTGTCGAAACAGAAGCTATTTATTCTCTGTCTTTGCTTTCCTTTTCCAGCAAACTCTGATCTCTCCCCAGACATTTGGACTGCTGAAGCTGAGGAAGAGAGAGAGAGAGAGAGAGAGAGAGAGAGAGAGAGAGAGAGAGAGAGAGAGAGAGAGAGAGACTTTTCAAAATATAACTATTACTCCATAATTTATTTTCTTATGTCTATGCAATATGGACAATGCTGTAAGATATAAATCCATTTTCGGATAACTTTAATAATCATATGAAGTTTGAAGTTTCTTGCATTTCAGAGTTTGTTAGCATAGGATGCTCAGATTAGGGAAGGGTCTAGCTCTGGTTGCAAGCTTCGTGATAACACATTGTGAAAGTGACTACTATTTTTCCCAACTCTCTAAATCTGTGTCACCAGATCAAGTTTAAGCTTCTCAGGATGGAAGTAAGAGTAATTTGGGGAAAACAGTATCTCAGCTTAGAAAGTTTCTAGTAGATTCTTTTCTCCAGCATTGACTGTTACTTCCTCTGAGTCATTATAAACTGTATTATGTCCGATTCATATCAAGCCTTGAATTAAGAGTTGAGCTGTGATACATTTACACAATGGAATACTATGCAGCTGTAAGAAAAAAAGATCTCTTATGCATTGAGATGAGATGGAGGGACCTGGAGAGTATTATGCTGGGTGAAATAAGTCACTTAGAGAAAGACAAGCATCACATGATCTCACTTATTTGTGGAATATCATGAACAAAATAAGCTGTCAATCAAAATAGATCCAGAGACATGGAAGTAGGGAACAGACTGACAAATCTCAGAGGGAAGGGGGTTGGGGAGGAGGGCGTTTGGAAAGAGAAAAACCAAAGAAGTTATACGCATATATGCATAACCAATGGACACAGACAACAGTGTGGGGAAGGCAGGAGGGGGATGGGAGTGGGGAGGAGGGGGTCAATGGGAGGAAAAAGGGGAAACATCTGTAATACTTTCAACAATAAAGATTATAAAAAAAGAGTCAAGTTATGACACGTTATGATTGATTTTCATTCTCAAGTATGTATGTGTTTATTATTTAAGGAATTCTCACTCTTCTTTTAAAAAATGTGTTCTCAATTGAATCTAGTGATAAATTTCCAATTTTACTCATGGTAATTAACAAAAGAAGACTTAGCATAATAATTGATTGCAGAGTCATCTAGAGACAGGCTTTCATGAGATTTAATTCAAACAGGAAAGTTTTCAGACTTCCACATTTTGATTTTATATGTCTCTCACAGAACAAATTCCCTCAGGAGCAGTGAATTTCAGATGTGTTGTCTCTGCTGGTTTATTAATGACTGTCTGGTGGACATCGATGAGTCACTCAAGGGCTATAACAGAGTCCCATCTTTCCTTAAATGTCTTGTTCTGGTTTATGTCAGTATAGCAAGGTAGAAAACAATTCACACGCATAAACCTTAGGCTGATGTGACAGCTGAGTTCTGTGTGTATAACAAAGTTCTAAATATTTAATGCACAGGGTTCTTTCTAATTTCAGAAGAAATATGAAGGTAGTGCTCCTGAAATCCCACAAGCTAGTCTATCATTTTAAGTTCAAAAGTGAAGGATGATGGTTCGAATGACTTCATGTAGGCATTAGTTGGTTCAGAAGAAATGAAACCATTTCAGAGAAAACCACACTTTTCTCTGAAAGGAAAAGAAAAAAAAAATCTTTAAGTGTGTGTTTTAATTTTTACATAGTAGCCAAAATATTTCCTCTGATCAGAAGAGCATGACATAAAGCTAAATAGCACTATGAAAAAGTTGTTCCTCAGAAATGAGCTGTAATATCTTTTATTGGACAAATTAGAACTATTAGTAAATATTAGAAATCTTTTCCTATAATAAATTAATATCATATTACTGTGAAAAACAACATAGCTTCTTTCTTCCTTAAGCTTTGACATTTATCACAATGTGTAGCCTACCTCTATGTTTCTTTTTATAATAACAGTATGAAAAAATAAAATATCCACTGAACAAATGCAGTCAGTATAGCTGTCAAAATTGCCTATGTCAAAAAAAAAAAAAAAAAAAAAAAAAGCAGGACAAGTTTGAACTTCACCAAAATAGCTACATATATTAATATTACTTTTTCTTTGGTCTCTTAACTGTCTATCTGGAAAACCAAATGTATACACACACACACACACACACACACATATATATATATATATATGCTGATTAGAATCATTTAATGAGAAAATCCATGTTTCCTCAAGGTAATAGGAACTGATTAAGCATAAAAAGTGGCAGAACACAGCCAGTTTGCTTCTCCTCAGAAGATTATCAGAGTATAGGACCTGAGGGATTTTTGATGAAAGCATGCAAAATGAGGATTTATTTAGGTAACATCAAGCCTATACATTTGGATAAAGCCAGGGTATTTGGGTAGGACAAGTAGTAACATTCCAGTGTTTTAAAAAATGAAATAGTTTTTATATTATTAGAAGCTTACATCTCACAAACAATTCAGGAACTAGTTTTCCAATATATTTCTTAAATCACATTTAAGGTACTGAATCCTATAAATAAGTCTAATTAGCATAAAAGGAACATATTTTAATAACATTTTAAATATAAAACATCATTGAAATCTGATGCCTAGCCAGACACAAACTTAAAATTGACTAAACTGTTTCAAATGCTATGTCTTTAAATTAATTTATGTTGAACACAGTGGGTACCATAGTCAATTCTGGTTGCTATGACAACAGACACTGAAAATTTAAAAATCCAGCAGCAGGCTCAATTCCCTGCAAAGAGGACTATTTTACATTAAAATTACATACCACTGCAACAGTTTTGATGAAACATATTAAACAGATACATATGCAAGCCGTCTTTTACAAGACAATTTAATTAGTGTATGTGAGATGCCATGTTTATCATTTTAACTTAAATTTTCTCCTAGCTGGATTTAAAGAGTGATTTAGAATCTAAATTTCAGAAAGCAAGCAACTAATTATCAAAATGCTACACTAGGGAAAGGAAAGATATCCAAACCATGTAATAAAAACGCTCTAGAGTATCAGTCTATAACATTTCTCTTGCAGATGAAACATATCCTTGGCTGGTGGGCCATTCTCCTAAGATAGAACTTAAAAGAACAGCAAAAGAGGAACATGCTTTCATATGAATCACTGAATTTTTTAGTTCAATAAAGTGCATTATATTTTCTCTGAAGAGTCATTTAATTAGTTGTAAAATTACTGGATTTGAAAGCAATTGTGTTTGTATCATTCCAATACAGTTTTTATGGGGTCAAGGCTCATCAGTTCTACCAAACAAACATATCCACTCATGTAGCCCAAAAAACACTCATCTTGTGTATATAAACCAAATAGAGGGAAACGAGATGTGAGGGGCTGTCAATCAATGTGTGCCAAAGAGGAGAGAAATATGGAGGTCTCAGGAAGTGGTACTCCTACTCTGTCTCCTTCCATTGGAGTGGGAAGGGCAAGAGAAATGACTGCTGGGGTATAGTTAAATGCACATCGTGATAGCCCAGTTTCCCAGTCTGTCTTTAAACACACACATTTTTTTTTTCCAGGACAGGCCATTTTCTTGTTGTTTAGTCTGCTAAAGTGTATTATAACTCTTGAACTGGCTCATCTTGAGACACTGACTAAAATTGGTTCCTTTCAGTGGTGTCCCTTATGCCAATAATTAATTCCATTTAAAATTCAGAGATTTCCTTTCTTGTGTTCATTTTATAATTGATTATTTAATCAAGTTGTTTGTTTCAAATCTTATTTGAAGAAGAAACAGGGGATGTGGAAGATTATAGAAAAACAATTTCTTTTTTCTTCTCCTTAAGCAGGTTCCTTATATAAAAGATTTCCCTAACGCACAAGAATTCTAAGTCTACAAAAGATCTCAAGTGTGTAAGGGATATTTATTCAGTTTGTTGACCCTATTTTTTACAGTTTAGAGGGATGTCCAAAAATTTCATTTTATTTGCCTTCCAAAGTTTTTTAAAAGAAAGAAACATTATTTGGATCCCAAATATGCAGTTTTTGGAATATAGACTGTGGAGACAGAAATCAATGAGAATGTCTACATTTCAAATAAGTTTTAAAGAGATAGAAAATCAAACTCTTTTAATATGTGAAATCCAATATTGCTTCTCCACTCTGAAATTATAGGATATTAATTATGTTGAAAACATGTTCATCATCAGAATAAATATTACCCATGATGATTCAAAGGAAGAAATTTTTCTATTAAAAAACACATGGGATTAAAAATGTTAAAACTCATTCATGTTATATATTTTCATTTATTTCTTTTCAAGTGGTTTGAAAATAAAGAATTAACCAAGATCCAGTGAGTAGGGAAATAAAAACAAGATTTTAACTTTGTAGTTTTAAAACCATGTGTTTATATAATCTACATGGAACACTGTGTACTATTAAAACCATTCTTCAGTCTTCAACAGTCCTCTTTAGGTATTTATAGGCCTTGAGATACGCTCCAACTGTTAGAGTTTGCAATGACTTTTCACACATTCCTGTTTAACTTGTCAGCAACAACATTTATAGATGTGCTACATGGCATAAGAAATTATTTTTATCTAATTTGTACTTCTTAAAAACCATACAATGTCCATGTATAAATAGTACAAAGATGTTTAACATTACTAATTTGGTGTTATGGTTGAAGAGATATATTGCCTCCCTTTTATCATTAAAAAAATCAACATATTTTGAACATCTGTCATGAACAAGGCATGTAAAGGATACAGCAGTCTAATAAGGAGGATAAGATTAATACACTGATACTGATTATGCAAACAATGATGAGACAACGTAGTAAAAATGATTCTTACCTGAACATATCAGGAAAGACTTTCTGGAGGAGATGGCATTTGTGCTAAGGTTTGAATTTGCAGAGCATAGAGGCCTGTACAGATAAAAAGGAAAGACCTTCTAGGAAGTAGGACCAGTATAAACAAAGACGCAAAAGGGAAACCTATAGACCACGTTACCCCCGTACCTATAGTTGATGCTGAGATACATAATACCATATTCCCTCAGCACCCACTTCTCTACACCCAAGGCTGCTAACTGAAAATGCCTGTGACTCTCTGGTCATAAAAGAAAGCTTGGTCCACTCCAGGCAAACTGGAAGTGCCAGTTATTGATCTCAGATGTAGCCATCAACCAATGAAAAAAGAGAGATTGGTGAATAGAACACCCCAACTTCCTTGTCCCTCAGGTGGAAGAATTGGAGGTACACCTTTTACAGGGCCTCTCAGAATTCCCCAGTTTCCTAGGACACAAGCCCAGTTTAACCACAGTAATCATTTGCTTGATAATAAACTCTTTATTGGTTTCATTTCCTTTCCTGTCTAACTTGTCCACTTCCCTGCTGTTTCCTGGGATGACACTGAATGAATCACTTGCACTTGAATCCTTGTCTTACAGTATGCTGTGGAGGGAAACCAAATAAAGGCAGTATTTATACCCACTTTGACTAGGCCTTGCCATCTTTCTTTAGAGATTTCTTCCTGCCTGGAAGAAATCTCTAAAGCTTGGAAGCCTACATCACAGAAATTCAAAGCTGAAGAATTCTCATTTCTCCCTTTTAATCCTCAGTTTAAACCAGAATTTAAAATTTTCCATTCATACAATACAGTGGGTAGTTTTCCCCCTCTAGATGACTCATCCTGCAGTCTAGCATTGCCAGACTGTCCTGAGAAGGTCAGGGGAGCTCTGACTCAGCCCATCCTTCTAGGCTCATAATTTAAATCACCAGGTTCTTCGGCCCAAACAAGTTTTGTATAGAACAATAACTTCAACTAAGTAACTAAATATGTTCAATATATAAAGACCATTAAAAGTTCCAAGCTCCCCATAATTGCCAACGATACATCAGATACAGGACTAAGTTTCAAAATATATAGAGTACTCATACAACTCAACAAAAGGAAGACAAAGAATCACATTAAAAAATGGGCAGAGGACCTAAATTGACACCTCTCCAAACAGGACATACAAATGGCCAAAAGACATATGAAAAAAATGCTCAACATCACTAATCATCAGAGAGATGAAAATTAAAACAACGAGGTATCACCTCACACCTGCCAGAATGGCTGCCATCAACAAATCATCAAACAATAAGTGCTGGCAAGGGAGCGGAGAAAAGGGGCCTCTAGTACACTGCTGGTGGGAATGCAGACTGGTGCAGCCACTATGGAAAATAATATGGTGTTTCCTCAAAAAATTAAAAATTGATCTGCCATTTGACTCAGTGATCTCACTTCTAGGAATATATCCTAAGAAGCCTGAAACACCAATCAGAAAGAATATATGTACCCCTATGCTCATAGTAGCACTATTTACAATTGCTAAAATCTGGAAACAGCCCAAGTGTCCATCAGTAGATGAGTGGATAAAAAAAGCAGTGGTACATATACACAATGGAATACTATGCAGCTGTAAGGAAGAAAGATCTCCTATCCTCTGAGACAACATGGAGGGACCTGGAGAGTATTATGCTAAGTGAAATAAGCCAATCAGAGAAAGACAAATACCACATGATCTCACTTATTTGTGGAATATAATGAACAATACAAGCTAAAGAACAAAATAGACCCAGAGACATAGAAAGAAGTAAGGTACAGATTGACAAACCTCAGAAGAGGGGGGCAGGGGAAGGGAAGAGATAAACTACAGAACTTATATGCATGTATGTGTAACCAATGGACATAGACAATAATGCTGAGGGGGAGGGGGCAGGATTGGGAGGAGGGTGTCAATGGGGGGAAAGGGAGAAACATCTGTAACAAATATAAATTAATAAAAATTACAAATACAAGAAAATAAAATAAAAGCACCAAGCTCCCAAGAACCATTGGTCCAAATTTCATGTTGGCTTTGCATTTGTACAAAAAGTAGTATTAAGAAGTCTTTTTTTATTATTAATAAAACACAAACACTATCTCAAAATATATTTTTTTAATTAAGTGTTTATTTTAACTGAAAATGTCAGCTCTAACTATGAAGTTAGAAAGACTTGGGTTCAAATTCTGACTGCAATTCTCACTAGCTATGACATTAAACACATTACTTTCTCCTCCAGACTTCCTTTTCTTCTCTCCCTAAATTAGAAATAATAAAGTACCCATATTTATAGTAACCATTAGTAATAGATGAAATAAGGTTTGTACAGCCCAACATGTGGTAAGTATTCATGTTAATTTATTTAAAAAGGGATCTGGTAATGCTTCATTCATTTACTCAATTAACGTTTATTGAGCATCTGTTTATTGCTAGACCCTGTGATGAATAGAATACAATCTTTCTCCTACCCTCCAGGAGCTTATGGTTTATTGGAAAGACAGATATGCTTTTTTTAAATGAATAATTAATTAGAGTATATAGACCACATTATATAATATTCAATCTACTGTCAAATATTAATATTAAATTGGATGGTTATAATGGAAACTATATTTTCCTTGAATACCGCTACAGTAAAAATGCTACCCATAATTTTTGTGCTTTATAGACCACAGCAGTATTCAGTATCTACTTATCTTATATTCAGCAGATGAAATTTCATAACCTTGTAATTCTTAAGAACTATTTTCTTTCTATTACCAGAGTGTTAACGTTTGGATGGTCGATACTTAAAAAAATGAGAATGGAAGTGCTGTTAAACCCTGGGTCGTGGTAAATGTAAAGAGAAAATTATAACCATGTAGGGCATTGTTGTGGTCCAAGAGAAATGAATTGCTGGTCTGCCTAACTTATCATGTCACTCTACTGAAATTGCCATCAGTGTCATAAACTGGTATCAATTGGCTAAGTGTTTAGGGGTCTGCACAGTTTAATATTCTCCTGCCAAAAATACCTAGTAATATGTTTTGCTGATCACTGTAGCAAAAGTTCACCCTGCTTCCTGTTCTACACATTTGCAGCATGTTTCATTCTTATCTAAGAAAGTGTTTTGTGTATGTGCTGCACGCTCTTGACCCAGCATACTCCAAACCTGCTCATCTCCATTTCCGTGGCAGATCCTCACATGCCATTCCTCAGATGGGGAGCACACAGCATGGGGCCCTCTCAGACCTCTCTCACACCTCTCGAGGATAAGCAGGGTGCCATTTGCTGGGATTATTCACCAGAGGAAGAGCCTGCTGATGAAGTGGCTCCAGATCTGCCAACAGGTTTAGGGAGGTGTTTAATTGAGACACGGAGAGCGGTAGCTGACACTCATAACTCAACCATCACGCATTCATCTTGTAACACCTGGCTCTCACACCTACTTTTTAAACTGCTGGTGCCTACTGCCCTATAAAAAATATCACCAACTTTCTTTAAAAAATGATAAAGGGATGTCTCTTAGCACTTGGAAGTTGGATAAAGCCTTCATCTTAACCTTGTCTTCTCATCTTTGCAAAAGTGAATGTTTAATTTTTTTATGAACCACTTGCCTATAAGACATGTATTTTAATAACTATCTATTTCTACTTTGAAAATAATTGTAACCTCCTTAATCTTAGTTCTTGAACTCTCAGAGATATCTTTTATAATAACAAATGTCACTTTATTTCTGCTCCTGAATAAGCATTACATTTTCTTTTTATGAAGAAAAAAATTATCAGTTCTGCAATTAAACATCAAGCTAACCATCTTATTTTAATTCTTAAAAGAGCTTCTCCTGAATGATTTTAGAATAAAGTCCTTATGTTTGGAAAGACGTTGGGAATGAACTTTTCTAGCATATCTGACCCTTTCATATTACAAATTCAACCAATCATTTGTTGGGGGAGGGAAATACCAAAAGAAAAAAGAAGCAGTGGCAAGAAGCCAAGGAGCTAATACCACTATTTTTTCCTTTTAAATCACGAGGGAGTCAGAGAAACAGAGGGCCAGGAGCAAGTAATGGCCAGGAGGTGCTAACACTTCGACTAAACCAGTGCCAAGGCCTGGAGAAGAATCCATGTTTAATAAAACCCCAGACAAGGACAATACAGGAAAAAAAAATTATGGGATAAGTTTATATATAATCATGGATATTAAAACATTAGCAACTGACATCAAAAAATACTTATGACTAAGCCCTGGCCAGTTTGGCTCAGCGGTTAGAGCGTCGGCTGGTGGACCAGAGAGTCCCAGGTTCGGTTTCCGCTAAGGGCACGTACCTTGGTTGCAGTTTGTTCCCAGCTCCAGCTGGGGTCGTGTAGGTGGCAACCAGTTGGTGTGTCTCTCTCACATCGATGTTTCTCTCTCTCTCTTCCCCCCTCTCTCCCTCCTGCTCTATCTGAAGATAAATGCAAAAAAATGTCCTCGGGTGAGGATAAATATATACATATATATTTATGACTAAATCAGGTTTATTCCACGAATGCAAAAATGACTTGAATTAGAAAATCTAGTATTGTAATTTAACACATTAACAGATTAAAGAAGAAAAACCATAGGGTCATCTCAATAGATGAAGAAAAACATATGTTCTGAAATTCAACACCTGATCACAATAAAATTTTGAGCAAATTTAAAGTGGAACAGAGTTAATGACAAGGGTTTAATCCTAAAAACCTGACTAAATAAATTAGTAGTAACTAAACCATTAGGTAGAGGTCTGTAAGAAATTATACACTGAACATTTTGCTAACACTGTAAGTAGTCTGTAAAACCATTTTTATAAATTTTTTTAAAATATTTTTTTTATTGATATTTTAGAGAAAGAGAGGAAGGGAGAGAGAGATAGAAACATCGCTGTGAGAGAGAAGCATCAATCGGCTGCCTCCTGGAGCACACCTCCTGCTGGGGATCAAGCCCGCAACCCAAGCATGTGCCCTGACCAGGAATCAAACCAGGACCTCTCAGTCCATAGGATGATGCTCAATCCACTGAGCCACACCAATCAGGCTGCAAAACCACTTTTAAATATAGATTTTTAACTTAATCCTGTAACTAGAGATTAAGGAGGAGGTAAACCTTTTTAACATTTTCAAATCATCTTCCACATTAAACAAATGACTAAATACTTTCATGTAGTATTCATCACTCTGTGAAGCTACAAAGTCAAGAGAGCTTTACTGCCCACTGTAAGTGAGTTTTACACCTTCAGGGCTTCAGTTACATGAATGGATGCAAAGCCAAAGACGAGCATTAAAGGGGTGAGGATAACCTGGTAGATATATAAACATGTATCATCACACTGATACTCTTTATGGGGTACAGTCATACAAACTACTTTTTATCAGTTCCTACTCATTATTTCAATAACAACAACAAATCATATAGTTTAATCTTTACTTTTGCCTTCTGAGTAATAAATTCCAACATAAAAACCACACCAAAAATTTCAGAAATATAATCCTCTATAAGGAGAAAGGAGGAAAAAACCCACCTGTTACAATCACAGGATTGTAAACTTAATCGCTAAGAAAACTCAGGAAATTATGATAGGGTTGATTTGATATGGGAGATGAAGTACTCATTCCAATTTTGTCATGTGGGGGTCTTTATGTTGCCATGTTATATGATTTCAATAACAAGTAGTGACAATGTATTCCTGTAAATTATATATATACGTGTGTGTGTGTGTGTGTGTGTGTGTGTGTATGTATGTTTATGAGAATAACTTCTTATATGGGAGAAGGTAATACATGCAGAGACCAGGTATGTACAAAGTTAGAGGTAGAAATCCAAGCAGCATATTTTCAGAACAATACATAAAACATTTTGGCTGGAGCAAGGAGTTTGTGCAGTAAGGAAGTAAATAAGGTCAATGTTATGGACTAAATGTTTGTGTCCCCCCCCCCCACACACACAACTTATATGTTTAAGTACTAACACCCAATGTAATGGCATTAAGAAGCGAGATGCCTTTGAGAGATGATTAAATGATGAGGATGGAGACTTTATAAAAAGATACACAAAAGAACTTTCTCTCTCTCTTGTCTCTCTCTCTGTGTGTCTCCCCTATCCCCTCCACCCCCACCCTGTAAGGATATAAGGAGAGTAGGATGACCATTTTCAAACCGAGAAGAGGGCTCTCTCCAGACAGAGACTGCTAGCACCTTGATCTTGGACTTCCCAGCCTCCAGAACTGTGAGGAATAATGTTTATTGTCTAAGTCACCAAGTTTATAGTATTTGTTATAGCAACCCAAATTGACTGGCAGGTTCAAGAAGACCTCAGAATGTGGAGCTAAAAGAAAATACTTTGAAAAGTTTACAAATAAAAATGTTACAATATAGGTAATTTTAGCTGTTTTGTTTTGCCCTTTTCTAGGAAAGACATTCCCTGTTGTGTAGTATGAGGAAATTTTGCTTCTGCTTCCTCCCAAATGGTCCCATTCTGAAACTCCCTGAACCCACTCAAAACCTGGGAGCTAATAGAAAGGCCTGTAAGGGTGTGGGTGGGCAGAGCTTGAGGAGATACCCTGAAACAATTGTACCTGAAAGGAGGGAGTAATTTAGGGACCTACAACCAGGTTTATTTCTGTTGTCTGGGCTCTTTATTACGAGCATTCCTTCTCTCTATCAAAAATATCCCACTTTGGACAATAAATATGGCTGTCCTATTTATTGGTTGCCCACAGAGCACCTGTGGCTAAGCCCTTGGGCATGGAGGCAATATTAAAGCTAGTTCAGGCTGAATTGTTTTAAGTAGAAAGCTATTTAAACTATTTTGTAGATATATTTTAAAAGAGCAAAGATATCTATGAAGAGAAGGCAGGAGCAGTAATCTATAAATGTATTAATTGAGCTCAATGCAAGAAGAACACTCCAATAAAAATATTTTTGGCATGATCTTTAAATTTTCTATTAATGGCCTCCAAAAATACTATACAGAAAATCTGAGGAGAATAAATTATAGTAATATCTTACATTATTGGGCATTTTTCATGTGACAGGCACCATGCTAAGAAACAACAGTCTTATATGTAGACCCACCACTTATGGAGAATCATGCATTTCTAAAGAATTCATATCTACCACCTCATTTAATCCTAGCGAAAATCCTGTGAAGTAGGTACTATTATTCTGCCCACCTTGCATGTGAGGAAACAGAAGAACAAAGGGTTTGATTCACCCCTTCATGGACCACTCTTTTAGCATAGACTCTCTCTGTTCCCCACAGTTGAATATTCCAAAATTGCCAGCATGTCCTGATAGAGTAAAAACCCAGGTAATTTGAGCCCTGGCCAGTTTGGCTAAGTGGTTAGAGCATTGGTCCACAGACCAGAGACACCCAGGTTTGGTTCCCTCTAAGAGCACGTACCTCGGTTGCAGTTTGTCCCCGGCTCTCTTCCTCCCACTCTATCTGAAGATAAATGCAAAAATGTCCTCGAGTGAGGATTAAAAAAAAACAAACAAGTAATTTGATCTCATAATATATATTTTTAAACTACTTTGATATATTGCCCTGGTCGGTTTGGCTCATCGGTTAGAGCATCAGCTTGCGGACCAGAGAGTCCCGGGTTCGGTTCCCGCTAAGGGCATGTACCTCGGTTGCAGTTTGTCCTCGGCCCTGGTTGGGGTCGTGTGGGTGGCGGCCACTCGATGTGTCTTTCTCACGTCGATGTTTCTCTCTCTCTCTTCCTCCCCTCTCCTTCTCGCTCTATCTGAAGATAAATGCAAAAATGTCCTCGGGTGAGGATAAAAAAATAATAATAATAAATAAATAAATAAACTACTTTGATATAATGACTCATAATGTGAACAAAAGCCAAAAGCACCTCCCTTTCAAATTCATTAGAACGACTTTTGTTAGAAATAGTAATTTGGGTTATCAGGTCCAACCTAGCACTTTCTGATTCCGGAGTGGGTGCTAATCTGGTTCCCTAGGCAAACACTGGCCCATGTATCTCTGATATGTGCTCTTACTTAGTGCTAAGAAAATTTTGTCTCTGATGTATGTCCCTGAGATAGCAGGCTATCCAAGAAAAGAATTGCCATCACACCCTAACAGGTTTCTAATTTGGAACTACAGATTTTATTGAATATGTTGCTTCTTGAGCCTACAAGAAACTTGATTCTAATCCCTAAAGATATCGACACTGGGCTTCTCTCCACCAATATTGTCCAAGCAGATATTAGAAATGGCTTTGACATTGTATCCGTTAAGGATGCTTTCAGCTACCAGTAAGAGAAATTCCAATTGACAGTGGTTTAAACAAATGGGGTTATTTTTCCACGACCAAATCACCTAGAGTTATGTGGTTCTGTCATTGTTACTACTGCTCAAAAATGCTGTCAGGGGTCCAGGCTCTTCCTGTCTTTTGGCTCTGTCAAGCTTATTACCTCACGCTCTCAGGATGGCCACTACAGTCTCCTATCATGCTGTGTTTAAAGTAGAAAGAAGAGGGAAAGCAGTTTGTACAAACTTCATTTAACCCTTTCATCAGCAGACTTTAAAACATATCTTTTTGGTCACCTCTAGCCAAAATAAGTATATGGGTTTCTAGCCTCTGGAAGGTGAATGATAGAGATGGGGGTTGGAGATATGCATGGGGTAAGCCAACCAAAGGTCTGTCACAGGAACCAACATATGACTTGGGATCTCCAGGTTGGTGTTAATTCTACCTTTTCACCCAACACTGAAGGATGAGAATGTAGATAATGGGGAAGTAATCTCCATTCTCCATATTCTTAGAGACAACTTTTTTCCTCACTGTACCCTAAACTGTTTTCAGTCATAGAGAAAAACATTTCACTTTTTTTCTCCAACTCTGGAGTGATTGTAACACCTTTCTTTTCTCCTTTCTTCTCCTCCCTCACCAATCTGAGAAGGCTTTGAATGTTATTATTCAAATTAAAAGTCGTATTAATATATTGATATATGCATGGGGAAAGTATAGATGAATATACATATTGTTGCTGGGGGAATGACAGTGATCCTTCATTCTGTGCATATGCATTTCTTATCACTTCCATTCTTTTAATACAAGCATATATTGCTCTTTTAACCAGTAAAAGCAGTGAAGATAGAAACAGATGGTTATTAAATTTCTCACTAGCTTTTTATGCTTCAGGCAGAATAACCTCAGTTCAATTAATCTTCCTGAAGGTCTTATTTTCTAACCAACTTTGTGGCTTATCCCTGAACCTTCAACAAGTTTTTCTGTATTCTCTAATAATGAGCAAATTTGCATGACTTAAACCACTCATGTCACATTACTAAAGTGCTAAAACATTCATAAGCCTTCCTCCCTTTTGCAAATGAAAGTGAATGACTTACCCTCTGAAGAAGTGCCCATGTATCCCCAGAACATGCTGGCTGTGCACATTTTTTGCTTTCCTTCTAGCCGTCAGGTGACTTTATCAGGCTTCAGTACAAAACCGGTATCTTCTATAGAGAAACATCCTGAACTCTTGTCTCAAACTGGATATATTTATTAATTTATTTTTAAATATGTTTTTATTGGTTTTTTAGAGGGAGAAGATGGGAGAGAGAGATAGAAACATCGATGTCAGAGAGAAACATGGATTGGCTGCTTCCTGCACGTCCCCTACTGGGGATTGAGCCCGCAACCCAGGCATGTGTCCTGACTGGAAATTGAACTGGGACCTCTCAGTCCATGGGACGACGCTTAATCCACTGAGCCACACCTGCCAGGTGGATATATTTATTTTGATTGATAAGCCTAGTAATTTGTACTACAGCTTTTCTTTCCAATGAATTACATAATAGTATATCCACTAACCTTTGTCTTAATATGATAGAAGCAACTGCAAATTTTGCCTAATTTTCTCTTCCCAGAGACACAATGTGACAGGCTCACAAAGGCTCAGACTGGAGAAAAGATGAGGGTAGGGATGAGGGGTGTTGTCTACCTCAAAACTGAGTCATGGTTTATGTGTTCAGCTGTAAATTCACAAGGTTCACATGGGTCATAACCAGGAATAATACCATCATTCTGTTCAGGAGGCTGTTCTCAAATGCTTTAGAATCTTCTTTTTCTTGACTACCCATACCAGGATGAGTCTAAGTTTTTTTGCTTGTATGCCTAGGAGAATGATGGATCAATGTTTGTTTATTGATATGGTAAATAGAGAAGGAAAGGAATATTGGTGGTGAAGGGGGACATCTCCCAACTTGTCAAGAAAAAAAAAGTTAAACAATTTCCATCTTGTACCTTCCTTTTTATTCTATATAGAGATAATAATTCCCTATCTTTGATAGAGATAATACTTGTCCTGTGACAGTCTGTAGTAAATTGTCTTTTTCACTCAATATTTGACATTATGTTTTTATGACATCTATGTAGATGAAAGTGTTGTAATAATATATTTCCAGTCATTTTAACTATCTTAAAGTAGTTAGAAAATAGTAATGAACAAAAAAGCTTTCTGAGTATCCAAAAGGGATAGTCCAATATTGAAACACCAAAACCCATGAGTTTCTTCTAGAGAGTATCTTTGTCTTCACTCAAAGACTTTTGTTCTGTCTTGTCTCCTACTTCTAACAGTCTTGATTAGTAGTGACAAAAATGATGAAGATGCTGATGATAGCTACATATCCTAGGAACGTTTCATTATTTCTAATTATCCTGATAACCATTTTAACTATTCTAAGGGTAGACATTATTTGCTCTCATTTAATAGATGAGAAACCAAGACTGACTGGTTAAGAAACTCACCTAAACTAGTAGGGGAAAAACTAGGCTCCAACAGAGCTATCTGCTCTATACCACATGGCCTTCCTGAACAAAATTGTCATCTATGTTCCTCAGCATTGCATCCTTGGCCTTCTGCTTTTCTCATGCATACTCATAAGAGAAGTGATCTCATCCAAATTTATGGCTGCAACCATCACTAGAAGCTAACGACTCCTGGAATTACCTTCCAGTTCAGCTTTCTTCTATATCTGTGTATCTTGCTGCTCCTAGGAGATCCTTATTTCAATATCCAACAGTTACCTCCAACTCAACATATCCTGAATTAATATCTCACCTTCTCTATCCCCTCCTAATATCAGTTTCTTCTCTTCCTATCCTTTTCTTCCTAATGGACAATATCATATACCTAGTTGCCCAAGCCAAGAGGTATCTTTGACATTTTCCTGTCCTTCAACCCTCACATTCAATTGAAAACTGAATCCTAGTGATTTTACCTCTTTAGTGGTTCTTGAACCCCAAAATCCATTCTCTCCTTTCTACCTCCACTTCTAGTGCCTTAGTAACCTCTTTACATTTTGCCTAGTTTACTGCAACAGAGTCCAAGATTCTAATGCCTCTCCAGACTCATTCTGTGCTTTAAGGAAGTTTGTTTAATTTCTCATGTATACTTCGCCATTTCTTAAAACCTTAAAGCAGAGTAGGATAAATAAATTTTCTAACTTGATGTTTTAACTTAAGCTGGACACAGTGACTATAACTATTATTACTAAATGGTTTTAGGTGTTTTATAACGCCAGACTAAGTGGATTTTTCAATCTTTTCTTTTACCTGTTATTCTTTTTTTATTTTGTTTTGTTTTTTGTTTTTTATCCTCACCCAAGGACATTTTTGCATTTATCTTCAGCTAGAGGGGGAGGGAGAGAGGGAGGAAGAGAGAGAGAGAGAGAGAAAAACATCGATGTGAGAGAGACACATCGACTGGTTGCCATCCACACAACCCCAACCAGGGCCAGGGACAAACTACCACCGAGTTATATGCCCTTAGCGGGAACCGAACCCGGGACTCTCTGGTCCACAGGCTGATGCTCTAACTGCTGAGCCAAACCGGCCAGGGCTTATCTGTTATTCTTGAACTACATATATATTATGTACAGTGTATACATGTATAAATTTTAGACGTTGGTCAAAGTATCTTAATGTTTTATTTCTTACAATATCTGGTCTCTTATCTCACTCCTTAAAAGCCCATGCTCTAAATGGCTGCCCTAATGACCTTTTCTAAAATGTAAATCTGATTGTCTCGTGGTTCTGCTTAAAATTTTTCAATGGCTCCTTACTGCCTGGAAGACAAAGGTCAAAATTGTTTTTTGGTTGTTGTTGAGAGTATTACAGATGTCCCCCATTTTGCCAACTTTGCCCCCCTTCCACCTGGCTCCTGCCCCACCCCAGGCCTTCACCTTACTATTGTCTGTGTCCGTGGGCTATGTATATATGCATATAAATTATTTGGTTAATTTCTTCCTGTCCCCTCCCTTCT
Organism: Tadarida brasiliensis; assembly: GCA_030848825.1. Lineage (NCBI taxonomy): Eukaryota > Metazoa > Chordata > Mammalia > Chiroptera > Molossidae > Tadarida > Tadarida brasiliensis. The sequence goes on along the minus strand of CM061258.1, from coordinate 86,344,693 downwards.
TCCCTCTGAGATCCATTAGTCTGTCCCATGCAAAATATTTAGCTGATATACAAGAAGTAGTTTGAGGCCATTTTCTGTCAAGGCAACTGACAACCAGCCCTATGTAACAGCCTCAGAGGATATCACTTGATTATGTTAAAAATTATGACCTAAAATTACACAGTACAGTTCTATCCACCGTACTGAATTTAAGAAGTCAAAATTCCATTTAAAGAAATTTCTTGAAGAAATTTTTATATATGAATACCTAAATAAATAAATACAGTAAGTTAAATTTTTATGTCACTATACCTTAAGATTTTACAATAAGGGAAAACTTACATGAGAAGTTAAATGAATTATTTAAAAATACAGAATTACTCTGGAGTGGCATGCGGTGTTGAATCCAGGTCATAGGGAAATTAAATATAAGAGACTTAGACCAGGCTTGCACAGTGCAGGAAAGACTCACAAAATGATGAAATATAAGAAATGAAAAGTGCCCAGGTCTTATCTAATCTAGAGATCACAACCACAGGTCAGATTTTGCCTGGAGGTAAATCTTATCTGGTCTGTACATTTTTTTAAAAATTGTTAATCCTCATCCAAGGATATTTTTCCATTGATTTTTTTAGATAGGGTAGAAGGGAGGGAGGGAAAGAGAGAGAGAAACATCAATTTGAGAGAGACATATTGGATTGGTTGCCTCCCGCATGACTCCAACCGGGGCTGGGGATTGAACCTGCAACCCAGGTATGTGTCCTTGACCAGAATAGAACCTATGACCCTTTGGTCTGCAGGCCGACATTCTAACCACTGAGTCAAACCAGCCAGGTCATCTAAACTTTCTTTTCCTGATTTATCCATTCTTCAAACCAGTATGATCATCTGATTCCAGGTGCCAAGACTTTGTTTCCTGTAACAATTTTCTTAGCACTTTCAGCTTACTAAAGCGTATCATATCTCTGATTACTACAACACAGTGAGCAATACCGTGATCTCATAAACCAATTACCTCACCTGTACCAAGACATATCCCGTTCTTACCTAGAAGTAAAGCTGAGAGCAGTAATTTTAGTAATATCCAAGATTTTTCAACTGTGTTAAATATAAACTTTATCATTTGAATTTTCTCCCATACCTGTCATAATTATAATTTTTAAACACCTTCCCCTGGACACACACACACACACACACACACACACACACACACGCACTGAGTCATCTCGAGCTTATTGTAAGCAATGAGAACGTGGAGTTGAGATTTACAATTGTCCATGTGTTAGCTGGAAGAAGAAAACCAAGACTAAGAAAGTGTGGAAGCACTGCCGAAAGGCTAATCCTTCAGGCTTAATTCTAGATTTAAATCCATGAGTATTTTGGAAATGGGTTATAAATTTTAATCCTGGATAGTGTCATAGAAGAGCTGGGTTCCCAGTTCATAATGAAGCCACAAAAGGGTGAGCGTTCAGACATAAGAGTTCTCAAGAGGCTAACGCATAGGAAGCACATGAGAAATATTTATTCAGTGACTAAATGGATGAATGAGTGAATCAATCAAGCAATGAACTTGCTCTAAGTCTCCCTTGAAATATTCTTCTTGAGATACTTCTTATACCGAACTACCCCTCTTCTCCCATTCCCAGATTATGTAAGTGCCGGCCTCACTTCTACAATGCCAGGATTGGCTGTCCGTCCACCATCAGTTACCAGATGCCCACAGTCGAGCACCATGGACCTGCTGCCCTGAGGACAAATGGCACTTTGTTGTGCCTGGCAGGGAGCCCTGCCTGAGAGCTGACAACTACACGGAACTGACTGACAAGCCTCTTCAAGCAGATACAGAGCTAATGAGCCAACATACCAAACCTTGTCAAGGCATTGCAGAGAAGGAATATGGCCAGTTAAAAAAAATAAAAATAAAAAAATAAATATTCCATATCTGGGTCATGTTCTTTATGTTCTTTTCCACACAAACATCTTCCTCCAAAGAGTACTGTGTAAGGAAAATTAATTCAATTCTCATTGATCATGAAACCCACAACTTGAAGTAATTCTAGGGTAAATTTAGGAAGAGTTACCAAAACTAAAATTGGTGAAATCAATCCTGGCCATGAGAGGAGTAACAGATGTTGTGGCCAGGCTGCCCTCGTGTTTTGGCAGAAAATTGTCATGATTTTAGACAGATTGCAACATTTCATACAATAGTCCAAATGTAGTCATTCTTAACAACTAATACTGCAGGGTTGCTGGAGAAAAAAAGATTGTTTTACAGTGAAAACAAAGAGTCCCAACACAGGCTAGGTATCCTGAAAGACCAGGAATTTTCTGGTGAACCCGAAGAACAGGACTACAGTATATTTAAAACTATAAAGTAATTTCCACAATATGAATACACCTCTGCAGTTTGGTACCAAATAACCACAGGGAGGAAGGTAAAGTGTTTGTTTCCAGCTTGCTACAAGGTGTTTTCATTACAAAGTCACTGGTAAGTGGAGAGATTTTTACTCAATAATATTGTTTGCAATCAGCATGGAATGCCAGATGAAGGTAGGAGGTAGGTTCTCCATCTTCCTTCATGCTTCATACAGCAAATTCTCCCCTACACAGGATGCTGCCCTGGGCACTGAGCAACAAAGTGTCTCATGCTCTGGAGCATCAGAGGCCAAGGGCTCCACCCTTCAGCCCTACCCAGGGTAAGGAACCTTCTGTGAAGTGAGAAGATGCTTCCAAAACTCCTCCTACACAATAGTTACAGATGCATAAAATCCTAAAATGTATTATTTTGTGTATTACATGTAAATTTCAAAATAATCAAGGATTTTAAGCCATGATCTACAACAAAATCCTCTGAATAGGAAATGAATGTCCTTATCAGTGAAAACTCAGAATTTCTAAATGATCAGATTCTTATCTCAAGGTTAGTCTTAATGAACAGAGAAGAAGAAGAGACCCTGAGAATACTGGTCACCAAAGCGGATATTAGCCACAAAAAGAGGATGCCAAGGCTAACACAATATACCTGCCTTGGATTAGCTGTGTCTCTAACAGAGACATGCCCTGGCTGGTTTGGCTCAGCGGTTAGAGCGTCGGCCTGCGGATCAAAGAGTCTCGGGTTCGATTCCAGTCAAGGGCATATACCTCAGTTTCAGTTTGGTCCTCATCCTGGTTGGGGTCATGCGGGAGGCAACAAGTCAATGTGTGTCTCTCAGGATGATGTCTCTCTCTCTCCCTCCCACCCACTCTGTCTGAAAACAAATGGAAAAATATCCCTGGGTGAGGATTTTAAAGAGAGAGAGAGAGAGAGAGAGAGAGAGAGAGAGACATGTAGCCAGAATCCCCTTATCCCAAATCCTGCCGCCATGGGTAGCTGAGAAGTCTTTGCACAAAAACACTTCAGAGAAATGAATTCTTAATTACCTGCTAAGACTATAGCTGCAAACCTCTGAGTTATCTTATATCTCGGCAAGCCCAGGTGAAATCTGAGGCTTCTATTTGGCCTTCCAGATACACAGTGTACTCCAAGCCACCTTTCCCCTGGTTCTACCAAGGCTCACAATGGTGGTCTCCCAATGCTGGGGAAGGAAAGGTCCCAAGGCAGAGCAGCACTGCACTGCATCATCTGACTGCACCTCATGGGAAGGAAGAGAGAGAAAAGATTCAAAAGGGAGATCATTCAAGAGACCCAGAGGAAACAGGGACCTGCAGAAGAGGAAGCTTTTAACTTCTTCCCTCCTCCTCAGTAAATGAATGCGCTTGACACATCAGAATTCAAACTCCTTAGGGTTGGTGGAGAAAGTAGAGTGGGAGAATTTTGGTAGGAGGTAGTGATCTAGGTAGCCTAGATCTCCTACCAAAGACTATTTAAATTTATCTTTAGAGAGAGAGAGAAACATTAATTTGTTGTTCCACTTATTTTTGCATTCATTGGTTAATTCTTGTATGTGCCCTGACCGGGGATTTAACCTGCAACCTCGGTGTATCAGGAGGACGTGCTAACCAACTGAGCTACCTGGCCAGGGCCCCTACTAAAGATTTGAATGCATCAATAACACTTTGCATTTTAACCTGATTATAAATAAGAGTGTAGGAAATAGGAGAGAGAACTCTGGATTACTCTCCTCTTTGCTGTCCCATTTATAAAGACTTGAGAGCAAACATTCCACCCTTGGCTTTGCCATTGAACAGAACTAGTGTATTTTCCTCAATAATTACAGCAGACAGAGCAAAACTGGTTTAAAACTGGCTGATCTTAAAGTTTGCTAAATTAATGCATTAGTTAATTAATAAGGCAGTGCCCAAATAACTCTAAGCATGATTTCTTGATCTGTAAAATGGGGGTGCATTCAGTATGTTTCTAAAAGCATATTTTCTTAATTCATAATTTATAAATTGCTAGTTTATTTTAACAATTTTAAATGTATAATGATATGTAAATAAATTTTAATAAATATAATTCATAAATTTTTTAAGTATATGATTCTAGAATATCATGCAACTACACATTAGTTTTCTGTTACTTAATCTACACATAAATCCTTACAGGTAGTCCTGCTTTACCTACCTCTCAATCATAATTTGATTAATGTCTCTTCCGTGATTGAATTGTATTAGCAAAAGACCTTCAATAAACGCAAGACATTTTTTTAATCATGATATATTTACAAAGTTTCCAATAAGTATTTGGACTGTCACTTTATACTTTAAAGTATGGGAAATAGGTACAAGGTTGAAAGAGGAAGACTGTTTTTTTCCTATCACCTTTCTGATATCTGAACAGCTGTATATAAACAGTATGTAAAGTCTTTGCTATCTGATCCTGCTACAGAGACAGTTCTTCCTGTAACAGGGAGAATAAGAAGTTGTAACAGAATTGTTTCACCATTGTTCTCTGGAAGGCTATTTGAAAGAACCAGGAAAAAAAAGGACTAACATTCCTACCCTCACATTGTAGGTTTGCTTCTATAAGTATTGTTATGCTATAAAGTAAGTAATATGTGGATAGGGACAAATATGGCGGGCAAGCAGTAGCTACATATATATTGGTCCTCTCCTGAGGCAGTAGCTGTCACAGGAGCACTATAATCATAGAGCAAATTTACAGGTAACCATGTAAAAGTCCCCAAAGCATGAGCTGAGGTCAAACACTACCAACTAACACCAGACTCTCTGAAGAATAGAATGGCATGATTCCACCTAGATACCATAGCCCCCCTTATCTATGAGGATACGGTCCAAAACCCCAATGGGCACCTGAAACCATGAATAGATAGTTCTGAACCCTATATGTTTTCCTATACATACATACCTATGATAAAGTTTAATTTATAAATTAGGCACAACAAGTGATTATCAACAATAACTAATAATAAAATAGAACAATTATAACAATGTACTATAATAAAAGTTATGTGATTGTGGTTTCCCTCTTTCAAATGTCTTCTTGTGATTCCAAAAAGGCGGCAGAGTGAATGGAAGCTCCATAGACCATCTCCCAGGACCAAACTGGAATTACAACTAAAATAAAGATAAATCATGGGGAAAAAGCAACAGAAAAGTAGCTTCCATGTAACCAGGGATAGGAAAAAGGACACTGAATCAAGCCTGGTAGGAACTGCAGAGGCGCAAGAGGGTGGGCTGGGTGCCCACGGACAGCAGCTGTTTGAGTTGTGAGCAGCTCCCTCAGGGTTAAAATCCCAACCTGGATCCACAATGCAGAGGGCCGGAACAGAGCACTAAATTAGCTACAGCCACTCACCTTAGCCTCTGGCAGAGGAAGGGAGGACAGGACTGGAACTGTATGGTGACTCAGGAGCTTGGAGAGCTGGGAGGGCAATGGGAGTTTTTTGCTGAATCATTCCCTCACAGGACAGTAGCCATCTTACTCAAAGAGCCCCTTCCCAGAGCCCTGGTGAGAAGCAACAGCCCCTCCCTCAGAAATTTAACATCACCCGGCCAGGCCAGAGAAATGCAAATTAAGGCTCATTAACAGCCAGCATCTGCCCCACCCTCTGGAAATCCTTTTATCCTGAACACCTGAAGGAGTTTTTCATTCAGTTGAGGACTACAACACAAGGCTCATCAAGTAACTGAGACTACTAGCCTCCAGGCAAAAAGATAGAGGATAACTGAACCTTTCCTGGGCTTGCAAATCTACCCAGGAAAGCAAGACTTGACAGTGGTGTTTAATGTGGGTCCTCCCTCACTCATCTCAACCCAGTAGAGGAAGCCACAAACAGCAGAATACCAACACCCACCGGGAAAATTTGGCAGGCTCCAAAACCCACTGAGACAGCCAACATGGTGAAACAAAAAAACAGATCCCAAATGAAAGAACAAGAGACCTCTACCGAAGATGAGATCAATGAAATGGAGTTAAGCAAGTTAACAGAACTAGAATTCAGGACCATGATCTTGAGGAAGCTCAACAGCATGAGTAAGGACATCAACACCATAAGCAAAGACATAGAAACATTGAAAATCAACCAAATGGAAATGAAGAATGACATAGCAGAAATAAAGAACACACTGGAAGGAATAACAAGCAGAGTAGAGGAAGCTGAGGACCAGATAAGTGAATTAGAAGACAAGGTAGAAAAAAATCACCCAATCAGAAAACAAACAAAAAAAAAAACAATTAAAAAACAGGAAGATAGTTTAAGAGAACTGTGGGACAACTGGAAATATAACAACATCTGCATCATAGGAGTTCCAGAATAAGAAAATGAGCAAGGGTTAGGGAATATATTTGAAGAAATAGTGACAGAAAACTTTCCTAACTTGGTGAAGAAAGAAGGCATTCAAGTTCAAGAAGCACAGAGAGCCCCAAGTAAGAAGAACCCAAACAGGCCCACACCAAGACACATCATAATTAAAATGCCAAAAATTAAAGACAGAGAATCTTAAAGGTAGCGAGAGATAAGTAACAGGTTACCTATAAAGGAACCCCCATAAGACTATCAGCTGACTTCTCAGCCAAAACACTACAGGCCAGAAGGGAATGGCATGAAGTAATCAAGGTAATGCAAAACAAAGAGCTGAATCCAAGACTACTCTATCCAGCAAGGATATCATTCAAAATAGAAGATGAAATGAAGAGCTTCCCAGACAAAAAAACGGCTAAGGGAATATATTAACACCAAACCAGCACTACAAGAAATGTTAAAAGGACTGCTGTAATTAGTAGAAGAAATAGGAAGAAAAATAGAACCACACTAAACAAAAATGGCAATAAATAAGTACATATCAATAATAACCTTAAATGTAAATGGATTGAATGCTCTGATCAAAAGACACAGAGTAGCTGATTGGATAAGAAAGCATGACTCATATATATGTTGTTTACAAGAGACCCACCTCACAACAAAGGACTCCTATAGGTTGAAAGTGAAGAGATGGAAAAAAATCTTCCAAGCAAATGGAAAGGAAAGAAAAGCAAAGCTGGGGTAGCAATACTCATATCTAATAAAATAGATTTCAAAATGAAAGCCATAACTAGAGACAAAGAAGGCCACTACATAATATTGAAAGGATCCATCTATCCACCAGGAAGATATAACGTTGGTAAACATACATGCATCCAATATAGGAGCACCAAAATAAATCTTAAAACTTCTGGAGGATTCAAAGGAGAAATCAACAACAATACAATCATAGTAGGGGACTTCAACACCCCATTGTCATCACTGGATAGATCTCTAGACAAAAAATTAACAAGGAAACAGAGACTCTAAATGATGCCCTAGATCAAATGGATTTAGTAGATATCTACAGAGAATTACACCTCAAAACTGCAGAATTCACGTTCTTCTCAACTGCACATGGGACATTCTCAAAGATAGACCACATGTTAGGACACAAACTAAGTCTCTACAAGTTCAGGATGAATGAAATCATATCAAGCATCTTCTCAGATCACAATGTCATGAAACTAGAAATCAATTACAACAAAGACATTAGAACACATGGAGGATAAATAGCATGTTATTAAACAATGAATGGGTTACCAAGAAGATCAAGGAAGAAATTAAAATCTTCCTGGAAACCAATGAAAATGAACACACGAGACTTCCGGTCAAGATGGCAGCATAGGTAAACGCGGTATCGCATCCTCCCACAACCACATCAAAGTTACAACTAAACTACAGAACAACCATCATTCAAAACCACCTGAAATCAAGCTGAATGAAGTCCTACAACTACAAAATTAAAGAAGAAGCCACATCAAGATTGGTAGGAGGGGCGGAGGCACGATGGGCTGGTCCCACACCCACGTGTGGTGGATAAAAATCAGGAGGATAACTCGGTTGGGAAGGTCCTAAGGACTGAGGGGGTCTCCGTCCCACACCAGGTGCCCAGCTCAGGATTCCAGTGCCAGGAAGAGAAGTCCCCATCACTTCTGGCTGGAAAAACCAGCGGGAACTGAGGCTGAGGCAGCTGGAGCCCCCGGCAGCTCCTCTTAGAGGGCCCGCGCACAGACTTACTCAGACTGCTCCCTCCAGGCTCCAGCGTGTGGGAGGCAGCTTGAAAGGCACCAGAGTCATATGGGGAAGAACTGAGCTGTTTGGCATTGCAGCGAGGGCTGGAGAGGCAGCTTTCTCCTGGACAGACGTGCTGTCAGAGGCTTTTGTTCCTTTGGTGAGCCCTTCCCTGGGCCAGCAGACAGCCGCCATATCTGGGGCTCTAGCAACCTGGCTCACACTGTTGGCCCCGCCCTGGTGATTCCCTGAGGCCCTGCCCCACCTAACTTTCAGGCCCACCCAAGCTGTTGCCAGTTGCTTTACCATAGGATTGGCCTGTCTTGGATCCTGCTTCAGCTTTTCCTAAATTCTTTCAAACAAGCAGCATCTGGTCTCAGCTAGCCCTATACCTCTTGCTAAGTAATACATAGAAACAAACACAGGGAGGCCAAAATGAGGAGACAAAGAAACAGGTCCCACATGAAAGAACAGAAAAAAACTCCAGGAAAAGAACTAAGTGAAATGGAGTTAAGCAACCTAACAGATGCTGAGTTCAAAACATTGCTTATAAGGATGCTCAATGGACTTAGTGAGAACCTCAGTGAACTTAGTGAGGGCCTCAAGAGCATAAAAAAGGACCAGTCAGAAATGAAGGAGGCACAGTTAGAAATGAAGGAGGGACTAACTGAAATAAAGAATAGTTTACACAGATTCAACAGTAGAGTAGGTAAAGCCAAGAAGCAAACCATTGATTTGGAATATAAGGAAGCAAAAAACACCCAATCAGAACAGCAAAAAGAAAAAAGAATCCAAAAAAATGAGGATAGTGTAAGGAGCCTCTGGGACAACTTCAAGCATGCCAACATTCTCATCTTGGGGGTGCCAGAAGGAGAAGAGAGAGAACAAGAAATCGAAAACCTATTTGAAACAATAATGGCAGAAAACTTCCCGAACTTGGTGAAGGAAACAGACATACAAGTCCAGGGGGCACAGAGAGTGCCAAACAAGATGAACCCCAAGAGGCCCACACCAAGACACATCATCATCAAAATGCAAAAGGTTCAAGACAAAGAGAGAATCTTAAAAGCAGCAAGAGAAAAGCAGTTCTTTACCTACAAGGAAGTTCCCATAAGACTGTCAGCTGATTTCTCAAAAGAAACTTTGCAGGCCAGAAGGGAGTGGCAAGAAATATTCAGAGTGATGAAAAGCAAGAACCTACAACCAAGATTACTCTATCCTGCAAAGCTGTCATTTAGAATTGATGGCCATATAAAGAGTTTCCCAGACAAGGAAAAGCTAAAGGAGTTCATCACCACCAAACCATTATTATATGAAATGTTGAAGGGTCTTCTTGAAGAAAAAGATTTAAAAAAATGAACAAACAAAAAGGCAATAAAGCCCTGGCAGGTTTGGCTCAGCAGTTAGAGCGTTGGCCTGCGGTCCAGAGAGAGCCGGGTTCGGTTCCCGCTAAGGGCATGTACCTTGGTTGCAGTTTGTCCCCGGCCCTGGTTGGTCGTGTGGGTGGCAGCCACTCGATGTGTCCCTTTCACGTCGATGTTTCTCTCTCTCTCTCTCTTTCTCTCTCTCCCTCCCACTCTATCTGGACAAAAAATGAAAAAATGTCCTCAGGTGAGGATAAAAAAAAAAGGTAATAAATACATATCTATCAACAATTGAATCTACAAACAAAATAAACAAGCAGAACAGAAACATTCTCATAGATACAGAGAACTTTTTTTGGTTACCAGATGGGTGGGGGCTGGGGGGATGGGTGAAAAAGGTGAAGAGATTAAGAAGTAAAAATTGGTTGACAAACTTCAAAGGGAAGGGGGGTTGGGAGGTAGGAAGAAATAAACCAAAGAATTTATATGTATGTATGCATAACCAATGGACACAGACAACAGTGTGGGGAAAGGTAGGAGCGGGGCGGCAATGGGGAGGAGGGGGTCAGTGGGGGAAAAATGAGGAACATCTGTAATACATTCAACAATAAGATAACTTAAAAAAAAAAGAAAGAAAGAAAATGAACACACAACAACACAAAATTTATGGGATGCAGCAAAAGCAGTCCTGAGAGGGAAGTTCATAGCACTACAAGCCTACCTCAAGAAACAAGAAAAATTCCTAATTGACTATCTAACCTCACAACTTAAAGAACTAGAAAGCAAACAAAAAGAAAAACCCAGAGCAAGTAGAATGAAAGAAATAGTAAAGACCAGAGCAGAAATAAATGACACAGAGCCAAAAAAAGCAATTCAAAGGATCAATGAAACAAAGAGCTGGTTCTTTGAAAAGATAAACAAGATTGATGGAACCTTAGCCAGACTCACCAAGAAACAAAGAGAGAGGACCCAAATAAACAAAATCAGAAATGAAAGATGAGATTAACCCCTTATCTGATGTATCGTTGGCAATTATGTTCTCCCATATAGTGGGTTCCCTTTCCATTTTGATGCTTGTTTCTTTTGCTGTGCAGAAGCTTTTTAGTTTGATGTAGTCCCATGTGTTCATTTTTTTCCTTTGTTTCTCTTGCCTTAGAAGTTGTATCAGTGAAAATTCTGTTGCGTATGATGTCTGAAATTTTGTTGCCTACCTTTTCTTCTAGGATTTTTATGGATTCACGAGTCACAGTTAAGTCTTTTATCCATTTTGAGTTTATTCTTATGTATGGTGTCAGTTGGTGGTCTAGTTTCATTTTTTTGCATGTAGCTGTTCAGTTTTCCTAACACCATTTATCAAAGAGGCTATCTACTCCATTGTATGCTCTTGCACCTTTGTCAAATATTAACCTCGGTTGCAGTTCAGTCCTCCACCCTGGTTGGGGTCATGCGGGAGGCAGCCAGTCTGTGTGTCTCTCACATCGATGTTTCTCTCTCTCTTTGTCTCTCTCTCTCTCCCTCCCACTCTATCTGAAGATATAATGGAAAAATATCCTCGAGTAAGGATTAAAATAAATAAATAAATAAATAAATAAATAAATAAAGGGTAGCAGAGCACAATTGTGCAACTGAATGCTATATCCATTTGTAATTCAAACTTGAAATCCAAAGCAGGAAAATTATTTCAATCTTTTCCACAGCAGCAGCATAATTTCATATGAGCACACTCACTCTATCACCACTAATAGCAAGAGTTAAGCTTTAAAAGTTGGGCAGGTTTGGGTGATAAGATATTATTGGGCATACCATGAGCTTTTATTATTATGAACCACAATCACACTTTTATTAAAGTAGTTTCATCAAAAGTTGGAAAATTCAGTCACAACATTGGCTGGTAAAAAGCAAAAATAAATGTAGTAATGAATGTGAACAGACTTTTGTACTGAACTCTCCTTTCTTTTTATTTATTTATTTATTTATTTATTTATTTATTTATTTATTTTTATTAATTTATTTTTGTTACAGATGTTTCTCCTTTTTTCCCCATTGACATCCTCCTCCCCATCTCCCCACCCCATCCCCAGCTTTGTTGTCCATGTCCATCAGTTATGCGTACATGCTATAAGTTCTGTGGTTTATCTCTTCCCTCCCCCTCCACCCTCTCTTCTGAGGGTTGTCAGTCTGTACCCTACTTCCATGTCTCTGGGTCTACCCTGTTCCTCAGACTGTTATGTTCATTATATTCCACAAATAAGTGAGATCATGTGATATTTGTCTTTCTCTGCTTGGCTTGTTTCACTTAGGATAATACTCTCCAGTTCCCTCCATGTCGTCTCCAAGGATAAGAGATCTTTCTTTCTTACAGCTGCATAGTACTCCATTGTGTATATGTACCACAGCTTTTTTATCCATTCATCCACTGATGGACACTTGGGCTGCTTCCAGATCTTAGCTATTGTAAATAGTGCTGCTATGAACATGGGGGTACACGTATTCTTTCTGATTGGTGTTTCAGGCTTCTTAGGGTATATTCCTAGAAGTGGGATCACTGGGTCAAATGGCAATTCAATTTTTAATTTTTTGAGGTAACACCATAGTGTTTTCCATAGTGGCTGCACCAGTCTGCATTCCCACCAGCAGTGTACTAGCTGAACTCTCCTTTCATTTATGTTTCATTAGTACTTATTAAATATGTGACATGTGCCAGGGACAATGCTGTTAAACATTTAGCATGCAATATATATTTTTAAATCCTTGCAATAACCCTATGAGTTCAGTAGTGTTATCTTAGTTTACAGGTGAGGAAACTGAGGCCCAACACCATGCAACAAGACAGGAGTGGTGTACATCCTGCCTCCACCACCATTCTTTTAATGTCATAATATGCTTCCTGGTATGTCCTATTGTTTCCTGAAGGGGAGCTTTGTGCAGTGCCTGGCACTGAGCTCTGAATGGGCCCCTTTAACCCATTTCAGCTCTGAATACTGTAAAAGGTTCTATTCAAATCCAACTGTTCACATTTCTCCTGATCTGAGAAAATTGGGATGTTCAGTTTCAACTGCAAATTTAAACTACTCCAGCAAGAGCCTAAACAGTCTATTTCTCCTACAGTGGAAAGATAGGAAGATTTTTTTGAAGCTAATAAAGCTTAACCTTCAGAACCCATTACTTTTCATGGGCCTGAGAGGTTTTAAAGAGGAATTCATATGGTTCTTTGTATTTAAAAATTTGCAAAATAAGTTTTTTTAAACTGCAACCAATTAAGACCAGTGCTCCCTTCCTCTCCGACTTCCTTTCCATCATACTGTCCTATATGTTTGGTGGCAGTGACGTAGCCATGAGCATTGTGAATCCAGCTAAGGGTTTAGTATAGCTCCCGGTGACTTCTATATGCACATAGGTTTGTGCATTGCTAACCATCCTGATGCAGCAATGGCTTCCAGGAATGGCTAAATGATGATTCACCTGCAGGAAAGTATAGGGCCAAAGTTTTCATTGTGATTTAAGCATATGAATAGTGAAGAAATAAGGTGTGAAAATCCAGAACCAGAAACTAATATATGGAAAATTCTTCTAATCATCAGACATATAAAATTGTAATCAGAGGAACCAATTCTCAGCAGTGACTGATCAAAACTGAAGTTTTCTCCTGTCAGAAATATGATCAGTCATATAACATATACAATTACAAATGCACATTCTTATGGAATAGTCCAAAAAAGAATTTATCAGGATTTCTGAGTTTGTAGGGCACAAACCTGAAGCACTACCACAAAAAAACAAGTATAGCTGTATGTAAAGTCACATGTTTCATTAATTCCAGTGCACTAGATCACATCCTAATATATGTAATGCACTGTCCTGATAAAGACCAGAGGTTCCAGGTGAAATGACATGCAAAAATACTACCAAGGCAACAAAATGCCCTAAGGAAGCAAGTGTTTCTATGCCCAAGCTCCTACATGTATTTTTGCAATATATATTAAATGAGCAATTTGATTACACAGTCATGTAGTCCACTGCATCATAGCATCAATTCTGAGTACATTTGACTTGCTCGTTTGTATTCTTTAATTTCAGATTTTTTTTTACTATATTTTCAGAATTATTGAGAATACCAAAAGTCAAATGTATGAAAAGGAAAGTACCCAAGTAGAAGCCAAAATCATAGACCAAAAGAAAATATTTGTGATATTTGTTAGTTGGTTTTTTTTATTATAACTTTTTGTGATTTATCATTCTAAATAAATGTTCATTTTCATACTTAATTTTCTATTGGATCTTCAGTTTGGGAAGATGAAAAAGTTCTTGACATGGAGGGTGATGACCGGTGCACAGCAATGTGAATGTATGTAATGTCACTGACCTATACACTTAAAAATGGTTAAAATAATAGATTTTATATTATGTATTTTATGTATTTTTATCACAATAATAAAAGAAAGAGAACAAATAAATACAGCCTTAGCTCTCTGCTCTACCTGTTTGTGAAGTCCTCCAGCCCTCTGATAAGTCCACCACTAACTACTTCTGAGTCATGAGGAGCTTACCCGTGTATTCAAGAATTAGTCTATTGAGCTGTAACAGAGTGCACATGATTTTTTTTTCTATTCTGCTCCATCCATTATTCAGTGAGAACCAACATCTTTTGGAACCTGAGTTAATGGATCCAAGATAGCAAAACAAAATTGGGAATAAATCATCTCCTTTTGGTTTTGCCTATTATAAAGGGTGTATCAAAATATGATTCATCTACCTCAATACCACAGAGAGTTTTCAGTAACATGTTTCTGTTTTTTATTACGATCCCTCAGTGTTTGTCCCAAACCTCTCTATCTCGTATTCAGACACACTGAACTAATTACTATGCTATAATCAAAATTGTTCTCCCTTCATCCTCTATGTGATTAGTCTTGTAAGCCTGATTCTCTCTTCCCTTTGGATGAGATACAGCTGATATTCAGCTAGTATACACCACTATGGTCATGCAGTTAATTACTGAAATTAAATACTGAAAGAATCTTCATGGGTTGCATATAGCCTCTGTACTGTGTCCCTGAGTGCCTGCTCTCACCTCCCCAGACAACCTAGGCTCCCCTCCAGGATCCCTCAAACCTGGCAATATTCCAGAAAGTAGGAGTTAGCATATGGCACAGTCAGGGCTTGCAGGACCTTACTTCATCACTCCAGGACAGTGTTCTGATTTGTCTTACTGGTTGTTAAATATTTTGAATTTACTTCTGGATGAGATATTCCCCCAGCTGGCTCCTTGGTCTCTTAGAGATTGCCCTATTAATTCACCGGACATGCCCTACTTCATTTGTCATCAGGGAAAAGCAAATTAAAACTACAATGAGACTAAAACGATACATCCTACAGAATGGCTAAAATGAAAGTGACAGAAAATACCAAAAGATGGCAAGAATATAGAGCAGCGGTTCTCAACCTTCCTAATGCCACGACCGTTTAATACAGTTCCTCATGTTGTGGCAACCCCCAACCATAAAATTATTTTCGTTGCTACTTCGTAACTGTAATTTTGCTACTGTTATGTCTTAGGCGACCCCTGTGAAAGGGTCATTTGATCCCCAAAGTGGTCGCGACCCACAGGTTGAGAACCGCTGATATAGAGCAACTGCAATTCTCATACACTGCTGGTAAGAGTAACAGCTATTTTGGGAAACTGGTTGGTGATATCTACTACAGCTGAACATGTATACATAGGCATAGCCCATGACCCAGAAGTTCTACTCTAGGTCGTAAACCCACCTTTTGCCCCATACTCCTCCTCACATTTTAAGAGACATTTACTCAGACTCACAATCTACCTACCAAGGACCTACAGATGGGGTTGCCTTCTCTTCTAAGATCTACAGCAGGAGAGCATTTTGATGTGCACAGCATTAGCTCAATCCCAGTGGGGCACAGGCTTTCTATAGTGCAGCTCTCCTGTACCAAGAGAAACTTTCTACCACCTCCCCTGACTGGTTTTCGGATTTAATAAACTTTATAAAAATCAGCATCCATGCCCTGGCCAATGTGGCTCAGTGGACAGTGTCGGCCCATGCTCCTAAGGGTCTCGGGTTCGATTCCCAGTCAAGAACATGGGTTGCAGGTTCCTGGCCTGGTCAGGGGGATGGGAGGCAACCAATCAATGTGTCTCTCACACATCGATATTTTTCTCTCTCCCTCTTTCTCTCCCCCTCCCTCCCTTGTTTCCACTCTCTCTAAAAATCAATGGAAAAAATATCCTCAGGTAAGGATTAATAACAACAACAAAATACCAGCATCCAGTATGGATTGGTGCCAAAGCTTTTTCTTTCTATACTCCACTTTTTTTTAATCCTCACCCGAGGATATTTTTCCATTTATCTTCAGATAGAGTGGGAGTTGGGGGCGGGGAAGAGAGAGAGAGAGAAATATCGATGTGAGAAAGACACATCGATTGGGTGGCCAGGGACCGGACCGCAACCAAGGTACGTGCTCTTGACCAGAATCAAACCCGAAACTCTTTGGTCCGCAGGCCAATGCTCCACCAAGCCAAACGGGCCAGGGCTCCACTTTTCTTTATCAACCAGAATCTAATGTGTAGTCCTAGTTCCTCTGTCTCTTTTTGGAAGAAAAGACAAATCAGGGACAAGCCTTTGAGCCACCTTAAAAAGCAGAATTCACACATTTGAGGGGTAGCTGAATAATTCTTTGGAGGATAAAAGGCAAAATAAGTATGTACCCTAGCTATTTTCTTTTTTCTAAATCCAGCGCTAGCTTCCTAATTTGGTAAAAACATATTCCAGATTTTCACATTAGCTTTTCTGATAATCATAATTTTCAGTAGTAAGTTCTACTTTCCTCTAGGTCTCCAATGATATTGAGCAGAAATGTGGAGAAACCGCTTCAGGTGCTCCCAGCCAGACACCCAGACATCTTTCCCTTTGTAAACGACACTGCCAAAGGTCACACATTTCCACCTTATAAATTTATATAGTCCCCTCAACCCTCCACCCCAAAACCTTCCTGGTGAAGTTTGATCCAGCCATTCAGTTTTTGCTTCATCATATTTTGTATTGGTACTGCTGAAAATTCTTATGGAATCCCTAGTCTTCTCTAGAATCTGACTCATATTTTCTTCTAGGATAAAACCTTAATTTATTCCACCTGCCTAAAAGATATACTAGCATGTGTTATTCTTGCCCTTGCTCTTCACACATCAGTAATAAAACACTTCCCCAGGTGAGATCCAAAGAGTTCTTCCCCTGCCAACTATCCCAAAACACATTTGTGAGCTAGTTATCCACTAAAATTCAGGCTTCCTTTTGCATAGTGTTGGATTATTACTGAGTAGTATTTCCCATCTTTTTTTTTTTTTTTGCATCTGATGAAGCTGTGTGACTACTTCCTGCCAATGGAATATGAACAGAAGATGTATGACTTCTGGGCCAAAAAGTATAAAATGTAGGTGTACCATTTCCATGATATTTAAAAAAAATCTTCTTTCACTAACTGAATCAGAAAATTCTGAAGTCCTTATTAGTGGTAGAGCCATGAGATGAAAGGAGCCTGAGTCTCTGAATTATTATATTTAGGAAGTTCTTGCCTACCTGAAACACCTGCATTGGACTATTATGAGAAGGAGAAATAAATTTCTCTTGTGCTAAGCATTGAAATTTTGGACTTTGTTATAGCTTCTAACTTGAGTCTGACTAAATTAGATATTTAGACTCATTCTACCCTTTACCTTTTGTTGTGGCCAATATCTGGTGTAGTTTCATTGGGGTCCTTGTGTCATAGATGCCAGACACAATTATCTCAACAGCCTTACACCCAGCCCTGGAGTTTTTCTCCTCTTCTTCTTTTGAAGCCAGTACTCTATTTGATCTTACTTCAAGATCTATTTCCAATGTAAGATTATTTTCAAAATAGAAGGAACTGGCATTCCAAAGACCAAAGGCTGGCCAAGTCCGTTCTGACTTAGATTTTTTATTTCACCACTCCTCACTCACTCCTCAAGGGATGCCTCTCCCCATCCATCCTTCACCAGGAGGATAACCTTTTACAATATTAAAACACCTTCAAACCACAGTAGTAACAACAGACTCAATTTCTACTGAGAGCCAAAAAATAATCTCTCCCTTGCCTTTAGTAATTTGAATATTTGTCAGTAACCTAGCTTTTTAGATATTCAGGTTAGCTTCTTTGTCTTCTGATGGTTACAAGAAACTATAATTAATGCCCCAAAGGTATTAATACCACACCTATCCCTTTCTGCAAACCAGTCAAACCCAGACATGTCAGGAGAAGAAAACTGCCAAGACAGGTTAGTCATGACAAAAACCACTTTCATATACGGAACTTGCAGAGTGAAGTGTGATATTGGCTTCAAGTCTCAGGCATGACCATGTTCCAATACCTTACTTTTAGAAATCTGGCCTCACCATTTGATATCGAAGTTGGTATGCCAGTAATGCCAATGGAATTTTCCCACTAGCCAACTGTGCCTATAAAGGAGATAGGATTCAAATAAAATCTTAAAAGCTTTGAATATTATCCTGTGCTTGTGCCACAGAGCTGCCCTCCCCTACCTGTCAGCCCTGCAAGAGACACAGTAGCTTCCATTAGACACCACAACAGTTATTACAGGAAGGAAGAGACGTTCATCACCGGAATGATTTAGCAAATGATTCACAACAGACTGATGGCATAACTCACATTCTAAGGCCAAGAACAAGAATTACATGGTTTATTTTAAGACAGCAAAAGAGTGAAAAACAGACTGAAAAACATATGATACCCCCTCCAGCTCAAATCTCTGCAAACAGCGACGGCATTTGCAAAGTTCTGCGTGTCTTCTCAAATGTGGTTTCAGTTTTAATGTGTGTTGACATCTTTCTCTGTGTGCAGAATTAACTGGAAGAATACCACTTTGTGCTTTTTCTTTTTCTTTTGCTACAGGATGAGAAGAACAAGGAAAGAACCCAAAAATCTGTATTTACATTGAGCAGCCAGATACTGTGAAAGGACACTAAGATGTGGTTTCTTTCAGGGATTTCAAATTAGTATAATGAAAACATGCTTATCCCTTGAGCCATTAAATAAGTATAATGCAGAAGAGATGCAGTAGCCATGTTGTCTCCTTATATTCTACTCTTGAGCACAGGCAAATGAAACAAACAAGTGAGATGACTGGAAAAGAATTTTCTTTTCCAAAACAAATAAATGGTAAAGGACCTGAGTGCCGCACTTCACAGAACCACACAAAGAAATGGAGTTTCAGATTGTAATTTTAAAATAGTGGCATATAAACCTAAGGGGCTCTCACATGAAACAAATTTAGGAAGAGAAAGAAAAGGCATGCCAAGAACTGTACTGATTAGGGAGTGGGCAATTTAATTTCTTCACGAGAGTACATCTCCAACATGAATTAATTTGCTTCATGCTGAGTCCTGCTGGTTTTTCTTCTTTCCTCAATCACTGTTTATTTCACAAAATCAGCACTCACCTATCTCCTTTGATTATTTAATTTCAGGAGGAGTTTTATTTCACAAAGCAGTTAGCACAGCTAAACTCAGCTCTGCATGTAATGTGTAAACGTGTTATAATGGCCTGGGTATGGGGATTATGTCATCTTGGAGACTGTTTAGATGCTCTACCTCCCCTCAAGAGGTATTTCTCCATGACATTCCTAAATCTACTTCCCACAGTGTGCACCTTTCATTGACATTTACCTAACGCACAGGTTCTGATACAAAATCAGGAAAGTGGTATTCAAACCGTGACATATATATTCTTATTCCTAAAGGAGAAGTGAATCATGAAATATAGCTGATGAAACTAGTAAATAACACACAAAATGTCATTTAAAAAGGAAAACTGGCATTGACTTCTTCATTACTAATATCTCCGGGGATATCTAAACTCTTCTGAGTTCTCATCTTATGCACACAGGTCAGTATAATAGCAAGGTTTATCAGAATTCCAGGCTATGGCATTTTTAGAAAATGAGACTAGTATATCAATGGATTTCTTTTGGCAGAATATTTAAATAAAGATTATTTGAAAATATGGAACAAACATTTAGAAGTAAACAACTAAAGATCCTCTAAAAAGTGCCACATAGATTGTTTTCCACTTTGCCTCAAGGACAAGCATGACGCATATAGCCATTTCCTTTTATCTTTGTTTCAGCTTCTTTAGTGCTTCTGATTAGTGACCTCAAATGAGACTCATTGCTCATCACGAAGGCTGCTAATGGAATATTTTGAGACTGAATGCATTAGGATGGAATATTCCTTCTTTCAAGACCCAAGGCCAGGGATTTTCCACCCCCAGTCCATTCCACCCCTGACCCAGAGTATGGATAATGATAGACAGGTTATTCAAACTGATGATAATTGTGTTTTCCACTTTTTAAAATAAAATATCCCTTTATTGTGTTATATGTAAGGGTATTTGTAGCCTTTATATTCAATAGCAAGCTGTCGGACTGCCTCAATTTGAGGCATTTTTTAATCAAAACCCATCACAGGAGAGATAGGATCATGAAACCAAACATTCATATAGATCTTCACAGTGAACTTGAACCATGAGATAACCTCTCAGATTATGAATCTATTGTGACTACATTTATATTTTGTACTCATAGGCTTTATCACTTTAGAGACATGAAAATGCTGTTCATTGTTGCTAGGAGATGGGTGACTATGGCAACAGTGTGGGACAGAGCCAGATGGAGTGCCTCAGGTTTAGGCTCTTTTTTGATCTCCAAATGACTCGTGGCAGTCCTGAGCAGGAAGCCCCAAATCACTGCCTCTTCAGCTTGCTTCAAAAGATATGCCACATGGATTCTCCTTGCATGTTGGTTCTCCCCATTTAACAAGTGTCTTTTGGTGCTTAACTATACACCATGAGGTTGTCTAAAAAGAAAAAATCTGGATAACAAGGTGGATTATCACTATTTAACTGTGTTTTCATACTGTTATTAATTTAGTTCAGATCTAGTGCCATATGCTTCCCTTCATCATTCCACTGAACTCCTAGTGACTTTCATGGAAGTTCCATGCAAAGAATGAGGGCACCATATGGTTTTAATAGTGGTTTGTTCATTCCTCAAAGATTTATGGGCATTTTGAAGTCATTAATCATTATTGTTAAGACACCCTTCAACGTCTTCAGAAGGGAGCACATTCACTGATCTAAAGGAGTTTTCGGCACACAGCCACATCTAGTAGGAAAAGTAACACCTAGAGCATTTTTTTCTTTAAAAACGTGGAATAAAAGAAATATATTGACTCGTTCCTCTTGCAATCAAGTAAGAAGGCAGTAAGTTACAGTCATTAATGGTCATAGTGATATAACTATTATTCTAAAAATAATGTGGTTATTGGACCATGAAAGTCTTAATTAATTTACCCATCATTTTTATCATGTCACTCCTCCTCAAAAAACCATGACTTCCTATTACCCACCACATCAAATCCAGACTCCTGGGCCTGGTCCTTCTCTGCGCGTGCCCCACCAATCCACCTAGCATAATTTATTCCCCTACATAAATCTTTCCTCTGATCGGATTAGAAGAATGATATCATTATTTCTCCCTTTCCACTCCCACATCCATTACTATTTGCACATATTATCTCTATTTCTATTGCCATTTCTGAAGTGCCTTCTCCATGTTGAATGCTCACTTTGGTTCAAATATTAATCAGGTGCCTGCTATGTATCTGGCCCCATGCTAGGTGCTAATGTCTAAAGAAAAGCATAATGAGAGCTGCACACCATCGGATGAGAGCAACAGATCCTTAAAAATGAACAATAGATGTCATTTCTGAGGTATGCACTATATGCAGGACTTATTGAGACACCATTCCTTATGTAATGCTCAGAATATTGTCATTACCATTTCCAGCTAAGACCTCAGGCTTTGCTCAAATGGTAAAGGGTAAATGATTTGCCCAAAGTCAGAGAGCCAGTAGCAGTAAAACAGACTAGAACTTAGGTCTGTCTCTTTTCAAAGACGATACTCACACTACTGTTTTGACACAATGAGATATTTAAAGAATATAAATGTGTATTTTTCAAGGATAGGAACCACTAGGGAAGAGAGAGAACAGCTGTGTTAGGGAAGGGAAGGTCAAAGAAGAGTTCTCAGGGCTTAGAAAGGGGTTAACAAAGAAGTTTAACAGTGAATATAGTAGCCGAAGAATATTTTTGGAAAAGGGTTGAACTTAAGGTTTTAAATCCTTTTCAGCTCCTTTTAATATCAGTCTGCTCAACTCCCCATTTCCCCTTTTCAAATTGCAATTCAATGCCTACCTCTTCCATGATGTCAGTCTGTACATTAACCCTCACTCATCTCATTCTCCTCTAAATTCTGATGGTACTTTTGCAGCAGCCCCCTTAGGTCTTAATTAGCTGGTTCGTGCTGCTCTCAATTTGCTGGACCATACAAAGATTGAGGGCAGGAGTCACACCTTTTATCTATTTTGTATTGTCCAAAGCACCTGCAGTTCTGTCAGGAACACAGTACATGATCTGCATGTACCACTTACTGACGATGTCTTCACATCTGTATTGGTTTATAGTTTGTAAAGTCTTTCATTTATGCAGTCTTCTTGGATCCTTACGATAACCCAGTGAAGTATGCTGGTTTGCTGTTTTTTAACCCTTATTTTACAGATTAAAGGAAACTATCATTCAGGCCAGTTCATTGTAACACCCAGATTCACCCTGGCAATAAATAAATGATAGGTCCAGGAAAAGAATTTAAATACTCTCTCACTATCCAATTCTTAATTTGGAGAATGATTGATAGATGGATTAAGTTCCATGTTTTAACATGTACCAAGTCTCATGTCCCCATTATCACTACTAAGCCTACAATATAATTCTCTCTGTCTTTATATAAGTGTCCAGTTTTATCTCAGGGAGGGGAACTCCAAAATATTTCATTTAAGCCATTCAACCATTTGATAGTTGAACCAAGAGCAAAGGGATTTTGAAAATGTGCATAAGGAAGCATGGTGGCTACTCTTGTCCACATGAGATTCCTGGAAGGGCCAGCCTAACAAGCCTCAAACCAACTGTAAACTGCAGGTGGTATTTCCCAGCCATCTGCTGACTTCTCCAGTTGAGAGCCCTTGAGAAAGTTTCTAAAATGGTTGTGAATAGGATGAATGGTCTCACTCATTAATCAAGAACTTCGGGGAAGTAGCCAAACTTGACTGTCCCTGCTGAAGGCTGGGCACACTGTCAAAGCCCAGAGGGAGGATAAAATGTCTCTTGTACTCAACACAAAGCTTTCTTTCCCTAAAACGGAAAGACCCTCAGCCAGTGGCCCTAGGACTATCCACTGTGAACACATATCCCAAATGAAAGCAGGAGCCCTAAGTGGGCCCTTGACAGGGCCTCCTGGGCAGAACACTATTTTATCTCATCAGAAGTCAAACCTAAAAATTTCTACCCATTTTTAAGTCATGCACCTGCAGGTAAACATGTTATAAAGCATTTACTAAGTCTCAGAGGGCTTCTTGGATCTTCCATCTGGTCTGCTCTTCTGCCCCCAGACTCACAGATAATTCTCCAACATTGACCACTGGGACAGAATTCAAAGGAGGTGTGTGAGTTCCACTCACCAGTGGTTCTGTTTAGAACCTTGAGGCTAGCTGCTTTGAAGTGTGCCTGCATTTAACAACCTCCATTCCCTTCCTTCCATCCTCCACATTGTTCTTCACATGCTGTTCTTCACAATCAAGTTCATGGCTCTAAGAGAATGGATTATAAAAAATGTCTCCACTGCCCCCTCTCCAGAACATTGGTACCCTACTTTACAGATAATATGTGATAAGTAAAAGGAGGTAAATACTATTTACTAAAGGTAAAGCATTATATTCCATAGAAGGGGAAAAATAAAAGTAGTAAAAAAAAAAATAGTATGAAAACTATTCAGTCTCACCAGCAAACAAAAAAGCTATACACCACTTTCTCCTTTATATTTGGCAAAGGTGTCTTCAATTTCTTTACTCTTCCTTTTTAAAATTTTCATTTTGTATTTTGTAATAAGAGACTTCTCCATGGTATACACAGAGCACTGTGGCCCAGGGCTGCAAGAGTCACTTTGTAAGTAAATTGCCAGAAGTTATTCAATCCTGTTCAAATTCTTAATGCCTTTCTCTGCTTCACGACCAGATACCCTCCACGGGGGAATCTGACTTCTCATCCTTGCCTTTGTCACAACAGCTTTCCAAATGTCCATTCTGATCTCTTTCAATCCTGGTAATGGTTTCTTCCTCTGTCTTGGATCTCTCAGACATCCAGTCCACACCGACTGCTTCGTGGCACAAACCGTTTGGAGCCAGCCTTTGTCCACGTCCTGTCCCACCCCATCCCGGTCTATCACCCTCCACTGGCCACTGCAGCCGCCTGGGTGCCCTCCTCACACTCTTTATGTGACTACATACTGACCAGCTAGCTTGATTTTCATCTACTGCCCTAGGTTAAAAATAACTCAGATATAATATTTTTTGATATTTTATAAATGCCAGAACAATTCTAGTTTTTTTCAGTCAATGCATCCCAGTTTGGGGAGGGGCTCTGGAGAGGAGTTGAAATCCATTCTGCATCTGCACGTCAGCTATTGGCAGAGAAGCATTAACCTGCCTCATGAGCACTTCAATTACTTCCAAGCACGCCTTTCTCACACTGCCTTCTCTGCATTCCCCCCCATGAAGAATACATTATTTTCTTCCCTGAATGGTCATGGAAGTAAGAAATGAGGCGAAAGAAGCACACACAGTATGCATCCATGTTACTTTGGAAATTATCGAATGTGCTTCTCCCTGAGTTCTTTTTCCTTTGAGTTTCAAGTTGTTATAAATGTTACTTTGCATGGACTACTAAAGATTCTCTTTAAAGTGACCTGGGCACTTCCAATCCATTCGAAGTCTATTTTTTTAAAGATGGCACGAATATTTTGTCACAACATTATAAAATACATTTTAATGGAAATGACTTTTATAGTGGCATGAATCAATTTTATAAATTATGTTGTCAGAACCTCAATTTTAGTTGTACCAAATTGAAAATATAAGTACAGTATATAGAGGAGCCCTTAGAGTACCTAAGACTACATTATATACCTGTTTCAATTTGTTTCTCCACCATCATTACATGCAAAGATGGATTAAGCCCTGAGAAAATTCCTATATTTTTTTCCTTTTCTTATCTAATCTCTGGTCATGATCATTATAAGCAGAGAGGATTATTCAAGGGCAGGTAATCAGAGTGAAAATAGGTAAATCAAAGAGTCTATATCATCTTCATATGAGATAGAATAATCAATAGTTAAAAAATATACTTATTATTGTTTTTACAAATTAGTATTTCTGAGAAATAAATTAATCAATAATGCCCCCTATAGCACACACCTAAAGAAAACACATTTTATTTATTTGCTTTTAATATGTTTTTATTTATATTTTTAGAAAGAGAGGAAAAGGGAGAGAGACAGAAACATTGATGTGAGAGAGAAACATCCATAGGCTGCCCCCTGCACGCCCCTACTGGGGATCAAGCCCACAACTAGGGCATGTGCCCTGACCGACAATCAAACCAGGACCTCTAAGTCCATGGGATGATGCTCAATCCACTGAGCCACACTAGCTGGGCAAGAAAACACATTTTAAATGTGCAAGATTTATTGTCATTATTCTCATTGATTTAATGTAGCTTCTTAAAGAGTTTGGTAAAACAGTAACACATTGTATTTTAAACTTTTTAAAAAGTGATATACAAAATGGGCTTTCTAGCACAAAAATGGGGGTTCAAACAGGCCTTGTTTTGTATAGATGACTTTGGTTCAAAAAACAAGTCAGTATATTTGTTGACCTCGGCAAGATTTGTTTTTTAATTCCCTTCATGATAATGCTTAGGCATTCTTACTGTTGAGAGTTTCAAAATGGTCTATTTCCTAAGAAAAAGAGCTTGGCAAATAAGTAACTAAGTCTGTTTTTACTTTGTTAATTGATAGTAAAGTTATAGTTTCTGTTTACCACATAATTTTCTCTTTATTTCTCAATAAAATTTAAAAGTGGGCAGCTTCATTCAGTATAGCATTAAAACACATACATTCTCAAATGAATCTACAGTTACAGTTAATTGAGAAGACACACAAAATTAGTCTCTTTAACCCTTAATATTCTAACACTAATGTTCTGAACATAATGGGACAGCCATGTCTTCAAACAGTTGCTACACTGATGTGTCTAAATTTTTGGTTCAAGATATATGATTACTCCACCCGTGATATGGTGTGGGTGGACTTTGGCTAGCTTACTTTCAATTAGTGCAGAAAAACTCATATCCAGAGGTTAACTGGAGAGTAACATATACCAATATGTATGAGGTAGTTCTTGAATAACATCATTTCTGCATTAGAGCCTCACCCTCTGCTAATATTGACAGTTTCTGATCACAGAATTAATTGAAAAACTTTTCTGAAGCCAGTTCATCTTGACTGTGCATACTGAAAACCAGCAAGGTGGCATGGTGCTAAGAACATGCCATTCTGTGATTAAAGGAGTTTAATTCAAAATGTTCGAAGCAAAAATTTAATACAGCAAACTAAATCACACATTCAAATGTCATGTACTCTTGACAACTTTTATCTCCCCTGCTCCAAGATAATGAACTCTGAAGCCAGACAGACATGGCTCCATCATTTGGTAGCCACAGGATATTTGTGAAACTTCACCTCCAGAACTTCGTTCCCTCAATGGTAAATGGGGTGAAGAGTTTACAGAATTACTGGCAGCTTTAAATCTAGAACTGCCTGGCATGTCAGAGATACCCAATAAATGTTAGTTTCATTTTTCCATCACCAAAATACTTTAGGAATATGTCCCTTAATTGTAATTTTGACCTTGCATGTTACATAAATCACTAACTTTGAGATACTCTAACAATTTAGATACCAACCTTCTCAATAAAGTGGGCTGCTAGCTCTTCTATGTGATTTCAACAGCAACAGAAAGTCCCCTTGACTTCAAAAACACTTCTCTTTGCTATGATCATGTCGAAAGCTTCTTTTACAGGAGGCAAAAGCATTTATTCCAGAGTTATAAATACAAAAATATAAATCCCCCGGAGAGAGATAACACAATGACTTAAATTCATACCAGGTTTTACATGACTGAGAAGAGATCGTTTCCTCTGATGAATGGAGGAGAGCAGAAGTGGGAGCCCAGGGAAATGCTGTAACCTGGGCTGGGAAGAGGGGCCACAAAGCAAAGGGAGGAAAGTGATTTTGAAGTAAGAGACAAAGTCAAAGACAAATTTCAAGCACACAAGTTTTCCTTCAGACCAGATCCTGCAAAAGGAGATGTGATTTAATCACAATGACTTTTCCCCCCTTCATTATATTTTTTCCATCACCATTTATCCCCCTATACCCTCTTCCACCTCCACTTACCCCCTACCCCTACAATCACCACACTGTTGTCCATGACCATGAGTTTTCTCTCTCTTTTTTCTTTTTTGCTCAATCCCTCCACCCCCACCCACAAGATCCTCCATCCCCCACCCCCCACCCGCCAGGAACTGTCTGCCTGCTCTCTATGAGTCTGTCTCTATTTTGCTACTTAGTTAGTTCAAAACAACCTTTTGCCTGATGGTAATAGGGAATCCAGTTTAAATTACAGGCTTATGTTGATCATGGTGATATTTTCTGTTATTTCTGATCATCAGCCCAGGGCATTTATATGATCAGAGATGGTATAATTAAAAGTATGTCAGTGTTCATGGTGTGACAGGCTCTGTCCACAGGTGCTGCTGGCAGGTAGAGCTGTGTGGGTCTTTTACATTCATAAATCAGTGTTATAAATTAGTGTTTTCAGGCCTGCTTTCCCCATGATTGGAGGAGTGAATAAATGAAGTATTCAGTGGAACTTAAGAGAAGCCACAAAAAAGTATTAGACATCAAGGTTTTTAAACTAATCAGTGTTTCCAACTCCTTGCTCTCTGGAATAACTAGGGGCTCCACCGGTGCTCTGAAATTATTCTGGATCCCCCAGGCAGTCAACCAAAAAAAAAAAAAAACAGAAACAAAGGGAAGAAGAGTTTTGTTTCATTTTAAAGCCAAACATCAATGACTCTTTGTGGCATGTTTCAGCCCAAGACACATAACCCATTGCTTTAGTTAGAAGCAATAGCCTGGTGGGAAAATATCAGGTGATTTAAGCAAATTCTGAAAGCACCAAGCTGTCAAGCGTGAGTATTTACAGCCTTTGATTGCAGACTTCCAAAGAACAAAGACTGTGTCATGTATATTCTGAACCAGCACTCTATGGATACTCAGGGAATGTTAAACAATAACATTGCATTGTAGACGGCCTTGAAATGTCCTCTCTGACAGTCAGGCCAAGCTCCTTAAACGGCACTGAATACTATTCTGTATTCATTCTGTAGCCAGTGCTTTCCTTGAAATGAAATATTCTTCCTCTTACCCCTCCTTTGAAGTTAATAAAACCCTAGTCGTTATCATTCCAACACCAATCTCATTCCAATTTATTCTTAGCCCATGATATATGATTAAAAAAAAAATTTGGCTGCTTAATTGAAAATCAGTTGGATTATTAAAATCCACATGTCAACATTTGTCATGTTTTTGTCCTGCCCCCAAAATTCATAAACTGAAGCCCTAACCTGTGACTACATTTGGAGATGGGGCCTCTGAGGAGGTGATAGAGATTAAATGAGGTCATAAGGGTGGGGTTCTAACCCAGTAGAGCTGGTACCCGGGTTAGAAGAAGAAGAGACACCAAAGCACTCCTCTCCTCTCTTCTCTTCCCTCCCCGTCCCTCCCTCCCCTCTCCTCTCCTGTCTATTGTGTCAGAACACAGAGGTAAGGCAGGCTTCTGAAAGCCAGGAAGAGAATCCTCACCAGAAAACCACCATACTAGACCTTGCTCTGGGCCTTCAGCCTCCAGAACTGACAGAATAAATTTCTGTGTTTAAGCCACCCATCCATGGTATTTTGTTAAAGCAGCCTAATAAATCATTAAACAAAAAATAAAATAAAAATAAACCTGTTTTAAGGAAGTAATATGCAAATCTAATCTGTATGTATTTAGAGAAAGAACTTAACATTTTCAAAGCCATAAGAAATAAATTATTTGGTTTAAGTGTTAAAAGAAATAAAATCTTTGCACAATTCTGGTAGAACACTTTGTTTTGAATTTTCAGTAATATAATGCTAATTTTAGAAAAAGATTATTAAAACAACTTATTCCTTGTAAATTTATGAAGAAAAACAGTCAAAATGAGCATTTAAAAAACAATAAAAAAGCTGTGGTACATATACACAATGGAGTACTATGCAGCTGTACAAAAGAAAGATCTCTTATCCTTTGAGACGACGTGGAGGGACCTCAAGAGTATTATCCTAAGCGAAACAAGCCAAGCAGAGAAAGACAAATATCACATGATCTCACTTATTTGTGGAATATAATGAACATAACAGTCTGAGGAACAGGGTAGACCCAGAGATGTGGAAGTAGAGTATAAACTGACACCCCTCAGAAGAGGGGGTGGGGGGGGAGGGAAGAGATAAACCACAGAACTTATGCACATGTATGCATAAGTGATGGACATGGACAACAAAGATGGGGACAGGGTGGGGGGATGGGGAGGAGGGTGTCAATGGGGAACAAAGGAGAAACATCTGTAACAAAAATAAATTAATAAAAAAATAAATAAATAATAAAAAAATAAAAAAATAAAAAAAACAGTAATTTTATAGTAATAACGGTCACTGTATAATATTTATATAACTTAAAAAGACTTTATAAAAAGCTTCCATAAGAAGTACTTCGGAGAAGAAGGAGGAGGAGGAGGAGAAGCTCTCAAATGTTGCCATTAATTTAAAAATATCTAAGATTGTCTCCTACCAAATTCCCTAAAACAATACAAAATGGTTGGAATTATCCTGCCCTGATTTTTCACAGTTAAATCTGAGTGCTTTTCCTCTCTCTTCTATCTGTTGCCTATCAGCCTGCATGGAAAGTAGCTATACAACATTTTGAAGTTTGGTAGTCTACAATAAATGGTAGGTTGACTGTTTTTTCCCCAGAAAAAAAGAAGAGGAACTTTCAGTAGTCTATAACTGCAGAAAAAATTAGTTTGGTCCAAAAGTAGACTAGCCTTGCCTTTCAGAATATGCCCAGAGAGTTAGGCTCTGCAAAAAATTAAGCTAGATCTAAAAGATCTCAAGCAATGAGAACATTTAGAATTGTTTACTTCCTTGCTAGTCTCACTCACTGTATTAATATGGCATTCCCTCATAGTTACTCTGCATTTCATAAATGTAAGGAAAGTTGATAAATTATATTTTGCTGGTTCATCAAAAAGTTGTGAGATGATAGATCAGTTTTCTCACTTAGCCACAAAGTAAGAGCTTACAGCTTTCCTAACTTACCAAAGTAACTTTATAATGTTTCTGTGCAGAACATTTCAGTGCTGAAAAGATTACAAGGAGTCATAAGGGAAAGGAGCCCAGAGCTTATTTTCTGATGAATGTATATACAACTCTGACTTCCTTGCTGTTTTTCCAATGAGAAAAGTCTATATGTTGATCATAGAAGGATCAATTTCCATGATACAAAAAAAAAAGGGTGGCTTGGAGTAGGAGGAAGAGAAGGAGAAGTGGGGGAGGAGGGAGAAGAAGAAAAGACAAGGCAACAGACAAATAAAACACCAGTACATAGCACCACATCTGACAGCACCAGGATTGATGCTACACTTTCAGAAATGAAAGCTTATACATATTCTACCTTTCCTGGTCTCTGACCATCTTAGTCGCAGAAACATGAGCAAACTCTTCTGTTGAGATTAAGGAAAAGATTTCCCTTCAAGACTTCATTTCAGCCTGCAGTGAATTTTTATGACCAAGTGATTAACCCCTAAAACTGAAATTTATAGTGGAAATACTGATAGATTCTTAATGGTAGCTGTGCCAGCAGGCATCTATAAATTAGCCTTAATAGTGTCAAATTGTGAAACTAAGGTGATTGAAAACCTACTAACTTATACTAAAGGAATCTCTGCTTCAGTAATTTCTAATATCTCCACATTGGAATGATTTTTCAGGCTGTTCTAAATGCTAGTGCCTTATAGTTGTGAGAATGAGTGTTACAGTACAATAGGGCTTTGTGAACCTCATAAACTTAGAACTGTGTGCTTATTTCTGAATGCTCAAGACTCTGTGGTCCTTTTCTATTTAAGAAATTTACCTACATAGAAATCTTGAGTCCTCCAGCCATAAATTCTACAGCCCGAGGCCCTTCTCCTTTTCCTCCCATTTTTATGCAGTTTATTCTTCATTCTGTTGGCTCATTGAACAGCTGAAGGGGATACCGATATAATTTCATGAACAGTGACCAAAAAGACAAAAATAAAATCCTTGACTTGGTTGGATAAGCAGACTCTCCACGCTGTTAGTAGCATTGCAGCTGGATGCCAGACTTTCATTGGCTTGATTTCATTACATAACCTATTCCCTGCAACTGTCTTCTGTTATGGCCTGTTTTATGCGACCTGACAGCCTGTATACAGATGTAGCAGTAAATACATGCTGCCAATGCTTAAACAAAAAATTTCCTTATCATCATGTTTATCAGGATAAATGTGTTGCCAGATACATTCTTCCTGAGTTGATATTAGCAGAGCATGGCAAATGTCATCTCTGCTTCCTCAAGGGGCTCTTCTGAAGCTCTCATTTGGCATTTAAAAACATTATTTGGCATTTAAAAACATTGAGCATAGTTGAATGGATCCAGATGCATTCTCTAACAGAAGTTATAGGAACATGGAGAACAGCTTCATTCTATCAAATATTATAATATTTCAGCATTACTCAGACATGGGGTAAAAAATTCGAAGTGTTTTTATTCTGAACCAATTGTACCACACAGCACAAGAAGGAAAATCAAATCAGTTACTAGAGGAAATTTTGCAATCCCATGATGCTTAAAAGCTTTGGGGATGTGAGAAGCCATTGCCTATTGACTGTGTGATTTTCAAAAACAATTAGGATAAAATCATGTGAACATCATAGATTGGGAAGTATGATGCTGATTCTGATTTCGGAGGTCTGTGTTTAAATTTCAAACACACAGCACACATAGAAAATAGCAATAGTACCAAGATGCAAGCAGTACATTTATACAGCTCCGTTACAGATATTGTCCTAAACAGAACTTTCATGAATGAAAATTTCCCTGCGCCTTTATAAGTCACTAAGAACAATGCAAGAGTTTCAAGTAACCACCCAGCTTTCCATTTTCCATCACTGAAAGGCTTACCCTTTGCTCACAAACCTCTAGCTGTGGCTGACGGCTGTAAGCCCATTATATTTCAACTGCCATCTGGCAGCAGAGATTCAACCCATTGCTTCAATCACAGTGACCTGTCTTCTCTTGCTCTGGGAATTTCACTAAAGTGTATGATTTAAATGTCTTCATTGTCAAATTATTGTTGTTTAGTTCATCAAGATAAATTTAAAAAAAAAAATTCCCTAGAGGGTGTTATTTGTTGTGGGAAAGAAAAGTATTTGAAAATCAACAGCTGATTTAGAGACCTCAAATTAGTTTTATCCATAATGCTAGGTTTTCTAAGTGTGAGGTTGCAGAATAATCATTACCAAATAAGCCAAATGCTTAATGTATAAAAAGGCCCAATTCAAATATTTTGGTAGAAAAATGCAGTGTTTTAAAATAATTAGAAGTTTATAAAACCTTTGCTTTTTTTCTTCTAGCCTTCCAAGATCATTTCTCATTCATTTTGCAGCACATTTGTTGGGCGATGTTCTATATCAGGCTGTGCAAGGCAATGGGCATAAAAAGATAAGTAAGACATAGTCCTGGCCTTCTAGACACTCACTGAAGTAAGAGAACAGCCTTTGGTTTATGATATACTGTAAGTTACTACTTCTTTGTCACACACACACACACACACACACAAAATACCACACAACTGACAGTGGGGAATTGGGAAAAACATGGCTGCCAGCCTTGCAAAATCATGCCCAGTTTCTGGTATGTTTCCCTGGACAGCACAGCACACATACCAGAGGGTTCTACAGTAGTTCTCATTCTCCTATGTACCCAGATGCACCTGAGGGATGTGACACAGCCCTATCAGCAACTGTAACTCACTTTGGCAGTAACATTTGGTGGTGGCGGGGGGGGGGGGGGTGGGGTTAGTAGGAGAGAGTCCACAAAACTGTTTGAAAACGCCCAGAGCTGGTCTTGATGGTGCCCTTTACCCCCCTTGAGAACCCCTGCTCCACCATGCAGAACTGAACTGTGCAAGGGAGTGAGTTTTCACCTGTGCCCCTTGTGCAATTACGAAAGACAATCCAGAAGCTGTGAGCCTCACTCACTATGAGCTTTATGGATAAATCTGCCTACTTCGCCCTCTCCACTCCAGGGAACACAAGCTTTCTGTTTATGAAGAGCAGATTCTCTTTCTTATCTCCTCACATTACTCTCCTACGTTCTTTGGCTCCAATATTTTTCTTGGCTTTACTGCAAACAATACAGACAATTTTCAGATTTGGGATTTGAGGATTCTTATTCCACTTCTGGGAGAATTCCAACAGAATATCTGGTAAAGCCCTGGACCCCTATGTTTACATGAGCCAGGTCTCCAGAGCTAGTCAAAGAATGAGACTCACTCAGACATAACTATAAAATGGAAGTTTTACGAAATCAGATTAAACATACAGAAGAAAGATTGAAAAAAGAATAGAAGGGGCAGGAGCTATCATAAGTTACTGCATTTAGTTACTAAATTCTGATGCCCCCTTGGATTATAGAAACAAAAGGCAGGGAAAGACAAGAAAGAAAAAAATAATAAGCTAATGAAAAGCTTCTGCAAAGGATATTTGGTTAAAGGGTTTTGGGTGACAGACAAATCCTGTCTCTGTCTCCTCTCCATTCTCCACAGTGAAGCTAGAGGGAGATCTGACTATGTCACTGCTTCTTAAGGTGTCTATAGTTCCTATCATCTACATAATGACAGCTAATTAACCAAACTTTCAGTGTGGAAGAGTGAGAGAGCCCATGCCCTGGGCCCTACCCCCCAGCCTATCACAGCTCTGCCCCATGTTCATCTAAGTTTGGCAAAGCCCAACTGCTTGGAATTCTGTGCACCAACCCCTCACTCTCATTCCCAGCGGTAGATTTTAGCTCAAATATCCCTCCCTGGGGGCCAACGAGTTCAACACAAAGATTTTGCAGTAGAGACTAATATGGGGAAAAGGAAGGACTAAAAAATCTTAAGGAGGCCAATTTAAGTTGTTTTCATTGCTCAAAGACTTACCTCCACTGATATAGACTTCTTTTTACTAACTTTGAAATGCCTCAGACTTTTCCACATTATCTCTAGGTTAAGAATCGATTACTTGAGGAGAGACTTCCGGTCAAGATGGCAGCGTAGGTAAACGCGGTATCGCATCCTCCCACAACCACATCAAAGTTACAACTAAACTACAGAACAACCATCATTCAAAACTGCCTGAAATCAAGCTGAATGGAAGTCCTACAACTACGAAATTAAAGAAGAAGCCCCATCGAGACTGGTAGGAGGGGCGGAGGCGTGACAAGCTGGTCCCACACCCATGTGTGGTGGATAAAAATTAGGAGGATACCTCGGCCAGGAAGGTCCTCCCTGAGGTGTGAGGGGTCCCCGTCCTAAACCAGGCGCCCAGCTCAGGGTTCCAGTGCCAGGAAGAGAAGTCCCCATCACTTTTGGCTGGAAAAACCAGTGGGAACTGAGGCTGAGGCTGCTGGAGCCCCTGGCAGCTCCTCTTAAAGGGCCCACACACGGACTTACTCGGACTTGCTCCCTCCAGGCTCCAGCGTGTGGGAGGCAGCTTGAAAGGCACCAGAGTCATATTGGGAAGAACTGAGCTGTTTGGCATTGCAGCGAGGGCTGGAGAGGCAGCTTTCTCCTGGACAGACGTGCTGTCAGAGGCTTTTGTTCCTTTGGTGAGCCCTTCCCTGGGCCGGCAGACACCGCCATATCTGGGACTCCAGCAACCCGGCTCACACTGTGTGCCCCGCCCTGGTGATTCCCTGAGGCCCCGCCCCACCCAACTTTCAGGCCCACCCAAGCTGTTGCCAGTTGCTTTACCATAGGATTGGCCTGTCTTGGATCCTGCTTCAGCTTTTCCTAAATTCTTTCAAATAAGCAGCATCTGGTCTCAGCTAGCCCCATACCTCTCGCTAAGTAGTACATAGAAACAAACACAGGGAGGCAGCCAAAATGAGGAGACAAAGAAACAGGTCCCAAATGAAAGAACAGAACAAAACTCCAGGAAAAGAACTAAGTGAAATGGAGTTAAGCAACCTAACAGATGCAGAGTTCAAAACACTGCTTATAAGGATGCTCAATGGACTTAGTGAGAACCTCAGTGAACTTAGTGAGGGCCTCAAGAGCATAAAAAAGGACCAGTCAGAAATGAAGGAGGCACAGTTAGAAATGAAGGAGGCACTAACTAAAATAAAGAATAGTTTACACAGATTCAATAGTAGAGTAGGTAAAGCCAAGAAGCAAACCATCGATTTGGAATATAAGGAAGCAAAAAACACCCAATCAGAACAGCAAAAAGAAAAAAGAATCCAAAAAAATGAGGATAATGTAAGGAGCCTCTGGGACAACTTCAAGCATGCCAACATTCGCATCTTGGGGGTGCCAGAAGAAGAAGAGAGAGAACAAGAAATCGAAAACCTATTTGAAAGAATAATGGTAGAAAACTTCCCTAACTTGGTGAAGGAAACAGACATACAAGTCCAGGAAGCACAGAGAGTGCCAAACAAGATGAACCCCAAGAGGCCCACACCAAGACACATCATCATCAAAATGCAAAAGGTTCAAGACAAAGAGAGAATCTTAAAAGCAGCAAGAGAAAAACAGTTAGTTACCTACAAGGGAGTTCCCATCAGAATGTCAGCTGATTTCTCAAAAGAAACTTTGCAGGCCAGAAGGGAGTGGCAAGAAATATTCAGAGTGATGAAAAGCAAGAACCTACAACCAAGATTACTCTATCCTGCAAAGCTGTCATTTAGAATCGATGGCCATATAAAGAGTTTCCCAGACAAGGAAAGGCTAAAGGAGTTCATCACCACCAAACCATTATTATATGAAATGTTGAAGGGTCTTCTTGAAGAAAAAGATAAAAAAATATGAACCAACAAAATGGCAATACATACATATCTATCAACAATTGAATCTACAAACAAAATGAACAAGCAGAACAGAAACATTCTCATAGATACAGAGAACTTTTGTTGGATACCAGGTGGGTGGGGGCTAGGGGGATGGGTGAAAAAGGTAAAGGGATTAAGAAGTACAAATTGCTTGTTAGACTGACAAACCTCAAAGGGAAGGGGTGTTGGGGGTGGGAAGAAATAAACCAAAGAACTTATATGTATATATACATAACCAATGGACACAGACAACAGTGTGGGGAAAGGCAGGAGGGGGGCGGGAATGGGGAGGAGGTGGCCAATGAGGGAAAAATGAGGAACATCTGTAATACATTCAACAATAAAGATAAGTTAAAAAAAAAAAAAAAAGAATTGATTACTTGAGGCCCAGTCCAGGTAGCTCAGTTGGTTAGAGCATCATCTCAATATGCCAAGGTTGTGGGTTTGATCCCCACTCAGGGCACATACAAGAATCAACCAATGAATGCATAAATAAGTGGAACAACATAATGATGTGTCTCTCTCTCTCTCTCTCTCTCCCTCTCTCTCTCTCTCTCTCTAAAATAAAAAATAGAAAAACTGATTAATTGAAACATTAGTATGTACCTCCCACAACTCAACACTCATTTCATTATGCTCCAAAATATTTTCCAAGTTTGTTCTAAACAAAGCTTTCTTGATCAAATGTAACATATTTCAATGAAGCTAAATAAAGGGAGTATAGCATTGGATTTGAGGATTAGAAGAATATTAATTGTCTTGGAAATATAAGAGAAGCATCAGTGTTTTCTCTGTTAGGTTCAGTGGAGTCCATTTCTTCTCATCATGAGCGCTTTTACCCTTTTGCTCCCACTCCAGCCCAGACTCAGTCTGCAACTGCTACAGTACTGCCATCCATGAGGGACCAGTGACTCTTATGAACTTGTCTGTGCACTATGAATTCCAAGAAAGATCTTCATTTATCCATTTATTCCATTGGACAAACTGAGCTCATATGCCATTAAAAGTTGCTGCTAACTTCTTTTCATATGGTCTTCCTTAGAGACTTCAAAACTGAGTAGATCGAGCCCTGCCTGGTTTGGCTCAGCGGTTAGAGCGTCGGCCTGCGGACCAGAGAATCCCGGGTTTGGTTCCCACTAAGGGCACGTAACTCAGTTGCAGTTTGTCCCCGGCCCCAGTTCAGGTCATGTGGGTAGTGACCACTCAATGTGTCTCTCTCACATCAATGTTTCTCTCTCTCTCTTCCTCCCTCTATCCCTCCCACTCTATCTGAAGATAAATGCAATAAATAAATAAAAAATAAAAAAATTGAGTAGATTGAGAGAGAAACTATTTAAGCTTCGCAGGTCAGGTCATGGTGCTTGTCTGGGGAGCAGTACTGAGGGTTATGAGGAAGCCACTGATTCCAAATATCTTACTTTTCAAATGGCTCTCATACAAAGCCTTAACTTAGCCACCAAGAACTGTGTCATAGGCTGTCACAGCCACGATTACCACAGACCAGGCAGTAGGAAAAAGAACATTCACCATGTTGTGACTCTGGTTGCAGTGCAATTCTAAAATCATGAAATCACAATACATCAGGTTGTTCCATTTTTATTAAGCATATGTGACTTTACTCTGAACCAAACTACAGATGGACAGGAATGTAAGAAACAATGTAGCTATTTAGTAAGTGAAATGGTATCAAAACCTGCTAGAATTTTGCTTGTGAAGAACATTTAGATGAAGCACTTACAATGCCACAAAAAGAATGCCCCCCATTAAGAAATATCAGTTCAAAAAGCTATAGAGCCTGTCAATGAAAGAAATATCAAGCAGATGTTTCCCTTATTTCCAAATATATTTAGAATTCTGAGAGAAAACCACAAAGAGTGTTTTTATTATGCATCTGTTATGGTCAACATCTGGCACCAGCTCTCACCAATCCATCAATCCCACAATGTTCTGTCTTCTTCCAGCTAACTGAGACTGTAAACAAACCCACAGTGCAGAGGACAGCTTTTCTTTTTCCTTTACCTTTAATTCCCTCTTCTTTTTTCTTCTTGTTTTTGTTGTTGGTGGTGGTTTGCTTGTTTTTTATAGCAAGAAGGAAGCAGCACAGAAAACAGAAAATGTCTATTTGTACCATTTATAAACCGTATTGTAAATCTGCCCCTAAAGAAGGAATTACAAATGCAGTTACAGGGAGTAGGATGGGAGAATTTAAATTACTTTTTAAGAGAAAATGAGTATCTGACATCTGCCAATCTCCCGTTCAACAAGTATTTTTCACTAATTACTAGTACCTAGTACATAGCACAGTGTGTTAGGGTCTGTGGCTACACAAATAAAAAGTATTCAGTCCTTGCTCTCATGCACAACAGGGCATACACTCGAAGAGCTATTGTGAAGATCTGTAAGTGAGGGGTCAAGACCTGCTCCTGATCTTATTTACGAGACTTGCATTTATGTAAACTGGAATAAACATTTTCAGGCACACCAGCACAGGAAATGGGGGGAAACTTTCTACCAGTTATTCCATGGAAAAAGAGATAAATCAAATTCCATTATAAAGAACATAGTTATCATCCCAATTATCTTGTTATTTTTAGACTTTGGATAAGTGGGTCATTGACTAAAGACTGGAACTCTGTTTCTGTTAAAGAAAAAATATTTTGTTATCACATGTCTTATACTGGACTTCCTTACACAACAGATTTTTGTAAGCCACTCTCTCGATTGTCTAAAATTTTATTGAAAATTTCAACAAAGAGACTAGATTTGCATTAATCATTCTCCCATTTGGGGGAACTTGGTTGTACACACACACACACACACACACACACACACACACTCATACCATTTCTAGATAGAGGTTCTGGATGTGTATTAGGACTCTTGATTTCAAGTGAAGAAACTCATTTTGCATTAACTTGGGCAGAAACAGAGACGTCATAACAAATGAAAGGGCAAAGGCAGTTGGAACAAAGGACTCATACATTTTTAGGTCTCTTTTGCTCTCTCTTTTGATCTCTGTTTTGTTATTGTTGTTTGCTTGTTTCTGTAAGTTAGCCACTGCTTAATTTCTCCTAGGGCAATTAAGTGTCCCATGCTGTAGGACACTTAAATATTGACAGCAAGCTCTGGGTTCAGGTCATCCCAGATTCACCATAAGAAAGAAAGAAAGAGAGAGAGAGAGAGAGAGAGAGAGAGAGAGAGAGAGAGAGAGAGGAAGGAAGGAAGGAAGGAAGGAAGGAAGGAAGGAAGGAAGGAAGGAAGGAAGGAAGGAAGGAAGGAAAGAAAGAAAGAAAGAAAGAAAGAAAGAAAGAAAGAAAGAAAGAAAGAAAGAAAGAAAGAAAGGAAAGAAGGAAGGAAGGAAGGAAGGAAGGAAGGAAGGAAGGAAGGAAGGAAGGAAGGAAGGAAGGAAGGAAGGAAGGAAGGGAAGAAAGAGAAAGAAAGAAAGAAAGAAAGAAAGAAAGAAAGAAAGAAAGAAAGAAAGAAAGAAAGAAAGAAAGAAAGAAAGAAGGAAAGAAAGAAAAATTACTTTCCACCCTTCTTGATTCTTTCTCACACCAATCTTAGTGTGAAACCTCTCTAAGGTGCCTCTGACTCATCACTAAAGCCAAGGAGGCAAAGTCAGGTGAGAGGAAAGGAAGCTCCAATTCAGACTATGGCGTGATAGGTGGGATGGGAGTGTGGGAACGAAGGAGACAAGCTC
Source organism: Tadarida brasiliensis (assembly GCA_030848825.1). Lineage (NCBI taxonomy): Eukaryota > Metazoa > Chordata > Mammalia > Chiroptera > Molossidae > Tadarida > Tadarida brasiliensis. The sequence continues at coordinate 86,304,918 of CM061258.1, read as the reverse complement.
TACAGAGGTAGGAAGAGCTGGTCCTCCAAAGAAAGGGATGCTAGACAGACAAATAAATAATAACCTCAAATGTGGTTTAGATATCTTAAAATATTTTATGCTATTGTGATTGTTTTTATCATAGCTTTATAGTTTCTGTGTAGAGTATATGTTCATTGTTATTGATAAGGAGTTCTAATTTTCCTTTGCTTTGCTGTTTTAACACAAAGTACATTACTTGTGATTAGACATAATGGAATCTGATCTGGAGTCATTTGACTCTGTATTTTATAACCTTTCATTCATACTTATTTAACATCAATAACAGTATTAAAATACTTTTCAAGTACTTAACTATTGCAGTGATAATTGTGTAATCACTCAAAAATATGTGCTTATAATGCTGGTAAGTAAAAGCAACGTATTAGAGATTTGGGTCATTTCTACTACAGCCTGTATCTTTAAACGTTTACAGTGAACCTATATTTTTTAAAAGTGTTTCTAATAAATTTAGACAGAACCCTTCTTATAATGCAATTTCTTTCTATATTGATACAATCAAAATGTCTTGCTCAAACTGCACTTACTACCATGATTTATGGGGGGAAATGTACTTGTAGACAATCTTAGCTTTCTAAATGGCAATTTCTGTTTAAGTTAATATTGAAATTGACTCAAATGAGTGAAAATCAGTTCCATTATTTTCCTTTTCTACAATGTCCTCCACTCTCATTTTTTAATGCCATGAGCTATTCATTCTCAATTTTCTTCACTTTTATTTTAAGTGGATTCATCTACATTGCTTCTAATTTCCCAGATCTGCTATTTTTTAATTTCTTAGGGTCTAGTGAGACTCCTAATTTTGGACCTTGTAACATAAAAACCTAGAAGGAGTCACACAGCTGAATGTAATTGAGATTGATTGGCCGATTCAACAATAAAAACCAGCCAGATAAGGAATTAGTTGTTGTTCCAAGCAAGTAAGAGAATCAAATTACCTAATAGTAGGAATGAAACCCTTGAATTTTGAAAGACTGAAGACGAGTGATATAACAAACTTGCAAGTAAGGTGTCAACATCTATTAAGATGTACTACGGTGTGCCCTCTTTGGGCCTAATAAGGTATAATGTGTCTGCTAGGAAAATCTGGGAGATGTGTTCAACTAAAAATAATAAACTGACAGTAGATGAAAATTCAGGTGATGGGAGCATATGACTAAATGTGGAAAGCACTGTTCTAGCACATGTGGCACTCACTGCTAATCCTCTTGATTAGGGATCATTCGTTTGGGTCCCTGGAATAGGCAATGCCAGGATGAGCCTAAAGAGCTTGTTCCATACCCAAGAGATTACCACTACCTTCTACAGCATTGGACTAGGTACTGGAAATATAAAAACTGAAACCATACACCTAAACTTAAGAAAAATGATTTGGGAGATAGAACATATATTTAAGTGACACATAATAGACTCTCAAAGGTTATGATTTAGGAATTCTAACAGCCTGGTAAGTTATTCTTCTCCTGAAATTAGAGGAGGAAGGAGAAAAGATATCCTGGGCTCACACTAGCAGGTGAGTTTTTTTCAAACAACTCATGTCCCATTTCTCTTCTGAAGCTTTTGATAAACCCCTCAAGAGAGAGTGTTGTTTTAAAGCTTGAAAATCTTCTTGGGTGATTCTAACATTAGCCCTTAGATTCAGAGCCACTCACAATAGTGACAGCACATTGAATTATAGGATATTCTTTTGGGACCCATGTTCCTCATTTCAGAATTAAAAATTAGTGCACAGTTATACCCCACTGTGAGGTGCTAAGTACAGAAAAACTGGGAAGAGAATAGGCAAAGAATATGGGTTGAGTCAAGCTTTCAATTATATAAGAAAATGGAGCTAGCTACCTAGATAGATACAGACAGATAATTAGTCCTCTTGGGCTGACCTAACAAGATGCCATGGACTGGATGTCTCAAACAACATTTATTTTCTCACAGTTCTGCAGGCCAGAATCCAAGACCAAGGTGCTGTCCTGGGTAGTTTCTGATAAGAGCTCTCTTCCTGGCTTGTCTACGGCTGCCTTCTCACTGTGTCCTCACATGGCATCTTACCTATATGTACACTGAGAGAGAGACCTCTAGCCACTCTTCTGCTTCTTGAAGGACACCAGTCTTTCAGATTAGAGCCCCACCCTTATGACCTCATTTAACTTTAATTAACTCCCCCAAAGTCCCTATTTCCAAACACAGTCATAATGGGGGTTAGGACCTCAACATATGAATTTTGAGGGACACAATTCAGCCCATAGCAATATATATCTATAAATGTCTATAAAGTTATATCTATCTATGGCTATTTATATAAATATAAATCTGTCTATCTATCCATCTACTAAACTGCTGGCTACAGGTGACCCAGTAGGGGGGAAAGTGCTTTGAATTAATTGTTGCAGTTCTTTTGATAGGCAGCAAGCTTGTCACTTTGAGAGGGAATTGATTTCACTTTGACTGCATTTAATTAACATGGACCCCAAAGAAATAAATCTTTTGTGTGTGTTTCTGTCCAAGTGCTCATTTGGGGAAAAAGAGCTCTGACTGTGAATGGCTGCCAAGTTATAAAGCCTGGGTGCACCTCAGGAGGGAGAGACAAGCAAAAATCCTCATCTGTCTCAGAGCTCTTACCAGTTCGAGACAAGTGTGTAGTGCCTAGTAATTCTTGGTAGAAGTATATGTGCCTCTTTCACCTTCCTCTAGCACAAGATGATAATTTCAGTGACCTCTGCCCTATTCACCAAACCCTTTTCCTAACTGTTGTGCTGTAGAATTGTACAGTTCATCACCTTTTTTCCCAATTTGGGTCTTAGCTCTCACTTTAATTAGCACTGTTTTACTAGAATGAACTGAACTTGACACCTTTAAGCTCTCATTTTAAATTGACCTAAGTTCTTTTGCATTATAGCCACTATTCCACTTTATTTCTTTCAATTGAATCTTACAAATTGAATATCATCTGCATACTTGAAGGAAGAATTTTAGTGCCTCTCTCTGCCGTCCTTCTTCTCGTGGATAACAGTGAATCTAAAATGTGTTCATGATAAACCTTCCCTTGAAAGGAATTTAGAGAATTTTCAAGTTGGAAGGCACATTGAACGTAGTGTGTATGCTTCATTTTACAGATGAGGAAACGGTTGATAGAAATTCCATGCCTGCTCAGAATTATTCAATTAATGTCAGAGACAAAAGTAGAACATGGGGAACTTACTTCTAAATCAAAACAAAGTTGTACTAAAAAGATCATTCAGAAATGTCTTAAGAGACAATTACTCACTTCTTGGATTAAAAATCTAGAGACCAATGTTCTGTCCCCTTTAACAGTTCACCACTGAGAAATCATATGTTCTTTTGTTGTGACTTTCTTTTATCTGAAAAATGAAAGAAATAGTATTCTCAACCATCTTAAAGGGATATACTAATTCACAGTACAAATATTATGGGCTATTGACAGTCACAAATGGTATTCTTGGTATAATGTTTTTTTGGTATGTATTTCCTAAGAACAGAGTTGATAGGCACAATTCTTATATTTTTAAAAATAAATAGCTCTGCCAATCAAATAGAAAGTTGTTCAGGAAAATAACAACGTAGAAAATGCCAAAAGGTGATATTCTGGCCAAATAAAAGTCAATTCACAAATAAATGTTTCTAGAAATTGAAGTTTCAGTGGCTTTAAGCCTCCAGTTACATGATCTAATCATTATAATGACTAACATCAAAATGATGATGATGATGATAATGAAGATGACAACATTTAATATTAACATGATACAATAAGCCAGACATCATTTCAAGCATTTTACATTTATCTGACCCTCAGAAAAGCCATATAATATGGGTATCATTATTATCCTGTTTAAAAAACATCTTTCATAAAAGGCTTGGGTGTGTGTTGGGGGGGTGGGGTGGGAATGGGTGGTTATAAGATCAATGGAAAAGAGAAAGGCTAAGAAGAGTAGCCTTGGAGAGGAAAGCTATCTTTGGTATATGTAAGAATAGGGACTGTTGGCTACCTAAGAAGAAAATCCAGCTCAAACAAGCTTAATCAAATGGAAATTTATTGTCTTGTATAAACTGAAATTGAGACCTTAGGGCTCAAATGGTACCCTCAGCATTTGGCCTCTCTCCATCTTTTGTGTCTGCTTTCCTCTGTGATGGTTTCATTCAGGTCAGCTCCTCTGGGAGAACTGGAGAAAGTCAACCACAGCTCCAGACTTAGTTCTTATCATTGTAGCATTCCCATCAAAAAGAGAATTTTTCTTCCAATCGTCAAAGTCACATTACCATGTTGGAGTTTCATTGGACCCATGCCCATCAAATAAGGCCCAAGACTATCACTGTAGCCGTGGAGCTAGAATATGATTCTAGGGCATGTGCTTATTCCCAGTGCTAATCATCCTCCAAGAAAAATCAGTTCTGTTACTAGATGAAGGGAGAATGATACTGGAAATGCAAAAGTCAAAACTGTTCACCCCGGCATAGAAATAGGTGCATAAATAAATACAGGGAGATAGAAATCATAAAATATTGGTAAAGGGAGCTCAGCTACAAAAGTTAGCTTAGGAAATGCAGAAAGCATACAGGAAGGGAAAGAAAAAATTAGAGTAGTGTATAAAAGGTGTTCTTGTCATTATGCATGTAAGAAAACCACAGTGGGGTTTAAGAGAAATGTTATGACTTTTATTCTGTATTCAGTTTTCCCCTAATTCTGGGGCTCTGTGGAAATTTAAAGACTATGTTTTGCTGAGTTCTACATTAAATAAGCTAATAGAATGTAGTGTTAGCTCCAAAATTCAACCCAATGCCACAGCCAAGCTATTTTTAAGGTATTGTGTTAGGCAGTAACTGATTGATGGGAAAAAAAAAAAAAAACCATTCAGATACAAGTACAATTCAAAATAGATCATCATAAGCACTATAGCAAAAATGCTGATAAAGTTCTTGGGGGGGGGGTCTGTAGAAGTTATTAAAGAGGAACAGATGGTCACAGGAAAAGGCATCCTGGAAGAAGTAACACCTGGACTAGACCTTGAAAGATGGGAAGCACCTTGACATGAAAGATCATGGGGACAAGTGTTTATGTTAAGAGAAGGAAGGCAAAGAAGGTAAAAGTAGTGACTAGCGGCTTGAGACTAGAACGTTTGATGGAATTATAAAATGAGATGAGGTTGTAAATGTAGTTGGTGAATAAAATATGTAAGCCACACTGGGGGGTGGGGGAAGTATAAAATTTTTCAGGCAAAGAAGGGCAATTGAAGAAATCTTCAAGTATAAAGTTGCATTATAGGAAGTATGTTCTGACAGTAACTGTGAAAGATAGATTGGAGGAAACAAGCCAGGGTCAAGGAATCCCACTGGGAGTTAGTTCATGGCAAAAGTCTGAATGTAACAGTAGTGGAAATGAAGGAAGTAATAAAGAAAAAGTTGAGAAATTGAAGCAAGAAATGTTTTGGAGCAGAATCCATAGGACTTGTCAATAATTGATTGTGAAAACTGAAAGAGGAAGAGATAAAAACATTTTCAAGACTTAGAAGAATGGTGACACCATTATGAAGCTGGATATCACAGAAGGGGAGCAGGTTTGTATTTGTGTATCTGCTTTGTGTGTCTAAGTGGACGGGTCGGGGCTTGGACAAATGGCGAAGAATAATGACCTCATAAAGAAAGAAAATAAATGCATGATGGAAAAGTATTGTACAGTGAAGTTAAAATGCCAATCTTCTATAAAGTGTGAATGTTAAGGTAAAATTTATAGTATATTTAGACTTTTAAAAATGTTTGTTTTTTTCCTACTCATGAACTCTGAATCAGACATAAAATGAAAGTTAAAAAAGATACCAACCATATCTACCTTTATTTCCCTGACTGCACCTTAAAAACAATCCTTCTTTGGTTTATCTCATCCCTCCCTCCCACCTTCCTTCTCTGAGTTCTGTCAGTCGGAACCATACTCCTTTCTATGTCTCTGGGTCTATTTTATTCATCAGCTCATCTTGTTTATTATATTCCACAAATACGTGAGATCATGTGGTATTTGTCTTTCTCTGATTGGCTTATTTCACTTAGCATAATGCTCTCCAGGTCCCTCCACGTAGTCTCAAAGGATAAGAGATCTTTCTTTCTTACAGCTGTATAATATTCCATTGTGTATATGTACCACAGCTTTTTTATCCACTCATCTACTGATGGACACTTGGGCTGTTTCCAGATCTTAGCTATTGTAAATAGTACTGCTATGAACATAGGGGTACATATGCATGTAAGCGTAACCAATGGACATAGACAACAATGCTTGGAGGGGGTAAGGGGGTGGGATGGGGAGGAGGGTGTCTATGAGGGAAAAAGGAAACATTTGTAATAAAAATAAATTAATAAAAATTGAAAAAATAAATAAATAAAAGTAAGAATTAGCACCTTAAAAAAACAATCCGTCTTAACAATCCTGAACCCTTGCCAACTAGATATGTTGCTTTTGTGCCTTAAACAATCCCAGAATTTAAAAACCAGTTCTATAATCTGTACATGGTTTAGTTCATTTCTATTATTTCTAGAAAACCCATTCTTAACTTGTTCCCTCTTCACTTTCTTTTCTCTGAAGACATTGGAAAAGTAAATATTTAGTGAATATGCCCTTATCCTCTGACACAAGCTCTCTAGTCTGATTTTAAAACACACTGCAATTTCTTTCATCTTAAAACTAGCCAGGGGGAGAGGAAGAAGTTAGAGGTGATCGTTTGAAATTAAACATCAATTTTTGAAAACTGTCAAAGCACTTGTTTTGACTGAGATTCTAGCTGGACAGGGAAGGGAAGAAAATGACCTGCCAACAGCATTCTTAAGGGATGATTTCAGTGATTATAATGTCATGAAGAGTCTTTTTTCTTCAGTCTCTATGTTCTCAAATCAGGGATATTCCCTGAAGAATTCACATCAGATTTAACATGATAAACAACATGCACTAAGATGAAAATGCATGAGGGAGCCTGCAATGACTCTAGATTAACTATCAAAGCTAGAAATGCTCTTTAAAGCTGTAATTTTCTTCCCCTAATTCAAGATGTTGGGGTATTAACTGAACACTCAGTGAATGGAACTACAGCAGTAATGAAGACAAATCAACCAAGAAAGGAACAAAAAGAGCTGGGACTAGGGGAGAAGACTGGATAGACAGTCCAATAAAGATGGACATTGCCCTTAAAGATTCTAATCAAAGATTCTCAGCCCAGGACTGGTCAATGAACATGCAAATTAAGAACTCAGGCAGGATCTGCTGGCATTCTTATCAGGAAGTCTGTACTCCAGAAGGGCTATTACAAGCACTTCTGTTACCTGTATCTTATGCAATAGCCTACACTTTGCTAATTAGCATACTAAATATCAGAAAAGGGCTGTTAGTGATAAAAATAGAAGCCTGTTGACTAGCATGATGAATGTTAAAATTGGGCTCTCACTGGTGAAATTAAAGGTATTCAAGTTATGTGGATTAGCTAAAATTATTTTATAGACATTTGCTACTCTTGCATGACTAGAGAATAGGGATCTTGCAAGGTCAGAGCCTGCATTCCGTGGGATTTTTCCTCTGGCTAAATTCCTAAACAAGATAGTTGTTAGCCATGGGATCTAGAATTCTGGTTTCCTGCAACCCGATGTAAAGATGGCAGAATCTTGAGTCAGCAATCTTAGTGATTGTTTTCAGTGACTCTTTCATACACAATGGTGGTCTGAGGTGCTAAAGGGTAGGGAGTTGGGACTTCCTGAAGCCTGGACAACATTATGTGAACTCTTTTTAGTCACTTGCTTACTAATAAATGTTTAGTATAGTACATATAAGAGTGTCAGTGTACTCAGATTATTTTGCAATACCACTCAAGCTTGGGGCTGCTTGTTTTGAGAATAATACATTTTAATTATTGTTTAAGCCAACTGATTCAGAATTAATTTCCAATTTCTTGCTGTTGACAACATCCTAACTTAGGCACCACAATACCACCACCAGTTCACCAGTTATCTCTGTGATTTTGGTTGTAGTTGCAGTAGGAGACAAAACAATGGGATAGGAAATTAGGAGATGGAGTTTGAGACCCCAATCCACCAGCCTTGGATCTGTCACTCAACCTCTTCGAGGCTGAGCAACAACCAAAGTAGCAAATGAGGAAGACTGAGTCAGAAGACCTGAGTTTAATCCTGGCTTCCTCATTTTCCAGCTGAATGACCTTTCTATGCCTCAGTTTCCTTATCTATAAAATGGGCTACTGCCTATTTATAGTAGTTGTGAGGATTAAATGAGACATGCCCTAAACACAATGCCTAAAATAGGAGAATCAATCTGCATGGTCATCTCATTCCTCCTCATTCTAAAATTTTGTGGTTTTATTTTCATTGCTGTATGCTCAAAGAGAATACTAGTGAAGAAAGGTAAGATTCATGTATTCTAATTTCAGTGTCGATCCCTGTGCTAGGCGATGCCATTCACTCCTCTATTTTTACAGTCAAACACTTATTGCATGCCTGCTGGAAATGAGGCACCGTGCTAAACACAAGGGGTATATCTGAGGAGCTCTCCGTCTCACAAAGAAACCAGGGATATTTATTTTTCCTCAAAACTGACATTTCTGTGTGCCCAGACATTCTCAAAATTCATAGTATTCCTTTCTCAAAACAAGCCTTTGATACAAATTTGTGTTTCATGTTATGTAAATCTGTGTTCCAACTTTGAGCCCCTCACTTGGTAGGGAAGTTACATTTATCACTTTGCAGGAGATGAGGGAACAAGAGCAGTGACTAATGAGAAGCCTGCAGAGTTAAAGGGAACAGGGAACCACAAAGGCCATTGTTGCCATTGTCTATGATCACAGTTACTTGTGACCTGACACAGTCACGCCACCGAGATCACCTATACCGATGAAATAAAGTGCCCAAAAGGAGGATCTGGGACAAGCAACTTCTTTAAAATGAGGAGCTCTTTCTTCCTCTCTTCTCCAGAGGGCTCAGTTTAAATTTGCATCTTAGCCGAGAAAGCCAATGTTTCCCCCTCCAATCATAAAACACTGCTTATAAATTGGTCTCTTTTTATCAGATGTATTGTACTATGTGTGAGAGCACAGTGAGTTTTGGCAACTCCAACAAAGCCTCCGTGTGTTTGGATCCCACTGCACTGTACACACACGGAACACCATCTGCACACAGCCTTTTCCTCTCCAACTTGTCAGTGTGAGCGGTAGGAGAACTTCATGAGCTAAGACACTTTGTTAGCTGGTGGTGACGCTGCCAGTACAAGGGAAACATCTGTACCAGCCAAACCTGGTGAAAATTAAACAATTAACTAAGTCAGAACACATCTGCAAGTGAGAATCCCGAAGTCCTTCAAACAGAACCTGTGCCTCTAAGACCGCTGACCAATGCCTTCGTATCTTAGAGTCCCCTGCAGGCACCGGAGTCTCTCAGAGTGGTAGTTTAACCTGTGGCTGCATCTGGAAGATGATCTTATATCTTTAGATTGTTGGTGTCTTAAGGGGAGTATGGGAGGAAGCTGGGAATCAGGGAGCCTTGTCCTTGTCCTGATTTTTCTTCTCCAATCTTCATGGTGAGAAAACAATGAATTATCTTGGCATGGACAGTGTTTTAAAATCTGCCCTTGAAATAATCTCTTTTTAAAAGGTGTTTATGATGGGAGCCTTTGTGAACAGCATTTTTTTTTTTTCAGTTAAAACTCTCTACTTCTGCACAAACTGAAACAGGTTGATCTTTTCAGGGTGATTCCTGAATTTAGGTTTGTTTAGAAAGCTGGCTAAAGAATTCTGAAGAAAAATTGTATGTGCACAGGTAGAATGGTAAGTAACCAGACAGCGGATCATGGGGACATGGTCTTTGTGGGCTTAGCCAAGAGGCAGGCTAGGACTTCATTTAATAATGACTTCTGGGGAAAGGGAGTCGAGAGGTGGGTGCAGGGAAGACCAGGGTTCATGACTCAAAGAGTGACCAATGCTCTGAACCACAGTTTCCAAAGTGTCAGGGCAAACTCCGGCTCCAACCAGACCAGAACTAACACCTGACAGGCAAGTGATGTAGAAGACAGGAGTTTCTGGGCTGTGGGTGGCAATTCTAGTTAAGAGAAAGATTGGAACCAGTAACCAAATGCGCAGGAAGCAAGAATATTAAGAGACAGCCAAGACATTCAGGCCTCAAATAAGTAAGCTGGTGTTAGGGCCCTATTCCAGTTGGCTATTTGTAATGCAAACAGAACATCTGATCAGATAAGTATATGACAATGTAGGTTAAGAAGAAAGCTGCAATATGGTAATCAGGCAGATACCCAGCAGCTCATCTCTGGGATCCCCAGCTTACAAAAGCAAGATACATTCCAAACCCCGATTTGTGGGAGGCAGAAGCATACTATTGTATACATTGGCAGGCTTAGCCAGTATTAGCCTAGGAACTAGGTGGTTTGAAAACCATCTGCAGCTCTCAGTGAATGCTAATGAGCAAGACCTAGAAAGGCAAGACTGGCACCTGACAGGAATGTGTTCCTAGACCTCTCCACACCCACAAGCATATTGTCCTTGGCCTTGGTCTTTTTTGGTCTCCTCACTCTTGGTTTTTGGCTACCACTCTACAAGTTGAAATGTATTCCATATTTTACTTTGAGAGTCTTGACTGTATTTATACACAACTTGAATAGACTGTCCTTATAAAGTTATGCATCATCTCAATCCCAGCTATTATCCCATAATTATGTTAACCCCACTCTCAGCATGAATACAGCTAAATATCTAGTGTAATCACTGAACTGACACAGTTATTAGTAAATAAGAATAAATTAGGGCAAGGACTTGCTTTAAGGTATCATAATAGACTTCTTCTTATTTTCATTTTTTCAAATTATAAGAGAAGGTTTATTTAGAAAGTTACAGAGGAAGTGAAAGTGAACCGTAGAAGAAATGGGTGAAGGAAAGAAGTTACAGAGGCAAAAGTAGGGCCCTTGAAACTTAGGAAAGTACATTTGAAAAGAAGATCCGAGCAGGTGTGCTCTGGGGAGGCGGGAGAGAGGGACGGAGAGAGAGAAAGAGCACCAATAGACATTTCCTTATCAAGTAATAGGAGAAGAGCAGAAAAATCTGTAGATAAAAACAGTAGACTAAATGTTTCCATGAGTCATTGGCATACTTCTAAAAATGACATAATAAAGTTTTGAGCTCTAGAAATGCTCTTCTACTTAGCAAATGTTGGAAAACATTCAGGAGCGCTAGGGATGAGGTCAGCTCTGTAAGTATGTCATTCCTGCTCCATATCACTTAGTGATGACTGAGTATGTTTAACAGGGGGAGTTAGCAAGAATACTTACTGGTTTCAGCTTGTAGTTCATTCACAGCTACTCTGAAAAAGGAGAGCAAAGTGTTCCTAAAATACCTTTCAGGATCAATTGTGTTGATTAACAGCTCATTTGCTACTTTTGTTGTTGCTCAGCCTTGAAGAGGTTGAGTGACAGATCCAAGGCTGGCAGATTGGGGTCTCAAACTCCATCTGCTGATTTCCTATCCCATTGCTTTGTCTCCTACTGCAACTACAACCAAAATTTTTCATCCTGCCTCTAACATCCTTCCTTCAAATAAACGCTCTGGCATGGAGAAGAAAAATAAAAGTATTATATCTGCCATTAAGTTGCTATGAAATTTCTTAAATCAAGTGCCTTGGACATAAAGGTGCAGAACATTTAATCATTTATTCATTCACCAGCAGATATTTCTTGAAACCTCACTATATGTCAGGCTCAGCCAATTAAAACACCTAGTTGCCTCTGAGTTTGGGTTATTGACAGAAGTTCTAAGGCCACCTTTAAGTAGACTTAGAAATTAGAAAACATCCCTGGAGAGCTGAACTCTCTACTCTTAAGTCTAGCAAAGTTATGAGAAAATTCCTGTGGCTCTAGATGAAAAACTCCATTTACTATGTTCTTAATGGAAATTCCACCATCTTCTGTTTGTCACTGGGTGGAGGAAAAGCAACTTAACTTCATTAGTGAGTCAGCTGCTTACAACACTCAAATATTCTTAGCTAGGCCAAAGGACACTTGACAAAGAGACAATTGCTATTCCAAATAAATGTCAAGTGTGGGACTACTCCAGATTTTACAAGTGAAGAGAATGTACAGTTGTACAATTTATTAATAATAAAAGTGCAACAACAAAATAGCTGTAATTTATTAGCCATTTTTTATGTGCAAGGCACTGTGTACTTTGCTGAGAGTCTCAAAACTTGTATAAACAAGGAAAGGTATTTCCTGACCCTGTCCAATATGGACACAGCACATTTTTACTAAGAGACTATATTACTGTATCTATATCTTTACTGGGATTCATTGGCAGCCCCGTGAAGATGTCTAAGACCAGAATTATCTTACACATATGACTAAAGAAGCACAGGCCCATGAAGAGGTCACCCACATATTTGACAACGAAAACATTCAAAATGTAAGTTATCATAAACCAATCAATTAGAGCAATAGTTCTCAACTGGGGGTAACTTTACCTTCAGGGTACAGATGGTAATATCTGAAGACAATTTTTATTATCACATCTGTAATAGTGTTGTTGGCATTCATGGTGTAAAGGCCAGGGATACTGCTGAACATGTTAGAATGCACAAGACATTTTCCCTCAGCGAAGAATTATATGGACCCAACTGTCAACATTCCAGGCCTGAGAAACTCTTTAGACCAGTTGTTCTCAATCTTCCTAATGCTGTGACCCTTTAATACATTTCCTCATGTTGTGGTGACCCCCAACCATAAAATTATTTTCATTGCTACTTCATAACTGTAATTTTGCTACTGTTATGAATCGTAATGTAAATATCTGATATGCAGGATGTATTTTCATTTTACAAATTGAACAGAATTAAAGCATAGTGATTAATCACAAAAACAATATGTAATTATATATTGTGAAATATTTATTTCTAATTACAAATAAATGAAATTTTATCTTGAAGCATGGTGTAGCATGGGTAACAGTCTTAATATAAAAACAGTAAACTACATTGCTACATTTTGCGGCAGTATGCGTAAAAAGCCAACGTCAGTGCGAAGGTTGAGATGGCTTCTTTCTCACCAGATCAGAAATTCTGGGGGCAGTCTTTGCAAGAGCACAACAAAGATCATCTTCCACAACAAGTCTACTTCTGTATTTAGACTTGATAACCAACAAGCTAGAAAACCCTGTTTCACAAAGATATGTTGTTGGAAATGAAAGAAGAAGGTGCAACACAGTCTCAGACAGAACAGGGTATGACTGGAAACACTTGATCCAGAATTTTGTAACTGGCATTGTAGAGAAATCAGTTCTCGCTGCATCGCTGTTAATAAGTTCAATGAACTCCTCTTGTGCTGTCTCAGGAACATCTTCAACTTTGACTATGAATGGGCTTCTGGCAAGTGCAAATGGGGTGTCAGGTAGATTTGGAAAATACGATGAAATTTTGTCTGCAAGCATGTGCAAGTGTTCTTTCACAGAAATTATCATCGTAATCCTTTTGTCTGGTTCAATGTCATGTTCCTCAAAGAAAGCAGATAAGGAAGGCAACATGTACATTTTATTTTCAACCAATTTTTTTTGCCAAAGCTGAAGTTTCATTTGAAATGATCGGATCTTTTCAGACAAATCGAGGCATGTTGCATTTGGTCCTTGCAGTGATAAATTTAACTCATTCAAGATGGCAACCAAGTAAGCTATTTTCTGCAGTTCACTTTTATCGCTGAAAAGTGCTTCAAACTGTGGCCTTGCTTTCTGATTAAAAAACGTTTTGAGTTCATCACGAAGCTCAAAAACACTTTTTAAAACTTTTCCTGTCAACAACCATCTCACTTCAGTGTGAAACAGCAGAGCATTGTTCAGCCCATCCAGCTCATTGCACAGTTGCAAAAACAGTCGACTGTTTAAAGTGCTCACCTTTACAAAATTGACAGAACTATGACGATTTTCATTACTTCTTGTAACTCTTGTGGCAGCATTTTCATTGCTAATATTTGCAGATGAATCATACAGTGAGTTCCAAAGACTTTTGGTGACTCGTTCAGTACCAAACATTGCATTACAGATCAACATCCTAGCTTAGCTGGATCACCATCTGTGCAAACACCACAAATCTTTTCCCAAGAGATCTTAAGCTCTTTCAGAAATGAACCAACTGTGTCAAATACATCACGTGCAGTAGTTGTCATTTCAAGAGGTTTGCAAAAAAGAAACTCATCTTTAAAGTCACCATCATTAATATACCTCACATAAACCAGTAACTGTGAACAGTTTGCAACGTCTATAGATTCATCAAGCTAGATGCTAAATATTGGAAGTGGAGCAGATTTAATTTCCTGGATTACCTGATCAAGAATATCAACAGACATGTCATCTATTCTTCTGCGGACAGTGTCCGTTAGATAAGGAAATTGCACTCAATTTCGTAACAAATTCGTCTCCAATCATAACTCGAACAATGTCTTTGGCCACTGGCAAGAGTAAATCCTCAGCAATGGTGTGAGGTTTCATAGCTCTGGCGATTCTGAGTGTCACCAAATATGAAGCTTCAATGTCTGCTACGTTTTGTTTGTGGTACTTGCCACCAGTGTCAAGTCTGGCTTTCTTGAGTCCATCAGCTTTGCTTCTAAAATAGTTGGTATCCTTGTCGGCAAAGCTCAGATGCTTGCTATCAAAATGGCATTTTAGTTTGTTCGGCTCCATAGATTCGGCTGATATTACTTCACAACAAATAACACGTTGCGGTTTCTCAATTCCTGTTGTAATCATTGAGGTAAAACCATATTGTAAAAAATCCTCACTATGTTTTCTTTTCTTAACGTTCTTCTCTACATGATCCATTGTCATGGGATGGTTTGCTAATGAAAATAATACATAACAATAGCTTTAATAATACAAAAGATGATACATGGCATAGTTTAGTCAATACAGTTCATTGAAGTTTCCTATGATTTACCATTCTCTGTGTTGTTTTTTTACATACTGGTTACTATCACAAGGGGGCAGTATTCACATCAACCACAGCTGAATATAAAAAGACTGATCAGCATCCAGATTAAGTTCCCATGGTACAGATATTTTTTTTTTTTTGCAGTAGTTGATGATTTTACAGTACATGATTTTACATTTACCCAGTAATTGTAATTCATGAAGTGTCGTTTTACCTCCAATACTGCTGCTTTCAACACAGTAGCTGCTTTTAACAGAGTAGCTGCTTTCTACACAGTAGCTGCTCTCTACACATGTGTGACTGGTCCGCATAAGTACATTATGGTGCCAACCCTATCACATACACCTGTATTTGTATGGGATGTATATGATGGGGTTGGCGCAATGATGTCATCACACTGGATACTCATATGTGGTGTATCTGTATGTGGGTGTATCTGCATGTGGGCAGACCTGCCTGGAGACAGATAGAGGAGCAGTGTCTCAGTTCCTAAGACCATCAGAAATATGTGTTTTCCGATGGTCTTAGGCGACCCCTGTGAAAGGGTCATTCGACCCCCAAAGGGGTCGCGACCCACAGGTTGAGAACCGCTGCTTTAGACTAATAGCACCATGCATGTGGTGAACACCAAGTCTCCACTGTTTATGCCAAGCCAGGCTCCTGGGAGTGTACGGAGTATAAGGAAAAGTTACACTCAGAATAATTATTTAATGTTTCTGCTACTGAACATGTAAGCGTAGCTTTACTGATCACACATGGAAAACTTGCAAAAATTCCTTAGAAAAAGAGCAGGAAAAAAAGGTGTTTTTTTTTTGTTTGTTTGTTTGTTTGTTTGTTTGTTTGTTTGTTTGTTTGTTTAAATAAGGATATCCTATAGCCTCCCATGTTTATAGTAAGAATTGATTATAGGAAACAGATTCTATAATTTTTATCTTCTGTGCTCATATGAACTACATCTAAGTTATCTATTGAATGTCCATGATATACAAAGCTCCAGAGAAATTTGGCTGATACCATAAAACATTTTAATTTCCAAAAGAAAGGGAAAATATGTTCCTGCCATCAAGGAACTCATTTCCTTACCTGTGCTATATAACATTCTCTCTTTTAATGTACTGTTGTGGAAAAAAAGCTAAAATTCTTCCAAATAGCATTCACTGAAAGGGGGTGTCTAGGCTATCAGTTAATTAGATAATGGTTATTGTAAACTCTAAACTTTGGAATTACTAAAGATTTGACTTAAGACACCACCAAATTCTATTTTATTTTTAATTTTTAATATTGTCAACAATATGAAAATAATTTCTTAAGGCTACTTGAAGAAAAGTTAAGGAAGAGAGCTCACTTTTCTTGGAATATTGGTCTCCTCAATAGATTATTTGCTTCTTCATGTTAAGTCTTGGAAGGAGAGCTACCATTTGAACTTCAAGCCAAGGGTCTGATTTGTTTCTGAACTGCAGTCCAGCATTAAAAATGACACAGTGCTAGACATCATGTTTGATTTTAGTTCTGGGCCAAGATATTTAATGGAATCTGAGAGATTAAGAAACATAGAAATTAACTTCGTGTATATCAGAAACTGGAGACGTAATAACTTATTACAGAAATATGATTGCTTTCATTTTTCTCTCAGATAGATACCACTATACATAAATTACATACATATTTAACAAAGATTTAAACAAATATGTAGTCATTATTAACAAATATTTGCTAAAAGGATTATCATTATTGCTAAATCTCTTAAACAAGCCAGCTAACTAGATGAGTAATTTTTCAGAATATTTATACATGTCAAGCCCAGAATATAACACATGCAGTACAGTACATTAATTTTCTGAAGTGTCACCATAGGTCAATGGAATAATAAAACCCAGTTGTTCATTACAAAGATGAAATGCTGATGTGATTTTCTTGTTACTCTAAACCATATGACTTCTACCCTGAAAATACTGAATGATTTATACTTCAAAGATAAATTATCAAATATAGATTATGCTTCCTCATGTCGGTAAATGTGAAACAACAATAATAAGGCAATGGTCAGAACACCATATTTTTCTGTTCATGCTATTTTCTAGACATGAAAATAAACCCTGGAACTTAAAGAGGAAGTCAGGCAGCTATAGAGCATTTATATCTCTGCCTCTTTTTCTGTTCCAGTTTATCTGGTTTTCATGAGATCCTCTTGATGAGATATTCTGACAGCCTTTGCTGTAGAGTGCCTTTTGTGTTCTTGATCTAGTGACATGAAAAGCAGATGAATATAAAGGGTATGGTGAGGGGGAGAAGAAATGCCATTCATTCAAGTTAATATAAAATTGCTTGCCCCAACAAATTACAGAACTAATGACTTCTGACACTAATTCCTGGGCTAAAGAAATTCTTTAAAAACTGATATTTAAAAAAGTTCTTGTTATCATTTATTACAAACCCAAATGTTCTAACTCTAGTGAATAGAATGTTTTTAATTCAACAAGAGAGAAATAACAGCTTAAACTGCCTCTAATATGTCCCCCACAAGCACTAGAATGAAACGAAGTAATAAAGCCCAATACTAGCACATCTTACTATTATGGAAATTAAATAGATTCTAATTCACCTCATGTAATTTTAAGTATAGTGTATGCTTTTGACATGTATTATTATCATAGTTACCAGCTTATAAAACCTCCTTCCGCAGGTATTTCTGGAACACCTACTATGTGCCAGACATACTGCCAGCCTTAGCAATGCATGGCTTACCTCTAAGCTAGTAATTTTTACACATTACAAGAATGATTCATTCTCTTATCTGTTTTTTCAACTAGACTTGTATCCCTGAAAGCAAAATCACTGTCAATAGAGCCTAGAGAGTAATAACTTCCCAGAGAAGGATATTGAACGAAATTTTGACAACCACTAACAGTAATTATAGTATTAATAAAAATTACAATATTAAGAAGGAGGAGGAAAGGAGGAAACATAGGGATTGCTAATTGCCAGTGTTCTGTGTTTATCTAATTCTCATCATAACTCCATGAGGTAGGTAACATTACAGACCCCATTTTACATATTAGTAAATCAAGATGCAAAGGTGTGTTAGCATCAATGTGTTAACTTGATCAAAGTCATTATTGAAATAGAAGTGAGTGTGTGCAGAGAGGTGGAGGAAAGAGAAAGGTGTGTTCCTGGCCCATCCATCATGAGGTATTTGGAGATGTATATTTGGATCTTGGACACTAGGAGTCTGGGTCAGAGACATAGATTTAGCAGTCCGTGGCCTACTTAGTAGTCTAAAGCTTGAACATGTATAAGAGGACAACCAGGAACATTAAGATGGGGTGAATAGAATATTTAAAGAACATAAGAGGAAAATTATCATGAAAACAGCCAAGGATGGAAATGATGTCAAGAAAGAGGATTGAAGTGTTAGATTCTGCAGGAGAGGTAAGTAGGATAAGGAGGAAAGTACACAATCTTTTGAAAACTAGGGGCTATTTTGTAAAGTTACAGAACTGGGTGTGTGATGGGGCAAAGCCAAAGCCCAGAGGTATGGAAAGGAACAATGGAGAGACAGAGTGAAAACATTTTTCTCACAAAATTTGCCTATAAAAGAAAAAAGTACAGAAGTAAGGATAATGGAAGATAAAGGAAAGATTGTATTGTCTTTAAGGTGGGAGATACGTAAATATGTTTATGCACTGAGGGTAACTCAGCAACTTCCAGTAACAAGGGAGAGGTTTGAGGTGAGAAATGAGGAGACTAATGCAAGAGGGTGGGATCGTGGGGTCCAGAGAACAGGTGGAGAAAATAGGAGAAGCTGGAGTCCCTGCAGAGAAGAGCCTCTGAATTAAATACGGATAAATTATTTCATAAACTACATCATTAAACAAACTTACTGGAAAAGGATATTTACAGTTCATGTTACAAACAGCTAATCTCCCAATATATATAGAGCTCCTTGAATTCCATAAAAATTTGACCAACAATCAATAAAAATAGGCATATGATATGTGTAGGCAGACAGTTCACAGGAGAGCAAATATAACTGTCTCTTAAAGCAATGTATAAGAAGATACTTAACCTCACTCACAAAAGATATGTAAATAAGTATACAGAGATATTTTTCACTCATCAAATTGGCAAAAAATGCAAAAGTTTGTCAGCTTTGAACTATTCTGTTACAACCTTAAGGAAGAAAATTTTGCAATATTACGAATTACAAATTTGTTTACCCTTTAAGCTAGCAATCCCACTTCTGGGAGTGTATCCTTTCCCAAACCCAAGAAGGGGTTGGTTGCCAAGATTCCTTTTCTTTTTATTTTCTTTTTTTCAGATTTTGAACTTCCTGGACCCAGAACCCAATGCCATTTAAAGCACTTCTTGTTTTTTAATGAGAAGATATTTATATCACTCATACAAAATAACATATATACAAGGTAATTTGTTGCATCATTTTTTAAAATAATTGCAAAAGGTTAGAATTACCTTCTGTCCATCAATATTGGACCCATTAAATAGTATATGGTATGGATATGTAGCTGTATAAAAGAAATATATATGTATGTATACATATATACATTCACAGGGTGGAGCAAAGTGGGTTTATTATAGTTTGTATGGAAAATGATACAATGTTTAATAAATAATAATACAAGAATAAACTCTGTTTTGCATACTCACAGCTGTAAACCTACTTTTGCCCTACCCTGTAGATTCTGTATAGTGATTTATTATCACAGGATATGATATAGAGTACATGAAGATAGACTGTTAAATTAAAAAAAAAACTTTTGGCCCAGCCGGTGTGGCTCAGTGGTTGAGCGTTGACCCATGCACCAAGAGGTTGCCTGTTCGATTCCTGGTCAGGGCACATGTCCAGGTTGTGGGCCAGATCCCCAGTGGGGGGCATGCAGGAAGCGGCCAATAGATGTTCTCTCTCATCAGTGTTTCTATCTCTCCCTCTCCCTTCCTCTCTATCTAAAATCAATAAAGAAAAAAAATAAAAATAAAAAACTTTTGTAGAACAATAAATGTAGCTTTCACTTATGAAAAGAAAAGGTAAACTAAGAATATATATTTGTGTATGTTTGTATTTATATGAAGAAACACAAGTAAGAACCTACCTAAAGGGATGAGAAAGGGAAAGGGTTAATGAGAACAGATGCAAGATTGAGACTTCTTAGTGTATATCCTCTTAGATAATTTTGATTTTAAATAATATAACCATGTTAGCTATTTTTAAAAATGAGACCACTAAAAGAAAAATGAAACAAAATCTATTGTTTGCACTCCCAAACTTTTCCATGATCAAATCAGTGAATGCTACCCAAAAGCTCTTCTCAGCCATAACGCTCTGAAAACATTTTGTCTCTATCAGATATAAACCATTCTCTATAATAAAATACCAAAACTTAAGAATATTTAAAAATAAATTATAGGATAGCCAATGTTTTCCCCAACACTCTTATGCCCTTAATATCCAGCGTGCTTTTCTTGACTAGGAGAGAAGGACAAGGAATTAAACTGCTTGCTAGGAGTTTGGAGGTGCCACGCTTTCGGCCTCTGTTGGCTGCAGGGCAGCCTGTAAGCTGGCTGCACTTCTGAAATGTGACTCATATGCAAGTAGTACGGTCCCATGTATTGCAGAGGGACAACAGTTTTAGCAAATGCCTCTCTGGGGTTCCAAAAGAAAAAACGTCCACTCTACGAATCTCAAATTGTTTATGTCACACCCTTACAAGGTGAGAGGAAATTCCTAGGAATTTCTACCATCAAAAGAGGAAGTACAAGGGCTCACCAACACATTACCCTGAACCCAAGAAGGACCTCATCTGCTCAGTTTCTTAATTTCTTGGACCCAAAAGTCAAAGTCCTTGGAAATAAATTTTGATTTTTAGTAAGAAGAAGGATATTTACTTCTGAAACCCTAAAGTTCCACAGATCATATCATCTTTTTTAGTCTCACGTCCAAATAAATTGAAGGAGAAAAATCATTTTTTCATAGGAGTTATTTGTGTATCAATCCCAAAGAATAAATGCTTTCAACTCTGCTGCATACAGCTCTCAGCTAGTGAAATTTCTGCAGCAAACACTGTCCTCTTAAAAGTGCAAAATAAATAAACAAACCCTGCCTCAGTATGTCTGGGCATACTGACAGCTTGAATTCCAGGTAGTAGTCTTAATTCAGAGTTACAAATTAGTTTAGCTCTGTATATTTGCAACCTAAAAGAAATTATACAGTAAATAAGTGAAAATTTACCCCCAACATGGAAAAAATTATCAACAGCACCAGTTCTGATACGAATCTTTAATCTGTAAAGTTAAGTATTTGGAACTAGATTATGTCTATAGCTCTCATTAGCTTAAACATTCTATGATTCTTCTTCCTCTTGGTTGGGCTAGGAAACAGCTACATTTTCAGGTAGTTTTCCCTCATGAAATCATCATCTCAATCATGCTACTCACTGCAATAGGCAACAAAGTTTAAGGCTTAAAATGTACTTCCTGACAAGAAGAATCTTAAGAAACATATTCCTGAACACAGTGGAGCCCTCCACAGTGCAGAGCTCTGAGACATGAGACTCTTCTTTTTGTTCCAAGTCTTTCTGGAATTCAGAAGCATTGCCATTGTTTCATAGCCTCATTGAGCAATATAAAGTTTCATCATCCAAGTTGAAAAATACCATCATGAGGGGGAAAAATCAGAGTAATCTAACCGTATTCCTTTCAGGTGGTCTGCAACTTTGCCCTTCCTTAATTGAATATTGAAAAAAACACAGCTGGAAGAAAATAGGTTTTATCTCTTTATTAACTTTAGATGTTTCTCCTAGGAAAGAGAAAGATTGTTGGCAGAAAATAATGAAAACACAAGGGCTTGGGCTGTGTGCTGGAGAAAAATTGCTCCTGAGATGATAAAGGTGGAATGCAGATAAGGACAGTCAAGATACAGTCTGTTTGCTTTCTTTTTATTGAAAGAAAATTGTGTTTCTGTTCCATTTCTATCCATCCTGGCTATGAAGTAACTCAGAGACCTAGACGCTCCAGTTGAATAATGTAGACTTAATTACTCTGGTGCCCTTTAGGTATCTAATTCATGCTATAGATGATTGCACTGTCATCTTATCACTGGGAGGTACAAAATAATAGATCCATCTTCAAAAGATGCGGTCTTAGCAGGACTAGTATTTTTACTTTTAGTATCCAGAGTACTAGAATCAAGGAAACCGATAAATATAACTTAAAATGGAAATGTGCATACATTTAGTCATTGGAAGCACTAAATCACTTGGGGTGTTTCTTTCAATGCTGCATTTTCACAGAACCAGATTTTCCTACCTCAGATAGAAACTTTGTAAGAGTCATGCTATTAACGGAAAAGAAAAGATCTTCTGGGGCCATTTCTGTGCCATGTAATTCAATGAAACCACTATTTTGAATATTTTATCTGTTTTAAGATTCATTTGATCACATTTTAACATGTATCCAATCATAATGCATCTTTTTTTTTAATGGGTCTTATTTCTTTTTTTTTTTAACTTATTTTTATTGTTGAATGTATTACAGATGTTCCTCATTTTTCCCCCATTGCCCGCCTCCTCCCCATTCCCGCCCCCCTCCTGACTTTCCCCACACTGTTGTCTGTGTCCATTGGTTATGCATATATACATATAAGTTCTTTGGTTTATTTCTTCCGATGCCCCAACCCCCCTTCCCTTTGAGGCTTGTCAGTCTAACAAGCAATTTGTACTTCTTAATCCCTTCACCTTTTTCACCTATCCACCCAGCCCCCACCCATCTGGTATCCAACAAAAGTTCTCTGTATCTATGAGAATGTTTCTGTTCTGCTTGTTCATTTTGTTTGTAGATTCAATTGTTGATAGATATGTATGTATTGTCATTTTGTTTGTTCATATTTTTTTATCTTTTTCTTCAAGAAGACCCTTCAACATTTCATGTAATAATGCTTCGGTGGTGATGAACTCCTTTAGCTTTTCCTTGTCTGGGAAACTCTTCATATGACCATCGATTCTACATGACAGCTTTGCAGGATAGAGTAATCTTGGTTGTAGGTTCTTGCTTTTCATCACTCTGAATATTTCTTGCCACTCCCTTCTGGCCTGCAAAGTTTCTTTTGAGAAATCAGCTGACAGTCTGATGGGAACTCCCTTGTAGGTAACGAACTGCTTTTCTCTTGCTGCTTTTAAGATTCTGTCTTTGTCTTGAACCTTTTGCATTTTGATGATGATGTGTCTTGGTGTGGACCTCTTGGGGTTCATCTTGTTTGGCACTCTCTGTGCTTCCTGGACTTGTATGTCTGTTTCCTTCACCAAGTTAGGGAAGTTTTCTGTCATTATTGTTTCAAATACGTTTTCGATTTCTTGTTCTCTCTCTTCTCCTTCTGGCACCCCCCCAAGATGCGAATGTTGGCACGCTTGAAGTTGTCCCAGAGGCTCCTTACATTATCCTCATTTTTTTGGGTTCTTTTTTCTTTTTGCTGTTCTGATTGGGTGTTTTTTGCTTCCTTATATTCCAAATCGATGGTTTGCTTCTTGGCGTTACCTACTCTACTATTGAATCTGTGTAAACTATTCTTTATTTCAGTTAGTGCCTCCTTCATTTCTAACTGTGCCTCCTTCATTTCTGACTGGTCCTTTTTTATGCTCTTGAGGCCCTCACTAAGTTCACTGAGGTCCTCACTAAGCCTACTGAGCATCCTTATAAGCAATGTTTTGAACTCAGCATCTGTTAGGTTGCTTAACTCCATTTCACTAAGTTCTTTTCCTGGAGTTTTGTTCCGTTCTTTCATTTGGGACCTGTTTCTTTGTCTCCTCATTTTGGCTGCCTCCCTGTGTTTGTTTCTATGTACTACTTAGCGAGAGGTATGGGGCTAGCTGAGACCAGATGCTGCTTGTTTGAAAGAATTTAGGAAAAGCTGAAGCAGGATCCAAGACAGGCCAATCCTATGGTCAAGCGACTGGCAACAGCTTGGGTGGGCCTGAAGGTTGGATGGGGCGGGGCCTCAGGGAATCACCAGGGCGGGGCAAACAGTGTGAGCCAGGTTGCTGGAGTACCAGATATGGCGGTGTCTGCCGGCCCAGGGAAGGGCTCACCAAAGGAACAAAAGCCTCTGATAGCACGTCTGTCCAGGAGAAAGTTGCCTCCCCAGCCCTCACTCCAATGCCAACAGCTCAGTTCTTCCCCATATGACTCTGGTGCCTTTCAAGCTGCCTCCCACACGCTGGAGCCTGGAGGATGGGAGCCTAAGTAAGTCCGTGCGCGGGTCCTTTAAGAGGAGCTACCGAGGGCTCCAGCCGCCTCAGCCTCAGTTCCCGCTGGTTTTTCCAGCCAGAAGTAATGGGGATTTCTCTTCCTGGCACTGGAACCCTGAGCTGGGCGCCTGGTGTGGGACAGGGACCCCTCAGTCCTCAGGGAGGAGCTTCCCAGCTGAGGTATCCTCCTAATTTTTATCTGGCACATGTCGGTGTGGGACCAGCCCATCGTGCCTCCACCCCTCCTACCAGTCTCGATGCGGCTTCTTCTTTAATTTCGTAGTTATAGGACTTCCATTCAGCTTGATTTCAGGCAGTTTTGAATGATGGTTGTTCTGTAGTTTAGTTGTAACTTTGATGTGGTTGTGGGAGGACGCGATACCACGTTTACCTACGCCGCCATCTTGACCGGAAGTCCTGGTCATAATACATTTTACATTAGGTAGTAAATCAGTTTAATTGGCAGTGTTGTTGTTGTTGTTGTTGTTTTTCTTTTTTATTGCTACATAAAATAACAGTGCATCTCTTTGGGATCATGAAGAGTGGTCAATTACTAATGCTTTGGTTGTCTCATATGGTAAGAGCCCTTCATAAGAGAGCATTACTTATTTCATGGAATGTGCCAAACAGGTAAAGAATTAAAGTCATCATATATATATATTTTCCTACTACTAAGGGATGCTAATAGCAAAATACACAGTAAAGACCACTACATAATATCCTGTGATAAACTGAATAATGGCTTCCTAAAGATGTCCATGTTCTGATCCCTAGAATCTGTGACTGTGTTAATTTACATGACAAAAGGGATTTTGCAGGTGTGATTAAATTAGGCATCTTGAAATAGGGAGATTATCCTGGATTATCTTGGTGGGGCCAATGTAATAATTACAAGGGTCCTTATAAGAAGGAGGCAGGAGGATTAGAGATAAAGAAGATTTAAGGATAGAAGAAAAGGTTTGAGTGATGTACTGTGAAAGTAGGGGAAGGGGCCATGGGCTAAGGAATGAAGGTAGCCTTTAGAAGATGGAAAAAAAGCAAGAGAACCAATTTTCCTCTTAAAGCTTTCAGAAGGAATGTCACTCTGCTGACACCTTGGTTTTAACCTATGTGACACATTTCAGATTTCTGACCTCCAGAACTACAAGATGAATAAATTTGTGTTGTTTAAAATCTGTAGGTTTATGTAACTTTTTACAGTAGCAATAGGAAACTAATACAATCCTCTCTAAGAAACAGCCTCTGAAAAATACAAAATATTTTTTACAATATATGTACATACTAGTAATTCTATCCTGTTTTTAAAAAGATGCAGACCTCCAAAAAATGGAGAGATGGATGGATAGAAGGTTGGGTAGATGAGTAGGTGTATAATAAAGCAAAAATAGTAACATGTTAATTATAGAATCTAGAGAGTACGTATGGATGTTCACTGCATACTTTAAAAAAAAAAACATTTTATAATAAGATATTGGGAGGGGGAAATGATACATATTGAACAGCCTTAAAATAGAGATGATGCCACTCTTTAAAAAAAACCCAGCTTTTAGCCAACTGACTCTCTAAGAGCGTAAGACTGTGCATGAGTGTTACTGTGCAATTGGGTTAAATGATAACTTTTGCATTAGTCGTAATTTTCAGTAATGATGTTTCTTTATATATAAAGTAGTAACCCTGAGTGAAAAACTGTGTTCTTTTCCTTCATTAAGAATAGTTTTTCTACTAAAGAATGACTTTCAGATGCAAAAATAAATCACATGAAGAATTTAACAATGTGTACTGAAGGATATGCTTGTTGATGTTCTTATGTTAGCAAAAGAACTTTAAGACAACCTTAGTATTTCCCAGTCCTAAGAAAAAATGTGAAGAAATTCACCTTTGATTCTCTTCTACTCTCTTCATTAGCTCTCTCTCTCTCTCTCTCTCTCCCCAAAGGGATTGGCTCTATCAGGATTGGTAAATGAACACGTAGTTCTTCCTCACACCCAGGTTGTTCTTTACCGAGATGGTCTCATTTCAACAGGCTTTTCTTAAAAATTTTAGTGCCTTCAGAACCTATAGTCAATGAATAAATAATGGCAGAATTTCAAGTCATACAAAGTGCTACAGATAGCTCTGAATCTCTGAAAAAACAAATCCAGGCTTGCTTCTAAAATCTGTTCATAAGGTTAGCACTGCAGTCTATACATGGTCAGCAGCTCCTGCTATCTGGGTAACAAGGGAAAGCACATAGGAACTGTAAAGTAGGCCATTGTTTTTTATTATTTCTAAGCCTTTTTAATCCCAGTTATGCTCACAGTCCACAGTACTGTTGCTGAAATGTTATGAAAAGTAAAACATATAATAGAAACATAAAATATAAAACGTTTACCCCACCTTTAAATTCAGTGACTGATTTTAATATCACACTTATACTCAATTGGGTAATTGTATTTAATTTTTGTTCATATTCCTGCTAGTTGTTTCATTATATCTATTATCCTCTTGAAATTGTCTGTAACCTACAGTAGCCAATTAAACAAAGACACAGACCATTAAATAACTTAATTGTTTGTTCACTGGACTTTGACAGTTTATTTTAAATTAACCTATTTTTAAAATTCACTTAGGCCCTGGCCAGTTTGGCTCAGCAGTTAGAGCGTCGGCCCGCAGACCAAAGAGTCACAGATTCAGTTCCAGTCAAGGGCACATACCTCGGTTGCAGTTTGGTCCCTGGCCCTGGTCGGGGTCATTTGGGAGGCAACCAATCAGTGTGTCTCTCTCACATTAGTGTTTCTTTCTCTCTCTCTCTCTCCCTCCCTCTCTCTCTCCCTCCCTCTCTCTCTCTCTCTCTCTCTCTCTCTCTCTCTCTCTCTTTCTCTCTCTATATCCCTCCCACCTACTCTATCTAAAACTAAAAGGAAAAATATCCTCAGGTGAGTATTTTTAAAAAAATTCACTTAGATGTATGGCCAACATGTAAACTCCTCTGCTTGATCCAACAGGAAACCATACTCTGTTATTACATCTCTTCTACATCATCTTGATTATTGATAACTTTTTCCATTTTTAGGCTTCAAACTGAGCTCCTCCAGACAAGCCTCTCTTACAATTTCATCTTCTTTATTAGTAATGTAAAGAATAAAATTCTCTCTCTCTCTCTCTCATATCACATTGGACTAGATTCCTCAGCTGGGCCCCAAGTGCTACTCAGAAATTCTTTTCTTTAACTGATTCCCTATTGTACTTGCCACAACTGTTTGAAAATGCATCTCAAGGCCCCTAATCCACATCTGTCGTCCTTATTCTCAGTAAATAACTTGCCATGCACCTAAATTATGAAGAGGAACAAAGCCCTCTGAAACAAATTCCTAGTCTCATATTTGCCTATCATTTCAAATTTTTTCAGAAACTTATTCTTTTTAAGTCTTTGGCGAGCTTAAGGCAGGAATGGTATTCCCTGCCAAGACTAATTCTCCTACCACACGGGAAGAAGCACTGCTTCACCTGTAACACTCCCCTTGCACAAACAAATAGAGTCCCCTTTACACCCCATAGCCACACAAGAAACAAGGCTGAAATGTTTAAACCTGACTTTATGGAAGATGAAGGGACTATAAAAGAGAAAATTCTAATGAAATATATGTAATTGAAGGATCTAATTTGCAATACAGTTGACTCATCTCAAGTTTATGGCCCACTATAGGGTTCCATATTCTTAGCTTTCTAGACCAACTACCCAGAAAACAAGAGCACACATGTGCGTAGGAGTCCTCCTAGGAAGAGGCCAAGACAGTGGGATCCAAAGAGAGAGAAAAGTTTTTCTCTTACCCTCTCAGGGACCGACTTCAGAGTGTCCTTTTCGTTTCTCCTCAAGACTGACTAGGCATGTCCGCTCTACTGTGACATCACTGTGTGTCCCAGACATGAATGCTTTTGCCCAGGTTCTATAAATACTGTTCTTATCCTGATTTATGGTCCTTTTTCCTGGAATATATTGCTTCTGCTTCTTCTTCTGTCACTGATCTACCTATTTTTAAATACATTTTCAACTTTTATTTCCTCCCCACAACCTCCCCAGGATCTCCCTGTCCTCTAATTGCATTTATTTGTTCTTCCTCTAATGTAAGTGATTATTGGTTTATATGGTATTAGTTAGTGGGGTATTTGGCTGCCCCTCTCACTGGATTGAAGTTTTGGAGGCTAAAACTCTTTTTCATTATAATATTAACAATTTTATATAACATTATACTTTATACCTTCTTGTCTTAGTCCCTTCGTGCTGCTTTAACAAAAATACCATAAATGGGATGGGCTGTAAACAACAGAAACTTATTTTCACAGATCTGGACGTTGAGAAGTCTAAGGTTAAGGGGCCAGTAGATTCGGTGTCTGGTGAGGACTTGCTCACTATGTCCTTACCTGGAGGAAAGAGCAAGGGAGCTCTCTGAGGTTTTTTTGATAAGGGCACTAATCTCATTAGTGCCCATATGACCTAATCACTTCCCAAAGGCCCCATCTCCAGATACCATCACATTGGGGATTAGGTTTCCACATACGAATTTTGGGAGGACACAAACATTCAGTCTATGGCAAACTGGACTCCTATGTGCCAGATAGTCTACTAAGCACTTTAAATGCATTATTCCATTTCACCTTTACCACAATCTTAAGAAGTGGGTTCTAGTATTAGCTCTGAGAACATAGTGAAACAGAGAGGTTCAATAACTTGCCCAAATGCACACATCTAGTGAGGAAGGAGGCAGGCTGTGTGTAGGCGCCTCACTCCAGTGCTCCTGCTCTCATGCCTACACGAGCCCCACAGCAAGCAAGCCCTTCTACTCAGAAGCTCTCCATGAATGTTGGTTGACACTGGAATTGAATTGGCTCTTCAATTTAAAGCAAGATATGTTTTATATTTTAATATATTCCAAGAGAAAGACAAAATTGGACTTTAAAAACAAAGTATATCAAAAAACCCATTGTAAATCTGAGACCTCAACCAATACAATTTGCAGGAAAAAGCATAGTCTTGATTTATTTAGAATATCAGGATATGGGTTATTGACTCTCAATATAAAGCATTTTGTTTAAAAAAATAATTAATGAATAAAAACTTAGAAACCATGCAAGGCCACTTACATTTTCATTGCATATATACACACATTCATCTGCAAGTTATTGTTAACATGTCTCTGATTAAGCAGAATATGTTACCACAACAACTCACCATTATATTTAACGCTATCAGTAAACAGTAGTGCTAACCATAGTACTTTACTTTTCAAGCTTTTAAGTTAGTTTAAAGCTATGTCTTTGAAATGAATCATCTCTTGGGTGGCATTCTTGTTGAATGCCTCACATTGTTGACTAACACAAGATAAACTTGAATTTTCTTAATAAAAGTAAAAGATGATCCATATTTTTGATGGACAATATGTGAAAAAATTGGGCCCAGGCAGGAACAAGTTGCTGATGAAGCTCTCAAAGATCTTTGAACCTAAAGATTCCAAGACCAATTGAAGTTTTTGTCTGAATGAAAGCATTTTACTTTCAAACAATTAGGGAAGAGAATAATATCAAGACAATAGCTACAAAGACCACCCACTTAAATTGAGATTATGAGACTAGAATATAAAAAAATATATAAGCAAGAAGCAGAAAGTAAAGCATTTTATTAGATGAGCAATTATAATTAATTGCAATATTAAGTGTTTTTTATCTCCTCATTTCCCAAATTGTTTCCATATAATTAGTTTTCTTTTCCTTTGAGTGCATTTTAAAGAAAAACTGGAATTGTGAATACTACCATATTAGCTGCTGCACAGAAAAAAAATTGTTCCAATTATTTATGGTACATTAAAGAGATGAGCAGTATTGCATCTTCTAGTTCATTCCAGCACCACTCAACTTCTTCTGCATTGTCCTATTTGTGTAGATACAAAAATGCAATGGACTATAGAAATCCCAAACACTGCTTTTGAATGTATATAGTTTGTGCTCTACTGACTTTTTAAAACAATTTGTTCCTCTTCTTTCAAAAAAAATATATTTTTATTGATTTTTAGAGAGAGAGGAAGGGAGAAGGAGAGATAGAAACATTGATGTGAAAGAACCATCGATGGGCTGCCTCCTGCATGCCCCCCACTGGGGACTGAGCCCACAGCCCGGACATGTGCCCTGACCTGGAATCAACCCACGACTTCTTGATACATGGGTCGACACTCAATCACAGAGTCACACTGGCCAGGCTGTTCCTCTTAATACTAGTGGCTCAACAGATCAATTTAAGAGAACTGTGCCCTGATGGATAGAGTCCGGATCTCAACAGGATTCTCTTTCTATTAGAAGCAATGAAATGCAGGATGAGCTATTAGAATTGAGGGGTGGGTTTGGGGTGGGGGAGGGCAAGGGTGAGGGACGGTGAGAAAAAATATCATGAAGGGTTCTTAAGCCTGGAGGACTTTATGGGATAATTTCCATCCTTGAAAGAGATCTTTGAAGATTTTCATGCTTTTTTCGCTAGCAGTGTCTTCTGTTGAAATGAGATAATTTCTGTAACTGTATACCTCAGAAGAGCAAGAGAGAGAAAAATCGACATTGGCACATTCTTTCTAAGATACCAAACGAAACAGATTGACAGCCTCAGTTAAGGACAGAGGAAAGTGCAAACTGTGCACAGCCCTGGCCTCAGATAGCCTGTCATATATCTAGTTATATGGGTGATGTTTATATGCTTGAAACAAATATCTGTGTGAGACAGTTACATAAAACATGATAAAGGTGACCAGAGTTTACTGGCAAAGTACCTAAGGGAGCAGAATTTCTTTTAAAAATGTCTGAGTTAGAAGTAATTTGTCAGTTACATGAAGAATGGTGCATGGGTATAAAAATATTCTAAGTCTTCGTAAAAAAAGATAGACAGTGTCTATCTTTTCTGAAGAAACACCAAAGTTGAGGAACCAAGAAGCTGAGCATGGAATGATGGTGTTGCTAACTAGTTTCAGGAAATAAGAAGTTTTCAGCTAAATTATATATAAATATAAATATATTTCACAGGTTTTATTGTCCAATCTTTCACACATGGTACAAATTTCTTTAGAAATGTGTTTCTGGTTGAGTTTATTATTCAGATTTTGTCTCCATGGCATTTAAACAAAGGCTAAAAAACTTTTATCACTGTCTAAAATATGGCCCTTCTCACTGAAATGACATGAATGCCCCCCCCCCAAAAAAAAACACACACAGATAATGCATTTTTTAATCAAATATTGAAATAGAGATGATCTAGTAAATACAGTTTTTTTTCTAGGAGCTTATGGAAAGTAATCTGTTATCTTATCTGACAGAGGTCTGGGCATCCTTCATTCTGTGTGTATGTGTGTATACACTTCTACATATTTTAAACAAAAATGCCGTCCTGCTTTCGATGTCCTGGACCTCCAAGCAAACTGACCCCCTTCACCAGACATCACTCAGCAGGCCATGGCAGGCCACATAAAGCATGCTCACTTGCCAAGTGAAGGGCGGAGGCCCATGACCACATCCTCTCATTTCCCCCTTTCCCTGGTGTTTTTGATGTTCTTTTATGTCATTCATGTGAGAATTATGAGCTTATTCTGCCAAAAATTCTACAGATTTTAACCATCTACCTATCCAATAGTGTGTGCCTATTCACCTATTTCCTCTCAATCAAGAGTCTGCCTCTGAGTCCTCTCATGAGCCTGTCACTTTGACAACCTTCTGCGCTTACCCTGTTTCCCCCTAGTTATGTATAAATTCCCAGCTGCTCAGTATAGTGTGAGACATGACAGTATTTCATGTCTTATGAATTTCAGTATAGTCTTGGTAAGAATATAAAAATAAGAGAAGATAGGTTAAAGCTACAGTTCTCAATGGTTTGGGTCTCTGTATCTCTTAATAATCTTAAAAATTATTAAGGACCCCAAAGAGCTCTTATTTATGTGAATATATCTATGGATATTTATTGTATTAAAACTGAGTAAATTCTAAATATGTATTTATTAATTCACGGAAAAAACATCATAAACTTATTTCATGGTCATATTAATAATGCATTTATAAAAATATGCCCTATATTTTCCACAAAGAAAAAAATTTATTGAGAAGAATGTCATTATTTATGTGTTGGAAAATCTCTTTAATGTCTGACTTAATAGCCAGAATTAAATGTAGATTCTGGCATCTTTTATGTTCTTCTACAGTTGATCTCTTGTGATATCATGCATCATGTAGATTCTGGAAAATTCCACTGTACATTTGTGAAGAAGAGTAATGAAGGCAAATAGCTGTCTTTTTAATGTTTAACCTCACTGATTGTGGATTATTTTATACTTTGTGTGGTATAACCCTGAAAGCATCTCAATATCCCTCAGCCATCCTTGAATTTCATTTTGAGCATCTCTGAAATAAAAGAACTTGAGAAAGGGACCACTGACGTTACAGTGCACTGTTTCCTAAAGAGCAGTATACTTTTGAAGTAAAAATAATTTCATGGACTCTCCAAGGATCACTTAAATTGTCTCCAAAATAATATAACTATAAACTAAAAACAAGGTAGAAATTCCATTGCATAAGTAATTGGACAACTATTAAATTGAAATTTAAAATTATAAAGTAAATGTAAACAAAAAATAAAATTCAAATTATTAACATTGACTTAATGTGACTGATGATTTTTGCTGAAACAAAATCTCCCCTTCTAACACGAATATCATACTCACTGTTTGCTAGTATGTTTGTGCTATCATGTGCCATGTATAACCTCTCTCGCTCTCTGAAACTCATGTGCACAAAATTGAATAAATCATAATCTTTAGTTCAGCATACATTGTCATCATGATCCATTTATGGTCCTTTTTTATTTAGTTAGCTAGTTAATTGTCACAATGTTATAAACAACAGTAAACCCACTATTCAAAGTAAAACTTAGGATCTTGACTATAATTTACTCTAACAATACAGCCCCACTGTTCCCTAGGCTCTTTCCACCAATGGCAACTGTCGTTCTAAAGTCTGTATTTACCATCCCTTTTGCTTTTTAAAGTATAGTTTTATTTCACATGCATAGTTTTATATATGCCTTAACAGGCTTACAAATTTTTTATTTTTATTGTTTTTAACTTCATAGAAAAAGAAATATGATATACAATATTTGGAGACTTATTTTTCCTTTAATATTATATTGGTAATATCTATCCATATTGTATGCAGCTTGGTGCAGCACTTCATTTGTTTTAACTTCTGTGTAATATTTTGTTGTGTGAACATGTGGCAAACAGTGCTGTTTTGAACATTCTTATTCACATCTCCTATTGTATAATACATGTGTAAAATAAGTAATTGCTTCTACCATTTTCCTCTATTCAAACCACAGCAAAACCTATAGTACATCTGACATTATGTGCCCTTTTGGCTCAAAAACATTACTTATATAATAAAAAGAACAGAGCATTATTGAGCATTTACTATATGGCAGACAATTTTCTAAGATCTCAACACATATCAACTCCTTTAATATTCATACCAAACTCATTAGATTGGTACTATCATTTTCTCTTTAGCTCACAAAAATACATGTAACAAACAAAAGCAATGAAATCACATGACAGTCCTCAACTAATAAGGGAACCATTCAGATAAGCCATACTATTTTTACATTAATCATTTTAAATTAGAATTGAAATAAAAACAAGCATTTTAAAATCTGAATATAGTTTTCTGGACATTCTAAAAATATATCTGTAGACCCTACTTTGAGAAACAATGTTACCATGGAATGATTGATTGGACCTTCTCCACAATCTGTGACTTAAATCAAATTTATTGTTCAGTGGTAGAAATGCAACTGAAGCTGGCATAATAAGATAATTTACAGCCTTACAGATGTGGGGAGGATGTAGAGTAGTGAGAAATAGAGAGGTGTTACAGGAGAAATAGACACAGTGATACTTGGGAGACTTCGACACCCCTCTTTCAACAATGAGTAGAACAACTGGACAAAAACAATCAGAGTGAATAGAGAAACATTCAGTGGCACAATTATTCAACAGGAGCTAATAGACATTTATAAAACACTTCACACAACAACTCTTCACATTAAAATCAACGGATCTGCCCTGGCCGGTTTGGCTCAGCAGTTAGAGTGTCAGCCTGCAGACCAGAGAGTCCTGGGTTCGGTTCCCGCTAAGGGCACGTACCTTGGTTGCAGTTTGTCCTTGGCCCGGTTGGGGTTGTGTGGATGGCAACCACTCGATGTGTCTCTCTCACATCGATGTTTCTCTCTCTCTCTTCCCCTCTCTCTCCCTCCCGCTCTATCTGAAGATAAATGCAAAAAAAAATCAACTGATCTATCTTGCATTATAAATGAATCTTTTACCAAGAGTGACCCAGTATCATCATGACTGGTCATTTGAAAAACATTAGTTAACTAAGTTATGCCAATCTTCCAAATGTTGATGCATTTCATTATACAATGTGAAAAATTACACTTGCTAATATCATTAATAATCTTTAAGAAAAGTCTTTGACCATTAGCAAATACAAGTTTTTCAGAATTCTGAGTTTTGATTCAAATTTTGGTATTTATCACTGGCAACAAATACTGTTATTTGCCTTGAAATCACAGGCCCACATTGTCCATTTTCTAGAAAATGTCTCCTAAATACCTAAGTCTAAATAACTACATTTTTCTCTGCCAGTAATTTTTTTCAAATTAAAATGGGCTGCATGGAAAAAGCAGCTATTTTAGCTCACAACTCCAACAATTGCACAAGTGCTATTCCTCATGATAATAGTACTTGAGTATGAAGAAGTACTGCATTTGATAAAAGTACTATGCATTTGGTCACAAAGAACATACACAAAGAAAGGTATTCAAGTATCAAGTGCAATCCAGTTATTCTTCCTGCCACATCTATGACATTCTTAGGTAAAAATGTCATTAAACAAATTTTAATGAGAGTATATGGCTATGAAAAAGACAGTTATTATTATTATTTTTTAACCCTCACCTGAGGATATGCTTTCATTGATTTTTAGAGAAAGAGGAAGGGAGGGAGGGAGAGAGAGAGAATAAGTGAGAGAGAGAAAGAGAGAAATTGAAAGAGAGAGAGAGAAAAAAAAAATCAATGTGAAAAACACCAATTGGCTGCCTCCTGTATGAGTCCTAACCAAGGATCAAACCACAACCTAGGAATGTGCCCTGACCAGGAATTGAACCCACATCCTTTTGGTGTATGGAATGATGCTCCAATCAACTGCGTCACTCGGCCAGGGCAAGACAATGATTATTATTATTATTTTATGCCACCGACTTGCTTCATGTTAAGGCACCAGCAATTTTACCCTTTATTTCTTTTGTATCATCACTGCAGATAACAACAGTGAAAGGGGCAAATAATGTCTAAATACTATTATCAGAGTAGTTTTGACTTCATGGACCCCCTGAAAGGGTAAGAGAAGCCCAGGCTTCCAGGGACCACATTTTTAACAGCAACTGCTCTGTTAGAACAAATCTTTTGCTTTTTTTATTAAACTAGTGTTTCCAGGCTATTAGAACAGTAACTAGCACACAGTGTTGTGGCGCGACAGTGTCAAAGAAAGACCACTTAGAGAATTGAAGTCCAAATAAGAGCCGTTTATTAGCCGGCTGGCATCTGATTCCGAACACCCCTGTGACAAAGTCTTCGGAGATCAGCCCCGACCTCCTTACACACACACCTCTTAAAGCTAAAACCACATTCCGGTATACATTGGGGCACAGCAAGCAAGCACATACAGAAGTGAAAATATTCAGTTAGGCAGTTGGCTAACCTGGCTAACCTGGGAACCTGACATTTCTTGGTCCAGTGTCTGGGAACCTGACATTTCTTGGTCCAGTATCTGGGAACCTGACATTTCTTGAACACTTCTTGGACATTTCTTGGACAGGGGGTATTCCAATCTACTAAGGTTATTTTGCTCTCTATCCTGTTAATTAAATTCCTTACAAAACAGGTTCAGCTAGAGGGCACACAGTGATTTTACCAATCACCAATTATGGAGCTATATATGTGTCAGCACATTCCCCACTGGTTTTTAGGAAGAATCAAATCATTGTTTCCTCGTCATTTCCATTGGGGTGGCAAGGATCACTGGCAATGGTCCGGTCCATCTGGGTTCGAGAGAAGTAGGTTGAACTTTCTTGACCCAGACCCAGTCTCCTTGTTGGATGTTGTGGGGGTCTGAATTATCTGGAAGAGAAGGCTTAGGAAGAGAATCCTTTATTATCTGATGATTTCTCTGTTGGACGAATTGCAGAGCCTGTAAGGACTTAAGAAGAGAATGATTATTCAACTCAGCTAATGTTTCCTCCCCTATCTTGGGGAGGAGAGGTGGAGGTCTCCCACACATTATTTCATAGGGAGACAGACCCTGAATATAAGGAGAACATCTAGTCCTTAGTAAGGCAAAGGGAAGGAGATTCACCCAATCTTCGCCTATCTCCAGTTTTAATTTAGTGAGGGTTTCTTTTAGTGTTTGGTTCATCCTTTCTACCTGTCCTGAGCTCTGTGGTCTATATATACAGTGGAGTTTCCAAGATATGTTTAAGATTTTAGCTACTGTTTGGGTAATTTGGGCGATAAACACCGGGCCATTGTTGGACCCCATTGCTAAGGGACAGCCGAATCAGGGAACTATTTCCGAATTTTCTAGCAACTGTCTGAGCTGTCTCTGATTTGGTGGGGAAGGCTTCAGTCCATCCCGAAAAGGTGTCTATGAAAACTAGAAGGTACTTGAATCTGAATTTTCCCAGGATCACCTTGGTGAAGTCAACTTCCCATTGTTCCCCAGGCCCTTGTCCTCTGGTCTGTGTCCCGGGTGTCAGTTTCTCCTTCCGGGCTTGGTTCACTTGTGCACAGGTAGGGCATCGGGCTGCAATCTGCCTGGCATAGCGGTGGAGCTTAGGTATATAACAGTCCCTCCGGAGAAGTTCAGTTAGTGTAGTTCCCCCTAGGTGGGTACTCTGGTGTGTCTTGTGGACGAGGTCCCGTCCCAGAGCCTCCAGCAGCAATATTCTGTGGTCGGGGAGTATATACCATCCGGTGGTGTCCAGTGTCCCGCCTAAAACATTATTTAATTTTATTTCACCTTCAGAGTAGTGGGGGGCGTTTGGGAGATGCCTTGGGGGTAATAGAGGTAACATTTGAAGAGGCCCCACTGGTTTTAGGGCCACTTCTCTGGCAGTTTGGTCTGCAAATGCGGTATCCTTGGCTATGTGATCATCCATAGTCTGATGCCCCTTACCATGTATAATACCTACCCTCTGGGATAGCCAGATAGCCTCTAACAGGGCTAAGATCTCAGGTTTGTTTTTAATGTCCTTTCCTCCTGATGTCAAAAGGCCCCTGTCCTGGTACAGTGCCCCGTGGACATGGGCGGTGGCGAAGGCGTACCTGCTTTCGGTGTAGACGTTGATAGCTTTGTTCTTCCCCCACCGTAAAGCTTGGGTGAGGGCCATTAGTTCAGCCCTCCGGGCAGAGGTGCCATGGCCTAAGGCTTGGACCCAAAGTACCTTATCGTGGGTGACCGCTGCAGCTCCAGTGTACCGTGTTCCATCTACCATGAAGCTACTCCCGTCAGGGTATAGTTCAGTGTCCGGATCGGGCCATGGTGTGTCCCTTAGATCAGCTCTGAGATTGGTCAAAGAGCTGAGGACCTCCAGGCAGTCATGGATGGGTTCCTCTGGGTCATCGTCAGGGAGTAGCGTGGCAGGACTTAAGGCAGCAGTTTTCAGGAACCGAGACCTCGGAGGGTCCAAGAGCAGTACCTGGTATTGGGCAATCCTGGCATGGGATAGCCAACACTCTGGTGGGCTCCGAAGGAGACCTCTACTGCACAAGGGGCTACAATTTGCAAGTCCTGCCCCAAGGTTAGCTTTGACGCTTCTTTAGTTAGGATAGCCGTAGCCGCCACCGCCCTCAAGCAATTTGGCCATCCTGCCGCCACGGGGTCTAGTCGTTTAGAGAGGTAGGTGACAGGGCATTTCCAAGGTCCCAAGGCCAGGGTAAGAACTCCCTTGGCAATGCCTTGGCCCTCAGAGACATAGTTGGAAGGGCTTGGTGACATCAGGCAGAGCGAGCGCGGGTGCACTGGTGAGGGCTTGCTTCAGGTTTTTAAAAGCCCTCTGCTCTATTTCTGTCCAATTTAGGCCATCTTCCTTTCCCCCCTGTGCTGGTATAGAGGGGCTTAGCAATCTCAGCAAACCTAAGGATCCAAAGCTGGCAATACCCAACCGCCCGAGAAATTTGTGGACCTGTTTTTTGCTTTGGGGCCGGGGGATCTTTAAAATAGCTTCTATCTGGCTTGTAGAGAGGAATCGTTTCCCCCCTCTTAGTTCATATCCTAGGTAGGTAGCATTCTCAGTGCATAGTTGGGACTTTTTAGCAGATACTCTGTATCCAAGAGCACCTAGTTCTTTTAATAGGTCGTTAGTGGCCTTGTAACAGTCTGAGACAGTTCTTGCAGCCAGTAAGAGGTCGTCTATGTATTGAAGAACAATCTCAGGGTGCTCTTGTCTATATTTAGAGAGGTCCTGACTCAGGGCCTCATCAAAAAACATGGGGGAGTTCTTAAACCCCTGGGGAAGCCGGGTCCAAGTCAATTGCCCTGAGAATCCCCCTTTGGGGTCTGTCCATTCAAAAGCAAAAAGAGGTTGGCTTACCTTGGCTAGTGGTAAGGAGAAGAAGGCATCCTTCAGGTCAAGGACAGTATAGACTGTGTGGCTCGGTGGCAGGAGGCTGAGGAGGGTACAAGGGTTTGGCACAGTTGGGTGTATGGCCTCGACCCGCTTATTTACCTCCCGGAGGTCCTGGGCTGGTCTGAAGTCGTCCGTCCCTGGCTTTTGTACCGGCAGTAGAGGAGTGTTCCAAGCAGAGTGGCAAGGGACAAGGATTCCTGCTTCGCGGAGACGCCTGAGGTGCTTTGCAATCCCATTTCGAGCCTTCAGATTAATCAGGTACTGGCAAATTCTCACTGGGGTAGCAGGACTGGTTAGCTGTACTGTGATCGGAGGCTGATGGATGGCCAACCCTGGGGGGTTTGTCTCAGCCCAAACAGCGGGTATAGCTGCTTGAAGTTCCTGGAGTAGAGGGTTAGGCTGAGAAGAGACAGGTTCCTCAAGGAGGATGTATTATTCAGAAAGAGGACAAGAGAAGAGAATAGTGGTGGGCTGTGACCCAACAGAGAGTGTGGCAGAATCTCCATGAAAAGAGATAGTAGCTCGGAGCTTCTGAAGGAGGTCTCTGCCCAGTAGGGGGTATGGGCAGTCCGGCATGACTAGGAAGGAGTGGGTGACAGTTCCTTTCCCTAAATCAGTTATTCTTGCTTTAGTCCATGGGTAAGATTTGGTCTTTCCTGTGGCACACTGGACTGGAGTTTTGTCTTTAGAGAGTGGTCCATCCGTTTCTTGGAGGACTGAGAAAGTAGCCCCCGTGTTGACTAAAAATTCAACTGGTTTGCCCCCAACATTTAAAATTACCTTGGGCTCCCGGGGGCTCAGTTGAAATGAGCCCCAACCCCATCATTCAGCCTCCTCAAGAAGAATGGGGACCTTCTGAACTGGTTTATCTTTTCTTTTAGGACAATCCTTTTTCCAACGACCCTTCTCTTTGCAATAGGCACATTGATCAGAGTCTAAGTCAGGCCTTTTTCCCCTGTTGTTATTCTGACCCTTTTTCTGGTTCCAGTTTCTGGCATTTCTCTCTGGCTTATTCCCTTCATTCATAGCTGCCACCAAAGTCTTTGCTACCTTCTTAGTTTGGGTCACATCTGGGTCGTCGCGGTTGTTGAATACTTGCTGAGCGATTTCGACCAGTCCGCTTAAAACCTTCCCCTCAAATCCTTCTAATTTTTGTAGTTTCTTTCTAATATCCAGGGCTGACTGAGAGACAAAGGCAATATTAATCGCTGTCCTATTCTCAGAGGCTTCCAGGTCTATGGGGGTAAATAACCGGTAAGCTTCATGAGACGCTCAAGGAAGGTGGCAGGTGACTCACCTGGGCACTGAGCAGTCTCGCTTACCTTAGATAAATTAGTCGGCTTCTTGGCCGCTCCCCAGATGCCTCATAATAGAGTCAGGCGATATTGTTCGAGAGCCTCCTTACCTTGATCATCACTAGGGTTCCAGTCAGGTCTGGAGGTGGGCAACAGGTGACTAATTCAGTCAGGGTCGGAGGTGGGATATCCTGGGTCCTGAGGACAATTTTGGCAGCCTCCCTGTATATTCTGTCTCTCTCATCAGAGGTGAAGAGGACCTGGAGGAGCTGCTGGCAATCATCCCAGGTGCGCTGGTGGGTGTGGAAAACAGTTTCTAACAGAGAGATTAGACCTTGGGCTTTGTCAGAGAAAGAAGGGTTCTGTTGTTTCCAGTTGTAGAGATCACTTGTAGAAAAGGGAACATATACCATAAAAGGTCTTTGGGGATCCCCGCCAGGCGGAAGAGCAACCTGTCGGAGTGGCAGAATAGTGGCAGATGAAAAGTCAGGGGCTGCAGCCTCCGCTATAGGCTGGTAAGGGGTTCCTCCTCCGGTGTGCGGGGGACTGAGAGGCTGAGCTTCCCCGGGGGAGTCGGCCGGGCATGGCGGCCTGGGTGAGCCCATATAGGGGTTATTTGTCTATAACTCCGTTTGTAGACAAATTTGTGAAGACCGTCTGGGAAGTCAAGGGGCCCATCCGAGCTCCCGGGGCTGAGGAACGTCTCTCAGAGGCCTTCCTCTGGGCGGGTCGGATCCAAGCCTCCCCGGCCAGTCTAGTGGTCTAGAGATTCCCCAAGAAAGGGAGAATCTCGCTGGGGCCTCCAAATGTTGTGGCGCAACAGAGTCAAAGAAAGACCACTAGAGAATTGAAGTCCAAATAAGAGCCTTTTATTAGCCAGCCGGCGTCTGATTCCAAACATCCCTGTGACAGAGTCTTCGGAGATCAGCCCCGACCTCCTTACACACCTTTTAAAGCTTAAAACCACATTCCGGTATGCACTGGGGCATAGCAAGCAAGCACATACAGATGCGAAAATATGCAGTTAGGCAGTTGGCTAACCTGGCTAACCTAAGAACCTGACATTTCTTGGTCCAGTGTCTAGGAACCTGATATTTCTTGAACACTTCTTGGACAAAGGGTATTCCAATTTACTAAGGTTATTTTGATCTCTATCCTGTTAATTAAATTCCTTACAAAACAGGTTCAGCTAGAGGGCACCCAGTGATTTTACCAATTATCAATTATGGAGCTATAAACATGTCAGCACAACAGTGGGTTTTTCATAGATAGTTGTTGGATAAAGAATGAATGAATGAATGAATGCATGAAAAGAATTAGTGTTTTGCATAAAGAAATCCAAAACACTAATTCATAAAGATGTATGCCCCTATATTCATTGAAGCATTATTTACAAAGACAAAACTTTCATCCACAAATTAGTTAATTCACCTTATCTAATAGTGACTAACCCATGGAAAAAATAGTTCTAGTTTGGGGTCTAATATGTAAAGTCCGATGCAAATAAAGAAATACACATAATATGGATACAAAACAAAGATATTCAGGCATTCAAATTGAAAAAGAAGAAGTAAAACTGTCATTATTTGCAGATGACATGATATTATATAGAGAGAACCCTAAAGATCACACTGAAAAATTATTGGAACTGTTACATGAATTCAGTAAAGTAACAGGATACAAAATTAATATTCAGAAATCAATTGTATTTTTATACACCAATCAGAAAGATAAATTTTTTAAAAATCTCATTTACAATTGCATCAAAAAGAATAAAATACCTAGAAATATATTTAACCAAGGAGGTAAAGACATGAACTCAGAAAACTACAAGATATTGAAGAAAGAAATAGAAGATATAAATAAA
Organism: Tadarida brasiliensis; assembly: GCA_030848825.1. Classification (NCBI taxonomy): domain Eukaryota; kingdom Metazoa; phylum Chordata; class Mammalia; order Chiroptera; family Molossidae; genus Tadarida; species Tadarida brasiliensis. The sequence goes on along the minus strand of CM061258.1, from coordinate 86,262,759 downwards.
TGGAAGGATATACTGTGCTCATGGATAGGAAGAATTAACATCGTTAAAATGTGACTACTACCTAAAGTAATCTATAGATTCATTGCAATCCCTATCAAAATACCAATGGCATTTTTCAGAGAACTAAAAAAAATAATAATAATCCGAAAATTTATATGATACCACAAAAGACCCCAAACAGTCAAAGAAATCTTAAGGAAGGACAAAGTTGTAGTATATTGTGCTATACTACAAGCCTATAATAATCAAAGCAGCTTGGTACTAGCATAAAAACAGACACATGGATCAATCACACAAAATAGAGAACCCAGAAATAAACCCATGCCTATAGGGTCAATTAATCTATAAAAAGGAGGCAAGAATATACAATGGGGTAAAGACAGTCTCTTCAATAAATGGTTTTGGAAAACCTGGACAGATACATGCAAAAAAAGAGAAAGAAACTAGATCTCTTTTTATACCAAATATAAGAATAAAACCAAAATGGATTAAAGACTTAAATGTAAGACCCAAGACCACACCATTCCTACAAGGAAACAGGCAGTAAATTGACACTGCTCTTAGTAATGGTTTTTTGTTTGTTTTTTTAATATGTGTCCTTGGGCAAGGAAAACAAAAGAAAAATAAACAAATGGACTACAGCAAACCAGAAAGGTTTTATATAGCAAAGGAAACCATCAACAGAACAAAATGAAAACCTAGTGAATGGGAGAAAATATTTGCTAATGATACATCTGATAAGGGGTTAGTATTCAGAACATATAAACAATTCATACAACTTTACACCAAAAAGACAAACAATCCAATTAAAAAATGGGCAGAGGACCTGAATACACATTTCTCTAAAGAAGACATACAGATGGCCAATAGACGTATAAAAAGATGCTCAACATCACTAATCACTAAGGAAATGCAAATTAAAACCACAATGAGATATCATCTCACACCTGTCAGAATGGCTATCCTCAATAAACCAACAAATAACAAATGTTGGTAAGGATGTGAAGAAAAGGGAACCCTTGTGCATTGTTGGTGGAAATGCAGAATGGTGCAGCCACAATGGAAAACAGTGTTGGAGGGTCCTCAAAAAATTAAAAATAAAGCTATCACTTCTGGGTATTTATCTGAAGAAATCCAAAACAGTAATTTAAAAAGATATATGCATCCCTATGCTCATTGCAGCATTATTTACAATAGTCAAGATATAGAAGCAACCTGTGTCCATGGATAGATGATTGGATATCGAAGTGGTGCATACAATGGAATATTACTCAGCCATTAAAAAACATAAGATCTTTTTTGGGACAACATGAATAGAACTAGAGGGCATTATGCAAAGCAAAGTAGACAGAGAAAGAAAATACCATATAATGTCACTTATATGTGGAATCTAAAAAACAAAATAAATGAACACACAAAACAGAAACAAACTTTTAAACACAGAAAACAAACTGTTGCCAGATGAGCGGGCTTTGAGAGATGGGTGAAAAGGGTGAAGAGATTAAGAAATACAAATTGGCAGTTACAAAACAGTCTCTGGGATACAAGGTACAGCTTAGGAAATATAGTCAATAATATTGTAATAACTATATAGGTGTGAGGGGGGTTATTAGACTTATGGGGGAGGATTATTTCATAAATTATATAACCATCTAACCATGACGCTGTACACCTGAAACTAATATAATATTGAATATCAACTGTGATTTAAAAAATAATAGTCATAAGACATCATGGAAACCCCAAATTATTTTTTATCTCAAACTTTCATATAAGCCCATAGAGGATGGTAGTAACCCTTTTATTATTAAGATGAAACAGATGATACATTTACAATAAAAATGTGAGCTTTACTTTATAAAAATCAGTTAAAGCAGATTATCCCGGGAGAGAAAGAAAAAAAATGCTCATGACAGTATACCTTTGGCATTATTATCTAAACATCTAATATAGTTATTATGATTATCTATATTTTTATTATAGATTAAATGCCAGTAGACAATACTCTGTGCATTGGACTTTATCCTTTAGTAAACTGTGTATATGTGTATATTGTATAAAACATGCCACTTAACCTAAAACACAGGGAAAGAGAGTCTTTTAGTTGCACAAGTAGCTATTAGAATAAGCAGCAAGATTTGAAACCTCCTTTGAATGGCCCATCAACCATTCACAGGCAGCAGTGTATAATGAAGAGTTTGGGGTTAGGAGGAACAAAATCATGTTTGGAATTCCAGCTTTAGTCCTTTTCAGCTCTGATTTATCTCGCCCTGAGTTCCCTCATGTATAAAAGGAACATCATAAAATTAATTTTATTTTTAAAAATTTTGTGAGTTTCCAATGAAGTAATGAATGTGAAAGTGGATTATAAATTTTAAGGAAAAGATCAACTGATAGTAATATTACTATTTTTCTTTTTTTTAAATATGTTTTTATTGATTTTTTAGAGAGAGATAGAAACATTTATGTGAGAAATATCAATTAGCTGCCCCCTGTATGCCCCCTACTGGGGATCAAGCCAATAACCCAGGCATGTGCCCTGATCAGGAATCCAACGGGGATCTCTCAGTCCATGGGACAATGCTTAATCAACTGAGCCACACCAGCCATGCATTAATTACTATTTTTCTAACTCAAATTAGTTATACCTACACAATCTTCTTAAGTCATCCATATTGGAAAAAAGTTCTTAATTATGAATATTAACTAACAAAACTGCCTCTCAATTTTGAGTATAAAGAGTATTGGCAATTTAAATAATCATTTCCTATCTTCAAACCGATGAGCTCTAAATCACCCCCCCCCCAAAAAAAACAGAAATAAAAAGATTTTAAGATCTAAGCTAGCAGATGAAAAATGATTAATTTCAATATACAAACCACTGAGAAAACACCTATTAGACATTTAATAGCTAGCTATTCTATATGATCACATAAAGGTAATAATATATTTTGTCCTGCCTTTAAAATATTTTTGCATGTAAAACATGTCTATCTATCAAGTAGTCAATTATCTCCCACAGCATGAGATCATTTTCAACATATGTACATGAGAGTAATAACATAGTATATTGTTTGTCTGAAAGTAATAGGTACACTAATGTATTCTACTATATTGACATACCTTTAATGTCCTAGTGTTGAAAAGGATCCTTAAGACTGAACTAGCAATAGTGTATGAATGTTCCAGTATGCAGGACTGATTCAATTTGTAGAGTAAATGCATTGGGAAATCTTTCTTTTTACGTTATTTTCCTTACAAATGCAGGAGAGGGGACAGCTATAGGGATCATTTCTTGTCTTAGTCTGAGCACCCCTGTGGAGAGGATCCAAGCATAAAGTTTCCTTTGAAGTGAATGGAATCTCCACACTCAGATCAGCTCTGAGGATATATAGAGTAGAACAAGAAAGTGGCCGAATGAAGGAGACATTAGCATTTAAATGAAGCTGGGCTTAAAAGAAAATTTGAGTGTCAAAAAATACGAAGATTTGAAAACTAAGATATAATCTTTTCAGTAATCCTAGGTCAAACCACCTTGAATCTGAAGCAGGTCTTTCTTCAATCTAACACAAAGAAAAAAAACAATAGAAAATGTTCAAAAAGCTTAAAGATTAGGTCAGAAATAGCGGTCCTATATCATATTGAAATATCACAGATGCCAAGTATCCCTACTGTGGATACACATATAAGTCTGGCAACATCCATGGGTTAGGTGTCCCAAATCCTAATTTTTGTTCTGTATACAAGTAGACTGGCAAAGCAAAAAACAAAACAAAACAAAGCAAAAATAGCCATCACAAAACAATATTCCAGTTAAGAATTGAAGCATAAACCGTGCTGATGCAAGTAAACCTAGCATAAGAAATAAAATCTTTGAATGCAAAATGTATCTGCCATCTATAAAACCAAAATAGAAACCAGAATCAGAGTTATTTCTGCAGTATTCATCATCTGTCAATCAAGAGCGAGTCTTTGAATAACAACACTGTTCAAGACACTGTGCTCAGCTGAGTTTAAGTCATGGTTCCTGATTTTGATGTTTATACATAAAAAGACAGTTAACTTTATAAGGCAGTATAGTTGAGCACCAAAAATTCTTTGAGAGAAGAGAGTCACAGTAGACTAAGATGTCCTGGAAAGGCTTTCTAAGCAGTTCTTGAAGGATGGAGAGCATGTAGCTCAGCGGGGTGGAGTGTTGAGGTCCTCTACATAGAGAAGTGCCCAGAGATTTGGAAACAGGCAGGAAGGGTGAGTTTGGAAGACAGAAAAAAGACCAACTGGACCAGAGCTAAGGGTCCTGTCAGTGCCTGGTGAGAGACAAAGGAGGAAAGGAAGGTTGGGGTAAGACTGTAGAGGTCTCTCCATACCAGACTTCTCATGGCAAGTCATAGACTCATAAAATCATACATTGAAAGGGACAATGGTGATGATCAGGTCCAACTCAGCAGGTAATCCTTGATTCCCTCAAGCACTCATGATAAATTGTTGTCCGGCCGCTGCTTGAAGAATGAAGCATAGCTGGTGGGCATATTGTTCTGAAAGCAAGCTCCTTAACTATCTTAAAGCCCTGGCCTTTTCTCCTTGCGTACATAATAATTCATATAACATGAACCTCCAAATTGTGTTTTAATAAATGACTGAATAACATACTCTTACTGCTAGGAGACTTCAGAGAATGCAGATGGAAAAAGCCAGGGAAGGTATCACAGAAAAGGAGGACATCACCCAGCCGGTGTGGCTAGGTGGATTGAGCATCGTCTCATGGACTGAGAGGTCCTGGTTCGACTTCCGGTCGGAGCACATGCCCAGGTTTCGTGCTCAATCCCCAGTAGGGGGTGTGCAGGAGGCAGTCGAATGATGTTTCTCATTGATGTTTCAACTTCTCCCTCCTTTCCTCTCTCTCTAAAAAGGCAATAAAACATTAAAAAAAGAAAAGGAGGACATTAATAGGCTTTGAAGAATGGGTAGCACTTAGGTAGCAGAGAGGAAAGGGATGGATTCTGGGCAGGGAAATTTTAGGAGCAAAAGCTCAAAGGCAAAAAGAACATGTATTCAGGGGGAAAGACTACAAAAATCAGCCTATTTAGTACAAAAACTTTTCACTGAGAAGTGATAAATATGAAAACCCTCAAAAAGATGTCAAAAGAGTTTTGATTTGTTAATGTAGATAGAAAGTTGCTATTGTAGGGGGAGAAAAATACTTATAATTCTACCCTTCTAAATTCTTCTGGTTGATCTAATAATCAAATTAACATGAGACAGATTAACAGGAAAAAATAACCCAATTTATTACGTATGTACATATGGAGGCTCTGTAAGAATATGGGACCTGAGGCCTTGACTGGGTAGCTCTGTTGGTTGGAGCATAGTCCCATACACCAAAATGTTGTGGGTTCAATTCCCAATCAGGGCACATACCTAGGTTGCAGGTTCAATCCCTGATTGGGTGCATGAGGGAGGCAACCAATCAATGTTTCTCTCTCATATTGATATTTCTCTCTCCCTTCTCCTCTTTAAAAAAAAAATCAATAAAACATATCTTCAAGTAAGGATTATAAAAGAAGAGAGAATATGGGATCTGAGGACAGATCTGGTGGTTGAGGTCTATATGCCATTCTGGATTAAGGAGAGGAAGGTAAGGTCTGTGATTTCAAAGGGAAAGAAGAAGGCAATTCACAAGCAGATGAAAGAGTAAACATTTGGTAAACAAATTCTTGCCAGGACACCCAGAAACAATGGGACAGAGAGGGGAGTCCAGCAGACTTTGCTAGGTTCCTCCCTGACTGCCACAGACAGTTCATATTATGCTAAGGTGATAGCTCCCTCTCAGCAGGTTTTTCTATCTGAATTCTTTTAGGCAGTTAAGGGAGAAGTAAAAGGCTCTTCTTGAATCTTTTGTTTTGTTTTGTTTTGTTTTGTTTTGTTTTTAAATAACCATCTTAAAATAACCAATAACCCCCAAAAGGCATATTTTGGATGGCAAAACTCTCTTCTCCCACACTATAGTAGGTTCTTGAGTACAATTAACATTCAGGATGTGAGGAAAACATATGCTGAATGTAGCATTTTAGGAAGAGCAGACTAATGGTCGAGGACAGCACAGATTAAGTTAGAGAAAAACTGGAGGAAGACACACCACTTGAGAGTCTTTTTAATTAGAAAAAGTAATAAGGATGAAATGATGACAGCCACCTCGAAAACAAGAGCAGCACGTCATAAAGCTCCACAGGCACACACTCCATGGCCCAGCAGTTCTGCTCCTCGGCATAGTCCCCAAAGAAACTCTTCAAATGTGCACCAGAAAACACGTGCATGAATGTTTGCTCATTATTATTTGTATCAATAAAATCCTAGAAAGCTCTCAAATATTCATTAAAAATATAATGCACTGTAGCATATTCATATAGAGCAATGAAAATGAGTGAACTACAGCCCCATCAACATGTAAGAATCACCAAAACATAATAATGTTGGTTGGGGAAAAAAATTCACAAGAAAATATTTTTTGCTGTTAATCCTCATCCGAGGATATTTTTTCCATTGACTTTTTTAAGACAGTGGAAGGGAGAAATGAGGGGGGAGAGAGAGAGAGAGAGAGAGAGAGACAGACAGACAGAGAGAGAGAGAGGTGAGAGAGAGACATTGATTGGTTGCCTCCTGCATGCACCCAGACTGGGGCCAGGTACCTGCCCTTGACCGGAAATTGAATCAGAGACCCTTCAGTGCATGGGCTGATGCTCTAACCGCTGGGAAACACTGGCCAGGACCACAAGAGAATTTTATATATTACCTTGTTAATTATACACACACACACACACACACACACACACACACACACACACATATTTAGGTATATTTTTATGTGTATACATAGGTAAATCCTCTTGTGAATTGTTTTGATAGCATATTTTAGTTCTATAAATTTCAAAAACTTATAAAACAACTACTTTTTTGTTTAGAAATACATACAAATGTGGAAAATCTATGAGGAACGGTAAGAGAATAGTAATCAAGTTCAGGATGTTATTTACCTCTGGGAAAAGGAGGAGTATGTGACTGAGGAAGGACACACAGGGCCTTGCTGAAATTCTGGCAATATTCTATTTCTTAAAATGGGTGCATATATCTGAGATTAATTTGTTATTATTTAACTGTATAGGTACATTTTATACATCCTTTGGTAGTTGTGATGTATTTCACAAATTGAAAACCCGAAAACAAATAAAAAGAACTTGATCTGGGGTCATCACAGTGGCCATGTAAGAAAATACATGTGTGGTGAGAGTCGTGATTTATTTGGGTCAGATTACAAGAGTTAGACTTGTACCAGCAATACTAGTGCAGAGGAAAAACTACGCAAATCAACAATGCTCTAAAACTATTACTTGGATTTGGAATGCAAGAATAATAATTCTAAAAGGTGTACAGTGTAGTGAGTAGACATTTATTACAAAGTGATTCTCCTGATTAGTCTAGTACTCACCTGGCACCATACATAGTTATTACAATATTATTGACTTCATTCCCTAAGCTGTAATTTACATCTCGTGACTATTTTGTAACTGCCAATTTGTATGGAATCCCTCCACCTTTTTCACCCAGCCTCCCAACCTCCCTCCCATCTGTCAACCATCAGTTTGTTCCATGCATCTGTGAGTCTTAAACAAAATAAACAAAGAAGCCCTATGTATCTCTTCATCTTGCTGATTTGTATCCTTTATAATAAATCAGTAATCTAGTGAGTAAATAGGTTTTCTGAGTTCTGTGAGCTGTACTAGCAAATTAATTGAACCCAAGGAAGGGGTCATGGGAACCTCTGATTTAAAGCCAGTCAATCAAAAATCCAGGTAAAAACCTGCACTTGTGATTGTCATCCCGAGTTGGAGGGGTTGTTGGAACTTTCTATTTGTAGCCAGTTAGTGAGAAGCACAGGTAATAACCTGAACTTGCACTTGGCATCTGATTAGGACCAAGCCCTTTGCCTGTGGAATCTGATACTATCTTTGGGTAGATAGTATCAGAATTGAGTTAATTTAGTTGAATTTTTAGATACCTCGTTGGTGTTTTAGAATTGGTGGTGTGGGGGAAGACAACACACACACACACACACACACACACACACACACACACACACACACACTGGAATTGGGGTCCAGGAACCTAAAATACTCTCTTCTCTCCCTCCTTCCCTTTTTATCCTTTCTTTCTCTATCTAATATATATTCAAACTGGATTGATAGAAGGGCTGCCTTTTATCATGTTCCACTTCCCAGGCAATTCAAGGACTATTACATGTTCCACAAATGAGTCCTGTGATTTCCCCCTTGCCTTACCCTGAGCACTGCTACCCTAGGCTGCTCTGCAGATCGCCGCATCATCTCCCCACTGCTGCAGATGTTGCAGATGTCTCTCACAGCTCTTCCCTAAGTATTGACCCACACCCTTCCCTTATTCTCCAAAACTCAGCTAAGCCAGTATATGAGGTTGAGAAACTGGAGACAAGGCAGACAGGGAAATTTAAACTTTGGATATTCGTTAGTGTTATTCACAGAGTCCATTAGTCATACCCCTACACAACAATCTTCCTCTTGATAATCTCCCTCTGATTGCTTTGCTGCTGAGACCAATGTGGCTTGCATTGACCAGAGTACACTTTGCCCAGCTCCTCCATACCTGCTTCAGGTATTCAGGCATTCGATGTCTCAGGTGTCTTTTCCTGAGGATGTTCAGGTCTGTACCCCAGGAGAGTAAAATGTCCACTTGTGCATCTGCCTAGTACAACGCCCTCTTACAAAGGGTCACAGCAGGGTGCCTGGCTGCTCAAGCATCAAGAAAATGCTGGCATTTTAAAATAGTTTTTTCTTGTAGACATCAATATTTCAGAAACACAGGGGTCTAATCTCAAAGCACTTCCTTGTGTTAATTTTTTGCCTTTTTTCATAGAATAATATCATGCTATTTTTGAAGGAAATGTGCAGTCCTCTAGGCCAGCTCCCCTTAGTAATGGAAAAACTAAGACTCAGAGAGAAGTGAGGTGCACATCACACAATTCATTAGAAATAAATGCATGATAATAAGAATCAGGTATTCTGATTTCCTGTATGTTACTTTGAAAATATTTTTTTCCTATTCATGACAAAAAAATTTTTTTTCAACACCCTTATGTGGTTTTCCTTTGCTGCTAAATATGACTGGAAAATCTATGTCATTCTTTATACATCTGGGGATTTTTCTTGCTGAAACCAAATCTCCAATGCCATCCCACTAAGAACCTAAAATAGAGACTCAAATCTACAGCTGCAAAATGAAAAGACAATATAAATATGATGAGAAAGAAAACGATTTATGAGGAATTATACTTCATTTTCCATTTTCAAGTCACTGAAAAGAAACAGAATGCTATGACAAAGGGTGTAGATTATGCCTTTTGAAAATAACATTGATCATTTTTCCAACAATAACATATTACATGCTTATTTTGGAAAATCCAGAGAAGTACAGTAGTTCTCCCTTTATCCAAGAGGGATCTGTTCCAAGACCACCAGAGGATGCCTGAAACCACAGATAGGACTGAACCCTATATATACTATGTTGTTGTTTTTTCCTATACATACATACCTATGATAAAGTTTAACTTACAAATAAGGCACAGTAAGAGATTAACAACAATGACTAATAATAAAATGGAACAATTGTAGCAATATACTGTGATAAAAGCTATGTGGATGTGGTCTCTCTCTCAAAATATCTTATGATATTGTACTCACCCTTCTTCTTCTTGTGATACATAGATGGAACCATTCCATAAATATGATGGCTGTCATCCAGGCTTTCTGATTATGTTGCTAGAACATGGTCAGATAAATTTTGTTTTCATTTTTGAGAGCCTCTAGGTTCTTTGCTCTGTACAGTACCCTGGCAATATGCCCCATAGTACTGTCACATAGTTCCAGAGTTAATCTGTCCTTCCATGTTTTATGCCCTGGTGCCTCCTTTGCACTTTATGAATGTAGGTTCTATTGGGCATCTCATCCCAGAAGAGCCCGGGTTCATGACCATTGAAGACTTGCTTTGGATGGTATCTTTCTCCTTAATCAACTTCTTTCACCCTGCTGGGAATGTGGTAGTAGCTTCTTCATCAGCAGATGCAGCCACTCTAGTAATTATCTCTTTTTTTTATTTTTTTCTTTATTGATTTTAGAGAGAGAGGAAGGGAGAGGGAGAAAGAGATAGAAACGTGGATGAGAGAGAACATCAACTGGCCGCCTCCTGCATGCCCCCCATGGGGGAGTTAGCCCACATTCTGGGCATGTGCCCTGACCAGAAGTGAACCGGGGACCTCTTGGTGCATGGGTCCACACTCAACCATTGAGCCACACCCGCCGGGCTCATTATCTCTTTCAGTTCAAACCTTTTCTGTGTAACCATCCATTACCCGCAGTAAATGGCTGGGAGTCACCCCTTTCAGGATGCCTTACTGAAGTCTTCATATAGTCTCAATGCTTTCTTCACAAAACATCGTACTCAAGGGAAACACGTTTTCTGTTTGTCTTCCACCCACAAATATAACATTTTTTCCATCTTTACGAAGGACTTACTGCTCAATGTGAAAGTAACTTTTGAAGTACGAGGTGCAACTGCAAAACTAGCATGGTTTTCTTTTTCTTTTTTGCTTCACAATTTCATGAAGAAAAGATTCGTTCTTACTATAGATCGTAACCTCAGCATTCCCTTATTAAGTGGAGAACTTTCACCTTCTCACCTCAAGGAAGAACTTTACAGCTTCTCTTTGGCATATCTGAATTGCCAGCATTACTAATCTGTATTTTGGGGCCATTATTAAGTAGAATGAGGGCTGCTTGAATTCAAGCACGGCGACAGCTACAGTGGATCTGATAACCGAGCTCCTGCTGAGTGACTGCGAGTGTAAAGCCCATGCAGCCTGGATACAGGGGACAGCGCAGACATCGCGAGATGTCATCGCTGCTTAGAACAGTGTGCAATGGCAAACTTATGAATTGTTATTTCTGGAATTTTCCCTTTAGTGTCATCAGACTGCAGTTGGCCGAAGGTAACTAAAACTACAGAAAGCAAAGCCACTGATAATAGGAGGTACTATTGTATAATGTAATTTTAAAACAAAATTGAGATCATACACTCAAATATTTTCAAAGAACGTATCAGTCCTTCTAATATCATTTACATGTATTCATAAGTCTTTGTACATTTTTCACTTGAAAAATGTGGGATTGCCACTATTTATTAGGAAATTAGTCCATCTGGCAAGAGATTAACTGACTTTCTTATTTTTTAAAGAGAGAGAAACAAGGATCAGCTGCCTCTCATACATGCCCCAACTGGGGATTGAAACATGAGTTTCTTATTTTTTTTTTAAATTAAAGCTTGTGTCCTGGCCAGGTGGCGCAGTTAGTTGGAGCATCGTCCCATACACAAATAGGTTTTGTGTTCGATTCCCAGTGGGGGTGCATATGGGAGGCAGCTGATGGATATTTCTCCCTCTTTCTCTCCCTCTCTCTCCCCCTTCCTGTCTCTCTTAAAAAAAAAAAAAATCCTCAGGTGAGGATTAAAAAAAAGCCTGAGAAGCAGTGTTAGAGACATTGATTTCCACATTCAGTGGCTATGCTAGCCTTCATCTCTGCCATACCAACTTATTTACACTGCTAGGAACCTCAATAAGGCAGTGAAGGAAAGCAGTGTTTACTTAGGCTTCACTTGACCTTGTGGTCGCTACTGTCCAAATACTATTAGCCTATTCAGGTTCTCCAATATATCCATTTCCTATCAATTGATTTCCTTCTTATATCCCCCTATTTCACCTCACTCCTTATGCCAGCATACTAAATTTTGCATGGGGAAAGCTTTTATGGCTTACATCAAGATATTATATATAAAAAACCCATGATGTATTCTTGGGGGGGGGGGGTTAGATTATTTTCATTCCACAAGTATATTCAAAGTATTAACTACTTATGTGAAATTGCTGGCAACATTTAAAATTCCCTTTTCAAAATCAAATATTTGGTTTTTCATTAGCATTGAATCTACATAAAATTGATGATCCTGGTTGTCCCTGAAATTATTTTGTTTCTAAACCTTGACCTTTATAGAATGAATTAATTATAGCATGTATCTGTTTTTTAACTGATAAATTAGATAATGGTTTAATAGCTCAAGGGGATTACTTTTGGGATTTTAAGACTTATAAGATTCATTATTCCACAAGTCTGTTTTCCTGCAATGATCTATGGCTTTGATTTCAGTAATAAATCCACCAAAACGAGGGTAGGTCATGGACTTTCATTGTGAACCAGCTTTGCTGTTTTAGCCAGAAAGTTAGGTAGAGAAACCATAATTTGGTATGGAAAACTTACCTTGTTAAACCAAATGAATAACTTTCTTGATTAAAAAAAAAGTAAAAAACTTCACTTAATAGGTGTATCATTAAAGAGTGTAATGTTTTTGTTTTGTTTGTTTTTTTTAAATTTGGTGTTTATACTCTACCAAAGGCTGCCCTGATTGCACATAGAAAAACACTTAGGAAATTAAATGAACACCTATTTTCAGGGCCCACACCCAGAGAGTCTTGATAATTTGGTCTGAGGCAGGGTTGAGGCATCAGGATTTTTAAAACTCCCCAGATGATTTAAATCCCGCAGTCAGGATTGAGTGTCTAGCAACTTAGGGCTGAAATGTATTTTTCTCCTCTGAATAAAGGGATTGTGTGAAATTAGAAGGACCAATTCCTGGGTAATATGGGATATATGAATCATAATTAGGCCCTCTAAGTGTCAACCACAGTCTGGCAGGGAACACCTGTGGAGCCAAGAATTAAAAATGAATGATGCCCTTTGTACCGTAATGATAATGCATTCTACTCTCTGGGAAGCTATTAAAATATTCCTCTTAAGAATTTTTTTCAAGCCTATTTTGAAGTGTCACAAGAGAAAGTAATATGAGGTTTTCAAGAAGGCTCTGTGTACTTAATCTGGCAGAGCTGTCTGCAAAATATTTTGGTATTTTATTTATGTGTGCATCATGCAGTGAAAGAGGGGAGAATGGGAGTTTGCCTGAGAAAAGAAAGAGGAAAAGAGGTTTCACATTTGCATTACATCAAGGAAGTTTGACTTGGCCTAACTACCTCTTATTGCACTTTTCAATTCTTGAGGTCTGTTTGATGCATACATTTTCTAAGAGTCTAGCCTCATTTAAATGATAATTTATGTCTTTGGAATGCCATTTCTAGCCTTGTTCTTCTGCACACCCGTGGAGCTGATCAGAGTGTGGTGATCCGTTTGTTTTCAAAGGAAATTTCATGTTCACATTCTCTCTACAGGGGTTAGTAGAGGAAGACAAGAAAATAGTCCCATAGTGTTTCAGCCAGTTACTGGGGAAAATTTTTCCTCCCATATATATCATAATAGGCAATTGAATTAGTACTCCAGTAGGAAAGGGTTTACTGTTTCATACTCCTATAGTTTTTTCTTAACACCATGAAATTTAAAGCCATGCCAGCATAGAGCTGAGTATTTTGGATTACTTCAAATAAGCAGTGTAGTATATTATTTCTTTTATGTGCTTTTATAGCACATGCTGTGCAAGATAATTGACTCCATGACAGATGTCTATATTTCAGAGGAAAATTTATTTGTGAAAGAACAAACATATATGGGACCATTCATTATGTTGCCCACAAGGTGCTTTTTGATGACTTGTAAATTGAAATTAATATTTTCTCTTGTTATTCTGAATATGCAAAAGCAAAACTGACTGCTTGATATAACCAATTTGAAACTTATTCCACTATTTGAATGTAACCTTCTGTTCTCAATCAACTCTGGGCACTCTTAGATGTTATTTGAAATGCTGGAGAATGAGGAAGGGTGCACTTTTACTTCTTTTTAGAGAAGCCTGTAGGCCAGCACATTCTGCAAGCTGGCCAGGATAAGTTATGTCCATTGGGCCCCTCTTTACAATAACTACTAAAAAGGTCTAAAAATAAGAAGTATATGAAAGATTCTCCATGGATCTTCCTTTATTTCTCAAAATGTCACTCTTTTCCAAGACACTAGTAGGCAACAGCATCTGAAGTCCCTAACACTTTTGTGTGAAGTGGATTGGCTTGGAGAACTCACAATATTAGGTGGACAAGGCTGCTGCAAAGGCACATTGAAAAAAGGGGAGGATATGGGGGAATGTCTGCTTCCATCTACTCTGGAACAGTGTCAGAAACTAATTCTGTGCCTGTAAATAAATTCTCCCTTTTTTTTTTTTTTTTTTTTTTGCTACAAGAATTTTTGAATTTTTTTCCAGCCTGGCTGGTGTGGCTCAGTGGTTGAGCACCGACCCATGCACTGAGGGGTCCCCAGTTTAATTCCCAGGCAGAGCACATGCCCAGGTTCTGAGCCCAATCCCCAGTGGGGGGTCATGCAGGAGGTGGCCAGTCCATGTTCTCTCTCATCAGTGCTTCTCTCTCTCTCTCCCTCTCCCTTCCTCTCTCTAAAAATCAATAAAGAAAATAAAATGAAATAAAAAAAGAATTTTTTTTCAGCAGGGGGTTGAGAAACTGGACCTTTTATCCCTATCAGCTGACTGGACCCTTTTTGCAATATGATTGTACCATTAACATAAAGTTAAAGTAACTAATAGACAAAGAGGGACTGCCATATCCAGAAAGAATATAAGTTTAATAAGGTTCCATTTCAGAGATGATTTTTCTTTTAATGAGAAGGAGACACTTTTTATTCAGGCAAGTCTCTTCTAGCCTCTTGAACTTGCAGTGGCTTAGCCTTTTGTGCACTAGAGGAAATAAGGGAACAATAGGAGATTTTATAATTAAATTGGAGGTAGCCTCTACAAAAGTAAAACTGGGACACTGAGGACTGGTTTTGTAATGACAGGTCTAGAGTGCAGAGCCAACCTCAGGTGAAGTGGAGCCCTGAGGCCAGGAGAAAGCAGTCTTCTCCTCACCCGCAAAGTGGGGGCGGTTGGCTTCATTCCATAAGTACATATTAAGCTTGTGTGCTCAGTGGCTGGACTACACACAGCTTTGAACTCCCTGAAGCTATAAAGTCTGATCTCGGCTTGGTGGTGGCTTCTTTAAACACACCTGCTCTCAGTCACTGCAGATGAAGCTGTGGCTGTGACCAGCAGGACCTTGAAAATATGAGAGAAGGTAACACTGAAAGTGTTGTCTAAGCCATCCTCCCACACTCTAAGGTACACATGTGGTCACCCACTGAATAGGAAAATTATCCTGACATAAAAATGCACCGAATAGCCCTGGCCTGTTTGGCTCAGCAGTTAGAGCGTCCGCCCGCAGACTGGGGAGTCCCGGGTTCGATTCCCGCTAAGGGCATGTACCTCAGTTGCAGTTCATCCCCAACCCCAGTTGGGGTTGTGCGGGTGGCAGCCAACTGATGTGTCTCTCTCACGTGGATGTTTCTCTCTCTCTTTCTCTCCCTCACGCTCTATCTGAAGGTAAATGCAAAAAAAAAAAAAAAAAAAAAAAGCACCGAATAGAGCTTAAAAATAACAATCACCACATCTTTAATACTCTTGTCCCTCCCCATTTCCTTCTCTCACCAAAAGTGACTTATTTAAGGCGGGGTGGGGGTGGGGTTCCAAGTGTTTGCTTCTGTTAACCCATCAGCTGACTGGAGGGAGGGATAAAGGACTTCGGGGATGACTAAAGCAGAACAGCCCAGCGAGATGTTAACTGACCCAGCAGTGTTTTCTTGCATCTTGTCAGTGACCATCACTTTCCAGGATGACTTTCTCATCACTGGCCAAGAGCCTGAGGTCATCAGCCTTCCTTGGAATTCAGTTTGGGAAGTCGGGCAGGTGAAAGCATGCTCTAGGACTAGGTTCTTAAGTGTATCCTTGACTCGCCACCGCTTGCAGGGAATTCTGTTGGGAGGCGGTCCAGATTTTCCAACGTATCCACTGCAAGCAAAGGTGATTTCCATACAGAGAACATGTTCTTTCTTGGAGTTCCCATATGACTGAATGGCTTTGCCTCCTTCATTAGAGCCTGTCTCCGCGTACTCATTAGGTTCCACTTTCCTTCCTTGGCCTCAGTCCCCTGGCTTCTTCCTCTTCTTCTTCAGCGTCCCCCATCCCAACCTGCTAACCCCCCCCCCCCCACCAAGGAGGAGGAGGTGCCCAGGCACTGCGCTGGGGATTCCTGCAAGGAGCTGGGATGGGAGGAGAGTTTGGGGGAAGGGAGGATGAGACTTGGGGATTTGTAATGCAGCTGGAATTGGAGCGGGAAAAGGCGCGGTGAACACACCTAAGCAGGGGGGTAAAGGCAATGGCAAACACCTGTCACCGAATTAAACGTGTATCAATTTTTGTGTGGGGTCAGTAACACAGCATTTAAGCCACTTGGGTATAAGACCTTCCGGTTGAAACTTCCCAGATCCCAGGCTCCCAGTTTTCTCCTGCTTTGGGATGAGGCGGGGAGGGGGTTGGCTCCTGGGTGGGCTGGGCACACTGCGGATTTAAAAAGGTTTCGGAAAAAAGGGATGTGCAGACAGGTGGAAATACAAGCTAGTACAGGGAGGGTCACCCTCCAGGCCCCCACCCGGGCCAGGGGTACCAGCAGGGAAGCACTGCGAAGACCTCGGCCAAGTGGCCTAAATCCAGGGACCGGGCGGGGTGTGTATAGAATGGAAATTGCACCTTTTCACAGCTTCAACCGCGGTGCCCCGTCTGCCACTTCTGCACACTCTCAACCCCGGGCGGGAGCAGGGGGGAGGTTCCTTGGTTCTCACGGGAAAAGTCCTCCCAACCCCGCGCTGGGCAGAGGGCGAGTCGGACATTTTTCTCGGCCTCTGTCAGGGCGGCCGGCGTGGCCACCTCGCAGGGCGGCTTTTCGGGACGCGGGGCTGGGGCGGAGCAAAGGGAGTCAGACTTTCAGGCCCGGCCTTCGCCCCCGTCCCCGGGCTCCCCGGCGAGAGTTCCAGCTCTTGGCCACCTCCCGCCGCACGTGAGTCCAAACGCTCGGGACACGCAGTCGCCGCAGGGAAGCCCCAAGCGACTCGGCGGTGACTGTGCGGGGACCTGGTGGCGGGGCGGGGCGGCGGCGAGCGCGGGGCGGGCGCGGGCGGCGGGGCAGCGCGGAGCCGCCGGGAGGAGGGACTGGGAGCTGTCCCGGGAGTGGAGGGCGAGCGGCGGGCAGGGCCGGGCCGCGCGCCGGGAGGAGGGAGCCGCCGCGGCCGCCGCGCGCTCAGCCTGTCCCCGCCCAGGGCGCCGGAGCCCCCAACTAACTCCGCCCGCCGCTCCGCCGCTTCCCCGCTCCGCCGCCGCAGGCGCGGGCTTCCGTCCCGGACTGTGCCCGCGGCCGCGCAGGTTGGTGTCGCCGCCGCCGCCGCGGGGCGGGCAGGGCAGGGCGAGGGTGGGAGCGCGGACGGGGTTCAGCAAGTTGGGCAGATGCTGGGCTGGGACGGGATCCTGCGCCTCGGCTCCCACGGCTCCCGGCGCCGGAGGCGGTTGTTAATTTCCTCCCGGGCGGCTCGGGCGTGGGGGAGCCGCGCCGCGGCCAGGGAGGGTCGCGGGCACTGAGCCTTCCTCGCACTCCCCAAACCCCCCTGTGACCCCTCTCACCACCCTCAGGGCCTCGGCCAGTTCGCGAGGGGTGACCCTCCCTGCTGCCCTTCCCACCTCGGGTCCTTGCCAGCTCCGCTCTCCTTCCTGCCGCTTTGCCAGCCTGGGAGTGGAATGCGCCGGCGAAGGGGATCGCAGAGACGGGATGGAAAGTATCTACCACTTGGAGTTAAATCGGGATTTCTGTCCCGTTTCAGTCACCTTCCCATTGATATGGCCTTTTAGCCCCTCTGTGCTCTTGGCTGCAAAATGTGTGCCTGCCCTGCCCGTCGAGGAGGGTCGTTGTAGCCATCCAGTGGAATGACTTGGTTGTATTATTACTTGATTTTGTTTTGACTGCCGTCTCAGGTCTCCTCAAGCTGCCTGCTGGCAGGTCCTGTGTTCTAATCCTCCGAGCTCAGATCCTTTTGTTTAAATGGGATTTTGTCTCTAGCTGATTTGGCCAGTAGCTTTGTTGGGATGAGAGACTCATGTTTCTGGATCTGATCATTAGTGTTCATATCCTCTATTCCCCACCTAACCATATGTACAAAGCTGGACCTTGCATCTTTCTATGGTTATGGGAATTCAAATATCAGAAGATGTATTGGCCCCAGTCTTTGGAAATAAGCAGACTGTGTTTACTTCAGGTGCTTATCAATCTTTACATTGTCGTTTCCATCTTAAGTGCAAATTTGAATTTGCTTTTAATTTTTAACAACTCAGGAAGTAGACTTTCATTGTTGTAAACTTCAGACTTTTAGCTCAAACATGTGCCCTGTTATTTGTAAATTTTTCAATTTAAAATCACAGGCACAGCATTCTTAGCACTATTCTAATTATTTTATGAAGAAAGCAAGTAAGTGGCCTAATAAGGTCAGCTTTAGACTTGATATTAAATAGTTAAGTCCTTTCATCATGAATTCCTGATTTAATAGACTGTTCATGAGTTTCTGTATTGTGCAGTGTGTTGTGCTTTTAAAGATAAATCTAGAATATGTCCCTTGCTCTGAAGGGACTTCCAATCTAACTTAGAGACTAATATTTTTATTTCATATTTCTTATGGACATTAAGTATATCCTAATGACTACATATGGCAAGTAGAATGATGTCAAGAATACATTACTGAAGGTCCTTTCAGGTCATTATTTAGTGAATTTACTTAATAGAGTAGAACAGATAATAAATTTAGCTAAGCTAGTGTTTTCTGAAATAAAATTTCAAATGCTTCTATTTCATCAAATGGGAGGCATACTTGGAAATAAAATAAATTCTTTAGTTTTAGAATGAAACGCAGAAGAACATTCATACATGTATGATGTGGTAACAAATGTTAAAAGGTGTAGAAATTTCTATTCTAATTTAAGTCAATTTATGGTGCCCATGTGCAATTTTTCTCCACTCCTTGAGAAATGAAATTATATTATAATGCGTAGAAAAAAATAAAGAGATTGAATGTAATATTTTTAATAAGTTGAAATTGGAACACTTAATGGCCTGATGGGCCCTGGATTGACTCTAGAAATTTGACTTAAAAAAAAGTTACAAGATTCTTAGTGAGAGTTTTTAACCATTGAAAATAAAATCTGACCCGGCCGGAGTAGCTCACTGGTTGAGCGTCGAACCATGCACCGAGAGGTCACCGGTTCGATTCCCCAACAGGGCACATGCCCAGGTTGTGGGCCATTCTCCAGTGGGAAGCATGCAGGAGGCGGCCAGTCGATGTTCTCTCTCATTGATGTTTCTATCTATCTCCCTCTCCCTTCCTCTCTCTCTCAAATCAATAAAGAAAAAATATTAATAAATAAATAAATAAAATAAAATCTGGTTTGGCGCAAGAGATGGGCAAGAATTCCCCCTGCGAAAAATTGACCAGATTAGGCTGTATTTGATGTCACTCAATAACATCTCTGATTTTTTTCCTGCTCGTGTGAAGAATTAACCCAGCTGCTGGATATGAGTAGAATTTCTTAGTCTTTACATACCAGTACTGGGCTTTGAGAACTTGGATCCAGCTCACACAGAGAGACAAGGCAGTTTTAGGGGCAGCCTGAGGATGTGAAGTTAACTTTACACTTGGCCTATTGCTCCGAATCTTTGTTTTCCTCTTTGTGAAATGAGATTAAAGATCCTGTCACTGCCCTGGAAACTGTGGTTTGGTATAATAGTCAAGAATATTAAGCTAGAAAGCTTCTCTTATGTATAAGAACTTTCTTCACCCCTTTAACTCCTTTAGCCAGTAAAAGTTAACTGTTAAAAGCACATACATATAGCTTTAAAAAGGGTTCTGAATAAAGTTGGTGGTGGCGTCGTGTCGTCTGAAGTCTCTTGAGAGAAGTTTCGGTCATCTTTATCTTCTACAAGTTACTGTACTGACTTGAGAATAAGACCTTCATCTTATCCAAGGTTGAACAGCTAGCCAGTTAGTGGCAGGAGAGGAACTAGAATTTCAATTGCCTGATAAATGGTTCTGTAGTGGTCGTTTATCCAGGGCACATGCAAAATCTCATATTGATAAGTGTGTTTGGCTAAAACTTTTGGCTTCAGATTCTGATGGGCCTGGTTGGAGTCCTGCCCGGGCATTTACTAGTCATATAACCCTGATAAGTTACTTAACCTGCCAAGTCCTCAGTTTTCTCATCTCCAAAATGGGAATAATGGCAGTACTTAGCTCAGAGGACTGTTGTAATGATTACATGAACTAATTGATGTGAAGTGCTCAGCATAGTGCCAGTTGTTTATTATGTGTTTACTACCCAAGGAGTTATTTCAGTTTCTTAAGGGTGGGGGGATGACCTTTTAAAGGTCCAAATTTTAAAAAATGCGTAAAAACATAAATACACACTCACATCCCAAATATTTTGAATTAGCAATTCCTCAATTAATTTTTCTTCCATGTATTTATTCCACGAGTGTTTATTGAGCTCCTACTATGTGTTGTTGAGTCTCTTTCTATGCACTGGCCTACAATGATATACAATTCAGTTACAGTCACTCTCTTATGACCTAGAAGTCTGGGGAGGGGACAGAAAATTGCAATCTTATGTGGAGGGGTAAAGCAGAGAACCACAGAAGACAGATGGAATGGTATGATAGGCCCCTGAGTGGGTGGCTGTCATAATAGTGCATCCCCTCATTCTAACTGGGGTTGGTGGTAGACAGAGAAAACTTCTCATGAAAACATTCAGACTCGAAGAATAAGGGACAGCAGCCCGGCTGGTGTGGCTCATTGGTTGAGCATCGACCCATGCATCAAGAGGTTGCCTGTTCGATTCCTGGTCAGGGCACATGCCCAGGTTGTGGGCCCAGTCCCCAGTAGGGGTATGCAAGAGGTGGCCAATCGATGTTCTTTCTCATTGATGTTTCTATGTTTCTTCCCCTCTCCCTTCCTCTGTCTCTAGAATCAATAAAGAAAAAATATTTAAAAAGAAAGAATAAGTGAAAAAAGTGAAGAAGTTGGAGAATGAAGAGTATTCTAGACCAAGGGGAACAGATCATGATACATTAGGATGGGAGTCAGGTAGATAATGTAAAAGAATAAGTAAATGAGAGCAGGAGAGAGTGG
This sequence comes from Tadarida brasiliensis, assembly GCA_030848825.1. Classification (NCBI taxonomy): domain Eukaryota; kingdom Metazoa; phylum Chordata; class Mammalia; order Chiroptera; family Molossidae; genus Tadarida; species Tadarida brasiliensis. Next base: position 86,241,589 of record CM061258.1, on the reverse strand, counting down.
TGTGGCAACCTGGAGAACCCAGGCTTTGTCTAAAGGAACAGTAGATACTCAGTTCCAGCCAAGGGTTGTCAGGTTGGGATGCAGGCTAGGTATTGCCATCTGCCATGATTTTTCAAGAAGAGCTTAAAATTCACATTTTATAAAAGTGAAATCTCCCAAAATGTGAAATGGCCTAAATACTTTTTTAAACTATTGTATGAGCCAATCTGTAGTTGGAATTCAACCCAAGGCCACCACTTTGTGACCTCTGCATTTAATGAAATGCATTTAAGAAATGAAAAAGGTTTAGTGTGGCTAAAAGATTGCATCTTAGAAAGAGAGGCAAGGGAGATGGCCACAGGTATGGGCAGAACTGTATCATTCAGGGCCTGTGGAACTTGCTAAAGAGGCTTGGGTTAATCCTAAAAGCAGTGGGTGACATCAAGACTGAAACAAGGGTGACTTGATTAGATTTGTGTTGACGAGGTACATTCTGGCTACTGCATAGGAACAGACTGTAGTGATAACCATTTAGGAAGTTTTTGTAATGGCCTGAGCAAGAAATAAATATGGCTAAAAGCCAGGTATTCGAGCAGGATAGGGAGAGATGGGTGGATTTCAGAGATAGGTATGATGCCACCACTGTTAGTCACTCAGGTTTCTGTGAGCAGGGGCACTGACTGCTTTCATTCTAAACTATCTATTGAAGGACATTTATTTAGCAGATAGCCTTGGAAAACAGAGGTAGTCTTTTCTTCTGGAGCAAAGGTCAGGTAGGCTTACTGTCTAGTGTAAAAGATTTGGGTACTCTAAGCTTAGTTCCCCTTCTGTAATGCAAATCATTTAGTGTATAGGTATCACCTATCCTTCTTCACATCGCACTATGGGAATTAGACTTCAGAGAATTGGCACAACTATGCTAATACTCCTGCTACTATTCTTGTGAGTAATGTAGTCCTTTGTCTCTGCCCCAGGAATTTTATGTCTTCTCCCAGCATCCATGACACTGTTCACTTGCAAGTGGGATGAACTCTAATATCCTTTACAATTCTTCAAAGCCACTAGTCACAAAGGCTACGTGTAAATTAATTAAAATACAAAAATGTTCATTCCTCAGTCACCTTAGCCACATTGCGTGTACTTAATAGCCACATGTGGCTAGTGGCAGCTGTAGTGGCAAAGCAGATAGAGAACATTTTCATCATTGCAGAAAATTCTATCAGATGTTTTTGGACAAAGGTTTAGATTTTTGCGCGTGCGTGTGTTCTTGGGTGAGTAGGGGTGGTGGAAGTTGTTGATTTTGACAACATAAAAATGATACTTGTTTTTGTGTTAGGTTCACAGAAGTTCCTTTATATAAAGGAAATATTTCAATTTGGATAATCAGTACAGTATTTAGTTCAGGCCTGTTGGGGGTAAAAATAGTAGGAAATTATCTACAGTTTGAAGACTAAGCAGACAGAGGCCATGTGGCAACAGAAGTTCTACATATATATGGCTTTCCTCAAATTCATGTGTGACTGTGAGATTAGGATCTGTGCCCAAAGGAGCTTGAACTTCTGAACACTGTCTTCAGCTCATCTACTACCCATGCTTAACATAAAAGGACAAGAGCAACACATCACAGCGAGATCCTGGAGCAGGACCAGGCCAGCAGCCCCCACGCAGCGCCTGCCGCAGCCCAGCTGTGCCACCTGATCTCCACGGAAAGCGGGGAGGACAGGAACAAGATTCCCAAATGGCTCTTGTTCAGGGAGTTTAAGAGGACAGCCTCGAGACAAGAGGGAACTGGACTCAAAAAGGAAAAAAAAAAGTAGTACTGGAAAGCACAATTTTAAATGGCACAGCAGAGGTGGGGGACAGTGCCAAGAAACAATAAAAGCAGCAGATTGGTGTCCCAGTCTGATGGGGGACTCATTCTGAAGAGGGCATGGACCACAAGTATGGGGAGGCTAAAGCACAACATTGTTTCTGTCATTATTTCAGTCATTTTATAGGCCCAGCCAACAGCAGCTGCAGCCACAGAGGACAGGTTTCTGTTTTTTTGGTTTTTTTTTTTTTTTACCTGCATTGAATGTACAGTTGACTGCTTAGTTCCACAGTTAAAACGTAAACAAAACAAAGGACAGTATAGAGATTTTAAAAAGTGAAGGCGGAGGCCCTTATTGAAGAATTGTACTACGGCCTACTATTTCTTTTTTTTAAAGATGTTTTTAATTGATTTTTTTTTTTTTTTTTTTTTTTTTTTTAGAGAGAAAGGAAGGGAGAGGGAGAGAGAGATAGAAACATCCATGAGAGAGAAATATCTATCAGCTGCCTCCTGCACGCCTCCTACTGGGGATTGAGCCCAAAACTCAGGCATGTGCCCTGACTGGGAATGGAATGGGGAATCGAGCGGACAACCTCTTGGTGCATAGAAGGATGCTCAACCAACTGAGGCACACCAGCCTGGCACAGCCTGCTATTCCCATGGCTGGAAATGCCTTATCAAAAATTTCAGGTATTAAGAATTTCATTTAACGATGCCGAAGAAATTTGCTCTAAAATAGTGCTGATTTCTAGTGCAGTAAACATTTATTTACATGAAGACTAATGAGAGGTTTTTAAAAATCTGGATTTTAGAATACTTTTAAAGTTGAATTTATTATTTTTAAGTGCTAACATACATAACCCAGAACCTTGCTAAGGATGTTACCTTTTAGAACTCTTTTGAGGGAAACTTTTATAGAGAGATATGTTCATTTTGAAGTAGCATGGTGATTGTTTGCATGTATTAATTGCATCAACAAACCACTGTTCACACAGATACTTCTCAAATTTCAGTAAATTCTGGGAAGTCATGTGTTGTTAGTATTTCTCAATTAGTGAGGTTTTACTCCATTTAGTGCTTCAATGCTACTTTGCTAAATGTTTTTTTTTTGTGTGTGTTTTTTTTTTAAATTGTGAATTTTAAAATCTTATTTCTGTAGGGGTGAAAGGGTTGGTTATCCTCCTACATTCTCCCCTCCCCAGACCCTCCCCCAAATCTGGTAACTTCATTTGTTCAGCCTGCTTTCATTTTTCTCTTTCAATTTTGTTTGCCACAGTTCTTTCCTTGTGCCTTCATTCTCTTCATACAAACAGCATGAAATTGGAAATAATCATTGTCTTGTATTTTTGAGGATCAGAATTTTCACCAGTTTCATGCAGGCCTTTCTCAGGCAGGGTGTAGTAAATCATCTTTGGAACACTGACTCCAGTAAAACTGGAGTATGCAGTTGAAATTGTTGTTGTGACCTCAGAAGCAAATCCAGGAGACTTGCTGCTCATTGCGTGAGTCACTGATGGGTTCAAATGAAAGCAAATGATAGTCGATTGCTTTTCATGCATGTCAGTGTTACATCTTAGTTTAAAAGGAGCCCTCGATAAGGAAATAAAAATAAACGATAAGCTCTTTCCCCCAGAGAATTTAGAATTATTTGGATTCTAGTGTTAGGTGATTAAAGCAGTAACAATGAGGGTTACAAATTAGGCCTCAGCCTTTAACCCGTGATTTCCAGTGGTGCTCAGAATTTTTCAGTGTGTAGATTTCCTCAAGTTGCACATGAGTGACTTTAATCAGGAGCAAAGTGGGTTCTTTCTATTATATGCCATTTCCTCCATGGCCCTCGCCTCTCTTAGCTATTACTGTATGCCTAATCAACCACAGTGAAATGTCTTTAAAACATTTTCCAGGGGACTAAGGACTTTTTGGAGAATTTTTATAAAATGAAATGCTGAGAAGGAAAGTTTGAATGGTTCCCTTGCACAGATAAATGTTTCCAGAGAGACTGATGAGTCAAGGAGTTGTTAATAGGATATGTAAATGTAACCTTTCACCTAGTTACTGTCATTATCTAACTCATAACTATATAGGTTTAGCAAATTGTTTGAACTGGTTCTCCTCTAGTACTTGAATGAAACAGACTCTCTTGGTCCCATTCTTTTCCAGTCTGTCCTCAGTCCTGTTTCAGTTTGCATTGCCCTAAGCTCCCCCACTTCCCTGTTTTAACAGCAGCTCATCATCATATAGAATTTCACTAATATCTTTGTCTTCAGCCTTACTTCAATATTTGTGGAAAATTTTTATATCTGTGTAGTTGATATTGACTTCTAGCTCTTTGGTTCTTAACAGGGTGCCTTCTTTCACGTATTCAACAAATATTTCTTCAGTGCCAGCCATGTACCAAGCTCTCTCCCTGACCCTAGAGATTGAAGAGTGAGCAAAAAATTCATGGTCTGTGCTAGCATAGAGTGAGGAGTCCAAGATGAAGACAATCATTAATTTTTTAAAAAAATCCCAGCAACTAATAACATAATGACAGACAAAAGTCAGTGCTCTGAATAGAGCAGTATGGTTTTGTGGGCTTGTATAACAGGAACCCTAGCAAGTGACACTTGATTGATGTCTAAAGGGTGAGTAGGAGAATTTGAGAGGGTAGGAAGAAGACTGTTGCAGACAGCAGAGGGAAGTTTGTACAGAGGCCCTGCAATAGAAGGGAGCAGAGTGAAATCAAGTATCTGAGTGAGACGCGGCTGGACACCTAGGCTGGGGCCAGTTCATGGAGGGTCTTACAGACCACATTAAGAATTTGGTCTTTATCCTAAGGCACATGGAGGGTGTTTTCAGTAGGAGCTTGTGACTCCATGGGATTTGTGTTTTGATAAGATCATCTGTGGGGGAATGAATTGTGGGGGGCAGGGGAATGCCCCAGGGTGGCAGTGCGGAGATGATGAGCAGCTGCTGCATTAATCCAAGTAGAAATGACAGGATGTGCTGGGCCTGTTGTATGTACCGGGCAGTGGCAGTGAAGACGGATTCAAAGAGTGTTTTAGGGGATAACATCAATTGTCCTTGTGAATGGATGGGATTTTCCTTTATTCATTCAACAAAGATTTAGTGAATGGTAACTTTATGCCAGGCTCTGTGCCAGCTCTGGGAATACAGCTGTGAACAAGACATACAGGATGCCTGTACCCATGGAGCTCACCTAGTGATGGGAATAACAGCTAATCAATGAGTTAAAAAATAAATATAGTTTCAGATAAAAATAAGTCCTATAAAGAAAAATGAAGCCATAGGAGGGAATGGAGAATGACAGAGGAGTGTCCTCTTACATAGGGTAGTCAAGAAAGACCTTGCTGAAGAGGTGGCATTTCAGCAAAGACCCAAATGAAGGAGGGGAGAGCGAACAAGTACAAGGTCTTGGGGCTGGAACAAGGACAGCCCTCAGAGAATACCTAGAAGCCAGCATGCCTGCAGGTATGGAAAGGAGGGAGAAAGACGGGTGTCAAGGATGTCTTGCCAGTAGTTGAAACTTATAGCATTGGAAGAGATTCATTATATTCTCTTTAGTCCTAATCATTTTTTTTTTAAAGGCACACACTGCACCAACCACAATCCCAGGTTGCTCTGCCACTAAACTGTTTTTAACACTGGAAGTGGAACAGTTTCCCTCATCACCTCACACCCTGCTCGAGAACTGACAGTGGCAACCGCATGTCCACCAGGTCAGTGATGACCCGTTGATGAGCTCAGGGAAGGGCCCGTCCCGTATTTTAACTGCATTTCCCAGTACAGCCCTCACTGGACTTTTCCAATCAGTCAGCTGAAGGCCTTCCTCCAATTGTGTATTGGCCTTCCACATAATTTATTGCTTTTCTCGTCGGTGTTGCATTTATCACCGTGGTGCCTCTTTCGTTCTTGTTAGTCCACTTCTGTCTCTTCCTTCAAGGCCGGGTTCACAAGCTATGAGTTACCTTGTGTACCAGTTTTATTCTGATTTATTCCACCTTACCTTGACCACTGGATCAGTTTGTGGGATGTTATTTTTTTCTTCCTGAGTCACTTGAAGAGGCACTACTTTAAAGGGCCAGTGCTGTTCCTAGTTAAAATATTTATGATCATGTTCTTTCTTCCTAAAAGAGATTTGGCACCGATACTGGCTCTGCCATGTGTATATGTGGCATTTGTCCAAAACATTCAGCTGTCGGAGGTTCAGGTCCCTTGTTGGTAAGGTGAAGATAATAGGTCTCCGCTATTTCATTTATGGCGTGGTTGAGAAGTAAATGAAGTAAAGCAAAGAAAACATGTTTTCAACCAATGCAAAACATTGTATTTAATGTTTTAGATGGTCGTATTTCATATCCTCACCCAAACTGCAGGTTTTTCACACTAATTCATACAACATGGGATACATGGGTGCTGCAGGAATTCTGTGAGGCTGCTTGAGCTTTTAGCCACGCTCTGTGAGCTTGGGACAACTCAATCCCTGGCATGTGTATTAGTTTCCTGGGGCTGCTATAACAAAATACCACAAACAACAGAAATGTATTCATAGTTCTGGAGGCTCTGAGATCATTGGTTCCCTCTGAGGGCTGTGAGGGCAAATTTGTTCCATGCTTCTTCTTAGCCCCAGGTGTTCCTTGGCTTGCAGATGGCATTCTTCCTGAGTCTTTATATCGCCTTTCCTCTGTCTCTGTGTCCAAGTTTTTCCTTTTTATAAGGATATCGTCATTGGATTATAGCCCATCCTAATGGCCTAATCTTAATTTTGTCATATGCAGAGATCCTCTTTCCAAATAAGGTCACATTCACAGGTACTAGAAGTTAAGACTTTAATGTCTTTTAAGGCACAAAATTCAACCCGTACCACCATGATTCAATACACAATCACAACATGGTGAATCCGTGCTGTATTAGTAGAACGATTCATAGAGATCAATTAGTGAAATACTTTTACCAAGTAGTTCACTTATTTTACCCTAAATGATACAGGAAACTTGCTCTTACATACCTAATTGGTAAAATGAATTTCTTACATTTTTTTCTGAGGTATGACTATAAAAATATTTATAAGAAATTCTGAATGTTCATACATACTTATTTTAGAGTTTTGCAAGTCCTTTTAATTTAAAATGAGTATAAATTAGAGCCTAGAGGGCCAGCCAAGAGAAGCAACAACACCCAATAACTTTTCTTCCACATTTTAGTATGTTCAGTTATTGTACTGATGTGAATGGAAAAATATGCAGCCCATGTGCGTATTCATATAGTATTTATGTGGACTTTCTTGTGTGGAAAATTTTACTGCTTCAGTTGAGTTTTTGATCCAACATGCTTCTCTTTGACTTTCTCAAAGGACACGCACGGCCCTATGACACCGACTGACCTGTCTGGCTAAACACCCAGAAGGGTCTGTGGTTTTTATAATTAAAATTTTTTTTTTCTTTATTGATTTTATAGAGAGAGAGGAAGGGAGAGGGAGATAGAAACATCAGTGAGAGAGAACATCGATTGGCCGCCTCCTGCATGCCCCACACTGGGTATTTGGCCTACAACCTGGGCATGTGCCCTGACCTAGAATCTAACCGATGACCTCTTGGTGCATGGGTCAACGCTCAACCACTGAGCCACGCTGGCCAGGGGAAGGGTCTGTGGTTTTTAACTTGTTAGATACCCCAGCTTTGGTTGACCAAAAATGCACTCTTCTCTTAGACTTAAAAATCTCACTGATAAATTTTTTCTTATCAGTTTCTTTGTTTTTATTTTGTTTTGTTGTTATTATTATTATTTTTATTATGTAGGGAACTGTTTGATACCCTTTTACCTATTGATGTTGGAGAATACCTAATTGCATCTCTTATGAGGTTTTATCAGATTTGTCCTTAAGATGTTCCATTTTATCTGGTGAGCATGTGTTCATCTTTACATGACTCTTATTCTGGTATTTAGGACAGCCTTTGCTTTAGGGACATTGAGGAAGGTACCTGAAGCTGGTGTGTTATTTTCCTGTGTACTTGGCTGACCATTTAAAAAATGTAACCATTTTTTATTTTCTAACAGTTTGGCACATAGATCACATCTGAGATGCCTATTGTAGGAAACCATTCAGATTTAGTGAATAGAAATGGAATATTTGACCTTTACCTAGTAAAGTGGCATTTTTTTTGTTGACCAGAAGAGCTTTCTGAGCACAGCTCCTACACTCCCAATAGCTATGAGATAGAGGTTTTTATTGTTACATTTTTATTAATTTGCTTCATTATTATTGCTGCCTCAAGATTTCTACTAAAGGAAAAGCATCTATAGGTTGTTTATTCCTGCTTATAGTTTTTTTGTAAAAAAATTTTTTAAAGAAAAAGACAGTGAATTTTAGGTTTCACTGTTATTGTAGAAATAAATTTGTTTTTGGTATCCTATCAAGTAGATGTTACCTGGAGAAAAAAGTTTTTATCTTAATCTTCCGAATTTAACAGAATACCTTCTTTCTGAAACTATAAAAAAGTGTGAGGGTTATATGAAAAAGGATAAAATGATGGACAGGAGGTTAAATTTATTGCTACCTTAATCTTCATTGTCTGCAAACTTTGATTATTACTTGTTCTTAAGTAAAATTTTTTGACAAATATTTGTCTTCTAATGTAAATACCTGAAGGTCAAAACAGTTACTGAAGTGATAACCTCACCCAAAAAAATGTGTTGAAGAGAGAATGTGTTGGATAGAAAATTTCGTGTGCTAAAGGTGGCGCTGTGGGGAAGTGGGGGTAGGGGTGGGGGTGGTTAGGGCAGGGCATTTTAAAGAAGTGTATTTGTTGTTGGAGTCAGGAAAGACCTTGTTTCTGGCCATTTAAAATGTTCTTTTTGCTGTTTTTGTTTCAATCTTCCATTGTTGTTCCAGATTTCATATATATATATATATATCCACAAAACATGAACTTCATGCCACACCTGGGACCATCTGGGGTTTTGTGTCATCTCAGCGTCCAGGAGAGGTATTTGACCCAGGGGTGCTTAGCCACTAGTTTCCAGGGCAGTCATAACCTCATTGATACCAGTTGTCTTATTTGATAAATTCCTTCCTTTTTTTCTGAGATATAAATATAAAAATACATATACTTGAAAACTACAGGGTCTTTTTTGAGGTGGTTAAGAGTATGGACTTGTGAATCAGACAGCCTTGGGTCAAACCTCAGGTCTGACATTTACCAGAAGTGTGACTTTAGAGAAGTGATTTACCCTCCATAAGCCTCAGTTTCCTCATCTCTAAACTCAAGTACAAACAATAATTATTAACAACTGGCCCTTATGGTATTTATTATGCACCAGGCACTTTTCTAAGTATGTCACATATTTTTAACACATTTAATCCTCAAAACAACCCTGTGAGGTATTACTGTTATCTCTGTTTACAAATAGGAAAATTAGGTACACAGAGGTTAAAGTAATTTGCCCAAGGTCACATAGGTATTAAGTGGTGGGACAGAATTTGAATCCACAGATTTTGGCTTGGAGGCCTGTACCACACTTGGAATAAATGAGATGATCACTTAATGCACTTAGAGTGGACACATAGCAAGTCCTCAACTACTGTTACAACTATGTAATGGCTATGACTTCTGTTACTACTGTTAAAATTGTCCACTCTGATTCATAACTAACCATATTTACTAATATTTAATCATTTCCCCAAACACTCTGTAGGCTCTGAAAAATGGCTTTAATAGTGTCTCTCTCTCTCTTATTTATTTTTCCCAAGGTGGTAGCTCTTGCATTGGTTCTCAAAGGGATTTATATTTCTTTTTAAACCTAATATTTTAGCATGTTAAATTATTTTGTACAGTGGAACCATTTGAAGGTTGCGGCTGTGCAAAAAAAAAAAGAATAAATCCACAGGGTTTTTGTTAAGTTTTGGGGGAGTTACAAACTCCTGGTGGCATTTTAGATCCTCTCCAAAGAAGTTAGACTCTGTAGCAATTTAAAACCTTTCTTTTTTTAGTACAATATATACAGTGGTTCCCCATTATTTATGGTTTTGCTTCCCGTGATATCAGTTACCTACAGTCAACTGCAGTCCAAAATATTGAGTGGAAAATTATAGCAATAAACAATTTATAAACTGTAAATTACCTGCTATACTGAGGAGCATGATGAAATCTTGAACTGTCCAGTGCCAGCTGTGAATCGTCCCTTTGTCCCTTTGTCTAGCATATCCACATTATATTCGCTCTTGCCCCTTACTTAGTAACTTCCGGGTTATCAGATCAATAGTGCTGTGTTCAAATTACCCTTCTAGTAGCCTAATGCTGTGTCACTGTGACTACGTCACTGACCTCACTTCATCTCATCACGTAGGCACTGTATCTCACATCACAAGAAGGGTGTGTACAGTACAGTAAGATTTGAGAGAGAGACCACATTCATGGAACTTTTATTACAGTATATTGCTATAACTGTTCTATTTTATTATTAGTTATTGTTATTAAGCTTTTATTGTGTCTAACTGATTGGAAAAAACATAGTGTAAAAAGTGTTCATTATTATCCTCAGTTTGAGGCATGTACGGGGCCTTGGAATGTGTCCCCCATGGATGGGAGGGAACTGCTGGTGCTCATTCCAGGGTACACGTTTTGAGGTTGGTTGGGAACTGTATCACCCAATAATCTTTTTTTTTTTCATTTCTGAATATTAGAATTCTGTTATAATGACCATTTAAGATGCCTTTTAAAAATGAAAACAAACCCATTTGCCAGGTCAGAATGAAATTGAAAACCTTTGTCATTACTGCAGTGCTTTTAGCAGGGGAAACATAGAAGATGGGAAGAAAGTAGTTTTACTCTTTAAAGCATAACCCTTCTGGGGTTTAAACTCACCAACTTTGTAATGTTAACGAAGCATCTCATCTGAACAACAAACTTGGTGGTGGCGATGTTGCTGGCTCCTTCCCATAAGCACTGTGTACATATGCCTAGTGGCTTTGTCTAGTTTTCAACTCAGAAACACAAAGAAAGGAAAGACAGGGGTGGGGAGGGACCTTTTAGCATCCTGAGAAGAAGAGGAAATTGATGTTTACACTGCTGTCAGCTAGAATTTTGAAGCCTTTCAAAAATAAAGTTACACCGTATGCCCCAGATTTTATAGAGAGAAGCCTAATGCCAGTTGAAAAATAGAATTCTGGAAAGGTTTATGACCCGGGTGGCTCAGAGGCCCCCTCAGAGGCTGTGGTGCACCAGAAGGTCCGTGGCTGGGCTTAAGAGAGGAAATGTTTATGTGTTCTCATTCTGGTAAAATATGGACATCAGTATCACAATAATTGCTCCCATTTATTGAGGTAGTTTTGTACAGAGGAGAAGAAAACCAGCTTCCCGGCTTTAGACATTTGGATCCATTCTTGGCTCTGCCTCTTACTAGCTACGTGACCTTGGGCAAATTACTAAACCTCTCAGTGACTCAGTTTGAGCATCTTTAAAGCAGGGATATGCTGGCACCTATTTCATATAGTGTGGTGGTTGTAATTATTCTTTGAGGTGATGCATATAAAATGTTATATGCATCTAAAATGCATGCAAAATGTCTGGCACATGGTTAACTGCTTAGTACCTAAACATTAGGTATTGTTACTATTATTATATGTTGTATACCTTACCTAGAGCATCTCTGTTGCTTTCTATAACTGCATTGTAAACCAGTAGCCCTATTTTACAGAAAACTGAGGCCCATAAAAGGGAGGCACTTGGTTTGGCATGTGAAGGCATGTGATAATGGTCTTTCTTTCTTTCTTTTTTTAAATTTATTTATTTTATTATTAATTTGTTTTTGTTACAGATGTTTTTCCTTTTTTTCCCCCCATTGACACCCTCCTCCCCCTCCCCTTCTCCTCATCCCCATCCCTGTTGTCCATGTCCATTGGTTATGCACCCATGCACATAGGCTCTGTGATTCATCTCTTTCCCCGTCTCCCCCCCTCCTCTGAGGCCCGTCATCCCGTACTCCACCTCCATGTCTCGTTCAGTTTGCTCAGTTCTCCTGTGTGTTGCCGGCTTCCTCCATTGGTGTGGGGGTCACTCAGCTCCTTCGCTCCGCCTGGGTTCCTCCATTGGTGTGGGGGTCGCTCAGCTCCCTCGCTCCGCCTGGGTTCCTCCGTGGTGGGGGGGTCGCTCAGCTCCCTCGCTCCGCCTGGGTTCCTCCGTGCTGGGGGGGTTGCTCAGCTTCCGCAGGCGCCCCTGGCTGCAGGATCTCGTTTCCTTTCAGGCGACAAGGAGGGTCCTGGAGGGCAGTATGCCGTCTCCATTCTGCTGCTTCTTTAATTTTGTAGTTGCAGGGCTTCCATTCAGCTTGATTTCATGCAGTCTTTAAGTGATAGTTATTCTGTGATTTAGTTGTAACTTTGATGTGATTGTGGGAGGACGGGATTCCGCGTCCACCTACGTCGCCATCTTGACCGGAAGTCATAATGGTCTTTCTTTTGCTATCCTCCTTGTTGTGGTGGTTGTACTCTGCTGTTGCCCATCAATAACCAAGCTTGTGAGATAGAGCAGAAGGAGATTGCAACTCGTTTTTTTCTGAAGTTTATGTGCTAGGATGCTTATGCAATTCACAAGATATGCACAGTGTGCTCAAACTTGTGAAATATATTATCGGGCTCTTTCAAAGGAAAACATCCTCACTTCCACTTGGACTTAATTATGTTTGCCATGATGTTACGTAAATATAGTCCAATGTGGAGTAAATGTCTTTGTTTATGGCACTTATGGAGTTATAAAATAAGACAAATTTACAAATTAAATGCCAACAAAACTATAAAACCAATAAAATTCAAGTAGTTACATTAATTTATGTAATAGATGAGTTATTTTGCTGAAAGTTAACTTTCCATTTTGGGTTTATCCATACTCAAGATGGATTTTGTTTAATTTGTGTCTGCCTTAAGGTTTCATGATTTCAATGTATTATAAATATTTGAATATCTGTGGTTTAATGTGGTTCATCAAAAAAAAAGTCTTCTGAAATAAATATGTCATATAACTTGGTAGTAATAATTTCAAGGTATTGTTTGATAGTTCAGAACAGTAGGACTTCAGGATTACCAGTTTTAGTGGGTATTACTTGATAAATTTGAAAAGCTGGTGTGTTTTTTTCCCCTTTGGAGTCAATATTTAAGGGTAGACCTCACCCTAGTCCTGTCCCTGAATTTTGGACCTAGAGTCAGATTTCCTGGGTTCACACTGCTGTATTAATATGTTTTACATAAAGATTTCTGTGAATTTTACATTTCTTTGCAATAAATGAAAATTACTGGATCATCAAGTATGTAGGTATAAAGTTCTTGCTTTATGTAATATTTGCCATTTACAGTCACAGTGTAGAAGAGAGCCCTGCTTACTACATCCCATATCAGGAGTCAGCAAACTTTTTCTGTGAGGTGCTGAGTAAATATTTCAGGCTCAGCAGGCCTCATACCTGTAATGGCAGAGTACTGTCATTCTGTAATGGCAGAACTACTCAGCTCTGCCCTTACAGCATGAAAGCAACTATAGACAGTACTTAGAGCTTTACTTAATTTAAACTTAATATAATTTTCACAAGGCAAAATAACATTTCTTTAATTTTTTCCAAGAATTTAAAGATGTAAAAACCATTTACTCCTAGTATGCAGGCCATGCAAAAACCGGGCAATGGGCTTTGACTCGAGGGCCTAGTTTGTGGGGGCCTGCCGCAGATGACATTTGATAGAGTAAAAAGGTAGCCTTTTTTGGCTTTTACTTCTGGAGGCAGTGCAGTGTCATGATTAAGACTGTTGCTCTGAAGTGAGACTGCGTTCCCTTGGCTTATGACCTATTTGTGACTCAGTTCCTCATCTGGAAAATAGGGGAAGGTTTTTCTTTGTATCTCAAATAGTTGTGGGAGATGAAATAAGAGACTAGGTATATAACATAACACTGAGAAGTAGTTTGTAGCTTTAGCTCTTGTCATTTCTTTAGTTACTGTTGGGGTCATACAGTTTATCATGTGTTTATTGGCCATTTAAAATTTATTTGTTCTTTTGTGACTTCTACATTTATATCTATTATTTGTTCTTTACTATACCTGTTAATATATTAAGTTTATCAATTCATTGTCAGATATTTTCCAAATCACTTTTCTCTGTTTGCCCTGTTTTTATTATTATTATTATTATTTTTTATCCTCACCTGAGGACATTTTTGCATTTATCTTCAGACAGAGCGGAAGGGAGAGAGGGAGGAAGAGAGAGAGAGGAACATTGATGTGAGAGAGACACATCAAGTGGCTGCCACCCCAACCGGGGCCGGGGACAAACTGCCACTGAGGTACGTGCCCTTAGCGGGAACCGAACCGGGACTCTCTGGTCCACATGTGGGCCGGGGCTCCAACCACTGAGCCAAACCGGCCAGGGCATGCCCTCTGTTTTTATATGCAGTTGTTTTTTTCAAAACACAAATATGATCTTTTTCTATTTTTGTATTTCAGTTGTTGAAGATAATTATTTCATTGTTTTTAATTTTATAAAAATATTCTCAATCTAAGGTGAAATGATATTTACCTATATTTTAATTTTAACTTTTCTAATTAATTATTTAACTCTGGAATTTAATTTTATGTATGTCATAAATATCTAAATGTATATTTTATATAGATTATACCAATTAATTCAGCATTATTAATTGAATAATTATTTATTTCCCACTGATTTAAAATGCCACTTTATCAGACTACACAATTTGGTTGAAAAAAATTTGGCCTGAAGAAAATATTTTAAAACAAGGCTGTTAATATGACACTATTCTCTGGTCTTCAGTATTGGTAATTTGGTGTAATATGAAGCATTTCACGTTACTTTAAAAGTTTTTAGCCCTGGCCGCCTGGCCGGTTTGGCTCAGTGGTTGGAGTGTCGGCCGTGGACCAGAGAGTCCCCGGCTCGATTCCAGTCAAGGGCATGTGCCTCGGATGCAGATCGTCCCTGGTCAGGGTCACCCGGGAGGCAACCAGTCGATGTGTCTCTCTCACATCGGTGTTTCTCTCTCCCTCTCTCTCTCTCCCTCTCTCCCCCTCCCCCTCCCACTCCATCTGAAGATAAATGGAAAAATATCCTCGGGTGAGGATTAAAAAAAAACTGTAGTAAAAACACTGCATGATTTATCATCTTAACTGTTTTTAAGTGTACAGTTCAGTAATGTTAAGTATATTTACATTGTTGTGCAAAAGCTCTCCAGAACTTTTTGGTCTTGCAAAACTGAAATTCTATGCCCATTAGATAACAACTTCCCACTTCCTCCTCCCCCAGCTCTGGTAATCACCATTCTGCCTTATGTTCTGTGAACTTCAGTGCTTTAGATGCCTCATATAATTGGAATCATACAGTATTTGTCTTTTTGTGACTATCTTATTTCACTTAGCATAATGTCCTCCTATCCTTATTACTTTTTAAAAACAGTTTTTCTTCTTTTTTTTAATATCTTGCTAATTTGGGGTGAAATAGAATTGTTTTTAAATCTAGTGTCTGATCAGATGGGATATAGATATCTTTTGTGTTTCAGCTTTCAGCTTTACCTTAAAGAGTATGTATACATTTTGTAGAAAAAAATGCTTCAAAATTCTATTTTGGGCATTTAGATTATTTTTGCATACACACACATACACACACACACACACACATTTAATGTGTTTTTATTGATCTGAGAGAGGAAGGGAGCAGGAGAGAGAGAAACATCAATTGGTTGCCTCCCACACACATCCTGACCAGGGATCAAACCCAGAACCTGGGCATGTACCCTGACCCGGAATCAAACCAGTGACCTCTCAGTGCATAGGACAACACCAACTAAGCCACACCAGCCAGGGCTCTGCAGATCTTTTGTGATAGGACCTTTGGCTGAACAACCGTATTCTGGCTCACGTATTGAACAGTTATTTACTATGTGCCAGGCAGAGTGCTAAATCCAGTCACCCCCTGCTGGCAAATTTGGTTTGCTCTAATATATCCCTTTTATTGAACACTTAATTGTCACAACTGTTGCTATGTTTAGACATTTATCATTGGACATAGTTATTCCGGCTTTAAAAAATAATTATGGATCTGCGACAGCAGCAGTTTTGAGCAACTGAAAATTAATAAGAAACAACATTAGGGGAAAACATTTTTTAAGATGAACAAAACACTTAACAACACATAAAAAGTTTAAAACCTATCCCATTATGTGCCCAAATTGCCATCATATGGAAAAAAATCAGTGCACATATTAATTAAATGGCTTTGAAAAATAGATATTAAGACATTAAAATGTGAATCAAATTCTTTACATAACATCAAGAAATTAAACACAAACTAAGAAAAAATATCAGCCATAGTCAACTACTGTTAACATTTGATTATATTTCCTTATAAATATGTATGTGTTGATACATATAAAGTCATACTATGCTTACTGTTGTGTAACTCTCTGTTTACTCACCATTTGTATTCTAATTTAATTTGTGGGTCCATGTCTGTTGCTCCTTTTTACTCCTTTCAAGTGATCTGGTGAAAATGACCTAAGTTTTCTTCTCTTTTTTCTTTTTCAATCATTATTTCATTCTGTTTCTGTGTGCCCTTCTCCTTCCCTTTTTAGTTTTTTAGTCCACCTGGTTGTGTGAGTTTGTGTGCATGTTTGTGTGTGTGTGTGTGAAGTGTGAGGCACACCTAAAATCTGATCCCCTCCTCTCTTAAAACAATTTAGAGAACAGTCTATTTCTTCATTGGTTTGTGATTTTTTTTTCTTTTATTATATATGAACCCAGGGCATCAATTCCTGGGAAGTTTATAAGTTTATTCTCTGTTGATGTATTTGTCTGTTCTTCAAGTACCACATTTTGAGACCACAATGATCTCATTTTTGTAGCTTGAAAATAGCTATAATGACTGATAAATTGTACATTCTAATTATGTATTTATTTTTTATCAATTAGCTCTTCTTCATTTATTATTCCAAATCATTGCTTTTTTTAACTAGTGTTGTGCATCTGGGAAGCTTTGTCAAAATATACATAATCTTTGTGAATTATAATTTAGTAAATCAAGGTGGGTCACAACCCTATGTATTCTGAGAAAACTCCCCTATGGATTCTGATATGCGTCATGTTTAAGAACCACTGTTCAAAGACATTAACATTGTTCTACTTACTTCTGTGCTACCTTGAGATTATTAATGGAATTACATTAAACTTATCAAGTAATTTAGGGAGAAATAGCATCTCATACTAGGTAACAATGCATTTTCCATTGTTGCATAACTGCATTTATAGCTCTCAGCAAAATTCTGATATTTTTCTCTGTTTGTATCCCACACATATCTTATTAGGGATATTCCTACATGTTTAAAAACATGATATTCCATACATGTTTTTTTAAAAAACAATTTTGGTGACTGGGCACTCTTTCTCTCTTGCTCTCTCATATTTTTTAATTCGTTTTTGTGGGTATGCAGAAAAGTTTTGGGGAGGAGAGGGGAGGGATGTTTATATTATAGGGCAATTTTTTTTTACATGGAACTTCAACTTAGTTGAAATGGATCTTTTTCAAATCACCACGTAGCAATTAAAATAGTAATATGGAAATGGAAAAAGTGAAGCAACATATAAATTGTCATAGTCTAGAGAGAAGAGGGGATTTTCTATGAATTGAAGACTGTTCAAGCCACTTTCTCATTGAGACCTACCTTAACTTCTTTCTTTAAAACTGCAAAGCTTCACCTCTACTTCACTTTCCCCCATATCACTTGCTGTTACCTAACATATTATATAATTTACTTAAAAAATATCCCCTTTTTGTCTGTCTTCATTAGAACTGAAGCTTCGTTGGGCTGAGATTTTCAGAACATAATCATAGCAGTGGAACATAGCAAGTGTTCTGTAAATTTTAATGGCATGAATAAAATTTTAGTTGGGAAAATCATGTATGTAAATGGGGATTTCTAAAACTAGTGACCTAATTGAGTAAGGATGAGGAATCTGATTCTACTAGAAAATTTAAAAACTAATTTCCATGGTGCCCTATTGTCATTAGCACTACAATTATACCCTGCTGTATAATAAACAATCTTAGACATTTATCAACTGTTGATACAAATGTTAGTCCCTAACCACTTTTTATATGTTTTAAATTTTTGAAAATCAAGTGTACCTGGCATAACATAAAATAAACACTAGACTGTATCACAAGAAAAATAAAAACAAACCGAAAAACTAGCCCAAATGAGACTTTTTCTTCCTAGAGGGAATCTGTGGGTAAAAAGCACATTATGAAAACCGCCTTTCATCTAAGAGGTAAGTTTATATTTGAATATGTGAGGGACAAGGAATGTTGCTATTCATTCCCAGGCCTCTGTTTACTATATGGAGGTCTTTCATTGTCCCTTGGAAATAGAAAGGGTAATGGTTAAACCACTTTTTAAATTTACCCTACAAAACAGAGGTCATTGAAGTTATCTCTCCATTTTTATAGATGAAAATTAAAAGGAAAGACAAAAGTTGTTTTGCTAGATTAGAGATTAATATGGACGGTTCCGTTTATTTCTTTTGTGGTGCTGAAAATGAAAGGTCATCTGCCATATTTCTATCTGCCCTTGAGAGACTTGTGGTTATTTCTTCTGCAGACAGAACTGTGTTGATTGTGACTTAAGACCTGGATGGTATTGTGCCATCTTAGGATATGCACCTCTTGCCTCTGCTCCCCCCTCCCTCCCCACACACACACTAGATAGAAAGAGTTCAAAGGAGAAAGCCTGCATCACAGAAAATTTAAAAAGGAGTCTTGGGAGGCTTGCCTTTCAGCTTCTCAGCTCCCCACATGTTTTTGTCTTTTAAGATTTGATTTGGCTTTGCCTTTAATACTTGCATACTGCTCTTTTGCAGTGCCCTTGATTTTGCCCTGGACTTGTGTTTATGTGTTCATATTCTGTCTCCTCTTTTAGGTGGCAATGTTGTCAAAGGCAGACAGTTTGTCTTCTATTGCACAATTCCCTAGAGCACTGTGTACCGTATTTTAAACAAGAAGCACTCAATTAATGTTTGCCTCACAGGTAAACAAGAGAGAAAGTTAAGGTTTCAGGAAGGAGATTTTAATATTACCCAAAATCATATTAAGGAGTCAGAGTAATCAAAACAGGCATTTGGTCTTCCTGGCATTTAGAGTAAAGTGAAAACTGGACCCCATATGAATGGATAAAATGAGTTGTGGGACCGCTCAAATAGATGATTGTTATTGTTTCCTTCCAAAGCCTGGTCTGTGGCATTTTGTTCCAGAGGAAATTCTAGACCTCTGGTGATTTAATCTTGCCAAATTAGAAACCTCTGAAATGAGTCATTCTCCTTTTCATTCACTTTGTTTTTATGTGGAAGACTGCATAGACAACCAAATGAATGAAGCTTAGTTTTTCGATGGGTTGGCAATGACAATTTTCTGTTTGTTCTTGTCATGGTTCCCATGGCAATACTTGATGTGTCGATGCTGTACAGGTTAGGGTTATACTGTGTTTGGAGAGAATTCTTTGTGTGAATTTGAATCAGGCAGCCCCTAGTACTTAGAGATCTGTTGGTAGCATGGATCTAAGATCAGAATAGAAGAGGAAGACCTGTTGTGGAAACCGCCTGGGCTTGCCATCTAAGACCCTTGGCTTCCATAAAATGAAGGGGTTGAATGAGGTAATCTGTAAAACACAGATCCTCAACCCTATTGGACCCAATGCCTCTTTTTTTTTTTTTAATATTTTTTCTTTATTGATTTTAGAGAGAGAGGAAGGGAGAGAAAGAGAGAGATAGAAACATCGATGAGAGAGAACATCGATTGGCCGCCTCCTGCATGCCCCAATGAGGATTGGGCCCACAACCTGGGCATGTGCCCTGACTGAGAATTGAACCGGCGACCTCTTGGTGCATGGGTCGACGCTCAACCACTGAGCCACACTAGCTGGGCCCAATGCCTCTTTTTTACAGTCTATGTTTTATAGTGCTGTTTATACTACCATGAAATGAAATTCATATATAATATAACCTGCCTATATGTATAATTAAATATATATATATAATCCCTAACTATAAAATAAAAGAACAATACAAATCAAGTAGTTTATAATAAAACAATATGTATTTAATATGTAAATGCTTAGTTTCGATCACATAGGAAGATGTTATGAAGTATATTCAGAAGCCAAACAGTATAGGTGATGAGTGCGGATGGATGTCTGTTGTATTGGCCACTCAAATGCTACGAATGGCATTGTTGGTGATGTTACTTTTCCAGAATCATGAGCAATTCTTGGCAGAGTTTAAAATCAAACAAAATATTGTGTTCTTTTGATTTACGCAATTTCATTTTCTAAAAATAGAAGTGTTAAACCATGCAAAAAGTTCTTTGCTTTTGTATGTAAAATGGAATTATGTTCTAGGCTTACATACAGGTTTTATGACCTATGTGGTTCATGGGACATTTGAAAGTTGAGTAAGATAAGGTACAGTACTTCAATAAGAAGGACTGATTGTATTGCACATTGCATGATGTATCTCTGAAACTCTGCCTGCTAATTAATGTTGGTCCAATAGCCCTCATCCCACACCAACCCTGATGACCAGCTTCCCGAATCGCCCTCTAGGGGGCAGTACTGCCCCCGTGGCAAAGCATTGCTTTAGGCAGATTTCTCAACCTCACCACTGGTAACACTTGGGGTCAGGGGATTCTTTGTTGTGCGGGGGCTGTCCTATGCATTGGAGGATGTTTAACAGTATCTCTGGCTTCTACTCACTCCATACAGGTGCACTCCCTTGGTCGCAGTGACCCAAAATGACTCCAGACATTGCCAAATGTCTCCTGGGGAGTAAGTAAAATTGCCCCAGGTTGAGAAGCACTACTCTGAAAAGCACTAATCTGTCATTAGTATAATATAATATTTGTTAATATGGCTAAAAGCATTGCATACAGCACTAATAGGTATTATTAATTTTTCTGCCAGGCCCAGCTGGTAATGAAAGCTTTTACTGTTGGCATTATTTAATTGTCTGGCTTTGAGGGGTGGGAGTATGTACAGTATAGGGTGATAAATTTTCTAGTATGAGAGCATAGGAAATGAGAACTTCAAGAAAAACTGCCACAAGAAAGCCCTTTGATAAGTAGGAGTTCACTGAATTTCTTTTTTGACAAGTTCAACATTAATGTTAAAGATTGCAAAATCAGAATTTTAGTTCTGCAAGAAATATTAGGAATTCACTGGGTACCTTCTTATTTCACAGATGAGAAAAGAACTAAATGCTAAAGTGCAGTCACAGCTTAACTGTGAACCAGGACGTTAATCCATGTCTTGGGTGTCTCCCACACTGCTCTTTGTACATTACAGTGCCTGTCAACCAGGCTCCCCTTAAAATAGCTTTAGCTTTCTGCAAGCTCTGACTCTTGATAAGAAATAAAAGACAAAAATAACGCTTTCCTTTAAAACCTTGATCTCCATTATGCATACCAGAAAAAATAAGTGAGAAGGTTAGCTAATACATATAGGGACTTGCTTTATAGAATAGGTACTGTTATTATCATTCATCCCCCTTATTCAGATGAGGTACCAAGAACCTAAGAAATTTGTACAAGGTCATAGGGTTCATAAGTGGCTGAGCTGGGATCAGAAGACAGGCCTTCTGCTGCCCATGTCCATGCTCCTGTCCACCATCTACCCCAGTCTACTTGCCTCAAGCCTTAAGGATAGATTGCTGTTATATCCTGCTTGTGAAATTGGTGTTCCTAGGAGCTAAAATTTCGAACCTGAATGTTTTCAGAGCACATTATATTTTCTTCAAAGATTAAGTCAGTCTTCCCCAACATTTACACCAAGGTGACCTTGCTCCTTATAGGACATAAGTGGTTCTTTCATCTTGTCTGTAGCTGAAGCGCAGTAAAGCAGTGCTGAGGCATGAAGTTCATAGCAGGAAGGAAGCAGGGTCTGAAGTGAAAGGATTATAGAAAGTCATCTTCCTTGTTTGTTTCACCTTTTGTTATTCCCCCCAGAAAAAAACAGTAGATTTTGAAATCCTTTATTGCAAAATGAGTTTGAAGTGGACACAAATAATATATTTGATAGACAGCTATAACAAAAAGAAGCAAAATAAATCCAACCCTTATTTCAAAAAGACACTTGAAGGAAAAACATCTATATTTATTGAGAAGTGGATGCAAACCTTTCAAACATAATATCTGAAAATTAAAATAGCATCACAGGGTTTAGAAGTATTTCCAAAGTCAATATTAGGTTTATAAGTTCCAGGTAGTAGAAGAGGCAGACTCAGTTAATTCTATGTTCCCAGCTCTCTCTCTCTCTCTCTCATTTATTACCAGTGTATTGGTACAGACAACACCTGGGCTTCTATTTCTACTTAGTTGTGTTGTTTTTTTAAGAAATTGTGCTTTTGTGAAAATGCTTTTAAAAGTTTTCTTTCTTGCTGTTATATTCTCCATATTGTTGATTGTAGCAGAATCTCTGATGAACGTCCATTTACATGTTTTTATTTCCTGGTTGGCAGCGCTACTTTTACACCTTCTCACAGTTGTAAACTTGGCAGGAAATGTGTGCACCAGGGTGTGTTTTGTGGGTGGGGTAGGGGTGCGAGGGCAGAAAAGGAAGAGGCTCAGATAAAAAGTAAGAACTTTTAATTTGTTATGAACTCAGCTGGTATTATATATTACTCAGTTCATCCATTTGCCTTATGAAATTAATATTTAAATCTGTTTTCATGATCAAGATCAGTTGCATAATTTGTAGGGCCCAATTTGAAATGAAAATATTGGTAGGTTTGCCAGATTTTGCAAATAATAATAAAGGACACCTGGCTAAATTTTTTTTCCAGCTTTATTGAGGTATAATTGACAAAAATTATATATATTTAAGGTGTACAATGTGATGTTTTACTATATATACATTATGAAATGATCTCCACAATCAAGCTAATTAACATATCAATCCCCTTATATTATCATTTTTTGTGTGTGTGGTGAGAACGTTTAAGATCTACCCGCTTAGCAATTTTCAAGTATATAATACTGCCCACAAATCAGAATCACCTCTAAGATTAAAAAAGAAAATCGATGCCTGCATGTAATTGGTTTAGGGTTCAGCAGGGCATTTTATAAAACCATCCCAAGTAGTTTTAATGCACAGCACTGGTTGAGAAACGAAAGTGCGGTCACTGGCCCAGCAGCATTAGCAGCACCTAAGAACTGGTTGGACATGCAGGTTCTTGGGCCCCATCCCAACCCTGTTGAATTGGAATGTTGGGGACATCCCCTCAGAAATCTGTGGTTGTTTTAACAAGCCCTCTGGGCGAATCTGATACACTTTAAAGTTCGGAACCTCTAAACAATTGGAAACTGCTAAAAGCTTTACAAACTTGCTGTTCTAGAAGAGAATTCTGACAGATATGTGGGGGACTGATTAAATAAGGAACAGACAGAGAGTATGGCAACCTGTTAGAAGCTGTTACCTTTACAGGATCATGGGGAGAAGAAGTACAGTAGTGTATATAGGAATGAAAGGAGTTGATAGCTTCAGGAGACATTCCAGAAACAGGATTGGTGGAATATTGTGACTGATTAATTGGATTTGGGGGCATTTAAAGGAGAGAGTGGGGTCAACGGAAATGTGTGGTTTCCTTCTGGGTGATTTAAGGATGTTGTCATTAAACAAGGCAGAAATGTCCTTAGAAAGTGTAAGCTTGGGGAAACGATGAAGATACTGAATATGAGGTGCCCTTAAGCATCCAAGAGATGTCTTGCCTAGTTGAGAATTTGGTTCTAGAACTTTAAAAGCAAATGGGGGACGGAGGTGTAGCATTGAGAGTTCTCACTATGATATTTGCATTTTAAAATCACTTACTCAAATGGTTATATATATGCACTAAGTAATTTATTTTAAAACATGTTCATTTCCTTTCATATTGAGATAAACGTGATGAGCTTTAAACAAATCTGTTATCTCTTATATTTAGATCATTTATATGAAGTTATTTTTAATAATTAATAGAATCTGTAGAATGTGTTAGCAAAATTATGGTAAAACAAAAGTTACTTTTTGTAAACTTACTATTCCATTCTTGGGTCAAATATACATCAAACACATTCATTTTCAGAGAGAAAAAAAACTGAGATGGGGAAAACAAGAATAAATTTCTCACTGCAGCTGATAAGGGAGGCAGTTTTGTGTCAGGATCAAATCTGCAGGTTTCTGGAGCCAGACTGAGTCCCACCCACCTACAGCAGATGTGACATTGGACATTTTACTTACACTGTCTGTGCTTCGGTTTCCTCATCTGCCAAATTTATGTTATCCATTTTATAGGGTTTTTGTAGAAATTAAATGAGTTAATATTTCTCAAAATACTTTGAAAAGTGCTCAGCATTTACTTAGCAATCATTAAATGTAAGCTTTTATTACTACGGAAATCCATTTTTCTCACTCTCTATTTAGTCTTATTTTCTAAATTGTTGCTATCAATAGTTTCTGAGTCTTTATATTATTTATGTCTATTTATGAACTGTGAACATTGAAGGGAATGATTACTAACTAGAGAATTTCTAGGAATTAAATTCTGAATAATTCATGGAGAAAATGTAGAAATGTACCAAACACATAGTATAATTTCTAAATATATAGAAGTTAAAACTTACCTTTCAATTTAAACACATTCAAATGATTTAGCTCAAAGTAGGAGGTCAGGAGGAACTAGGCTTTATATATTTTTACAATTTTAAATCCTATTTCATTAATCCTCATTCTGAGCATAGTCAGGAGCAAATCATAATTTACTCTGAACAGGAATAAGTATATTACTACTCTTTTGATCCTATAGTATAAAGGTCAAGAATATATCATAACAATTTCTACATCAAAAAGAAAGCTACCAAGGAAAGTATGATTTTAATTAGTAATAGTAATGATAATTCACAGCTGTTCGATTTGACCCTTACAGGGCAATGAGAAGGAGCATCTCTGGAAGCAGAAAATGATCTTATTCTTCCATCTGAGATTTGTAAAGTTAGGCTGTTTCTCACTGCTCCTCAATTATGATCTGAATTTCACTTCAGATCTTCCCTTAGTTTAGAAATCATTATGCTGGTGTAAAGGCCAGGGAGAAATGCTTCATCTTTAACATTTTGCTTATCCTCAAAATAGTTTTACAGTCCACACTTTTCAACCACTTTCAGTTGTGGTGAGGAGCTGGCAGATGAGGAATAGATGTTTTCTGGGCATTTGTATGTGTAGGGTCTGTCAGGCCCACAGAGCTCTTGTAACTTGGGCATATGTCCAGGCAGGTTCTAATCTACTTGGAGTTCTTGTGTTCTGGGAATGACCCATAGGTGGGACAAACTTCCTGGGCTCAGTAAAAGGTATTGAAAATATGCCACTGTATGTTCTAAGTGCTTAAACTCAGCCTGGACAAGACCCCAATCAGCTTTACTCCTGGAAGGAAACTATTGTGCAACACTCAGTAAGGAAATCCATATTTCTTGATACTCCTGCGGGGCCAGTAACTCTTTTAGACGTGCATTCCTTACTGAATGAACGGAAATATACACGGTTTTACAGAGATAAAAACGAATATTGGATATTCTCAAGAAATATTGGGTATTTCCAATATTTATTTATAGCTCCCCATCTAAAGAGTTGGAGTTCTCTAAGTCATGATTTAGCATGTATAGTGAGTGCATGAGTTGGGACTTATTGATACCTATATTACAGATATTTCAAGGGTGCTGTCATTGTTGGCAGATTTGGCAAAATAGATTAATTAGCTTTAGATTTAAGAAATAAAATTGTATCACATCTGTGAAACATCTTTTGCTCTTCCTCATTGTAAAAAATACTCGAGAAAAGTCTTATTTCGGTTCATTAGCACTTCCACAACTCTGATTCATTTCATTACCAACCACTGGGCCCTCGTAACAGAAATCATATATTTGGTGTCTTGGCTGAGAAATGAATAGTTATGAAGTAATTTTCTTTTATAACTTAATCACACAATTCAGCCTGCTTTAAATTGTTTGTTAACAAAGTGTGACAATTTATATATTAACGATAAACATTTATAATAAGAAACTGCCCACATACTTTACTTGAAGGGTAATTACCTTTCATATACTCCATAACTCACCAGCTTTGATGAAGGTGGCAGTGAATTATTATGGTCTTTACTTTGTCAGAAAGACTTTAATTACTTCATCATGCCACTGGTGTCTTAAAGTAATGGATTGTATGCAAGACATAATTGTTTCTTTTTGATAGAAACTAGATTTCTCTTCTCAAGTGGTCAGTAATTCAGTTAGGAATTCAAAATGGTGACTTTGTTCTCCAGATAATATTTCCACTAACAATAGTGATGAAATGCCTCATTTAAATTTACATAATTTAGAAAACTACTCACATATTAATATGAGTATCCTCATATATTAATTTTTTAAAAATATAGTGGAATCCTTTTGTAACACCACTGAGTAACAGTAATTACAGTGATGGTAATATCTGTATTATGGGTCAACTATGTTACATCTGATTTTTATGATGGTATGAAATTAAATATTGTGTTGAAGGGAGGATTATAATTTTATTTGAAGCATACTGCTTTGTTCTTATTCCATTTGGCTGGAATTCTTCACACTGAGTAACTATTGGTTTTACATCAAAATTGTGAGCATTGCGGTATCATAATTAAAATATGTATGTGTTATCTAGAAATGGAAGATAAGAATGTGTTAATAGTTGGAGGGGAACATATCAGCTACAAGAACAGAATGGTTGGTTGCTAAGTGCCCTGATGGTTGACACTCAAGGGCAATGGCTAGAAGATGTGGGAAAACAGGAAGATTATTTATAGATGACATTAGCAAAGAGTGATGCACTTTGCTAGAGAAAAGTTGACTAACACTGGCATTATCGGGAGACACACCTTTAAGTCATAGGTGTGGCTCAGTGGATTGAGCGTTGTCCCATGGACTGAGAGGTCTCCGTTGGTTTCCTGGTCAGGGCACATGTTCGGGTTGTGGGCTCAATCACCAGTAGGGGTCGTGCAGGAGGCAGCCAATTGATGTATCTCACATATCGATGTTTCTATCTCTCTCTCTCTCTCTCTCTAAAAAAAAAAAAAAAAAAATCAATACAAAAGTATTAAAAAATAAGTCACAGGTATGAAAAGTACTTTTATTTTAACATGGTTTTTAAAGCATACAATGAAAGGGAATAAAATAATGCTTGCTGTTAAAAACTCAGTCTAGTGCCCGGCCAGTGTGGCTCGGTGGCTGAACATTGACCCATGCACCAAGAGGTCACCGGTTCAGTTCCTGGTCAGGGTACATGTCCAGGTTGTGGGCCCAATCCCCGGTGTGGGGCATGAAGGAGGCAGCCAATTGATGTTCTCTCCCATCAATGTTTCTGTCTCTCTCTCCCTCTCCCTTCTTCTCTCTCTAAAATCAATAAAGAAAAAAAAAAAAAAAAACTCAGTCTAGAGACTGAATTTGATGATATTGATTTTTTAAAAATTAAAAGATGTTTATTGAAAGTTGGAATTTTTAATTAAATGTATTGGGGTGACATTGTTTAATAAAATTATATAGGTTTCAAGAGCATATTTCTATGATACATGATCTGTATGTTGCATTATGTGCCCACCACCCAAAGTCAAATCATCTTCCGTCTCACATATTTGACCCTTTTACCCTTTACTGCCCTTTCCAATCCCCTTACCTCTGGTCACTACCATATTGTTGTATGTGTCTGTGAGTTTTTATTTGTTTTTCTTGTTTGTTCATTTGTTGCTTTCAGTTTTATATCCCACATATGAGTGAAATCATATGGCTCTTAACTTTTTCTGTCTGACATATTTCATTTAGCATGATATTCTCAAAGTCCATCCATGTTGTTGCAAATGGTTGTATTTCACCTTCTCTTATGACTAATATTCCATTATATATATGTACCACATCTTCTTTAATCAGTCACCCATTGAAGGATACTTCCGTTGTTTTCATGCCTAGGCTACCATGAATAATGCTACAATGGACATAGGGGTGCATATATCTTTGTGAATAAATGTTTTCAAAGTTTTTGGGTAGATACTCAAAAGAGGGGTTGCTGGGTCATATGGTAACTCTATTCTTAATCTTTTGAGGAATCTCCATACTGTTTTCCATAGTGAACAGACGACCTGAACAAACTCTTCTCCCAAGAAGACATACAAACTACCAACAGATATATGAAAAGATGCTCAACTTTACTAGCTATTAGGGAAATGAAAATGAGAGTTGGAATTTTTAAAAGAGATACTTATCCAACAATTTTACTTCTGGTATATTCTCAAAAGATTTGAAAACAGAGACTTGAATAGATATTTGTATACCAATGTTCATAGTAGCATTTTTCACAATAGCCAAAAGGTGGAAATAACCCACATGTTCATCAATGGATGAGTGGATAAACAAGTTCGGTATACACATACAATGGAATATCACTCAGTATTAAAAAGGAATGAAATTCTGACGGCTACAACATGGATGAATTGTGAAGACATTATGCTAAGTGAAATAAGCCAAACACAAAGGACAAATATTATATGATTTCACTTACATGAGGTACCTAAAGTGATCAAATTCATAGATATAGAGAATAGAATGGTGGTTGCCAAGGGTTGAGTGGGTAGGGGTAGAGAACAGGGAATAATTGTTTAATGGGTACTTTCAGCTTGGGAAGATGAAAAAGTTCTGAAGATGGATGGTGGTGATGGTTGCACAACAGTGCAAAGGTACTTAATGCAACTGAATTGTATACTTAAAAATGATTAAAAAGGTAAATTTTATGTTATGTATCTTTTACTACAATAAAAAAGCAGCCCGGCCAGTGTGGCTCAGTGGATTGAGCATCCTTCCCTGGACTGAGAGGTCCCAGTTCAATTCCTGGTCAGGGCACATGCCAGGATTACGGGCTTGATCCCCAGTAGGGCACGTGCAGGAGGCAGCCAATCAATGGTTCTCTCTCACATTGATGTGTCTCTCTCTCCCTTCCTCTCTCTCTAAAAAATCAATAAAAACATTTTTTAAAAAAAGCAAAACTTACTAAAATGGTATTATAAAGTATTATAAAACAATAAAATGCTTCCAGTTAGAGAACAAGACAAATATAAGGGTTATCCAATTATTTGTATTCATAAATATTCAGTAGTCATCATTAGACTAAATTTGGGGAAAGTACAATTTCCTTTTCTTGTATATGATCTTGGGAATGGTTTGCCCATATTTAAAAATATTTGCTTTCAATTCTTGGCATAATTCTTGGAACATAGAAGTTGCTCAATAAATATTTGTTGATTGATATTTGTTTATTCAGGAAATTATAGTCATAGCTTCATGTGCAAAATAATAACCTTAACTGTAACTTGTTAAACCTACTTAAAGTTAAGAGAACAGGTAGAAAATAAAACCTTTAAAATACAAACAATAAAAATGTAGTGTACACCCTGACCAAGTGGCTCAGTTGGTGGGAATGTTGTCCCATGCACCAAATAGGTTGTGGGATCAGGGCACATACCTGGGTTGTGGGTTTGAACTCCGGTCAGGATGCTTATGGGAGGCAGTTGATCCATGTTTCTCTTACATCAATGTTTCTCTCTCTCTCTTCCTCTCTCTAAATCAATAAACATATCCTCAGGTAGGTTAAAAAAAGGTAGTGCATAATATACTAGATTATGGGAACTAATAGATCTTAGTTATTATAAAACATGCCATGAATTTTCATTGTTGATATAAAACAATAGTAATATTATTTCATGAAATGGACAGTTATTTGCCTGAAAGACTGCCTCTAGGATCAGTAGCACTATTATCTCCATTTTATAGATCTAGAAAGATCACAGTGGGTCTTGTGGCCATCTTGGTGCTTATTTTACTATAATAGTAGCTTTATCTAAGTTTCTGATTTTTTTTGAAAATATTAAAAAAATTATTTCAATTACAATTAGCATACAATATTATATTACTTTTAGGTGTACAATATAGTGATTAGACATTTAATAACTTACAAAGTGACCTCCCCCATAATTCCAGTACCCACCTGAGACCATACATAATGATTACAATATTATTGACTATATCCTCTATGCTGTACTTTACATACCCATGACTATGTTTATAACTGGCAATTTGTACATCTTAATACCTTCCCTTTTATCATCTACTGCCTCCCCCAACCTCCCTCCCATCTGGCAACTATCAAAATATTCTCTGTAACTATGAATTTGTTTCTGTTTTATTTGTTTATTTTGCTTTCTAGATTCCACATGTAAGTGAAATCATATGATTTTGTCTTTCTCTGACTTAATTTACTTAGCATAATACCCTCTAGGTACATTCATGTTGTTGCAAATGACAAGATTTCATTATTTGTTGTGGCTGAGTAATATTCCATTGTATATATGTATCACATCTTTATCTATTCATTGATCAATGGACACTTAGTTTGCTTACATATCTTAGCTATTGTAAATAGTGCTGCAATAAACATATGTCTTTTTGAACTAATGTTTTGGGTTTCTTCGGTTAAATACCCATGAGTGGGGTTGCTGGTTTATATGGTAGTCCTATTTTTAATTTTTTGAGGAACCTCCATACTGTTTTTCCATAGTGGCTGCACCAATTTTCAACAGTGCTTGAGGGTTCTCTTTTCACCACATCCTCACTAACACTTGTTTGTTGATTTATTGATGATAGCCATTCTGACAGGTGTGAGGTGATATCTCATTGTGGTTTTGTTTTGTTTTTAATCCTCACCGAGGATATTTTTCTGTTTATCTTCAGATAGAGTGGGAGGGAGAGAGAAACATCGATGTGAGAGAGACACAATGGCCAGGGCTCTCATTGCGTTTTTAATTTGCATTTCCCTGGTGATTAATGATGTTGAGCATCTTTTCATGTCTATAGGCCATATGTATGTCCTCTTTAGAGAAGTGTCTATTTAGTTCCTCTGCCCATTTTTAAATCAGATTGTTTCTTTTTTTGGTGTTACGTTGTATGTGTCCCTTATATATTTTGGATATTAACCCCTTATCTGACGTATTATTGGCAAATATCTTCTCCCATTCAGTAGGTTGTCTTTTCATTTTATTGATGGTTTCCTTTGCTGTGCAAAAACTTTTTGGTTTGATGTAGTCTCATTTGTTTATTTTTCTTTTGTTTTCCTTTCCCAAGGAGACATATCCAAAAAATATTACTAAAAGTGATGTCAAACAGTGTACGGCTTATGTTTTCTTCCAGGAGTTTCATGCTTTTAGGTCTTACATTTAAGTGTTTAATTCAGTTGAATTTATTGTTGTATATCAAGTAAGAAAATAATCCAGTTTCATTCTTTTGCATGTGTATGTCCAGTTTTCCCAACACCATTTACTGAAGAGACTGTGTGTACCTCATTGTATATCTTTGCTCCTTTGTCATAGATTAGTTGACTCTGTAGACATGGGTTTATTTCTGGGTTCTCTATTTTATTTCATTTATCTGTCATATGGCAGTATCTGCTTTTATGTCTGTAAAAGCCTTGTAATATAGTTTGATGTTACATAGCATGATACTGTTTCAACCTTGTTCTTCTTTCTCAGGATTACTTTTTTTTTCCTTTATTGATTTTTAGAGAGAGAGGAAGGGAGAGGAAGAGAGAGACAGAAACATTGATGAGAGAGACCATTGATTGGCCACCTTCTAAATGTCCCCCACTGGGGATTGGACCCACAACCTGGGCATGTACCCTGACCAGGAATCAAACTGGCGACCTCTTGGTGCATGGGTCGATGCTCAGCCACTTAGCCACACCAGCCTGGCTTCTCAGGATTGCTTTTATAGTTCCATATAATTTTAGAATTTTTTCTAGTTCTGTGAAAATACCATTAGTATTTTGATAGGGATTGCACTGAATCTGTAGATTACTTTAGGTAGTATGGACATTTTAATGATATCAGTTATTCCTCTCCATGAGCACTGTATACCCTTCCATTTAGTTTTATCTTCAATTTCTTTCTTTAGTGTCTTATAATTTTCTGAGGGCAGGTCTTTTACCTTCTTGGTTAAATTTATTCCTAGGTAATTTTTTTATGCAATTATAATTGGAATTGTTTTTCTTAGTTTCTCTTTCTGATAATTATTGGTATATAAAAATGCAACTGATTTCTGAATATTAATTTTGTATCCTGATACTTTACTGAATTTATTCATTAGTTCTAATAGTTTGTGTGTGTGTGTGTGTGTGTGTGTGTGTGTGTGTGTGTGTGTAGTCTTTAAGGTCTCTCTCTATAGTATCATGTCATCTGCAGTAATGACAGTTTAACTTCTTCCTTTCCAACTTGGATGCCATTTATTTCTTTTTCATGTCTGATTGCTGTAGCTAGGACTTCCACTACTATGTTAAATAAAATTTATGAAAGTGGACATACTTGTCTTATTTCTAATCTTAAGGAAAATGCGTTTATTTTTTACCATTGAGTATAATGTTAGCTGTGAGTTTGTCCTATCTGGCCTTTCTGTTGAGGTATGTTCCTTCTAGTTGCACTTTGCAGACTTCTTCATAAATAGATGCTGGATTTAGTCCAATGATTTTTCTGCATCTGTTGATATGATCATATGATTTTTATCCTTTATTTAGTTTATGTGGTATATTTTCTTAATAGATTTATGGATGTTGAACCAACCATGCTTCCCAGTAATAAATCTCACTTAATCATGTCGTATGCTTTTTTTAATGTATTGCTGAATTTGGTTTGCTAATATTTTGTTGAGGAATTTTGTATGTATGTTTATCAGGAATCTTGGCATGCAGTTTTCTTTTTATGTAATGTCTTTGTCTGGTTTTGGAATCAGGGTAATGTTGGCCTTGATAATCAAAATTATATTAGGTGCCTTCCCTCTTCTTCAGTTTTTTGGAATAGTTTGAAAAGGATAGGTGTTAATTCTTCTTTGAATGTTTGGTAAAATTCTCCTGTGCAACCATCTGGTCCACAACTTGTTTGTTGGAGTTTTTTCTATTACCGACTCCATTTCATTATTAGTTATCAGTCTGTTCAGATTTTCAGTTCCTTCTTGGTTCAGTCTTGGAAGATTGTATGTTTCTAGGAATTTATCCATTTCTTTCAGTTTGTCCAATTTGTTGGCATTTAATTGTTCATAGTATTTTCTTATAATCCTTTGTATTTCTGTGGTGTCTGTTGTCACTTCTTTTTCATTTCTGATTTATTTGGTTCCTCTCTTTCTGATGAGTCTAGTTAAAGTTTATCAAATTTGTTTATCCTTTTAAAGAAGCAGCTCTTGGTTTCATTGATCTTTTGTATTGTTTTTTTAGACTCTATTTTATCCATTTTTGCTCTGATCTTTATTATTTCCTTCCTTCTACTCACTTTGGGCTTTGTTTTTTCATCTTTTCTAGTTCCTTTAGGTTTGAGTTAGGTTGTTTATTAGAGATTTTTCTTGTTTCTTTAGGTAGGCCTGTATTGTTATGCATTTCCCTGTTAGAACTCTTTGATTGTGTCTCATAGATTTGGGGTTATTGTGTTTTCATTTTTATTTGTCTCAAGATATTTTTTTATTTCTTCCTTGATCTTGCATTTAACCCATTTATTATTTAGTAGTATGTTATTTAGCTTCTGTGTATGTGTGTGTTTTTTAGTTTTCCTTTTGATTTCTGGTTTCATACCACTGTGATCAGAGAAGATGCTTGATGTGATTTCAGTCTTCTTAAATTTGTTGAAACTTGTTTTGTGACCTAACTTGTGGTCTATCCTGGAAAATAGTCCATGTGCCCAATCCTCTGATTCTCATTAGGGTGATTTGACTATTGTCCTGGGACTAGATCTAAGTGATGGGGTGAGAAACCTATTAAATAGTTTAGTATTAGGTTACATAATGCTGTTTCATATGACTGGTTTTGCCAGGTGGAAAAGTAATACCACTTTCTTCATTTCTGTGGAAAGAGTCCATTTCAGCCTCTTACAGGAACATTATTTTCATTATTCTGAACAGTGTTATTCTAGTCATCAGGAATTGAGTATCAACTATATAAGGAGTTATAGTTTTATTTTTCTGAGTAAATATTTTTTCCCTGCATTGTTTCTTGAATTATACTTGTTCATTATGGAATATTGGCAAATGCTAAAAAAAAAAAAAGCACAAAAATGACAATATTTTAAAAATTAGCCATTCTTTTACCACTCAGAGATTAACACTGGTATCATTTGTTTGCATGTCGGAAATTCTTCTATCTGTCTATCCATATATGCACACTCACGAACAAACAAGAGATATAAAACTAGAATACATAAAATTAGGATCGTAATGATCATTCTGTTTTACAGCCTGCATTTTTTTCACTGAGCATTAAATAGTGAACATTTTCTCATCACTAAATATTCTTTTTACAGCGGCTTTCTAAGTAACTGCATTGCCTTTTATTTTATGTCTATGCCTGTACCAATCCTCTGTTACTGGGATTTTAGATTTTTTTGCTTTTATAAATGGCTCTATGATGAAAATATTTTTAGATTAGTCTTATGCCTCTCTGTATTTATTTTCTTAAAATAAATCCCCAGAAGTAAAATTAAATAAAAGGGTATGAACATTAAAAAAAAACATTTGATACATATGTGTCCAATTGTCCTTCAGAAAGGCTGTGTAGGTTTATACTTCTGTAACAGTCTATATGAGAACACCCATTACCCCTCCTAGAATTAGGGTTTTGATTTTTTTTAATAGCCAATTGGAGAATGAAGAATCATAATCATTTATTTTAATTTGCATTGGTGACTTGAGCATTTTTATATGATTGTTGAATATATGTATTTCTGCATATCATGGTTAATCTAATGCGTTCTTCTTTTCTATTTGGAAAACTGATTTATGTGTTAAAGATATTAACCTGGTTGTATGCTGTTTCTTTTGCAACTACAGTAAGTCCTGACTTAACTGTTGTCAATAGATCTTGAAAACTGCAACTTTAAGTGAAACAATACTTAACAAAACCAATTTCGCCATAGGCCAATTTATATAAACAAGAGTAAGTTCCTATAGTATATTTCTGGTCACAAAAACATCACTAAACTTCTAAGTAAAGACCTCAAACCCTTCTAATATTAAGCATCGAAACAAATGTGAGCTATACATACATTTAAGAGAGATGAGTAAAAATAAGTAAGAGAATTCTTTATCAACCTGCATATTCCCATTCAGGGTCACAGGTGGCCAGAGCCTATCCCGGACAAGGCTGGCACCCACCCTGGACAGGACGCCTTCCATTGCTGGGCACAGTGACAGTCAGTCACACCCACGCTCATTCAGACTGGGACAACGTTGATACGCCTGTTTACCTAGTATTCATGTCTCTGATGTGGGAGGAAACCAGAGGACCCAGAGAAAAACCCATGCGGACATGGGGAGAAATGCATTTTTCACACAGTTGCCCCAGCCGGGAATCAATTATTTTTTTTTCTTATCAACATTTTAACAAAATGACTTAATTCAAGGACCTGCTGTACTTTTTCTCCAATGGATTTTTCTGTTTTCAACATTTTGCCAAATGTTACCAAGGAAAATAATAAAGTGAATTAAACAACAAAGACATCTTTTAGTTAGATTACTTAACTTTATATGGGGTTTGTTTCTGAATGCAAGATAGATATGGTAAATTCCTTTCCTTCAGCGCCAGGTGAGCAAAACTTACCCTGTTATTTAGTTGTAAAGCATTCGGTCTTATGCTCTACCAGAAACTTCAGATGGCTTGTTTCTCGAGTTTTATTTATGACATGGTAGGAGTTTCTTGAGGGGTAGTATAGTTATAATGAACATTTGCATTTGGGTCTGCTTCCAGTATTTTTGAAATGCAAAAGCAATTGACATTTTTACTGGGGCAATATGCAAACATTGAGAGAAGTTGTACCCATACTAATGAGGAAGATAATAATACATTGACTGTTGAGTTGTGTTTCTTACAGGCAGAGTACTTGAGCAACTCTCCAATTGTTTTTTCCATGAATGAAAAATAGAGACATTTTGTTTTGGGGTTATCATTTATATTTAAACATGATATGGATGGAATTTAGGAAATTCACTTTAGATATATGAAACTTAACATTGATGTGTGCGTATATGTGGTTTTATATACACATTCAAGGGGATGGGAGTGACAACAATAATGCCAAAATCATAATATTGAGAAAAATATTAAAGGTATATGAGATATTTATTGTCCTGAATTGCTCTCCAATCCAGTAGTGATAAAGGTCATGTGAAAACACTGTCAGGTTACTTTCAAAACAAATACTTATCAAGTTCCAGGAGATGAATGTGTTTGTATAAAAGATGCCTGACATTGCACAAGCCTTTTTCTTTACCTGTTTATCAAACAATTGACTGTTGAGGTCTCTTTGTGTGTATTAGGGGCACTTGGTGTGCAGTTTCCTTACGTTTTCAAAAACATGATAGGTAGTCGCCCATTTGCCACTGACTGGCATTATGAAGAATTGGAATGGGGACAGTGTACCAACACAAAAGGTTGATGGCAAGCTTAATTTTTGTAATTTGAAATCTCTCCTAAATACAGGAGTGGGCAAAAGTAGGTGTACAGTTATGATACAAATTAATACAACAATTAATAAATAACAATTCAAGAGTAAACTCTGTTTTGTATACTCACAACTGTAAAACTACTTTGGCCCACCTCTGTATATTAGAATTGCTCCCTATTGACAAAACCATAATTTTGTCAAGTGAAGAATTTGTGACATAATTACCATTGGTTTATTCTTCTTGCAAATCAAAATAGAGCTTCACTGTTGTGGAAGCTTATGTTAGTCTCACGCTGACTGCTGGTTTGAGCGTGAGCAGGATATGTGCTTTCTGTAGCTATCTTAGAAAAAAATAACACAAAGATCTTGGGTAGTAAATAAGTTAAGAGTACTGCCAAGTAGAGTTTAGCATTAATCAAGTAAGATGGAAATAACTTTTTTCCTCTAAAAATCTCCCCTTTGTCATCAGAAGTCTAGATCCTTATAGGAGCAGAATACATTATTTTCTTTCTACAATAAAATAATATCTTAGTCCTTCTTTTTTTCCTTTAAAAATTATGTGAGATACCTTCTCTGAATTCATGAATATTTGGTTGAACACCCGATCCTTTGCTTTTAAAATCGCTGGAAGAAACACATAGATACATATTTAAATAACCATATAAATTAAGTTGAAAGGGTCTCTCTCTCTCTCTCTCTCTCTCTCTCTCTCTCTCTCTCTCTCTCTCTCTCTCTCTCTCATCATGAGATTCTGATTTTAATGTTTAAATCAAAACTCTTATAAATGGAAAATTTTAAAGTTTTGAAACTATTGGAAAATCTTTAATTAGAACAGCTATTGGTTAAGTTTAGTAGTTTAAGTATATTATGTATGGAAAGTACTAGTTTTGTTTTAAAGCTCAACAGTGATATAGTAATATCCTTTCTCATTTAGGAAACTGAACTAGCAAAAGATTTTTTAAAATATTTTGAAAACATTAGATGCGTTAATTATAGCAACACTTTTGCCCTAGATTTTTGTACAGAGTTAATTTATCAATTTTGTAAAGTGATTAAAGTTAAAGCAGATTCTTACATTTATTAAAAAGTTTTAAATCAGCAATATGTGAAACATGTATTGAATATATTGTGTCAAGAACTTCTGGTTTAACAAATTAAGTGCACATTTCTTTATTTTTTAAAATTCATTTCGACAGGTGGAAAGAATTTTCCTGGAATGAACTGGCAGAAGTAGAGAGAAGTTGTTAATATTATCAAATTAGCTGATTCTTCCTAATCTATATGGTTTTTTAATATAGTCTTCTAAGAAAAATAAATTTTTGTAGAAAACTGAAGACACTGATTAAATATGAAATTTAGTGAAATTTACAGTTTGGTTGTTATTCCCTATCAAAAATTATGTGAATAAATGAAAGATTCTCATCTGTAAAAATATGTATTGAACATATAAAATGTAACTGAAAATTCTGATATTAATTTTTTGCTTGATAACTGTGTGCTTCAGAATCTGGCATCATCTACCCTGGCCGGGTAGCTCAGTTGGTTAGAGCGTCGTCCCAATACGTCAAGGTTGCAGTTCAATCCCAGGTCAGGGCATATGCAAGAATCAACCAAAGAACGCATAAATAAGTGGACAGCAAATCGATGTTTCTCCCTCTCTCTCCCTCTCTCTCTCTCTCTCTCTCTCTCTCTCTCTCTCTGGCATCATGAGATTCAAAAGTCCTGTTTCCATTGTGTTGTTTACTGAGGTTATGAGGCTTTTCTCAAAACTGAACAAGTGTTCAGTGGTTCCTTCAAACAGTGACAAATGAAAGAAGATACAGAAAAGTATTTGGAAAGGGAGATGGGTTACCTTGGCCTGATACTTTTTCTTATTCCTCTCTCTGCCGCTATATTTCTCTGCACATTCTCAGATAAAACTCAAAAAATATTATTGAGATTTTTTGTGGGAACCAAGTGAGACAAGAACAAACCTTCAAAACTGTTTTCTGACCCCTAATACTGGTGACGCTGAGGTTTTGAGTCCCAGGCACAGTTTAAAAGTACTTCTCAGAGCAACTCTTCACTGCCTTAATTTGTGTGCACAGATTGTTGTTAGTGTTGTTATTATCTGTTTGTATCAGACTTGCTAGCTAATTTCCTTGCTTACTAGCTAAGTGATTTTCTTAATGGCTACTCTTTTGACAAACAAAAAAATCTTTGGTGCTCTGAGACGAAAAACCAAATTTTAAAAATCACGGTGGAAAGATAAGGAATGTCTGTTTTCGTGCTGCTGCTCTGTTGTTGGTGTGGGAGAAAATCTGGTGATTGACCTTGATTCTTCACTGAAGTCACAAAAATATGCATAATTTGGCCTTTATCCATAAAACAAACAGCAACAGTCTCCAGTTAAAGCAGAAATTCAATTTTCTTTGTTTTGGGCATGGAAAACAAAATCTTTTCCAACCTTATTATCACAGAGTTTTGTGAATTTTTTTCCTGAAATATTTTAGAATCTCCATTTTGACAGGAACATTTTGTTTGAATTCATATTTTTATTAACCAAGAGCTGTTTTAATTTATACTTAAAGATTTAGAGGAGTGCCATACTGTATTTATAGGAGCAATGTCTTTTTGTTAAAAAAATCAAAGAAAACCCAACAACCCAATGGCATTAACACCTCCCCCCACCCACCTGCCCCATGATCTGATGATAGATTTTAGATTAGGGCCCCTGGAAGGGACTCTGAGCATTTGCATTGGGGAGCCAGTTTAAGATTTTTTACAAACAAGTTTAGATTGGATCAAGTCAATGGGGGCAACACCAGCAGAGTTGGACCTCTAGAGCTAAGTCTGGGAACCTCACTGACTCTTCATAAAGTCATCTCCCAGGGTGCCCTTCATCCATGTTGGACTCAGGTTTATGGAGGAATAGTCTGGGACTCTCATATACCCACCTGTGCCTCTTCAGCCCATGAATCTGACATGGTACCAAAATGTGTACTTATTCGCCGGATGTCATCTCAGAGCTTGGGCAGTGAGATTGGGTGTTTGTAGTTCCACACAGCAGAAATTTCTCATCCCTTAAGTAAGGCAAGAAAGTGGGAGCTTCCTAGTGTTTAAGTAGAAGTCACCTTGGCTCTTTTAAACCTGGTTACCATTCTATTAACCTCTTTTTGTTTATTAAGCACACCGTGGTCAGCCTGATAAGATTAGAGAAAACAATGAAAGAGGAAGCTTTTGTTTATTTCATCCTTTCTTCTTCCTCTTCTCCTTCTCCTTCTCCTTCTTCTTCTTCCTCCTCCTCCTCCTCCTCCTCCTCCTCCTCCTCCGCCTCCTCCTCCCCCCCCTCCTTTTCCTCCTCCTCCTCCTCCTCTTCTTCTTTTTTCTATTTCATCCTTTCATTTGACTCTACTTTCGCCTTCTTCACTTTCTTTCCCTTGGTTGCCCATCAAATTAGGGACCTCACATTCTATGAACTATAAATTTCCCTCATTGAAAATTTTTTTTTACTATTGAAATGTAGCCACCTGCTAAATGTATAACTATGAGCAAGTTATTTAACCTCTTTGTGCCTTGATTTCTTTACTTGTAAAATGGCAATAGGCTATTGCCTATATCATAAAGTTGTTATGAAGATTAAATGCATTAAGGCATGTCAAGCCCTTAGCTTAGTACCTGGTTGTACAAAGTGCTAAATGACCACTATCTGATAATTACTAGTAGAACCTATTAATATAGTAGTGATTGAGAGCCATATGCTTCATTGCCAAGTGTCAGAATGTTAAACAAGACAGGATTGTGGATTCTTTATGTGCAACGGCACGGCGGCTGGTGTTCTGCTTTTTCTACATGAATACACTTGTAGAATGTCTTAAAGATACAAAAGCACTGTTGGGTCAGTCCCCAGAAGACTACTGAATGGCAAGAGAGACTGTCCTAAGAATCCTAGGAATCATATTGACTTTGCTACTTTTATTGGAAAAGGAGACAATCCATATAGTGTTGAGCTGGTTGGTCCTTTCTTTTTTTAAAATACTTAATTTATTAATTGTTTTTTACTATAGATGTCTCTCCTTTTTTCCCCTTTGACACCCTCCTTCTCTCTCCTCCCCCCCCCCAGCCTTCACCATACCTTTGGTTGGTTCTTTTATGTATTAATTTCTTTCGTAGTAGATATGGTGCTTTCTTTCCAATGTGAATGTTCTATATTATATGACCATCATTAAATTTTGTTTATAAATTAATTTCTGGCATGGTGAGTGTATTTCTTTTTGAGGCATCATGCTTTTAAACATTTGAAATGTAACCTCACTCATTTTGAGAATACTGTATGCAAAATAATTTTGAAGGACATTTTATTTTCTAGTATGTATTTTCAGCAGGTGGCTAATGGCGTTTGACCTGCTGTACCAGCATACAGAACTGAATGTCAGACAGAATATTTTTTT
Organism: Tadarida brasiliensis; assembly: GCA_030848825.1. Classification (NCBI taxonomy): domain Eukaryota; kingdom Metazoa; phylum Chordata; class Mammalia; order Chiroptera; family Molossidae; genus Tadarida; species Tadarida brasiliensis. The sequence continues at coordinate 86,200,780 of CM061258.1, read as the reverse complement.
TAAAATTGCATTTCATCTTGCGTAATGAAGCACAGTAATTCTTTTTGAGATTGCCTTGCATATTTTTTCCAAGTAGTTATTGATAGAGATGTGTCAGTTTGGTAGGAGAGAGAAGAGAAAATTATAATGTTATGCATTTAGGTCTTAATAATATTTAAATATATTCAGATTGGTAAATACAAATATTTTAACAAATAATATATCTGACACATTTACATGTTAAAAGCCATTTAAAGTACATGATTTCAACCTTCTATCTTTCCCATGTTTTAGAACATTGTTAATCCACACACTTATCTTCTTAATAATTTCCATTTTCTCTTGAAATGTATACAGTATATTCCGTGGCCTATTTTCACACAACCTTTAAGAATTATACATACTAAATAATAATTCTCAGTTTTTGTGAGAAAATAGACCATGGCATACACTCTGTAAATGATAGAAGCTGCTCAGAGCTTCAAGGTTAGCAATTTTAGATCATTGTCAGTGTTTATTTCAAGGTAAGTATTGGCACAAGAATTTATACAACTGTAGTCTTTGTGATAATGTGTTTCATAGTTTGCGTATTGAATAGCACTCCAATTTAAGCGTCGTTGAATTTGTGAGATGAAGCTGTGTATGCAGCTTGATCAGTGCCCTAAGTACCTTGTGGAGTGGGCGACTCTGAAAAAATGACAATGTCAAGAGTTATAGTTCCTGAACTGAACATATTAGAGCTGGCATTTTGCCACTGAACTGTATGATGAGGGAGGGATATTGTTTGAGTGCTTTGCATTTAAGGCTTAATTTCTGAGGCTGAATTCCAATTTTGTTTATTCCCTCAGGTAATTGCTGGTTTTCTAGATGCAAAAGAAGTGTATCATTGGATTTTTTTTTTAATGGTTAAACTTGTACTGTAGATGTCCTTCCTTTATAGTTAGGCACTAAAAATTCTCACACATCAAAGGACTGTGTAATTCTCACTTGTGGCTAAAGAGTTAATTATCTCTCAGCAATGCTTTGAAGTTAGTTTTTCCTTCATTTTTCTTTTCTTAACCCAGCATGGGTTCATGAATAAAACTAACCACTCTGATAGGTATGGTGTATTATTGCTTTTGCCTATGGCTCTTACTAATAAAAATTCAAAATCTGGTTGGTTTGCTGGAATCAAATTAGTGTAGTATATGGCAGGCTTTTTTTCCTGGAGAGAAAGGACAAGGCAATTCAGAGTTAAATATAGTTTAGCTTGTTTTGCCCATGTTGTGGTTAGTCTGTAACCTGTACAAGAGTTTTTACTTCTCACTGCCCTACAATCCTTAAAATTCCTATTCCTTAGGACTAAGTTCCTAAAATTCCTATTCTTTAGTCAAAGTATATGAATCTACCATTTTGTGTGTGAGGCAACAATAACAGCAATGGCAGTAACTTAATTTGATAAAGTATGCATGTGTGTGCTTTTAAATGCAGCTGTGTGAGAATCTATCAGCTGAAGAATAAAGTAGGTGATGAAGAATATGTAGGTGATTGCTAAAACAATGGAATTTGGACAGTTGCTAAAATTAAGTCATCCTGCTAACAAGATTACCTAATCCCTAAATCAAATAGGATTTGACATTTTAAGAACTAGGATGTTTCCCACTAACATCAACACAGAAAAGAATTGTGCCTGGGTGCTTTCTTTAAAGGATGACAGGTGAATTTAGAAACCAAGGAACATGCCAGAATTAGACTTATGATTGTACAAGACGTTCCATACTGGAACCAGATACTAGGCTCAGACTAGGCTCAGCTGGAAAGACCCTTAAATTACAGTTAAGGGAATACAAATAAGGAGCTAATTTAGCAAATTTACATGTACATATCACAGTGGGTAGAATCATGGTCTCAAGAGTTAGAGACACCAGATTTTAACTATTTGAAGGCTGGTCACTTTGGGTGAGTAAATTATTCTCTCTGAGCCTCAGATTTCTTAATTATAAAATAGAGATAGTAATGGTATCTAATTCATATTATTATTACGAGAAATAATTACCAAATATGAAAAAAATTAAATGAAATTTATAGTGAACACAAACTGCCAAATCCAGAGCCTTGGAAATCTGTCACCATGTATATATAATGGAACACATTGTTACAGAGACTCATATTTGGCCTCGGAATCTTGCTCAACACAGAACCCCAGGAAGTTCCTACTATTTTATAGAATTGGCAATGTGAAACGTATTTGTTCTCCCTCAGCTGATCCAGGTCTACCTGTCTTCTTTCTATTTTGCTGAGTCTCCCTAATGCAAATATTTACTCAGGTACTTGGAAAAGAGGGCCTGGAGAGATTGGTTATCAATCATCATAATGTTCAGGCACTGTGCTGGGTGCTTTATAGAGATTTGTGTTAAGTAGGTCATTCCCAAATTTATATTTCCAGTTTCATCCTCTAACCCAGGCCCCGTTCATGACTCTGTTTATCGTTTGGTTCCCTCACTGAGTTGTCTAATAGGTGTTTACATTTACTGCTCACTGTTCACTGCTATCCTCCCCCTGCACTGGGCTTCTTTATGTTCCTTGAGCATTCTAAGTTCATATCTGGCTTGGACTTTTGTTCTTGCTGATCTCTATGCCTGGAGGGCTCTGTCCTTTTATTTTACGCCTGTAGCTGCTTCTCCTTATTCAAATGTCATTTCTTCTGAGACAGAGGTTTCTCTCTGACACCTGCATTAAGTCGTTCTTCCATCTAGTCAGTTTCTTATCTCATCATCCTATGATGTGTTTCTTCAGCATCCTTTTCCATATATATGAAATGATGTTATTTATTTGTTTATTGTTTTATCTCCCAACCCAGAATGCAAGCTCCCTGAGAGCAGTGGCCTTGTATGGCTTGTTCAACACTATACTCCAAATACCTGAAACGGTGCCTGGCTCAACAACCATCAGAGGTATGATTATTATTTCCATAATTTTATAGGTGACAAAAGTGAGGCCCAGGGAGGTGTAGTAGCTTGCCCAAGATCACAGGGATTGGCAGTGGCAGAGCTGGGATGTAGACCCAGTGCTGTGCTCTAAAAGCCTGTGCAACACTGCAGTTGAAGGTCAGGGACATTAATAGGAGTGGGGGCTGTGTTGAGTGCTTAGAGTTTCCTTTGAGCCCCAGAGCTGACAGTTATTGTTTCTCCAGCATTGTCAGACAGGAGCTGGTCCTGATTACTTTATACTCTAGTACACTTGGCTTATCTCTCTTCCTTTTTCCTTTTGACTCAGTGCCCAAGACATCCATGGCTAGTATTTTATAAGAATGCATTCAATCCCTTACTGCTTGGGAAAAACAAACACTGGATTATAAAGAAGCTCCCAAAGGCCTAGAATTCATGGTTTTGATCCCAGATGGAATTTTCCACCTGGCTTGGGTTCTTTTTTATATACATGCTGTTTTCTGAGGATTTATTACTTGACACTGCCATTTATTATAGCTATAGCTTTCTTTTTATGAGTTTGTGTTAATAACACAGATAATGCTTTGGTTGTGCTTGGCCCCCATTGGTTAGAATAGTTCCACTTTCATTCCTTTCTGTCCCATCCCCCACCCCTAGTGCAAAAACGTGTTACTTGGTGCTGCATCGGGGCCATTTATGTTGGTTTTAGCCAGACCTACAGTAGAATAAAACAGTCTTACCATGTATATCATTAAAATGTTATAAATATGTTTTAACTTTTGGGGAAACATGAAAAGAAGAAAACCAGGGCAGTTGATTAAAATGGGATAATTCACTGCATAATAAGTCACACCCAGGAGATTATAGCGGAAGAAGTTATTGGTACTTCTTACTCCAGGACACGTGGTGCGCTTCGTTGCATTCGACCTTTTAAAAGATATTGACGTCGTTTGGGAACTGCTCGTAAACCTGCCTTAACCAGCTAAACAGAAGGAATCTTAGCATTGTGGAACTGACTTGATTAATTTAAATCCAAACACACACAGTCCTGCCTGGATGCCCTTTGCAATGCCCTTGCACAAAAGGATTTCATTCAGAAGCATTATAACCCACATCCTGCTGTCAGACCCTTTCAGCTCTGCTGGTCTTCTTAGGCTGCTGGCAGCATCTTTAACCCCTCTTAGGCTTCCTTTTATTTCATGAAAACAGTATCTATGCTTAGATTCACACACATGCTCTACATTTCACTCCAAGTTCTCTTTTTGTGTCCTAGGGAAAAGGTATTTTAAAGTTCGACTAATTGAGAGACTAAAATGGGAACTTATCTAAAACTGGCTTCTTTAGAAAAGTATATTAGAACTTAATCCAGCACTTCCTCCGGGAATTGTAATCAAAATTAGAATCATGAAATGTTGAAATAAGTTTCTGGTATTAGAGTAAGCCATCATCTATAATACCTTTGACTTTTAGATTAAAAACATTGAAGGCTTTATAATCCATGTTTAGTTTTGGGAAAACATTAAAGTTAATTGACTTGTAGGTGAGTTCAGAGTAATATAAGGATCTAGTCCTGGATTCTTAAATGAAAGCAAAATTAAAATTCTTTAAGGATAAAACTTTGAATAATTTCAGTCTTTTACAGTCTGAACGGAGTAGAGTACCCACACACTGGGCACTCTGCTGGGCGTGAAGAGGGCAGATATGTGTGTGGGAGAAATTTAGGAAATTGCTACAGAATGCTTTGTAACACATAGAAATGTTAGACTGGAAAGGACCAACACCCTCATTTTTAAAAGAAAAAAATACCTGAGGCCCCACTCAGTACTTGATTATTCAAACTCTTAAAGGCCCTTACTTGGCCAACTTCTGTTTCTTCATTACCCAATAACAGGCCTTTTCCAGAATACAAATGAAGCCTTTAGAGAAGGTGGGTAATCTCATTCTCTGTGGTTTTGTTCATTATCATTAATTTTAATAACTACTGTTTTAAGGGCTGTGATGTGCCAGTACTTTATGCATTATTATTGTTTTCATAACTACAATATGAGGTATTGTTCTTCTCTTTTTGAAAATTAGGAACTGATGTTTAGAAAAGTTAGGATTTGCTCAGAGTGTTGGTTACTCTGAGAGGGTAGGGTGGAGTAGAGGAAGCAGCCTTTCTAGGATGTCATTAGCTAGATATAGGGAAGAGAAAGGGGTAACAAGAGGTGGCACTCCCAGGCCTTGTATGTTGACTAGAGAATCTTGGGGTGAATGAGTATGCCATGGGTCATTAGTAAGAGAGAAAAGTTAAGGCCATTTGGCCTTAATTCTTTCGATACAGTGAATTTACTGCAAGGGAACGTGAGAACACCTTCCGTCTGGCTGCCATTAGAATCAATAAATGTCTAGGTGTGGAATGTATTGGGGAATCAGGGGACCTAGAAGCTATGTCACACAAGAGAATTCACAGCATTACTTTGAGCCTCTGTTTATTTTCATTTCAAAAAGTGAAATTCCAATTTCTCCTTTATCCTACCACATTAGGTTGTTTCAAAGATTAAGTGAAATAATTTAGTCTTAAGTACGTGGGAAAATGAAAATAATTAGGATATAAAATTTTTGTTCGCCCTGGCCAGTTTGGCTGAGTGGTTGGAGCGTTGGCCTGCCGACCAGAGAGTCCCGGGTTTGGTTCCCACTAGGGGCACGTACCAAAAAAAAAAAAAAAAGTTAAAAAAAATTTTTGTTCATTTATTCAATAAGTATTTATCGAGTGAATGCCAAATGTAAGGCTTGGTGCTCTATGGAGAATGAGAGGCAAATAAAGACTTTGTCTCTACTTCTCAGAAAATTAAAATGAGTAGGAAATTAAGATGCATGATAATAAGTAGGCAATAGAATGTTTTAAATTCCTTTTGTAAGGTAGAGAACACTGGAATTTCTAAGGAGGAACCTATTCCTGATGGAGGAGATGAGTCTTGAAGGACTGGTAGGGTTCAGATCGGTGGGGAGGAGAGACAGAAGGAGTGTGGTGGGAGGAACGGGTAGGGATTACAGGAGGAGGAAGCAGTCAGAGCAGAGCCCCAGAGGAGGGAAAATACAGAGACACATTAGTGAATCAGATTGTCTCATTGGCTGTAGCTCAAGGAGCCCAGAGGTTAAGTCTGACAAAGACGGGCTTGTGTTGAAGCTGTGAAATCTGCGTTCGATTCACTGACCCACAGTGGGAACCTTTTAGGATTTGGGAGTTTTGTGGTAACCTGGTAAGGCAATGGTTGTGAAGCCTCATCGAGGACAGAGGGATACACAGAATGATTAAAGGAGTGAGACGCTGAAGTTGGGGAGACCAGAGCATTATGGGATGGCTGTTAGAGAAGATCTAAGCTCGAGGGGAACCTGTGGGACTAGAGCAAAGAGGAGATAGATCAATGGAATTTGGCACTGACTGGATTTAAGGGTGATGGACAGTTGGAACTTTTTGCCACTGGAAGTTCCGTGATACTTTTTCATTAAATCAGTATGCATTTGTTTTAATGAACACATTTAAACTCAAAATGCTAATCATAAAATCCCATATACCACTGTTTGTTTGTTTGTTTGTTTTCCAGTACTTATAATATGCTTACTTGGAATTAGGAAAAGTGTTGTATCAAGACCAGAGGAGCCAAGAATGCTGCTCATCTGGGCTAGGAGGAAGTTCAGCATAAATTATGAGGCAAAGCTAGTTTAGGATGAAGACTGTTTTGCCTTATTATCAGAAAAGTGATTTGGGCCGGCCGCTGTAGCTGACTAGTCAGGGTTTTCGAACTCCTGGCCAAATACCCCCTCAGAGGTGGCACTGGAATCCCCGTTTGCTTCGACTGGCACTTGCCAACGTGATTTCACTTTAGTTTAAGAAACAAGTTAAGCTCAGGGCCTTGTTGAACCTCAAGGTTCAGTTTAAGGATTAAGGTGGTTGCATGGACGTTGATGAGATTTATGATACTTTGTCAGTCAAGGGTTATTTCTTTGGGAAATGTGCTACGTCTCTCTACCCCCCTCCCACCCTCCCAAGCAAAAGAGTATTTCTACCTTCTAGCTTTTGTTTTCTTTCAGTTTAAGAAGTTATAACATTGTTTGGATGTCTGTGAAGCCTTGGGGTCCACTGGGAAATAAGAAGCAGATTTTCTGAAGTGTAGGACAGATGAAAGGGGGCATACAGTTGCCCAGGAAAAATAGGTCAGGGCTTGGTGGAGCTGGTGCGGTTGCTGTGCTCCGTGCTGTGGGTGGCCTGGTGTGGGTGTGTGCTTCACAGGGCCTCTCTGTGCGGTCCTTGGGAGTCCCAGGAAAGGGGGTGGTGATTTTTATATGAAGTTATCAATTTAAGAAAGGGTTTATGATCTCTGAGAAGGTGGTGAGGTTGCATTGATCAGAAAATTGAATGGAGTGTCAAGGGGAAATAGAACACAGATGAGAACATGACACAGCGAGCTGTTTTTGTGGATGAAGCCCGGAATTAGGAAATGGAGGTTGGGGAAATGATGCCCCTTGTTTCTTAAAGCAGGCATGTTTCACTGGGCACTGAATCTGGCCACCTGAGCTATTTGTCTCGCTGACACTTGATTTCTATTCCTGCTGGGGGTCTTTCCTATTCCCTTCTGCCTTTGTAGTGTCAGACTTCTGGTTTGGTCTTAATTTTGGATAGGCTCTTTTTAAAAGAGTACCTTGAAAAGAAAATCTAAGAAACCAGCTTTACTGTTGGACTATTTCTTTATGACTATCACATCTCTGGAAAAGTCATTAAACCTGATGTCTTTTGTGTGTGTGTTATACAGATAACCTTTATTTGCTTTACCCATCTGAATTCTGTTTAGACAGGTGGATCATCTCCCTAGTAAGGTGTTTGAAACAACCTAATCTGGCTAGTATGTTAGGATCTGGTCCCCTGAACGAGTCATTGGTCTTCTCTGAGAGCAGGTGAATCAGGATTGCAAGGTGAGAACACACTGAGATGAATTTCCATTTTACAGATTAAATAGTAATTCATGTCCATGCTTATAAAAATACTTTTACAAGTTTAAAAGTATACAACATAAAAATTGGAGGACTCTCTCAATATGTGCTTGAAACGGCCAGGGTAAACACCCCTAGCAGTTGGGTGTGTATCTTTTAGACATTTTTCAATACATATTTAAATAAACAAATCCATTTATTTTAAAATTTGAATCATATATACGATGTATATGTATATATGTGTGTGTACATAGACACTATTTTCACTTATATCAGGGCAAATTTTGCATATATATTATTTTTCACTTATATCAGGATAAAATTTGCATGTTTTGATTCTCAAACGCAGGGTCTCAGGAAGATCAAGGGAAAGGATAGGAGTAATTACATTTTTATTGTAAAGCTTTTTCATTTTACCTAAGTTAAGGGAAACCAAATTATTGTGGTTTTCGTGAGGGCAGACTTTACTATTCTTTCAGAATTCTCCCTAATCTCTACAGTAGTGAAAAGTTCTAATTGTGAAATAGGTTTAAATTCTGTGTAGTTTTCCAGATTTTATCTGGCTGTTTTATTCCATTTTACTCTTTACTGTTTTTGTAAGCAGTATTATTGCGATTCATTTATATGCTTTTTTTCTCACAAGGGAAACATTAAAAGCAGGACTAGCTTCATCTAAATTGAAGTAGAGATAATAATAGTTTCTTTGAAATAGCCTAGATCTAAGTATACAGTGCAGAATGACAGCCTTCGTTTCTGTTGTCATGACGGTCTCGGAGAGGATCTGCCAAGTTACTGCGTATCTTTACAATTACAGTATTTGCAGTAGAAAAATTAGACCATGGTATTGTTTCAAAACATGTCAATCCAATATTCATGGAGAAGAAAACAATAGTTTTCATAGTACAGATGATAAATTATATACTTATTAAAGCGTTACCGTCTGTATCATCATAGACTCGGTTTGATGTTGAAACATGGTTATTTAAACAATTACTTTAAACCTGGTATTTTTGAGAGGGGGTTGTAGTTCCATGAATGTGGGTGACAGATACAGGGCAGGACAAATAGTTCAAAGGGAAGATTTAAATTGTGTATAGCTTTGGGGGTTGTTAGAAGTAGAAGTAATTCTGCCTGTGATAGAAGAGACTTAACCAAGAAGTCTGTGTAGCAGTAAGATGGCAGATTTCTTCTGATTTTATCTGGGTGTCATAATTAGGCATTTTGCTGGAGGTGTTTTCTGGATAAGTGATGTATTGGCAAGGCTTTCCTGGAGCTTGGAGATAAATGGACCGGGTAGCTGCCGCCTCCTGGAGAGGTAAATAGAAATCAGTTTTCATTGTTATCTGTTCGCTGACCTCCGAAGGCACAGATGTGAGCTTTCTTTTCAGAGGGAATCAAGTATTCACCCTTAAGGAAAAGGATGTTTTTAATACAATAATATTAATGTGTGTGAAATGAGAAAACCATCTATGGATACTTATACTATTGCTACCTGTGAGCATTATTTATTGACCTGTGACTTGGTCAGAGCTTCAGCTGTGAGAGGAATATTGCTAATGGATTCGTGTAATAACATTTGTCATTAAAAAGTCACATCACAATGAATAGATTCAGAATTCATTGAGTCCCCTTGCTCTGTGTCACACTCACCGCTCTGTGACAACCTTCATTTCCTATTTAGCAAATCCAAGCCTGGTAGCTCCAGCCCCAGGAAGTTGTTAAAGCAATTAAAGGCTTCTGTCTCCCAGCACATTGCTTGGTTACCATAGTATCCTCTGCCTCCAAGTCTCTCCTGATGATGTCAGTATGCATACAGGGGTTGTTCAGAGCATCTACGTGGGGATGATTCACCCTGCAATAAAGCCCCTCTCTCGGTGCTGGGTTTTCAGTGTGATTTCAGAGGTCCCTAGAAATGGAAGGTAAGTGCCTTCTTTTGCATATCAGAGAATTACTGAATGCCTCTATTATTCTGTTTTAGGTATATGAATGGTTTCGTGCTTTCTAAGACACATTACTACTTCCTGAAATCATAATGTATTGGAGCATTTCAAGTCAATTTCCTAGAACAGACACAGTTTGTACTTAGTGTGTGTGTGTGTGTGTGTGTGTGTGTGCACGTGGGACAGACATAAAAATAACTGTGAATGCACAATGTAACGCCTGCTACTCTCCCTGGTTAGCAGCAATAGCGAACACAGAGCTTTTAATTTCAAACTATTTAAATTATATAAATGTCTTAAAGTATTTTGACAGGTGTCACAGTGCAAATGGGGCTATATTTCAAGTGTGTGAATTGTGTATTTTTTGTTGATACTTTATGTTTTATCCAGCTTAAACAATATTAACATTTGAAAGGTCTAAGGTGATATTGGAGGACATTATTAGAAAGAAGGGCCAAGTTAGATTGAGAATTTTTATGTTAGAGAAATAAAAACTTACATTGTAGGACAAAGATATAGTTACGGGGCAATATATGAAGTTGCAAGTATATTGATAACCATTATTGCATACTTATTTCATACTTTTATGGTTTTCAAAAATTCTCACAGTTTGATGGTAAAATAATTCTCCTATTTTGTGATAAATAAATTAGTGCTTCATAAAAGTTCTATGGAACATAGCGAGGCTTCTTAAGGACAAGACAGCTGTGTTCCGCTTTTTGAGAAGAATACTGTAGAATCACTTGCAACATTCAAATGGAAGAGCCCTGAATGACTATTTCCTTTGAAAAGTTAGTTTCTATTTTGGTTGTTTTACTCCATATGCCTCAGGAACAAACAGTAAATGATGCACACAAGACAGGTTTCTTCCTACCCACTTATTTCTGAATCTCTCCATTCTGAGAGTTCATGTGGCAACGTTAGTTGTGCATTATTTCTTCCTCTTGATTCCCAAGGGATAGTTTTAGTATCTCCTGTGAAGAATGCAAAATTGTGTTTAAATGGAGGTGGTAGGTAAAGGCAGTTTCCAATTAATTAATGGATATCTTTGCAAGACAAAGAATGAGAATGGAGTGGACGGGGCAGGGAACTCTCCCATGTCTTTAGGTAGCTTACCTTTATTCTGTGTAGGAGGTAGACAGATGGCTTTTTTGAGATGTTGGTAAATGGTTTAGACTGTCCCTTTCTAGAGAGATGTTGATTAAAATTGACATTTTGTTTTGTGTGTTTTTGGAGTTTCCTGGAATATACCCTGTTGTCTAACTTAGCTTTGCTTTTGTGTGAGATTGTATTAGTGGACTGCTGATACTCTTCATTCCCCTTGCTGTAAAGAATCAGTGAGAAATACCGTTGTGGGAGTGTAAAAATAGGTTAAAAATTTTAAGTTTAGTTGCTTGATTGTGAAGATAGCTGTCTTATCTTAAACATCATAAATGATTATTTAGTGAATTTCTTTCTGCCCTGAAAACATGCTAAAATGCTTTGACTTTTCATTTCTTTTCTATATTCATACTTAATCCTGCTTTTGTATTTGAAAATTTGCTAGTTAAGTGCTATTAAAATGTTTCTAAAAAGTAGAGATAACTTTGATACTACCTAATGTAGGTTATGGCAGGTTAAGTATTAAAGAAATTGAATCTATATAGTAAACTGTTTCCATACTTTTAAAAATCCCTTTTATTGAAACACTTTCATAATGCTTATGTTGAAAAGAAGACTGTTATATTTCAGGATCTGTTATATCAGGGCTTTGCTCTTTGTTGTATTAATGTTTTGGGTGATATAATTTAATCTACTGAATAGCTAACTCTGCAATAAAAAAATAATACTTATGCAGCTTTGAACCCTTGAGATATCCATGAAAATATTCTCCTGCCGACTTAACCGATACAAGTAGCAGTTTATATAGAGTGCCCTATAAAGATTACAGTTTTCTTCATGCTTCAGTCAGGAAGTGTTTCCAAGCACTTTTAGGCAGAGTGGTTTTAAAAATTGGTTTAGCAGAGTATTCATTTTATTTTTATATCATAATAAGAATGTTTTAAGTTTTACAGATATTTAAACTTATTCCTGCTGAAATGTGAAAATGCCAGGTCTGTAGACTTGGTAAAGCATGAGACGATGACATATGGCAGAAAAGAGGATCATTTTGGCTCTCTGCAGAAGATAAGTTAAAACAAACCAGTATCCAAAAGAATTAGAGGAAGCTGTGTGGGGAACATGGACCTGGAAATAAACATTTTGTCCAATGACAGGACTGAAACTCAAGCTGTGAGGAATTGATTACGTGCTTCGCCCAGTTCCTGTGTTCATTTAATAGCAGAGCCAGGGCTGGGACCTGGACACCCACACTCACAGGCGGGTTTTTCGTTTGCATGGCAGCACAGTCCCTAGTTGGAATTGAGTACTTTTTTCTTAGGCAACTTTTCCCCCACAAGAGAAGTGATTAAAACAATACAATAGCTAGGAAAGTGTATTAGTTTTCTTTTGTTGCTGTAACAAATGACTTGCAAACCTGGTTGTTTAAAGAATGCACATTTATTGTCTTATAGCTCTGTTGGTTAGAAGCCTGACACAGGTCCCGGTGGACTACAGAATCAAGATGTCAGCAGGGTAATATTTCTTTCTGGAGGCTCTAGGGGAGAATCCATTTTCTTGTCTTTTCCAGCCTTTATGGGCCACCTGCATTCCTTGGCTCATGGCCACCCTCCTTAATCTTCACAGCTAGGAATGCAGACCCAATCCTTAAACAGCTATCTCTCTGATTCTGCACAGCTGGGGAAGGTTCTCCCCATTAAAGAACTTGGGTGATTAAACTGGGCCCGTCAGGATAACCCAGAATAATCTTACCATTTTAAGGTCTTTAACTTTTAATCATATATGCAGAGTTCTTTCTCTCATGTAAAGAAACATATTCACAGGTTCTGGGAATTAGGACACAGACATCTTTGGGGACCATTATTCTGCCCACCACAGAAAGATTACAAAATGCATGGCTGATTCTATCTATATTAAATTGACAAATCATTTTTACTGACAACTATAAGTTACACTGGTGATTGACAATACAGTCGTCCCTCGTTTATCGCGGTTAATCCGTTCCAGACTCCAGTGGTTGCACCTGGCGTTGAAGGATTCCTGGGGTGCTCGACTATGTAGGCCTACAGTCCATACGTACAGTAATTTTAATTTTAATTGTAGTACAGGGGTGTATAATTGACTCAGACAACCGAGCGCACGCTGTATCATTTTCACTGTCTCGATCAACTTTTTAATGACTATATTTGAAAAAACCACGATAGAGTGAAGCCGCGAAAGTCGAAGCGCGAAGTGGCGAGGGACGACTGTAGAGACCGTGACATTTTGACCTAATTGGGTGGATGCAGTCTTCCCCAAGGATATTAAGATGCCTCAAGATAGTTAATGAGCGAAAATCAGATTTGAAAGAAATGTTTCACCAACTCAAACATTCAAAACTCTGAGGTGCAGGTGTGAGTCTTATAAAGTGACACTATTCTCAGTTTAATATTTTTAGTGAGACGCTCACGTCAGATGAAGTTAATTAAACAAAACTGATTTGGGATTGCAAAAATTCCATTAGTTAACTCCTCTGTGAATGAGCCTGGATTTCTTTCGAAGCTGAAGGGTAATGGCTGGGCCACTAGAGACCCAAATGCGAGATCTAGCAACCCTGAGTTTTGAATAACACTCGTTCACTGAGCTGGCATTAAGCCATATGAGTCACAAGACTCAGCCGATGAATCTGGCAGGTGAGCCTTACGTGGTTTCCTAGGAAAGGCTCAATATATTATCGTGATAAATAGCGCTGGACTTGAGGCCAACAGCTGCAAAAATAGTTTCTTTCATTGTTCACATCCTGTGTTTATCATAAATTTGAGCCACCTCATGGCACCTGGGTCCATCCATACTAAGCGTAAGATAATTTATATCTAGTAGTGGTTTTTAATCCTTCTTTGCTAAACAGAAGTGGTGAAAGACACAGGAGAGAAACTACTTTCGCATATTTTGGACAGAAAACCTAAAATTGCGTTTTGCTGTGGTTCTCTCAAGTAAAGGAGGTGAAAGGAAAACCAGCTGTTTTCCTGCTTGTATTTCTTTTTATTTTTAGACTTATTTTCTTCAGGACAACTGGACAGTACTGTCTGACCTTTGCTTAGAAGAAGGGCTTGTGGAAGGCCCCTTTCTTTGTAAGAAATAATCATTTTGACATTGTTTCTTTTTCATACTAGAGGAGTACAACAACCTTAGGATTGTATATAAAAGCAACCTCTGATTTTATGCCATCATGGGATTTATTTGTCAATCAAACTATCATTGTTCAAAGAGAAGATGTTATTTGACAATGAAGTTAAAATTAAAATCAGCTAGTTACACAATTCAATAAATGACAAAATAGCTATGCATCTATAGAAAGCATCTCTATAAATAAAAACATATATTTAGTTGAAAGAGTTTCTTATTTTATGCACATACTAAACTCACTTCGGTGTTTAGTTTCTTGTTATCTATCAATAGTATATACCATTTCAAGTGCTAATATAAATAAATAGAACTCAAACACCTGTAAACAAATATATACAGGATTTTCAATTTAACACTAAATTTCCCCAACTATGGTAAATTAGAATGAGTAGAGATCAAACCTTTGTTTCCTTGAGAGAGAGAGAGAGAGAGAGCGAGAGAGAGAGAGAGAGACAGAGAGAGACAGAGAGAGAGAGAGAGAGAGAGACTCCACCAAGCAGCTGCATTCTCTGTGATAGAAGAGATTGTTTAATCTTTAAATCATTTTGAACTGGCTCAGTTGCTTTACTGATCCTTTAACTTTGTTAAAAATTATCTTAAAAGTTTATCTTTGAGAGAGATCAGAGATAAAGGCAGTAATGGAGAGGCGAGTTTTGAGGATCTGAGTGGTATTTGGTCAGTGGTATTTGATAAGATGGAAGGAGACTTCAAAATCAGAAACTTCAAAGACTGTTTTGATTTCTAATTGACTGGAAACTAGCTCTGCAATTTTAGGTCTAGGGGGACTTTCCTGGAATGGAAGTAAAGGCAGCCAGCAAGTCAGTGAAGGAGCAAGGAAGCAATCCTGTCTTCTGGCTACAGAGGCTCTGCTGGTCTGGGAGCCACCAGAAGCTCTGCTCATTTTCTGCACTGACCTCACCTTCAGCTATGTCCTTTAACTTACTGTTGCTTTAATTTGATGTTCATCAATAATTGCAAAGAAAAAAACAGTTATTGAAATTATTTATGAAGAGATTTCTGTTATTTTAATTTGTGGAGTGGCCCTATTTCTGCCAGTTTCTGATATGGACCCCCCCCCCAATTAATTCCTCTAAAATAGCTGCAGCAGAGTGAGGATTAATGGAAATAAAGGGTGCCCGTTCTGCAAGCAAAATCTGTGGCCTGGAGCTGTTAGGGAGAAGGGAGATCGAGCAGCAATACCTTGAAGGGCACGAGGGCATGGGACAGAAGCTTGCCTTCTGAGGCGTGTTTGCTGTGACCACTACTTTGTAGGACTGTCCAGGAGGTGGGGAAGATTAGAGAGAACTGTGCCCCATGCCTGGTGCTTACTGTCTGTCCTAGATGACTTTACAAAAAACCTAAGCCTGTTTTGGGGGCTGGAGGTTGGTTCCTGGGTTTTACCATAGCCGTGCTGGAAAATAGATGCTTTTTCTCCATGACAGGGTACAGGGGAGGGGAGGCGATCAGGGACCATCAGGCAGCCTTCAGTATTCATAAGGGAATGAGCTCACCAACCAAAAGATTTTTATAAGTTCAAACCTTTCAACAACAAATACATACCACTAATAAAGCTCAAAAATTTCCCTGGGAGAGAAAGTGATAGAGGAATATGACTCACCAATTGGAACATTAGAGTATGACAGGAGTCGTGCGGCATTGTTTTCCTTACTGGCAAAGGTCAGTCTTCAATCAAAATGCAATCTCAGTAATTACTATTGAATGCCCTCATGTTCATGACAGTACACTAAGCACAATGCAGAATTAATCAAAGGACAATGCAACCTCAGATTTCAAGGAGTTTCAGCTGAGAGCAGAGCTATATATGGAGAAAAACTTCCTTATCACTGAATAACTATTATTGTTTTATTTTCATGGTAATTTTAGCCAGTTGGCAAATTCCAGTTGAGATTTGGTAAATTCATTTTATTTGCATTCAACTGAAAAGTAAATTTATCCTAAAATTCTAAATGAACAGATGTGTTTTCTTGATGGCAGACCTACTGTTATCCTGTTAAGCTTTTTATTCCCCAACCTCATAGTCCCCTTTGCCTGACTTTAAAATTCACATTTCTTGCCTGGCCGGTGTGGCTCAGTGGCTGAGCATCGACCCATGCACCAAGAGGTCGCTGTTTGATTCCCGGTCAGGGCACATGCCCAGGTTGTGGGCCAGATCCCCAGTGGGGGGCATGCAGGAGGCGGCCAGTCGATGTTCTCTCTCATCAATGTTTCTGTCTCTCTCTCCCTCTCCTTTCCTTTCTCTCTAAAATCAATAAAGAAAAAAATAAAAAAAAATAAAATTCATATTTCTTTCTCTGGTGTGCTCTCATAAATGTCACACACACACACACACACACACACACACACAACACACACACACTCTCATCACATACACAGTTACTTTACAGCAAATGATTCCCATCCTAGTCCTTCTCTTTACTCTCGTTTCCGTCTTCGTTTAGGCTCCCTGTACCATTCATTGTCCATTCATTGTAAGCAACCCAGCTCCAGTTTACTGACTGCCTACTGAGTGTAAGGCACCGCACTCCACACTGAAGCCTCTGTCTCATTTTCTCCCCCTGAAGTTCATTCTGATGAGTAGAAGGCTGGTAAAATTAAGATACAATTTGCAAACCTAGAAGATACAATTTGCAAACCTAGAAGAAGGGAACTGAAACAGCACTGAGATTGTGCTGGGAAATTGGAGTCTTGTGAAGTCAATAGGATAAGGTAAAGAAGCAGCAACAGCGGAATTATTTTGTGTTTTATCAGGCATTTTATGTTGAGCAAAATAGATTGCCATATTTGCACATGGAAACTTCTGCACTAAATTACCAGTTTATCCTTTTCAACTGGTTAATACCCAGATTTAAAAACCTCAAAACCTTGCACTTCTTTGACATCACCTGCAACTATTTCTCAATCCTGCCCATTCTCTGGCCACCATTTCTCATTCATGCCTGCTAAACTTTTAAAGTGAAATCCCTACATTCCATTTAGAAACAACTTGTGTTTTATAAATGAAACTTAAAGAGGAAGATGCTCTTATGCCAAGAATCAACATATATTAAACTTGATAATTATCTAGAATCACCTTCTAACATGTTAGCCCTATGAGGATTTTCCAGTTTTTAACCATCGTTGAAAGACTGATTGTGCAGAAACAAGAGCTTGAAATTTGTACAGATTTAGTAAAATGTTAAAATTTGAAGAATAATTGATTTTTGTGGTCAGTGTATTTTTCATTGTAACACTCTCCTGTATTGATTTTGTTTTCAGTCTGTGGTCTTTAAGTGTTATAGCAGATATCTCACTGGTTTTTGCCTGAAGATTTTTTCATCTTTGCAGTAATGTCAAAGAAATGTAGGTTAGTGGGTTTTAACCTGGAAATTTGGCAAAAAGAAAAAGATAATTCTTGATGAAAGGTTTCCCTAAGTTATCCAGAAATTTATACTTAACCTTCCTGACAGCCAGTAATGATCAGATTGCAGTTACTTTTCAGAGGTGTTTACCCTGAGTTGAGGTTTTTTAAAAAAAATAAATATATTTTCTTTATTGATTTTTAGAGACAAAGGAATGGAGAGGGAGAGAGAGCTAGAAACATTGATGAGAGAGAACATCGATTGGCCACCTCCTGCATGCCCCCAACTGGGGATCGGGCCCAAAACCTGGGCATGTGCCCTGACCAGAAATTGAACCAGCGACCTCTTGGTGCATGGGTCGATGCTCAACTACTGAGCCACACCAGCCGGGCCTGAGTTGAGGTTTTTTTCCTGTTGATCTGAATCATGAATTAACTCTCATGTTAATCTAGTTGTTTACTTCAGAAGTCAGTCTGTCAGCCTGTGTAAAATTACTATGTTCCTGCTAGACACACATTTTTTAAATGCTTCTATTGATTTTTTAGAGAGCAAGGAAGGGAGAGACAGAAACATCGATGTGAGAAACATCAATTGGCTGCCTCCTGCACGCCCCCTACTGGGGATCGAGCCCACAACCCCAGCCATGTGCCCTGACCGGAAATCGAACTGGGACCTCTCAGTCCAGGGGACGATGATCAATCCACTGAGCCACACCGGCCGGGCTAGACACACATTTTTAATTCTTTGTCACAAAAGCGATATTCGGCTCAGAGAATTCAGGCATCCCCTGCTTCAAGGAACTTACATTCTAATGAGAGAGATGAGATGAGAACACAAGGAATGTGATTCCACACTGATAGAAACATACATTTCTCTGTCCCTCTTTATAGCAAAACTGCTCAAGTGTGGCCCATGCATTTGTCTGTGGTACGATTCCTTCTGGTCTGCTGAACCCATTCCTTTCAGAACCCACCTCTGCACCAAAACTGCTCATGCCAGGGTCATGAGTGGCTGTCAGGTCATTGCTGTGGTCAGTTTTCAGCCGTCCTCAGAACTGGCTTTCAGTGTCATTTGAAAGAGTTGATCATTTTCTACTACCAGTACCACGTTCTTCTGGTTTTCCTTCAGCTTCACTTGCTCTTCTTCCCCATCCTGTTCGCTGGGTTTTCATCATCTTCCTGACTCTAAAAGATGGAATATCTGAGGACACAGTCCTTGCTCCTGGTTTCTTCTCTGTTGAAACTCACTCTCTCAGTCAATGCATGCAGTCTCTTGGCTTTAAGTTCCCTCTGCACACTGACAGCTTCCAAATTCATATTCTGATCCAAACCTCTCTCTGGAGCTCTAGACAACTTGAGGAGTATCTAAAACACATCCTAAACATAGTATGTCCCAGACTCCTCATCCCCCTGTGCCGAGCCTGCTCTCTCTACAGGCTTTCCTATATCAGTGATCCCAGAAATAATCAATGGAAACATTTTGGTATATGTCTTTCCAGGCTCATGTGGGTGTGTGTGTTTATTTCTCACCACCACTCGTGATATCATCTTGTGTTTCAATATCATTCTATTTTATTTTCGGTCACCCTACCACCCCCACCATTTCCTGAACATGTTTTATATACCCTTGAATCTTCTTTGGAAACCTAGCATTTAGTAGCTACTTGGTTATATCATAATTTACTAACTTCCCTTACTAGTAAACATTGAATTGCTCCCATGACTTACTATCATAATATAAACTATGACTACTATTCCCATTACAAAAAAGAAGGAAAACAAGCACTTCATTCTGGTTGTACACTATCCCAATATGATAGCCACTAAGCATATGTGGCCCTTGAGCACTCTGACTAGTCCAAATTAAGATGTACTGTAAATGTAACATACACTCCTGATCTAAAAAACTTAGTTCAAAAAATGTAAAATATCTTATTAGTAACTTTTTATATTGATTACTTGTTGAAATAGTATTTTGTTTATGGGGCTAAATAAGGATATTTAAAACATCAATTTCATCTCTGTCCTTTTTTTTAAAATGTGACTACGAAAACTAAAGATTAAATGTGTGGCACACACTTTATTTCTATTGTACAGCACTGTTTTAGTTGCTCAGCTTAAAAACCTTGGAGTTTTCCTTTCCTCCCCTCTTCCTCTTACACTGCAAACCCTGTGAGTGCTACCGTTAAAGTATATCCAGAATCTGACCACCTTTAACCCCCGTGGTTCCCCCTCAGGTCCAAGCCACCATCAGCTCTTGCTTAGCTTCTTGCAACAGCCTTTTGACTTGTCTGTAGGCTTTTGCAGCCTAATCTCAATAGAGTGGCAAAGTGATTCTTTGGAAACATGTCAGACCATGTCTCTCCTCTTCTCAGAACCTTCCAACGGCTTCTTATCTTGAGAGTAAAAGTCGAGTCCTAAAAAATCTGGCGCCCGTGTATCTCTTGGATTTTATTTCTGCACTCTCCCTATCATAAGCCAAACATGTTTCCCACTTTGGGTCTTTCGATTTGCTCTTCCTCAGACCAGAGTCTCTTCCTCCAGATATCTGCAGGGCCCATGCCTTCCCCTCCTTCAGGTCTTTGCTGCTTTGTGAAACCTATACTGAACACCCCGTTTAATTATGAACTTATTCTACCCAACAGCACCCCAACAATCCAGCACCTTTTCTTGCTTTTTTTTTTCTGCTTCTCAGTATTTATTAATATCTAACATAATGCATATTTTTTGCATTGATTGAACTCATTTTCTGTCTTTCTCTACCAGAACATAAGTTTCATGAAGGCAGGAAACTGTTTTATTCACTGCTATATTACCAGCCGTGAGAACAATGTTTAGCACATATCAAATGATAAGTAACTATTTGTTGAATGGATGAGGAAATGAATGTATTAGTTCCACAAGTGTTCCAGGGATTTGAAGAGAGAAAGACTACAGGTGTTTCAGGAGATAAGAGGACTGTTGCTTCCTATTCTGAAATTAACTGGGAGATAAGACTGGGTGGGCAGGGTGGGACATTGTGACAGAGGGCCTGAAATCCTAGGCTAAGGGGTCTATATTTAATTCAGTGGAAGATAAGGAGCCATTGAAATCCTTTCATCAAAAGCAGAGCAGATTAAAGTTTACTTCATCTTATAGTTGAGAGAATGAATAGGTGGAGAGACAGTTGATATCTGTGCATAAAAGAATAATTGCTGAGATCATGGCGAGACCAGAGACAAGATGACCAGTTGAATGGATAATAATGTAGTCATGCAGTTGAGATCTAAGAACTTGCTAGCTGTAAAAGTGAAAGAAAAAGATGCTAAAATCATCTGGTGTCAGAAGCTGTAGGATTTGGCAACAGATTGCATGTGGGTATGGAGGGACAAGTAGTTAAAGATGACTTTGCTAGTCCTATGACAGAGTTGATAGGGAGATAAGAAGGAACGAGGAAACCTGAAGGAGGCAAGTCTAGAGGGAAGTTGATGATTTCAGTCTTGGGAAGTCTTTAGCTTGAAGAGAGATGTCCCCTGAATCCTGAAATGTTTCATGTGCGTTTCCAGTCTCCTCAACAGTAAGTGCACATTTGACCAAGCTTGGGAGCTTCTGCCTCTGAATTCGTGCTGTGCAGGTATTCTGGGAAAGACGATAGAAAAAGGACACTGCTTTTATTTGCCAATGGAAATCTCATGAACCCAACTTTAGATTTGCATACTACAGAAACATTAGTTACCCCCAAAGTATACCCCCTAATAACAACCTGGCGCACTGAAAGGGATTATGTCTAGTATAGAGTATTTGCTTGCTGCTAATTGGGAATGTTGGGATTGGCATGTTTGGAGCAGTCAATGGACTCAAACTGAATTATTTTAGTCATGTTTGCAAAGAAACTCACAGAATGCCTTTTAAATTATTTTTGTTGTGAAATTATATTTTCTGCTTCATAGTCTTTAAAAAATAAGTCTGCATGCTATTGCTTGTTCTAAAACTTTCTGTACTAACATCAGGGAGCCTTAACTAAAGGTGCTTTAGATGCTTGGTCAGTGGTTGTGGGCATGGGAGATATCCTCATCAATTTCTTCTGGTACTTAAGGACAGGCTCAAATTATTGACATTGCCATTGACTTTATTTCTTATTTTTTTATTGTTGGTGCCAGGTCTTCATTTATTGTTGTGACTGCACCTCAGAGGTAGCTTGTTCTGCGATTTTTTCACTTAAAACATAAGCTGTAGGAAAAAACTCAAGAAACTTAGACCAAGCTAAACTTTTAACCACTGTACAGGAAATGAAGAGTTTTATGTATTGTTACCAATTGTCTGCTCCCTGAACTGTCTGATTTGATTCATTCATCAGATATTTATTGTGAATCAACTATGTGTGAAGAGTATTTATCTACAAAAAATCATGTCTTCATGGATTTTACATTTTAGTGGGAGAAGACTGACATGAAAATAATATTAACTATTAGGATAGTTAGCACTAAGTAGAAAAATAAAAGGAAATATAGGTAGGGAGTGATGGGGTGTTTGTGTTTCCAGTTTTAGTTTCGTTGGTCAGAGAATGATTCATTGAGGGTCACAGTTGAACAAGACCTAAAGGAGGTCATGGATGAAAAAGCAGCCATGCAGACAGCTGTGGGGAGACTGTTTCAGCCATCTCCCGAGCAAGGGAACAGGCCAGATGTGTGTGCCAGATGTGTTTGAGTAACAATCAGGAGGTCAGTGTCTGGGGTGGGGTGCATGAGGGTGCGAGTAGCCAGAGATGGGATTGGCAGGTAACGGGAACCAGCTTGTGCAGGACCCTCTGAGTCCTGGTGAGAGCAGACAGCACTGGGAGGTCTGAGCACAGCGGTAACGTGGTCTGACTTGCCTTTCACACGGCTCACCTTGTCTGCTGTTTTAAACTAGACTGTGAGGGGCCAAGAATGGAAGTGGGGAGATCAGTTGGGAGGAACTGTGATAACCTTGGTGAGAGATGATAGGGACCAGGGAGCAATGGAGACAAGAGCTCAGATTCTGAATATGTTTTGAAGGTAGAGTGGAGAGGGTGTGCGGAAGGATTGGGGCATGAAATAGAAGGCTAAGGATGACTCCAAAGTTTTTTGGCCTGAACGTTGACAGGGTGGAGTATCTGTAGAGCAGGTTAGAAAACCTTGTATGATATTTCTTGATTGTTTTCGATGAAATATAAAATAGTTAACTTTGGTTTGCTTTTGCCTTGAGTCATTGTTTAGTTCCTACGGGTTATGAATGTTGAAGAATGTACTTTCACTCACCGGTCACCCGCCAGGGTTTTTTTTTTTTTTTATAAATTCTTAATTTAAAATCCCTCCTTCTCCCATGTAAAGAATCTATTATTTTCTGAAACTTGTATCCACCTGCCTCCTCACCATTTTATTTAATTGAACTATTAGCTGCAATTATAAAATTATTTTCATATATACATTTATTTGTGTGGGAAAATAAACCTTTAATGTAGCAATGTAACAAAGAGTATAATCTATTTTATTCTCCAGATTTAATAATATGATCTAATAAATAACTTGTTATATGGAGAACACATTTTCTTTAAAAGGTAATTGCAATTTGTTGGAGCAGGGAAAGGAACTGGGTGATGTGACTTCTAGTCTTGTAAAAATTTTAAGTTAAAAAAAAAAAGGAAAAAAAAGATTGCCAGTTATTGAAAAGTTTTATTGTATTAGATTGGCTACCTAGTTACCCTGATAGGTGGATGAGGTAGCATTTAATTGAGGATCAAGGTTCTGATCATTATAAAATGGTGGTGATTTTAGGGTTATAATGGTGATCTTTGAGATCTATTTGAAAAGTTTTGTGTTTTTAGAACATTTTGAAAGTGTTTCTCTTAATATACTCAATTCTGAATTATCCATGCTTATGGAAGTCTGATGTTGAATTGATATCTGAATTCCATAGTCAATCTGAAAATTGACTCAAGGCAAGAAGCCTAAGTCTTTTCCAATGTGACAGAGAGTTAGCATACACTGTCTCATCAGGACTTATTCTGGGTATATAAAGGAAAATAAGCCGGGCCGGTGTGGCTCAGTGGTTGAGCGTCGACCCATGCACCAGGAGGTCGCTGGTTTGATTCCCGGTCAGGGCACATGCCCAGGTTATGGGTCTGATCCCCAGTAGGGGGCATGCAGGAGGCGGCCAGTCGATGTTCTCTCTTATCAATGTTTCTATCTTTCTCTCCCTCTCCCTTCCTCTCTCTCTAAAATCAATAAAGAGAAAAAAATTTTAAAAATAAAATAAAATTATGAGAAGATAGGTATCATTAAGTGTAGGGATAATTTGGATAAGAAAAAAATAAACTGCATCATTTTAGCTGAAGGTAAGTATTTTCTATACGATTATATAAACTTTCTAATTATTCAATATAAAAAGAAACATAATTTTTCAATTAATTATAAAAATAAACCAAACTTCTACAGTCATAAGAGCAGCCATTTCTGTCACCTTTTAACATGCTCAAATCTTTCCACCCTGTCTCTCCTTTCAGATACTCACCCATCTCCCTCTTTCTCCTATTCCTTCCCCTTCTCCCTCTCTCCTCTCTCCTTTCATTGCCAAACTGCTACCTACTTTACATCTCATTTATTCAAACTGCTACCCACTTCTTCACTGCTCACTAATTCATTTCAACCTGCTGCAAACCTATACTGTACAAAGTCACCAGTAACTATTCCATAGCTAAATGTGTTGTGCCCTTTTCTGACCTTATCCCAAATAACCTCTTGGTAGTGTTTGGCCCTGCAGATCACCATTCCCAAGAGATAAATAGGCATGAGGAAGCGTTACGAACTGTCAAGAGTCCTTGCCTTTCCGCATGCTGCCTTCTTTCTGGTATGATCTTCCCTTCTGCCTTACTTATTCCAGTGAAAGCCCACTTATCTCTCTGAAAGTTTCCCTGCATCCTAACAAGATTAATTATTCCCTCCTCTTGCCACCAGTCATGTCCCTTGTTCATATGTCTTATTGTATGTGTGTCTTTGTTTTGCATTCAGTTATTTATGGCATTGGCCACTTAGCTAGACTGAGATCGTTCAGGACAGGGGCCATCTTTGTTCATCTTTATATTTCAACTCTCAACATATAATAAACACTTATTGGATGAATGAATGAATTTTGTTATGGTGCACATTAAGAGTTTAGAAATATTTTCACTGTCAATATTTGTGTGTGCTCACACCCCTTGTCAAATTTCAAAACATAACTGAAACATTGAAATTGCTATGAATCTCTGAACTTACTCCCTAATCCTTGATGCCAAATATTTGGTGCTAGGGAGAGGGTTGAAGAGAAGACTGAGTTGGGAGAACACCAAATGGAAAGAAAAGGGAGATTTCTTTCCCTCTAATCCCTCCCTGTATGCCTGTCTGCTTACTTGCACGTCCTAGTTATAGTGAGTTCCTGAGACCCGACCTCCGGGCTAGAAGTGCCAACTTTAAGTCATATCTGTACTTTCACATTTTCTGTTCACACAGCAGTGAGATAAGGCAAGTCCCAGAATAAATTCATTTATAAAAATAATAGCAAACAGGAAACAAAAGAGAACAACAGCAAGACAACCTAATATTTGGGAGAAAATGAAGTGTGTCACTTGTTAGAAAACTTCTGACAGTTCTGGTATTTCTTTTAATAAAATAAAATGTTATAATAATATGAATATAAGAATCTATCAACAAATACAATAATATAAATATATAAATATGTACATTTGGTAATTTTCTCATTTTATTGAATTTTATTTAGTAGGATTCCTGTGAGGTGTCCAAACTATTTGGATAATAATTAACTTTTCAGATCTTACCTCTTAACTTTTCATATATATAATTCTTTCATATTCATTAGAATTGCCTTAAAGAAAGTGTGTAACACATGGAACTACAGTAAAATAAAAATAAATAGAAATATTTTTGAGAGGATATTTGTACTGTCACTCGATTTTGTTCTTAATTGACAGTGTGTTTTTTTTTTTTGTTTGTTTGTTTTTGCCAGTACTGGGTATGGCAGTTTTTACTTTCATGTATGAAAGAAAGTATGTGTATGTCTCTTGTACTCTGTGGAAATGTGCAGCTATGGCAGTTACACTGGATGGTTTTGCTGTAGTAATTAAAACACAGATGGAGCCCATTGCTTCCCCAAGCATTTGATTGGCAGATACTCTGTGATCCACACGTCTCTCAGCCGAACCATCGGCACCATCTGCCTCCAGTCAGCTGGGAGAGGGTGGGTGCAGCGGAATTTCCTGATCACATGCACCAGTTTGACTGGAGTATATTCCTCTTGCAGAAGCTATGAAATGATTTATGAAAAATGACATATAAAATATAAGGGTTATCCTGACAGCCAGTTTGCAACTTAATGAAATATTCATTAATAAATGCTTTCTGAAGTTCACCACTCCTTTTCTTTGATTAGAATATTTGCAGCATAACAAAATCACTACATCTTAAAAAGCTAAAGTTTCTAAATAAATTGAGTGGATGGAGCATTTTGATTTTAGTGAGGTTATTAGAGATGATTTCAAATCAAGGTCCTGTGTTTTGAACCATGGGTGTAAGCACTAGTTACAAGTGAAAATACTTTAGTGTGCTGCGTGCTAAACCTAGCGCTAAAACACGTTAGAAGGATATGCTAATTTAAAATTTCTTGTATATTTAGAACTGTTAGAAATAAATGATAAATGGTACTTCTTTATTTAAATATTAAGATAGGAAATGAATAGAAAATTATGTTCATCTAATTTCGATGCAGGTAAGTGAATGTGGGTTGATTATTATCTCAAAAAACATACACTTAAGACACTGGAAGCACAGAAAAAAATGACATCTTTAAAAAGAAAAGGAAAAGTGTAATTATTTTATTGTCCTATATTTTGAAATGTATACTTATGCAAACATAAGTAAAGATTTGTAAATAATACACATGTATTATACATAATAACATGAATTCTATTCATAATTAAATAATGGAAAACCGATTTGAGTTCCATATCCCTGTCCAAATGGATAAATAATTATGGTTGCCAAGATGAAAAACATGCCATGTAGTACTTAGAGGGGAAATTGAATGAATTAGATTATTGCTCACAGAATGTTAGAGCAAAGAATAAAAGAATCAGATTGAAAAACATTGGAATACACTCATTGCTTATGGTTCCTGTGGAAACCCACTTATGTTAAGGGGCAAAAGTGACTTTTGGACTTTGGCAAGAAGTTAAAGTTTAAATTTGTACAGCTAACCGCTTCTCAGTTGGAGTGAAAACTACAATGAGTTTTGGAGGTGAACCAACAACAAAGAAGGAACATAATTATGACTGTATAGAAATGTATCATCTTCAATTACCAGAAATCTTTAAAGATAAGCTTTGAATTAGCCAAATATATAATCACCTCTATTCAAGCTTGTAATTTTTCAGGGTAAAGATTGAGAAAAGGAAGGGAGAAAAGAGTTAACTTTAGTTATTTAAAATGCATTTTAGTTTATGTAGTACACAGTTATCCCGAGGAGCCTACATTCTCATTAGGGGAAGTATGTAAATCATTTCTATACAACAATGCTGGGGTGTGTGTGTGTGTTGGGGGGGGGAGGAATGGGAGGAGGGTGTCAATGGGGGGAAAAGGAGAAACATCTGTAACAAAAATAAATTAAGTAAAAAAATAGAAGTAATGTGGTGGGTTTTTTTTTTTTAAAAAAAGAATAATTTCGACACAACAGATACAGCAGACTAGGATAAGTACCATAAACAAAGTGCCGTGGAAATTCAGAGAACAGGGGTCCCAGATTAAGAGGAGCCCAGGCCACGTGAACATCCCCTCACTCACTCAAGTTCCCCCACTCCCGTGGGCACTGTCTTCTTTCCCAACCTGTTCGTTCTTTCTGTGCCATTTTCACTGTGTCAGCATTTTCTAGACAGTTGACATTTGCAAACACCCATCCAATTATGATTCATATATATATATATATATATATAATGGATCTCCAGAGAACTGTACCCAGTGTCATTTGGTTAATAACAACCCACGTCTATTGAGTACTTACTGCATGCCAGACATCTGTCCAAATACTTTCTCATTTCATTCTCACAGCAACTGTATGAGGAAAGTACCATTATTATTACCCTATTTTGTGAATGAGGAAATTGCCTAAAATGACCCAGCTAATCCAGTAGTAGGATTGGGATCACTCCAGGCAGAATGCCAGATTACTGTGTTGTAGTGCCACTGAGGCCCACCCAGCTCCTAGAACTGGTCTGAGCGTGAAGAGTCAATTATCCCCCATCCCCACCCCCTCGGGATTTGAGCCCAAGGAAGGAGCAGCAGAGGAGACTGAGGAGAGCCTCATGATGAGAAATTATACTTTAAAAAGGGAAGAGGAGCTGAGAATGGCAATTACAGTCAGGAGAGACTGGGCAGGGGGTAGACTGTTTATGCACAGGCACCCACCCTGGCACACAGACTCCCTGCCATGCTTGCCCGCCCGGGTCCCTCCACCTTCTCCCTGTCTATGCCCCTCTACCTATGTCCAGTCTAAAGGCTCATGGGCACCTGAGAGACAATGTGAAGAAAATACTCCTTAGTGGAAAGGAAGTTTCATTTTATTAACCTTTTTCCAGTTAGAAGAGATTTCTGAGCACCTGGACTAGGTATTGAATAGGATGTGCAGGAGCAAATCTCTTACTTAAAATATGATAGAAAGTACACAGTCCTGAGGGAGTGTGAGCTCCCTTGTCTTAGTCCCAGGTTTCACACTAACCTGCTCGGATGTTTTGTTTCCTGGTGGGTAACATGAGGGATCTGAGCTATAAGTTCTACAGTCCCTACCAGCTCTGAAAAAACTTTGTGGTAGAAGGAGCTTACAAACTGTCAGAGCACACATGAAAAATGTATATAAAAATGTGTGTAAAAATTAAACTTATATATACTGAAGGAAATAAGAATAGAGGTTGTCCATGGGGAATTGACAGGGGTGGGAGTTGCCTACTGGTGTAGTGCTTACACAGGTGTATAATTTGTTAAAATTCACTGAATTACACATTTAAGATATGCATTTCATTCAAATACACAGCAAAGGAAAAATGTTGGGTACTGTAATGATGCATGTTAAAGTTGTATCTCAAAACAATGTGGAAGTTCCAAATAGCAAACTCCAAATCTCTAGAGAGGTGTGCAACATCAGGAAGGTGGTCCAAGACAGCCCAATAGCAGACCCTGCTTTTTGTGTGTATGGTAAACTATTTCTTTGCTTCCCTTCACTATTTTTAGTTCTTGAAATATTCATGAAACTGTTTTTTTTTTTCCTGGCCTTTTAAAAATTACATTACATTTTTTATCCTTTTAAAAAAATTAGCTCTCCTCTATCTTCAAATGACCCTCCCTAGTTTCTTTCTTTTTTAAATCTGGCAGTTACTGTATGAGGCTCACACGTCTAGACAGTTCTTGGCACATAGTTAACAGTCCATAAATATTAGTTGTTCAGAACTGTTGAGTTCATGTCACTATTATGCTGCAAGTTTTTCTGTTTAACCAATTAAACATACTTCCATCTACTCCCACCCTTTTTCTTAGACAGATTATGTGTTTGTATACTTTCGACTGTTCCTTTAAAATTTTTCTTTGTATTTTTAAATTCTTACCTTTGATTAAAAGCTTAAACTATGATTTCACTGCAAATTAATTATTATTAAATAATAATTAACAATGAATTATTCTTAAATATTTAATAATATTATTAATAATAATTATTTTCACTGCATATTAATAGTGATGTTGATTGAAACTGGTTCTTTTGTTATGTCCTGTCTAACAGTAAAAAAAAAAAAGAAAGAAAGAAAGTTGGTTGGCAATGCATGATCTGCTGTTAGATGACACCAGTGTTAGAAGATAATATGATTAAAAATGTACTGTACATCTGTAATTTGTAATACTTTCAACAATAAAGATAAAATTTTAAAAATCCACCACAGTAGCAATTGCCAGAAAAAAAAAGGAACAAAGCATTGTACCAAACTATCTTGCACTAAACAAGGTGGAAGATTGAGAGGGAGTAGATGACAGAAGCTGGAACGATGCTCGGCTTGAAGGAAGAGTCCTGAGCATGGAAAGGCACCAGCGGAGGAGACAGCAGTGTCGGTCACGCTGGAGATGTTCCTTACATTCTACACCTCCCAAGGTCATTCACAACTTAGGCAGTGTAGATTTTAGCCGTTGTGAATTCTGGGCCATGCTGATTTAGTACTGGTTATTTCTGGTCTTTTTTCTATTTTTATCTCAGTCCCCTGAACTCTTAAAGTCCACACTTAATATTGCTTGTTTCCAAAGCCCAAAAGGCAACACTGACCCTAGAAATGGAGGGTAGCAACAGAAAGTGGAATGGTGTCGTAGGCATCAATGATTGGAGTGTGGTGGATAAAACTGAGGTGGACAAGAGACACAAGCCAAGAGTGTGACCAAGGTTTGGTTCAGGGAGGCTGCTGCTCACGTCCCATTCCCCAGCAGCTGAATTCATTTGGACCCACATGCTCAGACAGGTGGGGAGGGGAGAGGACTTGGCATAGTAACTTACATGATTATAGCCCTGGCTCCCAGGAGAGCTAAGTCCAAACTGGTCAACAAGTTTAATTTGACTTGATATTTTGATTTTAGAGAGAAAGGGAGAGAGAAAGAGAGAAACTTCAATCAATTGCCTTCTGTATGTGCCCCGACTGGGGATTGAACCCACAACCTTTTGGTGTATGGGATGATGTTCCAACCAACCAAGTCACCCGGCCAGGGCCAGTTAAGAGTTATTTTGATATAGCAGGAATAGGCTGTGGGCAGTGGTGGTGCCTGAAGTCATGGGGATAAAGGAATGGAATTTGAAAACTTTTATGAAGAGATAAACATGTTTCTAAGGTACTTTGTACAAATTTCAAAATTTTGATTCTTTATGGTCTATTTCAATGGGAATCAATTCCAAGATGAATGAATCCCCACTGGGTGTGGACACCAAACAAGGTTCTCTGAAGTGAAGCCCAGCATCACATTGTTTTTTAAGGTCCCTGGATTATGAAAATCTAAATGCCAAAATCAGGTTACAAATACTGTAGCAGATTATAAATGTTTCCATTTGATTTGTTAAACTCCTCTTAACACAGTCAGGAAGCACGGTGGCTGGATGTGTGACGTAATTTGGGGATAACATTAGAAGTCCAGGTGCTTCAGCACTCTGTTTTCCCACTGCCCCGTCCATAATTTTTGAATTATGAATATTTAAACTTTTCCTAATGGATTTTACAGAATTAATTGTACAATATTGAGAAGAAAATTCTCAAAAGCTATTTCTTTGAAACAGAAAATTTTGGTGGGGAAAGAGGAGGATAAATGAAGTGTGTAGAGTCATAGAGAAGGCAGTGAAAATATAAAGAAAAAGCTTTAGCTGCTTCAGAGTTAGAGCCCTTACATTTATAAATTTTATCACCACAGAAGAGTTTTAAAAGTATCAGAAGTTGTTGCAGAATAGAATAGTAACAATGTTTATTTCACAACATTGAGTGGAAATAGTCATAAATTGCTGTAAAAATCTTACCAAACTTTAGGGAAGAGAGTTACAGGAAAATTTAAAAATATTTTTTTTCAAAACATAAATAGGAATTAATGGTATGTGATACCCTGATTTTTAAAATAATTTAAGTCAAAACTTAAAATAATTTTGTTCTCCTTAAAATGTATTAAGAATGTGACCATCTTGTAGAACTTGGCATGGGAAATCATTAGACGTGAAAGACTGAACAGTGGGTGATCCAGGCTTTCTTGCATCTGTGACCTGATTCCTGGGAGGGACACTGGAGCAGGTGTCAAACTGCAGTCGGGGTCAGCAATTCAGACCAAGTAATCTTAGCAGACTTGACTAAGAATTAGAGTTTGAAGCCTCTCTTTTCCCATGGGTATTTTCCCTCCAAGAATGAATGTAAAGAAATAAACTAAAAATGACCCCAAATCAAGCTCTAACCTCTACTGGTCCTGAGTTTAAATTTACTGTGAACCCTTACATCCCATGCTGACAGGCTAACTGTTAATGGACCTAATGTCATGTATACGTTAGAAAGCAGAGTCCGAGCCTGTGATGATGCAGTCACAGAAAGGGAGCTAACTGGATCTCAAATAGACTCTGATCGTGGAAGTGATAGCAGTTTCCCCCCTTCTCTACTTAGGAAAAAAAAAATGCTTACACTTTCATTATTTTATCTTCTCTTTGTGTGTTTCTAGTTTACTAAGCGGTAAGTTAATTTAACTTAACACTTTTATTTGATTGTTGTTAGGAGTATTGGAAATGGAAACATTTAAGATGACATTTGGTTTATTAAAAACCCACAAAACTAGCAGATGGTTTAGGGAAGCAGCATTAAGGATGCTACTTGATCCTTAATTCAAGACCATACTTGATGCTGCATCTGGAAGAAGAGCTATGCCAAGAAAAATGCTGTCGAGTTCAAGACCATGCTATTCATAAATATTCAGGAATGTAAGAGACAAGCGTTCATGAGCACAGTAGTTATATGAAACCAAATAGATATTTCATGGGAGAAGGTTTCCACAAGCATTTCTAAATCTGTAATATTTACTCATGTA
The DNA here is from genome assembly GCA_030848825.1 of Tadarida brasiliensis. Classification (NCBI taxonomy): domain Eukaryota; kingdom Metazoa; phylum Chordata; class Mammalia; order Chiroptera; family Molossidae; genus Tadarida; species Tadarida brasiliensis. The sequence continues at coordinate 86,168,727 of CM061258.1, read as the reverse complement.
ACATTTTAATAAACCTATGGAGAATAGAATTTTATAATGAATCCAGCCCAAAACAGTATGGCTACATTGTTTTATCTTATTCATTCTCTGTACAAATGGAAATTGTCATTTGTAATAGTCACTGGATAGTCATTGTGTATTTAAACTCCCTCTCACCAAATATAGAATCTTCATGTTTTTGTCTTTGACTATTTCCCAACACTTACAACATTAAAAGGCTGGGTATAACTAATTAGTACTGTGAATAACTGTGCTAGCTGGCATCTGGTTATTTTCCCTGTTCTTTTTGACTGTTTTGCTATAACCACTGTATTTGTGAGTTTTTATTCTTTCTACTTAATACAAGCCAATTTCATTTTTTCCAGTGAGGAAAAGAAGCTTCAAAGCAGTATTAAATGCAGGTGACAGGTTTCCTAATTAGTTTTATGACAGTGGAAATAAACCACTTAAAGATTCATGAGCTCTATTGACCTCTGTTTTAAATTAAGAAATGTAAACTCTTTGGAATAAAGACTCACTCTAAATAAACATTTGTGTTATAATCCATGTAGTTAGGATATTGTTGCTAGATTGAAAAGCCTATGACTAGGTGCCAGATTAGGTTTGTCAGAAAATAGGAAATTACCCACTAGTGATATAGGTGCTGGTTTGATGAGATGCCTGTGTGGGCTTCTTAGGATCCCAGAGACTCAGCAGCTGGAGAGGAAGTGTCTTTTCTACCTCAGCCTTGATCCTCTGTGAGAGCCCTGCAGGCGCCTGACCTGTAACACATCAGCCTCTTGTGTTAAGTTAATGGAAAAAAGAATGAATCTATTTTAAGCCGTTTCCAAATATACGAATTAAATGGCTAATAGTTTTCTTTTTAAAAATCAAACATTTCCTTAAAGAACTTCTGAGAAGAAACCTTGGATAATGGATCTTCCTAAATACAAGTGATTTTAGATTCTATAATACTGTTATCTCTCCTTTAACATTGTAAATTTTAGACCCAAGTTTTGGGTGAGAGATTAAATATTACTCAAATCAAATAGTCTTAATAAGTTCAAGAGAATAGACTCAGCAGAGAATCATGGACAATCTTAACAGGAACCGGCCATTAACTGTTTGTATATGAGATCTAATATTGAATCCCAGATTTTAATGTCAGCATGCTATGCTGGAAAGACCATTTAATGTGGAGTCATCAGTCTGTGTGAATTTAGCCAAGTCATGGAATCTCTTTGAGCCTCACTATTACCACAGCTAATAAGAGTATGAGAAATAGTACTACTTTCTAGAATTAGAGTATTATGAAAAATAAATGAGATTGTTTATGAAAGTGATTTGTGCATTGTAAAATCTGGATTTGAATTCTGGCTCTACCATTTTTTGGCATTGTAATCTTGGATACATTTCTTAACCCAATAAATTCTTGTTTTTCATAACTTAATAGACGGATAAGAATACAATGTTTGCAAACTGATTGTTACAGAGTAAGAACTCAATGATAGTTGCTGTTAACAGTTACTATTTTTACTAAATCTCTACAAATGTATCGTCATCAGTAGATTTAAAATAATGTAATACAATGTAATTTTGTTTAAAGTTATTTAATGCCTACTTCAATATGTGTTTACTTTTACTTGAAAACTTGTTACTCCACACACTTTCTTATAAGTAAGAATAACATTTAAGCTCAGTATTTATGCAGAATGAGAAGTTTTCTTCCTAAACAGATAATGTCCCCTTTCTAAGTAATGTTTTAGCTTTCTGGCACAAAGGACTTGAGGAGGAATCTCTGGAATTCTGTCATTGTTTTTAGTTTTCTATAATTAATAACAATTTAAATTGTGTTGATGGTGGATTTGGTGTGAACAAGAAATGTTGGTATGAGTCTTTCTATCTAGGTAAAATTGTTTTTAATTTAAGAGGAAAAAAGCATTTGAAGACACTCTGAGCTGCAGGTGCCCTCTTGAGAGAATGCATTTGAAATACACTGGGGATTGCCTACCCTGTGCAATCCATTTAGAGTCAACCTCAAACCTTTCCTGAGGTAATGGGATTAGCACTCTGTTGGGACTGCAGTCTTTAGGGATACAAATTTGTTTCTAAATGTTCTAGCTAGTGATACTGTGTTCTTTGACAGGTTTTATAATGTAACTGACACTCTTGGAATGGAGAACTCAGACCTCAGACCTCTTTCTGTAGCTGGATTAGGAAACTCAAGACTTTAACAGAAAGTAGTTTAAGAAAGTTAAAATTAGTTGTTGATCATCTTTGTACTCCAATGATGGCATCATTGAAGGAATGTGTGGGTAACCCAAATTTAGAATACAGTGATATATAGATGCTTTTATAAGCCAGTCATCCATACGTGGGAAATTTTTCTTTTAATGTCCTTAACTTTTACTACTTAAAGAAACTATATGAAGAAATATTTTTAGTTTAAGCATATCACTTGGTAACTAAAAATGTTCTGAGCCAGTTAGTTTGGTTGGAATTCAATATAAAGGAATAAAAGTCACGGAACTGTTTGGTCCTTCTCTTTTCTATTCTTTCAACAAGCCATCTGTTACTTCCTTGTAGGAACAGTATAGATATTTGAGACATTACCATCCTTAGAAAATGAAACAAGTTAAAAATCTTAGTAAAGATGTTTCATGACAGATTCCTGATCATATTCTATTATTTTTATTCCTTTTTATTTTAATTATATTCTAATATAAATAATGACTAAATATTATAAGTAGATATTACTTTCAGAAAATGTCTGTGTATTTGAAATATCCCAAATCTGTTTTCGTGAAGCATATTTTTATAGCTAGTATTGCAATGGAATGTATAATATAAATTACAGTATCTCTTGAAGATCACTATGAAGTTTAATATGAAAACTTCTCTTACACTACATTGAATAATTTAGATGAAAACAAATATTGCATGTTAAAACTGATATTTATTGTAATTTTTTCTTGTGAAACTGTTCTTGATTTTTTAATAAAATGTTGTCTTCATTTATTTTTCTTCTTGGATGCATTATATTGACTATATATATTCATTTACCTTGTGTTGATGGCTCGTGGTCATAACTTTGAATATTGGTTGTATCTGTTCTTTGGAAACCACAGGGTATACCCTAGAAACACTGAGTTTGGCATCAGAGCCCAATCTGCTACTCATTCTCTGGCTGCCTAGTGTAAGTTCTTAACCTCTCTGAGCTTCTGTTTTCTCATCTATAAAATGGGCTGTAATACACACCTAGGGCAGTGGTGAGGGTTACATGAGGTTGGATTACATCGGACAGGGTCTGGCATATAGAAGATGCTCATTAAGTTTAGTTCCCTGGTTCATGGAAATGCAGATGTTGGGGTTTGGGTTTGGCTTTGAAATGGATTGGTCATCGCTTTTTAATAAAAACAAAAAGGAATGAAGCTATGTAATCTCTAAGGTAGTATGATATGGCTCTCAGCCAAGGCTAAAAATATATGACTTAACCACATTTGCAGATAAGAAGTTCCTACCTCATAAGGTTATTTTAAAGACTCAAAGATATATAACAATTCAAAGAGTTTAGCACGTGCTAAGCTCTCAGTAAAAGTAAGCTTATTACTAATATAATATTGAAACCCTTGTGATAGAGGTTAGGAACTCCACATTTTGGCTAAAATTCATGATGTGCAAAACATTTCTAAGTATGCCAATGTAGGCTAATTTTTTAAATTTAATTTTATTTGTTTAGGCTAAGCTTTAAAAAGTTATAATAATTGAAGTGACTAAATTTTGGGAATGTGTGTATTCATATAAATAAGTGCCCTCTTTGGATCTTTACTATGTAGTCTTTAAATAAAGGAGCCCAAAATCAGCAGGTAGGAGCTTTTTGATTTTAGAAAATGGTAATTGTGAGACATACAGTTCCCTCTTGAACAACGAAGGATACCCAGCCCCACCCTGTACGTCAAAAATCTGCATATAACTTTTGACTCTTGAAAAACGTAACTACTAATAGCCTGCTGTTGACCAGAAACCTTACTGATAACATAAACAGTTGATTAATACATATTTTGAATGTTATAAGTATTATATATAATATTCTAACCATCAAGTAAGCTAGAGAAAAGAAAATGTTATTAAGAAAGTCATAAGGAAGAGAAAATACATTTACAGTATTTATTGAAAGAAATCTGGGTGTTAGTGGACCCACATCGTCCAAATCCATGGTGTGCAAGGGCCAACTGTAATTCTGGATATACCTTACCTCTAATCCAAACTTATATAGGTTGTGTGTGTTTTACCTTGAGAAAGCTCAGGATCTGGAAAGAATTTGTTTAGTTCCTGTTTCTGGGCCCTGGTATTATACCAGGGTCAATATTCTACTGACCTAACAACATATAAATTTCTCTCAGTCTACGCTGGCCGGTGTGGCTCAGTTGCTTGGAGTGTTATCCCTGCCCTGGAAGGTTGCAGGTTTGATTCCCAGTCAGGGCACATACCCAACCGATCAATGTGTGTGTGTCTCTCTCTCTCTAAAATTCAATAAATTTCTCTCACTCTCCTTGATAAGTATTACTGTCTGTAGCCAGGGATTGTATTTGGTTGGCAGGCACTGGTGTGACCGTACTGGTTGTATGGCTGGTTTTCATTCCGATCGATCAGGACTTATATAGTACCAGCTGTTTAATATTTTGAATATTACTTCTGCCTAGAAGTATTTATATCTGTATTTGCATTCCTGTTTTCTCATGTAAGAGTACCATAATCTCCCTATGTGTCTTTTCTTTGTCTTTCACTACAGGAAGATTGACATCATTAGAGTGACATGGTTTCTGCCATTTGGCTACATTTTTCTGTGGAAGAACTACATTTGCTGAGTTGTGGTTTAATTTGTCACTATACTGAATGTACCTCAGTGCTTTATACAGTTCATGGCACCTCACCACCGAAATGCATGGTTGGATCGCCTTCATCATTGTTTATTGACTTTTCCAGGTTTTTTTTTTTGTTTTTAGTTATAGAGCTCATACTGCTTATCTATTCTTCTTCATGACTCTATTACCTGAAATTCCTCTCTTGAGAAGATATCCTGTAAGTCCTGATCATTAAGTTTAAGTGGTAGAGGTCTTTGTTGGATATTTGATAATGTTAGAAATCAGATTGACCTTCATAAAGAGAATTTAAATCATCTTAGTCAATTAGCATCCTAACCGGTGATTTGATACCATCAAATGCCCAAGTTGCCAAGAATGTGGCCCATGCCTCCTCCCCTGGTATATTGTCTATAATGCTGAATAATACTTGTCTACTGTTAATTAAGAATACTGTACATGGCATTTTAAACATTTTTACTATGAATAAATGGGGGGCTGAAGGGAGCCTCACAAATTTAAAAACAAAATTTTTTCTTTTTCATTATTGATATTAGAGAGAGAGAAAGGGAGAGGGAGAGAGACATAGAAACATCGATGAGAGAGAACATGGATTGGCCGCCTCCTACATGCCCCCCACTGGGGATCGGGCCCACAACCTGGGCATGTGCCCTGACCAGGAATTGAACCAGCGAACTCTTGGTGCATGGGTCGATGGTCAACCCCTGAGCCACACCAGCCGGGCGAGTCTCACAAATTTTATAGGAACAATGCTTTTATCAGATGTTAGCCCTTTGACTGTGGTTTTTTGTTTTCTGAGAGTCTTAGGGTTGGAAGGTAACTGAGAAGCCAGTGCTCTCATTTATAGTTCAGAATATGAAGTTCAGAGAAGTTAAGCTGCCTGTCCGAGGATGGGTAATTTTCAACTTCTGTGTCAGCTCTGGTCCATTGGGATTTTTGCTGCTTGAAAGCCATATATTTGGCATTCTTCAAGGTTGTTAGATCAAGGTCACATAGTTAGTTTGTGGCAGCACCTGGATTGGAACCCAGCTGGGTTTCTAATCTTATTTTCATTTATCCTAGTCATTTTGTTATAAAACTCATGGAAACTTTTATATTTAATATGTTTTTTTTAAACCTTGTAACTCATTATATAAGCATAAAGAGTTAAGATTCTGACATTTGTATTATATACAAAGAGAGTGTAAATTACCTTGTTAAAAATACCATGCTTATTATTGAAGTTCGAAAATGCAGAAGAGATGTGTGAAAGAGAAATGTAGCTCATGTGCATATTTTCAAAGTCTGACTCTCATTACTGAGCTCTTCTGCCAAGTATGTCATCAGCTTTTTAAAGGACACATTTCAATATGGATTAAATCTTTGGGAATGAGCTTGAATTATTTATCGGTAATTGTCAAAACATACATATATCTATGTGTGTAGAATAGAAATATTTATCCATAGCTAAGAGTAATTGTTTCTATTATGATGTTATGCACAATACAACTATATTTCATACAGTTTTTAAGCCCAGTGGGTGTAGTTTGTGTACTTCCCTGGGTAACCTTCTTGGCACACAGTAAATATCTAACAATAATGATCATTCTTTCCCCATGCAGTATTCATTTTAACTAGAAAAAATTTACTGCTGTGCTAATGTGGTACAATTTTAAAAATATGTTAAGATATGCTAAGTGAATTTTGAGGTACTCTGTTACAGTATTATCATTTTTTATAGGAACTCGTCCCTCTCTTTCCTCTCTCTCCCTTTTATTCACAGACTGCATTCCTCCAGTCATTTGCCTTGGACAAAGGTAGAGGCCCCGACTGATTATATCATGTCAGCTCTGCTTCCCATTGTTGATAAATCTTTTTGCTAGTTTTTCTTTGATGATGGTATAAACAGAGACTTATCCTCATCAAATTGAGTATTTATTAATTGAGGATTTCTGCCTTCAAGGAGCTCTTATGTAGAAACAATGTGGATATTCAAGGAACAGTTAAAGTACCAAACTTGTTGCATGGAGGTCATCAGTGCCACAGGATATTAGGGAAGGGAAGGAACACATGTGGAGATCAAACACTATGTGAATGACAACTGCACTTTGTTTTAATGTGACCATTGAGATAAAATGGCGTAAAAGTGTGTTTGACACCAGATCTCAATAAGCTTAATTCTGAAACAGCTAGTGGAAAAATTATAATTTTGCCAGATCTTGTTTGAAAGATTTTTATTTCCTAGAAGAAATTAGTTTTCTTTCTTTCTTTTTTTTTTTTTAAAATATTAGATTCATTTGCCATCAATACTAGACAGCTAGAGACTTGGGTTCTTCACATTCCAAATGAGTGGAGCCCAGAACTGCCCAGGTGAAGGATGGCGGGTTCCCCACCCTGTTCCTGGGAACCCACATTTTCTGAGAAAAGATCCTACCTTGAGCTATTTGTGATTGTTCAAGAAGCTATTGGAGTACAATGGCCAAAATACAAAGTTTATTTTTATGTGTATATGGGAGCTAAATGAAGAGGCACTGGAATCTCCTGTTTGTTTTTGTGGCAATCTTGATTTCGTGTAGAGCAGAATTAAAGGCATATATAATTAAAGAGAAAAACCTTACTTTTGTTCTTCATTATTTGTGCAATCTTTCTCCCTTCTTTTAGCTTGGACTGAGTTCAGCAGAGTTTGTTATGATACTGTGTGGCGCAAAAGTAGGTTACGGTTGTTCGTATGGAAAAATAATACAATAATTAATAAATAATAATAGAAGAATAAACTGTTTTGTGTACTCACAACTGTAGACTTACTTTTGCCCCACCCTGTATTGTAATTTACAGGTAGCTCAACACATGTATATGATGTGACATTCCCTTAATCTATTAATTTAACAAGTTCACTGATGTGCTGCTGTGTACCAGGCACTACGCTAGGTATTGGGGGTATAGTAGTGAACAACAATAGCAAAATCCCCACTCTCATAGGGCTCTCAGTCAGAAATTAAGCAAACTAATAAGTAAAGTAGGTCATATTGTAATGAAACCAAATATTTTGGAATAGGAAAGGGGGATAAGGGATACCAGGAGGATGGGTACAGTTGCAACTTTAGATCTTACCAAGGAGGTGACAATTGAGCAAAGACTTGAAGGTGAGCAAGAGAGGAAACCACGTGGATACATGGGGTGGGAATAATCCAGGCAGAGGAAACAGCAGGTGCAAAGACTCGGATTGGGGCAGTGCCTGTGTGAAGAAGAGCAAGGAGGCCTGGGGGACCTTGAGCAGGGGAGAGGCTGGAGGGAGGAAACACCCATGGGGTGTGGTGGGGGGCAGAGAGGCTGCTTTTGTAGGGCCTTGTATGCCAGCACAAGAACTTTGGCTTTTACTCTGACAGAGATGAGAAGCTGCGGAGGGGTATTAAGCACAGGAGTGATATGAACAGCTTTATTTTTAAAGGCTAATTATGATTGCTGCATACTGAGAACAGATGATAAGGCGGGGAGACAAATTAGGAGGCAGTTGCAATAACCCGAGTATGTCTGTCTGCTTATGGCGAGCTTAGTGCTATGTGTATTGTAAATGGAGACCAGTGCAAAGGGGTCAATTGGTTTATTTTCAGTCTCTGTACTTTTCCCCCCTTGTGGTTCAAATCTTACATGGAAGGGATAAAAGGTAAATCAATGACATGTTGCAGTTTTTAAAGTCGTTACTGGTAAGGATATGAAGCTTGCACATATATGGCTTTGTATAGTTTTCAGGACATTCTTATATGTATGTATTGCCACATCTAACGCTCTCATAGCCTGTTTAATGGCTGGTAGTTTCCAGGTTTATAGGATGTGACCAGACTCATGTCACTGGTCTCTTATCTTTTCAGGAGTGCGTGTATTGGCTTCACTGAGTATGTGCAAACTAAGCAATAGCCATCTATTCTGGAGGTTGGGATTTGGTATCACTTAAAGGTATTTACTCAGCTGCCAGCTCATTCAAGAGTGTATCTGTCCTTGGTGGTGACTGGGTTGTCAGGATGAAAAAACCGTTATTGTTATTGGAAATGAATCTGTAAATTGTTCACAGGTAATTGTTTATAAGTAAGAACATTTATGATTTTCTCCTTATAAGTTCATCTTTTCCCTCTGTTGGATTCATATATCTAAAGATGAACTAGAAGAAAGTATATTAAAACTGAAAGAACCCCTCCTAATGTAGGGGAATTATAATACCAAAATATATTTAATTTTTGTGGAGCAGTAATACTGGGTACAGTGTTGCTTTGTATATGTCCAAATATTTCAGGCAAAGGTAGTTTTCCTAAATGGAATTTAAATAATGAGGCTCATGACATTTTACTTTTAACCTACAAGTAGATACATTGAATACATTAAATTACTCAAGTTATGTCAAAGCAAATAGTGTAAATAACTTTTCTGTGTGATTTAATTTAAATTTAAGATATATTTTAAGTGTTTCAGAGAAAGGATGAGGGATTGTAGAAATTGCTATATGCTATAGTAGTTGAGAAAGCAGAATGTGTGTTTTGTATTCAGAAATATATCATGTAACAGCTGTTGCAAAATTTGAATGAAAAAAATGTGAATGGGCAAATATACCTTTGTAGTCAAAGGGAATAATATATCACTGGAATTTGAATGTTCTTGAATTGCCATTTGTCTAGGAGATTGAATTTTTGAATAGTAACAGCAGTAAAATGCAAAAAAGGCAGATTAATACAGTGATGTTTGTTAAAAAGATGTAAGTACTCAGGATAGGAATTTGAACTTATGGCTCACACAATAATATTTCATTTCTTTCTTACAAACATGATTATTGAACAGATTAATATTTTATGTTGAAAACCCTACTTATCTGAATAAGCTCTCAGTTATAATATCCCCATTAAAGATGTGTCTTTTTTCACTTTTAAGATAGCAATATGTGTACAATGCAGTTGGTATTCTGCCTTTCTATCTGACAAGCTTTTGCAGTATGCAGAATATATGGTAAGCATAGTCCTTTCGAGATGTTCTTTTTGAGAATGGTTTCTGGGGCAGCTGCGGGATTGGTCCCCTGGCTGACCTCTGATCTGAGACAGTTCTTTATAGTTCACTATTCCTGTCTTTTTAAAATATGCACTACTCTTTACATCTTCCTTTTCTCCTTTTCCTTTCTTTTTCTCTTGTGGATTTAGTTCCCCCATTGAACAACAGTATCAAGTGCCTACTATATGCCAAGTGTTGTTCTAGGGGCTAGAAATGCAGCTCCCTGCTCTCTTGAAACTTCCCATCTTGTGAGGAAGGGGAATTATAAATAACTTAAAATAAATGATCATCAAACAACAAGTGCTGGCGAGGGTGTGGAGAAAAGGGGACCCTAGTACCCTGCTGGTGGGAATGCAGACTGGTGCAGCCACTATGGAAAACACTATAGTGTTACCTCAAAAAATTAAAAATTGAACTGCCATTTGACCCAGTGATCCCACTTCTAGGAATATACCCTAAGAAGCCTGAAACACCAATCAGAAATAAAATATGTACCCCTATGTTCATAACAGCATTATTTACAATAGCTAAGATCTGGAAACAGCCCAAGTGTCCATCAGTAGATGAGTGGATAAAAAAGCAGTGGTACATATACACAATGGAGTACTATGCAGCTGTAAAAAAGAAAGATCTCTTATCCTTTGAGACAACATGGAGGGACCTGGAAAGTATTATCCTAAGTGAAACAAGCCAAGCAGAGAAAGACAAATATCACATGATCTCACTTATTTCTGGAATATAATGAACTAAACAAACTGATGAACAAAATAGACCCAGAGTCATAGAAGTAGGGTACAGACTGATAATCCTCAGGGTGGGGCGGGGGAGGGAAGGGATAAACCACAGAACTTATATGCATGTATGCATAACCGATGGACATAGACAACAAAGCTGGGGACGGGGTAGGAGGGGATAGGGAGGAGGGAGTCAGTGGGGGGGAAAAGAAGAAACATCTGTAACAAAAATAAATTAATAAAAACAAACAAACAAACAAACAAACAAAAATCACACAAATGAATATAGTCACTATGAGTAGGCCAAGACCAAGAATAGTGACAGACCAGTGCAGTATTTTATGGGGAGGTGAGGGAAGGCCACTCATCTTGCAGGGAAGCAGAAACCTGAATGATAAGAGAGAGCCAGGCATTTCTTCCTTCTTGGGTCATTTTACCTTCACTCTAGCCCACAGATTCATACTAGCTTGGTGCATTCACAGCCTTCTATCTGCCCAGAGTTGAAGCCAGTGGCACACTGTACTCTGCGTCTCCAGGGATGTGCCAGACAGCGGATGGACTGGCATTCCCTACTGTGCCTGCACTTTCTTACTTCCTTGTAAGAATTCACTAATTATTATATATTTTAGAAGAATCTGTTGAGCCTTTCACTGCCCCTTGCTTCACCCTCTTCGTACCACACATATTGTACTTGTCTCTATTATAGGCCTTGCAGTATTGCCTCACAATATTTGTTTTCCATCCCTTTCCAAAATGCCACCCCATCTGCTCCAATAAAAGCCAGGTAAGCATCATTTCTAGTCATCTTTGCTTTTCTAGAGGCCACCACACTGTCTGAAACAGATAAGTTTCAATAACTGTGTCATATTTTAAACCAAGTGAATAAATTGTTTAATCTTACAGTGCTTGCTCTTGTGCTAACTTCAACCCACAAATATACTCCTCTCCTTTCTGATACCTAAGTGATTAAATCAAAGTATAAACTCTAATATAACGGGTTAATTTAAGTAACTTCATGCATTCTTGTCAATTAAATAAAATGTAAAAGTTACATTAATAATGATTCTTGTCTTTTAGTATTTATGTACTTTTTTCGCCAAAGGGAACAGGTTGCTGAACCACATTCAGAATTAATCAGAAGAAACAGAAAAGACATGGAGAGAAACAACATGATTATATATGTGCTTTTAGACTGCAAAGTGAAATTAGATGTCATTTGAAGATCTGTATGATTCATTATAATGCAATCCATTATGTGGCTTACCTTAAATTATAATGTGACACTGAGAAATGCCATGGCCTGAAGACACACTTTATTATGATGTCGTCATGCATTTATAGGAATCAGTAGAGGTATTTATAATTTTTCATGGAAAACCATTTTAAACATTTTAGAGCAACATTTAAAAACAAAATTATATTTTGAATATTTAGTTACACGTGCTTTTATTTGTTTGCCCACTCTTAAGACAGAAATAAATTGATGATAGTGAGTTCATTTTTGTAGTTTTAAAACTGTTTGCCATTTTTTTTCCATTTGCTTTTTTAAAAAGGGAATAAGTATCATCAGTATACAGATTAACAGTCATTGCCTTTAAATATCATGGCATTTTTCACTATTTCTGGTAAAGTATTTTAAAGTCTATGATTTTACTCTTTAATTGTACGAGTCTTAAAGAATGACCATTATGTTCTTTGGACATGAATTACTCCCAACAAAGGGAAAGACTATAAACAACACAAATACTTAAGTTTATTTTGTGTGTGAAAAAAGCAGCATTTAAACCATTTTTATATTGTTCCTTCTAAAATGCTAATGACTAAACAGTAAAAAGGTAAATTCAGCTGAATATAATGGAAAGAAGGGAAGAAGAGATATGGATATGATTTGATATTTTCTTAACTTTTATTTTCTTCATGCATGGTAGAGAAATTTATTTAAGCTTCTAAGGTTTTACTTGAATGATAATTCTTATTATTTAAAAGAGAAATGTAGCGTTATCATAATTGTACTCTAAAGGTAGATGTCTGCTTTTTTGTTTTTAATTTATTGTGAATTCAAAAGGGATAGTTCTTTCATAATGAGTTTCTTTTCATCATCAATAAATAAAAATAAGAAAATAGTGTGGAGAGGGCAAACTTGCAGCTTCTGTATCATAGTCACATTCATTAGTAATAACACATATATCATGAATGTCCTTAATTCTTGCTTTAAAGTCTTGGTGAAGATGGGAGAGTTTCTGGTTTTTCACCTTGAAATATTTTTTAACATGAAGAGTTGACAGTGATGGATTGAGTAACATGTAACAAATACAGAATCAGGTCTGGAATATACCTTGAAATACCACCTCCAACTCCTTGAATCTCAGTAGAAGTACACCTAAGTCTTTGAATTCCTAAAAGATCTTTAAAGAAAATTTTGTTAATTTTTAAAAGTGATATACAGTCATGTCTCAGTATCTGCAGAGGATTGGTCCCAGGACCCCTGCGGATATAAAAATTTGCAATGCTCGAGTCCTTATATTAGATGTAGTATTTGCACATAGCCTATATTTACATACAGGCTACATAGCAAGGTATGCCTAACATAATTTCATGTGTGTGGATTCAGTGTAGTGTGTGGCACATGGCAAAATTAATTTTTGTTTTTTGGAAGTTTCTGGGATTTTTCCCCTAATATTTTTGATCAGCAGTTGAACGAATCCATGGAGGTGAAACCTGTGGATATGGAGGGCCAGCTGTTTATCATACATATGGATGCATGTCTAGAGCTGAAGTGGTTTAAATAATAGCTATAAACTCCTATGGAACCATCACCCAGGTCAAGAGAGAGAACCTTGCTAGTATTTCAGAAGTCCTTTCCATGTGAAATTTCATTTCCTTTCTATCAAAACTAGTCCCTGTTGTTTTCAACATTTATATTCAAGGGTTATCTGTAGAATCATTGTTTCTGTTCCCCAGAATTTCACAGATTTATTATTGGAAAGAAACTCCATAGAAACCCTCTCTATGTGAGAGGTATTTGCAGTCCTGGTATATTTGAAGTACATTTAGTAGCTGAGAGCAAAAGTATATACTTAGGAAATTGTGCCAGTTGATGCATTTGGTGAATATGCTGTGGGAAGCATCCTTCTTTCTGTCTTTGAAATACAGAGGCTTCAGATGTAAAGTTGTGGAGGTTTGGGAGGATGGGCTGAGAAGGGATGCTTGGACTGACACAGACTAAACCCTCTTTCCTGATGATGTAACAGGTCCAGCAGAACTTCAGCCAGTTGTTGAACTAGCAGGCTAAAAGGTGGCTGCTGGAAGGCAAGTTTCAATTAATAAGACATCCGACAAATGATTTAACAGCCATATAATCAGATTTTTCAGAAGAAAAAAATGTCCACTGCCATTCTTGACTAGACACTAGATCTTTAAATATATACCTCAGTGCTCTGCCCATAAAACATGTTGCTTTCCTTCATTCTGATTGCATTATGTCCAAACTTATTTCTTATGCTGATTTCTTACATTGCATGGTTTTGTTTTACTGTATTTTGAATTATTAATCACTGAGCAGATACTTCATTACTGTAAAAGAATTATAAACATCACTGAAATGATGCCGGTCATAAAGGAGCAGATGGGTGCCGGTTTCTGCAGGTTTTTTTTTTTTTTTTTCCTTCCCCTGGGAGAGCTGTTGGCACAGTATAACAATATGCAATTAGATTACTGGAACAGAAAGAAAAAAAGGAAGGGAAATTAAATTAGCCTTACAAAAGTCTACATTATTTTTTTCTAAAAAAGAGAAAAAGCTGTCACTTTTAAATATAGGTGTTTATTATAATTAAAGAGTGTAACACATATTTCCCCTATCAGATTTAATATCAGCACTCCCACTTCATTCTCTGTTTTCGTTCTCCTGTGCCCTCCTCGTTCACTTCTATGCTCTGTGGCAGATCTGCTTAGTAATCACTGCTGCCAGGACAGAGCTGCCATCAGCAGAGATGTGACAGTTCACAAAGAGAGATGTGCTAGCAATCCCAGACACAGAGGACATTAACTACGGTGTGAGACAGAACAGGTCTTCTTTATTTGGACCTATAAAACATAGATGCTATTGTAAAAAAAAGATCACGATACAAAATATCTTCAGCCAGTAGCTTTGGATGATATTAATCTTCGAGGTTTACACTGTGTTTTATTACTCCAGTTTTTGCCTCCTCTTCTTCTTTACATTCGGAAAAGAAAACCTAGGGAATTCACTCTACCCTCTATCAATTCTGGAACAACTTGTCTGGCTTCAGAGGCACCTCTGAATGGAGAGTTCTTTTTCTTGTTGGAGTATATTCTTTAATGTGTTGAAGGGTCATGGTTTTTGTTATTACTAGCTGGGGTGAAGAACAAGAACTAATCAATATTTTTTCCCAGATCTCTCCCTAGGTATCTTACAACCCCATCTATTTGGTTTTTGTCTCTTCTTTACTTTTCCTGGTTGAGATCTCTTCTGATGTAAGTCTCTCACATTTCATATATAATCCATTAGGATATTCTGTTTTCTCTACCTTCAGAATATATCCAGAAGCCAACCACAGCAGCCCCTCCCTTCACCTTTAACTATGGTTTCAGTTATGTATTGCCAACCTAATCCAAAAATATTAAGTGAGAAATTCCAGAAATAAAAACATTTCATAAGTTTTCAATTGTGCACTGTTCTGAGTAGAGTGGTGAAATCTCGAGCCATCCTGTCCCGTCCTGCGTGGGACTGAATCATCTCTTTTCCAGCGCATCCATGCTGTGCATGCTTCCTGTCCCTAACTCACTTAGCAGCCATCTGGGTTAGCAGATCAGTTATTAAAGAGAGAAAGACCACATTCACGTAACTTTTATTATGGTATATTGTTATAATTGTTGTATTTTATTATTAGTTATTGCTGTTAATTTCTTACTTTGCCTAATGTATAAGTTAAACTTTACATTTAAGAAAAACAGTATATGTAGAGTTTGGTGCTGTTCAGTGTCAGGCATTCAGTGGGGATCTTGGAATGTATCTCCTGTGGATAAGGGGTGACTACCTTACTTATCAACCACTCTGGACAGAACCACCTGGATTACAGCAGAAAATAATATGCTTTCTTTGCTTAAACCCTTGCTCCTCTGTTCCCTTCAGCTCATTCTCAACAAAGGTGCTGAAGTAATCCTTTTGAAATGGAAATCCAGTCATGTCATTCTTATCAGACTCTGCAGTGACTCTCCATTTGACACAGAGCACAAGCCACAGTCCTTGTAGTGACCTCACGACCCTACAGATTCATTCTCTATTACCTGCCTGACCTGCTTCCCCACTTGGTTCAGCCACAACTGCTTCCTGTGGCCGCTTAGCCATGGCTTTCTCATCTACCTGGGAACCTCTACTGAGGTGCTCACTCCCGACCACCTGAGTCTCGGTCATATGTTACCTTTATAATCTTGTAACATATCCCATTTTCTATCTAGATTTAGTCTCTTCCTTGATTTCTGTGTGACTCTAAATTTATACAGTTCTTTGAATTTCTAGGTGGGAGTGAGGAATGAGAATCTCAGAATAAATGCAGACTAGTATCAGATAAGAAAATGGATCATTTGGTATTTCCAGGTTTGACTAAAAGGTATTGTTTGTTCTTTAGTGTTTAACTAAACTAAATAACAGAAAAGAGTTTGTAAGAGAACCATGCTGAAAAGCAGTTTCATTTTTTAATCCTAGGCTGAATGTTAAATTCATTTTCCTGAATTCTTAAAATAAATAACAGAATATATTATAAAAAAAAAAAAAAAGAAAATGGATCATAATCCTCTCGTCTGAGTCCATTTGGGCTGCTATAACAGAATAAGACTAGGGAGCTTTTAAAGAACAGACATTTATTTCTCACAGTTCTGGAAGCTGTGAAGTCCAAGATCAAGCACCAGCAGGTGGGATTCTGGTGAGAACCCACTTCCTGATTCATAGGTGGCCGTCTTCACATGGCACCCTACCTGGAGGAAGGGCGAGGGAGCTCGCCAGGGTCTCTTCCATAAGAACACTAATCCTCACATAGCAGAACCACCTGTCTTAATTCCAAATCTATTCTTTCATTATTGGCAAGAAGATTATAATTGACTTGCAATACTTTAAGGTTGTTAGAGCCAAGACTTGATTTTTCTCCAAGAAAAAAAAGTAGACCAAATTGGGCCGCTGGGAGTAGGATCTTGTGGCTCAGCATAAAGAACTTTTAAGTAGTGCAGCTCTCTGAAAACAGAGGGGGCTGCCTCGTGATGTGGTGGGTATTTGGTCCTTTAGGTGTTCTATAGCGGTGGACAATGATGGATTTTTTTTTTTTTTTAATTCTCATCCGAGGATATTTTTCCATTTATTTTCAGACAGAATGGGAGGGAGGGAGAGAGAGAGACACACACACACATTGATTGGTTGCCTCCCGCACGACCCCCACTAGGGCTGGGGACCGAACCACAACTGAGGTATGTGTCCTTGACCAGAATTAAACCCTCCACTCTTTGGTCCTCAGGCCAATGCTCTAACCGCTGAGCCAAACTGGCCAAGGCTAATGATGGAGTCTTAAACTACTTGACCTTCCATCTCTAAGAGTCTACAATAAAATGCCTACCCCCTAGAAATGCTGCCAAAAGCTATAGTGGTAGCATTTCATAATTATTATTTATTTGTGTTTTAGAGTAATACATTATAAGAGTATAATGTCATATAGTCTACAGTGCTTGCAATACACTACCAAACAACTGAGTATAGTCCCATGAGCTCTTTGAGCCAGGTGTTATTATGTCTGGTTTATAAACGAGGACGCAGACTCAGAGTCTGTGTTGGCTTGCCTGGAACAAAATGCCTGGACCGTGATGGAACTGCGAGTTTAAACAAGGCCCTTTAAACTCAGCACTCTTTTTACTGCATGGAGATAATCAGTGACACTGTCAAAATGTACACGGTCTTGGGAAAATATTTAAAACTCAAGACGAAATAGAAAATCAAAAAGGTCTATAACCATTAAAGAGATTCAACTAGTTGTTAAAAACAAACAAACAAAAAAAAAACTTATTTATCAAAAATCCAAAAAGGCCTAAACATTTTTACCAGAAAGTTCTATGAACAATTTTAATCTTATTTAAACCAATCTAGAGACTAAAACAGTGTTTGCTTCCCAAGTCATTATATAAGGCGTCAAAATCAGGGCAGGGAGTATGAGAAGGGAGAATTAAAGGCAAATTTCCCTTGTAAAATTAGATGCAAAAATTCTAAGTAAAGTAATGAAATCTGAATCCAGCCATGTATTTAAAACATGTGTTGTGACCAAAGAAGTTTTATCCAATCTTAAAGAGTTGGGCTTGACCTCGGAAAATATGTTAAGGCAATTCCCACATTAATAGATTAGAGGAGAAAAAACATCATTTTCTTAATGATTTCCAAAAGTTGTTTGATAAAATCCAGTATCTTGTCATAATAAAAACTCTTAACAAACTGGAATTAGAAAAGTAATTTTCCTATTGATAGACATCCTGCATAAAGATTGTCTACCAAGACCCACAATAAATGTCATGTTTGATGCTGAGACATTAGAAGTGTTCCCTCTACAATTAGAAATGAGACATGTGTCTACTCTCACTGCTTCTGTTCACCATTGTACTAGAAGTCTTTACCATAGCAGCAAAATAAAATTCAAATATTATAGACACATAAAATTAATATACATTAAAATTAGTATGCAGTCTCTTCTTTCAAACAGCACTGATCAAACTCTTTTTTTAATGATGATATGTAAAAGAGAAGAAAGTTGGATTATCTTTATTTGTTGCTTGTGTTTTTTATAAACATGCTTTGTTTCTATTCAGAAATGTTCATGTTGATGGAAAAAACATAGACAAAACAAAGTCTAGAGAAAATAGTAATTATCTATTTTATTTTGGAAATGTTTGACATAGAAATTCTTTAATTAAAATGTATTGACTTGGACATCACACATTTTTATAACAATAATAATATAAAGAGATGTTTCTGTAAAAAAAATAGTTTAATACACTGGGTCCCACAAACTTTGATCTTACTGGTCAGTAGTGGTGTATAATTTAGGATTGGGTTCTGGTACCTCTAACAAAACAAATGAAAATGTCTTCAATAAGATAGCAGTTAATTTCTGTCACAAATGAGAGATCCATTTACTTTGTAGATGAGATGGTACGGTTTTTCCATATATCCATCAGACCCTAGGCTCCTTCCAGTTCACCACTCTTTCATCTCTACACTGTAACCCCTGTTCTCATGGTCCAGTAGCTGCTAAACCTCCAGCCATCATGTGTCCCCTTAGCCAGCAGGATAGAAGGGGCCAGGAATGGCACACAAACAAACAAACCTTTGCCACGTGGCTTTACCTGTCTGCAGCTGGGGTTTGTTGTCCTTTAACTGAGCAGCAATGTGTCCAGCTAAAAATCAAGGATCTTGTTATGAAGGTGCAACAGGGAAAGGGATACTATAAGGCTAGTAGTCTCTGTTACAGGTGGATATTTTCACTTAATAATTAAGCCAGTTTAATTGTTAGAAGATGAGAACAAACATACTCTTTAAAAAGAATTTTTTTTTCTATATTAATTTTAGAGAGAGTGGAAGGGAGAAGGAGAGAGAGATAGAAACATTGATTGGCCGCCTCCTGCATGCCCCCCACTGGGGATCAGCCCCACAACCTGGGCATGTGCCCTGACCGAGAATTGAACCAGCAACCTCTTGGTGCATGGGTTGACCTCAACCACTGAGCCACACTGGCCGGGCCACGCATACTCTTTATTTAATTTTACCTTGTCCTTTTCAGTATAGGAATATCGTGTCATTGAGCAGTTTTTTTTTTTTTAAGGCAATTTGTCATTGAGAATAGTAAACACTCATAATAAGCTTCATTAAAATTCAGTTATTTAGAGTAAAGTTGCCTAATTCTTTCAGGCAACTCATGCTAACAAATTGTACTTAGCATAATTGCTGGGTTAATACCATCTCTTTTTCTAGATTAAATACTTTTGATTTGCATTTCTTGCAGCGGTTGTCCTCTGCTCTTGGAGCAGTAGCACACTGTTTACATATTGTATTCTATTTATATGTTCTGGGACCCAGAATCAAGTCTTGCCTTGTCTACCATCTCCACCTGCTCACTCTCAAATTCCTACAAATATACACACACAGAGACTGTTGTTTCTCTACTTTGCAGCATAACAATAGTTATTGTCTCATTATTAAAAAAAAAAAATCAAACTAAATAGTTACCAGAACATGTGCATCTGTGGGTTCTCTGTTCTTTGAAGATTGTGGCGGTTTTGTGTGTACATAAAGACCCAAAGAGCTTTAAAGCTTAAAAGAAAGTAGCATGAAATTTAGTGTTTCAAGTAAGTTTAGAGAGCATTCTCGATAATTTCCTCAATCTTCATTTTATAGCTTTACTAAGGGACATAAATGAATAGTTGCAAAAAAGTACAGAGCACTTCCTAAAAGTATTTCTAATTTTGATCATAATCAAAATCTCACTAGGACAGTGTTATTTATTTATTTATTTTCTTTTTCTTTATTGATTTTAGAGAGAGAGGAAAGGAGAGGGAGAGAGAGATAGGAACATCAATGAGAGAGAACATCGATTGGCCGTCTCCTGCATGCCCCCCACTGGGGATTTGGCCCACAACCTGGGCATGTGCCCTGACCAGGAATCAAATCGATGACCTCTGGGTGGATGGGTCGACGCTCAACCACTGAGCCACACCAGCCGGGCAGGACTGTTTCATTTTTTAAATTGAAAATATAGATTCATTAATTTGTCTTGAAAAATAAGCAGAAGATAATAGTAGCCAACAACATACTGACAGATAAAGCAAGCAGAACTTGACTTGTCAGATGTCTAAACGTATTCATTATAATTTTAAAACTTGACCCTTCCCTCCCCAAAAAGGATAGTTAAGTCAATGAAACAGAATAAACATCTGGAAAATATGTTTAAATTTGTATAGATACGAAGCATGTCAAGACTGTCTAGATCGGACTTAATATGGTCATACACAAAATCGAGTAATTATTTGTGAAAAATGAAAGTTGATTCCTATTCCATGCCACACACAAAAATATATTACAGATGGATTCAATAGTTATTCACAAGAATGAAACCATAATTCAACTAATCTCAGGGTAGGGGAAGGACTTAAAAGTGAGACACAAACACAAAAGAAAAAATGTTAATCATTTGATTTCACAAAATACAACCTAATTTTACATATATGCATATCCATATACAGCAAGTCCTCAAATAACGTTGTTTTGTGCAACATCTTATGTTCAATGTCATTTTGATCAATGTCATTTTGTTATAATGTTGATGAGATGCCTAAGGAACTTAACTTTTGTTTATATCAATTAGCCTATCACAAAATTGGTTTTGTTTTATGTCATTTCACTCAAAGTCACAGAACCTATTGAAGAAGTTAAGTGAGGATTTATTGTACATATAAATGCATGGAAAATAGGCTGAGAAATACATGCAAAATTGTTCATAGAAGTTATTTTATTTAAAGAAATGAAATTGAGTCTGGCTGGTGTGGCTCAGTGGTTGAGTGTCAACCCATGCACCAAGAGGTCGCTGGTTCGATTCCTGGTCAGGGCACACGCCCAGGTTGTGGGCCCGATACCCAGTGAGGGGCATGCAGGAGGCGGCCAGTCAGTGTTCTTTCTCATTGATGTTTCTATCTCTCTCTCCCTCTCCCTTCCTCTCTCTCTAAAATCAATAAAGGGGAAAAAAAAAAAAAAGAAAGAAAGAAATGGAATTGATACGGGGTGTTGTGTGAGGTAGTCTTTCACAACTCATTCTGAGTACTGCTGTGTTGTTTTAAGTCTTAAACAAAAATGTAATGAATCAATGCATTATGTATCAAATCAATACAGTTATGAAATTGAGAGAAAGTAAAGAATTAATACACAGGCTGTTTGAGTGACTTTTATGAGCAGCTCTGAGCCAGTCATAACTTCTCCATTGAATATGCAGGATAATATTAGGGTTTGGGTAGTTTGCTAATCTAGACACATTCTTATTCCACCATCAGGGGCTATTTTAAGGGAGGAGGAGGATAAAAAATCATCAACATAGTCCTAAGAAGCAAGTCCGCACAACACCAGGTGAAAACGAGGTGCCTTACAACTTGGTCAGTGGTACTGTTGAACAATGTTCTACCTTCAGGCCTGGTATTTTAAAGAAACCACTACAGTTTAAGGTTTTGCTAACCTGTGAGCAAATGCATCACCAGATGCGACCTCATACATGGGGAAACATTTTAACCTTTCTGGAACTGTGGTTTCTTACATTTAATATGTACGTTTAATGGAATGACTTTTGATATTTCTTTTTTTCTTACGAAGTTATATTAAGTTGAGGGTGCAGGGTCAAAATTGATGGTACAAGCAAATGAGCATTCAAAGAGGAAAAAAAGAACTTCAGTGTAAACCTCACAGCTTATACAAAAAACTAACTCAAAATGTGTCACAGAGTTAAATGTAAAACATAAGATTATAAAACTTTTAGGAAAAAACACAGAAGAAAATCTTCAGAACCTAGGTCTGGATGAAAAGTTCTGAGACTTGACACTAAAAGCACAGTCCATAACAGGAAAAATCAATGAATTGCACCTCATCAAAAACGTTTACTCCACAAAAGACCCTGTGAAGAGGATAAAAAGACAAGCTACAGACAGAAAGAAATATTTGAAAACCACATATCTGATGAAGGCCTTGTTTCTCGAATCTGTAACAAACTCTCAAAATTCAACAGGAAAAAAACAATTACAAAATGGACAAAAGACATGAATAGACATTCCACTGAAAAAGATATACAGATGGCAAATAAGCACAGGTAAAGATGCTCAACATCATTACCCACTAGGGAAATTAAAAGCACAGTGAGATATCGCTGCACACCGACCATACAAGCTGAAATGGTAACATAGCGACAGCCTGTGCATTGTTTGCTTTTTCTCACAGTCATAACTATTTTGACTTAATAAAGTAACACCATATGATGTCAAGGATCTGGAGAACTGGATCCTTCATACATTGCTAGTGGGAATCTAAATGTCATAGCCACTCTGGAAAAGAGTATGACCGTTTCTCACAAAATGACCACATAACCCAGTAATTGCATTCGTGAGCATTTATCCCAGGGAAATGGAAATTTGTGTTTGCTCAGAATCCTGTACAGGCCTGTTTATAGCAACATTATGTGTAGAAGCCAAAAACTGGAAACAACCTAAATGTCCTTCAAAAGGTGAACAGTTGAACTGTGGTACATCTCTACCATGAACTGGGACTCAACAGTGAAAGGAATGACCCATTGATATATGCAGCAACTTGGATGGATCTCAAGGGAATTATGCTGAATGAAAACGCCAACCTCAGAAGAATACCCACTGTATGATTCTGCTTCTGTAACGTCCTTGAGATGACAAACATAAGGGATGGAGAACAGAATTCCTCCTTGTGCTGTTGTGCTAGTGCAAGGTGTTACCATAGAGGGAAACTGGGTGAAGGGTATATGGGGTCTCTCTGTATTATTTCTTCTAACTGCATATGAGTCTACAATGATCTAAAAAAACACACACACACAAAAACCGAAAACAAGAACAACAACAAAAACTAATGGTCCTTTCAATTCAAGGGAAAGGGGACAGAAGACCCAACAGTGTGGTTAAGTAACTTGCCCAGGGTCCCACTGCATGTGAGTAGCAGTGCTTAGATTTGAATTCAGAGCTCTCTGGCATCAAGGTTTTCTGTGTTTCCATAGCATATACCATCTTCTGGAAAGTCCCAAAGTAAATAGAAGTAGTTTTTACATGCAGGACTTGGAAGTCGTTTCTCCAGACTAGCAAAGAAAATTGAGATCAGATCTTAGGTTTCAGTTAAACTCTCCTCAACTGTGTTTTCCAAAAATGTCTGGCAGTGCTTCTCAAACATCAAGGCGGCCTGGGGATCTTGGTAAGATGCAGAATGCAGTCGATCCTGGGTGGGGCCTGAGACTGTCTAGTTCTAATAAGCTCCCAGGTGATGCTGAAGCTGTTATTGGTGGATTACTCAGTTGTGCAGCAAGAATGAAAGGACACTCTATTGCGGCTGTGTGTCATTAAGGTGACTTACAGAAGGCCTTACAGCAAACAGTACTGCACATGGGATTAGGATACCACACTCCAGTGGCACATGGAATGAGAAACGAAGGTGACCATTGTCAGGGTGAAGTTTAAGCCCGGGGATCCATCCATAAGTGAAGGCAGTTGACAGACATTTTGAGGGTGGAAACAGACAAACTCGAGTCAAAGCATAATGTTAAAGTGGTGCTTTGCGGTTAGCTGTTTGTTGTAAATGTAATGTCATCTATTTTCATTCATGTGTAAGAGAAATTCCTGATAAGGTGGGAAGTTTATTGTGTCCATAGCCTGGGACTGTCATCAAAGCTGACAGCTCCATTTCCATCCATTTAAGTATCTGGAGATTTGATTTGTCCTGTTATCTAAACTAATTAGGATCGGAACATACATAGCTTCCATTTATTCAGGGGTACTCATGTTTTCCTTTTGTATTACTGAGCCACACAAAAACATCGTGCCAAAGAATTTTAGATGCCCTTCTTTCAAAGTTAGTCATTAATTATTAAAGCTTTTATCGGGTTTTATGAAAGGTGCCATGTTTTCTGAGGTAACTAAACCTTGATGTGGCTTTATGTTGTGATGGGAAATTAATAAATGACTATGAGAACTGGGAAAATGAACTGGGAAATTGTGTGGTATTTCCAAGTGTGAGTTTCTTTTGTGATCTATATTTTATCATGTACTCGACCACATTTGGTGGTGCTCATGGGTCACCAAGCCCTTAGGCTATAGTTTCTTTAAACCATGAGGCCTGAGGGGTGGAACCCTGCACAACTTACACCACTGGCCAAGCTACAAGACTTATTTCCCAGGGGGCTGTGCTGACTTTCTTCTTAGGACCAAGTTAATGCTCTTTTCTTTTCTTCCTCCCTTACAATGGTCCCTGATGGTGGAAGTAATAATGACTTACAAAGATACCTTTGATGAACTCTGTTTTTCATGGGTCTTCTGCCTCCATTCTTGCCCCAGCCTCCTCCACTTTAGCCTCTACATCATGGCCAGAATGATCTACAACACACCTCTGATCCCGTCCATTACAGGATAAAGACTGAATACCTTGGCATGTATCACGAGGGCCTTCCTGCATTGGCTCCTGCCCTTGCCTTCAGCCTTCACCCTTCCAGGGTTCCTCATGCTCTGTCTGTACTTAGCTACTTGAGTTCTTAGGACTCAACTTGCTCTCTCCTGCCCCAGGGTTGACCGATAGTCTGTTTCTCTATTGGAATGCTCTTTTCTCCACTGGCCACCTGGTGAACACCTGCTGCTTCGCTCAGATAGTCACTTCTTCTGTGAAGCTGCCTGTCTTAGTCAAGGCTGTTTGCTCTCAAAGAATAGAAACCCACTCAGATTATCACAAATAAAAATGTTTATATAAATGGAAGAGCAGGCCACTTCATGGACATTCCCAAATAGGACAGGAAATATGCTAGGACATTGGGGATGGAAGAGGGCAGTCAGGAACCATGGTTGTTCCCATGGTGCTGCCTGATTTCTGTCGTTCCTCTCTGTGTCTGCCTCATTGTTTTGACATAAAAAGTGGTATTTTGCCTTCTCTATTCTTTGGTCAGTTAAGCTTGCTCATGGCTTCACCTTGGCTTACCCTGATATCAATTTGGTACTTGACTCTGCAAGAATTTTCAACTCAACTAACATCTCATTTTCCCAATTTCAAATTCCCAGGGAGTGATATTTGGATTGGCCTAGTTAAGTAAAGCAGTCAGTCATATGGCTGGGGAGTGAGGTCATGCCTTACAATAGGGTACACCATTCAAAACTGAAGGTTGTGTTTGGTGCCCCTGTTCCGTTTTCACTACTTAGAGGCAGATGATGACTCCACCACTTTCTCCCGAGTCCCTCTTTACTGTGCTCCTAAACACACCGTCTTACCCTTCACTCACGGAGTACAGGGTACTCAGACTTTAGGGCGTAGCATCTCACTTCATGTTGAGAAATTCTTCAAATTCTGGGGTTGTTTTTCTTCTCATGGTTTCCTTGCCAAGTAAGAAGAAGTTCAGTTTTTTGACTAGACATGCTCTCATTGGGATTATAATTTTTTTTTTTTTTTTTGGTTGGTTGGTTCAGGGAACTCAACTCTTTGTTTATTTGGGAAGAAAAAAAATTGGAATGAAATGAAAAAGAAAGACTTTTAAAAAACCCCTTCTTCTGTGAAAATGTATCTACCTGAGTGAGCTAAAGATAGTAAAATTACATTTAGGTTAATATCATTCAGCTCTCTAAACCACTTCCTAAGACTATTCCAGCGAGAGTGCTTTAGATGATAAGGGGCACATTTTTTCTAGGAAAACTTATTTAAGTGGAAATATCCTAAAGAAACTCAATTAAAGCTGAAATTGGTCAGAGAATTATAGAGTTTTTTCTTTAAATACATACCACATTCTATAAATTATTCTATGATGCCCTATTTTGAGAATTTATCTTACAGGACCAGTTCTGTGATAGGGAATAAAAACACAGTAAGGATTTTATTGATTATTGCCAATACAAAATACTGTGTTTTTGAGGGGCCTGTTCCAAATATCTTGCATGAGCCTCTTGACAGACCTCTTGCTTCATAGTAGAATTTGCAGACTTTAAGCATGATGTCCCTCCTGTGAGTGTCAGAAAGAGGGTATACTCAAAGAGAAGAATTAGGTTGTTTTTTTATTGAAGTTTCAAATATGTTCCCTTTCTCTCTTTCCCATTACCTTCTTTCTCTCTCTCTCTCTTTTTTTTCTTTAACCATAGGACTCGATTATGCATTACTTTTTCCATCTATAAGAGGCTAGTGATACCCTTATTGCTACCTATGTTTATTTGGGGGAATATATGAATGTACCTTATAAACTGTTGTGCTTTAGAAAGATAAGACACAGTTGGGGCCTAGTATGTGCAGTGAAAGGAGAAAAGATGCTGATATGTGATCCTGGCCCTAACGGATTAGCATTTAGCTTGGGAGTCAGACAAATCTAGGCTCTTTGCCTTAACATTCTGAGTCAAAAGATTTGGAGTACCGCCTGCTACTATTTTAAGCAACCCTCTCCCCCTCCCAGATTCTTGTTATTGGGTAAGTTTGGGAAATACTGACAAAAGATTTCACTCTCATTTTCTTCCTTCATTAAATGAAGTATAAAACAAAATGCCTGCCTAGTAGATTTGACAAAGTATGAATAAGGGAATGTTCCTGAAAGTACCTACATGGTGCTTGGAGCATGGTAGGTGTTTGATAAATGGTTTCCCCCCTTCCTTTCAATAAAACGAAGGAATTGATCAGAACCCTAAGGGAAGTACGAAGAAAGTGTCCCGGTACTTCAGAGCAGTAGGAGGAAGAGCTTACTTCCACTTGGGAAGGAAAAGAGAGGTGTTCCCTGTGCTGGCCTGAGAGGTGGTGTGTGGGGAAGGGGAGTGGGTAACGGGTAGACTCTGGTGTCTATAAAACGTGGTTTCAAATCCTGGTTTTTCTGTTTACCAAGTAACCTGGAACATGTCACTTGACCTCATACGCATCAGTTTTCTCACTTACACAATAAGGATAATAATAAAGCCTAGTTCATGGGATTGTTGTGAGGCAAGCACTCATCATTCATTCATTCAACAATATTTCTGAGCACTTGCTATCTGTCAGGCATTGTTCTGGATGCTAGGGATATAGCAGCGAAAAGGAAGAAGTGGAACACCATCATGTAATCAGTGCTTAAGAAATGAGGGTCCTTATTATGCTGTAATACAAAGCCTGCCAGCCCTGTTGTCTAGTTTATATCTTGTTACTGTGACACAGATATAAATTGCTAGACCTTTAATTGTTTGACTGGAGCCACAGAATCAAAATTGTAGGCCTTAGCTGGAAGGGGCCCCAGAGCTCCTGTGGGATGTTGATGCCCACCACAGTTGGTAGCTGTTGATGCACAGTGGGTGTGCACTGCGGTATTTTTCTAGAAGTGGGGATTGATTGATCAGTGTCTGATCTAGACACATGCGCCTGTTACATTCCCCTTGTGGGCCAGGTCTCATGTTTTGGTGGTGGTTAGACCTGTAGTCAGTAGCCATGAGATGTAATACATTTAACAGGTCCACGTTATGTGCCTATGTATTTTGAAGGCAGAACATTGACACAGAAGGTGAAGGAGAGGGCAGGAATAAGGACATACCCTTTTGACTTCATTATCATCAAGCATGTAATTAAATTAGGCAGCCCCAGTTGGCCAACAACCAGTTTATTACTATCGAGATTAACATATTAGTAGACTGTTGTACTGATTGTTTTGTTCCTAGTCTATTGCTTATTTATTTTGTCAAGCATAAATGGCATTTGTAGTACACCAAAACCATGTATGAAGATTTTGGTAACCTACTGAAAAGCCAGTTATTCCTTGTTGAAGTGTGTGGTAACTGAAATAGTCAAGAAAACCAGGCCTAGTAATAGCTAGCAGCAGAAATTTTAAGAGGGTAGAAAGAGAAAGTCCATGATTGCATTTTAGAGGCATTGTTTTTTTAGCACAAATGTGTGATGTCTTCCCAAATCCCAAAGCTGAGAATTAGCACTGTAAGCTTTTGTGAAAATTAGTGCTGTTTTTGCAATTTATTGATGGTGTAGATGCTACACTAAAGACATTTAGCACTTTTATGAATGAGAATTCTCTTTTTGGTTCTATTTTTAGCTATTTAGTTTAGGAAACAATTTTCTTCACCTTAAATAGTTTTGGTTTTGGATAGAAATTTAAATACATTTTTATCAAATAAAAGTCATTAATGTGCACAATACCTTCCAGAAAACAATTATTGCCTTCAGAGTAGTTATATGTAAATTAGCTTCTAATGAACAAGTCCTTTGTCGATTGTATGTCCTTTCTGTATTTATCAGCTATTATAAGTTATATTTGAATATATGTTAATACATTTTTTTTAACATTTTAGATGGTTAGACAAACATCCAGTTAATAGAATAAGTTTCCTGCCTTCTGGGAACAAAAATATTGTATGGAAAATGAATAAAGCTGTGCAAAATGACTTTGTAATTTTGCAGGGTGGTGTACTCCATGACATCTCGTGCTCCTTTGGTCCATATGAAATCTGTGCTCTTGCCCAGGGCCAGGAGGTGGCTATGAAGGCTCCACTGAAACTTGAACATAGTGTGGTCTGGACTAAGTAGGGGTCAGGGAGATCTGAAGCACATGCACTGTGTGCTCATGAGGCCTTGTCTTGCCATCTTGCTCTGTTCCAGTCTCAGCCACTGACTTTCAGATTTCATTGTATCAGCACTGGAAGAGGATGGGGTAGGGGCAGGGGACTGTGACTAGAAGACTATCTAGCTATGTCTGGTTTCCCTCATAGATCAAAACCCCATGTAGGCCCTCCTGGTAGCCTCTGAGCTTTTTATTCTCATCCAGATAGCACATTTGGAAACAGAATGTGGAATCCTAGATTAGTGCAAGTAGAATAGCTCTTCAGTGCACCCTGTATTGTAGACCAGTGTAGATGTGGTTGACCCAAAAAAGTGAAGACCAAGGAAGGAAGGTCAAGGAGGGAGGGATTTATGGGAATAATAGTCAGATTTCGGTCTCAAATGGCCCTGTTGTTTGGGGGATCTTAACAGTAGGATGAATTATTATGCATCAAATTTAAGATGATGGGCAGACCTCTGCAAGAACCCAGAATGCCCTGCCTGTTACGGAGTGATCAAAACTCCTAGGCCATGGTTTTCAAAATTGATTTTCACCCCACCTGCATCAGAAAATATGTATTTCAGGGCCTTACCCAAAGCTACTAAATCTGAATCAGTAAATGTGGACTCTGAAATCTGCATTTTAAGTTCCCTGAGTGATTCTAGAGTTTTAACATTGTGTTATGGGTTCCAGGAATCAAACTCAGATTTCAGAAGACCCAAACATGACGTGAATCCCTATGACTTTCTGCTGGAAACAGCTTCTTGGTTTTACCTCTCACCTGGTCCATCTAGACCCGAGCAGGTATGCTTTAGTGAGAACATCATTGACCTGGAGAACAGAAGTTCTTTATGTAAAGAACTTTTAAAAATTACACATACTTTGCCCACCCCCAGAGGTTCTGATTCAGTAGGTCTGTGCATAAGCATTGATACATATATTTTTTAAGCCTCAGAGATGCTACAGTCTGACTTCACTTACCTACTCTAATTGCTTCAAAAACAGGCTTCAAGATATTCCCAACTCCTAGTTTGCTTTCTGACCTTTCAAAAGTGCTTTGAGTGGACACAGACCAGACTTTGATACTACAAGATTGACGCTGGGCTATTGGACTTTTTGGAGTAGTTCCTACCTTCCTGACTGAACATCATAGAAGGAAGCTTTTTTTTAAGTAATATGTGCAGAGCCTCCTCCCAGAAACCCTTTGAGGTAAAGAGGACAAGAATAGCTATTGTTGTTCTCCTTTAAATACTTAGAGTGAGTGCTGGAAAATTCTGTGCAGAGTAAGCTTGGACATGATATATAGACATGAATTAGCTTGTTTCAAGAGCAAATTCAGGAATGTTTCTGGACCATTAATAAATCCACAGTTATGGAATACTTGGATCTATTTCTATTACTAAATCTAAAGGGAATTGAATAGTCTACCTCTTTACCTCCCCTCAATTAAGTTATAGTTTCCTCAAAATAGTCTAATTACATTCTAGGCAGTGGGCTCTCCACCGCAGTCCTGAGCAAATAGCTAAAGCATGCATATTTTAAATCTCTAAATATTTCTACACTTTCAATGGAATTAGATAAGCAAAAAAAAAAAAAAAAAAAAAAAAAGGAGGAAACATATGGAAATGTTTTTGTCACAAATTAAGTGCTTTTTGTTTATGCCTCATTAATTGAAAGCATTTGTTTAATTTTGAAATACCCAGTTATGCCTTTATACTTAAGTTGACAAAAGTAAATAGAAACTAGCCTTTTTCCGTTGAGAAAGGCAGTGTATATGCTAAGGTCATAGAACAGTGGAGGCTTGGTGATGTTGTAGCTGTAAAAACTGCCTAGAAATACCAACAACAACAAAAGTGGTCGCTGTGGCATTTGTAGCACTGTTTAGAGTTAGACATTTGGTTGTCTTCCTAAGAAAGATAAGTACTGAAATACAGAGTGGGGCAAAAGTAGGTTTACGGTTGTGAGTCTGCAAAACACAGAGTGTATTCTTGTATCATCATTTATTAATTATTGTATTAGTTTCCATATGAACAACTGTAAGCCTGCTTTTGCCCCACCCTGTACGTTATGTTAAGCTTTCATGGGTTACTGAGAAGTGTTTTTCTTCATGCTCTCCGATTTCTCTTGAAATATGAAATATGAAAGATATGTAGAAAAGTGTAGATGTTTTTGGTGTTATTCAGTTGACTTTTTAAGATTCTATCTCACTTAGCCATATTTTTATCCTATAGTTACTGTTTGAGTCCTTCAACACAGAGTCATATATAGAAATATTGAAGTTGTGTCAGGGTGGTAGTTTGGAGACGGCTATCAGATATGTAACTATAATAAAAAATGAAAGACTACCCATTGATTCCACAATACAAACTACAGAGAGGAAGCGTCAACAAAATCCTCTTGTCAGGTACAGATGGAGAGTCCGGAAGGGCAAGCAGTGATTCTGGTGGTGTGTGTGTCCAGGGCACTTGCCAGAGTGCGGGACGAGAAGGGCCATGTTGTGGGAGTGGAGTCTACCTTCCATGAAGTGCCTCGAGGGAAGTCTGGAAGCACCCGTCCCTCACGGCCCTGACACAGACCCTTTGCCAGAACACTGCCCTTGCCCACCCTTACCTGGAGTTCCTGTCACAAGATCTAATGCCCATCTCTGCTGCTTCATGGGGCCTTTCAAAATTGTCCTAGTCCTCAGGGAGCGCCCCTTCTCTTAATATCTTAGTGCTTATTATTTTTGACATACAGCATTCAGTATATGCTCCCTTGTTTAGTTTTCTTTTCAAATTACGTAATTAATGAATGATTCAGTGGTATATTTCTTATCCCTCATCCAGAAGGCCAATGAAATGCTTTTTTCCCCCATCACCATTTGTCCCCTCTGTGCCCTCTTCCACCTCCACCCCCTCCCCACTGCAGTCACCACACTGTTGTCCATGTCTGTGAGTTCTCTCTCTCTGTTTTGCTCAATCCTTACACCCCCCAATACCCCCTCCCCAACACACGTGAAATGCTTTTCTTATAAAGACATTATTTTGGGAGTTGAAGAAACTCTGCACTAAGAGACAGGAGACATTTTATCTCTGGTTCTGTTCTGAACTTAGAGAAGGAACTTTGAGCAGAGCACTTAACCTACCTTTGTTTCTCCCTCAGCCTATTAAATGAGGGAGTGAACTCCAGATAATCTACTTTAAAATTGTACTTTTGGGCCCTGGCCAGTTTGGCTCAGCGATTAGAGTGTCAGCCCGCTGACCAGAGAGTCCCGGGTTCGGTTCCCTCTAAGGGCACGTACCTCAGTTGCAGTTTGTTCCCGGCCCTGGTTGGGGTCATGTGAGTGGCAGCCACTCGATGTGTGTCTCTCTCTCTCTTCCTCCCTCTCTCTCTCCCGCTCTTTCTGAAGATAAATGCAAAAATGTCCTCGAGTGAGGATTAAAAAAAAAAATTGTACTTCTGGGACTTCACATTCAACATGGCAGACTGCATACACACTTTTTATCTCCTTTACCTCCCCAAATCCCTCTAAAATGTATGGAAAAGGAATTTTAAAAGTTATAGACTTGCAAAGATAAAGAGAATAGGAGAGATTCCACAGCAAGTAAGACGTTAATACATATTTGGAAAATGGAAAGTAGAGGAATGATTACAGGTTTACTAAGTGCCCCTGAAAGGCAAGACCCACGAGAAACAAGCTGATTGGCCTCAAAGACAGACAACGCTTTGAGCCTCGCTGGTACCGGAGCCATGGAAAGTACAGATGCTCCAGGGGCTAAAACCAGGGATTACTGTGAGAGCCTGTCCCAGCCTCCTCTCCGTCCTCCTCGCAGAACACTGGCAGCATGTGTTGCCCATTCGGGAGATGGGTGGCTTCTTCTCTAGTGGATTGAAAAGCCCTCAGGGTGAAAGGGAGATTTAAGGAGGTATGTGACTTGAAAGGGCAAATTGAAAAAGGAAAAAAAAGAAAAAGAAACAGGCACTCAGCTGGAACAATGTAGAAAGGCACAGGAAATAGAAAGAACTGAAACTAGAAAATAAAATAAGTTGAGCCCTGGCCAGTTTGGCTCAGCAGTTAGATTGTCGGCCTGTAGACCGAAGGGTGAGTGTTGGATTCCCAGTCAAGGGCATATACCTGGGCTGCAGGCTTGAGCCCCGGCTGGGGTCACATGGGAGGCAGCCAATCAATGTGTCTTACATCAATGTTTCTCTCTCTCTCTCCCTCCCTTCCTTTCACTCTTTCTAAAAAAAAAAAAAAAAAAAAAAATCAGTGGAAAAATATCCTCGGGTGAGGATTAACCAAGAAAAAATGTTGAAAGGTAAAGTTGAAGAAATCTCTAAAGGATGAAAACAAAACAGAGAGACAATAGAAAGGAATGATAGGAAAATTTGAGGATCATTCCAGCAGGTCCAGCATCCAAATATAGGAGTTCTTAAAAAGATAATAGAGATAGTTGAAGAAAAGAAATTATCAAAGAAAGATATAAGAATATTTATCAATACAGTAGTTCATAAATCTTCAGATTAAAACAGCATAGCAAGATAAATGAGAAATGCCCAGGAGAACGGATGAGAAAAGACTCATATCAGGGCACATCAGTAAAATTTTAGAACAGGAGACTAAGAGAAATTTTTTAAAACTTCCAGAGAGTGGAGGATGAGAAATATTAAGAGATCACAGATAAATTATGAAAAATCAGAATGGCATCTAACTCAACAACAGAATTATAAGAAAGAAGATAGATGAGTAATACCTTTAAAGTTCTTAGAAGAAATGATTGTCCTCTTGTAAATCTATGTACAGCCAAATGCAATGAAGGATGAAGCTAAAATAAAGTTGTTCCGAGCATGGTCCAGGAACCATGCTGGACTTCCTGAACTGCAGTAAAAAGAAAAAGGTATATAAGAAATGTAACAATCATCAGACACTTACTTGGCTCAATGGAAACAATATTTATATAACTTTAAAATTTAAATATTGATTTTACTAAAAATTGTGATGGCTATTGGAAAGCTGGTAGGATGGGAAGAGTGGTATAAGAGACTTAACTCCTCATCTTCCAAAGTAAGAAGTCAATAGATAATCGATAGAACTGTGAATCTGTAAATTGAAACATCAACACGTTTGGAAAAATGAAGGTAAATACCAGAACAGTCTGCTAAAATTTGAGTAGCAGAGAGTTGCATCTGAGGAACAGGAATTTGGGTAGTTGGGCAGAGGACTGATATTTCATTGTGACATTTTAGTACTATTTGACTTTTAACTGTGTGTGTATAGTATTTTGATTTTAAAAATCACTTTAAAAAGCTTATTTCCTATTTCTAAAACTTGATATATATTCCAAGTTGGTACATATAATTTTCTCAAACTTACTGTGAGACCGTGGAGAATTGTGCGATGTTGTTTCTTTGTTCCCATTCATTTCTTGTTCCCATTCATTTGCTTAACATTTATTGAATATGTTAATGGTGGACCAGGTAGGATAAAGCACTAGTCCAGCGATTTTCATCTGGTGTGCTGCAGGAATCTTTGTAACATGCAGTACCTGACTATTTAGTCAGGGGCACTGACCTCTTTTCCTGTAGATTGTCAAATTTAAAAAATGACAACAGCCAACACAACAGTAGCCTTCCAGTAAGAATGAATCAAAATTATACCTGTTTTTTTTTTTTTTTCGTTTGTTTGTTTCTGTCAAATTGGCAAAAAATATATTTTTTTGGTGTGCCGCAGAATTTTAGTAATTAGTTTACATGTGCCATGATATGGAAAAGGTTGAAAATCGCCACTCTAGTCTCACTGATTAAAAAGAAAGAGTGAGCTTCTTTCTATCTGGAGGTGAGTTTGAGGCCTTAGCAAACATAGTGCATTGGGTAGGAGTGGGCATGGGAGTGTGTATGGAAATTCACACTGTTTCTTCATAACCTCCTCATCCTACTGGATAGAAAAGTAATGAGTTCTGACCAATAGAGTTATCTGGTTCTTCTGTTTTAACCTTCTCTTTTCATGTAAATTGTGGGTAATTTCTAAATTCAAGTGCCAGTAAGGGTGCTGTGTTATCAGACTGAAGGTGCCCTCTGCCTGTGTGCATCCAAGCCCAGTAAGACAAGAACAGGAGCTTGCAGCAGAGAAAGGAAGGGTTATTTTTAGGAAGTGGCCCACACCCGGAGTCACAGCTAATAATGCTCAAAGACCTGGCTCCCTGATGGCTTCCAGGGGATGGATTATATAAGGAGAAAATCATTAATCATGGTGACTAGGGGAGTTAGGGTCATGGTCAGGGTCGTGGTCTCTACTGATTGGTTGGTGCTAGGGGAGGGGTGGTTGATCAGTGCAGCTGGTCCTGGTGTCCGCCTTGGTGTTGCTTCATCTGGTTTTGAAGCTTTTCTGGACCTGGAGCTAAAACACAACTGTGGCCTAGATGTTATTTCTAGTTTGATTGAAACTCAGTCTCTGGGTCAACAGACCCAAGGCTTTGTTCCTAAGGTTACTTGGTGCTGATCAGAACCTCATTGTCCTGAGTGCTTAAGGATGAAGGGAGTGGACTTGCAAGGGAGAAGGAGCAGGTGAGTCAGGGAGCTGGATGAGGCCACTTTGAATCAAAAAGAAAGGTTAAATGTCATATTAAAGAAATGAAGTTTCTACGTGGTTACAGCTGTTTCTTCTCTTGCCCCCTACCTTCCTCAGAGAGTGTCTGGGTCAGGCTAATGGAGCAGCGTCCTCTGAGCATCACTGATCACTGAGTAGCAGGGGTTGGAGTATTTTAGTAGGTAACAGAAGGAAAACAAGAAACCAGTGTGGTGAATTACGGCAGTGGCTTTTAAAACTTCAGCTTGGATTGACACATTTCACTTTTGTTCCCCTTTTATTGGTTAAAGGAAGTCACATGCCCATTTGGTAACCTGTAACTCCTGACTTCCCTACCCAGCTGGACCAGAAGGTACCCAGCTGCTGGGAACTGAGGTGTTTCTCCTTTACAGCAGAGACAGTGCCCTACACAAACCAGACTCTTGGGAAATTTTGATATGAAGAATAGAGATAAAAGAAATAAATGTGGGAGTAGAAAGAAAAGCAGCAGTAGCCATTGACTACTGTCAACATCAGAAACGTCCAAACCTGAAGATAATTTTTATGAGTTTATTTGAGCCAAACTGATGACAATTACTGGGAAGCAAAATTGGAACAGACTGAGAAAATGCTCCAGAGATTGGCAGTTTTACAGCTTATTTTATATATTAGAATCAAAGGGGGGTTTCATAAAATCCATTGGTGATAGATTAGGGAGGCAGGAGAAAGCAAAGTGGGGAAATCTCTGAGATTGGATAAAGAGTAAAATGGAGAGACAAATACTCTTTTTACATCAGTGGGTAGAGGACAGTTAACAATGAACATTTACAGCACATAGTGATGGTCTTCAGGGAACAAGATGACAACGAGGGGTTCTGTGGTGTCCTGCTCTTGTGCGGTGGGTGTATTGTGAAGGGGTCTGAAAAAGGAGATTACTCTGACATTCCAAGGGTATGTTACCTTAGATGCAAAAAGACAATAGACTAATTTAAGGTAAAGACTGACCTTTGTCAAGGAAGCTACAGGCCTAGGAAGTGACTACCAGCCATGACTTGCTTTTGTTTTAGGAATTTTTATGTTTAGGCCATCCTATGTGTTTACTTTTGGTGTTGTGTTTTGTAGGGCTTGTCATGCAGGCTTCCCTGAGCTTGTCATATTTAGTATGTGTCCCCTTTTTCATTCACACTACCATTAGGTCTCAAATTCAAATAAATTAATTTGTGGGGTAAATATAAGGGGACAGGAAACTCATATTAGCAGGTTCCATTTTAGGAAAGCAAAAAGCAGAATAAGGTACTGATTGGATCAGTGTGGAACAGTAGGAATGCCTGATGAAGAGAATCTGAAACTGACTGTATGGGGAGAATTTTACTCAGTAGTCAGATGAACTCTCCACTTAGTTTAGAAAATAATATTTTATGTGCATATAAGTGATTGTTTCTCCTTAGAATTTTCCTATACTTTTATTAATGTTCTTAGGATAAAAATTCAGAAAGTTTCAGGAGTGGATGAAATACTTAGGTGTGTGCATATGTGTATTGGAACATGTTGCCTAATTAAACTTAAATATTTTAATGATGTTTCATTTGCTATATCCTTGGA
The DNA here is from genome assembly GCA_030848825.1 of Tadarida brasiliensis. Taxonomy (NCBI): domain Eukaryota; kingdom Metazoa; phylum Chordata; class Mammalia; order Chiroptera; family Molossidae; genus Tadarida; species Tadarida brasiliensis. The sequence continues at coordinate 86,131,640 of CM061258.1, read as the reverse complement.
GGGTAATTGTAACTCAATAAAGAATTTCCCCTCTGGTGTGTTTTGTTTTTACATAACAAAGGCTGTCTTAATGAACCTTTATCTCATTACAGTGTAATACCAATAGTGATTTAAGTATCAAAATAGAAGAGAAAGTTTATCACAGTTTTATTACTCTTTTAGGAAAATTAATACTGCTTAATCCATTTATTTTTCTAATTTTAAAATGATCATTTGCTTAAGATAAAACTTAGTGATAAAAGATGTTGACCTCTTTTGATAGCAAGAAAAATTTTGATATTTTATGAAAAGATAACAAAACAATTACCAAGTCTCATGAACAAGAAATGAAGTAGGCCATCCAAAATGTTAATTTGGCTTAATCAGAATGAAACAATTAATAATACTTTTTAATATTCTAAAACAACTCTGTGGCCTTCAGTTCAAGACAAAGGTAGGGAAGAATAAACTTCCCTTTTTTTCTTAACCTTAACTTAATTGATAGAATAACTTAAAGTGTATTATATTTGAATGAACTCCACTCATATTTAACAATATTATTCTTCCATTTCTGTCATTCAGTTTATCTTTTTTTAAAATATATTTTTATTGATTTTTTTAGAAAGAGAGGAAGGGAGAGAGAGAGAGAAACGTTGATGTGAGAGAGAAATATTGATCGGCTGCTTCCTGCACGCCCCCTACTGAGCATCGAGCCCACAACCTGGGCATGTACCCTGACTGGGAATCAAACCGGGACCTCTCAGTCCATGGGACAATGCTCACTCCACTGAGCCACACCAGCCCAGTGGTTTATCTTTTCTTTAATAATGAAATAAAATGCAAATTCCACCATGTCAAAAGAGCAGTAATGGGTACAGTATTTTCCTAGATATATACTAGCATGACCAATCTAGAAGCTACCTTCCCAGTTGGTATCCATCCCTGAATTAACAAAGGGATCATTTGCCAGCCATTGTGATAGTGGAAATGACCTGCCAGTCAAGCATGGGCCATTAATTTTGAATGCATTGATAGAGACATAAATTTTTCTTAAAATCATACTGAAAGATAAAATGTTCAGTTTCTTTTAAGTACATTCTGATATATCTCAGGGCTGATTATGGAAACCAGTGATTATTTTATAATTTTATTTTTCAATGGAATTTTAAAGGATTTGACTATGACTGTATGTATTTTAAAGTAACAATAAATATGATCACTCTAAATCTATAACTACTGTACCTTTATTAGTAGTATATTTAATAGATTAAGGTCCTATTTTTTCTATGTTTACACAGTCTTTAGGAATATATCATTTAAAAAGAGATAACAGTCTTGTGGTGGAATTACTAGACTTGGAAGAAATTGTTTGCTTTATCAGGAGTTTTACATATTGTCATGAGTTAGTTGTCTCATGATTCAAGTTTTTTTATCTGCATGATTTCTTCACCATTTTAGATATCACCTTATGATAATAATGGGAAACAAAAAATAAAATTTGTGTGTGTGTGAATATATATATCCTTTTAAAATTTCATTTGAAAAGCTGAGAAAAAAATTTCATTTCAAAAGAACCATCTTCCAGCAAGTAATTCACGCAATCCCTCTATTTAGTAATAAAAATTAACTAGAATCAAGTAAATAGTTATAAACTTGATTACTCATATAGCATTTAGTGCTTGTGTAATACTTAGTAGTTGTATAGCACATTCCATTTTAAAAATGCTTTAGCAACTATAAGTTACATTTTTTGTGTGTCAATACTCCTATAAAGAGATAGGCAGGTATTACTAATAAAAATCTATTTGTCTCATTCAAATCCCAGGTACCTAGCTGGGTCTACGATTTCATATTTATTTGTTCCTAGAAAATATCTAACTTCTTTTAGAATATAAATGCATGTTATTTACCTCCACCACCGATTTCTTCCTGCAATTGGTTCTGCAAACCTGCTTCTGTATAGTTTAAGTTATGCAAACAAATTTGAGGCCAGGACATATAGAACCTGTCAGTGCCAGTACCCAATAAATGTTTCCTAATAATCTGCACATAAAACTGGTAATTTCCTTGAAATATAAATTATTATTCATGATTACTAGAGCACATTTAAAATGATTTAGGTTAAGATTTTAGTTACGTTTTTGCTGAATGATGGAGTTACTGTGTTTGCTCTTATTTTTAGTGTTAGGAAGAATGTTTAAATTTGGATCTTTTAGCCCAGATTTTTTCCCTGGCTCTTCAGTGATTCAGTGTTGTCATCTGAAGATGTTGTGGTACTCTGAAACTTTGCCGAAGGTGAGATGTAAGTAGACTCAGAATGAGCAGTGCAAAATTAGAAAAATAAAAGAAAGATTTTAAAATTTATCCATTGATAATGTTACGGGACTGAAGGAGTCTGTTTGCCTGCATGCATCAAAGCCCAATAAGACAAGAACAGGAATTTGCAGCAGAGAAAGTAAGGGTTTATTTTTAGGAAGTGACACACTCCTGGAGTCACAGGTAATCTAGGGCTGAAAGACCTGGCTCCCTGATGGCTTCCAGGGGATGGATTATAGAGGGGAAAATCATTAATCACAGTGACTAAGGGAGTTAGGGTCATGGTGAGGGTGGTGGTGTCTACTGATTGGTTGGTGCCAGGGTAGAGGTGGTTGGTCAGTGCATCTGCTCCTAATGTCAGCCTTGGTGTTGCTTCATCTGGTTTTGAAGTTGTTCTGGCCCTGGAGCTGAAACACAGCTGAGGCCTAGATATTATCTTTAGTTTGATCGAAACTCTGTCTCTGGAGTCAACAGACCCGAGGTTTTGTTCCTAAGATTGTTTAATGTTGATCAGAACCTCATTGTCCTGAGAACTTAACAATTAAGGGAGCGGACATGCAAGGGAGAAGGAGGCAGGTGAGTCAGGGAGCTGGATGAGACCAGTTTGAATCAAGAGGAAAGAAAGGAGAAAAGGTCATGTTAAAAAAAAATGAAGTTTTTACTCGGTTACAATAAAGTTGAATATGAAACCCTAACAAGAACTTGTATCTCTATGGTGCTTTACTCATTTCAGAATTTGCTCAGATGATTCTGTTTCTCCCACTAGCCCTTTGGTAGTGCATTTATCAATATCCCCTGTTTATACAGAAGGAAACCAAAACTCTCAAATGTCAGGTGAATCCCTAAAATGGGACTTAGAACCATTATTTCTGATATTTGATGTGGAGCCTCAGCCCCTGGCAGACAGAAGGCGTCGTGGGATGTGAAACGCCTTACAGTTATGTGTACTATTGATTTTAGTTATATGTGGAATAAAATACAGATTCACTTAAAAGTGTTACTGAATCAATAATAGTTGATTTATCCTTTACATATTTTCTTAATAAATAAATACTAGATGTACAGGCCCCATCAATTGTAACCCAGAGATTTATAGCTCCTACTTCTAAAATCAGCCAATGTCAATGTCAATGTCAATGTCAAGCAAGTTCCTTAATCTCCCTGTGCCTCTATTTTTTCATCTGTAAAATGGAGATAATATTATTGCTCATAGGATGGTGTGAGAATTCAATGAAATAACACACAAAAAGTATTTAAAATGCTGCCTGGCATACAGCAAATACCCAGTAACTGTTAAATATCATTTTCATTATTCGTAGTACAGGTCCATGAAATGATTTTAAAAAGGGATTTTCATACTTCAAAGATGGGAACCAATTCTTCATACTATATTGCCTGTGGGCTTCTTTATTTTGGTTAAAATTGGCAGAAACAATTGGGCTATTTCACATTTTTCTGTGACTTAAAAACTCAACGTTTAGTTATGCTGTAACTCAGGGTTAGGGCATATGACTTCAGACATGGAGAGAGAAGGCAAATCAGGTCGTCGGGCACCCTGGGTTCTCAGGGACTGAACCCAGTGTGTTCTCTCAAGCCTGGAGGATCTTGGGTCTCATCATTTTTTCAGCTCTCATTTTCAGTTCCAGGGTGTAGCACCAATCACTATAGGAAACCTTGGAAAGAAAATTAAAAATTGGGGAAGAACAAGTGAGTCTGTAAGCACTTCGTTAAAATAAACCACTTCTTCCTAAACCCAAGACAGCAAGAAACAGTGTAATAGCCGTGACATAAACTCACCACCTGTTAGCGCCAGTATCAAAGAGTTCTAGCAAACATAAGAATGCTTTGATCTTCTTCCGCCCGGAGAAAATTAGGACGCTCTTCGTTGACACTTCATGGGGAGTTTGTGGATGCTGATCAAAGAAAACTATTATTACTATAGACTAGAAATTAAAATATCTGAATATAAACTACTTCAGCACACTGTATTTCTTTCAGTCGTGAATTGCATATTTAAACATTCAAATGGTCTTTATATGATTAAGTTAAATTTTATTGTAGCTTCTATACCCTAAAAGAAAAGACATTAAAATGTTTTTAAGTAACTTTGTTCCTTTGTCAGTGGCTTTTGGCATTATATAGTTGAGATGGAATGAGGGATTAATGTGTAGTGTATGTTTTATAGGATGCCTCTATGTTACTGTCAACTCAATTGAGCAGAATTATGTAGATTAGAGAATGTTTTGATATTTTCATGATCTTAAAGAAAAATTCCCATAAAATTTTCAATTATATAATAGTATTATATGATTATAGATTCCACTTTAAATACTATAATTATACAGCTGAGAGACTTAAAGGAAAGGATAGCAAAACTTTTACAATAGAAAGGGGTATGTGTATGGGCATTTTATCGTAAGGATTTGAACATTTGGAAAGGGAAACATAAATATCACTTGAAAATATGATTCTGCTATGGGAGAAAATGCTTCTGTATGAGTAGCACAAGAAAAAAAATAAGTTCAGTGTTATTTTTGAGTGAAAATGTAGACATTTCCTGTAGATTTTTTACTTATCAAGAAAAAGAATACTTATTTTGTAATTGCATGTTCTGGATCTGAGCCAGGTTTCCTGTGTAGTTAACAGCTCCTGCCTCTGAAGTCATCAGGAGGCATTTAACAAAATATGTATTAAAATGCTTCAGGAATAACCATGCCTAAGGATGTGGGATCATAAACAGGAAAAAAATTCCTGCAAAAGAGGACAGCTCATTAAAAAATGTGTTGATTAACTGCAAGAAAGACAGAGGAAAGGCAGAGCCCCACCTTCAGACCACATCCATCCAAGACTGGTGTCTGGCACTAATTTACACTTACGTGCAATACTCTCCCAGTCTCCATTCTACGCTCACATCCTCTTACAAATAGAAGAAAATAATAATGCAAAGACCCACAAAAGAAGCACTTCAAAGGTAACACAAAAGATCTTTCAATACCCAAATCAGTGGGTCATTCCACAATTCAGACTTCATTGAAAAAAAAACAACCCAGACATTTGAAATTTAGTCAGGTCTTGGATATTCGTTTCAAACTAGTTTCTCAAAAACTTCACTGAAGAGGAGGAACAGAGCAGCTAATTTCTGAAGTGGCATATTGTGGTGATAGCCAGTAAGTTTAGGCCCTCAGCACTGACTCGTCCACGAGCTAGGACAGAAATTACGAGGACTTCCACCTTGCTAAATGACTCTGCAGGACAAGGCTGATGGCCTGTACCCTCTGCACGCCACCACACACACACTCAAGAAGAATTTTTAAAGGAGAAAAGAAATGATAGCTGCAGAAGTGTTTATTGTTCTTCTTCTGAAACTAAAGTCTATGTGATCTTCTTAGTATATAAATAATAAGACACCTGGTAGGCAGCCTACAAAGGGGCCATTCTCCCTCTCTGATGTCATCAGTAATGGTTAATGATTTCCGGGGTAGTGCACCAGTCTCCTGAGAACTTCCCAGTGCAGTCCTTAGAACGAAAAGATTTGGCTTGATTGGAACACAGGGATCTGTTCTTACATTAAAATATGCCAGCACTGAATTTAGATACATGTATTATGAAGTAACATTTGTATTACTCAAAGTTGAGAGATTTAATTAAGAATAATGTCTCTTGTTTTGTTCCCCATGGAAGTATTTATAGGACTGAGCGATTTGATGACTAATGGACATATTTAAAAGGCATCTGCTACTTACTGACCATGGAAACAAAAATAAATAAATAGAATTTGTTACTGTTGGCAAGTTTTTTTTTTTTCTTTTTTGCAGTGGTCATATTCTGTATGGTACCCCTGAGATTTTTTTAACATATATATTCTAATATATATAGATACCCAACCAATTTTGACTTGCAAGGGAAGGACACTTCAAATTGGCTACATGTTGAAAGAGATGAGTCTAAACCAGAGATTTTCAACTGGTGTGCTGTAAGAATGTGCCCCAAGAATTTAAAAAATATGCACTATCTGACTAGTCAGGGATATTGACCTCTTTTCCCTTAGATTGTCAAATAAACAACTGACAACAGCCAACACAACAACAGCTGTCCAGTGTGAAGGAATCAAAATTATTTCTATTTTTTTTGTCAGATCAGCAAAAAATATATTTTTTTGGTGTGCCGCAGAATTTTAGTAATTAGTTTTTGTGTGCCATGAGATGAAAAAGGTTGAAAATTGCTGGTCTGAAAAAATCCATGTGCAGAAAATGCCGTTCAAGTTGGTGTGCCTTGCTAACGAAGATAAACAGAGCCTTAAAAGAAAAGAAGCAGCAACGTAGCGTATCTAAGTGTGGCCAGCTCTATGCTGCATAAATGGTGACGTTTACCTTCTCCCATAAAGAAGGGTCCCTCTGGCATTACAACACAAATGATTTTAGGATACAGCTAGTAATGTTCATGAGAAAAGATGGCCAGGTACATAAAAACAATAACAGATGAGCAGACTGCCACCTGTGCCTCAGGGCTGAGTGGCAGTTCCAATAACGACTCTGGGAGCACATAGGACGTGGTGGAGACTGGGGCGAGGTGCAGATTGCTGGCCCTGTCTACAAGGGAAGACACTTGGCTCAGCTCATTGTTGCCTTGTGGAAATGTGGGTCCAGTGATGCCGGCCTTCACAGCTCTTCAAGAGACGCTGGAAATCTGAGTTTGATGTGAAGCCTTCATTTTGAGATGTTTACTCAGAATTCAGATTCAGGGGAGGAGTTGGGACAATTCTTGCAAGCCAAACCAGACCTACTTATTGATCATATTTAGACCCCAGTCATAGAAATTCAGTTTGTTCTTTCTGAGTTATCTAAATGAGTGATGTTGGTAAGGTTGTAGAGGAAATGCTGATGTTTCCTAATATGTGAATGAAAAATGAAGACAGTTATGAATAGTGAAGGGGTTTAACTGCAACGTCAGATTGCCTGTGTTTATATCCTGGTTATATACCCTGGGCAAGTTACCAAGTCACTCTGTGTCCAGTTTCCACTTCAGTAAAGTAGGGACGATAATGGTACAAATGTCATAGTTTTCTCAGGGTTCAGATGAGCTAATCTATATACAGAGCTTGATCGTAATGGCTTGATAAACATTGGCAATTATTATTTTACAATAAAATCATATTCAGAGGATTTGCCTTGTGTTGTACTTGAAGAAAATATCCACTGTCGATGTAGTGAGTCTGTTCTGTGTTGAAGAATATGAGGTAAGACGATAGATTCTGGAGTCTGCAAGCCAGGATTTGAATCCTCGATCTACTGCATTGTAACCAGAGGAAGGTACCTAATTTTTCTAAACCTTAAATCCCTCCTCTGGAAAATGGGAATAATAACTGGTACTTCAAAGTCATAGGAACCTGCCCTGGCTGGGTTGCTTAGTTGGTTGGAGTGTCGTCCAGTACAACAGAAAGGTTGTAGGTTCGATTCCTGGCCAGGGCACATACCTAGATTGCATGTTTGATCCCCAGTCGGGGAGTGTATGGGAGGCAACCGATTGATGTCTTTCTCTCTCACATTGATGTTTCTCTCTCTCCCTCTCTCTCTCTCTCTCTCCCTCTCCCTCCCTCCCTCCCTCCCTTCCTCCCTCCCTCTCTCCCTTCCTCCCTCCCTCTCTTCCCCTTCCTCTCTCTCTAGACTCAATAAAACCATATCCTCAGGTGAGAATTAAAAACAAAATGTTTTAAGAACTCAGTGAGATAATACATAAAATCAATGCCTGGCATATAGTCAATACATGTTACTTGCTGTAATGAATTTTTTGCCCATTCTTTAGAAGTTCCATATTTGCAAACTATTTTCGGAGATTTATGTCTCATTACATGTATTTGAAGGGAATTACATCACATTTGACTTACAAATTAAGCTTCATCTTAATGAACAATATTACGACAGTGGCACTCAACCAGGGTGATTTTACCTTGCAGAAGACATTTGGCACTGTCTGGAGGCATTTCGGTTGTCATAGCTGAAGGCATCCAGTGGGCAGAGTCCACCTCAGACATTACATGGAAATTGAAATCTGTAGAATCACATTCAATACAATATTTTAAAATGTACACACACACACATATATATATATATATATATATATATATATATATATATATATATATATATATACGTAAATCATATATATATATAAAATCCTCTTTTCTAATGGTTACAAAAGTAATATAAGCTTATGAAAGTTAAAAGACTATAAAAGCATATAAATAGAAAGTGTAAGTCCCTGTTTTTCCCCAATTGTCCCCATAGAAAACCATTGGAAATATAATCAGGTTATATTACTTCAAAATTTTAAATTCATGTGTATACTATTCTATAATTTCATTTTTAAAAATTAATGTCTTTCTTTTCTCTTTCTAAATAATTCAGTCCTAAAGCTGTTATGGGGGGTGCAGCAAGGAAGGCCTTTAGGAGCAGTGACCTGACCTGGGGTATGAAGTCTGTCTGGGGTAAGGGAGCGACAATGTGGTGGGGTCGGTGGCCTGGAATGGGGTGTCACAGTCCAAACAGGGTAAAGAGGACATCCATGTGTGTGGGCAGCCCGTTGTAGGGTTTCAGCAAAGGCCAAGTGGGATGAAGAGCAGGAGGGAAAGACCTAGTGCAGGGTTTTGAGGCCAAATGGAAGAGCGGGCAAAAAGCAAGGAAGAGCTCAAAGAACGATGGGCCGTGCAAGAAGGAACAGAAGCTAGCTAACAGGAACCACAACTGAGACAATTTCAGTATCAAAGAGCTAACAGGAACCACAACTGAGACAATTTGAGTATCAAAGTAAGTAATGTCAATAAAGCTAGTAACAGATTAAAACCCTTTGAATAAAATAAAAAAACATGAGTTCATTAGGATGTAATAAATAAATGCATGAAATCAAAGTTTGATGAGAAATGGAGTATTTAGAATATCAAAAATAACCTCTTCACCAAAAAATATTAATTACAAAAGGAAAAATGGTAACTTCCCAGTGGAAATGTCTGGAATACACTACCTCAATCAAATGATCAAAGTAATATCGTCAATAATGAGAAAAATCAAAATTGTGTGCCACCTAATAAGATGCTGTGGTAGCCAGCTTCCGAGAAAATGATCCTCATGTCCTGGTATTCATGCTCTTGGGTAATCTTTGTCTGCACTGAGTGGGGTTGACCTGGGCAACCAATAGGATATTACAGAAATTCTGGTATGTGATATCTGATGTTAGGTCCTAAAAAACATTGCTTACTCTTGAGGGAGCCAGCTGACATATTGTAAGGACACTCTAGCAGTCCTATAGAGAAGGCCACATAGTGAGGAAATGTTGTTTCTGCAAATCACCACCACTAACTTGCCAGCCATCTGAGTGAGTCACCTTGCAAGCAAATCCACCAGCCCCAGTCAAGCCTTCAGATGATTATAGCCTTTGCCAACATTTTGATTGCACCCCCATTAGAGAACCACCCAGCGAAGCAGCTTTTTCAAAATGCACACAAACCTTGCAAAATAATGCTTATTGTTTTCAACTACTAAGTTTTGGGGTAATTTAATATGCAAGAATGGATACTAATACAGAGGCAGTGAGAAGAATGCAGCATCACTTCTGTGATATTCCTGCCAGAGGTGCACAGCCTGAATCTAGTCCTAATGTAGCAGAAAACAAACACTAATTGAGAGGCATTCTGAAAAATAACTGGCCTGAAGTCTTCATTAGAGCAGTCAAAGTCATAAAAGTTAAAGACAGACTGAGAAACTGTCCTGGAGTGAAGAAGACTAGAGACATAACAACTTTACATGCAATGCTTGATTCTGAACAGGATTCTTTTGATATAAGGGATATTATTGAGACAGTGGCAAAGTGTGAGACTGAGGATTAGATGATGTGTCAAGGTGAATATTTTAATTTTGGTGGCTGTATTGTGGTTATTTAGTGGGATGTACTTTAAAAAATACATATAAAGTATTCAGAGGTGATGAGGCATCACCAGGCCAGCAATTCACTCTCAGATAATTAAAGGGAAAAGTTCTTTGTACTGTACTTGCAACATTTCTGTAAGTTTGAGATTGTTGAAACATTTTTTTAAAAGTATGCAAAATAAATTATAGAATATTTTTAAAATATATGATATTATATATTATTAAAGGGATGCATAGTATTCAAGTTTTTTATCAAAAAATAATTTCTTTTAGCAATCTTTTATTGATGGGCATTTAAATTGATTACAGTTCTTTGCTATTATAAACACCCAGTTCTTTGTTATTATAAACAATGTTAGTAAATATCCTTATCAACATGTTTGTACTCTTGTTCAATTTTTGCCCAAGAATAAATCCCTGGAGTCAAATTGCTGTGTGAATGGATATGCATCCTTTGATCAGTGTAATCATAAGTCATTGTAGGAAACCACATAAAATCTCCTTAAAATAAAATGAAATGTATATTTGATAGTTATTTTCATTTGTTTGTCCCCCCACTGGAAAGTAATCGTTTTAAGAGTGGGAACTTGATCTGTCTCAATTATTACCACCCCCAGCATTAAGAGGATCTGCAGCACTCAATAAATCTGTGTTGCAACAACAGTAATAGCATACATTTGTTATGTGTCTGGAACTCTTCTAAGAATATGAATTTATTTATTCCTTATAACAACCCTATGAGATAGGTAGTAGGATTATTTCCATTTTGCAGATGAAGAAACTGAGTCAAAGAGAGGCTAGATATTTGCTCAGTTTCACAAGACCGGTAAATGGTGGAGCCAGGAGTCCAGGTAGTTTTTCTTTGGTTTACAAGCTCTTAGCCACTATGCTATACTGGGTTCTCTCTTGTTGAATAAATAAACCAACAAATGATCAATATATTTATTTGATTCTTTGAACAATTATAAATTTCACTTCTTTGGGTTTTGTTTCTTTTTTCAAATGAAAATGGAAAGGAGTGGACTCTTTTCTTTGTAAAAGTCAAATTAGTGTTATGGTCCTCTGAACCAGGCTGGACTTTGCTATGTAATAATAGTACTGCTCCTGGAATTAATATCCATACAGGTATAAACTATAAATTATTCTTACTAAGAATTTATGGATGTGTAAACAGAATATTTGCTTTGTATTACAAATAATAAATCTGGACCTACAGCTGGAGTCTAGGAGGCAGAACCTATATTATATTACTTATTTTTTAAACACATCCTCTGCTCCCCACCTGGACTCCGGTGCCCCTGTCCGTTTCTGCACCTGGAGTGCCCATGCCCGTCTCCCACAGTGGAGACCCAGCCACCCTCCAAGCTCTCCTCAGCAGTTCTCTCTTTCATTGAAGGCTGCTTTACCTTTCTGTTCTTTCTTACCTTCCTCTTGAAGGTTGAAATGATCATTCCTACCTCAAAATGAGTCCATTTTATAGTACTCTTTTTATAGTATATTGTAAACATACCTTATATTAGTTGTGTCAAGTCCTCATCTCATGTAATAGGCTATATTCTCTTTTAGTTTTATTCATTTTATAAAACCCCAACATATTACAATATTTTGTACAGAATATGGAATTACATATATGTTTTATTTTTTCTGTATTGATTTTAGAGAGAGAGGAAGCCAGAGGGAGGGAGAGATAGAAACACTGATGAGAGAGAACATCGATTGGCCGCCTCCTGCATGCACCCCACTGGGGATCAGGCCCACAACCTGGGCATGTGCCCTGACCGGGAATTGAACTGGCGACCTCTTGGTGCATGGGTCGACACTCAACCACTGAGCTACAACTTCTGGGCTACATATATGTTTTAGTGAGGGAATACATTATCTCAAAGAAATATATTTGAGTTTTTAAAATCCTAAATCAGAAGACTTCTACATTTTAAAAAAATATTATATATTCCCAAATTATCAGGAATTATACAATAACAAATGAAATGGTGAGACATAACTTTTTTCATCTGATGATTTGTATTTTGTCTCTCGTTAATAAGGTGTCAAGTACCAAGAAGCATAATTAGCTTTCATTCCTATAAGACCTTGTGTCTAGTTCATGCTGCAAATATCAGCTTTGCTTCCACCCACAACTTCGGTTCCCTTTTCTTTTAGTGGATGGTTTAGGCACATCAAAGGTAATAAAATCAATCGAAGAGATAAGTGGACTTTTTTTCAAAGGCTAGTACTTAAGGATGTGTTCCTATTAAAGAATTTTGATACTAAATTTGTTTTCAAGTTTTTGTATAATACCGAATCCCCCTGCCAACTGGAAAGACTGTCCTTGAATCCTGTTCTGCATGAAATAAAATATTATTCCTTCTCCATATATATTTTAAAAACAAGAACTTCGGAGAATGTTAAGTATTGTCATTAGACAGGATTATACTTTGTTGCTAGCAAAGGCAATAGCATAGCCTTCAGGGCAGTTGTTTCTATTCCCCCATAAGTTCTTTCCTTTACCCAGGGACTGGGACAAAACTGAAGTTTTTTGTTGTTGTTGTTGCTGAACTTTCAAACAGCAACACAAAGAGCAAGTTCAAACAAAATATCAGTCTTTTAAAAATGTCATTGCTTATGTAAATTAGCTGTGGTCCTTTGGTGCTGCTGAGCCCAAGCATCTCTGGATTGGTTGGGTATTCTATCATGTTTTATTTATATTGCGTATCTTCTAGAAAGCTTTGACCATGAAGTCTTAACATTTAATTTTAGTTCATGCTTTTCAGAGGATAATTTAGAGGCTAATGTCTTACTGTGGAGTACTTCTACATGATCTTACTGTTTTTGTTTACTGTTATTCATCTGTCCTTTGGATTTGAGGTTTCCCAAACTATGTTTATAATGAGTGATTAAAATTTTTTTATATTGTGAATGATAGATTTGAAAACAATGCCTTCTGACTACAATTTACAAACTTGACACAGTCTGAAAAATGTTCAGGACAACAGTAAAGTCAAAACATGCATATTTTAAAATTTAGCCTGGTTGAGTCTCTTCATAAAATGTCGAGATGTTGCACTAGTTCTCATGGCCTCTCTTTTATATTAATGTTAAGTTCTTGATCATACCCTTTGTAGATAAATTCATTTGGGGGCTAGCTGAGATTCCCCCTGCTGTTTCTAAATGCATTGCATTATAAATTTCCAAACTTTATTCACAAAAGAATATGTTTTGGGAGGTATTGTGTTATGAGTAATTACTACGTTGTATATTAGATGCAGAATTATTAAATAGGCATTTACATTGCATATATATCATGTTAACTGTAGACTTTTGGTTGGTTTTGAAATAACCCTGAGAACTTCAGCGATTGCTTCTGTGGTGATCTTTCTTGACCGGGTATTCTTTCCCCTTACATCGCTAGCTCTGTGGTGCATTCACATAAACATGCCTTTGTTCTCAAAATCTTTTTCTATCTGTTCACTGTTGCATCCAAGTGCTTTGTCTCTGCTTCTCAGTTGTTCTCCCCTTTTCTTTTGCCGTTAGCTTGTCATTTGTGTGAACAAGTTTGTTTATATTCAGCAGAGTATTAAGTGCGTTTTTGATGATAGAAGGGAATGATATAGCAAGTAAGAAGAAGAAATACGGAGAATGGGGTAGATGAGAGGGAAAGGGGGGGAAGAAGTAGAGAGAAAAAAGGACAGAGTGGGTATGAGATAGAAAGAAAGCAAAACAGGGGCTCTGGGGGCTGGTGAAATCTTGGGGGCTGGTGCGGGGGAGGGAGATCAACTGACCAGCATTTTCCCCAGGCTTGGGCTCAAGCTTGTGAAACTACGAATGTATTAAAGAACCTCAGCTGGGATTTGCTGAGGACAAGTGCTGTAATGTGTTAGTCATCCATTATCTGCTTCTATTTTTGCAGGTTCTGAATGATGACTGACGCGGGTTTGTGTGACATCCCTCACAGTCCCTATCATTCCCCAGTGATAAGGAGCCCGCAAGTCTAGCCCAGCACCAGGGGGAAAGCAGCTCTGGAAGGAGGAAAGCTTCCGCTTGAGGACCGGACAAAAGTGCCGCCTTCGCTCGGGCTTCTGCGCGAGGCGAGGGAGCCAGACACGCCGCCCCGTCCGCTCGCCCTCGCCGGCAGACGGTGTGCGGCCGCAGGACGCCCGCCGCGCCCGGCCATGGAGTAGCGGCCGCCGGGGCGCCGCTGCCCGCCCGCGGCCCCAGCCCGCGCCGCTGCCCGTCCTCCCCGGCGGGGCCGGAGCGGCGTGGACATGGCTGGCGTTCGGAGCCTGCTACTTCTCCTCCTGGTTTTCCAAAGCGGCTGTTTGGGTTTCAGAAGCCCACTGTCGGTCTTTAAGAGGTGGGTGTGTGTGTGTGTGTTTTAAACAGGCGGAATGTTGTTGGGGTGGTTTCTGTGCATGCTGATGAGCGTCCTGATCACTTTTACGGACCGGAGTGCCGGAGGAATAGACCGGGCTGATTTACTTTGCCCAGCCGACTGGGAATTTGAGCACGGCAACTTCTTGTGAAGTCCCCTTCCAGAAAAACCCCACTGTGGTGCAGCCAAGCTGCACTGGCTTTCAAAACTTCAATTAGAAGTTGTGATTTCCAATACAAATCGCTCCCTCTTGGGGAGATATTTCAGAAACTACATAGAGTCGTTTAGACTTGAATGCCTCCTTGTTTTATAATAGCTGGAAAAATAAAATATCGATATAGGTAAGTGGTGGGGAGAAGCAGATCATGGGCTGTAATAGACACACTCCTCATAATTACCATATTAAATATTTATGCACTTGTACATTTGTAATTCACATCACAGTCTTCTTCCCCTCCCCCAGTTCTGCCTCCTAGCATTATTATTGTTGATTTTTTTGTTCCTGACTAGTAATACTGGGCACTCATAAAATAGTTACAAAAATTTTGCTGGGTTATAGTTAATATTTCTTCCATCAGAAAATTGTCAGGCCTCTGATAATTTCTAATTTATTAATACTGTATTTTCATCAACTAGAAACATAAATATTTTGACAAGTTTTTGTGGAACTGAGTTTTAAATGTAACCTATTTGTTTGCTTTGATTATATTTTGTTTATAGGTTAGGTATATATTGCTCATGGACTATAACGTATAATTCTGAGAATGTTTAAAAATATTATGTAGTTATCACATCGTTTCACCCGATCTAAATCAATAATGTTTAATTTTACAGTCATAGAATTCCTTTATTTTTTTCCTTCTCATGTCAAGTTAAGATTCCGTTATGTTCAAGGGTATTGAAATTATCTTTTTTTTTTTTTTTAAGGTTTAAAGAAACTACCAGATCATTTTCTAATGAATGTCTTGGTAACTCACGACCAGTAACTCCTATTGATTCATCCGATTTTGCATTGGATATTCGAATGCCTGGGGTTACACCTAAACAGGTGAGAGGAATTCTGTGTTTCATTATTCACTTGTTCTATGTATAATTTTTAATTAAAGCAAGAAACTGCATTGATAGCAGTAGTAACTTCTTCAAAAGTAAGCATTTGCTTTCAAGACTCCTCAGGGCTAGAATAATTGAATATTATAAACAGGAGTATATTTTTCAGACAATTTTTTTTCCGAAAATTTTACTCATATTGTTGATTGTGTTTTGAAATGGAACCTTGAAACTTTATATGTGTTGAAATTCTCAACAGAGTAATAATGCAGTAATGCTGCAACATGTAAGTATAAATATGAAAAATTATTCTAATAAAAGGAAATGATATTGAGCAGCTACATCTAAGAGATTACTTTGTTTGAATACCCTTCTATCACAGCCACAAGTTGAAAGACAAAACCATGTGTTTGTTGCCAAGAATTTGAAAAACAAAATATTTCACACTTTTAAAAGTTAAGAAAACTGTTCGTACAGGTGGTGGATTGTAAGTGTTCTTTAGCACGTTGCTTGTTATAAGAGATATATTTTGAAGAAATGATGTCAGAACTCATACAAACATGACAGATAGAGCATTTTGAGTGAAAGTAGGTTGTTGCTAGGGCTTTCCCTGTTTGAGGTACACACAAAAAACTCACTTCTCTCGTGTGTGTAAGGTGTTTCATTAAGCATAAAAAGGCCAGAATTAATTATGCTTTGCAACCAGGCAGTGCCGGGATTTATGTGTGTCATTAAAAGATAGCCCTCTCCTTTCTAAGGGCTGCAGCAACAGGGAGAGACCTGGGTGTTGTAGAACTGCAGTGGCTGATGACTCACTGTTGCAGATAACATTCTATTTTTCTTTTCTTTTTTTAAGTACTGAGAAAATAAAAGTATTATACTTACTAGGGAGAATTCCTTTGAAATTGATATTGAGAAGCTCTAGAAAATATACATAGTCCTCTTCCGGGGAACTAAGGATTGACATTTATTTATTTGAATACCTGTGCATGATCTGTCTACAATTAACTACTTTTACTACTGTGAAAATTACCCTCAACCCCTAACCCCTGTCCATCCTCAAATGACCAGGCAGATGACTCTTCTGTATATTCCGTTGTTAATGTCCTGGCCTTTAATTCCATAAGGTCTTTATTTAATATTTAGTCAGAAGAGGTATAATGAGATTGGGAATAAGAGAGAACGACGGTTGCTCACTTGTGAAATGTGCTTCTTGTCTCTTCTCACTGTTAAAAGTGACTTTCCTCCTATGTTTGCTTAACCGACTTTATATTACTCCTTTTAAAGAAATTCACTAACTGATCTTTAGCACTTTTTCCCCTCAAGAATATCATTATTTTCTAAAATAGTCATTTGTTGTAGTTCGTTATTCTGTTATTTTTTTCTTCTCATTATTTTACAGTAAGAACATTTAAATTATTTATCAATAATAATAAGTAACCGTGTTGGGGTCAATATTCTCAGAAAGAGTTCCTGGAGGAATTCATTGTAAAAGAATGTAGAGGAACACCATTTTCATAAAATAAAATGTGTTTGCTCATTTTTATAATCTTATAATTATCGAAATAACTCCATGGAAAAAGAATATATATTTAGTAAATTACAGCCTTGTTACTTTGTACTATCTGCATTCAGCTTTGCCTCACGCAGTAGACATGTGCTTGTTCCCTTCCCAACACATAATTCTTTGTTGTTCCTTCTCTTGAGACCTTGTGGTTCCCAGGAGTTGTCTATCCGGGACCCAGAGGTGGAGCACATGAACTAGGATTAGCAGATCATTGCATCCTATCTCCCCTTTCACAGTGATTGATTCAGAAGAAGTTGTATAACCAACACTAGTCCAATCAAATCTTATAACTTTTGCTGGGAACCTGTTTGTCTGTTGCATGTGAGCCAAAGGCATGTAGTCCTAGGATCAGCTGAGTTCATGAGGGCAGCCATGCCTAGAATAAAACTAATACCATAGAAGGCAATGCAGAGAGACTAAAAGAATATAGGTTCTTTGTGACATTGCTACTTAGGGAATTTTCAATTATGTTAGCTTTTCTCGTTTTAACCAAGTTGAGTTGGGTTTTCTCTGACTTGTAACTGAAACTACCTAACTGGCTAAGTGATTCACTTGTTCTGTCTGCGCAACTAAGAACAGGTTGGTGAAAGTTTCTGCCACTTCCCCCATCACGCTCTCTCTCTCTCTCTTTTTTTTAAAATTCTTTATTGATTTTAGAGAGAGAGGAAAGGAGAAGGAGAGAGAGATAGAAACATCGATGAGAGAGAACATCGATTGGCCGCCTCCTGCATGCCCCTCACTGGGGATCGGGCCCACAACCTGGGCATGTGCCCTGACCGGGAATCGAACCGGCGACCTCTTGGTGCATGGGTCGATGCTCAACCACTGAGCCACACCAGCCAGGCCCATCATGCTCTCTTGATGGTATGCCACAAGTGCTTACTGACTTGATGTGGCTGACATACAGCTTATATACCTTATAACCTTAATGAGAAATGGTAATTATACTTCCTATTGAGTATACTCAGAAAGAGGTAGGTAAAGGAATCCCATACCCCTTTCCTCCTGAACTTGAGGTTCTTGGTGAGAAAGACACAGAGCTGTAATTGTGGGAGTACTTTTGATGAAGAAAGTATTGTTTTCTAAAAATGCAGGTGAAGCCAGATTTAACACAGATTCTTAAGAGGAAACGTGATAAAAAGTCAAGGAAAGAAAAATAAAAAGGTGCTGGAGGAAAGAAATAAAAGATGGAAGGGAATAAGAAGAGTAGGTCAAAAGAAAAAGAAACCACATACAAGAGAATAGAATGATCAAGAACACAAATAAAGGGGAAAAGAAATCAAGAATAACTATAATATGGAGAAAGAACAGTTAAAAAGTATATATGAAAAAGAGGAGTAAGGAAATCATAAAAACAAGGAAGGCATTGAGGAGTTAAAATTTTTTTAATGACAGAAGATGGAGAAAAGCAATGAAATTGAAAGACAGGTGGGGCTCAGGAGCCAGAACTTGACTCGGTAATTGAGGCAGACCAAGTTGATTGAAGAGATGCATTCATTCAGTAAATTTTAAAATAAAGTACGCCTTAAGTTTTGGCAAGAATGAAAAATACATCAATGAATCTGATGTAAGTCTTTTCCTTGGGAAACTTGAGATTGTTAGGTAGTCTTGCATAGAGAAACAGCAGATACAGAGTAGAGGCAGAGAGAACCTTACCTATAATATAGGCAGTACAATTAACTAATTTTGTTGATTTAATACGTTTAGATTAGTGTCTTACCAAAGAATATCCAGTCATGTCAGGCCTCTGAGCTGCAGTCTATTCTGTTATTCCATAGACTTCAGAGCAGCCTTTAAAAATTGCTTCCTTTAAAATGGCTCCAGAGAGTCCAGGGAAAGTAGTTTATTATCTATTGCAATATCAATTTTATAATCAAAGTGGGCACACTCTTCTTCTTCTCTGACTTGAAATTTAAAAAAATAATTTTTGTCTTCTTTCATGAATTTCTCATTAATCGATGTTTTTTTCAGACTTTGGGAAGATTAAGGAGAAGAGTAAGTGGCATTTAAGTAGCCCAGGGTAGAATCTGGTGTCCAGTGGCACTGGCTTCATAGCCCGCAGAGCCTCGAAGTGCTGGGAACTCCACACTTCTTTTAGCACTTTTCTTCCTCTTTTTTTTTTTTTTTTTATCCTCACCCGAGGACATTTTTGCATTTATCTTCAGAGAGAGCGGGAGGAAGAGAGAGAGAAACATCGAAATGAGAGTGACACATCGACTGGTCGCCACCCACACGACCCCAACTGGGGCTGGGGACAAACTGCAACCGAGATACGTGCCCTTAGCGGGAACTGAACCCAGGTCTCTCTGGTCTGCAGGCCGACGCTCTAACCGCTGAGCCAAACCGGCCAGGGCTTCTTCCTCATTTGATTCTCTTTCTCACTGGGGATCCTGTGGGCTTTTGCTGTCACCCACTCTTATGTCAACAAACCTAACAATTTGATAAACTGCCAGTTCATGGTCATAGTAAGGTGTTATTATCAGTTTGATGTGTTAACTATTCCACAGGGGTTGATTTTTAATAAAATGAATACAGCATAATTACAGTGATTTTACATAAGGTTTATTGTCTAAATCTAAGCCACGTCTAGTGGGTTCCATGCAGGTTTTGGGGCCGGGCTGACAGCACTCTTGTCCTAGCTCTTGATGTGTCAACTCAAGGTATATTTCTTTGTTTATTTTTTTTTAAAAAACCTAACCCAAGGATATGTTTTTGTTGATTTTAGAGAGAGAGGAAGAGAGAGAGAGAGAGAGAAACATTGATGTGAGAGAGAAACACTAATCAGTTGCCTCCCATATGCGCCTGGACCCGGGAGAACCCGAAACCTAGGTATGTGCCCTGACCGGGAATTGAACCCATAACCTTTTGGTGTACGGATGACATTCCAACCAACTGAGTCACCTGGCCAGGGCTCAGGTATATTACTTTTTCTTTCTTTCTTTTTTAATATGGTTTTATTGATTTTTTTAGAGAGAGAGGCAGGGAGAGAGAGATAGAAACATTGATGTGAGAGAGAAACATCGGTTGGCTGCCTCCTGCATGTCCCCTACTGGGGGTCAAGCCTGCAACCCGGGCATGTGCCCTGACTGGGAATTGAACCGGGACCTCTCGGTCCATGGTAGGACGCTCAAGCCGCTGAACCATATTGGCCGGGCTCAGGTATGTTACTTAACCAGCTAGTCCTGCTCCTTCACCCTTAGACAGGATCATAGTATTATCTATCCAGGATTATTCTGGGGACTAAGCAAGATAAGACCTGTGACATGTTTCAGTTGCCCTTCACAGGGTAAGTTCTTAGAAAATGTAAACTCATTATTTTTATTATATGTGTTTGAGGAAAATGTGAATAAGCCTTGAGATGAGAAAGAAATTGCCAACCCTTATGCTTTCAGTAATGACTTCATGGAGAAAATAAGACGTTGTAATAATTTTGAAGGAGAGGAAAGGTGGCTCAAATGAAGGAAAACAGAAAATAAGAACCTGGGCAAGAGAAACCTGGAGAAAGGAAGCAAGGAAGTAAATCTTTCAGTGTGCTTATTTTTAGGTAGTTATTTCCATTAAATGTCCCTTATGATCAGAGAATGAAAGAACACTGAGAATGGAAATGTTTTTCTCCAAGTTCTTTATATATTTTTTATACTGCTTAGAAAAGAACTTATCAAAAGTTGTTTCATCAGTGTGAAGCCCTAATTTTTTTATATCAGTTCGATAGCCTGGATTTCTTCACTTTGCTAAGGACTTAGCACATTGACCTTCTTAAAAAATTACTCCTTTCTCATGTACTCCTTTCTCATGCCGTCAAATCCTAGGTTTATGCAGCATTTTATTTATTTGTAATTTGTTCGTCTTAAATCCTCTGCAGTCTTGGCTTATGGCCTTATAAATACAAACTAATTTGTAAATCCTATAATTTTACAAAAATAGGTATTTTCTTTGAACATAATAACTTGAAGTCACATAATTGAATCTTTTCTATTGGGATGTGTTAGACTGTCATCAGTGTAGTCATTTTCCTCTTATTTGGGGAGCAGTTTGAAAACTGTGGAGAAACATACTTTTCCCTTTCTAAACTTCTTGCAAGTTCTTGTCTCATTCTTTATTTGTTTTTTGAAGAGTCGCACATCATGCTTTGAAATCGGAAAGCAGCCTTCCCCTGTCTGTGTTCCTGAGCACAATTATCTTTCATCAGAAACCCCAGGAAATGGAATAATTCTGAGTTTAAAGATCATATCAGATAACCCGGAACAGCAACTTGAAAAACCTGAAACTAGAGTCTTAAGTTATCACTTATTTTAAAATAATATAAAAGAATGTAGTCACTGAAATAAAAACAGAATGAACAGAATACTCCTACAAAAATTTTTGAAAGCTTCCCACAGTGTTTATTGCTTTTTTCTTCAGAATGAAAAATAATTAGAAAGTGTTTACTAATATATTTTAATTTTTTCATTTTCTAACAGAAGAGGGAAGAGATTCCCCTTGCCTCAATAGTGTATATATAATCAAGTAATAAGAACCTAGCACTTACAGGGTTTTTTAAACAGCACCTGTTTAAGAAATACATTTTAAAATATCAAGCCATAATCATAACATCACATATAAACAGCATTTGCTCAGGATATGTTTATCAGAGAGGTAATATACAAGTTAAGTGCAGAACTTTCCTTAAGTTTAGGATGCTGATTAAATTAGACTTTTTCATGTGTAGTTACTTAGTTGAACAGAAGATCAGCTTTTGGCTGATTTTGAAGATATTATAATATGGTAAATTATATATTTTAGTAGAATCATTATGGAAAAAAAACAACACAAAAAACAAAAAAGGTATCCCCAGTCAGTGCTTAAAATTCAGGACAAAATTAGCAAGGACTCGAGAAAAATGATGCTTTACTTGAATAATCTTTAGTTCTTTGAGGGTTCTGATTTATTTGTCTCCTCTTTAGTTATTAGTATGTAATAATGTTTGCATTAAAAAAAATAATGCTGAGAGTTCTTTTGAGTACAAGAATAAGAGAAAGGGAGATCCCCACCTTCTAGTTTCTCCATTTCTTCTCACAGGCTATCTTGACTTTCAAATTAAGCCTCATTACATAAGGGGAGAAAATTAATCTGTGGGTACCAGTAGCCTTCTGGGCATCAGTGTAGGTTATCTGTTATACTCATTAGAGAAAATGGGTCTAGATTCCTCCTAAAGCAGCTGGGTGATTGTTGGGAAATGCCCAGAGTAGATCCCCACCTACTCCAGAGTTTATATAAGGGGGATCCCTGTGACTTCCCTGACCACTCCTGTGTGGTCAGCGGCCACATTCTGTCCATACTTTTCTGGTTGTCTCACCTCTCCGACAGTATACCCTTACCCTCATCTAATTCACCCTGTACACTAGGACAAACATGGCAGGTGGGTTTGCCTTTTGACACAAGTGCCTTTGACTGGGAGAAGCTGCTGGAAAACGTTAAGAACTGTGAGGCCACGAGTGGCAAGGACAGAAGCGGTGGCCCCAGTAACTGGTCCTGCACCAGTGCGTTTCCATTGCTTAAAAAAACTAGACCCTGGGTGAAGACTGAATGCATTAAGTCATTGTCTAAAAACGAACGTGACTCATGACTTTTAGCGTTTCATTTTCCTCCATTCTTAGTTCTTTTCTCCCTTCATAAAAAAAGAAAAGTGGCATCGTGATCTTGTTATTGAAGGAGGAAAATCGAGGAATATTCTAACTCTGGACCAGCGTTGGCTTTTTATTTAGAAAGACTTAGGCAGTGTTTATAAAATTCCGAAGTTTGGGATAAGAGCAGCAAAAAGATTAAAATGCGATACCCCCGCCTTTCCATGAACTGAGAAAGTAGTATTATCTCTTTTACCAATGGAGAAGCTGAGCATTCGAAAGAACAGTCACCAGGCCCTTGTTTTGTTTACTTATCTATCTCACATTAAATTGGTTTTCCACTTTCCAATTTGAAAGCTCAGGATTAGTGTCCATTAAGATCCTCCATGTCACATTCTCAACTTGCATTTATTTATATAATTCTCCCCTCGCTTCATCAGCGAGGCTCAGTGCTGCAAGTTAAATAGAAAACAAAACAGAAATGGAGCTTATAAACAGCAAATTAAAGTTGCATGTAGTTCATTGCTAATAGTTTAAGTTTAAATTATGATACTTCCTCTTTATTTTTACTAAAACCTGCTCAGTGTTCACTTAGGGAAGATGTGATTGAACTATTAATAGTGTTTTCCTCTGTGAGAATAATCTAAACATGTCACCTATCTGGGTTAGAGCTGCAAATATACATTGACCTTTGATTTTCTTTATTAAAAATAAGAAACATAAAAAATACTTTTTATTTTCAATTGATTTTTGATATTTTTGAATTAATATGATCCTTGAGGGAATATTAGAAAAAGTAACTACAGTATAAGGGACTCCATTATGATCACCTATTTTCTCAATAAGATTGAGTTCTTTTTTGTTTTTGTTTTCTGGTAAATTTTTAAAGGAGAAAATATATTTAATGCGTCTTACTATGTAACACTACTGTATTAGGCACTTCATAAGCATTGTCTCATTAATTCTCATAAAAACTGTTCAAGGTACTGTCATTCCCATTTATTATAAAAAGTTGAAACCCAAGGAGATTATATAATCTGTCTGTAGCCAAATAGCCAGTAAATAGAAGAACAAGGATTTAAATACAGAGTTATTTGAATCTGAAACCCATGTTCATTTTATAATTTTGTGCTGCTCATCTGTTAATGGCCTATGTGTTTCCCACAGAATGTTATTATATGTATTTTTATGTGTGCCTGGTCACATTTGGCTTTAAATATGAGGGATACATATACACACACATATATTTATTTATTACACATATATTATAAAATAAAAGCTTCATTTTGTTAAACAACCAAAATAAAGATTACTGGCTCCATCTTAAATCCTTAAAGAACCTTTTTCTTATATATTTTTTATATTCATCCAGAAAGAAATGCTGCTAATATGAATTCTGGTAAGATATTCCTGATTATCTGGCTGTTAAAAAGGCATCTTGCAACCAACCTAGTTTAGTTCAACACAATTTTGAATTGTTCCTGTCTAAATCTAAACCAGAGAATAGCAGATTATTTCTTAAAATGTAAGATAGTAAATATTTTTGGTTTGAGAGCCATATGGTCCCAGTTGTAACTGCTGCAGTTAGAAAGCAGCATAGACAGTATGTAAATGAATGAGTTGGCTATGTTCCAATAAAAAACTTCATTTACTAAAACAGGCAGCCACCCACAGGCTGTAGTTTCCTGATCCCTGATCGAAACCATTGTATATGCTATTTACGCTAATAAATGGATTTAACCTTTGGCCACTCGTGAACTGTGTCTTCTGACTTATAGAACATAGAGACTAAAAATACCAATGAAAGGTTAACAGCACGTTGTTCCTTAGTTACCTATTTGGTTTTCATAAGTAAATGTCATAAGCAAGAGGTTTCTTATTTGGAATGTTGTATTTCAGACTTCTCCATGTCAGTAAATGATAATTGCTGTGTTATAGTTCCTCTAGGCCACAGACACTGGAGGGATTCTTGGCTCCTCTTTCTCACACCCCATAAATAATATGCCAGCAAATCCTGTTGTTTCTACCTTCCAAATAGATCCAGAATCCAGTCTTTTCTCAGCATACTCATCTTTCCCTCTCTGACCCAAGCACCATCCTCTCTTTCCTGGATTGTTACAGAGCTTTCCTAACTGGTTTCCCTTGTACCCTTGTATCCCTCAAGTCTGCTCCATGCAGCAGCCACAGGAATCTGATAAAAACAGAAGTCAGATCACATCACCCCCTGCAAATACCCCTTTAAAAGCTTCCTGTACCCCTTTTAAAACCAAAAACTTTATAGCAACTTGCAAAGCCCTTTTTTCCCTTCAGTCTTTTCCTACTCCGGTGTCTCTCATCCCTCATTTCTCTTATCAGTCATTACAGGTACAAAGCAGTTCAGAACTCTAGTTCTGCCACTTGCTGGCTACAAAATCTTAGGCAAGATACTTAAACCTTAGTGAGCTTCAGTCTCTTCATCAGCTAAACATGTGAAACAAAATTCAAAGTGAAGTTGGTTAAAATACAATTATGGCTATTTGGTATATCAAATAGACTCTAAAAGCCCTTGAATGTATCAGTCAACAGAATAAAGTAATATATAGTTAACATATAGTAAATATAATTTAATATTTATGTGGATATAAAATTTTACATTTTAGGAAGAGAATATATATTCTTTTTGAATGCATATAAAACAATTATTAAAATTACATAGCTAGACATTAAGAAACTTCAGTTTACTACAATAGAGTTTTATAGCTCTCATTCTCTGATAATAATCCAATAAAACTAGAAACAGACCATGAAGAGATGCCATGGAAAGCTTAGCTCCTTAGAAATTAAGGATAATTCTTCTACACAACTTCTGAACAATGAGAAAAATAAAAATTGAAATTATAAATTACCTAGAGAGTAATGGTAAGGAAAATACTTCCTAACAAAACCCATGAGACCCAGCTAAAGCAATACTCAGAGAAAAATAGATAGCCTATAATTATTTTTCAATGAAAACTAGAAAAAAAGTAAGTTTATATAAACATTCAACTTAGTAAATGAGGAAAAGAGCAATTAAGTTAATGAAAAGGAAGAATAAAGATAAAAGCTGAAATTAATAGGTTAAAAAACAAAAAGTAGAAACAAAAAAAGAAACCAATTTTTTGAAACATCCATTAAAATAGATAAATTCATGACAAGCCTAACTAAGGATAAGAATGTGCAAAAAATTATATGTTATTAAGTATTAGAAAGTGTAAAAGAATTTTTAGACACTATTATGTGCAACTCTGTCAATAAATTTTATAATCTTGAGGAAATGGGTAATTTTCTAGAAAATACTTAACTATCCAAATTGACCTAAGAACTGAACCGATTGCTAACTATATAAGAGACTGGAAAGGTAAGAAGGTTTTATATGTGTACACACACACAAACTTTTAAAGATAAGAATTATTTAACCAAGAAGACATGACAGAAAAAGGGCTAATATACAGTGTATAAAAAGAAGTCCCATAAACTGAGAAGATGAGCAACCCAAAAGAAAAGCAAATGAAGAATATTAATATTAAATTAACAGAATGAAAAAAGTTCAACCCTGTTAATAAGCATACAAATTAAAATGTAAGGAAAAAGAGGTACCATTTTTTTTTCACTCGTTAATTTGACAAAAAATTAAAAAGTGCTGTAATATACAGAGCTTTTAAGGATGAAAAGATACGGTCTCATACATTGTTGGTGGGAGGGTGCATTGCTACAAGCTCTGCAGTAAAGTTATCTGGACTTGTCTTTTAAAGTAAGACTACTCATATCCTTAAAATTATGGGAGATTATTCTAATGAATATTAATGTAATATGAGAAAGACTGAGCTAGGTCTTCATGTCTTGCCGTAGAAGTATTGTCAGTGTGTATTAATTGATAGAATCATGTTCAGAGTGTGATCTCATCTTAAAAGAAATAATAGCAAAATCCATGTACATGTGTGTCTCTTTGGTTCTGTAGTTTTGTACAGGCACGAAGGAAGTGGAAGGAGGCACATTAAGCTGTAAACACTGGTCCCTTGGAGAGGTAGCAATGGAGGATGATGACAGTAGACTTTGGGTCTATCATTAAAGAGATAATCTCTTATCTTATCATTGTTAAAAATTAATAAAGAAATAAACAGTATCACTAACAAAAAGGGTACCAACACAAAGGATCTTCTACTTTTCTGATATAAACCCCTAATGTTCTAGAAATCTCTAGAGGGTTTTTCCACACAATGCCTCTGATAAATTTTTAATTCCTATTCCTCTGCTTTGCATCAGCGCTATTAAGAGATGTTGATTAATTAAAGAATTTAGGAAATTTGGTACACGTTTGGAAACAAATAGAGCCAGATTTACAGGGGGTCATTCTTCTATTACAGTCAGCCTGAGATATTTGTGGAAGGCAATCATGCATATCTTTCGACATTAGCAAGAAAAGTGTTTCCCTTTGCATTCATTATCCACCACGAAAACCCTCTTTGTTTTACTTATTTTCAGACCTATGTAGTCTGAATTAATATTTCTTTTTTTGGAGTGTTTTTCTTTTATTGAATTTATTGGGGTGACATTATTTAATAAAATTATATAGGTTTCAGGTGTACAGTTCTATAATACATCATCTGTATATTGTATTGTGTGTTCATCACCCCAAGTCAAGTCTCCTTCCATCACCATTTGTCCCCCCTCTACCCTCTTCTACCTCCCCTACACACACCCCTTTCCCTCAGGTAATCACCATGCTGTTGTCTGTATCTATGAGTTTTGTTTTTTGGTTTTTTTTTTGCTTAATCCCTTCACCATTTTCACCCAGTCCCTCAAACCCCCTCTCCTCTGATGGCTGTCAGTCTGTTCTCTGTATCTATGAGTCTGTGTTGTTTGTTCGTTTATTTTGTTCATTAGATTCCATATATAAGTGAAATCATATGCTACTTCTCTTTCTCTGATTGACTTATTTCACTTAGCCTAATACTGTCCAGGTCCATCCATGCTATCACAAAAGGTAAAATTGCCTTCTTTTTAACGTTTTACGTCCGAGTAGTATTCCATTGTGTAAAATGTACGACATCTTTTTTATTCACTCATCTACTGATGGACCCTTGGGCTGCTCTCAAATCTTGGCTGTTGTAAAGAATGCTACAATGAACATAGAGGTGCATATATTCTTTCAAATTAGTATTTTGGGTTTCTTTGGATATATTCCTAGATGTGGGATCACTGGAACGTCAGGCAGTTCCATTTTTAATTTTTTGAGGTAACTCCATACTGTTTTCCACAAAGGCTGCACCAGTCTGCCTTCCCACCAACAGTACATGAGAGCTCCCTTTTCTCCACATCCTTGCTTACACTCATTGTTTGTTGATTTTTTTGTTGGTGGTGGTGGTTGTTGATTTACTGATGATGGCCATTCTGAAAGGTGCAAGGTAATATCTCATTGTGGTTTTAATTTGCATTTCTCTGATACTTAGTGACATTGAGCATCTTTTCATATATCTATTGGCCATCTGTATGTAGTCTTTGGAGGAATGTCTATTCAGGTCCTTTGCCTATTTTTAAACTGGATTGTTGTTGCTGATTTTATAAGTTCTTTACAAATTTTGGATATTAACCTCTTATCAGATGGATCATCGGTGAATATGTTCTCCTATTCAGTGGGTCGTCTTTTAATTTTTTGATGGTTTTTTTGATGTGCAAAAACTTTTTACTGGATATAGTCCTGTTTCCTTATTTTTTTCTTTATAACTTTTATTTTTTGATTTTAGAGAGAGAGAAAGGGAGAGGGAGAGAGAGATAGAAACATCGATCAATGAGAGAGAACATCGATTGGCCACCTCCTGCATGCCCCCCACTGGGGATCAGTATATATAAATGCAACTGATGTCTGGATATTTGTTTTTTATCCTGCTACTATACTGAATTCATTTATCAGTTCTAGTATTTTTTTGGTGAAATCTTTAGGGTTTCTCTCTCTGTGGTATCATCTCTGCAAATAATGACAGTTTTACTTATTCCTTTTCAATTTAGATTCCTTGTATTTCTTCTTGTCTGATTACTGTGGCTAGGACTTCTAGTACTATGTTGAATAGGAGTGGTAAAAACACACATCCCTGTCTTTTTCCCAACCATAAGGGAAATGCTTGTAGTATTTGCCCATTGAGTATGATGTTGGGTTTGCGATATATGGCCTTTATTATGTTGAGGTGTTCCCACTTTGCTGAGAATTTTTATCATAAATAGGTGCTGGATTTTATCAAATGCTTTTCTGTGTCTATTGATATGATTATGTGATTTTTATTCTTCATTTTGTTTATGTGGTCTATCACATTTATTGATTTGCAGATATTGTACCAACCTTGCATCCCTGGAATAAATCCCACTTGATTATGGTGTATGATCTCTTTAATGATCGCTGGATCTGTTTTTTTGTTGAAGATTTTAGCATTTATGTTAACCTGGGATATTTGCCTGTAATTTTCTTTCTTTGTGGTGTCTTTATCTGTCTTTGGAATTAGGATAATGCTGGCTTCGTAAAATGAGCTTGGGAGTCTTCCCACCTCTTGAATTTTTTGGAATAGTTTGAGTAGGATAGGTGTTGTTCTTTGAATGTTTGGTAAAATTTACCTGTGAAGCCATCCAGTTCAGGATTTTTGTTTGTTGAGAGTGTTTTGATTACTGTTTCAATTTCATTAGTTGTAATATGTCTATTCAGAACCTCTGACTCTTTCTGTTTCAGTTTTGTAAGATTGTATGTTTCCAGGAATGACACACTAGATCAGATGGATTTAACTGATATCTTCAAAACATGTCACTCCAAAGCAGCAGAACATACATTCTTTTCAATGTATGGAACATTTTCTAGGATAGACCACATATTAGACCACAAAACAAATCTCAATAAATTTAAGAAGGTTGAAATTATATCACGCATCTTTTCTGACCATAAAGGTATGAAACTAGAAATCAATCACAAGAAAATACTGAAAGACATGCAGGCTAAATAACATGTTATCAACTGATGAATGGGTTAACAAGGAGATCAAGGAAGAAATCAAAAGATGCCTTGTAACAAATGAAAATGAGAACAAAACAACCCAAAATCTATGGGACACAGCGAAAGTAGTCCTAAGAGGAGCATTCATAGAATTACTGGCCTACCTCAAGAAACAAGAAAAATCTGAAATAAACAACCTAACTTTATACTTAAAGGAACTAGAAAAAGAACAACAAACAAATCCCAAAATGAGTAGAGGAAAAGAAATAATAAAGATCAGAGCAGAAATGATAAAGAGGAGTCTAAAAAAAAATACAAAAGATCAATGAAGCCCAAGAGGTGTTTTTTTGAAAAGATAAACAAGATTGGCAAACCTTTAACCAGACTCTTCAAGAAAACAAGAGAAAAAACTAAAATAAATAAAATCAGAAATGAAAGAGGAGAAGTAACAGCTGACACCAAAGAAATACAAAAGATTGTAAGAAAATATTACGAATAACTATGTGCCAACAACTTGGACAATCTGGGCGAAATGAATAAATTCCTAGAAGCATACAGTCTTCCAAAGCTGAATTAACATTTCAATAACCTTCTTCTTGGGGAGCATTTGGAACCCACATGCATGTTGCTTTCTTTTCTTTTAATATGTTTTTATTGACTTCAGCGATAGAGAGGAAGGGAGAAGGGGAGAGAGATAGAAACATCTATGAGAGAGAAACATTGATTGGCTGCCTCCTGCACGCCCCCTACTGGGGATTGAGCCCACAACCTGGGCATGTGCCCTGACAGGGAATTGAACCGGCAGTCTTCTGGTGCATGGGATTACCCTCAGCCAACAGAGCCACACCAGCCGGGCACATGTTGCATTCTTTAAGCAAAATTGCAGAACACACTTTTTCAAGGCACAGATTGGGTTTCACAGATAATGTATTCTACTTAATCATGTCTAAAGGGACAAATCTGACATACATATTAAAGGAATAGCTGTGTCTTAGCATGCAAAAGTCACCCCACCAAACAAACCTGAGAGCATTTTTAAAGAAGAAGGTGTCTAAAAATAGCAAATACATTGCTGCTGTATATTGTGTCTTCCTCCTACCCTGAGCACATCCAGTATTAAATGAAAACATTTGCCATGGCAACATCGATTTACAAAGGGCAAATGATGTTTCTGAGAGATTGGAGTATTTCCTTTCATAGATCTCAGATGTGTACACAGTTAACACTTTAACACCCTTAGTTAAAGGTTTAAGGACTAGTGCTTCCATCAATAATTTTATATATAACTGAAAAAGCTTTACTTGATTATTTTTAAATGTTTTAATTTGGAAATAGAATCCAAAACAACAAACTCCTAACAAAAACTGACATCAAATTAAATACAAGCAGGAAAATACCAATAAAATAATTTAGCCTTTACTATTTATGGAAAGAAAAAGTATTTCATGTGGTAAGCTGTACTGAACTATGGTTTAATCCTTTGTTTCCAACAGAATGATCGTTTTGCTTTTATAAAAATGCAAATTCTCTGTTCACCTCACTATTTCTGCAGTTGATGTTGTTAGTTATAATATTTAGCTTCTCCATTTTGGACATGTTAAAATATTTACTTTTTTGTCCTTAATGTATTTTTCATTACTTTAAATACTAAGGCAGTATTCACAGGTGCTTTATTGTGGTGGTTTCAACTACTCGCCTCAGACTTTGAAGGCAGACAGTAGATGTAAGAAAGAAAATAGATTGGCAGTTTGGTAAATGCAAGTATTAAAAGGGTGACTGTAGGAAGTCAAACAAGTTTAGAAGTTAGCACATAGTTTCTATATTGCTTTTCTGTTGTTATAACTATTCTGTAATACTAAATGGAGAAAATTAAGTTCCTACCCTGAACAGTGAGAGTTTAGAGTAAAAGTTTATCTTAGTCTATGAATTCTCAGATTCTGCTAGAGGTTAGATATACTATTCTATCTTCTACCTATCATCTATTTAATCAGCACCCTTAAATGTGGGTTTCGATTTATTTGATTGATCAGATTTTACTGATTTTAGAGAAGGGAGGGGGGATAGAGAGAAAAACATCGATGTGAGAGATAAACATGAATCGGTTGCCTCCTGGTTGCCTCTAGAAACCCGCAACTGTTAGGTGTAAGGGGACTTTAGTCCTTCAATCTATTATGGCAGGAGTCAGTTGAAATAAATAAGAAATTGAACATATTATTGCCCACAATATTCCCTTTTCACTTTGGTTTGTGATGACCTGAAAACCTTCTACAGTAACCAAAGAGATTTAAAGTACCACTGAAGCAAATAAAAACAAACTTAGCACTCTTAATGCGTCAAGTCTGCTGCTGTTGGAAGACCCCAAGTTCATAGGAAGACTGTGTATCATTCACTTCCCCACTTCCCTTCTTTTCACAACATGTTTGTATTTACCAAGATCCAAAAATGTTAGCTGTCCAAAGTAAGTTTACAAGTATATGAATTTAAGATAGTTTCCTTGCATTTATTTATTTATTTACTTATTTTATTTATTTTAATCCTCACCCAAGGATATGTTTTTATTGATTTTAGAGAAAAGAAGGGTGGGGGGAGAGAGAAAAGCATTGAAGTGAGAGAGAAACATCAATCGGTTGCCTCCCGTGTGCTCCCTGACTGGTGATCAGACCTGCAACCGAGGTATATGCCTTGACCGGGAGTTGAACCCACCACCTTTTGGACAACTCCAACCCAAGAGCCACCCAGCCAGGGCTCCTTGCATTTATTTTAACAAATCTTCTTGAACATATTTATTATACTTAAGAAATTTACAGAGAAAAAATATTTGCAAACTTATGAATCACTCTGTTATGAAGGAAACATTAATTAAATTAAGAATTATCTTGTCTCCTCCTTGCAGATGTCAATTCAGGAAATCATTGACTGAAAATGAGCTTTTTCTTTAAGATAAATTCAAATCTAGTGAAATCTAAATATATCATCACATATATTTTAATATTAGTAGAGTTAATTCAGGCATATATAAAAATTTAAAGTAATTTTGTTGGGGCATTGAAATGTAAACAAGATTGAAAATATTTTCCAGTTCTTTGTTTTCTAAATATTAGTCTGCCAGACCATTTTCTCCCCTGGGCTTTTATCAACTAATCTTATGTCGCCATTGAAACATCAATATAGTCAGTCACTATAATGTACCTAACCTATTGTGTATTGCAATCAATAAAATAGCCTTGTTAGCTAACAATGATTTATAATATTACTTCTGTGGGTTGGGGGAAGTCTGAATTTCATCTGAGTATTCATCACTGCAAGAACAGGTCTCCATTTCATTTCATGTCTCTATTGAAATGTCATCCCCATCTCTATCTTTCCTGAGATGTACTGTCAAGAATGTAAGTTCCGCCCTGGCCGGTTTGGCTCAGCGGTTAGAGCGTCGGCCTGCGGTCCAGAGAGACCCGGGTTCGGTTCCCGCTAAGGGCATGTACCTCGGTTGCAGTTTGTCCCCGGCCCTGGTTGGTTGTGCGGGTGGCAGCCACTCGATGTGGCCCTTTCACGTCGATGTTTTTCTCTCTCTCTCTTCCTCTCTCTCTTCTTCCTACTCTATCTGAGCAAAAAATGAAAAAATGTCCTCAGGTGAGGATACAAAAAAAAAAAGAATGTAAGTTCCTTGAGAGAAAAGACTCGTCTGTCTCATTCACTGTTGTATCTCCTGGGCCTAAAACAATGCCTGGTGTGCAACAAAAATTAGTTGAATAATTTTTTTTTAAAGGAAGGAAATACTCTTTATAACAGGAATAATCACACACATACCTCAGTGACTATAGTACTTTTAGTCTTCACAGTGAT
Source organism: Tadarida brasiliensis (assembly GCA_030848825.1). NCBI lineage: Eukaryota > Metazoa > Chordata > Mammalia > Chiroptera > Molossidae > Tadarida > Tadarida brasiliensis. The sequence goes on along the minus strand of CM061258.1, from coordinate 86,098,009 downwards.
CTCAAGTCATGAGTTCCCCGCTACCATGCTCTTCAATATGTAAGAAATATTCGGAAGTTCAGTGTTTTAATTTTAACTGCTACCTAACTTTTTACTCTTGCATAATTTTTTTCATTTTTATCAGCTTATTTGAGATATATGTAAAACTGAAAATGTACCAATTTTAAGTGTACATTTCGATGCATACAAACAAGTACCTGCAGTTGTGTACATGTCAACAAGACGTGATAAAAAAAACCTTTTTCCGCCCCAAAAAACATTCCCTTGACCTCCTTTGACCCTCCCTCCCCCACTGTTTCCCCTATGCCCCACCTCTGGCAACTATTGATCTTTCTGTCACTATACTTTGACCTTTTCTAGATTTACATATAATTTAATCACAACAGTATATAGTCTTTGGTGTCCGACTTATTTCACTTAACATTCTGCTATTGAGATTCATCCATGACATTGAGTTTATCAGTTGTTTGTTCCTTTTTATTGTAAGTCATAGCTGTGGGGGAGTCTGGACCGGAACATAGGCAAGCTGGTTCCAGACCCTGTGCTTTTAACCATTATGTTACGATGTTTTTCAGTCCATATACTTTTCTTAACAGTCATTTCGAAGAATGCTATTTTGACCAAATACATTTCCTGGTCCATATTTTGGTTTTTAAATTCTCTACCCTATTACCCCCATCAGTGCTACTTTAATTTTTATTCTCTGCATTCTCCTACCCGAATTCCCCCATTTTCTACCACACTTTGCCTTTTATTCCTAGATGCCACTGAATCTCCTGGTGTTATTCTGCTTATTAAAATTTTCTTGCCCTGCATCTTTACCTATTGAATTCAGACCCCATTCATTAAGTTACAGAATATGTTTCCCTGTGAACCTGCCAGATTCCCTGAAACTGATCTCATGGTGGTAATAGTTTGTATCCCTCTTATAGACCTGTTGTATTGTTGCTTACAGTGATTCATTTTCGTGTTTTAAATCTTTTGCACTAAAGGGTCTCTGAAACCAATGATTGCACCTTTTCTTCTTTGTGCATATTTTTGTCAATTTGTGCTCATACTGAGCAAACAGACATCTATATTTAAAAGAAGCTAGCTCATACCTGTGCTGCAGACAAGATACTATTTACATAGTATTTTGTATCTTGTCTTTACATAGAAGGTACTCAGTGAATATTCATTGATTAATTGATCTTCCATGAATCTGTGCCTTGCTCTTCTGCTCTTGGGGTATATACAGGAAAGCAAGTTGGCTGATGACTCATGTGATGTGATAAAGATTGTCTGTCTAGTTAAGGCTGTATTCCCAATGCCTTGCACAGTGTCTAATACATATTTGTTTAGATTAAATATTTATTGGTTGTGTTCTTTGGTCAAGGCACAAAGCACATTAGCAAATACTGGTTGATCAGGCAGTTAAACGTCTGGTTAAAATGATTGGAACCATATTAGACTGTTTACCTCCTTAATGGTCTAGATTCTAGGTGTTTACAATACTTTTTACTTCATCCTTTGAAATATCTTTCAAATTTGTCCCGTTTCTTCTTTGTCACAGTGACACTGGTTTATTTATTTATTTGTATCCTCACCCAAGGACATTTCTCCATTTTTTGTTCAGATAGAGTGGGAGGGAGAGAGAGAAAGTAAGAGGGAGAGAGAAACATCGACGTGAAAGGGACACATCTAGTGGCTGCCTCCCGTGCAACCCCAGGCAGGGCTGGGGACAAACCACAACCAAGGTAGATGCCTTTAGCGGGAACCGAACCCGGGTCTCTCTGGTCTGTGGGCCAACGCTCTAACCGCTGAGCCAGGGCAACACTGGTTTCTTTAATTCCCTGTATTTCCTACACTTCCTGTTGAGCCTTTGCCCTTGCTATGTTCTTGCTCACTCTCCTTGTCTGCACTGGGTAATGCCTTCCCAGCTTCCAGACCTCAACCTGAGCATCATTTTCTCAGAGAAGCTTTTCCTGACTACCTCTCATTCCCCTGTATCACCCTCCTCTACCCCACCCCCACCTTTCAAAAAGCTGTCATAGCTCTCAGCACCTATGCCTCCTTCACAGGAGCAGTAATACATTTGTTCACACCATTACTCAATTCATGCCTGTTTCCTCATCAGACTGCAGACTATGCAAGGGCAAGAAACACATCTGTTTCTGCTCACCATTGTGTGCTCCCTGTCTAGTCCAGGACCTGGCCATAGTAGACTCAGTATATATTTGTGGGACAGTTCGATGTATGGGACATGTGGCTGGATGAATGGGCGGATTTCCACTGCTACTCTACTGTTACAGACTTAACCCAAATGAATAGCGGCACTTCCTGGTTTGTTCCCAGAGTCCATTGACTTCACCTCCCATTGTATCCTCATTGCTCATTCTCAGTTCCATCAAAGTGTTCTTCCTAATGGACTACACTCATGATTTCATGCCCCACCCTCCACTCACTCGCCATGACTAATACCACATCTAAATAGAGCATATCTAAATTCTCGTCTCCCAATCCCCTTCATGATCTGGCGGCATTCAGTCTATCCAATTTCCTTTCTCAGAACTCCCTATGGCGTCACCTCTGTGCCTACTAGTCTAGTCAACACCTTGTCTCTGCTTTCATCGTGCTCACTTTCGTTTCTGAGTGTTTGTTTTCTGTTGTTGTTGTTTTTAAATATATCTCTATTGTTGAAAGTATTATAGCTGTCCCCTCTTTTTTCCCCCATTGACCCCCTCCTCCCGGCACCCACCCCCACCCCACTGCCTTTGCTACACTGTTGTCTGTGTCCTTCATCTCTGGGTTTTGTTCAAATAGTTTTCAACTCCAGGGCTCTTCCTGTTACCTTTGTTTATCTGAATTCTTCCCCTCCTAAAAGAGACTCAGCTTCTCTACTCAGGGCCTCTCAGATGCTAAGAGAAGCCTAGGCTCACTTCTCTTTTTTGAGGCTTCCATTTTATCATTTTCTAAATATTAAGAAATGCTAAAGCAAGAGTGGAAGAGCAGAGAAGTATTCCACATGCTGGGTGTTCTCCATTGGCCTCTCCAGATGTGCTCTCCACTCTTCTTCAGCCTGCTCCCGGCTCCGGGACACTGACCGTATGAACACCATCAGCAGGCTCTCGTGCTCTCTGGCTTTGTCGCTGTAGTCGGGGAAGAACTGGCAGAAGACTGGAAAGAAAGAGGATGAGGTCAGGGCATTTATTTCCTTGGCTCCTTCTCTGTTGGGCAGCAGGTTGACAGGGACTAGGTCTCTTAGCTCCTGTCATCTTCTCCTGTGGCTAAAGCAGTTTCTGGTTTTGATAAGTCCCTCTTCTTGCCCCATACATCTGAGTAGTAACAGTTTGCTGCTTTATAAATCCCTGGGTGTTTCAGCATCCCAGACATCTTCCCTTAACCTACCCACAGCTTTGTCTTTGGTTACTTGGTTAAGCCCTCCTAAATTCCCCCCTTTATTTGTGCCTTGTTTTCTAAAGAACTTCGACTGATATATTTTAAATATTAAATGTAGCAAATTAATACTTTCACCATAGAAATGATACAGTACAATATACAGTGCCATTCACAAGAAAATCACAGGATTTGTAAATTATGTTAAATCTGTGCACTATGAACATGAGTTGTAAGTTGTGTTATTTTTTTTTCAGTCCTGTCTGTTTCTCGCTCTCTGTGTAAACTGGTTAGGAGAAAAGTTCCTCGGAGTGTCAAGCTCGACAAATTGCCCTCCTCCCCTGCACCCCATCCGCCCATCTGGGACCCAGTCAGCCCTTCTGACCTCTTCCTTCTTTGAACTCCTGTCCATCTCCTAGTCCGTAACACCAAGCGCAGCACCTCTCTGTTTCCTGATGGTAGCCTTCTTCTCCTCCATTAGATTCTAAAGGTTCTGAAGGAAGATAATTTTTCAGATCTTTTTTATATCCCAGAAGCAGAATATATAGAGAACCAATATCCATTTGTTGTTCGGTTTCTAGGTTGTCGCGCTAGTTGGTTGGTTGGTTAGTATCAAAGATTCTTGGGGACAAACTGTATCTTTTTCATATTTTAAACATTTTAATTGAAAACTTTTAATATAAAAAATTTGAAAGGCTTGTATAATGAAACCCCACACATCCATCCGTCAATAATGATCAATTCATGGTCATCCTTGTTTTATCAATATCCACCTACTTTTTTCTTCCTCTACACACACACTGAATTATTTTGGGGTGTCTACTAGACATTGTTTCATCTCATTTCATAGTGGTTCAATATGTATTTTGAAAAGATAAATACTTTCTTTTTAAACATAACCACAATCACCATTATTATCATTATATCATCAAATTATCTAGTCAGTGTCAAATTACTCTGACTGTTATATTTTTTTAAATGTTGTTTCTTTATCGCATCCAAATGTAGTCCACATGGTAAATACTGTTGATAGATCTGTTTAAAGAATCTTGAGATTCCCTTTATCTTTTTTTTTTTTTGTAATTAATTTGTGAAGAAAACAGGGTATTTGTCCTGAAGAGTTTTCTGCATTCTAGGTTTTGCTGATTGCATCTAGAATATCATTTAACAGGTCCCTCTGTCCCTTGTATTGGTCTATATCTCTAAAGGCTGGGTCAGATTTAGGTCAGAGTTTTGGGCAAGAATATTTCATAGGTGATGTTATGTGGTCCCAACAAGAAGCATGTAATGTCTGATTGTCTCTCTTATGATGTTAATTTACTCATTAAATTAGGAATTGTGAGATTAACTAATCTATTATAAAGTTTTTTATCAGCTTTCCATCTATTGATTTTAGCAGCCATGGATGATGAGTATTGCCTGGATTCATTAGAAGTTGCTTTTGGTGTGTGTGCTAATTGTCATTCCTTCTGAATATGTCAGTGGAAAAACGTCTATAAAAAGAAACTTTTCCCCCATAAACTGTTTGATCAATCTTAAATTTAGTTTATATTATTTATACAGTTTATGTTCTATAACTGCTGGATATAAGAGGTCAAGTTTTCTTGTAATGCCTACTAAGGGCCGTTGACTATAGAGACCTAATTATATAATGATAATTTAGGATTATTTAGTTTTATTGTACTTACCATGCTGTGAGAAAGAGTATGAGAAAAAAAAGAAAGAAAAGAAAGCTGATTTTAAAGCATTGAATTCAGTATCAGGAATTTTCCAATTTGGCTTAAAGAAGAACACCGTGCACTGAAGTGCAGTGTTTATGTTTATAATGTAAAATGAACCAGTGACAAGTAAAAACATGTCTGGAAAATGGGCATTGGCAGTTTCTACAGCTATTTGGTTCATTATAATAATAACTCCATTAACTGTATGACAAGTGTCTACCCCTAAGAGTTTAGATACAAAGAGAAGAGAACCTTTGTAGTCGTTCCTTTCCTTGAATTATGAATATTGTCTTTCAATGTAAGTTGGAAAATTACAGTGGGATAAATTTGGTTTGATATAGCCTTTTAAAAAGCATAAATAAAATCCTTAAAGGAAAAAATGACTCAGTGCTCTGGAGCTATTTTGGGAGGAAGAGGCCCTTTATGAAAGATTATTAGTCATGTAGCGTAAGAGAATTCAACAGGCTAATTCAACTAACATTCACTGCACACCCAATTCTTATGCCAGGTGATCTTTGGGAATACAAACAGGAATAAATCAAGGCTTCAGCCCTTAAAACACAGTCCAATAGCAGGAGACAGACTAGCAAATAAGGAGCTTTGTTGTAACACCTAATGTTGAAACAGAGATGTTTATGACCTGCAAAGGAAAAAAAGCCAAGAGCGGTCCAAAGAATATTTTTACATTTCATTTTATAGTTCCTCTTAGAAGTTCAAGGCAAAGGATGGCAAATCTGTTGCAATGTTTTCTTTATGAGTTGCAAGTCTAAGGAAAATGAGTAGGTCATGGAATCACAGTGAGGGAGGTGAAGAGAAGCAGAACGACTTTGCCCTTGATCGTCATAGTTAAATAGATGACTTCATCATTAAACATAAGTACTCCATGCCTGTTGTACCTCTTCCTCACCTTTTAAAGAAAAATGTATCACTTTGCAGAAATCGCAATTGTCTTTATTTAACCTAGAATTAAATTGGCTTTTTCCCTGTCTTATTTTCCTCAGTATGGTCAGACTTGCTGAACAGATTGATAAATATAGTCAGTTTCCAGCCAGCTGTGCTAAAGGAGAGGCACATAGGTGTGAGTAGTTACTGTAGACACAAGGTTCAGAAAATGGACAGCTTCCGTATTCAAGGAAACTTGATGAAAAGCATAAACCACTGGCGTAAGCTTGGGGAAGATGAGTAGTATAGCTCATCAGCAACTCCCTGTTCAGAACAGTACAGTTTCCTTCACATAGCTCCCCCTGTAACCAGGAAGCCAGGGAGGAGCCCGCCAATACTACCACCTGCTGCACCTACGTAATTAATTATGCACCATCATCAGTACGCCCCTTTTTGTCTCCTCTTAAATGAATGCGTGTGAAAGCTCTAAGACAGAGATGTTCCCGCACCAAAATACTGTTTTGTTCATCATTTGCTAGTACACATTGGTAATTCCCAAAGAAGAGCCCTTGCCAGGAAAGTGGCTTCCATTTCAGCTACTTGGCATTGAGCATCTTGTCATCATCAGCCACAATGTGATTATAGTTTAAAAATGCAAATGGGATTCTGGGATGAATCAACCGAAGGATAAAACTCACATGAAAAAGTGATGCTGTATAAAAACCCTAATTAGGCAGCATCTATAATACAGGTTTCACTTCAGCCTTTCTTAAACTGAGTTTGTTGCCACCACAGGGAGAAGGTGGTGCATGCACAATTCAACAAATATTTTGGAGCTCCCAAGGTGTGCCAGATATTATTCTAAATGCTTAGCAGACATTCTTATAATAAGATTGCATTATAGGTTAGGATAAACATCCAAAAAGTGGTTGGGAATGGGGCTTAGCTTAATGGTAAGGACAAGAGCAGAGCATTTTGGAGGATGCTCTTTTATAGTCATTAGGAATGTTTTAACATGAAATCTTCACTGTAGCTGTTTCTTCCAGAGCCTAATGACTATAAATATAGTGGACAACATATTTTTTAATTTATGTGTAAGAGAAAGACAGCAAGAAAAAGAAAATTAGGATGAACGCCATACAAAAGTGACAGCTTAAGGAATTTTATCTGTCACTAAGTGTCTGAAATTCTGGTTTCAGAGGGGTAGATTTTTTAAACCGGAGGTTTATTTGGATGCAGAAAATTGTGTGTACCTTGGTGTAGTTTTCCTTTGCTGTAACTTCCTTTCATACTAGCATGAGGTTGAAAGTACAAAGACCTCTGAGTCAGTATCAGCTTCAAATGCATGTATTAAAATTAGTTTGGCAAATAGCAGTTTGATTCTGTTTTCCATAACTCAGATTCTTGCCAAAGAGGACTGAACACTTGCTGTACTTTCCTCTTGTTGGTCTGGCAGAACCACTGTCAGTTCTTGAGATTTCCACCAGTTCTTTGCAGAACTTACATTCTTAAACACAAAGTGAGTACTGTGTGAACACGGAGGGCTTCGTGGCTCCTTCGTGGTTTCTCTGGGTTGGATTTAAAACGTGTGTGGTCTGGATCAGTAGAGAGGTGACTGCCTACTTTTCAGACAGGCACAAAGTCACAGTTGCCACCATGAGACGGTTCCACTGCTCTGGTTATTTAACAAGAGAAAAGTTACCAGAGACCATACTCTACACAATGTAATATTTCTCTGGATTATGGCCTATTTACAGAGAACAACCAATTTGCAAATAGCCACAGAAATAAGCAAAAGGACCATATCCCGGTCAAACTGGGTCATGTTGTCTATTTGTACACCTATTTGTACCACCACATTGGATGGTCTCCGTGAGAAAGGCAGTCTGCAGGGATTCTTTAAGCCTGAACAATAAAAGGGCAGTGAGGATATTATCCACTCAGGATCAGAGCCTCGCGCTCAACACTCGAATCTGAATGGTACCTCTGGTTTCCCAAAACAAAAATTACTGGTTTCATGTGAACAGTTTTCCCATGTAATAGTATACAGATGGCTTTGTTTGTCCCATATTGACTTAAATAAGCAGTTGATGTTATTAACTTCTTATTCCATAGAAACCACTGTATCTCTGTCTCACAAATGACTGACTCAAAATAAAGAGCACTCTTTTCTTAAATAATGTCAGCACGGTTTGACTGTTACTGTCTGCATGAGAACTCATTTTGAAATGGGTAATAATGGAATATAGTAGGAGTTCTTTACTAATAGGCACAGTTGTTTCCATTTCTAGCACACTGTCTTCTTTTGTCAGAAAATGAGCTTTTTCTGGGTAGTTCCCAGCAGCAGCAGCAAAGAGGCATCAGCGGTATCATATCCCTCTTGATTCAGGCTTGGCTGCTGTGCCCAGCAGACAGCACCGGGAGGTATGGCTGTGTAGATGCACGTTATATGGCTCCCTTTTTGTGCATCCGAGCATTATGTTAGCAGTTTGAATCTGCAGTATTTTATCGACAGTCCCCTGATACCGAGCTCAGCAACAGCGTTCTTCCCAGAGAGAGAGAAGGAGGCTTCATGATGATGATATATGGAAAATGGGGAAAGGTTATACTGGTCGTTGGGGTTGAATTATAGAAGCATCCTTTCCAGGACAGTGTGGTTGAGTGAAGGAGCTACTGTAATGGGCAGTAAGGTGCATCTTTTGTGTCTTCAGAATGTGTTTGAGAGGAACATCCATCTGAGTTATGTATGTGTTTTCCAATAGCTTTACTTTGCAGAATCAAAATAGTGACAGAATTAAATAGCTGTGGCTCTAGTCTGGCCTTTTGCAGTTTGTCGACAGCTTTCATGAAATGTTTTCCGGTGCTACTGGAAACTTAGAGGACTTGAACTAAAACTTCTCGTTACGTTTTCTGTCTTTGATTCCTTTATTTCTCTCCCTAATCAAGTAAACAACTAAGGTTGTGTCCAAGAACTGACATTTTCTTTTTAAACATTAAAGGGGTTTGAAAGTAGCCTTTAGTAGCAACCTTTCCATGGTGGAAAGAGAAGTGCTTTAGTGGGTTCTAATTCCATGTCATCAGTTTCCAGAAATTTTCAAAAATCACAAACAAGTTCTTAGTCGTCTTGAAATTTAGTTTTTCTATCGTTTCTTTTTTAAAAGTATGTTCTTGTTGATTTTTTAAAGAGAGAGGAAAGGAGAGAGAGATAGAAACATCATTGTGAGAAACATCAATTGGCTGCCTCCTCCTGCACACCTCCCACTGGGGATCGAGCCTGCAACCTGGGTATGTTCCCTGACCGGGAATCGAACTGGGACCTCTCAGTCCGTGGGACAATGGTCAGTCCACTGAGCTACACTGGCTGGGCAAGTTTTTCCATCTTTAAAAGAGGGTCTGGCCCTGGCCGGGTGGCTTAGTTGGTTGAAGTGTTATCCTGTACACCAAAAGGTTGCAGGTTTGGTCCCTGGTCAGGACTAGTACAGGATGTTTCTCACATCAGTGTCTCTCTCTCTCTCTCTCTCTCTCTCTCTCTCTCTCTCTCTCTCTCTCTCCCTCCCTCCCTCCCTCCCTCCCTCTCTCTCTCCATCTCTCCATCTTTCCCTCTCTCCCTCCCTCTTCCTCTCTTTCTAAAAAATCAATTTAAAAAATATCCTTGGGTAATGATTTAAAAAAAAAAAGTGTTTGTAATATCTACCTGGTGGCATTATCATGAGAAATAACTGATGGAAATCTTCCAGAATGAAGTAGGAGGCACAGTGTTCTCCCTCAAAGTATCATGCTCAGGACCCATCGTCTGTTTAAGTCACCGAGTCATTGGAATCTTTTTCGTATTGTTGAATGACAGAGGTTGTGGGGTCACATTTACCTACTCAGGGCATTGTTAAATAGTGTTCCTAGTGTTCATCTCGCAAAAAAATAAAACAACTGATTACTTGCACATATTAGTGGTGCAATGGTTTATTACTTTGAGGAATGTATCATTCGAGATTTCTTAATATTGTTGCCTCAGGAGACTTTGTCGTTGAAAAAAATAAGTGTTTCTCAATCCCAAGGTTGGTGGTAAACTATGTGATTATACGTTATTATAGTCTTAAATTCTTAAACCAACTGTTTACAGCATGGAATTTAAATTTCAAGTATCAGTGCTGCTCGTCACTCTGAGGTATCCAGGTCCATCCCCGTCGCTGCAGCGATACCCACACCCACCACCATCACGACTGAGCAGATGACCCTTCGTGGCACCCTCAGGGCCACAATGGCTGGTGACCCAGATCACTACCGCTCCTCAGTTCCCGGACATGATACTGTCCGCCTCTCGAGACTAGACCATCATCATGTGGAAGCTGACCACGGATGAGACCAACTACAGCATCCCACAACGCACTCTTCGGGCTCACTCCCATTTTGTTAGTGATGTGGTCATCTCCTCAGATGGCCAGTTTGCCCTCTGTGGCTCCTGGGATGGAACCCTTCGCCTCTGGGACCTCACAGCGGGCACCACCACACGCCGATTTGTAGGCCATACCGAGGATGTGCTGAGCATGACCTTCTCCTCTGACAACCGCTAAACTGTCTCCAGAGATAGAGCCATCCAGTTATGGAATAGTCTGGGTGTCTGCAAACACACTGTCCAGGAGGGGAGCCACTCACAGTGGGTGTCTTGTGTCCGTTCCTCACGTAACAGTTCTTCATCGTGTCCTGTGGCTGGGACGAGCTGGTCAAGGTGTGGAGTCTGGCAAATTGCCAGCTGCAGACCAATCATATCAGCCGCACAGGGCACCTGAACACTGTGACTGTCTCCAGATGGATTCCTCTGTGCTTCTGGAGGCAAGGACGGCCAGGCCATGCTGTGGGACCTCGACGAAGCAAGCACCTTTACACACTTGACGGTGGGGACATCATCAACGCCCTGTGCTTCAGCCCCAGTCACTACGGGATCTGTGCTGCCACTGGCCCCAGCGTCAAGATCTGGGACTTGGAGGCAAGATCATTGTAGATGAGTTGAAGCAAGATGTAGTCAGTACCAGCAGCAAGGCGGAGCCTCCCCTGGGTACCTCTCTGCCTGGTCTGCTGATGGCCAGCCTCTCTGCCGGCTACACAGACAACCTGGTGCAAGTGTGGCAGGTGACCATTGGCACCTGCTAGAAATAATATGGCAGAGCTTTAGAAATAAAAAACTGGTTTTCTAAAGAAAGTAATAAATAAGAATAATAATAAATTTAAAGTATATATTCATGGTGACCTGCTATAGATGAGCTTATCATTGTTTGGCAAAGGCCATTGTCCTATTCATTCTTCAACAAGTTGCACATCTTGCTTTTTAAAAAGTTGTTTATTTACTTATGAAGAATGTTAAATATTATTTAAAATATAGGATTTAGTCCCATGATTAGAAAAACAGAAATATGAAGGTGGAAAGACTCTCCAAAATCACAATTTAACTAGATTAAAACTTGAAACTAATAAAATATTCAATATAAACTGTAATTGAAAATTTTAAAACAATTTTTTTAAGTTAATGACAAGAAAGATACATAATTATCTCTAATAGTCTTGAAGGCATAAACTCGAAGACTTTTGCTCCTAACTCTGACACTGTCTACCTGGGTGGCCTTAGGTAGATAAAAACCTACAGGGTGAGTTCCCATTTCTGCAAAAAAGATGCATTGCCTGTTTGACCTATTCAAGGAATAACTGGGAGAAGCAAATGAACGCGAAAAGAACGCTTACTCATAGTCAGCCTGAGGGAGACAGAACTTGGCCCTGCATCTTCTTGTAGAGTTGGCTTCTCCAGTTGTACCATGCAAATGACCTTTATTATCTTCTCTGCGTGGATCTTGAGCTCTCAACTTAATTCTAGAAACCAAACTATGGAACCAGAATACTCCAGATCAAATCACCGGTACCTTTACAGTGGCAGAGAAAAGGACAAAGTACCTTTAGCTGTTCTCTGTTCTATTGAACTGTGGTCTTCAGAGCTTTCAGCGGAAGGCTAATTATTGATTTGATGCACACTGTATTTTTTAATGGGCTTATTTTTAGAAAAAAAAGTTTTACCTTTTTTTCCTTCTAACAAAATTATTCTTTATCTTGAAAAATGGCTCATAAGTAAAATCATAAATCAGAGTGTGACGGTGCATGGTAGACCATTGATGCAGTGCCTAATATAGACTTTGCTCTCCCAAAATAATTTTGCAGGAGACTAGTTATTCTGAAGAGGATCGCCTTTATCTTTTCTTCTCCTTCTCCTTCTTCTTCACCCAAGGATATGTGTTTATTGATTTTAGACAGAGGAAGGGGGAGAGAGAGAGAAACATCAATGTGAGAAACATTGATTGGTTGCCTCCCATATATGTCCCAGCCGGGGATTGAACCTGCAGCCTGGGTATGTGCCCTGACAGGGAATCGAACCTGAGACCTTTTGGTGTATGGGAGAATGCTCCAACCAACTGAGCCTCACTGACCAGGGCTTCTTCTTCTTCTTTTTCTTCTTTTTTCATCTTTAAACTGGCTTTAACATAACAGTAAAGAAACCATTGAAATCTGAACACATTCTCATAATAGAAAAGTTATAAACCAAGAAATACAAATTGCTTGAAGAAAGACATTCCTACATTATTCTGTCATTTTAAATTGCTTAGCTGATTGTAAGAGCAAGAATTACAATATGGATCAGATCAAGTTTCCATATAAATAGTAGTTTTCTTTGTTTTGTATGTGTAACCAATATTGTGCTTAGTTGGTTTTTCTTTTAGCAGAAGAACCCACTTGCTGAATTTCTTATTTCTTTTATGCCTGTAACTTGTCTATTCCAAAAATAACTTGAGGTGGCTTGTAATAACATCAAAGATAAAATAAAACCAAAATCTATTAGTCCAAATTTAAAAGAACTTCTGTTTGGTTTGCATTACATTGCAACCCTTGGATCCTTTCTTGTTATGAATATATACTTAACTACTTTAAATTTACTTTTTAAATATTTGCCTTTAAGTCATTAGTTGCTCATGTTGCTTTGAATGATCTGGAATGCATTAGTCAGACTACTGATGTTCAGATCCCAGCTCCTGTACTTGTTAGTGTTAAAGATAAACTTAGGTGGTCACTAAAGTGGTAAGGACAGATTTCTTCAATGTTAACTATTACAGTAGAGAGGAGGGTCCAGTGTGAACTGAACTCAACTTTGCTGAAACAAAGGACAGGAGACCTTTTAAAGGCTGGGGGTGTTAAGAGAAAGGGACTGAGGGGTGTTGGGGGGTTGGTCCATGTGACTAGGCCATCTGGGTTTGTTGATTGGCACTTAACCAGAGGAAAAGCAAACGTCTCTTATCTTTATGACAGGAATCAGTGATGTAAGTTAGAGCAGGGCATTCACTGGCTGAGAATCAGAACAGAATTACTTCCTTGAATGTGAGAAGTCTGTTCTGGGTGGTAACTGTGCTAAGAAGGGGGTTCAGAAGCCTGTCTGCCGATCATCAGGTTTTGGTTAGAACAAACAGTAAAGTTACTTAACCTTGATTTGCCTTAGTCTCCTCATGTCAAAAATGGGGATAATGATATTACCTCTATCGTAAGAATGTGTTTTGATGTATTAAAAGAGTTAATACATGTAAAGTGTTTTTAGAACAGTGCTGGCACATACTAAGAGCTCAATAAATGTTTTTATTTTTAGCATCTTTAAAATGGAGTTCATAATAGTATCTATCCTGTTGGATTGTTTTATTTATTAAATGATACACTACAAGTATTAATAAAACATTGAGAACCATGCCTGCACATTATAAGCATTCAATAACTGTTGGCCAGAAGTAATAATGGCAACAACAATAGCTATAGTACCCACTGACTATCTTCCAGTAGTGATATTACTCATAGCTGAGGAGGAGCAAATAGAAAAGAATCTTGAGCTTATTATTTTTTGTTGGAACAGAGTAGGAATATTTTGTAAATTAGTCACTCAGAGGTTGGAAAATATTTATGAGCAGTCTTGTACGTGATTGTGAAATCTTTGAGCATTATTTTGCCAGTATATTTCCTGGGTTTTGGATACACAGTTCACATCTCCAGAATTTATGTGGCTTAACCTCTTTCCTGTGAAGCCTTCAACACTTCCCAGTACATTTCCTTCTTAGCAAAATAAAAGTGAATTGAAACAATTATAAAATCTTTGTAAGAAATGAAACAGTTTGCTCAAATGAGAAAAAATGGCATACACAAAAGTAGAAATGAATACTGAATCATATTTCTGTAATTTTTCAAATTATCATATACTCGTTTGATGTGTATTTGAACCTCCTTGAGTTCCAACACAGAAATAAAATAAGTGGCACAAATTCCACACTTTTTTGGCGCTAAGTAGGTTAAGAGAAACCTACGAATGATCTTTCTTCGTGTCTGTGTAGTCTCTTGATCCAGCACTGTGCAATGATAGTCCATGAAGTATGAATTATTAAATGAGTTAAGTCTGTGTTTGTATTGGGTATATTATCAACCATAGCACATATTTCACTGCATATGGATTTCCGTTAAGGAAGTGGAATGCATAGATCAAAAGAAGCTAATTTTCTTTAAATTCCAATTTTTATGACTAAAGATTCTTGATGTTAATATATTTGATAGTGGAAAAATAGCCATTTAGGTAAAAGGCCAATAACTAGAAAAGAAAGAGTAATTGAGTTAATGCTGATTTTTATTTAATAAGCTACATAAAAATTTTAAAGTAAGAAAGAACAACCAAGTATAATATATGTTAAGACCAACTTTTACTCATTGTACTTCTCTAATTAACATTTTGGGCAATTGCAAAATGATTCAGGAAATTAAATCTTTAAGTGTGCAAATAGCAACTATGGTCAAAACCAGCTTCTCCCATTTTAAAACCAAATGTTTTAAATTGCATCACTCTTCATATAAGCATCTAAAATGTTGCTTTTTAACTGTGACTTACTGGAACAATTGCTCATGATGATTGGTTTTATAAATAGGATTTGAAGAGTCTTAGAAAAACGTTTAGACTACCTAAGCTCTAGATTTCACCCCCCCATTAACCTGGCACCCAGGGTGTGGCAGGCAATTTTACCTGACAGGTCCAGCAGTTCTTTTTCAGTCATATAGCTATTCTTTGACGAGTTATTATTTCTGCTTTACTAGCAGCAATTTAATTTGAATTTTGTATCTTTCTTTCTTTAATAGTCTGATACATACTTCTGCATGTCAATGCGTTTGCCAACGGATGAGGAAGCCTTCGTGAGTAAGTAATAATTGGATGGGGGGGGCGGCTGTCAGTTGAAGGGAGGGCAAGTTATTTAAAATCAGTGAAAGGTTCTCTTTGATGGTTATGAGCGTATTAATCTTTTACTGTCAGTTTTTAAAATGCATTTATCATGCCTAATGCAGAAACAAACTAGAGAGAGCCACTGAGAGATAAGATTACAAACTGTATCTGGAGAGATGCATGAGTAATAGTAGCTAAGGGGTTGCATGCAGATGTCAATGGCTGCCAATACCATGTGGTCCCATTTGTATTGTATTGGCTTTCTGTCTGTGGCTGGATGCTTAATTCTGCTCCACTCAACAGACTGTTTATTTACTTGCTGGGTCATGCTGTAAATCGAATGCACTTAGAATCAACGTTGAGAATGTAATATTTTACCTGTTAGTTAGACAGGTGGATAGGAAGGAAGGAAGGAGTGACTGAAAGAAGAGAAGTAGGGATGGTGGGAGGTGGAAGGAGCATTGTTCGTATGGTCTCTATTACAGAATAAGAGGAGTCTTAAATGACAAGCCCTTCCCTAACTGGATCTTCGAATCAGATAGGAAAAGTGACAAAGCACCATCTGTTTTCATCTCAGTTGTTTTAATTTAAACCTGCCTTATGGCAAACTTTTAACTGTTTAGGGAAGAGGTGTGATTGGCAAATTATTCGTGGATTTGTTTTTTTCTCCTGCTTCACTTCTCTGGTTTGAAATGTTGATTTTGGAGAGAAAGTGATGATAATGAGAGTTGTACTTTGGTCCCTTGAAACTAATCTTCGAGTGGGCTGTCTGAAACAGCTGTTACGTGGATTCTGCAATGTGTACAGTAGCCTTGGGGCCATCTGAGGATGAATTTTCTTGAGGTGCTTCTCATGGGAATGTGCATTATAGACCTGTAAAGCCAGAGCAATGTGCCTTTATTTATTTATTTTTACATACTCGGGTGGTAATCACAACAGAAAATAAACCTATATCAATACCCTAAACGAAGTTTCCTCCATAGTTGGAAACCAGACCTTGGGAAGTGGAGCATTGCCTGATTGCTGTTACTTTGTGTAATAATTAAAACATTACCAAGAAAAAAGTTGGGACAGGGCTCCCAGATCCTGAACTTTAACTTTGAAGACAGAAAAATAATTTAAGTTCCTAATTGTAGTATGTTGAGCAATACTAAATGTGATTTAGAATATAAATTCGTCATTAAAATGGCAACATTAAAGATTTCCTCAAGTTCATATTCCCATGTGGGACAGCCTAGGAGAAAATAGTAATTACTCACAAAAGGAATTTTACATGAAGTTTTTTTCCTTACTAATCTTGTTTTCTTTGTGCAAGTTCAGAGATAGTCTTGCTTCCTCCTGTCTCACATTTGCTTTGAATAGGAGGCCACTGTACACATCTGTGTGAATATGAAGGTCGTGTTTCATAGCAGTACTCCAGGCCTCACATTAACAGGTTACTGGCTTGTTTCTGGAGGTTGGTGGTGGTATATGCTTTCAGAGCTGGTGACTGTAAGAACTATAAATATATATCCTGGAATGTGTTACTGCTCTCTGAATATAAACGTGTTTACTTTTACATAATTTAAAATTGAAAAGTACAAGTGAATATAAGTCAAGAAAAATATTTACAGGAGACACATAAAGGGCTATATTAGAACCAGGGTACTAAACATTTCTGCATTTTCTTAGGTAACTCTCTTCTAAGATTAAACTGTTCCCAGTTCTAAGGTGCTTGAAGGATCTTATAAGATAAATAAGTTCAGTGTTTCTTCTCTTTATTGCTGGGAGGAGTGTATGAATACGAAAGATTTTGTCACCTTTTCAACACAGTTGTTTCATTTTCAGTGTGAGCCCTTTAATGTACTATCCCCAGGCTGTTTGTGGTTACCATTATTTGCATAATCCAGCAACCACAGAAATTTACGTCTAGGCAAAATTAGAACTGGAAAATTGAAAACCAAGGAGAAGTACCAAAAATAATCTATATAAGGGGTTAGGTAAGGGAACTTTTGCATTAATTCTTAGGATAACCCTAAAGTCACTCCCATTTTATAGTTAGAAGAACAGAGACAGGAACATCAGTGTCTTTGATTTAGTTGGGTGCTAGGACGATGGTTTGTATGGAACCCTTGTTCCTGTGACCAGCCCACCAACAGCCATCGTTCACCAACAGCCTGACGGACACTAAGCTGCTGAAAGCTAAGCATGTTTAAACCATTTTGCCCAAGAGGAAACAGAGTCAGAGAGATTAAGGAACATGCCCAAGCTTTTTACTAGCTATGTGCTACCCTACTTGTAAGCCGTTTCAATCCTGACAGGTTGGGTGTGGGGATAGTGGTACAGTAGAGGGAAGAAAGAAAAGAAGCTATCAAGTGGATAGATAGAGCTAAAATACAGCAACAGCACATCTCTGCCTTCTTCACATCAAATACAATTATTCTTTCATTCCCTTACCTTCACTCCCTACTGGGCACAAACACCGGTCAGTTTGACCAAAAAGTAAGTAAACCTCAAACCGTCTTAGGAGAGAAAACCCAAAACACATGAAATTTTAAAGGTTTGCAAATAGAAGGGGGCTTGTACGTTGAGGTTGTATGTTGGGAGGGTGATCATACAGAGCTCTTCCAGACTCCCGAAGTGAAAGTCTGGCAGTGATAACCAAGGCTTTGTCAGGAGTGAAGCCTTTTTGTGGGTTGTCCCAAATTCTAGGTTGCAGGGTGCCTTGTCCTCAGAAAGGAAGACTTGTAAAGGCCTATAATACTTTGTTTATTCTTTTCTTAAGACACTTTATCATTCTGTACCTTCTGCTTTTATTAGCTATGCCTTTTAAATTTTGGAATGCCAGCTGGGTCTGTGCCACGGGATATGTAGGGACTCAGTAAGTGCTCGCTCACTACGGGAGTGAACACTGAGGAGTGAACACTGAGGACGGGCTTTGTTTGTTTGGCCATTTTCTAAGGCAACATAACGAATGGTAGCCAATTTTCCTCTGTGCCTTAAATTATAGTCTTGTTTGAATATAAGCTAATAAGTGTTTTTTAAGAAAAGCCACTTGTTCATAAATTCTGCTGTGTGCCAGTTGTTGGAGAAGGCAACAGGGAGGTGAAGTATGATACAAATTCAAGGAGAAATCACAGCCTGGCAGAATTCAAGAAGGCAAGACTACAAACGTCAGGACATATGAAAAGGACTTTCTCCTGTGCTTTGCAGATTTCTGAAGAAGAAAAAAAAATAACAAAAGGAAGAGTACAATTCAGATCACTTACTAAGACTAAAACAGTGTCTTGATGGTGTTAAAAGCCAAAGTTGCATTTGAATAAATCATAAATCGGGCTTTATGCTTGAGTGTCTAATTAGGGAACTCATTTTAGACAAACATACTTCTTAATTTTGAGACTACACCATCGCAGTTGTCATGGAATTTATATGTGCATATGCCTGTCATATTTACATATGAGCATACACAACATTTGATGGGTTTATTTGTCTGCATTGAATTATTAAATGTGAATTAAAGTAGGCGTTTGGGGAAATACTAGACTGAAGATAAGTATAATTTTTATATTTTGAACAAAATCACAGCTCTCCCTAGAGCACTGCTTTTGTTTATTGTTTTTCTAAGAAATCCCAGAATCGGAATGGGTGAAGGTATGATAAAATCTGCATTTGACCACTGAACTGTGATGCTGTCTAAAAGGTGTTTTACAGACACTCAGAGGAATTGGCTCTGACAGCAGCCCATTCAGCCAGGAAATTTGACTGTCATCGTTATCCACTTGCTTTCCTTCACATGGATGACCAGTAAATAAATGTGTCTTTTCCTTAGTGAATGATGGCAGGTCCCTATCTATCAAATTGCACTATACAAATGAGATAGAAGCCATTGAGTTTAGAAACAGATGAAATTAATCTAATGATTCATTGCTTTTCGTTTTCCTGGGCTTCTCTCTTGAATATAGAACAATTTCCACTGCAGAACTGCACTGTTAGACTTGAATATATCCAAATGTGACCTTTCTTAAACAAAGCATATGTTCAGGTGATGCTGGGATACTTCAAAAACTGCAGGAGCAACCTATTTTTGATCATGTTTATGGGTTACTACATAGTGTGACCATAAAGATCAAGGTCTGGCACAGTTGCAGTGCTCATATATCCACATTTTATGGCTTTGACAGCAGTAAATGAAAGTGTGTGTGTGTGTGTGTGTGTGTGTGTGTGTGTGTGTGTGTGTGTGTAAGTCCCCATCCCCATGCAATCACTCTGTCGCCTTTTTGCTTCTAATTAGTTGACTGCATATCCTTTCTCTTCTCACTTCGGATTTTCTCCAACATGAATAATGTGGCCTCTGTCTCCAACATGACCATTGGGTACCTCCCAGCAGGCAACCTAGGAAGCTGTTGTAATTTCTTAGTGAAAGCTAGTTGAAGAGAGCTGAGATAGCATGAATAAGATACTCTGACTAGGGTCTCCGACAAGTGGACAAAACCTAATTTGCTGGGTCATTCACATGAAGGAGAAGCTGATGCTATGGACCCTGCCTCAGAGTGTTTCTTAAGTGTCCTCTATCTTTTGGTCACACAAATGCTCATGTTTCCCACTTGACCCCCCAACAAACCTCAGGGTTTTCTCAGGTAATAAAAAAAGGGAGGGGAATCATTTTACTATATTTTATAAAGCTGAGATTTAGGAATGTCTTTAATTAGATACATCTAGAGATTATCCAAACCTAACTGATGGATGTTAACTAGACTTATTGTGGTGATGATTTCACAATATATACAAATATTGAATCATTATGTTGTACACCTGAAACGATAATGTTATATGCCAGTTACATCTCAATAAATAAATAAATGTATATATACAAGAAAGTAATTGACATATGGACATAGTTGTTTTAATGCAGTAATATCGAAATGCCAGCACCACCCCGACCCCCTGTGAAATGTCCAATTCAGAAAACCCCGGGTTGAATCAGAGCTGATGTGTGAACGTCCTTCAGTAGCACGGGGTTTGTGGCACTTCGACAGTCATTCTGAAGGAGCCACTTCAGCTATTTCAGTGGGGGACTTCTATAAAGATCAGTGTGGGTTTTTCTAGTCAGAGAAAATTTCATGAGAGAGCTAGGCAAGATTTGACCTGGATCGGGGAAGGTGGTCTATTTGGATCTGCAGAGGGGAGGAGAATATTCCAGCGGCCTGTGAGGTGAGCAAGGAAGGAGCACACTGGGCACGAGCATGAGCCTCGATCCTTGCTGGCCGCATGGCCTCAGGCTCATCTGTGTAAGGGAAAAGAGACCAGACTCCTGCGGTCGTTGTGAGAGGTAAATGAGCCTGGCACAGAGTAAGCCTCAGTAAATGTTAGTGGTTCTGGCAGTTCAGTGAGGTTGGCTGCCTGATGTGAGGGCAGAACGGAGGTTGGGGGCTGTCGCGTGAGAGACGTGGTGGGCTGGCACGCTGGTGCAGTATCATGCATGACCTGAAAAGGCAAGGAGGAGGATGTGGATTTGATTCCAGAGAAAAATTAATAGGGGGCTGTTATAGGAGTGACATTACAAAAACTGAGCTTAATGAAGCTTGTGCTGTTTTATCTTGCATAGCCTGGCTGATAAAGTGTATTTATTGATTATTTAGTCGGTTCTGGCATATACCAAAAAATTCCGTTTTAAGAGGTATATCATCTAGAAGTCTGATTCTTTTCTGTGCTAAAATTCCTTTATTCAGAGGTGAGGATTATTTCGTTTTTAATTTGTGTTCAATGTATAGGCTCGCTCAGGTATCTTATTTCTTGGACAATTTGGCAACAGTAGCTTGCAGTCCTTGTAAACCACACTGAGAATGCTTTCTGAATGGTATATCATTGTCCATGCTAGTGAGAGTTAATGACAATTTCTCTATTCAATTTTCTGATTAAAATGTTCGAGCAAAAGGTCTTTATGTTAGTGTAGAATTGCTTTATGGACATGCGGGAAGCTGGCAGAAGATAATATAATCTGCCATTGCTGTGGGTTTTTAACATGCTGCCAAATGGACTGTACTGCTGTGAGCTTTACATTTCTCTGAACCTTTTGGTTCAACGGCAAGATGACGAACATTAAGCTTGATCATATCCCACACTTAAATTACACTTTAGAGTATTATCTTCAGTTCCTGTGAACGGTTTTTGAAGTATAACCTTTATTTTTTGGAACTAAAGAAATGTTTATGTGAGGGATACTGAAATTTGGGGCCTGTACATTTTTTTCACTATAACTCTTGTACATTATTGTTTCTTGAACCTTACACCTCTCTATTCTCTCAATATTGAACCAACTCTAAAGGATTAACTGATTTTTACCTTTAGAAATTCTTTCTCTATACTTATTTTCAAAGAAAGCTTGTTTTTACTATTTGTCCTATGTATTCAAAAGAGCAAGGTGGTCCAAGTTAACTGGGATGAATTTACTGAACCCTCAGCATGCTCACACTTACAGTATCTTCAGCCACTGAAAATGTTGACTGTGGCCAGAGTCGCCTGTTATTCATCTGTGAAACTTTTCAAAGATACACTTGCCTGGAATGACCTCAGGAGATTTAAATGAAATATTGATTAAGGAAGAGGCAGGACTGACCTAGCATTGACCCTAGGCACCTGTATTTTTTTTTCTTTATTGATTTTTAGAGAGAGAGAGATGAACAGAGAGGGAGAGAGAGATAGAAACATTGATGAGAGAGAGCATTGATTGGCCGTCTCCTGCGTGCTCCCCATTGGGGATTGGGCCCACAACCTGGGCATGTGCCCTGACTAGGAATTGAACTAGTGACCTCTTGGTGCATGGGTCGATGCTCAACCATTGAGCCACACCGGCCAGGCGAGGCACCTGTATTTTGAACAAGGTAATACTGATGCACAGAACCAAGTGAAAAGTACTATTGAAGAAAATTGTTTAGTAACATGTAAAAATAGCCACAGTGTGCAAAATAAACTGTTTACTGTGTATAATATCATTCCACTTGGAGGAAAAAAAGAAACAGAGTTAACAGTAATTATCTCTAATGATACATACAGACAGCAATTCTAGAATGTCTAAGTTCTGGAGATCCAAACTTGCATTTACAAGTCAGTTTTGTGTTTTTTTGTTGTTCAATAGGTTAATTATCCATAGTCTGTAGTATTCCTCTACTGCATATCTTCAGCTAAAGAGGGTGTTCCAGCCATTGTCAGTGGTAATTTAGAGTTGGTTATATGTACATGGATATGTCCCCAATCGCTCGTTCTTCCACTTGGCTATATGTGTTCTTCAAAGTCTTTCTGCATCCTAGGTCTGGCAGATATGTCAACATTCCACATACAGGCCCGGATATCCTCTTGGAAAGCAAAAATAGAAAGCCAAGTGCTAAATGAAATTCTGTCTTAGGTCACATTCTTCGTGTATTTTATGGCCCTGATTGTAGTCTGATGTTAGCTAAAAGAGGCCATAAATCCCCAACAACCTCGTGCAGTTAGAACAAATTTTGCTTAGAACTCCAGAAAATAGACCTAGTTATCTCTTTGCTCAATATGTCACCCACACACATACTTTCAAGTCTTTCATTTCAGATGGCATTATCCTTTGAGAACTCCTTCAGCCTGTGTACTGTGTGTCATCGTATTTCCTTTAATTAATGCGCGTGAGTCACTATTTGTGGAGTTTTAGTCCTTCAGAAGAATTTGGGTCCCAGGACTTATTCACACTTATTTGCCTATGAAATTTTCCTTGATCTTCTACAGCAGGCAATCTGAACTGCTAACGCCCCTTGAGACTGAAGTACCATTTCCACTTAAGCAACTGTCATCTTATTATTGTGTTAGAAGAGTCAGTGGCACTTTTAATCTTATCAGATATAACATCCCCTCGCATTCGCACACAGCTGTGTTTTTGCCTGTTTGTCACCATCCCAGGGCTGCCTTTGTTTATTCTGCCTGTCAGAATTGCACACTTAAATGCAGTGATTTTCATTATTAGCCTCTCGTTCTCTTCCCCTTGGATCCTTTATTTCTTTGGTGTATGATGGGAAAATAAGAAGGAAGGGGGGATTTCTTTTAAGATGTGGCTTTAAAATATTTTCCCACATTCTATTTTTTGCAGTGCTGACATCTCCAGCCTACTTAGTGGACCTCATTGTTATTTACTAGGGTTGGGGTCTGGTTTTGTACAGCCAGGCATAATAAGTAGGAATGGGGCCAACCTAAGAAATGAACCTGTCAGCCAGTCTTTTCCCAGTTGACCCCTCCGCACCCCTGGTAGCAGGCCCTTCAATGAAATTGTCTAAGTCCTGCTTTATTTTATGGCATCTACTGTTTGTTTTAGATTTACATTTTGAAATGACATTCTTTTTGCTGGAGGTATTTTTCATTTCAGCTTGCAATGAATTGTACTTTGAGCTGTATAACAATACCAATACGTCAATATACTTTTTAGTTAGATATGAAAAAGTTGGTCAAGTGCTTGTTTTCCCCCTTACTAATAATTTACTTAGCATTTAAATTAGATCTTGAATTTCTGAAAGAATGTATGAGTCAGTGAGAGTGTTCATGAAAGGGAACTCTGAGGAATTTTCTTTTACTACCACTTAAAGATATTGATCTGTTTCTGTGTGGGAGGAACTTTCCTCTACTCTCAAGGTTTTTTGGCTGATCTAATAATCAAATAGACATGAGACAGATTAACAAAAGAAAATTATATATATATCTCCCTCCCATATATAGAGTCAGAGACCCTACATGCATGAGAGGTTCATAGAAGAAAGGGAAAATGGACACACAAGACTTTCTGAGCTAGGGAGGAGGGAATACAGTTGGGGCTTCAGAGAGTCATTTCAGGGAGACCACATGGTCAGCAGTTATTAGTTTGCCCTGCCATACACATAGGTAAAAAGTCATTTCTGGTGATAATCCTCATCATTAGGCCAGGCTCCTAATTTAAATTCTAGCTAGTTAAGGAGGGGAGCAGACATTTCTTGAGCCTGCAGGGTCTCAGTTGCCTTTAGCTCAGAATAATCCCCATACCACTGAGGTACATCTTGGGGTGGCTCGTTCTGAACCTCTACATTTCTCATTATAGAAACCAAAATTAGACACATATCTAGTAAGTGGCTCCTAAAATAGTATGTTAGAAGGAGAAAAAAATCAGAAAATGGCGAGAGACGTTATACTTTGAATATTTGCCCTTTACTTCACAAAGGGCAGTTAGAAGATTGCCTTGCATAAGCAGGGGCCCGGCAAAACATTTAACTTTCCTTCCTAGTGAAAAACCACAGGGATTGTATGTTGTCTTCATTATCGCTTCCTCTCTCAACAGCTCTCTTCTCTGTTCTTACCTGAGTCTTTTGCTTATTAAGATTTATTTTATAGGCCTGGCCAGTGGGGCTCAGTGGATTGAGCATCATCCCATGGACTGAGAGGTCCCAGTTTGATTCCAGTCAGGGCACATGCCCAGGTTGTGGGCTCGATCCCCAGTAGGGGGCATGCAGGAGGCAACTGATAGATGTTTCTCTCTCGCATCAATGTTTCTATTTCTCTCTTCCTTCCTCTCGCTCTAAAAAAAAAATCAATAAAAACATATTCTTTAAAAATATATATTTTATTTTATAAATTTAATGGTAGCTGACTTTTTTCAAATTTTGTTTGCCTTGTTTTTCAGTAGTACACACAATGTGTTAATATAAAAAAGACACTGTTGGGGTCTCCTGCACAGATCCTGACAGCCCGAGGCTTTATCTAAAACTTATCCTGAGCCTTCTCTATGGTTCTTACTTTCCTCTTTGGTGCTTTTGTCCACCCTCCTGGCTTCAAGGTTCAATTTTTGAGTGATTTCCAAATATGCAATTCTCTGGCCTCTTTCTTGAATAAGAGTCACACAGTTCTAATATTCTGCAGGATATTTCCTCCTGGATTTTTAGCTGACACCTCAAACTCACATTCTTTTGCATCCTTCAGATTTTTAAAAATTAAATCTATTGTGGTAACATTGGTTAATAACATTATATAATTTTCAGGTATACAGAATTGTAATTCAGCATCTGTGTACTCTATTGCATGCTCTCTACCTGAAGTCTAGTTTCTTTCTGTTACCATAATTTGGCCCCGCCTACATCCACTTCACCCTCTTCTTGCCCCCTTCTCCTCTGGTAACCACCATTCTGTATCTATTAGTTTGTTTGTTATTTTTTGTTTTATAGTCTACATGTAAGTGAAATGATACAGTTTTTGTCCTTTCCCACCTGACTTATTTCACTTTGCATAATACTCTCAAGATCCATCCATGTTGTCACAGATAGCAATTTTAATTTTATTTTATGGCTAAATAGTATTCTGTTATATATAGAGAGAGATATAGATATAGACACACACACGTGTCTTTTTTATCCAGTCATTCGTCAGTGGGTGCTTAGGCTGTTTCTGTGTCTTGGCTATTGTAAATAATGGTGCAGTAAACATAGTGTTACATATATCTTTATGAATTTAATTCTTGATAAAATTCACTTGGTCATGTTGGTTCAAAACAGAAATTCTCAGAATAATTCAATTTTAGGATATCTGTTAATATCACTCATAATAAAAGAATCTAAGGGAGATGGGAACCATATGATCATCTACGTAGGTTCTGAAAAAGCAGAGGAGCCCGCCTCTTGTTTGACAAACCCCTCATGGATTGGCAGAGAGATATTTATATTAAAAAAAAAAAAGTGGGAGGCAGATACATACAATCAGACCAAAATTTTATAGATGTTCATAGAGTGATATGAGCCATTTGATAAAAATGAATGTAACATAAATTGTATCACATACCAAAATAAATTTGAAGTGAATAAAAGACAAGTAAAGACCAGATACTCCCACCTCAGGGCTTTTTCAGTTTTCCTTCTGCCAGAAATGATCCCCTGAGAGGATTATGGGAGGGAGGGAGGAGAGCCTGCCTTCAGCTTGAGAGTGTCTGTGGAGATAGAATCCCTCTTCTGCTTTCTGTTTCTCTTGCTAACAAACTAAGGCTTGGTAACAATATGATTTTCTATGATTTGTGAACTGTTGTAACTTCCAATTGATTCTTTCCTTCCAAGTATCTTCTTCAATCTCCTAGGCTTACTGTGTTCTTTTGTAATAGAAAACAAAGCCTCAGGTTATATCAAGTCCATTTTCCAGCCATCCTCTGTTCGTTTTTTAAATGTGGGTATAACAATCTCAAGATGTTTTTTTCTTAGGCTTTAAATTCTTATTTTCACGGCAGTAAATAAAAGGCTTTTCATTTTCCCTGAAAGTTGTAAGTCAAGACGTCTCATAGTAGGTGGCCTGTGTTTTCTAATCAGCCACACTTTGGAAGTCATGGTGCTATAGTAGAACATTTTTTTATTTTATAAATACTCATGTCTCAGATACATATTTTAGCAATACATGATGCTTTATTAATTTTATCAAACAGATGAAAAGAGCTAAAAGATGCAGTTCTATACACACTTGAGACTTAAGGTAATTTTAGGCTATTTAGCATTTGTATGTGTAAAGACGGCTTGTAAGCAGCCGCTTGGGACAACGCTTTGAATGCAGAGGAAAGGAGATGAGCCCAGCCCAAACCAGGACTGGGAGCTTGTGCTTAATATTGATTATACATATTCGTATACTTAGCTTTGATTTTTTCCCTTTGTTTTAATGTCTTTCCACCACTATTATTAAGGGAAAAAGAGAAGTGACCTTGCGTAAGTGTCAGTATCCCTTTAACAAGTGCATGGTGCCCATCCTGGACAGTAATTTCTGTATTTTTGTAAAGATATATTTTCCACTTTTCTAGTAAATTGTTTCTCCAGGTCACATCCTAGTGACTACTGTTGTTTTAAGACGGCATTACGCTTGTGTTCTGAGTCCTTTGGCTCATGTTTGACCACTCGCGGTGGTTTCTGGTGCGTGCAGTGTTGTGCATTGTTTCATGGTATTCAGCACTCTGCTGAAATCCGGAGGAAATGCGTTGTAAATCCATGGCCTGGAGCTTTCATTTTATGCTCACATAATGCTCCCATCACTTTCAGTGGGGTCTTCCGTTAAAAAGTGTGTGTGGGTATATGTGTAGTTTCAAGCCACTGATTAATTATTTTCTTTTTGTTATGTAATAGTTTACGATCGTATTAAGTTAAATGATCAAATCATGCCCATCTTAAGGAATAAGACAGTTTACACAACCAGGACATTCTCTCCTAAGAGCATCAAAACATCTTTGTTATACAGCTATTTGAACTGTTGAATAGTCTCTTGTGACATTTGAACACAGAAGTGCAACTTGTATTCACATTCATGTATTACTTTCTCTTGACAGTTGACTTCAAACCTCATGCCAGCATGGATACTGTCCATCATATGTTACTTTTTGGATGCAATATGCCTTCGTCCACTGGAAGCTACTGGTAAGGGATAGTGGGCTTATAGTACAAAGGGGTGTAGAAAATGTGTGTTTTTAATAAGTACAAAGTGCATCTGTGCATATTTTACAGCTGATTAATATATAGGCAGAGTATTTCCTTTTTAGAAAAGAACACTGTTCTTTTGCATCAGATAGTTCTCGTGTTTTGATTATCACAGTTATTTAGTCTGCTCTGGAGCACATCCATCAGTCTTTGACATTGACTTAATATATATATGTCTGTTGTCATAGAGAGCGTGTCAAGGTGCATACAGCTTGAAAAGAAAGATTAAAATTTTAAATAATGGATACTCTGATGTTTATTTTTTTTTAAGTTCATGATTCAAGCCAAAGAGCACCCTGGCTGTATTCATTGAGCGCACTTTCATCCCAGACACCATGCTGGGTAATCTGTGTACACCATTTCATTTTATCCCAGCATCTTGCAAAGCAGATGTTATGTATTACCCCCACTTTACAGTCAAGGAGTCAGCTCAGAGATTCAGTAACCTGCTCAAGGAAACATAGCTGGTTAGTGTCAGACCAAGATTGAACCCTAGGTTGTCTGGTTCCAAATCCAGTTATTTATTTTTCAGCCCACTGGGTCTCATTTATTCAAGTAACTGTTGCAGTTTTATAATTTATTTTAATCACTGTGGTGAGCCTTAATATCATGTCATGAACAATCAATAAACATCTATTAAATGCTTGTTATATGCAGCAGATGCTGTGGGAGGTTCTAAGATAAATAGATATGTTTTCTACCCTCAGAAGCTTACAGCATAATTGTGGCTTGAGATCTTCTCATTAATTTTGTTTTTTTGGTGGTAAGAAGATCAGTGAACTTTGAAAATAGCTGTGCATTTTAAGCCTCATATTTTGCACCAATAGCAAGAATCACTTACTTATTTAACAGTGCAGAATGACTAGTGTGTCTTCCTTTGCATTGGGAAGGGATCTTTTTTGTGGTCCTGTTTCTGCATAATCCTATAGACTGATAGACTTTTCTCTGTGTATGCTAATACTCCTTAGGCTGATGCAAGGCACACAGCAACTGCTATCTAGTCATTTTTATAATAAGCAATTGTTATATGTATTTAGAACTGTTAAAAGCACAGGGCAATTAGTGGAACTCTCCATGGACCAAGTAACATCAAAGCATTTGTTAATAGGCCTAAGTATTTGATGAAAGGGGCATATCACATAGGAACCCCACTCACATAGGTTTATATTAAAATGGAGTCAACAAATCACAGTTAATACCGTTTGATATCAACATTCCAGTTTTTGCTCTTCACTAAATTTTTGTAAATAAAATTTTGGAATTAAAAGATTATTCTCTGACAGCTTTTCTGAATCTGATTCAGCAAATCACATCCTTTTGATTTTTATGTTTTGAAACTATTTCCTCTGAAATTAGCAAAATTTACCTTTGGATTAAAATGATTAAAAATAGCCAGAGGGATGTGAACTTAAAAATCTGCTTTAGCTTCACCTTGGTTGAAGAGAATGAGTGAAAAGATAAAACGTCATGCCTGGCCAGTGTGGCTCAGTGGTTGAGCATCAACCCATGCACCAAGAGGTCACCGGTTCGATTCCCGGTCAGGGCACATGCCCAGGTTGTGAGCCTGATCCCCAGTGGGAGGCAGCCGATGTTTCTGTCTCTCTCTCCCTCTCCCTTCCTCTCTCTCTAAAATCAATAAAGAAAAAAAAATTTTTTTAATCAATAACTTAAATGTTATTATGGTTCTAATTATTAAGGAAAAATATATTAAATGAACTAAGCCTAGTTTAGTGTTCTCATGTTAAGGGAATATCAGAGCCAACACATTATTTTGGCTATTTTAAAAAATATATTCATATTCTTTAATACACTATTTTGCTATTGTCTACCCAAAGGACGTCTAAGTTGGGGAAAGAGAATTCAAAGAAACACATAAATGAAAGTGAAAACAGTAATTTTGAGTAACGTAACGTTATTTTGCTCGAAAGAGTAATGAAGTCACTGGCTGGATTCCCTGGGCACATTACCCATCCCATGTGGGCTGGCCCCAGCTCCTTCATATTATCAAGAGACTCTCACTAGGTCATTTATAGAACCCCTCTATGTTCTAAAATTCCATAGGTCTATGAATATAAGTTGCTTGCAAATGCTGAGCCAGATTGGAAAGGCATCATTTAGGAGCTGGAGATGTGTGCACTGGTTGAATCTCCTCGAGCAAGCAATCTACTGTGCTTTGCCGTTCGGTTGCATCATTAAGTAATTGGAATTCTCAATGACATTACACCCATATCATTTTAAATAGATTTTTAAAATCTGTCTGGCAGCCCATATTTCCACTTAATCTATAGGCTAGTTATAATTGACTTTATAACCATAAAACAAGGACAGTAATCGATGCTGTTATTCATCTTCTTTTAACCAAGCCCAAAGTGTTCCTCTAACATTGAAAAGTAGGATCTCTCTGTTGTCTGTTCAGTATGAAAACTGGGAGATACGCATTAAGTAAAACTGGTCTGGTGACTCTGACTTCCGCAATCCAGCCTTACTCTCCATTTAAAGATGGGATCGATTTTTTTACCCCCAATGTTTAGCAAAATCCATCGATCTTTAAGGAATTAGAGCTCACAGGGTATTTCACAGGATGAACTTCTCAGTTGCTTCACAAAAACATCCTCTGTTCCCTACCCCCAATGCTACACAGGCTCGGCCCGGGAAACAGCGGATGTTTTCCAGCTGCTTAGCCTCTTATCTGTCCCACCTGAATTATAATACTAATAACAAAAATCTATCACTGTCAAAAGCCCTGCATTATTTTTCTAAAATATTTAAGTCGTGGAATTTATCACACTCATTTTACAGATGCAAACCTATTTGTCAGTAGCTCTAAGAGACACACAGTACTTAAAAGATTTCCAAACTTTCACATATATTTTTGGTGATTATACCTATAACGATTTTTGACGCTTAAGAATATCAAGAACCTATTCATGCTGTAGGGGAACCTTTATGGGAATACAAAGGTGTTTTAGTAAAAGAAGACAAAGCTAATATTAGGATATTTTAACACTAAAACATCAAGCTAGGGTTTCCTCTCTCTACCGTTGTTTGGATAGGGTTTCCCTGTTTTCACTTGACTGTTCTATTTTCATTGACAGCAGGTTGGCAAATAGGGCTGTGTCTCTAATAAAGTAAACATTTCTCCCTGAAATTATGAAGTTATAATTCCTCCCCTGTCTTCAGGCAGCACTTTTAATATCAAGGCAAAGAGCTATTCTGATGATGTTTCACTGTTGCACTGCCCTCCTTTGCTCTTTGTAATTGCCTCTTTCTACTGTTCATTAAAATATATTTACAGTTATATTAAGTTTACATGAAAATAGTAGACACAGCATGAAGCAGTTTTCATTATGTAGTCATTTTAATTTTAACGTTTTTTTTTCCACTACACATATTCCAGTCTTTTGTGTCTCATTCCAAATTAGCAGCTCACACTGGTAATGTGTCTAGTTAATTATATGCATGTGCATTTAAATTGCATACATTGATGTGAACCTTTTAATATACTGTGGGGTGGTCCCTTTATAGTTAGAGTGGGCCTGGTGCTCAATTCCGAATTTACATACCTCTCGAGAATGCAAATAAGGACCAGATGGTGGAAAAGCAGCAGCTCTGCTGGCCCATATAAAGAAGGCAACAGTACCTGTCAGATGTACCTCTCCTACCTTCTTTCCCAGGCTTTTAAAGGAAACAACGTATCTAGAGACCAACAGAAAGTAACAGCACCAGCATTGGAGCAAGCACAGCAATAGCGTGATTGGTTGGACTTGATTTGTGCTTGCAGACTTAATTCAAAGCATAGCCCTGAGTTCCTCAGATTTGTTGGCTAAATAGCCATAGGTGAGCAGATTTGGGGCTTTTGGGGGTCAGTAAGGAAATGAGATGGTGAAAACTGAGTCATTTAAATATAAAAATTTTATTATTGATCTCCACTAAAAAATGGCAAATTTTAGAAAATCCTGGAAGTTGAAATATTGCATTTATCTATTCAATGAATATTTTCTCTACTTTTTTTTTTTTATTCTAATGATAAAATTTTTTTAAGTAATGAGTGGTTAGCTACAGAGAGTTCCAGGATTTGAAAGTCATGATATTTTCTTCCTATACATTGTTCTGGCACTGGGAGTAATCCTGGAGCACTGTCTTTTTGTGAAGTAAGATTGTATAGGCTTGTGCACCTGTATCTTGCTGAGCACAGCACTTAGGCTTAAAGCAATTTATGACTACCCACCCCAAGATTGTGTTTATAATATTCCATGATTAAAGTGAACAGGCTTCTTATATATTCTGCTTTGTACTTTGGTGTGATCTTCTAGGCAGAGCTAAAATTACGTTTAGCCTTAGCAGTTAACTTTTTACTTGAAAACTATTTCTAATGACACCTATTATGACCAACTACTCTTTACAAACCAAACTGGGCCTCTATAGGTTGTTTGATCTTTTTTGAAAAGAAGAATCCCAGCTGATTAAATGAGGCTATTTCTAGCGGTTCTAACTTGGAATCACTCTCCAGCTAAAGCAGTAGGGCTTTACCATCCTATGAAGCTTTAGCTTCAATTCCTTTCAACTACATCTATTTATTAACCACCTGCTGTGTCTTTTTAAATGCCAGTATCTCCACAGGGTTACAGATGCTTATGAGGGGAAAGAGAAAATAGCTAAAAGATGAACGTAATATATAGAGAGAGAAGCCTGTGTGTGAAACACCCTGCTTGCTCACTCATTTAAATGACTGTTTTTTAGGAGGATGTTACTAAAGCCTCCTTGATGGCAATGGTCCTTTTACTGAGAATGGTATTTGCATTTACTGCCTTTACGCACCCTCTACATATCCCAGCTCCCTGTCATCTGGACACTATGCAGCAAGACTCGCGGTGTGCCTTCTGCAATGCCCCCTTTGTTTCTTCATAACAAACTTCTAAAGTTAAACGTACATAACATCCTTGTCAGTACAAATAAAAATGATACAATGTCCAAAGTCTACTCTTTTCCTTGTTCTGAGCGCTGTAAAATGTGTCTTTGAGTGTAGTAGCAAAGTTTAGACACAAATTTTGCTAGGCTAAAATTAGTTGTATTCGTTTCCTTATTCTACTTTAATATTGTAATCGACTCATATTATATTGCATATCAGGATAGTGTAAAGGATTGTCATTAAAATACACTTGACATCTTGTCCTAACTTCTAGTCACCAATGATCATATTTCTTGGCTAATTTTTAGGTGCTTGGATTAGAGGTGTTGATAGGGGTTCCTTAGCAACTGACCAATTCCTAGTAGACTAGTGTCAACTTTAATAAAATAGAATGTCATGGATGTAACCATTTGGACAGTTTCAACAGAAACATACAGTACATAATTTTGAACTTTATTTTTTTCCTCTCAAGACTAGTATTTTTGTTAAACAGACTAGCAGTATTATAGCATAGTACTCTCACATTTAATATTTAACATTTAACATCTAACATCTAACATCGAGCCAGAACTTGGAAATCAGAGCGTCTTTGGTTCATATCTCAGCTCTACTACTTGATAATTTGAATAAATATTACTCATATTATTTAATGTGTATTGGGCTGTTTCCTCATTTGTAAAATGGCGATATTAATCCTGCCTAGTTGAGCCATTATGAAGAGTGAGGGGATATAAGGAATGTGCCAGGCATTAGAAGTACTTAATAAGTGGTAGCTATTATCTTTATTCATTTATTAATAAAATATTTATGTACTATCCACAATGTGCAAGCACTTTGTTAGGCACTGAGAGCTTGGTGAGGACAAAACAGACACACTCTGTTCGTGTGGACTTTATTGCTTCTCTTGTCTCATGGGGGTTACAGATATTGTGGCACTGTTTATCAGGCTGGTGCTTGTAAATCAGTGCCCTGGTTCAGCTTTCCTATTAAGTGTCCTGATAATTACTATGTCAATGCATACCCATTGCACTGAAATTGGCATAGGGTTTGTCTGAATTGGGAAAGATGTGCTGTGGGTTTGTAGAACGGTTAATGAATTTGCATACCTGACTCACTGGATGCAATTTTGAAACATAAGGACATGCTATATATGCCATTGATTTTATGTTATGTTTCTTAAAGAAACATCTAACTTTGGATTCATTTTCCTGTGGTTCTGTTAGAGACTTAATGTGTTAAAATTAGAATTGAAGGCCATAGAGACTTAACATGAGGGCCTGACAATTTTATTAATTTTTTTTTTAAGCCAAAAGAAGAAATGAGTTAATCAGTTCTGATCTTCCCTGAGTAACCTTGGATTTTAAGTAGCTTTAACAGATACAACCAGAGAGTATTTTAACAGTCAACCAGCTTTATTTGGATAATTCAAAATGACAGGCTAGCACTTTTCAGTTCTTGGCATAGTCTAAAAGTATTCAGGCCATATCTGAATGGTTTCCCCATAGATCAGAGGTGAAAGGTTCTACAGCGAAGGTTCAAGAAGCCAGAATGGTTTTATTTTCAAATGTTAATTCTCATCGTTTTCTTTTTTTTACAATGAATACTAGGAAACCACAAGGGAGCTATGTGAATCTTTTCACAATTAATTGGCTTAATCTGGAGGAGCCTTTAGGAAAAGCTGCTATCAGAATAAGGAGCCTGGTTGATGAGGCCTGAAATTACAGCCGCCATTGATCAAGGGTTGGTTACATTGCTTCCTCACCTTACGACTCTTCTTATTAACAAGGAGAGTGCAAGTCCTATTTTGGTAGGTCCTTTTTTGGAGAGCCAAAATACACAATATCAACTTTATCCTGTTGGTCCCTTTATGTGGAGAAAATATGATGCTGTTTTCATGGGAAATGGAAGTCGGAAGAGGTGCAGGGATTCCTCTCGGTGCCCTTGGCCGTGCTCTGTGCCACCCGTTCTAGAACCCACGCTGCAGCCGCTGGCTCCTCCTGTTCCTTAGGCTTCTCACTCGTTAGGTTTTACGATTGGTTTCAATATCCCAGCTCCGTCCAGTGAGTTAGTCTTGAGTTTAGTACATTCTTTAAAAAATCAAAAAACAAGATTTAAAAAATCAATCCAAAGTTTGCTTTTGAAGCTCTTCTTTTACCAGAACGGATAAGAGAATTAAATATAAAGTCATTGTCTCTTGGTGGATAAGTCAGAAGGACGTACGTAGAATTTTATTTTAGAATCGTATGCACACATGGCAGCGTAGTTCAGATATGACGGTCATCAAAGCTTATCTTCATACAATATCTATCTCTGCCTACAAATCATTCTCACAAATTGAGATAAAAGCAAGTGTGACAGCCAGAGGTTTGAATCACAGCTGGACGGTGTGACCTTTGGCAGTTGCTTAAACTCTCTGAGCTTGTTCGGCTGTAAAGTACTACCTACTTGCAATATTCTTGCAAGAATGAATGTAAGCTTGTTTGTACAAAATACCAGGCAAGTAATAATTCAAATTTATTGTTATGTAATATTTTAGTTAAAACTTCTTAACTAAATTTAAAAAAATGTCTTTATGCTTGACAGTACAATAAAATTTAGGTCAATTCAATTCTTTAAGTATTTGTATCTGAAAAGTTTAAATCGTACTTAGCAGTTAACTTCTCCAAACATTTCTTGAATAGTCACTAAATGCCAGGCAGGGTTGTAGTGTTGGGAGTACTGGATGAAATGACCCCAGACTTCAGTGTGCACAGCCTATTGGAGAGGAGATAAATAAAGTAATTCTTAGGATGAATGCTACAGTTAAAGAATGGAAGTTGCATGGGGCGGAGATCAGAGAAGGCTTCCCTGAGGAGGAAGAGTTGAGCGGAATCTTGAAGGAGAAGGCGAGTAGGACAAGTTGGTCAGGCAGAGAGCTGGAGAAGGGGTTCTCCAGGCCAAGGGAACAGTGGAGAAGAGAGGGATTAGCAACTGGCAGCCACTTGGCATGACTAAAACGTTTTTATTTTTTCTGGAGCTATAACAAGGTCCCAGATCATGGAAGGCCTTATGCTACAATGTTTGGATTTTATTTTGATATTATTCTTGGGAAGCATTTGAAAGATTTTGTGCCAGCGAGTGGCACAGTCAAATATGTCGCTTAAAAAAAATTTACTAAACCAGTTTTCCCTATTATATTTCATTCTGGTTCTTGCTAGTCACACACTGAGTTGACGTCCACATCAGAGGAAATAATTATCTTGTTCAGCCTAAGACTGTCATCACGTTGATGTTAGGCCCTGTGCATTTGTGATCTTTGCTGAAAGCTATGAAAATTGTCACGCAGATCTTTAAATTGTAGTAGCTAACAGCAGTGAGACACAAAGTTCATCACATCTGACAATCTCATTTTTTTAAAGCATTATAGCCTGAAGCCGAGTGCTTTTGGGCACTGTCCAGTACCCTTCGCCTTTTAGCACACTTGGCACAAGGACGTCACAGACATTTGTTCCAACGCACAGGTCTCACGTGGTAAGGTAATGATCCTTCACCATGAGTATATTGTTCCTGACAGTAAGCAGTGAGAAACCACTGGTTGATGTGTTTCACATGGCACATTACCCACTTTCTTTCTGCAGCCTGATTTACAGAAGCAAGAATATTTGCTGAACATAACCTTCTGGGGACCTCCTGGTTCCTGGCCCTGCAGAGCCCTTTATTCAGACTGGTGATAGTGGGCTGTGCTTGCTGGCTCCGCTCTCACCCCACTCCTGGCAGCAAACATGTTAGGGGGCCCTCCCTCCGGGCACGAAGTTCTCCCCAGTGGTTTTCTCATTTGTGACCTGGCTGTTCTCCAGATTTCTAGCCTCAGTTTCTAACCTCTTGGAGTCACCATGGTCTACCCTTGCTTCCCCTCTGGGCCAAGGGCTGTGCAGATTTTCTCCTGTGAGCCAGCATCCTGCCCAAGAAGCTGTTTGTCCTTGTCCTTGATAGTCCTCCAGCCTTTCAGATCTGCCTGAACTGACTCTGACTTTGCTTGGTGCTGATTTCTCAAAACACAAATTTATAAAAGCAGCATAAAAATATCACCTAACAGTGTTTTGAACACAGGTCGATAACAGAACAAACTAATGTAATGGGGAAAAACAAAAACAAAAAAACATGTGGTTTGGAGTCAGACAGCTTACCACTTATGAGATTGGATCTACCAGTGAAGGAACCAACGTGCTAGTTACAACCGGGTGCCCTACACACATCACCCTTGCAGCCCTACCAGACAGGTTTCCACCCAGGCCTTCTCGGGCTGATAGACATGCCCAAGATAAACAGCTGTTAAGGGAGGTTCTGGGATTCCACCCCAGAGGTCTTTCTGCCTGTGCTCCTTTCAACATCCAACCCTGCCTCTCCATAGTGAATCTTTAGGTAACATGAATGTTTTGTTAAATAATGCATTACCCTGGTATTATGCTTTGAGGTTTATAAATTGCTTTCACTTACATCTCATTTGACTTGCTGAATACCTCTGTGAGGTGAGTTTAACTATCTCTGTTTTACGAGAGAGAAAACTGAGGCTCACTAAGATACAGTGACTCGCACATGAAACAGCTTGTGCGTGACACAGCCAGTATTCATAGACTTAAAGAGTCATACAGCTCTCACACCAGAACCCTCGAAGTGGGGTATGCTCGTATTGTTCACCCTAGTGGGCGTAGGACTGCGTACTGTTTGTTGCAACAGCCAAAGACTTACTGGTAACAGTGGTCCCCACAGGGGAGAGGTGTAGTGTTTCTCTTAGTCTACTTCTAAGTGTCCTCTGCAGTAGCTTTGGTTTATTCAGACTCTCTATGTGATGCTTATTTTTTCTACCTGATTACATGCTGTACATTCCACACGTGAACGTATCGGATTAGAAATTGTATGTCTACCTCGCAGGATTGTTCTACACTGGGCAAAAAAAACAAAAAAATCCCCTTTCATATGTGCTTTTGTTCACATCGAAAATATTCTTTGCTCCAGTCTTCACTAGGATCTTAAAGCTGATGTGACTACAGTGATAATATATTGATGTAATATTTTACTTTGTTTTCATACATTTTCCCTTATTCCCCCACCATGGTGAGTGATGTATGCATTTTACTACTTGAATCTTCATTAATAGCTACTTTTTTTTTTCTTTCAGGTTTTGTGATGAAGGAACCTGTATAGATAAAGCCAACATTCTGTATGCCTGGGCAAGAAATGCTCCCCCTACCAGACTCCCCAAAGGTACATCTGAGGCATCTTGGATGGTCTTATATTAAGCTGCTTGATTTCTGATTCCAAAGTACTTTTTATTATATGTCCTTTCCAACAGTCATTGACAATGTTCCATTCTTCAGTTTCACACTAAAAAAGTACCTGGGCCCTGGCCGGTTTGGCTCGGCGGCCCACAGATCAAAGAGTCACGGGTTCCATTCCCGGTCCAGGGCACGTACTTCGGTTGTGGGGATGATCCGGCCCCAGTCGGGGTCATTCGGGAGGCAACCGATCCATGTGTCTCTCTCACATCAGTGTTTCTTTCTCTGTCCCCCACTCTATCCAAATAAAAAAAAAATTAATGTAAAAATATCCTCAGATGAGGATTAAAAAAAAAAAGAAAAAGTGCCTGGATCACCTGCTTTGTATTGAAAAGGTTTCATCTGGTAAGCAATTTGACAGTTTAGATAGAAAACAACCAAGTTTACCTCCAGCCACCTTTGGCCTCAGGCACATTGGTTCTTGCCAGCAGGAGCATTTCATGAGCCCAGAGAGCTAGGAATGAAATAAACTGCTGTTTCAGCAAACAGATTTTTTTTAGAGTCCTGGAACCTGTATTTAGTGGCATGCCAAACCTCAGCTGGCTTTCTGACTTCACCTTTAAACTGTTCACAGCTTCCAATGTGTGAGTGAATTACTAGACTCTCTTTTATTACCTGAATGTTTCTTAATATCAAAGTGAATGTGCAATTCCATTACAGAATAGGTCTGCCCTGGTTCGGGGATTCAGGGATGGCAGCTTGGGAAGTCCACGTTCCTCTCTTGCCTCCCTAACTCATGTCAGGTCTAACTGACGTCTGTTTTGCTTTGCTTCAAACGAGCCTCAGAATCCTCTCTGCAGTTTACCAGGCAGCCACCACCAAGCAAGTTGGGAAATTAATAAGGGGTCTGTCATGAATTTGTTGACATTTTAAAGGTCCATTAGTAGAGCAGATAGAAAAAATTTCTCCACCTGTCAATATTTTTCTCTGTAAATAATTTTTAGCTTACCAGCAAACTCTATTAATAGTAAGACATTGGGAACCCTTCAGAGTCTAAAATTTATTGGCATACTAGACTTTGTAATCTAGTTAGTAACAGTTTCCGCAATAACATTTTTGCAGATACCTGTTTTCATAGGGAAAGAAAAGTAATTCCTCTGAGATGCTCATAAGAAGTCTATTTTCTATATTCAATCATAAAATAAAAATGAATATAAATATATACAAAATAAAATATCTGTTATATAATCAAGGACAGAATTTTGTTTTGCTTTATTGTGTTTCTTTCAAAATGAGTGAATTGTCGTCTTAGCATGTAAGTGATTAATCTGGTTCTAAAGTGGGAATTATGTATAGAATTCTATCAGAGCTTTGAGAAGGATTGATAGATTATATTAGAAATTGTCAGTAAATGCCTAGTTTACTTTCATTCTCATATAACATAATGGCATATGTGATCTGCTATTTTATTTCCCTTCGGATTTCACAGATCAGCAACCTGAGATTAGCTCCATTTCAAACTTCTATTTCTAAAATATTAATGTATCATCTTTTATAAATCTTCAGGTGTTGGCTTCAGAGTTGGAGGAGAGACTGGAAGTAAATACTTTGTACTGCAAGTACACTATGGGGATATTAGTGCATTCAGAGGTAAGTTTTGAAATATTAGAACTAAGCAAAACTTTCAGTACTATATTGTTTAAAATAGATGTACTAACTGTTAATCACATAATAAAATGAAGTCTTGACCACACCCTCGAGGCCCACTGGCAAACAACTGCTTTGGTTTCTTTTAATTTGAGACTACTGGAAAGGTACTTTTATTTTGAAGGGCACATTCTCATATTCCTACTGTGCTTTCTCCTATGCGGACCTGAGGGTTGTTTGGCTCTCCAATGTATTATCTTACCTGCCTGCTTCTGTTAGGCCATTCCTTCCAAGCAGCATTGTCAGAAAGCATAGGGACTAGTAAATTATTTAATTCTGTAAACAAGCCCTTGAGAGAGTCAGCAGGTTTTGCAATACCAAGGAGGTTCTCAGACACTCAGGCTTATGCCAGTGCTTTATCTACAATCTACACGGTCCACTTCATGAACGCATCCATCGTCCACTGCACTAATGCAAAATCCACCCACCCCTTAGACACCCACTGCTGAGCACTACCCTAGACACCTGTTGCTCTACCCGTGCTTACTATGCACTTCATTTAAATGCTCCTTTTCTTATTATCAAATCATTAACAGGAGGAAGGAGCCCGTTCCCAAGACAACCTGGACTGGTGCTTGTTGTTCCTTCTGCTGTATTCAGTCAAATTCCAATTGC
Organism: Tadarida brasiliensis; assembly: GCA_030848825.1. Classification (NCBI taxonomy): domain Eukaryota; kingdom Metazoa; phylum Chordata; class Mammalia; order Chiroptera; family Molossidae; genus Tadarida; species Tadarida brasiliensis. The sequence goes on along the minus strand of CM061258.1, from coordinate 86,057,819 downwards.
ATTCCAGGTTCACACCCCTGTGTTCATGGGAGTGTAAATATTAAGCAGTCTTCTCCTTGGCTTGTCAGTTTTCATATTGCCTTGCTGACTTATGCATGTTCCCCCAAGTTCTCTAATTTAACATTACATTTCTATTAGCCAACCTGATACATTTCCCTCTCCAGATGTATTAGCTTTCTGTCCCACAACTAAGTCTAGAGGTACATGTCCATCTCCACCCATGAACATCCTCTGGGGCCTCTGCTGAGACGTTCTACAGATTCTCAGCATCCAGGATGGAGCAATACATGCTTCTTCCTCAGGAAAAAGATGTTGGAAAAAATGCTTGTATGTCATTGAAAAATTATAATTAGTACTTCAGTCAGATATGTTATCAATTAAGCAAGCTCCTGGGGACCAGCCCAGGAATCCAACTTCCGAATAAAACTTGTCTTCATATTAAAAACATGCTTTGAGTTATATATAAATAGTTTTCCATGTTTGGAGCAGAATCTAATCTTATGTTGTTAACTGTCTGTAGTACTAAGACAAGGTTTTGTTGAAAACAAAGGAATAATTAATGTTTGCATTTAAGGAACAAAGACAGAAATTTTCTGCTGTCCAAATTTACTACGTTGCTATCAGTGGAATAGGCAGGTTCTAAGACTGCTGACTCCCTAAGCATTGACAATACAGAAATTTTTCTAAAAAAGGTAAAGAAGGCTTTTGTTGACTACCACAACTAAGTAGCTGGTCATACTCACACACACTCCCGCTCCCCACTCTATATCCTCTGTAGAAGCCCTAGACATCACTTTCAATCTAGTTCCTCTTACCTTTGTAGTCCTAACAGATACTGCATTGATGAAATGGATATTTACTAGTTCTTAAAATATGTTACTGTAATCATTTAATTTCAATTAATTTATTACTGCTGAGGAATTTGTAATTTGTTTAATCTAGAGGTAATTAAAAAGTACTGATAGTTAATATAATATATAAAAGATTGATGAGAAACTTTTATATTTATTTTTCATTTTTTTGAGAATCATTTTTGTGAAAGAAGGTATATATGAGGAATGAGATAGAGAGATTACCAGTGCTGTAATTCATAGACCTTATTGTAATATAATGAATATATAAGCACATGGGAAAATATGAAATCTCGCTAAAACAATGAGAGATCACTTTACGTTTATTAAATTGGGGGTGAGTGGAGATTGAATTCTAAACCCAGGCCTGCCGGGCTTTGGGTGAATCTGGTACAGTTTGGGGAGCTTTATGAATTAGTGCGGTGTTGTGGAATGCAGCTTCACTGCATTATATACATTTTACATAGAACTTTAAAATCTTGCTCTAGGCTTTTATCCTAAAGAAGGAGATATCTTTTTCCGTCTTAAAAATTATCTATCTACTGCCCTGGCCAGCTTGGCTCAGCGGTTAGAGCGTCAGCCTGCAGACCAGAGAGACCTGGGTTTGATTCCTGCTAAGGGCACGTACCTTGGTTGCAGTTTGTTCCCAGCCCCGGTTGGGGTCGTGTGGGTAGCAGCCAGTCGATGTGTTTCTCTCGCATCAATGTTTCTCTCTCTCTCTTCCTCCCTCTCTCCCTCCCGCTCTATCTGAAGATGAATGCAAAAGTGTCCTCAGGTGAGGATAAAAAAAACAAATAAAAAATAAATGATCTACCTACCCACCGTTATTTATGTACCATTAACTATTAATAGCAAAAACTAGAAGTTAACAAATATCCCTTAATAGGGGACTAGTTAAATAAATGATATAACAACAAAAATAGCTAAGCATAAAATTTTATACAGACTCCATAAAACTGTATGTATGCTTGTATGTTTCCAAGGATTATAAGGAACAAGGAAAAATAGGAAACAAGCAATAAGCATGAAAGACAGGATTGTGCAACATTTCTTTTCTTCAGAATGTTAAAACATTATATTCTTAAATTCCACACGTAGAAGCACTACGTTAAGTCTCTCCGTACCTGCCGGTTGGTCCTGGCATTCTCCTCACAAAGAAGAGCTCATGTAAATCTCTACATGCCCGCTTTGATTTAAGTAAGGAGTGGCTTGTACTTTAAAAAGTTTCTATCCTGTGATTGTACCCTTACCTCCAGCTGCACCTAGAAGTGGGAAATCATTATATCATCATATCTTCTAATGATTAAAATGATTATACATGTTATATATGTATTATATACATACCCATAATAATCAGATTAGTGTCAGTGAAGGTTTTAACTCAATATTGTTAAAGCTATTGATGATGCCTTAAGTACATAAAGTGTACATCTGAAGCAGACTAAGACCACGAGGAAATTACTGCACTCTTCTGAAAAGTAGGCAGATGTTTGACATAAAGGTGTGAGCAATTTTCCACACAGGGAAGGTTTTAGAAAAGTGACAGGCCTAGGACGTTAATGAAGCACCAACAGTGAAGGTAAAATCTCTCCTAACATTTGTTGGAATATGATAGAGTATCCGAGAGAATAGAACCTAAAGCCAACTCAGTATGCTTGGACTGTGGTCTCCATTGGTAGGAAAAAATTGGGTGTGAGTTCTCTGGGATAATATGCAGTGTTTGTTTTGTTTGGGCTTTTGTTTGTTTTGGAAATTGCACAGAATGTGAGGCTGTACAGACATCGTTTATAAACAGACAACTTTATTAAATGCCATGTCAATCACAGTGTCAGACCTGTGCTGGGTATACTAATCTTCCTGCCTGCAGGCATGTAGTATATTCCAGCAGGAGAAACAAGAACGAAAACAGGGTGTTTATAGGCAGTAACAGAAATGGATTCCAGAGACAGAGGCTGTGGAAAGGCAGAGTGGACAGGCCTGCCTGGAAGGGGAGGGGGACATGGTCTGCAAAAGGCTTCTTAGAAGATGGGACCTGAGCAAGGATTTGAATGGTGATCAGGAGCCCCCAGTAGAAGGGGGGAGAGGAAGACACAGTACAGATAAAGGTAAAAGCATGTGCAGAGACATGGGAGACCGAAAAGCCTCATGTCCACAAGGAACTCCTGGTAATGGCGTTACTGGAGCATGAAATGCACGGGATGGAGTGACAAGAAGTGAGAACAGAGGTGAAAGGTGGGAACCAGACCATAAAGCGTCTTGCTAGGACTTTATGCTGAAGGCACTCAGAATGCTTATTAGCCAAGCAATAACTCGATCAGATTTTAACTTCAGTCCTAGGCTTGAGGGCATGAAAATACTACTACTAGGTGTATGAGGAAAGGATTGGGGCTCAAGGACACCAAAATGAGCCGGCACTGGGGCTCTGAAAGGCCAGCATGAGTTCTCTTTTTTAAATGTAGCCTTCCTGTAAATTATAATCTGTGGGAAACAGAATGTAATCTAATTAGAAATGAGAGTCCCATATGGGCAATGGCATAGTGCAGGGGTTAGCGGGTCAAACTCTAAGACCAGATGGCCTGGCAGTGGCTCTGGCTGCTTTGGTTACCCTCACCAAGTTTCTCAACATGCCTGCCCACCTCGTCTATAGAGTGGGGTCGGAAGGGTTCATATAAAGGTACCTGGTGAGTACTCAATAAATGTTAACTAGTATCATTATAATCCCTGTGAAAGACTTCAATTCAAGGGGGCATACATTCCCCTAAAGGCATAGTTGTCATAGTTGCCCATGACATGAAGAGTCCATTGGTTACTTTTGGAGGGTGTTGTAATTTCTGGTTACATGTAGACACAGACTGTGTTCACATCTGTCACGTTGCCAGTAGAGGTGTCCTAGGTATGGTCTGTGCCCTGTTCTCTGCAGCAGTTTGGTTCTTTGTAATTCAGTTACACAGAGAAACTGTAAGGTCAAGTCCCTTCACTTAAGATTAGAATAATGGGAACTAGAGATTCCTCCTAGTCCTTTTTTTTTCCTTCTACTTTTTTTTCTTTTTTTTTTTTTTGGTAATAAAGTCTTGTTCCAAAGAGACAGTTCTCCTGAGATTGCTACAAAAACTTGCCACATTTCTTCAGGATGTTGGCCCAGGGGAATCTTAAGAAAACTGACCTCTCCGCTCCAGAGTGCCTGGCTTTAGCTTACTAGTCTCCAACAGTAAATCATTTCTCAAACTGAAAAACCTATACAGCCACCAACTGAAGTTGGAACTGATTTTCTTAAAATTCCCAAGTACATAAGCGCTGACTCTCTTTGGGCTGGCAAAATTTCCAAGCTGCTTACTGTCCTTAAGCTCTTGGTTGCATATAGGAAAACTAGCAGGTGTTGCTCATGAAGGATACAGACCGCACGCGCGCACGCGCGCGCGCGCGCACACACACACACACACACACATTTTAGCATGTTCCAAGGAGTATATAGCTACAAGATTTGTTTTCCTTATATTGGGTGTTTAATACTTATATACTAATGAGATGAATGATACCTGGGGATTGTTTTCAACTCTCCTTTATGTGAGTTCTAAGAAATTTCATCTCCAAATTCCTGGGGTTATATTATTAAAAATCACATCATGAAATTCTAGTTAGAACCCTTAGACAACGAATCATTTCCAATAGCCAAGTTTTCCAGAAAGCTAAGGTTTTAACTCTTTAAGCACTGTAACTTTAAAACATTTGGGGCATAAATCTTTTCCAAATATAGTATGTGCTTTATGAAATTAAAATAGTTGGTGTGTGTCTGATGCCTCAGCTGTGCCCAGCATAGAGCAGACGGGGAGAATGTCAGCTGACCTCCATTCCCCACCCTCCTCTTCGTAGTTTTGAGATGTCATTCTGCATATCGACTCTGCATAATGATTTCCCTCAAAATTTTAGGAGTAGATAGAGTTTTTCCATGTTACTAGGCATGCTACCTTTTCCCATCTGCTTTTCTTTATTTTCTATAGCTTCCTCTGTTGTCAGGCTACCACCTCAACTCATTTTGATTCAAACAGAGCACTGCACGGAGGGAGGCGAAGATGAATAAGAACAGAGTCTGCCTTCTGTAGCTCACCGTCCAACGGGAGCAAATGAAACAATGACTGTAATCACATGAGCCAGCACACACTCAGCGCAGTGAGATGGGGTTGAAAGGCAGGCAGGACCACCCTGAGTTGAGAAAGAGATTTCACGTTGCTAGATTGATTTCCTATGGGTGTCCTTCTCCCTTGTTCTAAATTGATGCTTTAGATGTGGAATCTAGGTAGCTAAGTTTCTTATCACTTAAGCAGAGTCTGAATTGAAGCCCTTAAAGGGAACTTTTTGAATAAAATCTTGGGAACACTGGTGCCTGGCCTTGGTGACTTTCAGATTTGAATTCTCCTTGCCTGCTCTGTGCTGTTCCACCCTGGCTTCTCAGCAGCTCAGTTCCAGACAGGTGGGTGTGACTAGACATGGAGCATACGTTTGTGCATGCACACGCCACACTTGCGCACACACACACAGCAGGAGGTCCCATCGCACCACACCTGCAGACATAGTAGAGGGAGCCTGAGGGACTGCAAACAATGGCAGGCAGAAGGGGAAACAGAGGACTCCGGGGGAATTCTAATGCCTCTGCATGTCTGCGTTACAAGGCTACAGCCAGGAAGCTATTGGAAAAGCTCTGAAATTGTGAGCCCAGGAAAAATCTCTTGCTAATGCATTTTTAAACAAGATGGAGCATAGATCAGTGGCAAGGCAGCTGCAGTTAAAATTATTTCATTGCAGGGTAGAGCAGACTCCTGTGACTTCAGTGGAAGTGTTAGAGTGTGCGCGACTCCTTGCTGCCTGATTGCTGAGACAGCAGGAATGGGGTGGAAGATTGCTCCCCTCTGCTCCCGCTGTTGTCCTCCCTAAATCTGGCCTAGGAGCTTCCCTCTGTGTGCTTCCCAGCGAGATATGAAGCCTGCTTTTACTCCTCTGCAAAGTGAGGGATACCGTGGACCAGGGTATTTTCCAGCGTTCTGGATTACTTTTCATATTTAAGAATTTCCTTTGAAATTGCAAATATGGAGGGTGTTGTTAAAGCTTCCCCACCCCCAGGAAGATGCCTGAAAGCCATTGGGTCTCTGTACTGACTGGGAGACATCGATGGCCCCTTGCTAGCACTCAGCCTGCACTCAGCCTGGCCTTCCCTGAATAGGTCCAGCGAGCTTCATCTCCTTCCACTCCTCCCAGAATATGGCAGGTGAGTTCCTACCATGATCTTTCATTCTAGGGTGCACGTAGTGTTTCCAAGTTCTCTGCACCAGGGACAGCCACCTGCTTAAACAAGCCTCATCCGCAGTAAATACAGCATGTGCTTCCAGGAAGGGTGCGCTTCACGGCTCCCCTTCTCTCTGCCAAAGCCATTCATGTGGTACCTGTGTCACTCAGCAAGTCTCCTTTCTTCCTTCCCCAGCTCCCACTTCCTATTTCTCTAATATTCCTTAATATAGGGATACAAGCTTTTATTTAAATACTTTAGGCAGATGTGGTTTAGTATTAAGAACTCATAACCTTTTTGAAAGTACTCAGGTGCATAATTTGAATATTACATTATATTACCTTTGGGGATCTGAGGTACCATCTCTAATCAAATACACTAATATACCTATAGCAAAATGTTCAAATAGTCACACTGTAACGGACAAAGACCCTAAATAGCATCACATTCATTCAGTTCAGATTTTGCTGTCAAACATTATGAAAAAACTTGAGGCTTTTCAGATTTCAGAATTGCAAATAGTTCTAGTAGTAGAACAAAGAAACTTACTCCTTAATACATGAGTTATTGGTGAAAACACTAACACAGATTGGAGGACTCTGGATAAATTTGAATATTTTCCCATTAAAATAATCGCAAGCTTTCTTTTTTATCTTTTGGAAAATACTGAAAAATACTAAAAATAAAAGTTAAAAAATCACTCACAATACCTTACTATTTAAAAATCTGTAATATGAGGCGATGGTTGCACATGTCTGTGAATGTAATGAAAACCATTGAATTGTACACTTTAAAGAGGTGAATTCTATGGCATGTGAATTATATCTCAATAAAGGTATTGAAGAAAAGGTATATGGATTAAAAAGAAAAACATGATATACCCTCTTTAATCCCACTCCCCTTTCCCACTCACCCCTACCTCCAGGTAAGTACCATTTGTCTGCCAACTTTTCACATGCTTACCCAAACATTTCTCTGTACACACAGAAGCCACAGACATGTGTATAGGCACTTTTTTCTGATTTGGACAAAGATCAGATTACACTCTTTACAGATCTGCATCTGCTGTTGTTTTTAATTTAACAGTTTACCCTGGGCATATTTCTAAGGCGGTACATGTAAAGTTCCTTCATCATTTATGACGGCCGCCTAGTATTCTGTTGTGCAGATACACTATAATTTATATACCCTGTTGCCTATTAAAGATGTTTAAGTTCTGGGTTTTTTGCTATCACAGGCAATGCTGCAGTGAACGTTAATGTTAGAAATGTTTTAGGTAACCACATATTACCACTGCAGGTTAGATTTCTGGACATGAGATTTTGGGGTCATGGGGTATTTAAACCTTGACAGATTCCACCAAACCTGATAAAACAGTTTTTCCAATTTACAATCTACAGTGAATGAGCGAGCCCCATATTCTTACCTGCACAGGATGTTTTCATTCTTGAAAACTTTTAATTTTTTTTTCTTTATTGATTTTTAGAGAGAAAGGAAGGGAGAGAGAGATAGAAACATCGATGACAGAGAACATCGATTGGCCGCCTCCTGCATGCCCCCTACTGGGGATTGGGCCCACAACCTGGGCATATGTCCTGACCAGGAATGGAACCAGCGACCTCTTAGTGCATGGGTTGACACTCAACCACTGAGCCACACCGGCCGGGCTCATTCTTGAAAACTTTTGCCCCATGTTTACTTTAACAGAGAAACTCCTTTTATTGCTTCATCCAAGGATTTAAATTAGCTGGAAGGTCTGAGTAGAATTATCTCAAAAGTACCTAGTCTCGGTCAGGATTTCTCAAAATCTGATCTAAGGACTACCTGTACCAGAATCCCCTTGGGGTGATTTTTAAAATGAAAATTGCTGGTTCCAACCTGACCTACTGAATTAGATGCACAAAAGTAGAGTCTGGGCGGTGGTGTACTGGAGCTGGCTCATATTGACTCGTGAGAGCCAATTATTAATTTTCAGATCCTTCATGAGCTTGATTTTTTTCCTTTTATTTTATTTTTTTCCCATCACCATTTATCCCCCACATACCCTCTTGCACCTCCACCCACAGCCCCCCTACTCCTCACAGTCACCATAGAGCTGATTGTTAATTGTAGCCATCATTAAAAATAAAGGCAATGAATACTCAAAAATCATTATATAATTATTTTATTGTTATCTATGCTCCTGAGGGTATTTACATCTAGGGTATCTTATGATGGAAATACTCTAAAATGACATGTTAAGTGCTCATCTCTTCCCAACCCAGCGTTCAGTGATGTCACATTGGTAGCTTAAGATCAGCCAGGGTGGGAAAATTGACACCATAGAAATTGACAATGCTACAAATCAGAGCTTGATAAATTATTTCATTGGTTGTTTAGATTTAAGAAAATGATGGAAAATCTGCTAGTAATGCAGATTATTGTGAATAGCCAAAAAATTGAGGAAATATTCTTCCAGTATTAAAAACTGCTATCCAATATGGCCGGGATTCTGCTCCCATCACTGATGAGCAAGTGCAGTTCCCACAAGGCTATCAACAACATTCGTGTCTTTACCGCTCACTTGTCAGTTCCAACCAGAGCAAAAAAAAAATTTTAGTTCCATGATATTCAACAGGTTATATGTAATTTATAATAAACAGTATTACATATTTTACTATTATTTGTAAGTTTTATATTCATAAAAATATAATAAATGTATATATACACACATACGCATATTTTTCAGAGATCCAGTGAACACTACTGAGCCCAGGATTTGGACATTTTAACAAGCTCCCCAGTTGATTTTTATGCAAACCAAAGTTTGACAACTGAGGCTCAAATTGTCCCAGTAAGGATTAAAGTTACTTCTGTATGTTTTCCCCTGTAGTGCTGGTATGTCAAAGCAATCTCCTGGGGCTTGAGACAGGAGCAGAATAATTTGCATTTACCAAAATAAGTGTAATTAAATCTCAGTTCTCTTAAGAAAAGGGGAGCTTTGAAAGACAAAGATGCATTTAATTACGATCTGGTATTCTAGCACTTTGTTTTACTTAGAAACTTGAAGGAGAGTTTATTTTTATTCTTTTTTCACAAACTTGGTCTTTGGGTTTTAAAATGCTATAATAGTAGACACCATTTACAATGCACATATAAATTTCTTGGACACCACCCTTTCTGTATATAGGTGTGTAAAATAATCCTTCTTTACACTTAAGCTAGATAAACCTTTTTGAAGAATAAGCAAAAATAATTAGTTATATCCCTCCATTTTTTACAATTTTTTCTTTTTAAGTGGAATGCATCGGGTAACACATAGTGAAAAACAGAAACCATGAAACCAACTCTGAGATTAAATAATTGGCACGAAGGTAACATTCAACGTGCATGAAATTCCAAAGCCTCTTAGACCTCCCCAAATATAGGGGAGAGGTGGAAATATGGCTGAGGAGGCATTTTGAAAAGGAAACAACCATGTTTGTTTGTTTTTTTTCTTCTGAAAAGAAAGGAGTAAAAACCATAGGTCTTGAGTGTCATAAACTAATTCATTTTTAGAGCACTTGTTTTTATAGTACCTTCAGGCTGATTGCAAGACAACACTATGACTGGAAGGGATCATCTAGCCCAGTTCCTCTGTTTTACAGAATGAAAATCAATGCTTAGGAAGGTTAAGTGACTTGCCTAAGGTGGTATAGTTACTAGACTAATGCTATTAAAAACTAAATGAATTTAATTTGTGTTGGATTTCTAGTTTGTATATGTGCCAAAGTTCATGTCCTAACTGTATAAAACAAGTAATGGAGTCAGTGTTTCTAAAAGTCCTTTTAACCAGTGGAAGAGGAATGAATTTATTCATGCACAATAGAATAAATATGAATAAAGATGGGAATCGTTTACCTCATCTCATTTATGCCTTTTCATTCTGATGTATGAAGTAATCCACTTCCCTTATCATGTAGGGATATTTCTAAATCAGGTTGCTTGATAATCCCACTGATTTCAGAAGAATTGTAATCGGATGTTCTTCATGTTCTTCTCTAACCTTCATTATACACAAGCAGCTTGATGTGAGTCATGGGAATGATTTTAGGACTATTCTATACCTCTCAAGTGATCCAAAAGGAGCTTATTATGTTGAAGTATTTTCTTGTTCTTGCCAATCTCTTCACATAAATATGAGTGCCCTGATTCTCTAGTTTCCTGCATTTCAACTTTGCTAATCATCTTCAGTATGGAAAACTAATGATCCGTATTCTCAGGCATTCCATGGGACAGCTGTCTATTTTAATACTTAAATATGGTCATTTAGTATCAGGAATTACATTTTCATTCATTTGGTTATGAGAAGATATGTAAAGCACTACAGTATTTTTTTTAAGAATATATTCAGAATGTTTTCATCCTTTAAAATGTGTTTTTAAAGCAATTTAACATTGAACAATATAATATTTAGCTTAACTGGTGATTTTTTAGGAAAATTTTTCCCTAAAACTCCTTAGTTTTTCACACTTTATGGTTTTTTGAGAAAGCTTTATACTTTATCTTCATTTACCCCTTTGTAACTCAGGCTTTTAAAGTCGCTCATAGTTAATACCTATTTTGAAGCTGGTCAGAGCTACACAGTCATCAAGTAATTAATGCCATTTAAATTAATAGCAGATAACATTTCATTCTTAACCAAAAGAAATTAAGAGGAGAAATCAAGCTACTTGCCCGTTGTCTCAAAAATTAGGAGACACAGTTGCAGTTCAGTGAAATGTGGTTGAGGGCACTAGCCCTCTCCGTGCATTGTTTTTTTCACATACTCCACATATACTCCATCTGCTTTCCTACCCCTCACCATGTCCCCCACTGCTCCCCTCATTGCCTGGCATGTCTACACATGTGATCTAGGAACTCCAGTAAAATATTGAAACTATTAGAGAGAAATGCTAGGATTTGCACATTACATTTGCAACTTACTATTAATTCCTTTTTATGTTAGTTGATTGACGTACTTATAAAATGGAAAAGATACCCTAAATAAATACATGGCCAAAAAAGCATTTGATGAAAACCATTGAAATAACATTTAATGAATTTTACAAAATAATATGTTAGAAAGATAAATTTCAACCTTCCCTAGGCCCGGAGGAGACCCTTCTGACTCTCCCTATTTCTGCCAACAGAAACATTACTCTTTTCTTCAGCCAGTTTGAAAACCCTTCACCTTGCTCTCCATTTCTTTCCATTATATATTAATTCTTCTTTTCTCCATCTTTGAAAACTTACAGGAGTCTTTCTTCTTGCAGGAAAATGTCTCCTCCCCCTCACTTTTCTAGCCCCATCTGTTTGCAAGTATCCCTTTTCCTTGTTTACCGAACTGATCTGAAATGCACCACCTACTAATAGTTACCAATAACTGAGAGAAAAACCTAATTAATAACCACAGACCCTTCTACACTGACCCTTTATCTTACAATATAAAGACTTGTGTGAGATCTGAGGGAATTGTGAGAGATAATGTGGGTCACTGGGGCTTCAGTGTTTTTCCATTAATAGAGTAATGATACTCAGCATTTTATACTACTTCCCAACTCAGAATTGCTTTATAAGTGTTACTTTATTAATCCTCCTACCACATTACAACGTAAACATATTGAATGATTGCAAATTAATGCTAAATCAAATATATGAGCTATAATGTTCAAAGCATGTTCCCTGATTAATACCAAGGACTGCATGCATGCATAATTATATGTAAATTAAATGCTTTGGATTTTTTTTTTTGGAAAACCAAAACACAGTACACAGTAGTATTTTAAGTTGATGAAAATAATTGGGTTGAAAATGTAGCCACTGATTTTAGGTTGACTTTGAAAAATCATATTTCAATTAAGTTACAGCTTTTGCAGGCTATAAACTTCCTATGTTCAAAACAAAATAGGATGGCGTTGCCTCTAGGATATCCTCTTTCTCATTCATGAGCATTTAGAGGTTTAAGTTAGGTAAAAGAGGGAGAACACATTGCACAAAATAGTTGAGAAATCAAAAGGGTGTGAAAGGAGGTAAACCTTTTATACGTATATATAAAACTTTAAAAAGAAATTTTTTTTTCCTTTATTGATTTTAGAGAGAAAGGAAGGGAGAGGGAGAGAGAGGTAGAAACATCAATAAGAGAGAACATTGATTGGCTGCCTCCTGCATGTCCCCCTCTGGGGATTTGGCCCACAACCTGGGCATGTGCCCTGACCAGGAATCGAACTAGCGACCTCTTGGTGCATGGGTTGACGCTCAATCACTGAGCCACACCGGCCGGACTCATTCCTACATTTTAATAGATACATTCTGCCCTCAGTGGGAAGAACAGATAATAATTGGAAGAATGCAAAACTTTAGATTCTCATCTTTAAAATGAATATATATTAAAAGTAGAGATATGGAAGTAAAAAGTGTTTAATAGGACTTTTCACTGAGAGAAAGGGGAAATTAAAAAATATTTGTTAGATATAATATTTAAAATTGTCCCCAAAGCTCATAAAGCTAGTGTACAAGCTAGTTAAATGTGCCTGGTTTTAGCCAAAAGACAACTCCTTCAGAAAGACAAACAAGTCTTTAAATATTGTCTGTAGGTAAACATAAAGATTTAAAATTTAATGCCTCAGGACGGGGACCCAAGTGAAGGGCTTTTGCTGCTTGACCTGCATGCTGCTTACAAGGATGTGTTAGTTTTTTTTTAATTCCTGTAGGTGTACCTTCTGATTTGTACATTTTTCTATATAGAATAGCTCAACAAAAGTTAAAAGAAAACTATCAATAATATCAATAATTTAAAAATTCAGTGCCATGTTTTAAAAAATCTTGTATTTACCTGTGGTTTTGTCTTTTAATATTACTTCCCTAGAAGTGTGATTCTGAAACAGGTTCATAATTCTGAGGGGGGGAAATAGTGTGAATCCTAAGCTTTTGCTGTAGATTTTTTTTTTTTTTTACATTCATAAAAGATGGAAACAGGAACATGCTCTGACGTCCGTCGAGCCGTACCATCCTCCACACACACAGTGATTAGAGAAGCCTGTTGGTGAGCCCGCCTGCCTGCCTTCCATTTGATCTTTTTTAGAAACAGCAGAGACCATCATTTGTGAAAGTCATCTTCTTGCAGGATAGGTAAATGCATTCTCCCTTCCTTGCCACAGGAAAAATGGAAGCTAGTCATTTCTAGTCCCATCGCAGGGAATACAAAATCAAAAGAGGCTAACTCACTGCAGTGACAGCTTCAAAAGGAATTCTTTTTTGAAGATTTTTTTCCCCCCCGTAGTGCTGGTTTATTTAGCGCTGAAGCTTTCAACAGCCTCCAGGAAACCTGTGCTCTTTGTGTCCTGTATTAACAGGGCCCCTGTTTCAGTTACCTTTGCTGAGCAGATACACATTTGCCATGACAACGTGGGTGTTAATGCTTTTTGAATGGAGACTGTTGCATATCAATTGATCTGTAACTGAAGAGTCCTGATATTCTGAGAGCATATTGTCAGGGATCCATTCATACCCTAGGAGAAATTTGGTGACTTGGATTTTGCTTTGAAGAAACGCCAATGAAAGACTTTAATGTATGCATTTTCTGGTTTAATTTGGAGGATCATCTTTTTATTGAATACTATGAAGTGACTGTAGGACCTGCATTTAAAATCCAAGGTACCAAAAGAGCGATAGAGGAGCTGTGTCTTGCTTCAAGTCCAGGGCTCCATCCATGTCATGTGCCTGTGCCCAGAGTGAGCACAGGAAAGAACCTGATCTGCTGTCCGTTTCCTCTCTGCCTCTCGCACTTGTGGCCGTCTCTCTGCTGCTGCAGGGTTTCAGTTGTACAGAGATAACCTTTTTATATTGAAACACAGTTCAACTCTGTAGAAATAACTTGTTTGTTTCTTAACATGGCCCAGCTGGCGCACCTGACAGCAATCTGCTCCAGTGCTAAGGAAACTGGCTTTGTTGGCTCTATTAAGAGACCTCACTCGACTCCTAAGGGATTTTCCAAGTCATTTTGACTATATGAAAATTTCCCTGACTTTAGAAATGAATCCCCAAGTAATCTCCTATTCTTGGTCACCTTGGGAGCCGTGATTTAATATTAGGAAAACATCATCTATCCCATTAATTTATTGTTGTTAATTTAGAACAAAGAACCATAAGATAAATATTAAGCCAGCTGAATATTCAACTAGTTATTGCAATATCTGTGTACATATATTATTGCAAAATTATTGGTATGTAGTTGATTCATTTTTGTTTGTTCAAGACAGGGAGAAAGTCAGGAAGGCAGCTTTTAAATTACGTTCAGGACACTGAAAAGGTGCAAGGGTACAATGCCGTGTAGAAGTATTTGCTTACACATTTTCTAGAATACGCTTTTATTATCAAAGATGTTTACTCCTTTGTTTTTTGTAAGTTCCAGGCATGCTTTCTCAGGACTTCCATAAGGAAGGTATCCATTATCCCAAACTGTGGTTGGGATAGCAGATAATGGGTGTACTTTACCTTTACTTTCCTAGGAGAGAGTAGTGAATTAAAATCCACTCTACGACCATCTTTCTGAAGGACTTTTCCAATTAGTGGAATGTAGTTCATAACACTACATTGGTTCCCTCAGGATCAATGGTTAGCCTATCCTTTTATTGAAGCAGGAAACAACCAGGACAAGGTGGGCTCATGAAGTGTAGAGAGCTATCTCTAGAGGGAAAGATTAGGAGACACCAACAGACTTCTAAGGACCTACGATATAATAGGTTATTATCATGCATTATCCCACATACTTACTTGACTACTTAGTACCAATCCGAGCAGGAACTAGAAGCTATTATTACAAAAGCAAGCTAAATAGTTTGGAATGGATCACCTCACATTCCCTGCACTCACCTTCCATTAAGGAAAAGGAACTTCCTGTTTAAATGGATGTCTTGAGTACTGCTGGTTACTTATCCCTGCTTGCTTAAATCCTTTATCTTAGCCTCAGGACATTTTATGGATAAAATACCTTGGAAGTCTCTAATAAATAGAACCCCTCTTTTTTTCTTTTTAAATAAATAATGTTGACTAAATGTTAACATTGGAGAATTAGTTTTGATACCCCAGTATGTCACCAGTTAGCTGAATTACTTTGGCCATCACTCTAAATCTCTGTAACCTCTTTCTTCGTATCTATAAAGTGCAAGAGTTGAAATCCATTATTGCCAGGGTCCCTTTCAGTTCTGAAATTCTGTGAGGCTGTATATTTGATAAAACATGTTGCTGTGTTTATACATCTCTGCCTAAGCAGAGGAGAGCAATTTCTCAAAAAAAAAAAAAGCAAGCTGAGACCCTTGTGGAGCGGCCATTCAGTTTTCATCTTGCTCAAGATTAGATTCTGATTGAATGCTGTTTTCAAGTGTCATCCAGTGTCTGGTATTACTGTTTCTTTCATTATCAGACTGCCCCTTAGAAGTCTTACCACTCAACTGCCAGTACAGCAGTATTGTCCTATGCTATGATATGCTTCTAAGGCATTATTAGATTTTATTTTACTTTTTAAAAAAATAATTCTTTTAATTTTTACACTGTTAATATCTTCACCATTACAAAACCTACTAGTGCACACATATGTCATTATAATGGGATATAAGGACATATAATGAAATATACCTCCTAATGTCATCTGATACCTATCTAGTGAGTGAAATTTCATCTCCGTATCTTGAAATCCACTCTGCTAAAATTGTATCTTACTGAACAAGAACAACAATCATGAAATATTCCTTTAACAGGGATGTCTTGGGTCCAATCCTTTGTAAATACAGAACATTAATAGCTAAAAGTCAAGTATTCACCAGTTTACCTTCGAGAGAGAGTAAATCTATAGCCCAATCCAATGAAGGAGAGAATGATTTTACGTTGGAATAAGAAAACTAAAATAAGTGAAGCTACCTGGAAAGAAGAGCTGTCACGATTTTTGCATGATGACAGTTGTATAGTATAAGTGAATATGTACAGATTAAAATAAGTTCGATACCAATATAAAAATGGCCTCACTCTCTTTTCCACAAACATAGAATCCTGTTGAACTGACTTCTTCTAGCCCAGAAATCACAAAGAAGCAGATTGTCTTGTGTCTGGTCAAGGGGAGCTTTATTATTAAAAGTCATGGAAGGACCTTGAAACAATACATTATCAACTTCTTCACAGTCCTGTTGTTCCTAATGCAAACATTTCAGTTTAGCCAAACCGTGGTGGTTTTTGTTTCCTGTTTATTCAATTTATTGGAGTAAAACTGGTTAACAAATTTATACAGGTTTCAGGTGCACAATTCCACAACACATCATCTTTACATGTATTGTGTGCTCACCACCCCAAATCAAGTCACCTTCCTTCACCATTTATCCCCCCTTTACCCTCCACCATCTTCCCCCATTCCCCCTCCCCCCAGCAATCACTACACTGTTGTCAGCGTCCATGAGTTTTTTTCTTTTTTGCTCAATCCCTCAACCCCACCCCACCCAGACCCCCAACCCCTGCTGACAGCTGTCTGTCTATGAGTCTGTTTCTGTTTTGCTTGTTACTTCATTGTGTTCATTAGATTCCACATAATGAGTGAAATCATGTGGTACTTGTCTTTTCTCTGACTGGGTTATTTCATTTAGTATAATAATTTGTTACTAAAAATGTCTTTATCTCACTTGGTGACTCTGTTCTGTATCGACCTAGTTCAGACCCTTCTGAATCAGCATTTCTATTGCCATTTTGAAAATGTCTATTTTGTGCAATATCTTTAACATACCATTTCAATTCTGATTTCTTTTTTTAGCCATCTTTGTACTCACTTAGAATTCCCAGGTTGCTTTCTCCTTTCTTCTATTCCTGTGCTATTAGTTGGAGAAATTTGATGTGCTTTAGTTTCTTCAATTAAAGAAATTCCAGAACTATGGCTGAAATATAATTTTTAAAGTAAAATATCCATGTGTTAAAATTTTTTGGAATCTACCAATTAAAAAGCATAATGATATTAATAACTAAAATTTATTGGATTTTTTCTATGCTCCAAATAGAATGCTATATTCTTTACATGGATTATTTCATTTATAGGCTGAAGTTTCTTAGTGGTATCAGTATTGATCATGAGTATGAATCTATCAGTTATCAAATAGATAACCTTCTAGATTCTACTCATTTTAGACAGAGGAACTCAGTAAGGACCTAGATGAAATCTGATGATGATCTTACAAGGCACTGTGGGCCAGTAATTGTGTGTGATTAAAATACACAGACTAATTCCAAACTTTCCACACAATAAATCATACATATTGTACAATATTTATATTGAAATATAAATCAAGGTAATAGTCTACTTCCTAGTCTACCTTTTATTCATACAAATTCAATTCTATAATTTCAGACCACTTCCCATCTTTTTTTAAGCTATCGTATTCCATTTCTGTGTGTTTCTGCCCTGCATTAACTCTTCTATTTTCTCTCCTCTCCTCTCTCTTATTTACTTTCATTTTAGTTACAGAATCAGTCTTTCCAACTACCTTTTTCAGCCAGCCTATGATTTTGATATTCTGAGTTCATTTTCTGTACATTTCTTAACTGTCTCAGTTCTGATTTCATTTTTTTCTTCTTATGTGGTAAAATATTAGCAGATAGTAAATGTTTTAAGTCATTCATTTTTATGATGATGCATGTCAGACAGATTTTATATGTAGCCTAGTGAGTGGAAATGAATTAATTCTTATGAGGCTTCATATCTTGTGGCTAAAGCACTGTGTGACAGTAGAAGGGCAGACAAAGTCAGAGCACACTGAAAACCATTGGTAAAATATGCAAAACAAGCTCAAGTTTCTGAGTTCACCAGAAGTAACATCAGTATAGAGGTTATGGAAATAATAATGCATCACGGTGCAAGGATCACATTGGAGTTAGAAGGTCAGAATCTTCACACCAGACACTAGGCTGAAATATGCTTCTCTCCAAAGCTGTCACTTACTATAGGAATAACTATGTATCCAGGAGCCCTCCAGACTCCCAGTCCACCTTGTTTGAGGGACTTTGAGTTGTTCCCACTGTGACTTCTCACTTGTGTGTATATGCAAGCGCATGGGCCCTTTAGGTCACACTGTGGAAAGTTGTACTAGAAAGTATCACAGTCATTTACAATAATAAAATTAATTTTGAAATAATGAATATATGAATAGCAGTTGACTTTAATAATGTCTAAAACATATATAAATGATTTATACATGTTTACTTTGAGATGACTTCTAGAATTTTGTTCAACTAAAATATCATTGTTTAAATGTATATTTATCCATTACTAAATAACAGAATTTCTTTAAGTCACACAGTTAGAAGTGTAATTCTATCACCCCATGGTTAAATAATCATGATAATCTAAAGTGTTATCCATAATTTAAACCATAGTATCTACATGCTCATATGCACACACACCCATATGCACAGCACCGTTTTCAGAAATGCTTTGTTTCTTGTTGATTCACTGCATCAAACTGATGCGATAAATTTGCTATAAACAAATTCCTTCAGCCATGACTTAGATAATGTAGTGTGGTTTTTAAAGTTTATTTCTTCACAAATATTCCTTCTGTGTATTTTGTTTTCTGGAGCTTTTTGTAAAACAGGCAAAATTTTCACTTTGGATCTTTATACTCATCAGCCCTCCACCCATATAAGATTTATATTCTATTGGACAAAACTTAGAGCCTCTAGAATCCAGTTTTTCCTAAAGTCATTATGTTATATAACATGTAAGTCAGATATTCAGTATATTTTTCTCAAAAAATGTGTTGATCATCTCATATTATTGCTTGAGTTTTTAGCTCTTTTGTTATTGTTGTGTGATATTCTTGACTTTCTCACATGTAGTTGATAAACACGTAGGATTAAAAGAAAACCTGATACTGTCTTTGCAGTGGAATGAGTGGTAAGATTGTGGCCCACTTTTACAACTCTAGAAGGAAGCAAATAGACAACAATTATATAGCAATGGCTATGTCTTTTTTAAGTAAAAAGTTCTCAATTTAGACAATTCTAATACAGAACATTGTCTAACAGGAAGATGCACCGCTACTGGCAGTACTAACATTCCCGCTGCTCTTAATTTGGTGACATATTTCAACTTTAATGACAAACTTCTTTAATAGTTCTTGAAATGTGTTCATTTATTTATTAGTTTTTTCAATTTAATTTTTTTAAGTCATGGTAAAGCATATCAGCCAAGTTGGATATCAAAATGAGATTCACTTGATTCATTCAATGCAAAGATGTAATGTAAAACCAAGTGACAGTTCGCATTGCACTTCCTCCTTTCTGCTTGGATGGACATTGTATGAGGAACAGACTCTTTCCTGGTATTGATAATTAAAATAAAAAATTACAAACCCAACATCCAGGAACTAGTAAGTAATCTATAAATGCCAGGTACTATGCTAGGTGAACATGTTACAGGATCCCGTCACTCCATTGCTTAAAATCTTCCAACGGCTTCTGTACAGACAGAGAATAAAACACAGACTTGTAACATGTTCTGCATGGCTTGGACATTCTCCAGTCTCGTGGCCACTCCATCCTTCCTGGACCACAGTAGCTAAAACAGCCACCCACTATCACTTATCCTGTTGAGTTCACTCAGTGATTATCTTGTTTATGTATTTGGTGTTTTGTTTTTTCCTGTTCTTCCTACCCCATTTCTCTATATCTCCACTCCCATTAGAGAATAATAAGTACCATGAGAGCAAGAAACTTGAATAGAATGTTTTTCACTGTATCCACAGTGTGCAAAATAATGCCTGAATATCATGAGTGCTCAATAAATATTATTCAAATGGATGGATGAGTACCATTTCTCAAAATAACCTTTTAAGATAGGTATGATTTTTTTTTACCAGAAATGTTTCCTGAAATCTACTAAGCTAATTAGGTGAGTCTCTAGAGTTTAGAATTCATTTCATATGAATGAATGGTATACTTTCCACTATTCTCTTTTGATCAGTGGAGTTATTTAAGTAATTCTGGGTGAAGTCATTTTGAAAGTAGTACAGACTAGGCAAATTTACTAAATCTCATGCAGTACATTTAGGAAAACTTGTTCTCAAAAATAAAAATTTTCTTTTAATATTTCAAAAACAGTACTTGTTTATTCTTTCTATAATTAAAAGCATAGGCAAAAATGAAGATAAAGTGGATAAAAGACTTAAATGTGACTTGTGAATCCTAGAAGAAAATGTAGGTAGCAAAATCTCAGACATCACACACAGCAGAATTTTCACTGATACAACACCCAGGGCAAGAGAAACAAAGGAAAAAATTAATACATGGGACTACATCAAACTAAAAAGCTTCTTCACAGCAAAAGAGACAAGAATCAAAATGGAAAGGGAACCCACTGTATGGGAGAACATAATTGCCAATGATACATCAGATAAAGGGTTAATTTCCAAAGTATATAGAGTACTCATACAGCTCAACAAAAGAAAGACAAACAATCCAATTTAAAAAAGGGCAGAGGACCTAAATAGACACCTCTCCAAACAGGACATACAAATGGCCAAGAGACATATGAAAAAATGCTCAACGTCACTAATCATCAGAGAGATGCAAATTAAAACGACTATGAGGTATCACCTCACACCTGTCAGAATGGCTGCCATCAACAAATCATCAAACAACAAGTGCTGGCAAGAGTGTGGAGAAAAGGGAACTCTAGTACACTGCTGGTGGGAATGCAGACTGGTGCAGCCACTGTGAAAAACAATATGTTGTTACCTCAAAAAAGTAAAAATTGAACTGCCGTTTGACCCAGTGATCCTACTTCTAAGACTATATCCTGAAAAGCCTGAAACACCAATCAGAAAGAATATATGCACCCTTATGTTCATAGCAGCACTATTTACAATTGCTAAGATCTGGAAACAGCCCAAGTGTCCATCAGTAACTGAGTGGATAAAAAAACTATGGTACATTTACACAATGGAATACTATGCAGCTGTAAGAAAGAAAGATCTCTTATCCTTTGAGACAACATGGAGGGACCTGGAGAGTATTATGCTAAGCAAAATAAGCCAGTCAGAGAAAGACAAGTATCACATGATCTCACTTATTTGTGGAATATAATGAATAAAATAAGGTGATGAACAAAACAGACCCAGAGACATAGAAGTAGGGATCAGACTGACAAACCTCAGGGTGGGGTGGTGGGAGGGATGAAATAAACCAAAGAACGTATATGCATATATGCATAACCAATGGACATAGACAACAATACTGTGAAGGGGGTGTGGGAGTGGGGAGGAGGGTGTCAATGGGGGAAAAAGGAGAAACATCTGTAACAAAAATAAATTAATTTTTTAAAGAACTTTAAAAAATGAAGATAAAACTGTTGTTGTTATTTTTATTGTTACTATTATTTCCCCATCACTTAAAAGTTCATTTGAAATCACTGAAATTATTTTGAAAATAGCACCCCACTGAAATTGATTTAGATTGGATAGAGATCCCTTTGTAAAATGATAAAAACAAATAAACTAAAGAAACCAATGAATTAAATATAAAATGTTTGCCATCAATTTATTTCTGAACTATCTTTGTTAAGATCAAGCTTAATACTATACTACACAGAAATTTTCCTTTGTGTTTTATTTCCAAAATATTAAATATGGTTTGTTATACTTTCTAAACTTTATGATAAATCAAATGCATATCTTGTTAACTGTTACATATTTCTGTATGAAGCTACCTTTGCTTTTTTCATGAGAATTACAGCTAAAAGAAATAAAATTACCTTCAGGAAACTATTCCATCTGCTGTTATTTATTAGCACACTTCACTTTTTAATTTCTAGTATAAATCTAGCAATCTTACACATGCACACAATGCAACAGTTATTTCTATTAAAATCAACTTTCAAAATTGAGATATAAAGTTTTATAATTGCTTAGAATAAAATGCAAAGTAGAGGGAATTGAATATACAGAAATAGAATGAATGAGTACGTATGAGTTTCTATTCATGGTCTCTAAGGTGAGACATCAGCAAGTTCAACACAGATAAGGATTTGGATGAGCAATTTAAAGTTTTACCTTATTTTTGCTTGGGGAAGGCAAAGGAAGACAAAAGAGAGAGGGTTAGTGAGAGGTCTCTGAAATGTCCTTGGCAATGATAAAGATACTCAGAGGCTTTCCTCTGAAGTTAGGGTATGAAAAGAATGAAAAGAATATGGGAATGAGCCAATTTCAGGAACCAAACAAGGAGATTCTATCTCATTTCTACTTTTCAAAAGTAGAAAAGGTAGCTGTTTAGAACCCCATGGAACAACTTTTCTGGATATTTCAACAATATAGATAATACACAGAGAGGAATAACAACTTCCTTCTGTGAGCTTATGACTAGTATCTAGTGTGTCTGCAAGAGAGCAGATTACTGGTCACTTTGATAAGTCAAAGGAAAAAACCACAAAGTGCTTGAAATTATAGTTTTCCTATGGTTGTGATACATTGGAGATTAAATGGATTCATGAATATGAAAGTACTCTGTAAATTATAAAGCACCATCCAAATGAAACATACAGTTCTTGTTAGTATTGAGTTATAATCATTGAAAATTGATTATGTTGAAATTTGTTTTGCATGGTTTCATATTTAAGATGTGTATGTTGTATGTGTGCGTTTCAGATGATCACAAGGACTGTTCCGGCGTGTCCTTACATCTCACACGCCTGCCGTAAGTACTGCTGCTTATCTTAGCTGAGTGACAGCTTGCGATGTTTGAGAACTTAAAAGTGGGAAATCCACTGTATTGGTTATATATTGTTGTCTAACAAATCACCCTAAATGTAGTGGCTTAAATTACTATCGTTTCCTGTGGGTCAGGAATCTGGGCACATCTTAGCTGTGGCCGGTGGTCTCACTCTTGGCCAGTGTTTCAGTCACCTGGGGGCTCGACTGGGGAGGAGCCACTTCCCAAATCACTCACATGGTTGTTGACAAGATGCAGTTCCTCTCTGGCTGTGGGCTCGAGGACTCCCTCGTTTCCTCGCTACCTTGGCTCTGAACAGGGCAGCTCACAACACGGCAGCTGGCCCCATCACAGCGAGCAAGGGAGGAAGCATGCAAGGCAGTCTCCAGCGTCTTTTGTGTAGTCTGATCTCATAAGTTACTAAATAATAAATGTCTGAGAGGTAAAGATAACAGTTGGCCACAGATCTTCATAGTCTGATTCCCGTGGAAAAAAACAAATCATTTTTTCCGTATTCCATCTGTTAGAAAGAACAAATTACTGGGTCCAGTTGCTAGGTCAACCTACACTCTAGGGAAGAGGATGAGACAAGGGCATGACTCAGAGCTAGGAATCACTGGGAGGGACTCCAGAGAAGATGAACCAATAGAATGTGTATACATATACATATACGTGAGAGAGATGGAGAACGATTTACTTTAAGGAACTTGGTTCACACCATTGTAGGGGCTGGCAAGTCTGAAATCTGAAAGGCTGGCTGGCAGGCTGGGAGTTCTGGCAGGAGTCAGTGCTGCAGTCTCGGGTCCAAAGGCAATCTGGAGGCAGAATTCCTTCCTTTTCATGGGACCTCTGTCTTTTCTCCTAAGAGACCTACCCACATTGTGGACAGTAGTCTGCTTTACTTGTAGCCAATTATTTGAATATTAATCATATCTGAAACTACCTTCACAGCAACATCCAAACTAGTGTTTGACCAAACAGCTGGTCACTATAACATAGCAAAGTTGACACAATCAGCCGTCACAGGAGCCATTTCGATACTGCCCTCTACATCCATCATGCCATAAAAATGTGTATTAAGCTATTTGCCTCAAAAAATAAGTTATTTTTAAGAATAAAAATTCTACCTCTGTTTTCATATTATTTTAATTTTCACACGGATCATATTTTATAGACCAGTGTATTGAAGTGTATATTATTTTTCCAAGGCAATAATTTTGACTTTTCAAGTAGTTGAGATAAATATTGCTGTTTTCTGCAGACAGCCCTTAATTGCTGGCATGTACCTTATGATGTCTGTTGATACTGTTATACCACCAGGAGAGAAAGGTGAGTCATGATCTTTTTTTTTATTTTTTTAATCTTAATTGTTGAAAGTACTACAGATGTCCTTCCTTTTTTCCCCCATTGACACCCTCCTCCCAGCTCCCACCCTGACTTCACCAAACTGTTATAATGATCTTTGTTGTTGTTGATATTACAGAGAGAGAGGAAGGGAGAGGGAGAGAGAGAGAAAAACATCGATGAGAGAGAACATCAATTGGCCACCTCCTGCATGCCCCCCACTGGGGATTTGGCCCACAACCTGGGCATGTGCTCTAACCAGGAATCGAGCTGGCGACCTCTTGGTGCATGGATCGACGCTCAACCACTGAGCCACACCAGCTGGGCTATAATGATCTTTTAGTATTTACCATTACCTCATTACCTAATCTATAGGAATGTATTTAGTGTATAGTTTTTATAAACTTTTGAAATGGCAATATTTTTGAGTCCTTGAAAAATAAACCAATTATTTATTATCCTTGGGTTTAAAATAAATTTTTACATTATTCCAAGCCAGTAGTTTATTATTTTCCATTATTTTACTGAGATGCTCAAAATTGAGGCCCATGGGTAGATAGTGGGTTATATAAATTAAAGAGTAAATATTGAGTATTTTAGAAATCAATCACCTATTCTTTAGATGCCAAAAACAAACTTTATAACACACTGTGGCATAAACTACTGCAGAGAATATTAGGTTCAAAAATCAAGAAGCTAGCAAGCTTCTTGAATTGAAGTATATTGGGTTTATTTCCCCATTTATAAAATGGGGATAATAATAGCTGATTCTCCAACACTTACAAAAAGCTCCTGGAATAAGTAAAATATTATTTATCATTGTGACTAATCTTCTGATGAAAGTGCTGTATTAAATATTTTTATTTGTTTTTACTGGGAATCATTTAAAGTCAGTGACAAGTATGGTCCCATTGTGACTGTTCACTCGCTTAATATAAAAGACATTTATTGAATATCTACTATGTGTTTGTTTTAAGAAAGGAAAAGTATATGAAATGGTACCTTCTTGATAGGAACTGTGAATCTAGTTATCTTAGGTGTTTGCAATCAATTTTTCAAAAATCCTTATGTATTTTTTTTTATTTTTTTATTTTTTTATTGTTTCTTTAGAGACGGGGAGAGAGAGAGAAACATTCGATGAGAGAGAACATTGATTGGCCGCCTCCTGCATGCTCCCCACTGGGGATTGGGCCCACAACCTGGGCATGTGCTCTAACCAGGAATTGAACTGGCGACCTCTTGGTGCATGGGTCGACGCTCAACCACTGAGCCATGCCGGCTGGGCAAAAAAATCCTTACGTTTTAAAAATAAAAAAACAACCCTGTCTGAGTGGCTCAGTTGGTTGAAGCGTCATATTCCAGGTCAGGGCACATACCTAATTTGTGGGTTCGATTCCCAGTCAGGGCACATTCAGGAGACAACCGATGGATGTTTCTCTCTCACATGATGTTTCTCTCTCTCTCCCTATCTCTATCTCTATCTCTCTATCTCTATCTCTCCCTCTCTCCCTCCCCTCCTCTTTCTCTAAAATTAGTGAACATATGCTATGGTTAGGATAAATAATAATAATAATAATAATAATAATAATAATGAATTAAATGTAAAAAAACAAGAAAACAATGTTTAAGCTTTCAACTGTGTAAATATCATGATAAAAGTAACAAATTAAGGCGATATTTTCACTGATAGGGTATTTTGATTTGGCCGTAGTCATTTTGTTTATGAATGATATAAAATATAAGGACAAAGGGATTTTAACTCCTCTTGGTAAAGTGGCTGGCACATAAGTGCTTAATGTCTGCTGCAGGTGTGAGTGTGTGATACCTAAGTAAACCCCCGCCTCGCAGCTTGTGCATCCCCTGTGTATACTTTTAGACAAGGATAATGTTATTTTTCAGTTGAATAGTGACTTTTTTCTGTGTTTTTATTTCTAACAGTGGTGAATTCTGACATTTCATGTCATTATAATAATTATCCAATGCATGTCTTTGCCTACAGAGTTCACACTCATCATTTAGGTAAGAACTTTAAACTACATGTTAAATTATAAATATTTACCGTTGTGATTGCTAACGCTAAAAATATAAAGTGCAAATTGACATTAAATCGGTTTCAGTGAAAGTGATTTTGCTCAGTGCTTTGAAATTCTGTATGATTTTCATCATTTTTTTTTCATTACAACATCTAGCTTTTTAGGTTTTGAAAATATTCAGATTTTATTTTGAGATAGGAAAGCAAATGATTTTATTTTTCTAATTCCTTATAATATGCTTATAATTTGTGTTCATTTCAGGTAAGGTAGTAAGTGGATACAGAGTAAGAAATGGACAATGGACACTAATTGGACGCCAGAGCCCCCAGCTGCCACAGGTGTGTAGAATCTAGTTGAATTTTGAGAGAAAAACAATATTAAGCAGCAGATAATAATTTGAAAAACTCTTGTAGAACACTTGTGAATTTCTCTAGAATGTAAAGATCTCTAAATCTACCTTTACTGTGTATAACTTATTTTTTTACCGCTTCCAATTGGGTGGTTTCCTTAGCATTTCTAAACATGGTGGTGGTGGTCATGGTGGGGTGTGTGAGTGTGTGTGTGTGTGAATGTGTGTGTGTGTGTGTGTGTGTGTCTTCATACTTTCTACCCAGGGTGCTCCAAGCCTCATGTTATTAAAGCAAGTGGTCCTGGACTTTATTGGTAATTTTAATGAATCTTCATGTTTGACTTCTTGGCAGGCTTTCTACCCGGTGGAACACCCAATAGATGTTAGTTTTGGTGACATATTGGCAGCAAGATGTGTATTCACTGGTGAAGGAAGGACAGAAGCCACACATATTGGGTACGATTCCATAAATTTCACTACTTAAAAAACTTTTGTTGGGACAAGGCATGATTATAGGTGACAGTTATCTCTGTGAATGAATTGTATTATTTTTTTCCTGTTGTGAACAATTACAACAAACTATATAGCATTTTATTATTTTAGAAATGATTGATTTGGATAAACTCTAGAACATGGGCTTATTTTTTTATGCTTCTTTTTTTTTTCCTGCTTATTCAAGACCTTCAATATCATGCCTCTCCATATTATGGTCAACACAAGAGTTTATATTGTTCATCTTAATAAAGAAAAATATAATGATTATGATTTTTTCCCCTCAAGCATCCTTTCGCCCTGTGTTCAAACTTAGGCAAATATCTGATTTCTGCAATAGGTGGTGCACATTAATTACTCAGAACCATGATTTTGTTCTTCCTGTCAAAACGTCCATATATTCAGTGTTTTCCAGTTTAGTCTACCAAATGAGAAGAATAATATTCAACAGTTTGCAAAAGAGAATGTCAGGCTTTTAAATAATTTTCAAAATATTGAGCCTCCTTGAGATAAGTATATTTTTGTAACACTAAGTAAAATTTTCAAAGCTCTCTGAACTCTTTAAAAAAAATTTGCCCAAATTAAAAATGAAGGATAAAGCCCCTTATCATATTTTTTGTTAGAAAAAAACCATGGAGCCTCCTTTCTATGTTAAACTACGTTATAAAATATTTACTGATGCCACCTGGAAGCTGGGCTTTTAAATCATTTATCTTTGATCAATGAGAAGTTAGAGAGTGTAGGCATCTGCAAATATGCATTAGATGCACGAAGATGATTCTTGATGACAACGGCACGAGGAGTTGGTTTTCGAGGGAAAAGGAAATGCACTGATACAGGTAAAATACAAAGACACCTGAGATGGTGGACTAGGATTTTTAAGTTACTTTAAAGGGGTTTTTGTATGAATAAGCACCAATTTTAGGGCTAAGGATAAAACAAAAATGTTACATTATTTATTTATATTAAACAAGGAGCTTCCAATAACTTTGCTTTTCGATAATTTGATAAATTTTGGAAAGAGACTTAAGGAAAGCAGTACAATTATTGAGTTACATGAAATGGTAATGGTAAGAAAAGAGTTGACAAAGTAGACATAATAAGATTTGGGGAGTCTGACAAGTCAGGTCCTAACAGTCTTTAAATACATGAAGTAATGTGATCAGAGGGCATTGATCAGTTGTTCTCTGACTTATGTTAATGTAGAGGCCCAGGAACTTTATTTAAATGCCACTGGTTATTTTATTAACCTTTGTAATAGGTACATTAAGTAGTAAAAATAACCCGTTCAACACATTCTATTCCATGTGTTAGTCTACAAGTTTAAGTGTGGAATAAGGAGAATGTTTTGCTTAGAGGTCCCTTTACAATTTGGTGGTGGAGTGGGGATCTTGTAATTTTGGTCAGATTCAATCCTTTGAGTATCTGCTGTGAGGCAGTGTCAACCAAGAAATTAATGGAACTGATTTTCCCATTCCAGAAATTTATCTCAAAATATAACCATTAAAAAATAGGTGGGTTTACTCACTGTATGGGAGAACATATTTGCCAATGATACATTAGATAAGAGTTAATTTCCAAAATATATAAAGTACTCATACAACTCAACGAAAGGAAGACAACCCAATTAAAAAATGGGCAGAGGACCTGAATAGACACTTCTCCAAAGAGGACATACAAACGGCCAAGAGACATGAAAAAAATGCTCAACATCTCTAATCATCAGAGAGATGCAAATTAAAATGACTATGAGGTGTCATCTCACACATGCCAGAATGGTGCCGTCAACAAATCATCAAACAACAAGTGCAGGTCAGGGTGTGGTGAAAAGGGGACTCTAGTACACTGCTGGTGGGAATGCAGATGGTGCAGCCACTATGGAAAACACTATAGTGTTACCTCAAAAAATTAAGAATGGAACTGCCATTTGACCCTGTGGTCCCACTTCTAGGAATATATCCTAAGAAGCCTGAAACACCAATCAGAAAGAATATATGTACCCCTATGTTCATAGCAGCGCTATTTACAATAGCTGAGATCTGGAAACAGCACAAGTGTCCATCACTAGAGTGGATAAAAAACTGTGGTACATGTACACAATGGAACACTATGCAGCTGTAAGAAAGAAAGATCTCTTATCCTTTGAGACGACGTGGAGGGACCTGGAGAGTATTGTGCTAAGTGAAATAAGCCAGTCAGAGAAACACAAGTATCACATGATCTCACTTATTTGTGGAATATAATGAACAAAATAAGGTGATGAATAAAATAGACCCAGAGACATGGAAGTAGGGAACAGACTAACAGACCTCAGAGGGAAGGGGGGTGGGAGGTTGGGAAGAGATAAACCAAAGAACTTATATGCATATATGCATAACCAAAGGACACAGACAACAGTGTGGTGAAGGCAGGGAGGAGGGTGTCAATGAGGGAAAAAAGAAGGGTCACTTGTAATATTTTCAACAATAAAGATAAATTTTTAAAAGTGGGTGGGTTTAAGATAAGACATATTAATAAATGTACTTAATGGTAACATTTTTAATCCAGATATATTATATTTCTTTTTAAATAGTAAGTATAAATACTATATCTTAGACAAAGTTATACCAATGTATAAACTGACAACAGTATTAATTAACCTATGAGGAAACAATATTTTGTGCCTGACTGCATTATATATTTTATATTTAACCTGACGCCTAAATTCATTGTGAATGTTTAGTCAAGTTTAAACAAACAAAAAAGGAATTTAATTATCAACCAATTAAGCTAATTAAGTGAGCTAATTTGCCTAAAAATTTATATGCTAAAATTTAAAATCAGCCCTGGTCAGTTTGGCCCAGCAGTTAGAGCATCTGTCCAACAACCAAAGGGTTGCAGGTTCAATTCCCAGTCAAGGGCACATACCTGGGTTGCAGGTTCAATCCCCGGCCCTAGTCAGGATGGTGCTGGAGGCAACCAATCAACATGTGTCTCTCACATCAATGTTTCTCTCTCTCTCTCTCCCTCTCTCCCTTCCACTCTATCCAAAAATCAATGGAAAAATATATTCAGGTGAGGATTAACAACAACAACAAAAATTTTTTAATTCTTGAGACTTGGTCAGTTTTGTTAGTCACAGTATTCATTTGGAACCAGTTATTTCATGTATATATGAGAATGTCTAATGAATATTCATAGATAACCAAGCACAGCACTTTAATCAGCATTTAAAAATGTATTATAGACAAAGTTATAGAATCAATAACTCCTTAATGTATACATTTAAAAGAAAACATAAGTTTTGTGAAATTACTTCTTTGAAGTTTTTGTATTTCTTTGCAAAATTAGTAGTACCCATCATTGGTTATTTTTAAGCCTCAGATCTGTTGAGTGTATGGGACAGGGGCTGGGGTGGGGGAATCATCAAAGTGGAGTATCATTGTCTGAAACATAGTCATGGTATATGTAAATAATATCTGGGGTTTTTTGTGTGTCTTTTTTTATTGATTTCTTTTAGAGAGAGAGGGAGGGAGAGGGAGAGAAAGATAGAAGCATCGATGAGAGAGAACATCGATTGGCTGCCTTCTGCATGCCCCCCACTGGGGATCAGGCCCACAATCTGAGCATGTGCCCTGATGGGGAATCAAACAATCAACCTCTTGGTGCATGGGTCGACGCTCAACCACTGAGCCACACCAGCCAGGCAGTGTCTGGGTTTTTTAAATGATGCATTTCAGGATACTTGATACTTTCTTAAATATCTATTATATATCTTTATAATATGAAATGCTTTGTTTTTATAGAAACCCTCAGAGAACCTGGATGGATGGATGGATGGATGGATGGATGGATGGATGGATGGATGGATGGATGAACTAGATTCTAGATAGATGATAGATGATTGATTGATAGATAGATTTTTCAAAAATGCCATAGATCAATTGAGTTTGTAAAATTGACATGACTTGGCATTATAATATATATCAGGGCTAACAGTTTATGCCATAATAATTTGTAAGCATTTATTAAGATAGATTGTTCATTCTTTCTTTGGTAAACAAATATTTATTGAAGGCTTACTATTTCCAGGCTCACCACACTTTGTCCATTTTAAAGCTGGTATAAAGAAGTAGTTATCCCATAAGCACTTTATTATGCAAGGAGGTGAAAGAAATGCACCACTGTAATTTTGGAATATAGGTAATGCCAGCAGTCATCAGTTAGACAATCCCACTATCGTGAAGGAAAGTTGAAAGGGTCAGTCAGTGGAGTCAGGGCAGATGTGTGAACACAATCTCCCTCCATATTTTCTCATGTTAGCAATCATTCAGATTCACAGAGTTGAATCACAGAGTTGTTCTCTATGGAAAGTAAGGGCTGGCGTGTCAGAATTCTCCCTTAGGAATGCTGAAAGCATTTTCTCTGGCTAAAGTCAGGTTTGGGGGTGATTTTCTTTTTTGAGTGAAACAAAGATGAATGTGAAATAAAATAGGCAAACTCTGACATTAAAAATGATTTGAGCCCTGGCCAGTTTGGCTCAGCGGTTAGAGCATCAGCCTGCGGACCAGAGGCCCGGGTTCAGTTCCTGCTAGGGGCATGTACCTCGGTTGCAGTTTGTTCCTGGCCCCAGTTGGGGTTGTGTGGGTGGCAGCCACTCGATGTGTCTCTATCACATCAATGTTTCTCTCTCTCTCTTCCTCCCTCTCTCCCTCCTGCTTTGTCTGGAGATAAATGCAGGAATGTCCTCGGGTGAGGATAAAAAAAATTTTTTTTTAAATGATTTGTGTCCTAACTTGTCTAGGATAGAATAGTTTCTCTCTCAGATAAGTGCTCAGAGTTACCTTGACTGCAAGTTCAATTACAGATGGAAAGAAATAAAATATGACTTTTTTTTCCCAGCTCTTTCATGAAATTTTCTTTGTAAGAGCAAAGATTCTTAAATTGCTTGATCAACTCTATTTTGTATCAGAATCAGTACCTTAAATGAACTACATCGGTGAGTTGCTTAGGCAGCATCACTAAATCACATGTTCAGAGCAAACACGAGCATGGTGTTTCCAAACAGATCAAATGTGGAAGGATCTGTCCATTGATAAGTTGCAAGGTTTATTTATTATTATATAAATGTATTCATTTTTTCTTTTGTTAATTTGAGAAGCTTATACGATTATTTTGCTTTCCTTCTCTGTTAGATGATTCAAAGTTTTCTAAGCAGGAACCACAGCTTAAATTTCTTTTCCCTCGTTTCTCTCTCTTAATCAGTACATTTTTCCTCATTTTGCACAGGGGAGGGAGAACACTGTGATGGGAGGCGGTGATTTATTACTTTGGTACCAGCCATTACTTTTTTATTTTTTTTACATATTTTCATTGATTTTTTAGAGAGAGAGGAAGGAAGAGAGAGATAAAAACATCGATGTCAGAGAGAAACATCAATCGGCTGCCTCCTATACACCCCCCACTGGGGATCGAGCCCGCAACCCGGACATGTGCCCTGACCAGGAATCGAACTGGGACCTCTCAGTCCATGGGACGACGCTCAAGCCACGGAGCCACACCTGCTGGGCCCAGCCATTCCTTTTTATAGCACATAATTTTTCTGACCAACTCCAAGGCTGTTAAAATGTAATTCTTAGAAATGATGTTTTGACACTTAGAGATGTGT
This sequence comes from Tadarida brasiliensis, assembly GCA_030848825.1. Lineage (NCBI taxonomy): Eukaryota > Metazoa > Chordata > Mammalia > Chiroptera > Molossidae > Tadarida > Tadarida brasiliensis. The sequence continues at coordinate 86,025,091 of CM061258.1, read as the reverse complement.
GTCGCGAACAGGTGTTTGTTTGGGATCGCACTTCAACATTTGCTTATATTTCACAGGAGAGACAAGTACATTTACAGGTGTCAGACTCGGAGAGTGAAAAGCCAGGTTATTTTTAAAGCATACACAGGGCTTCCCAGGGCAGGGGCTCATTCCTGTGGCCTCTCGGGAGCTCTCCATTTTCAGAGCTGAGAGAAACCACATCCCTGTTTGGGAAAGATTTTTATTTTTTCCCTTCCCTTGCTGATGTCACTACTGTTGCTATGGAGAGGAAGTGAGCGCTGCACGGCACTGCTGGGAAAACCAACAGTGACGCATTTCTGTACAGCAAACAGTCTACTTCATAGCTTGTTTATTAGGACAGGCTTGCTAAAAATGGTCCGAGTTAATGGAATATTCCTTTGCCCAACCTACCTTAGCATATAAAAGTTTTATGGTGGTGTAAATAATTCCTTCCTAATAATAGTGAAGAGGAAGAAATATATAGTAACCCATGTGAACTGAGGAAGAAAAAAACATGTTTTTTAAACCACGAGGCATTATTTATATTACTTGGGAACTTTTTCTTGGAAATGTCCATCCCACTGCTGTAAAATCTGTTTTTAACATTGAGTCATTCAGACCCATTCAGGTCTGAGCCCTTAGAAGAGATTTGGGCTGATTTCCTTTTGTATCATCCGAGGCTCCCTTTTTTTTTCTCTGCTGTAGAAGCCAAGGTGCCACGTCAGATATCAGGGATACATTTATGATGTCTTAGCGTCGACATATGATTCAAGATGCACCTGACCATGATGAGGAAGGAGGCCATAAGCCAAAACAACTTCCCAGACTCCTAAATGGGAAAAGTCATTTTTAAAGACTTGTAAATAATATATGACATTTCTGTCAAAGTGTTCTGAATTTCACTGTTACTACGTAAATAATTGAGATTTTTCCATGAGCAAAGTCCTCTGCCCAGCCTCTGCGTTTGAGCAAATGAAAGAAAGACTAAAGAATAAAAGGATTTAGAAGAGGAGCGACAGTTATCTCACTGCTACTTCAATGCCAGGTCCATCTGCAGTATTTGGAGATATCCGTGGAGTGACTGCAGACGGATACTATGCCTTTGACAATGTGATTTTGGTGTTGAGAACTATGATGGGTTTTAATGAAAGCCATAAAATAAATGCACAACATTTCCACCTTTGAATCCATTGCTGGCAGATTTACTGGTTGCATTTTTCGTGCATTAGAATGTGTTTTATGTGACGGGCTGATTTGTTGTGTCTATTTTTTCTGCCTGCAGTGGCACATCTAATGATGAAATGTGCAACTTATACATTATGTATTACATGGAAGCCAAGCATGCAGTTTCTTTCATGACCTGTACACAGAATGTAGCTCTGGATATGTTCAGAAACATACCACCAGAGGCCAATATTCCAATTCCTGTGAAGTCTGATATGGTTATGATGCATGGACATCACAAAGGTAAAATTGGTGTAATTCAAAGTAACATATGCTTTTGTATTTTCTGTTTCCTTATGTGTCTCACTTGACTAGATGATTAATTTTTAAAATCATCCCCCTGTCAAACAATCACACATGTTTCCATAATCTGATTCCCTCTTACCTCTTCACACCCTACCTTCCCTCCTGTATGCCCCCATTGAAACAGTTAAAGTGAAAAATCTCAACTCGTGATGCATGAGATTAGTTTGGGGACCAGTTCCATAAATTTAGATTTTTCTTCATGTGAATCATGTTTTCCTGTTTCCCCATATCATTCCTTCCATAACCAGTAATGACGTATTGCAGTTTATGAGTTCATACACCATGTTCTAAAGAGTGCTACAGTTTGCCAAAGAAAATGGTTATCATCTCCAACCATACCCTCAATCATATGTTTAATGGGCCTTGTCAAGCACAGAACAATTCTTGATTTATGAGGCATTACTAGTCGTGGCCTTTTTGGTCTCGTTCTCAGAATTGTTGCAAAACGGTCATATTGATTGTCATTTCTTTAGTTTAAAATTGTAAAACCTACACCCTGTTTTATTGGATGAAGTATGCTGAGACTTGACTGGGATTTGCAAGTTCAGTCTTACAATACCAGAGCACTTATTCTTCCTGGTGGAAATATTATGAAAGACGTCAATATAGCAATCAGATCATTTATTAAGATCCTAATATATTTAAAGAAAATGCCTTAAAATATTAAAATAGCCTTAAATATTACTAAGTTGAGTTTTAAGAAAAACAAATATGGGCAGTTTTATTATTGCATGTTTAAAATTCTGTATCATGTGTATATTACTGAAAGGGTAGTACATCTAGTTATTAAGTCAGAAGTCTGGTAATTGGTGGCTACCCTATAGGTTGTGTGTGTGTGTGTGTGTGTGTGTGTGTGTGTGTGTGTGTGAATTAGAGCACTTCTCCCATATAAATTCTTAATACTGTTGTTTTAATGAAACACAAAACACTGAGTAATATTTTTATGTTGATGGCATATTTCCAATAAACTATTTAGAGCATGTAATATATACTACAAATCAGTTTCTTTGATCCTTTACAGAAACTGAGAACAAAGATAAGACTTCTCTCCTCCAGCAGCCAAAAGAAGGAGAAGTGTTAGAACAGGGTATGTATGCTTACTTCTTTAACTAGGCCTATAAAAATATTTGTTATCCTGATAAGCAATCGCATTTTAAAGTTATTGAGATATTATAGGTCTTTATCAGTCTCCAACACTATGTATTGCTGTTTTTATGTCATGCATAATTCATGAGGAAATGGTCAATTGTTGCACTTACTGGTCGCAATGCAAGTAAAATTCATAGTGTAATTTAGTCCCATTAGACTTTTCTGTCTTTGTTTTAGTTAATTTAATATTGTAACTTGTATATATAGTGCAAATATAATTATTAGAAACAATTAGTGGTCTGCTTTTGAAATCTGATGACGTTTACCATTTAAATTCCTATATATTTAGTATGGTGTGTTCATAAACTGTATTTGAGGTTCAAGAAAAAAAGAAATTAAGAATTAAATCCATCTTGATTCTCTTAAGTCATTCTTCTCTGCCTTCTGTAAGGTAGGAGGGATTCTTGTGTTATGCATTTGTAGTTTTGTGTTAAGCTGCCGTCCGCTGAGTTAAGAGAGCATCATTCTTCCTGTGTTCTGTCTATCTGAAGTGGTGATACTTGGTGCTCGTATGTCAAAAACTGCATGCTCTGGCACTGAAAAATTGCTCTCCTGAGTCTCGGTTTATTGTCAGATGTTTGGAAGATAGTACTTTGTGTTAGGTGTTGGAGAATGTTATCAAGTTGTTTTTGGCCTAGATCTGATGTATTTTAAAACATTAGTTTAATGTTAATGCAAATGCTCTTCCACTGGCAAAGTGTACAGGAAATAGACAGGATTTTTCTAATAGCAACATTTAGAAATCTCTGACTCTTTGGATTTTGTAAGTCACTATTGGAATTCCTCAAAATGTATTCTATCAAATCAAAGCTATGACTCCCACACTAATAATATTTGCAAAATTAAAGAATCGACTTTTAAAGGGGAAAAAAATGCACTTTGAAAGGGATATAGGGTAAACGGTAATATAAATGTTTTTCAATTATGTAGATTATATTTCATAACATCTCATTCTAACAAGTAGCCTTAAAAAAATACAGCCTAGCATAAAGTTGTTTCTATTTTTATGTTAAATAAAGAAGGGAGATGATTTTATTTTTTTTATTTTTTTATTTTATTATTTATTTTTTTATTTTTTACCCGCCCTCCTCCTGGCCTTCCCTCCCCCAGCCAAATGCAGTCCCCTCCACCACGCCACCGACCCCGAAGGGAGATGATTTTATAGTAAATAGTTTATACTAAATTATTATACTAAACTACTGAGTATAAATTATTATACTAAACTACTGAGTATAATTTTAAATAGCTAAAATATCAACCCTGTGTATATAAGGAAATCAGTAGTTACAGCCCAAATAAAGTAGGATTAACAGTATTTTCTATAATTGTACTGGAATTTAATCAGACTTAAAATGAATTATTTTGGCATTGCACATGTTTGAAATGTATGCTTTTGAAATAATTCGAGTTGTCTTACAATACATTTCCAAATACCAACTTAAGTGGTACAGTTTGGAATGAGACCACCATTTAGTAGATACATCTTGTAAAATAGTAAGTACCTGTGGAAATTGAGGCTGGACTTGTTTTCTTTCTGAAGTTAGTTGAGTTGATCAAGGGGACCATTGAAACCTCTGAAAGATTAGACACACAGAGGTTTGCTAGAGGAACATTAACTGTTAGATTTAATCTGTTCTTTCCAAATAATAGGATTTAGGGAGTATCATATATGGCTGCAAACCAACTCCTTTGAAACACTTTTATATTTTTCCATTCATTTATTTACCCTTTTGTGTTTGATAGCATATGTATAGTATTAAGAACTTTAAATATACCCAGAGTCTTATCAGTTCCAGAAAAGAATTCTATGAACATATAAGAAATTATTTTCCTGTAGTTACTGTTTTCTTCTGCTTAAGAATAGAAATGCTGTGAAGTGATTTTACTTGGGAAGTATGAAACCATTATTCTGACTCAATTTTAATACTGAAGAAACTCGGCTATGATACTCATGTGTTGAAATAATGGGTCCATCAGAATGTCACCTCCTAGGTTTTATGAAAACAAATACCTCACCAAAAGCCAGTTCAATGGCCAGTGAAGCCTGTGCATTATTCTCCTGGTCTTTAGGGACCACTGGCCTGGAATTTAAAGAGAAATATAAAAATATACCAAATACGTATTTGTACACATAGTCCATTTGATTTGCTAATAAGATCAATCTATCTCCTTGCAATACACAGGGAAAATCTGCTTATTGCTGAGAAACTATCCTATTCTTCCTGGAGATGTTTGTTTGCACAAATGTCCATTTGTGTTCATTCCCTCAGGAGTTAAATTGGCCAAGTAGCTAATAGAAGGGCTCTAATTTTTCATATAGGATTTTCCATGTATGCCGATTTTTAAAGTAAGCCCTCAAACTTAACCCTTTGCCGTTTTTTACTTGTTTGTTTGTTTGGTTTGGTTTGGTGTTCAGGCCCAAACAGTCCATGTTCCAAGTACTCTTCCAGATCATGCTGATTTTTTAAATATTTTAAATCGCCAGTGAATAAAAGCCCTGAATTATGTCAGTTGTCCTAGCCACAAGCTGACACCCAGCATCTATGTTGGTCACAGGGAAGATGTGAAACCCCCATTGGGAAATAACAGTGAAGAGGCAGGAGGGAAAAGACCCAAGACATCAGAGGACATGTCCTCAAAGGCAAGCACTATACCCATCAGTGCCTTAATAATAAAGATAGTTCTACATGAATAAATCAAACAGTATTTTTTTACTTCGTATTTTAAAACATTGGAAAGCAGATAGGAGGAATAAAAGTGAAGATATATAATAAACATTTTGGAAATAAGGACAGCCTTTATTAAGGTAGCAAAGGAAAGAGAAATACTCATATTTCATAAGCTGAGAAAAAGAAATGTAGCTGTGCCTCCAATGGGCAGGAGGTGGTAGGTACCTCTAACACAGAGGAAAATATTCAAAGCAAACCAGTGATCCATCTAACGTAGGTTTGTCTAATACTCTGTTTCTCCAGGAGCAATATAAGTATTTTCTCTTCTTTGAAGTTCTTATCATTAAATTGCTAGCCATTAATTTTTGTTGGAATATTCATTTTGATCGGAAATTAACTAGAGTTTGAAAGAAATATCTGAGCTGTGCAAATCCATGCAGCCCAGCCTGTGCTTACATACAACACGTTAACCTTCTGCGGTATCCTCCTCTAATCTGCTCCTTCTGCACCAAATTGGTGTAAGGCAAATGTATGTCAGCCTCTATCTCAAAAGATGTGATCATGGAGACACCAGAAGAACCTCATTCTAGGACAGCTTTACCTGTCAGGTTATCTGGATCGTGCAACAATGGGGAGCATTTTAATGAGGCTTTAATTAAGTCTGCCTGGATTTTTAAAAAATAATGCTTGACTGATTTTTAAAATAATACTCAGTATAGAAGATGTAGAAAAGTATGAAGAAGCAAGTAAAAATCATACATAATCCCTAAAAATATGGGCATATACATGTATCTGTGTGTGAAATATGTATTATCCATATAGGCACATTATCTTAACAATATTTAAATCAAAATATATCCATAGTTTTATCCTCTTTTTAACAGTGTTATTTCTTGAATATTTCCCCCTACTGTAAAAATTATTGCTAAGCACAATTTTTAAAATTATTGATAGTTTTATTTTTCAATTACAGTTTACTTTCAATATAATTTTGTATTGGTTTCAGGTGTACAGCATAGTAGTTAGACAATCATATACTTCACAAAGTGTTCCCCATACTATTTCCAGTACCCACCTGGCACCATATTACAATATTATTGTCTGTATTTCCTATGCTATATTTTACATCCCCATGACTATTCTGTAACTACCAACTTTTTACTTCTTAATCCCTTCACCTTTTTTTTTTAAATCCTTACCCGAGGACATTTTTCTGTTTATCTCCAGATAGAGTGTGAGAGAGAGGGAGAGAAAGAGAAACGTCAATGTGAGAAAGATACATCAATTGGTTGCCTCCCACACGACCTCAACCAGGGCCGGGAGGTATGTGCCTGTGACCGGAATTGAACCCACAACTCTTTGGTCCATGGCCGATGCTCTAACGGCTGAGCCAAAATGGCTAGGGCAATCCCTTTACCTTTTTACCCATTTCCCCAATCCCCCTCCCCTGTGACAACCATTAGTCTGTTCTCTGTGTCTATGAGTCTGTTTTTGTTTTGTTTGTTCATTTATATTGTTCTTTGGATTCCACATGTAAGTGAAATCATACAGTATTTGTCTTACTCTGACTGAGTTATGTCACTTAGCATAATATCCTGTAGGTCCATCCATGCTGCTGCAAATGGTAAGATTTCACTCTTTTTTATGGCCAAGTAATATTCCATTGTATATACATACACCACTTTTTTATTCACTGATCTGTTGATGGACACTTGGTTTGCTTCCATATCTAGGCTATTGTAAATAACACTGCAGTGAACATAGGGGTGCATATATTCTTTCGATTTAGTGTTTTGGGTTTCTTCAGATATATACCCAGAAGTGGATTTGCTGGATCATAAGGCAGTTTCATGTTTAATTTTTTGAGGACCCTTTATACTATTTTTCACAGTGGCTGCACCAATCCGCATTCCCACCAACAGTGCACTAGGGTTCCCTTTTCTCCACATCCTCACCAACACTGTTGTTTGTTGACTTATTGATGATAGCCATTCTGACAGGTGTAAGGTGATATCTCATTGTGGTTTTAATTTGCATCTCTCTGATGATTAGTGATGTTCAGCATAGTTTCATATGTCTACTGGCATCTGTATGTCCTCTTTGGAGAATTGTCTGTTCAGGTCCTCTGCCCATTTTTTAATTGGATTGTTTTGTGTTTTTTTTATGTTGAGTCATATGAGTTCTTTATAAATTTTCAATATTATCCCCTTCTCATATGTATGTCTTCTCCCATTCAGTACACTGGCAAGCACAATTTTTAAAGACTGCATAATATCCCTACCCAAACTGTTTTGAAATAGCCTATTTGCCTATAGGTGATCTTATCTGTGAATGACTTGATTATGCCTGCCTGCCTTCCTTCCTGCAAAACAACGCTAATAAATATTCAGAACAAAGTGAAATGTCCTCGTCTTTTAAAGCATCGTAAGTGAAGAATTATTTATGTATGTAATAAGTTCAATAAGCTAAACAATAAAACCCAACTAGACAGTGATTCTGGGTAGAGGAAATGAATCCTAGGAGACGACACAGAGCGAGGACGGCGGCGCTGACGTGTTCCAGAGCAGGCACACGCACTTACCCCTCACTTACGTGTCCACGGTTAGCACTTGGAGGAAACGAAAGCGTGTTTTCTACATCCCGTTTATTCTTTATCCATTATGATTTCTTATATATGAGCTTTGTATCAACATTGTTTAGGCAAGGCATATGAGCTGAAACTAAAAGGCTTATCAGCTGTATTTAAGAATTCTGAATTTGAGTGTTTCCCTCCTTGAAAATCCAGAGTATAGTTGCTGCATTGAAATTTATGTCAGTTGTGCTGGGAAGGTTCGACGTATTAAAAAAATTTAAAACTCAAGGTAGAATTGCAAGTCAAATTCTATAATCCTAGTATGTCCTTGTTATTGTACCTTATGCTCTGGACAGCATTTCTTTTCCTGCAGAAAGGGCCTTTAACATGTTTTCCTCAGTTTGCTCCAAACTCCTCTCATTGTAGTCTTTGTGCCCTCATATAATCAATCTTTCTACTCAAAGGTCAACACGAGCCACTCTACTCCCAAGGCAGGGAGAATATGACAAAAATACAATTTGTAGAGGGAAAACACTTCATGACCCCAGGTAGTTAAAGGTCTTCAGACACCTTCTGTGAAACAGAGTAATTTCACAGTGGTTTTATGCTAACAAAAATGAATTATCATTGGCATGTTCTGTCAAATAAAGGGAGCAAGGCTGCAAGTTAAAATGACCGTAGTCTACTGTAAAAGCCTGTCAAAGGAACGGCAGACCATGAGAACAGCGAAACAAAGGTGAGGCTTAGTAGCTAAAATGTCTACGTCTTTGCTTTGTTCAAAGTAGGAGACTCCCTTCGTTTCTTAGCAAAGTACAAATGATTTTAGTAGCATCTTCTTAGCGAATTCCAAGCACTCTCAATGCCACCTTGCTGTTTTACAGGAGCTACAATCCCTGTATGTGTTCCCATTCACTAAAAATTTACCGGTGTGTTATGATTTATGAGCAGCTCACAAGTGTTTATTTATTGAGCTCATCTGTCAAACACTATTCTAAATCACCCCCCCCCCACCCCCGGCTCTGAAAAGCTGAGTGAATGCTGTTTTGAATTGGTTTCCTAATAACAGAATAGGCAGATGTGAATCACCATTTATCACATGGTTCGGCTTTCTGATACAGATCTCTGTGTGTGGTAGCTGCAAACGTCATCATCTTCTAATTTCTCCTTGTTTTAAATATTTGTCTCATTTTCGTATTTTTTTTAAGTAACTTTTGTTTGTTTTTCAATCAGGTGAGTCCTGGAAGAGGAAAAAAGCTCACTTTATTTTTTATCCCTGTGCTGGTCATCATGATCTTGTGTTTTATTTCTCTAAGGCTAGTAGGATAAATGTTGTGGGTTAGTAATAAGTAAATAGTCAATAAAACAAATAGACTTTAACCAGAAGGGAAAGTCAGCCATGTCGGAGTCATAAAGCGAAACATTAAAATCTAAAGAGAAATGCTTTTATTTTTTTTCATTCCTCTTATCTCTCTCAGCTCAGCTACTTGGCATACTTGTCAGTGGTTAAACTGCTGATGAACAAGCTACTTACTCTCCTTGTACCACAGAAATCACAGAGCAATAAGCAGTAACCAGAGCTGTTTGTTTTAAGTAAAGAAATACTAGTGATATATGTGGGAAATGGGAGTTTATATTCTGAAAGATTACCAAGAGGTTCTTGTTCATTTTAAAAATAAAAATGCCTGCCACAATTAAGATTTTATGCTGTCTACAAGTAGTGTTACATATTTTTTTTCATCCAGTAATCTTAAGGCATTTACTTAAAAAAAAACAAAAGCAATAAACCTCATGGGGCATTTTTTTTTCAATGTGTGTTTCCATTTATTTTAGTTTGCTCTCACCATATTCCTAAAAGTAAACAAGAAAAATGTCCATACTGATGGCAGGGAATAGAGAGTGACCCCTACTAAATAGGAAAATGCCCTTTGAGGCATGAAGAAGTTATTGCAAGTACACAACTTACAAACTTGGAGTTTAATTGGCAGCATTTTAGATTCTCTTATAACCATGCTGCATTTCTTCTTCTCCTGACACATTAGCTGCTACCACAGTTGGGTTTTCCAAATACCAAACCCACTCAGTCAAATTACTGAAAAGACTTAGAACAGTTCTGCATTTCATAAGATACAAGTCAAAGTTTGAGTGAGAAAAAGAAAGAAATGAGATTCACTGCAGCTTAAAATCATTACGGAAATATTTTTATCTCTACTGATGCAGAAGCTAGGGGTGACTTTTTAACAAGTCATTATTTATTCCAGAATCATTTATTGAGTATAGGAACAGTACTAATCACTGGAAATATGACATTGAATAAGAAATGAGAGGTTTTTATTTTTTATATAAAATCACATTTAGACCTTGCCACTTGTCCCTTCCCAGGTAATTTCAATGTACAAAAAGTACAGAACATCTTAAAGAATTTTATAATACATGTAAAGTATATTGCCAGTGGTAAGTGCAAAGCACTGAAGAGAAGAGAAAACTCTTCTACTTTATCACATCCAAGAAAAACCAATCACTATTCTTCAGGCCAGTTTTGTGCAAATCACTAGGTTATGTATGTATTGACTAGTTTCCAAGCATTTTATGTTATAAGGAGAAGACAAGCCAGGATAGGACAAGAAAGAAACTTGTTCAGTGACAAAGTAAACCCAGTACCTCAGCTCAGAAGACAGTTCATTAGAAACATTCATCATAGTAAGATTGACAGGTCTGAGGGGAATTCACAGGAAGGAGTTTATTAGCCAGTACAGAAGAGAGGGAACCTGGATTTAGTACGGTGATCAGTTAGCAGGTAGGCTCCCAGTCAGGCTGTCTCCTTCGAATCCCAGCTCATCTTCCTAACAGCTGGGCAGATTAGTACTGTCCCATTAATGTCCTCATCTAAAATGAAGACAAGAAGGATTTCATGGAGATTAAATGTGTTAAATTGTATTAAGCACTCAGCAAAGTGACTGGGTCATGCTAAGCTCTCAAAAAATATTAGCTGCTATTACTATTATTGTCATGTGTAGTTTATAAAGTAATTCTTTGTATGTTATCTCTGTCAACAATAGGTCAGACAATAATACATGCCAGTTTTTCTAGGACTGTCCCAGCTCATGCCTAGAATAAATATTGACAACACCCCTTTCATTCTCACGGGAAATAAACTATATGGTTACCTTAGCAGTGGGACCCAGAATAAAACTGAGAATACCAACCTGATATACACAGGTTGACAGAGCTGAGGAAAAGGTGGGATATAACTCACGGTGTCCAGAGGAGCCAGGCTACCATCAATGACAAGTCAGTTCCACAGGTAGAGCAGCTTTAATACCATTCTGGACATATTTTGACATTGAAGGCAAGGATGAGGGTCTGCTCCGAGGAAGGAAGGGAAGGGTCTTTGAGCCTGCCAATCAGAGGGTGATAAGACTCTCAAGTGAGAAAGGGAGGTGGGGGTGGGGGGAAGTGGTATGGACCAATCAGCATAATGAATCAGTTGACCCTGTGATTCACGGGTGAAAGAGGGAGGTAAGTGCAAAGCACTGAAGAGAAGAGAAAACTCTTCTACTTTATCACATCCAAGAAAACCAATTACTATTCTTTAGGCCAGTTTTGTGCAAATCACTAGGTTATGTATGTATTGACTAGTTTCCAAGCATTTTATGTTATAATAAGGAGAAGACAAGCCAGGATAGGACAAGGAAGGAAGGGTGAGAGAGGGAGGAACCTAGTTTCTGGATTGACTGACCCAAAAGGCAGTTCCATCACTGAGAGAGAGACTGTAAAAAGATAAGTGATGGGGAGACATTTAAGAGCTCCGTTTTAGACATGCTGAGTTCAAGATTCCTGTGAAACAGACACCCAGAGGGCAATTTTCGTAAGGCAGTTATAGATACCAGTTTGATGCTAGGAGAGCTCCAGGTCTGAGTGTCATTTGTCTGGAGGTAGCAGCTTAAACCTTGTGAGTGGCTGAGCTAGGAGAGAAAAGTATACCAGACGTAGACCTCAGAAAACACCAGCACTTTCATATGTCGGGCGGCAGAATAAGAGAAAGCAGAGACGGTAGGTGGCGAAGGTCTGGAAAGAACAATGTTGTAAGAAGAGACCTACTGCCACAGGTAGGTCAAGATGAAGAGTCACTTGGCTTCCTCAACTAGAAGCTCTTAAACAATTCATGCAGGAGTCATACAGGGGTGAAGCAAGAAGTGGGAATAGATGCCTTTGATTGAGGGAAGGAAGAGGATGTGAGGAAGGATGTAACAGTACATAGCCGGGCACTGTCCAGTGTGGTAGACACTAGCCACATGTGGCTATTTAAATTCAAATATAAATTAATTAAAAGTAAAATTCAGTATTACATTCCTCAGTCACACTAGCCCCGTTACAAGTGCTCAGTCGCCCCGGGTGTCTCGTGGCTGTCATGTTGGTCCGCGCAGGTGCAGAGTATTTCCACTGTCACAGAAAGCTCTTTCAGGCAGTGTTGGAACTTGTTAAAGAGAGAGGGAAGATGGAAAAGCTTGAAAGACACGTGTCAGAGGAGGGTCTCTCCTTGCCTCCACAACCACTCAAGGTAAGCGCAAAGAAAGTGTGTTTCTAGCCTACGAGTCAAGTCTTTGGCAAAGAAGCTGTGTTAGAAAAGAAGAGAAAGCAGAAGGAACGGCTCCAGAGGGTGCTGGGAGGGCTGGCGTCCAGAACACGGGAGTAGGGATAGTTCTTTCTCCAAAAACTGACTCAGAAAATAGAGGGAGAGAGTGCAGAGGCAATCTCCTCTGGCAAAGCTAGGAAACAAATTGCTACGGCAGCTGTGGTGACCTGAGAAAATAGAGAGCTGTACATTTAAAGGTTTATTTTTTTTTCCATTATGAAAATCCCAATTCTTGAATATGAAATAAGAACTGATTTTTATTTGTATTTTAGGTAAACAATAGATTGAAGCAGATGCATGTTGTAACTACAGTTTTTATCTTTCATTGGTCATTATAATAGCTACAGTTTTGTAGTATCTACTTTCTGATATACATTGGACTAGGCATATTGCATTCACAATCTTCTTTTTAATCCACAAAACAATTCCTAAAGGTGGTTGTCATTATCTTTATAAGGTTAACTAACTTGCTTAAAGGCACAAATAGCTACTAAGCAGCAGGGTTGATTCAAACACTCGTGTGAAATAGACACCAGACATTGGGCAGTAACAGTGCAGGGAAACACCAGAGTGCTGAAGGTGCACATAGTAGGGACCCCTAATTTGATAGTCAAGGAAGGTTTCTTGGAGATAAGTAATGCCTAAGTAATATCTGGAGGTTGAGGAGAGAGTTGATTACTGGAAAGAGAATGTCCCAGGAAGAAGAAACAACATCTTAGAGTTGACATTCAAGGAACTGAAAGTCCTTTAGGCCTGGAAAGATAGAAAGGAATATTGAGAGATGAGACTGGGGTAAAGACCACAAAACTTCCTCCATTTATATTCTACTCCATCCGTTACACTCAAGGTTAGATATATTTCCTAAATCAGGATCATAATATGACGAAGAAAAACAGTTAAATCGCACAATTCCATATACTTTATTCACCAGAGAAAGAGAGAACACCTTTCCTGGTTTATGCATAGAATGTAAGAGATAGCCATCTAGTGGTCCCTGTCCCATGCAACAAGCTATTTATAGAGATGCCTCTCTGAAGCTACGGTCTCACAAGGCCAATGCCACCGTCTGCGGCCAAGCCTATTGCATTGTTAAATTTTTGTTTTCCTAACCTAATGATAATTGTGAGTGATTTCAAAGGAACTGAGTGCTCTGTATTTGGTATTTTACCATAGATTTTAGATGTTTACTGACACACCTGAATGACTGTATGCATAGTTCTGAGCCCATGTTCCTCCATCAGGATTAGCCTAACAACATCGATTCCAATTTTAAAATTATGTTGTTTCTCTGCCCCTGAAATAATTTTGTACTTTGTTTTCTATGTAAAATGTTTCATTGTATCACAACATATTAAGCTATTACTTATTGTGTGGGGCCGGAGAAGTTAGTAGTAATGAATTAATGACTCCTTTGTGAGGCAGAATGCCACTGTGGCCTCACCGATGTGGTGGAGCTGTAATTTGCTCTGTTCTTTCTACTGAGATTGGCCCTTTTACTTGGTAATTATTTTCTGATTGAAGATTTCACCTGGGATAAGCTGCTTTCATGGGCAAGAATTGAAAACCTACTTTGAATCATTAGCCCAAGAATATTTGTAAACATGACAGGACCGCTTAAGCATCGTTTTGGAAAGATTTCACATCCCCTCCCACCAGTTTCTTAATGACATATTCTTTAGTGAAATGTGTCATGACTAAACCAGTTATCATTTTCATGTCCTAATGATCTTAAGAGAGATTTTACAAATGTTACCTGGTGGTGTTGGAAATGTAATTAAAACAAGCAATAGGACTCCATAGTCCTAGTAATGTCATTAGCAGGACTTAAGATAGAGTACGGAAAAGGAAGAGCTGTGGGTTTCCTTTGGCTGTGGCTTAGGAAAGCAGATTTGTGTTTCCATTGAGAACATACATATGTTTCTCATTCACACAGCTGATGTAAATGGACTTGAAGCCATAAATGTAAATGATGAGGATTAAAATGCCTCATGAACTTTCCGTGGTCATATTTTATATCTGTCATAATATTTTATAAATAATTTATTTTCGTGGAATTAGATTATCCTATCCAAGTTTACTCCTTAGTATGGGAAGACATGGAATATATTTTAGTGATGAATCATTCCAATTATATTAGTTTGTTAAAATCTTCTCTTTTGTGTGTAGCTGATTTAAAAAGTATTCTTCTCTTATGAAATTATTTGCCTGGAATTTGTTCATTTCTTGTTTAAAATGAACAATGGAGCTACTTACAGTAGCACTGCTAACATAATGACAATATAACTTTGGTTTTCTAATTGCTAAGTAGATTCATAGCTGTTAGATTTCTTGTGTTTTATAGCACCTGCTCAAAAATACACATTTAATTTCTTGTGGATTATACTTTAATAGGCTTTTAAGGACAATCTCAAAGGGTTTGTCTGTAAAGATAACTGTTTTCTGTTGTAGCTGTTGATAGTATTTTATTTTAGAAATCTGATTAATCCAAATCAATCTAACTTCTAAATCAATCCACCTATACTGTGAAAACCATTTATTGAAAAGTGCAAGTGCCTCCCTGGCCGGTATGGCTCAGTGGTAAGAGCGTCGCCCGTGGACCAAAGAGTCCCGGGTTCGATTCCGGCCAAGGACACGTACCTTGGTTGCAGTTCGTCCCCGGCCCCAGTTGGGGTTGTGTGGGTGGCAACCAATCGATGTGTCTCTCTCACATCTCTCTCTCTCTCTCTCTCTCTCTCTCTCTCTCTCTCTCTCTCTCTTTCTTTCTCTTCTCTCCCTCCAGCTCTATCTGAAGATTAATATAAAAATATCCTCGGGTGAGGATTAAAAAAAAGAAAAAGAAAAGTGCAAGTGCCATACAATTATATATGCATTATTTTGTTTCTACTAAAAAGCTAATAGAGGTTATCCAGTATGGTTAGCTCCTGAGATAACAGAAAGAAATCAGTGGTATATAAAATGAAATGTGAAGCATCTTATTTTTTGTTTGTTTTGTTTTCTGGAAAGTCATCTTTTTCCTCTTCACGCTTGAAAGTTTGAGAGCAACCTTCTCTTTCACTTATTTTTAAGGCAGAAAATTTTGTGAATTTTGCAATTTTATCAACCCCTCCACCCCTTATCTCTTCTCTTTTTTCCACAGGTGATTTCTATTCACTGCTTTCCAAGCTGCTAGGAGAAAGGGAAGATGTTGTGCATGTGCATAAATATAATCCTACAGAAAAGGCAGAATCAGAGTCAGATCTGGTAGCTGAGATTGCAAACGTAGTCCAAAAGAAGGACCTTGGTCGATCTGACGCAAGAGAAGGTGCCGAGCGTGAGGAGAGGGGCAATGCTGTTCTTGTCAGAGACAGAATTCACAAATTCCACAGACTAGAATCCACTTTGAGGCCAGCAGAGAGCAGAGTGTCCTCATTGCAGCAGCCCCTACCTGGTGAAGGCACCTGGGAATCAGAACACGCAGGAGGTGCGTTTAGGGCTTTTTTGAAAAATAAAATGTGAAATGCCGCAATCCACATTAGCAAAATCTGAAGGGAATAAAAATTAATGGGCGAAAAAAACTCATCAATAAAAAGGACTTATTAGAAAAAGTATTGCTCAGATTTGGTCTCTCAGACATCACCTTGGTTTGAGGAGTATTTTATTTGTGTTTTGGTCCAATCCTACATAAATTCATTTTCCATTCAACTGGTGAGCCAGAATTACCACGACCAGAAATACTTGGATAATGTTGGGAATGACAGCATATGAAATTCAGGGTAACAAATTCTTATTTTATCAACATTCTCCATTTTGCGCCATGGAAAGAAACTGAAAATTCAAAAACATGGTATGTAAACTCCCAGTGTATGAAATACTTATATACTACCTTCTATTAAGGTATTTACCTTCCTCTCAAAGGAATCTTACTTCTCCTTCAATTGACTTGTACATTGTAACTATGTTTATGACTTTGATTTCTTAAGTTCCATCATTAATTATTATCTTAATTGGAAACTTGAGTAGTTATTTCTGAAGGGACCTCCAGCAAGTGAGTAACTGTCAGACTTATCTTTATTTCTAACCATGATTGGCTTCCATAATTAGAGGACAATGCCTATTCCCTTCAGGTTTCTGTACCAGCAAGCGATGGATGCCTGCTCTTTGTCTGTAATTGTGTTGTGGCCTCTGTGATATTGACTGTGTTTCATGTTACTTGCTAATGTGGAAAGCCAGATAATACAGCATGTGAAGATAATCTCCAAAAAAGTAACTGATAGCCGTGCATGGCAGCTGTCCGTGCGTGGGCTGGAATGTCACAGGCTGCCAGCTTGATGTTCAGCTTTGCAGGAAGCCATAAATTATTCAGCACCCAGCTGATTATTATTTATAATTGAAAAAATTAGCATGCAGTGTCTTTTGCTCACACGAAAGTTTCCATCATCGTCCATTGGACTGGCTTAGTGGTCTCTAGGAGATGTTAACTGGAACCCAGATTCTTACCTCTTCATATTTAAACAACACTAGCCCTCCTCTAACGGATTCTAGATTTATCTAATAAAATTGTGTTTCTCAAGAGGTGGTCCCTAGACCCGCTTGCATCAGGATCTGGGGTGCTTATGAAAAATCTAGACTCCCGAGCCCTGCCAAAGAACAGTGAATTACATCTTTTGAGTAGGATGCCTACAGATCGGCAGTGTACTGCGCCGCTCTCCATTTCGTAAACAGACTGGGGCGTCTGTGTGAACCTCTGTATTAAGGACAGTAAGTTAGAACCCAAATGACATGGAAATAAAAGACGAAAGGGCCGCTGGTGAGAATACAGTTCTATTCCAGTGTTAAATGTTAGAGCTGCAGCATGCTTTATTCCATGACTTGTGTTTTTTTTGTTACTCTTGGATTTGAAATGATATCATGGTCATTTATAGGCATCATAAGTGTCAATGTAAAAATCATAGTTTTACTTAAGACATTATATTCCTGAAACCTACTTAATTTTTCTAAGAAATAAGTGCTTAAAATGCCTGAAATACATTTACTTTCCAAATCTCTTCATATTTTCCAAGGCGGTCAAAATGGCAGTGCCCAGGAGAAAAAGGTTTCTCTGGGACCCAGGTCAGGAAGTTTCCTTTCATTTTAAATATGTGGGTGAATTTTAATGCAGTAAACAAAACAATGGGTTCTATGGATTAGTAACCTACAATACAAATCCTAATCATAGAAAGGAATTCACATGTTTCCTTTGTGAAATGATTTATTTTAGTGTTATTTCACTACTCTGACTCAAAAATGTTTTCAAAATTGAATGCAAAATTGCAAAACTCATATTTAGGTAACCTATTTCTAAAAGTTCTTTTCAATACTCTTTCACCGTTTACCATAACACAATGTAATATCTAACTTTAATTGAAGATGTTTCATTTCTTTGGGTAAGTCAAAAAAGACCTATCCTCAGGAAGCTTTCATTTGCAAAAAAAGAAAGACGTTATTAGCATGTAATGCCCTAATAAAATATATTAGTAGTCTAATTCGTGAATATTCCCCAGGGTATAAGCAAGGAGAATAAATATAATGGCTAATCACCCATTGTTTTTCTCATGCCCTTTCTTTACTCTAGGCAAAGCTGAGAATGGGACCCTAATGGTCCAGAGGAATTAACAGTCTCCCTGAGTGCCTGCTTTGCTATAAGGAGCTGTATTAGCTGCTAAGAAGAAAGTAGCTTTTCATATGAGAGTATTACTAAGACTAAATTGTAAAGGTATTAATTTTCACATGAAAGAACTGAAGCTAGAGAAGTTAACCCATTTGAATGAGGTCACAGAGTGAATTTAAAACTTGGACTTTATGGCTTCTGCTGTGCACCTTCTAGTCCTCTACACTTCAGTACAGTCATGCTCAGTCAAAGAGGGGCTGTCGTGCTTGTCCAGGGTAGATGCCCCTCCCTGGGGCTCTGGAGCCTCACTGCTCAGAACCTGAGAATTCCACTCAGGACCCTGTTCTGATAGCCCCAGTTCATGGCACTAACACAGCCCAATACAGTGGCATTTTCAGAAGCAGCACTTTAGATTTCATTGATCCTCCCAGATTTTGGACCTGCACTATCATGATGGAGCCCATCCAGCTGATTTGAGGGTTCAAAGGTGAAATTATTGGACCAGCTCGAAAATCTGGATTTGACTGTGTATGATAGGCAACACCATTTTGTGGACCTTCAGACTGGTCTGAATTTCACTTGGTTCTATACCCTGACAGCTGCCTTTAAAGTTGAGTTTTCTACCTCATTATGGGTTGAGTATCATTGGGCACCAATATTCATGAAGAGCACCATAGGATGACATCTTCCCGCTTTGCAGAACTGAGAAAGTCCTTGGCGTTCCTAGAAACTAGACAGTTAAGTACTGTGTCTTCAATGTGTCTCTAAGAGTGTAACCATCTGCAAAGACAGCACCTTTTCTTTCAGGTCTTGTCTTTATGACTTTTGGTGAGGTTCAGAGTCTATTCTGAAAACTCTCCTTCCAACAACTGTGAAAACAGTATTAGAAACAGAAATTTCCTGGACGAGCTCAGCTAGCCCAGACAGGTTTTCCAGATAGAGAATGCCGCGAGCGGGAAGCAGTGGTCGCAGCCTCCCCGCCACACATGCACATGAGCACACAGTACTGCTTGCCCCTCCCCAAGTAGTCCTCCGTTTGTCGAAAACAAAACTTGAAAACCACTCCATAGTACGATGTAGAACACATCAGACTCTGGGGCCCAACTGCCTGGCTTTGAACCCAGCAACACCGTTTATTATGTGGTGCCTAGACAAATGATACGCGCAAAGTGCTTTGAACAATCTCTGGCACATAGAAAACATTTAATAAATGTTACAATACATTAACAATAATTATGATTATTATTGCTGCTATTAATGTCATGTTGGATGAAAATTTCAAAAATTTAAACATCAAAGTTGTGGAACTAAATAGTAATTACTTTAACTTAAGCAGTATCTGTGAGAAAATTTTCTTGCAATGTGTAGGCAAGCTGCAAAATTTGGCACTCTAATTTGATAAATTATGAAAATAAGTTGGCAGAGTTCTTTCATAATAGGAGTTTGTGGCTCTTCAAATCACTGATTGCTAATATTGATCTGCCTTGATGTTTGCCTGTGATAATATGATGTACAGTGTGAAAATATTCAACTTGGTAATTGAGAAGCAAATGTACTCCTTTTTACACCTAACATTGTTTTGATTTTCACCATTAGTTTGATATCTATATTGAGACAGCATTATAAAATAAAAACAAAATGTTAAGTATCTTTATTCTAGTTGCCTTATGGAAACTAGACTCATTGAACAATACATTAAAAACATTAGCTATTCTTACTGGCAAATTTGATTGTACTACTATTTGTTAGTATATGGAAACCTGATTCAGCATATACACCACTGGGCACATCTGAAAATATATCTGTATTTGTGTAATGCTTTCCATTAGATAAGAGAACTCACAGAGTCTTTAAGTATTCTGTGATATATTTAGATTTAATTTAACTTCTATGGACAACTTTTACGTAGAGTCCATCCTTTTAACATATTTCAGCTATATGCTTACCTCTAGGTTCAAGTCTTACAGAATTTCCATGGTAAAATAAGGCATTCACTTGGCTGATTTTTAATCTCTGGGAAGAGAATAATAAAAACAAGCCCATACATAGCCCTTACTATGAGCCAAGCTAAGTGTTTTAGATGTATTAACTCATTTCATCCTCATAACAAGAACTCTGTTTATAAACCCACCCAGAGAGGAAGAAACTGAGGCATTGAAAGAATATAGCTCAAGAATCCAAGATTCAAAGTTAGCAGACTTGCTCCGAGTCTTGGTTTTAATCACTTTGTTATTCTCCACAATAAAATAAAAATAAAGATAGATAGATAGATAGATAGATAGATAGATAGATAGATAGATAGATAGATAGATAGATGATAGATAGATAGACAGACAGGAAGATGACTGCCTTTTTCCAGTCATCCCATTATCTCACCTACAGTCATAACTGTAGGTGTTACTTTTGGTCATGCTTTCTCAATCACTAGCCAAACAAATTGACCGAGATGATCTCATTTGCAAAATGATGATCTAATTTTCTTATTTAAAAAGAAACATTTTGCTAATGCTTTTGAGCCTCTGGTTATGTCTTAACTCTCTTCCTCACTTCACTCCCATTAAATGAAACATTATAATTAGTTCTTGTTTTCTTTCTGACGTGGGTATAAATATTTCCCCTATAGTTTTAGTTAATTATAGTTATTGCTGGTACCTCAGATGAATAACAATCCCTGACCAAAATAAGGCATCTTTTTCTCACTAGAAGAGAATTTGCAAGTGCAGAAAAAGCAAACCACTACCCTCTGTTCTTGTTGTTGAGGTCTGCTAGTGATTTCGTGAGGATCTTTACCTTCAGATTAAATGTGAACAGCCTCGTTATGCTCAGGTTGTCATAGTTCTGGGTTTAAAATTACAATTTTTTCCCTCAACTTTATCTAATTCTATTAATCCTTATGTAAGACAGATAAATGAGTGACCTTTTAAATGCTTATTAATAATTTCATATGAAAGCAGCATTGATCATTAACATTGATCTCTTTCTTGGAAAGGTATAATTCATTAATCCTTTTAGTGATTTATTGATACAATTTTAATAGTAATGTTTAATTTTTATTCTGAAAGTAGTCACTTTTTTCTAACTATATGGTGGAATATGAGGCTGTGCATTTACCTTTATTTATAGTAAATGCAAGGGTTCTTCTGAGATAATCCTTTTACTGTACATCTGAATTTAGAGCAGCTGACACTTGGAGTTGGGAATAGCTTCCCAAGGTCATATTAAGAAATTTGTATTTCATTTTCAAATGAAAATTGCAATTCTGCAGAATTAATTAATCATGTACTGAATCATTTCTTCAATAAAAGCTAAGAGGAGTCTGAACTCAAAACGTTAACTTTTCCGTGATTGGTAATGTTAACTTAAAGTTAGAACGCAAATATATTTTATCATACAATTTCTTTAATAAGGAGTTGAGATTTTTCTTCATTGGAGAAATTATTATTATTATTAACAGGTAATTATTAGAAAATAGCCATCCTTAATATTGGTGCCTGAAGTCTGGCTCAAGCCCACAGTTTCTTTCCTATGAAATAAGAAAATGACCTGGGATGACCCAGTATGTTCTAGCCTTCTATGATTCTCATGGAGGAGATGGGCAGGGATTGGTAAAACATCAGCATTCATTCCATATACGTACACCCTTTGTCCTAAATCACTGCCTTGATTCTTGATCATTTGCAATTGAAGGCAACAGCCCTTAACTAACTAACAATAAAAAAGATGGTGACACCAGGAGCAAAAGCATCAATTAACTGAGCAAATGTTCACAGAAAAGAACATGAGCTCGGTTTCCCTTTCAGCTATCTTAGAAGATCTAGTTAACACAGAGACCCAGATCCTGAAGGTTTTGAGGGCTTGGCTAGGTAATCGTAAGAAAAGTGCATTTATATTTTTAAATTAAATTTAAAATAATTTAATATAATTTCTTCAAACATTGTTGCCACGCACAAAATAGTTTCCCTTTGCACTGACTCAGGACTAAAGCAGCCAGTGTGCTCAGCATTAGACCTCTTACATATTCACTCACATATCACCTTACTGTTCTGAAAATTCACCAAGAGTTTTCTTCTTGAAAATTTCCAACCAAAGAAGATTCTTATATGTGACAAAATAGTTTGTCAGCAACCTATTGGTCAATGGTTTTTGTGTATGTTCAAGCACTCATCAGTCCAAGGTCAGTGATAATTGGGATCATTCATAGCTAGGTTAAAGTTCTTTACACAACACTTCTAGTATTTTATTAAAATCACATTTGATCCCAGACCAATGTATTAATTTGGGACATTGCGTATTTCTATCAGAATTAGCATCTCTGTACCTCGTGAGCACCTGGCTTCCAGTATCAGTTGGTGAACCACTGAATAGAAAGGTTCCAGGAACCATACCATAATATTTGTTTATTGTATTTAATGAAACGAATTAGTGAATTAGCTTTTTTTATTGAGTCTCTTCACAATGTCTTTAACATGGTGCTAGGGATAAAAAGAGGTAGTACAATGATGAGAGTATAAGGCTGTTTAAATGCTAGTTGACAACATAAACAAGAAAGACTGGAGCATAGAGTTCAGGTTGATGCATTTATTAGGCCAATGCACTGGGCTAGGCCTTGTACAAGCCTTGGTGACAAACCAGTGAATAAGACATGACCCCTGCCCTCCAGAAATTCCATCTAGTTGTCGTGGTTCTGGGCTTTGATAATCTGATGAAAGCAACTGAATATATTGTCATGAGGTTCAAGGTTCTCTTGGAAGCCATCCAGACCCTTCAGGAGCTGCTGAATGAGTACAGAATGATGACCCCCAAAGAGACAAGCTGTAACTGAGATGAGCATGAATGAAGTACAACCAGAAATTCAAGCAACTTTAAAATAATTTAAAACATTTTCTTTGGGGAATGATTTATCCATCTGTTGATCCATCTAGACATCTCCAATTATTATGCTTATGCCCTATTTCCGAAGCTTACTTTCATAAACACAGTTTTAATTATGTCACCCCATGCTTAAAAACCTTCAGTGGCTCCCAGCCGCCTGTGGCGGCAGTTTGTGTCCTTTTCCCCTAGTATGACAGGCGTGATAGATGATGAGTGCCGCTCATCTGAGCAGCCCGTCACAGCCCCTGCTGTGCCCAAAATTGTTTACAAATTTAGAAATGCCAGCTGTAACTTGCCCCCCTTCTCTCCAACCCAGGAAGGCATATCAAAGCACACATGAGTGAGAATGACATTCTCATGTGCTCGAACATATTTCAAAAGTAAACTATTCCCAAATTCTGTGCTTTCTGCTCCTATGAGACACTTGCAGCATGCCTCAAAATTAATCATAGTACAGAGCAAGACACCACAACTCAGAATTGCTTTCATTCATTTTTAAATCCATACTCCTTCATGTTGTGTACAGTACATTTTCCAGTCTAAACAACATCTCTGGGTCTGTCCATCCTGCCTCCTCCTGCCCTGTGCCCACCTGATATACACCAGTATCCTTGCCCTATTACGTCAAGATCTTGAAGCACATTCTGCCGTCATAAAACATCTCCTTTGACCTTTCTGATCTAAATGTTCTCTGCCCACTTCTATACTCAAGGAACCCTCCACATTTTTAGTGCATTTAGTTTACATGTTAGTGCAAACACAAACGTTTCTTCCTGTGGGAAACCTCCCAAGTCTGACCTTAACCCTACCCTCTCCCAGCCAAGCCTCAGGAAGGGTTACAGGCCCTCTCCCACCTTCCCGCCCTACGCTGTGCCATCAGTATTTGGTTTCTGCTTTTTCTCATTTTATAGTTCCTCAAGGCCCAAAATGATGTTTCACTTCTCTGTGTTCCCAGAATCTAGATAACGCCTCACCTAGACAACACACTCAGGGGGTGTTGGTTCAAGCTGCTTCCGCAGAGCATGTAGGCAGAGCCGGTCTCACATCCTATTGATTGTGCTGTGTTTTGTTAATTTTTATGAAAGAGAAAAGATAACTGTGCAAAGGTAAAATATTTCAAGTGAAAAAGTACTTTTTTTTTTTTTTTACAGTGGAGAGAATTATTTTAAAGTGTTTGTTCTCACACTGGCGTCCTCTCAAGTTTTCAGAAGCTAATTATACGAGCCCTGTGCTTCCCTTTCTTCCTCGTCTTTAATGCCTGTCTTTGGGATGTTGCTGGGTTGCTACATCCTCCAGAGGGTGGGGAGGATAAATGAGACCCGATTTGCTGCTTTTCTCCTTCTCAGCATCTCTGTTGAAGCGTTTGAGAGGGGAAGAAATATCGACACTGATACAACAGATAGTGTCTTCATAACTGTATGTCCTCAGTGTAGCTGCCCCATACATCATCCCTCTGGGCTCGTGGAGCACGTTTATGAAAGGGTTTAACACAAGTGGACCCAGCTACTGTCTATGAATGCATTCCGATCAGAAATGAGAGTAATGTGGAAGTCATTCAGTCACAGTGCTTCTGTGGTTTCTCCTCTTTCTTATGTTAGGAAGCAGTGAAAGAGAAAGTCTCCCCACTCCCATTTTTTATAGGAACACTGAAGTTAGGAAAAATGAAATTGGTATTTTATATAGTTCTTCGTACAAGGGATGGTTTATTGCACGATCTAGAGTATATTGAACATCCCGAATTTACACAGGAGTTAAGAAAGAGAGGTGCTTATTGGCCGTGCTTGCTATTTCCTTACAACACTGAGAAGCTTCCTGTTAAAATGATGCCATCTATGTTGCCGTATTTTCTGAAGATACTAATTTAAAATAAGAGTCTTGTGAAGAAGGAGGCAGTCTCACATTTGTTCTTCAGGACTTAAGGGTCAGCAGGTTTTACAGGCGTCTTATCAACAGGAAAAGAGAGCGGGTCATTCCCGAACACGTTCGGCCGCTTCCCTCATTGCTTAGCCCCAGAAGCTCCTGGCATGTGCATGTGGTCTGTCGTAGGTAGAGCACGGCTTGACTTTTTTTTCTCTTTGCATCTAGTGACGTTACTGCATGAGTTTCTTATAACTGATGTGAACCTTCATGAGGTGGTGCTAGCTTTCTTGTTTACACTAAATGTATGGACTTATCTTTTAGATTTCCATGTAGAAGAGGCACTGGATTGGCCTGGAATATACTTGCTACCAGGCCAGGTTTCTGGGGTGGCTCTGGATCCTAAGAATAACCTGGTGATTTTCCACAGAGGCGACCATGTCTGGGATGCAAAGTAAGTAATATTTTTCCTTCGAAGAGTAAATGAAGATAAAAAGAGCGTGTATCATTTCTTAAACTAAGACTAGTAGTAAGAGAACTATCAAGGCTCTTTTTGAACTTGATTTTTGTTAACCAGATCTATTTGTCCTTTTATTGGATGACTGTGGACAAGTAACAGAGAAGAAGTGTTGTGCATTTTCCAACAAAGTAGTTTTACCAACTAGTTTATGAAAAGAAGGCAATAACAATCTATGATTCTGCCTACTTACCATTTTTTTGCTCCTTTCAAGCTTACCTTCACATTCCTTGGGAGAATAATATTGAAAGCAGTTAAGAAGTTGACTGGCCGGGTGGCTCAGTTGGTTGGAGCATCATCCTGTATGCCGAAAGGTGGTGGGTTGGATTCCCTGTCAGGGCACATACCAAGGTTTCAGGTTTAATCCCCTCCCCAGTCAGGCTGCATGTGTTTCTCTCCCTCTCTCTCTCTCTCCCCGCCTCCTCCCCCACCCTAAAGTCAATTTTAAAAAGTTTTAAAAAAAGAAAAATTGGCTGAGGAATTCTAAGACTTCAAAGAAAGTGCATGAAAAGTTATTATTTGGCTATAATAAAGGATGTTGTTATTCCAGGTACTGGGTGCGAACTATTCTAAGGTCACTGGACTTACCTTTCCTTCTGATGCCCCTGGCAGTGATAACAAGTAGCCTTCTGGAGACTGTGGTTGGAGCGGTCTGGCCACCATATGTGTGGAAGTAATCAGTACCCACTTTGAGATGCTGCCATTTATAGGATTATAAGCACATTGACATGACTTTTTTTTTTTTTTTTTTTTAAGATTGCTCCAAAGTTTAGCTGGTTATTTTTATTCTCCTGAGTAATGAATATCCATGTATTCATTTGTTCTATCACACATTTACATGTGAAGGTAAACTTTAAAATATCAATGACGTGTAATCAGTCTTCTCCTTTCAAGTGTACAGCCACAGGGTCAGGAACATGGAGGGTCCATATATAGTTCAATTGTTCTTTTCCTCCATTTTCACAGAGGCTGATTAAACTTAGGCTAAACCTCCTCTGCCCCATACACGTGTATATGGTTTTCTTTGTGCAGCTGAAGGAGGAATTCAATCAGCATTTCAAAGTAGATTGGTAGCTTTGTTCCTGTTTAATTGTCCTTTCCAGTTGTCACGCTTGAAAACGGAATCGGAGAAGGGGATCACTTCAGAGTTCAAAGGAAACGTCGAACCCCGTGTTCCTATTCATACATCTCTGCTGCATCGTCTTAGTCGTTATTGAACTTCTAATGGTATCTCAACAAGTGCTTTTAAAAGCGAACCATTACTATCCATTGTACATATTCTTCATTTTAATGAATATGGCCACATTTTCTGCTTGGATTTCCAGCCTCATTTTACCAGACAAGAAAATTGCAGCATCATTTTCTCCCATTGATGCTGTTTCAGCTGGCTAAAGCTGAATTGGACAAAGTCCAACTCTCCATTTTAATGTCATATTTATTCCAAGTAAACAGCAGAGGCTGGACCAGTTCTATAGAAAAATGGGGTCAGTACTAGGCAGCTCCAAAGATGACATGAGACTCCGAAACAAGAGCCACATGAGAACATTTTCTGTGACTTACATGGTCCTAACTGAAAAACTGCTTTTTCCTGGCGTCTAGCTTTCGTCTGGATAACCAGTATCATGTGTAAATAGATTCCCGTCTCATTGCCAAGGCCCTGGTGTGTTTACTCTGATAAATGGCACCAACAAAGGGGTGTTGTTAAAAATGCAAGACTTCTTCAGAGCAGATGTGCTGATTCAACGCGCGAAATCCCAGCTTCTCTTTCTTCTTCGTCTTTATCTTTCAGATGTGAGAATATTTGTTCTCTCCCTCCTTCTGCCTCGCCTGTATTGCCAGTTGGCCTCGGCACCCTTTGCTGTCCGTGGTTGTGAGGAAATTCTATTCTAGTACTCAGCTGTCTGCTTTCAACAGCTGTCTGTTTTATTATTCATGAAGAGAATTAGAAGTGGATTGCTCTGTTAGTTTTTTTTTTAGGAAAATAGATTCAGATTTGTGGGCTCTGTTCTTTGATCATCCTTCCTACACACATAAGTCACATTATATAAAATAAACGGAGTACTTGGTTTTTCTTCTCCCTCATTAAGTACCCAAGGATTGTACAAAGAAAAAGTGCTTCCCTGTAGAATTTATGATGTGGTGGTGGGAGACGATGGACATTTACAGTTGTGTGGAAATTGCATTCTTTTCGCAACCACTGATTGGATAGAGTCGTGAGAAATCCTGCATTCGTTTTTCTTGGAGTCTTTCCTATCCTGATATTTCTCACGTTCACAAAATTGTAGGTTCCATAAGTCCAAGACTTGCTCTAAATCAAACCTAAGCACTCAATAGTCCCCCAATTTTTAGATGATTATTCTGTAAGTGTCAGACAGTGCTTGGAGTTAGCAATAATCTCTAATTATACTTCGTACCCAAAGCTCCTTTGACATCATCACATCATCTGTCTTTGTAAGTACTGTTACCCTTCATTCTTACCTGATACCCCGATCAGCCCTTACTCTTCTACTTAACCATGGTAAATAAGCATGGCAACCAAAATCATCACCACCATCATCATCGTCGTCGTCGTCATCCACTTCACCTCCTGAAAGGTGATTGTTACTCCCTTTCCCAATGTGAGCTCCATTTTCCTTCCTCTCTGTCTCTTACTTCAATATGGCTACTTTAAGAAGCTTCTTCTAGCTGAAATCAGAGAGGCCTGTTACCAGCAGGGTGTAATGAAAATTTAAAGAGCCTCTTGTCTGCCCTGGTGTTAGGGCAGCATGGCAGCTAGAGCTCTTTAAAGTTTAAATACTTCCCAGCAGGAGCTGGGTAGCTCCTGGCTCGGTAACAGCTGTTCCTGGGTCTCTGTCTTAAAGTTAGCTGTACTGTCAAAGACTTACCTCTTGGCCTTTCTTTTATTTATCTCAGCTATGGTCCAAGTTCTACTGTGCAGGACTCACATCACATACCCCCTAAAGCTAACCGTGGGTTTAACCCTAATGTTTAGGTGTTAAACATTGTTTCCTTTAATTATTTTATTATTTCTTCACATGGAGTTGAAAGAGATCTTGGAAGTTGTATCACTTGCGACTCTTTCATTTACCAATAAGAGAGAACACCCAACACACACTAGCTTAGGAAAAGAGGAAATCTGTTAGTTTGTATAAATGAAGACTTCGAAGAACATCAATGGGATGGCCCAAAGAACATCAATGGGATCCATTTTTTTAAATACATTTTCTCCTACTTGGCTCCATTCTTAGGCCCTGAGAATCCATTATCACACTAGTTTCACAGAAGAGAGGATCTGTGTGCCTGATAAGTCAATAGAAGATTCTTAAATTGAGTTTTTTAGCATTCTTCAGCCTAACTCAGGTCATGTCTCCCACCTTCCTGAACCACTGTGGGCAGAGGAATGAAATCCACTCTTTGGCTTAGTCTCAGGTTTTTTTTATTGTTGTTGTTGTTCTATTCCTGGAATGTGTGAGTAGAATTGACATCATCGAAAATAATGGGCTAAGAGAGAAGCTCAAAATGTTGGGTCAACTAAAGAAAAATTGAGGTTTCATCAGCACAAAATAGTGCGTTAGGCGTTGGGCACCCAGAATAGAAAGTGTCCACTAGAGAGCTCATCTCCAACTCCCGCCTAATGCAGACATCTCTACAAAGTCTTCTCCAGTCATTCGGTGCTTGCATTCTTTCAGTGCCAAGAAATTCCCTAGAGATGAGACATACTTTACAATTATGAGACTCATCTAGATGTTATAAAGTTCTTTGTTATGTTCATCTCAAATCTGAGTCCATAACTCTGCCTCATGACAGCCTGGTGCAGAATGAATTTACCCCCCTTTATCCAGGTCAGTTATTTGCCTTTTTGAAGAAAGCCTTATCTTCTTCAGAGTACATATCCCCCAGGCCCTCACCCAGTCTTGATGCTGACATGACGCTTTCATCTGCAAGTGCTCTGGTTTCTCAGCCCTTTAAAGTGTTTGATTGAGAAGTGGCCACAATACCTCATGTATTTTCTGATCTGTGATACAGTTACTTTCCTTGATGTGTATTCTGGGTATCTATTAGTATAAAAAGATTGTATTCACTCTTCTTCAGCAGTAATATCACCATGTTGCCTTGTGTTGAATTCGTAATATACTAAAATATCCAAATGCATTTCATAATATTGTGCTCAAGTTTTTACCAGAAATGTATGCTCATGCGGTGTTTTTAAATTCAGGTCTTTATTCCAATTACATTTCACTTCGTTAGATTTAGCATTGCTTTCGTTTTCAGATATCATTTTATTCTTAATTAACCAGAGAATGAGCTAGCCTTCCCAGCCTTGTTTGTGTTAGATCTGCTTGATGGGCATGCCTGTTATATCTTCATAAACGTTGTTTACGGAATTCGAATAGTCAAATGACTGGTTAAGCAACTTTTACTCGTAGAGATATTGTCTTCTGGGAATCCTCTTCCACTTGCCCCCCAAATAGGTCACAACCCTTCTCTACATCGGTGCTTTATGGAATTTTGCCAAGATCTGTTGTTTTGGAAATCTGTCTGCTTCCTAATTTTCAGAAAAATCAGTTCAAGATTTGCCTCACTGGTTTTCTGGAGACTCATTTAAGATATCTGCTTGAGGTTCTGCTTCTACATCTGCAAATGCTCTCATTCCTTAAGAATCAGTTGTGCCTGGAAAACAGAACTCAAAGTGACTGAGCGGTACCTTAGTACTTTCAGAATCTGAGAGAACATTGTAAGGAATTCTACAAAAACAGTGTTCCCATTTCCTACCCTCCTCTCTCGTATTGCCATGTCCCACTTTACTCGAGTTACTTTCTTCCAGCTGTATGCCACTTCCTCTCCTTCTTCTTGGTTGTGTGACTATTCTTGCATCTCTTCTACGTATACACACTAAATTTGATAGAGTACATTCCCAGTAAGAGAAAACCACATCTTTTTTTTTAAGACAGGAGACCTGGGTTTGAATCTTGGTTATCATTTCCTCACTTTGAGACCTAACATCAAGACATTTGAACTGCTTGACTCTCAATTCCCTAGTCCAAAAAATGAGGGCTTTAATAAATGCCTTATTCTGTTGAGTAACAAAAACCAGAGTTAAGGGACTCGTCCCCAAGTGCCCTTACTGACCAGACAGAGCCTGGTGCCAGGGTACCTCATTCTTTGTCCTTGTCATTCCTGTTTGTGATGTCTCTAGTGCCAGTTCCATCCGGGCACCAAACAATCATACTGGTTTCTTTGTCTGCCCACTTATTTTCCTCACAGGGATTTTTCGCAATGTGTATATATTCAGAAGTAGGTGTTTTTAACATAGGATCAAATTATGTTCCATTTAAAGTCTCTGGCCTTTATATGGTATGTCTTTGCTTTCCTAACATTGAGGGTACATTTCCATTAATTTCCTCACTTGAAAATCTATGACTCTTTCTCCAGCTTCTTAATTTATATAATTGTATTATATTTTATGTCTCTCTTCAGTTGCTTTTATTTATTTTGTACCCCCTTAATTTTGACTGATGGCAGAGAAGTTTATTTTCCCCTTACTCTAGTTCTTTCTCTGTGTGATTCTAGCAAAGCATTTCTTCTCGGCCCTATCTAAACTATTTGATTAGCCGCTAATGTGCAAAATCATTAATGGGGAATTCAGACTGCTAAAATAAAGAACTGATGAATTCCGGCCCACAGGCCACAGTTCAGTCTTTTCGGCTGAGTGCTTTTTCAGAGAAGCAGACAAAAATCAGCAGCGCTCCAGGCGCTGTGAAGTGTACAGGGTATTATTATATCCTGTAGAAAGTTAAATGTGGTTGAAATAAAGACCTCTCTGCAGCATATAATGAGGGTTAGTGCTTTAGAACACCAAATAAGCAGTTTGCTATAGCAACGGTGTCTCCAGCTCTGTAGTCTGACATCCATTTGTGAACTATTCAAGGGTTACCTTTCTTTGAATTACAAGGGAGTTTATAAACTAGTTTATTGGCAGATTGTGTGTGTGTGTGTGTGATTTTTCCCATTTAAGAAAAAATACCAAGTTCTTTTCTTACTTGCCCTGTGTAACTACCAGGGGCCAGCTGTTAGTTGCAGGAAGCTCCAGCCATCCCACGGGAAAGGGCTGGGACTGGCCTAGCCATCATTTGATTGAGCAACTGTCCCTGGATGCTGCCAGTTGAAACACAACTGTCTGTGAAAGGGTATCACAGAAGACTTCCAATGGAATGGTCGGGCCTACTGTGTTGTGGTTAATTCCTTTAAAGCTGTAATCTTCCTGAGAATTCTAGAATTTTATTATTTGCTATTTATGTTTCTGAAGCAAATTGATATATTTAAATGATGCTAATAGAAGTCGAGTGTCATCTTTGGTTAGGCTGTGTTTACTTTATCTTTTTTCTCTCTTTTGGGGGGAGGTGGTGGTTAAATGAACATATTTCTCCAAACAGTAAATTCAAGAACTAGGCTCATCACTGAGAGGCTAATGGGTCAGGGGAATTGCAGTAATACTGTGAATAATGATTGTAAAGCTATACACTATAGGAAGAGGGGCTAGTCTTAAACATCACATAAAATACCCTCAGTACACACTGATTGTATGTGGGTAATTTGTGGTAGCAAAAAAAAAAAAAAAAAAAAACTAAAAAAAGCAAACTAAGTTATTTGTTGTTATATTGTAATATGGTACTGAGAAAGATATCTTGATAAATTGAGAGATTGGATATTTTGTGTGTATCCAATTTTTATTTAAAATATCTGACTTATTTACTCTGTAGCTTATTTAGTTTTATTATTATTTTTCTTCTGGCTCCTTTATTTGCTATTTCACAATTTACTGTAACACCACCAAAAAGTGAATAAGAAAATGAAAGGGGATGATCCTCGTATTAATTAATGTTACTATTTATTACTGTCACTAGGAATTTGACATTTCTAGATGATGAGTAGAGATGCCCACACACAAATTGTGTTTGTGACAGCAAAGCATCAACTATTTGACATGTTTTTTCCTACCTTTGTGGGCAGTGCAGAACAGTACCATTGATAATGGATGTTTTTCCCTTACCTACTTATCAGCTACAACATTCTCATTCAATCTGACTGATATAAGGACTTCTGGTCTGGGTTATTTATATTTCTTCCTTCCCAAAGTTTATTTTTGTGAAGCCAAGTTCAACATGTCAGGTTCTTGACTCCGAGATAAACGGCTGTCAGAGAGTTAGAGTTTAAGTTAGAGTCTACATTTTGAAACTTTCAAGTGCTGGAGAAATAAGCTGGAGCTCTAAAAACATACGTTAAGTTAGAGTTCACTATATGCTCCTGGGGGAGGGGTCTCCTTGCTACTTTCTCCCCATCTGTAAGTTGTAGGAGTGTTATTCCTAATATAGTAGGACCATAGGACCAGAGACTTAGGACTGATAGTGAATATTTAAGTAAAGGACAAGACGAACCAAAGGAGCGGTTATCTTCCAGAATTACTGCAACCATCTCTTGAGGAAATCATGAACAAGTAAATATGGCAGGCTTCTTGTTCGGTATGTCATTTGCGAATAAGAGGTGATGTGAAATTAGGTATGCAGAGGTCTGATATGCTCCAGTTTTATCAGGATATACAGTTGGACTGCCACTATTATTAGCTGTCAGTGGTGGGTCAGAACACTATCTACATCTGCAGTAATAGCACTTGGTAGGAATTATGAGGACATGGCGACTTTCCATTACTAACACCTGGTGGGGACAGGGTAGGGAAGCAATGTACTAGAATATCCCATGTCCAAGCAAATAAACGACAAGAATTAAAAAAAAAAAAAATTAGAGGGGGAAAAAGGAGAAACATCTGTAACAGAAACAATTTAATTAATAAAAAAAATTAGGAAATACAAAAAGGAAATCTAAATATGATCAGTGGATTTTATCAGTATCAATTTCATGGTTATGATACTGTACTAGAGTTGTGCAAAATGCTACTCTTGGGAAAACTGGGTAAACTGTACGAGGAATCGCTCTGTATTATTTCTTACAACTGCATGTGAATCTACAATTATCTTAAAATTTTAATTTAAGAAAAAGGGAAAACAGATTATTGACTTCGTACAGTCAGGGAAAGCATAATTCTCACGTAATTCAGATTGCGGGTGTGCCGTGGCAAAGCACTGAAATGTTTCTAGGTGATGAAGAGTGTAAGACTTACACCATGCAGATAATAACGGAGAGACTCCATCCTGCTACACAGGAATGTGAAACTTGGAGCACACTGTGAGCCTCAGATGTGCTAGACTGATGTCATCCAATCTCACAGTCAAGTTGGGAAGAAAACCTCATTAATGATTGAATCTGGTACCTTTGTTTTCTAAATAATTAGTTATGATGTTTTTAGCCCAAAAGTTCATATTGAAAATAGTTTCAGATATAGCATGAACTCTTTGGTGTTTTATAGTAGTAAAAATGACTGACTTTATGCCCTGGCCGGGTGGCTCAGTCGGTTGGAGCATTGTCCCGTACACCAAAAGATCGTGGGTTCAGTTCCTGGTCAGGGCACATACCGAGGTTGCGGGTTCAACCCCTGGTAGGGGCGAGTACGGGAGGCAACCTATCAATATTTCTCACATCCATGTTCCTTTCCCTCCCATTCTTTCTCTCGCTCTCTAAAAATCAATAAAAATATATCCACAGGTGAGGATTAAGAAAATAAGTACATTTAAAAAAAGAGTGACTTCATGTTTGCCCTTTACCAGTCTCCTGATTTAATAACACCTTGTATACTCTTACATTCATTCTGTCTAATCAAATTTCACATTTCAATTTAATAATGAGACCTTGAATATCTGATAAAATCTTCTTTGTTGGCGATGTTACTTCCGTTTCATAAACTTAAGTATCTTTTTTGTAGATACTGCTGTGTGGTTTTAACTACACATAATAGCATATGCAAACAGTATTACTTCAGTCTTAGTTTGACAAAGCTGAATCAATATTTCGTGCTCAATTGAATGGGTCATTAATAAGAACTACCTCAGGGACTTATTGTTATCTTGCAGGAAAAATATACCCAAAAGACTATAACAGTCAAGAAGCTCAAATAATTGTGTGATGTATATTCTTAATTGCAAGAGAATGTATTTTGAAAATTTTGTTCTACTGGCACTCTACATAAGTTCCATAAAAATATCAACCAGCTAATCAATAGGTATATGACAGATTTGAGCACTCTGTTGGCTTTCCAAATTACATGTCTCCATAAATATTTAATGTTATTCAGATTATTTTTGCTTATACAACAGAATTACAAAACACGAATTGTTTTTTACAGCCTTGTCTGATTCTATAAAGGAAATTTTATTTTACAGAAATATTCATTGATCATTCATTGACTTTCATCTGGCAAAATATACATATTTTTTACACATACGCACTGCCATACACACACATCTCAACTACGTGCTGATCCAGTTCTTTGTGTTTGAAAATGTAGGTTGGCCTCTTAGTGCTTACTATATTTAAATACCTCTGTTACATAAGCTTATATTAGAAAAGTTTATCACTGTCCTGGCTGGTTTAGCTGAGCGGTTAGAGCATTGGCCCCGCAGGCCAAAGAGTCAGGGGTTCAATTCCAGTCAAGGGCATGTACCTCGGTTGTGCTTTGATCCCCAGCCCCAGTCGGGGTCGTGCAGGAAGCAACCAATCAATGTCTCTCTCTCACATCAATGTTTCTCTCTCTCTCCCTCCTTCCCTACCTCCCACTCTACCTGAAAATCAGTGGAAAAATATCCTCGGGTGAGGATTTAAAAAAAAAAAAGAAAAGGTTATCTTTATCCTTTATCCCAAATAATTTCCTAAACGGGAATCGAAATAAGTGTAATATCTGTGATAGTTGTCAACTTAAGGAAAGATATGACTAAACTAACAATGCAGATAGAAATATAAATGGAAAAAATATACAAACATATATGTTCATAGTAGTTTATAATAACCTGGAAAGTACAGAGGTTAAAAGGAGAAATTGTTACATTCATTTTAGTTTTTACATTAATTATTACATAGTTGTTTATTTTGTACTTATAGAAAAGCTGTTCTGTGGGAAAAGTTTGTGTCTTTAAGTATATTTTTGTTTTAAGAATCAATTATGTTTTATATTTTTTTAAGAATTTTAGATATTCTGTTCTATGTCCTTATAATATGACTTGTGTGTTGTACCTATGGCTAGTACAATAGCAGCATATTTTTGATCACTACCCTTCCTGCTATCATTTACATTTTCCTTATCATTACAGAGAAAGTTAAAATAAGTTATGCTTTCTTTTGTAGTTTGAAAGAAAATATTAAAGTATTTTGAGAACCTTTTAAAAAATATTAGTTTCATCCGGCTGGTGTGGCTCCGTGGTTGAGCGACGACTCATGCACCAAGAGGTCGCCGGTTCGATTCCCAGTCAGGGCACATGCCCAGGTTGTGGGCCAGATCCCCAGTGGGGGGCATGCAGGAGGCGGCCAGTCGATGTTCTCTCTCATCGATGTTTCTATCTCTCTCTCCCTCTCCCTTCCTCTCTCTAAAATCAATAAAGAAAAAATATATACATTAGTTACTTTAAGAGTTATAGGGAGTGTTCCTCAGACTCTCATGAGTATGAATCTCCTGGGATCTTGTGAAACTGCAGATTTAGCACGCTCGGATCTCAGACTTGCATGTCCAGGCTGTTCCCAAGCTGCTGCTCCACTGACCATTCCGAGCAGCCCAGTTCCGCAGGCGGATGGTGTGTATATAATCCAGAATCTGAAACACCAAGGACAAAGGGTGAAATCAAATACATCTTAGCTCTTCTCTTTATTCTGTATTTAGAATCTCAAGTAAATAGTCTGCATTTCTCAAGTTCATTGACTTGGTTTATTTATTTCTTATTCTAATGCGCTTTTTTTTTTTTAGTTCTTTTGACAGCATGTTTGTTTACCAGCAAAGAGGACTTGGGCCAATTGAAGAAGACACTATTCTTGTCATAGATCCAAATAATGCTTCAGTACTCCAGTCCAGTGGGAAAAATCTGTGAGTTGCATTACTTGTGGTGTTATTAAGGCATGTGCTATATATAGTATTGGGTACAAAGTGCATCATTGGGTCTGGTCTTGGAAAGAGTGTGCTGTAGAGCAGTGGTGAGAAAGTGTAGCTTAAGAAAGCAGAAGACTAGTTGGGCCATCTCATCTTTCATTTTCTAAGTAGGTGGTTCTAACCCCTGATTGAATATTAAAAACACCTGAAAGCTTCAAAAATGTCAGATTCACATGTAGTCTGGGATTCTAATAGGTAATCAGGCTGGAGAGAACCATGGATGCACATAGTTAATGAAGTGAATTGTGGTCAGCTAGATCTGAAGTTTTTTTTTTAATCTTCAGCAGAAATGTTATGTAACTAAACTCATCAAGTAATTACTGTTAAGAAAAAAGGCTCTTGTCTTTCCATCTCAAAGTGAAGGCTGAACAAATGGCCTTTTTATCTTTCCGTAGCATGCATAGGTAATTTGGCTTGAAAAGCCACTCATTATTTGGTCTTATTCCTAGATGGCATTTGGCAGCCAAAAATAAGTTGGCTGACACTTCATGGTCATTGAAAGAAAGGGGCACCTGCTTACAGAGTGCCCTTAACCATTGTTAAGGCAGCTTCAGGAACTGTACCTGCTCCATCTCCGTGGGCACAGGGGAAGCCAGCTTCTCTGAAAGGCGGGAGCCATCACTTGGAATGCAGCTGCTTATGGAGATGGCAATGATTAGATGTTTTATAGGACTCTAAGATCGTGAGTCAGGGGACACATTCTAATACCAGCTCCATCACTCGGTGTGTTTCTCCGGTGCCCCGCCCATTAACAGAAGCATTCTCAGTCCAGAAAGGAATTAAAGAGGAAGGCAGAGCAACGGCTGCTAAATCAAGGGGGCCAACAGTGGGGTATCTGTGTCAAAAGCTTATCAGAACTCTCACATTCAATCACCAAAACAGAGATCTAGTTCAGTTAATCAAGATCACAGCCTTGGCTCATGAAAAAAAAAAATCTGCCGTGCCACCCTGATGCGAAGGCTAGAAGACAAACATAGCTTGGAAATTGTCAGATGTCTTTTGACCATAACCAAATTAAGATATTGTCCATGTGTTTGTTAATTCTGTCCAGGTTCCTCAAGCCTGTGAGCTTCTGTCTACATTCATTTACAGTTCTCTTACCCAGACCATCCCAACTGATTTTTAAATGGATTAACCTTCTCTAATGATTATCCAGCACACCACTTCACTTGGCTCAAACGGGCACAGCCTATGTCTGCTGAAAACTTTCTTTGTGTTTTACTATCTTTAGTAGGCACTCTTAAAGCTTTTCAATTATATAGTTGATATTTTGTATTAATACAAAATTATATTACCTTGTAGTATATTTAAATGATTCAAACTATAGAAATCCATTTATATTTCTCTAGACAAATTTGTTTATACACATTTCTAAGGTGTTACTATTTATACTCTTTAGGATTTATTTTTAAATTGACACTATTTGTGTTAATATATCATTCTTTATCATGAATATTTGTAATTTATATGTAGGCTTCACATACAGATTGTTGGATGACTAAATACTGCTTGAGATTTGTCACAAGGAGGTCTCTTTTTATCATAGGTTTACTTAACAATTCATTTGGTCTTTTCTATGGTAATGCAGATATATTTTTATCAATTTATATTGCCTTTATAGGTTAATTACCAAAAAGTTAATCTTATGTATGCTTTGAGAATTAATATGTATTTAAGACAGTCATTTTTATTTTGCAGGTTTTACTTGCCACATGGCTTGAGTGTGGATAAAGACGGAAATTACTGGGTCACAGACGTGGCTCTGCATCAGGTAATCTTCCACTTGGCAGTTATTCAAGTAGAAGTTCATAAAGGGATGCTTTCAGAATGTTCTGGCATTAACTGGGTCTTTTTCTATGACCCAGTAAGTTTATAGCAAGGAAAAGGAACAGCCCCTTCTCAAATATTTCTCTTAGAAGTCAGTACTAGGAAAAGCTAACAGGTGAATGATGGAGTCACCTTTCTCCTTCGAATTGGCAGGAACCTTAGGGCCAACCTGCTTCTTTGCTTTCCACATTTGCTTTTCTTCTCTCTGTCCCCAGGGGGGTTTTTTTTGTTTGTTTTGTTTTGTTTTAAATATATTTTTATTGGTTTTTTAGAGAGAGAGAGAAACATCAATGTGAGAGAGAAACTGATCGGCTGCCTCCTGCACGCCCCCTACTGGGAATGGAGCCTGCAACCCGGGCATGTGCCCTGACCGGCAATCGAACTGGGACCTCTCAGTCCATGGGACAACGCTCAATCCACTGAGCCACACCATCCGGGCACGTCCCCAGGTCTTAGTTCTATTTCATCACTTGTATTTTATGTTTTCTTTTCCTAATCTTCACCAAATTGAAGGTGAGGTCTCTGGTACATATATATTTATGTATAAAACATCAAATTTTTGTCCATTTTAAAAGAAGTTAATAGAATATCACAGAATAGTCATAAGGTCTTTCCCTCAAAAGCAAAGTTCACGTTTGATACCTGTTTTAAGAGTAGATGGCTCCCACTCTAATTGCCTGTGCAAGTGTTCTTAGCCATGTGGGTGTGTGTCAATAATAACCATGCAAGTAAGGCTTTTGTTCCTTTTGGAAAAGGTGTTCAAACTGGATGCTAACAGTAAAGAAGGCCCTGTGTTAGTCCTGGGAAGGAGCATGCAGCCAGGCAGTGACCAGAATCACTTCTGTCAACCCACCGATGTGGCTGTGGATCCAGACACGGGAACCATCTATGTATCAGATGGTTACTGCAACAGTCGGATTGTGCAGTTTTCACCAAGTGGGAAGTTCATCACACAGTGGGGAGAAGGTACCCAATAGGACTCTAATTTTAATTCCTCGCCTGTATCACTGGGAAAAGGAGATTGGTACCCTTCATGTCCTTTAGGATGTAATTGTCTCCTGTAGTGGAGAAAGCAGTTCCTCTACATGGGTCCAGTTGGTGTGCGCACACACACGCACACACACACACACACACACACACACACGTCTTACAAGAGGAAAAAGAATGCTTCTACCCCCAAATTTTGTCCAGATAGAGAGTAAATATGTAATGTGTTTATGGGTAAAATATATTAATGGGATACATTTAGAAACTACTTTACCTTATTTCCCCCCTGGTTCCAGATATTTAATTGTTTACTGTCATGAATCTGGAAAAGAAAACTTTAGAGTCAGACTTTTGGTTGTATTACAAATTATATATCTGAGATTTCTCTGTGTTTTGTAGAGACTTCAGGGAGCAGTCCTAAACCAGGCCAGTTCAGCATTCCTCACAGCCTGGCCCTTGTGCCTCATTTGGGTCAGTTATGTGTGGCGGACAGGGAAAATGGTCGCATCCAGTGTTTTAGAATGGACACCAAAGAATTTGTGCGAGAGATTAAGCATGCGGCATTTGGAAGAAATGTATTTGCAATTTCATATATACCAGGTATTTTATCTTAATCTATTTTTGTGTTTTGTCATACTGTACTCCATTCTTAAAACTTATTTGTCTTGTCTTAGCATGCTTTTTAAATATTTTTTTATTAAGGGATTGAAGATGCCTTATATATTATATCTTAAAATAGTTTTAAAACTGTTAGTGCATTGTAAATCAGTTTCAACTGAAGTATTACTCTTGTTTATACGGAAATAATGAAGGACTCAAAGATTTAGCAACTGTTTGTAATGGATTTAAAAATTTTTCCCAAGCATTTTTATTTTTCTTTAATTATGATCATCTGCTCTAGTTAGTAAATGATTAATATTATAGCTTCACACATCATCAACAGATGGTGTATGCCTGATAAAATCAGTATTCAAAATACCTCTATTTGATTTTTTTTTTTTAAAGGGGTGGCCATTTTTTTTTTTTTTTTTATAAATGTGTAAAGAAAGTGAGGCTTATGTCTAAATGCCAGGGGGAACGAACAATAAAATCTGGAATTTTTTTCTCATTTTCAAAATAGATTTTCTTGACTTGAAGAAAACCAGAAAAAATAATCCAAACTCATAAAATAAGATACACTTGATTCACATTACAAAATAACTTAGCATAATATTTCTTTAAATAATGAATACTGAACAATTGAAAATATATTTAATTTCTAAAATTTATATATGATTTTTGCCATATATTTTATTAAATATATCTATATACAGTGTATTGAAGTAGCATTGACTATTTATAGGCATCAATATAATATTTATATTTCTTATGTTTTACAGTTGCATATGGCTACTGCCTTCCCAAGCAGCTTCCAGTTTATTTAAGACATGAAATAAATTGGGATTCAGGTGGCTGGTTAGAAGCAAGTTTGGCTTCCCCAAGGAATAAATAATTTAAAAATGATAAAAGACTCTCATTAATATGCTTAAAAGGGATAGTCTCATTTTGATTTTTACCCCATATTTAAAGAATAAATTTGGCAAGATCATTGACCTAATAAAGAGGGTGATCAAGTTCACAGTGGATAAAAACAAATCAAGTATGAAGAGAAAAACATCAGGAGAGATGATGAGAGGCAGTCTGATTAAAAACAGAATCTAAGCAAAAGATGACGTGTGTTATCATTGGAATTCTCTCTGCAGTATCGCACAGTAGTAATTGATGTTGACAGTGTTGGGTTTTTTATTGTGATATGCTAAAGAACCCTATTCTGAAATCCTTAAAGAAGGATAAAAATATCTTCAATAGCAGTTTATTGTTGTGCATATTTTGTGTTTTAATTCTTTGAAAATGTAACAGTCAATCATCTGAAGTACTTATTTAACCAAAACATCACAGTTTCTATTATTTTGGATAAACTCTACTATGCTAAGAAATATAATTTTCCTACAAAGAGTATTCATTGAATTAATATAAATAAGATGGTCTAATTTTTTTAACTATGATAAAATATATCTTTGGTAATCTGAAATACGCATCTCACATTTTCAAACTTAAGTTGTTTACAATCAGATCGTTTTTCTGCCTATACTATAACTTTCTTATCATATTTTCCTCTAATTCTTCTCTTAACTATAGCAGATATTATATAATTTTTTTCAAGATCTGATACTCTAAAATGATTTCCTTAAATAACCTTACTCTTCCCAGTACCTATTTAGGATGCCTGTAATACCTATGTCTACCTGTATCTATACCTGTTATATCTATTGCTATTACTACAGCTATATCATCCTTTGCTATATCTATATCCATATCTATATCTATATGTCTATATCTATATCTATATCATCTATATCTATATGTCTATATCTATATCTATATCTCTATGTCTATATCTATATGTCTATATCTATATCTATATCTATATTTATATCTATATCTATATATTCCTGATTTCTACTGACTTCCTAAGTGGAACAGGCCTAGCATTTTCTGGTTTTCCTATCTTATTACTCAGAAGGAGACATTTACTAAGTGTTTTATTTTCTACTTTGGTTGACAATTGTAGGGACCAGACTGACCCTATATTTATTGTTTGTATAAATGTACGTGCATATATTTGAAGGCCAGTCTTTTCCATATCTAAAGAAAGGTTAACTGAATACCTTGTCACAGGTTTGCTCTTTGCGGTGAATGGGAAGCCTTACTTTGGGGACCAGGAAGCTGTACAAGGATTTGTGATGAACTTCTCCAGTGGAGACATTATAGACATCTTCAAGCCAGTGCGCAAGGTATTCACGTACAATGGCTAGGTATCCATTTTCATGAGAGAAAACTAAAATGCAAACCTTGGCGTTTCATTTGTACTTGAATAATCTATTTAAAACCTAAAGGAAATGTGATCAGTCTCTTAGGTGGGTTGGCAGGCATGTTCTATTACAGTGTTTTATTTAGAATAAATGTCCTTTTCTGTTCTGATCAGTTTCTTCGCTGTAAATTCACACTGAACGCAGTTCTAAGATTCTTAGTAGACTGTGCATACATGGCAGGTTTAAATTCCCTGTGGTTAGAACTCCAAAAAAATTAGCCTCTCAGGTTTCATCTGAGCAGAGAAGTTATCACAATATGTTAAACTGTACTTTTATAGTTCTCTTAGATCCAACAGGAATCTTGTTTGCTTTTTTTATACTATGACCACACTGAGCAACAAGACTTGAAAATAGCACTTCCTGGAATTTATGCAAGTCCTGAAGACTTGGCCTAGGTAAGAGACGAAAGGCTAGTTTTGGCTTCACAAATGGTTTGCCACTGTTTATTCTAACAGTGCCTTTTACAAACACAGTGACTTTCTTCTCCATTTACTTTCTCTGCAATATGATTACCAGAGTGATCAGAATGTTCACACACACTGCCTGGATGTGCTGGTGGTACCTCCAGTCTTAAAAAACTCAGCCTGCTAAAATGTTGCAAATAAGAGTTATTTTTCAAAACATATAATGATTTATTGTGCTTATTTGGTTCAAAATGCAA
This sequence comes from Tadarida brasiliensis, assembly GCA_030848825.1. Taxonomy (NCBI): domain Eukaryota; kingdom Metazoa; phylum Chordata; class Mammalia; order Chiroptera; family Molossidae; genus Tadarida; species Tadarida brasiliensis. The sequence continues at coordinate 85,982,196 of CM061258.1, read as the reverse complement.
CTATCCTAAGCCACCAGACAAACTGTATCTCCATACTCATAACTTTTATAGTATTCTTTAAGATACCAAATTTGCTAGATTAAAAAAAATATTTTAAAATGCCTCAATATTTTAGAAATGTGCCTGTTAGAATACAGACAGCTAGTCTGTGGTTTTTCAGAATTCATTCTCGAGATATTTATTATCTATGCTGGATACTAAGGATATAATGGTGGACAAAACAGGACATGCCCTCCCCCCTAAATGGAGATTTAGCGAGAGTTACAGAATCTGATCTGAAGCAAACTGAATCTGAACTAAAGGTTCCAGTACAGGTTCCCTGTGTGGGCTTCTATTCATATTAATAAATAAGACTTTTCACAAGAGTATTTCACCTAAAAAGCAATAAGCAGTCAAATATCAAATCATAGTAGCCCTTCAGAAAGCAATTAATTACATTGATAACTTATTTTACTTCACTGGTGTTTCAGATCCTTATTGATTATCTGATTTTCATTGTTTTGCCACTTTGAGCTAATTTCCTCTTATCTGTTAATACAGTGAGATTAACTTTCAGATCTTCACTTGGTGTTAGTTTGCCTTGATTTTTCTTTAACTATAATGTATTGTATCAACTAGTATATTAACTTTAAATTCAAATACGTATCTAGAAATCAAAACTAAATGCTAAACAAGAGGTTAGATTCTAAATGAGCCTTACTCTCATAAAAACGTGGACAGCCTTGAATTAAGTTTCAGAAAGCACTGTGCACAAACATTAGCAGGACGTGTATCATCACAGCAAACTTGAAAAGAGACTCTAACTCCAAGGTGAAATTTGCTTTTCCGCTCAATAAACAAGACTTGATATTACACCAGAACGTAGAACTTTGTTCTGTGTTGACTCAGTAACCTGAAATCAGTTCACGGGTCTCTCAGAATTTTCATTTAATTAGATTACCGTCACAAAGATGAAGTGTGGGTGCAGGAAATAATAAGGTGTATTGATGCCTATAGAAGCACAAATTCTCTCGAGTCAGAAGTCAAGTCTGACATAATGAGTGTGCGCCTCTGTTCGTGCCCACGCACTACTCCCCTCCTCATGCATTTCAGTTCTCCCTCTTCTATTACAATCTTTAGAAATGGTTTTGTCTTGAACGTATGATCTTCATCTTTATGTCTCTGCAGGGAAGCTGAGACAATAAGACAATACAGAAGCTGGTTCTATCAAATGGTGTCAAAAAACTATGAGGGCAAAGGCACATAGTTGTCCCCTAAGTGCTCCCCCACCCCATATCGCAGGAAAGACTTCTGGTCCTTATTGTCTGCTTCCACACACACCCTTCAGGCTGCCTTTTTTTTTTTCTATTTATTATCAGATAGAGCAGGAGGGAGGGAGAGAGAGAGAGAAACATCGATGTGAGAGAGACACATTGACTGGTTGCCTCCCGCACGACCCGACCAGGGCTTGGGACGAACCACAACTGAGGTACATGCCCTTGACCGGAATCAAACCCGTGACTCATTGGTCCACGGGCCAACGCTGAGCCAAACCAGCCAGGGCCAGGCTGTCTTTTGTGTGTGTGTGTTAATCCTCACCAGAGGATATTTTTTATTTTCTTTTTTAAATTTATCTTTATTGTTGAAAGTATTACAGATGTTCCCCCTTTTTCCCCCAATTGATCCCCTACCACCTATCCCCGGCTCCCACCACCACCACCCCCCACTTTCATTACACTGTTGTCTGTGTCCATTGGTTATACATATATGCATATAAGTTCTCTTCCCATCCCCAGCCCTTCCCTCTGAGGATATTTTTTCCACTGATTTTTAGAGAGAGTGGAAAGGAGGGAGGGAGGAGAGAGAGAGAGAAATATTGACGTGAGAGAGACTCATAGATTGGTTGCCTCCTGCACATGCCCCAGTGGGGGCCGGGGACTGAACCTGCAACCCAGATACAAGCCCTTGACCAGGAATCGAACTCCTGATCCTTTGGTGCACGGGCCGACGTTCCAACCACTGAGCCACACCAGCCAGAGCCAGGCTGCCGTTTTTTGTCGTCTCTCTTCTGCAAGGCACCCCATGTGGAAAAGGAGGGAAATGATTCCCACCCCTCCATGCAAAACAACAGCAATGACCAAAAAAATTCCAGTAGGCCCAGATTTATGTTATTTCTCCAAGCTTAATTATAGAGATTAAAATGATAATACTTAACAATATTTGAGCTGAAAGGGTCACAAAAGGTAAATTACTGATCCAAAGCTACACAGTAAGCAGCACACCCGGATCTTGCACCCAGGTCTTTGTGAATCTAAAATGTGATTAACCTTTTAATCCCCTGAGGCACACATCGGTATGCCAAGGGATGTTTTCCACTGCAGCATACACTTGGTGCAACTTCTTAGAGAACTGTTTTACTTAATATTAAGTTTCGACATTGTTTGTGTTAAATCAAACAAGTTATGATATAGAGAACACAATCCTTGTGAATATTTAAGACAAAGTAACCGATGTTGAGAGCAGGTTGCCCGGGGCTTTGTCACCAGGTGACCCGGGAGGATTCTGTCATCCTTTCTCCTGTGTGTTTCATTTGCCTAGGGAACAGTACTCAGAAGAAGAGTTTACAAAGCCTATATCAGAAGGTCTTTAAATCTCTTCAACTCTGAAATCCTAAAGCTTACAACATAATTTCCTCTTTCAAATGACATAGAGCAATAGATTAGTTCATTAAAAAGTACCTGAGTGCTTCCGATTGCGGTAGTCATGTAGGTCCCAAAGTCCCATCCACTACATGTCCCCTGACCCCTGCCAGTGGCCCCAGAGTATTTCTGACGGAACCCTTGGCTCCCAGTGTCAGTTTGAGAACCACAGATAGAGGTGTATTGTTATTGTAGCCTTGAACTGATGACTGACTGTGATTTACTGATGAACAGCTCACACATTCCCCCCTCACCTCTACTCCCCCACCTATTATAATATTTTTCCTATCGGAAAATATGGAGCACTTCACAACCATATGTTTTGCAAAGACGTTTTTAAGAACATATTTTGGTATAGAAGAGGAACTGCCTATAATTTGCAAGTCGGTTGCCACCCATTAGCTGAACCCAAAATAAAGATGAACCTTTAATGACAGGCTTGTGAGATTTCAGCAAGGCAGCATTTTGATTCCTGGCTCTCTGTCCTTCTCGTGCACATTTGTCACAGCTCATTTGATCGCATGAAGGAATGAGCCTCCTTGGCACTGCTGTCTCATTTTTCTTTTCATTGTGAAAGATTGCTGCTGATCTTTAAAACACAATTGTACCTCCGGAGCATGTTTTCCACCCCTCCAAAGCGAGCCAAGCACTGCAATTTGCCTCATTAGTGCCCTTTGTACTCAGCAAACCGAAGTGGACAGATGCCGGTTGATAAGCCCACAGTCAGGATAATGCCCCTGTTCATACTCACTGGTCCCATTTTTGAGAACTGTGTACTCAGGCAGGCCTGCTGGCCCCAAAGGCAAAAACATCAGCCACGTCCTGCCAACTGGCGGACACATGGCTCCTTCGCAGGCTCCAGTGGACAGATGGGAACAGCAGCAGCACAGCATTGTAAGGCCGCTCTTCCAGTGACTCGGGTGGTGACCCGGGGTCCAGCTGCAAGGATGGCTTTTACCAAGTGTTCCCTGGTCTCCTGTGTCCTTGGACAGAAATGGTGATGATTGAAATGGAAATATGTCATGAAGAAAAACATAGGGAAACACCAAGTATCTAACTAGATACCAAAGCTGAGGAAGTGCTTGGAGGTAACACTCGATGAGGTTCCTTTGTTGACTGAAAATATTGTGAACACTGTGCTTCAGAGTATGAAACCCCGCGCTGGTGCCTGTCTCCTGGTATACATTTCAGAGATAACCTCACCCTGGCCGGTGTGGCTCGGTTGGTTGGGTGGCGTCCCGTGCACCAAAAGGTCGCAGGTTTGATTCCCGGTCAGGGCACATGCCCGGGTTGTGGGTTCATTCCCCAGTTAGGGGGCATGCAAGAGGCAGTCGATCAGTGTTTCTCTCTCGTTCCCTCGCCCTTCCTCTTGTCTCTAAAAAAATCAATACAAGCATATTTAAAAAAAAAAAAAGAAAGAAAAAGAAAGAATCTGAATGCCTAGAATCTTTTCAATGACTTCTCTTATCAGTGATGTATAGTTTTTAAGGTAGCATATGATAGTTTGATGGGGATAATAACCAAAATGAATACCTGGTCTTTTGTACTTGTATGGATTAAAACAGGCAAAGTTGATAGTGATGAAAAGGTAGAAGAAACATGAAGGTAAAATAAACATAAACAGGTGGATATTGCAACACCAAATAATCAACACTGTGAAAAAAATATTCTGCTTGTAAATGTTCACGTTTTTAAAGACCTGAAAGTCAGTGGTGAGGGTCTCTTAGCGTTGCCTAATGTGTAGCATTGCGCCTGGCAGAGTCAGTGCCCAGAGAATGAGTGAGTGACTCTCTTTGGCCTAGAGTTGCTTTGATGGGAATTGTTGGTTTTGTTTGTGTTTGTTTGCGGTGGGGTTTTTTGGTTTAAGTAATATGCTTATTGTTCTGTTGGGTGCTTTGCTTTGTGTTTTGACTGTTTATGGAGAATTCAAGTGTAGGCTCACCACCCTGCTGTGTGCTTCTTGTTTGGGCAGCACTTCGACATGCCTCACGACATCGCTGCCTCTGAGGACGGGACCGTGTACGTGGGAGACGCTCACACCAACACCGTGTGGAAGTTCACCTCGACTGGAAGTACGGTTTTTACACCATGACGGTGCCTGCTTCTCCCCTCGGTTCTATTGCTTTAAAAAATGTGGAAAAGGGTGCCTTTCTTTCTCTTTTTATGAATAGGAGTGGGAAATCAAGGTATAAGTGGTACTTGTTAAAAGATCTGTGTGGTATTCATTTCAGGAATTAAATGAATTTCTTTAAGTGAAGAGAAACTTTTTTCTTTTTTTTTTTTTTGCTGGCAGTTATCGCTTGTTTCCACAGATATTCCACAGGAAATTCTTGATGCCTGAAGTAATGTCTGTTGTACTGAAAGCCAGGCTAACTCCAGCGCAGTTGCAGGGGGAGGGCGATGGCTGTGGCCAGGCCAGCGGGCGACTGGCTTCCACGCAGGCACCACTTCCCCAGTGACCCCAGCTCTCCGTAGCTGCCGAGCGTCTGGGAACGCCAGCATCTGGGTCACACACGTCATATTCCAGATAGGGGGCACTCTGCGTTTTTCCTTTAGGCTGCAGCTTACTCAGAATTCAGAACTGCTCTTTTCATGTAAATCAAAAGTATGTATGGGGACCAAAGAGTGTCTCTATCAGGATCAAGACAGGCGGTATGGGGATTTTCTAATTGCAATTTGGATGTTATTTCTACTTCTTGGAAAGTATACTAACCTAGCCTCTGATATCAGACTGAAAAAAAAAAAAAAGCTGTGTAAATTAAAGAGCACTGACCTCAGTGTCCAAAATGCTTTTAAAATATGGCAGAGTCCAAACAATAGGAGGAGATGGGATTAAGGAAAAGAATTGAAAATGATCAATTTTCGGTATCAGAAGCTGCAACAGGCCGCTTTAGGTGGAGAAATAATAAGGGCATGTGAGCTTGATGAAGATAGGAAATGCTAACTGAAACAAGGAAAAACGTGAATTATAACAAGGGAAGAAAACAAGTTATAACACAGAAATTAGATACCATACAGGTCTTGGATCCCAAGTAAACCCGATAACTGCTGTCTTCAGAACTATCCTTCGAGCAGTTTGTGCTGGGTCTGTAACAGAGACCCCGTCAGGGCTGAGTGCGCAGAGGTGCCGTGGACTGCTCCCTCCAGCGTGGCTCCACATGCCCCTTGCAAGCGTGGCTCCCACCACCTGCCGCCTCAGAGAGGGACCAGAAGGTGTGGGCAGACAGGAACGCAGAGAGATGGATAATTCCCAATTGCATGACTGAATCCAGGTTTTTCAGAATAAAAAAAAAAAAAAAGAAATACCTTTCAAGGTGGAAAAGACTTTCAGAAACCTAGCCAATTCTTCATTTTGCAGATGGAAATATTCTACTTGAACTCATTAAGATTCCAGTCTTAGGCTTTTTATACCACCCTTGTGGTTGGTACTCAACGGAGATGCATATCTGAGTCACCAGGGGAGGATTTTCAAAATACACATGGACAGACCCCACTTAAGATCAATAGAAAGAAGAGGAATGATAATGTGTGCATTTTGGAAAGGCTTCCCTAGTGGTTTTGATACATCTCCCGATTGAGAAGCACTGCAATATAGCTTTCAGCTTCAAAACAGAAAAAGCTCTCTGCACCGTCCAGAATGTAACCAAATAACAAATCAGGAAGCGAGTGCCTTTGGAACAGTGAGACTCTCATCGGAGGCTAAACAAGTGTCTTGTGTATTTGCGGGCTCGTATTTAACTAGTCACATCCATATATGTCAGCTGGAAGACCGGTAAAAATGACAGAACTAGTTATCTAAGATGTCCACATGAAAACAGAACTAGTTGATATTTCAGAAATAAAGCAGTATTATGAACTCCATAAGGAAAAATCTTGTTTTAAATATGAAGACCTTAGAAATATTATTTCAGCTTTCCCTAGGAGATTTTATCCAGGATTCAGGGACCTGGCACCTAATTAGTGACTTGTATTAAATTCTTTTCTAATATGAGAATGAATTTGATGAATTAAGGAAATATTTTCTACTGAGTAAAATTAATGTCAGAAGTAAGTTTTGGGGGGATTCTGATGCTCTGTCTTTGCTGTGCTGTTACAGAAATGGAACACCGGTCAGTTAAAAAGGCTGGCATTGAGGTCCAGGAAATCAAAGGTTGGTCAGATTCCTCCTATGACTCTGAAACCCAAGGCGATTTGTGTTGAATTATTTTATGGCTCTTGATTACATTTTAAAAAGTATCAAGCTAAAAATATAATCTGGTCAATGATCAATAACTTCTGCTATTTACTGAACCTTTAAACCTACATGTTGCCACTGCTTTTTCTGATAAATAGAGTAGTCATAATGAGCTCAAATTCACTGATTTCAGGTGATTAAAAGTGATTAAGAAATCTATTTTAAAAATGGGCCAGAAACATTCCAGAAGGAAAAAAGTTAATAACTTTTATAAGTATGTTAACCTCAGGCAAGCAGAGAAATACTGTTCAGTGTACTGAACAGGCCTTTTCCTAATGGGCTGTAATCTAAAAGAGTGAAAATACCTTTGGTGAGTTCATACTATAAGGGCCTGAAAAGATTAGCTGCTCCCCAAGCTCCTATCTTAGTACCATTCAGCCCCCCAACATTTACTGAGGGCCATCTGTGTGTGAGGCACTATAACAGGTTTAAGAGAAATAAAATGGTGACTGACTTCACGAGACTTAGCGCCTGTAACGAGTTGTGTGTATGTGTGTGTGTGTGCATGCGCGCACGCGTGTGTGCATATACATACATATACACAAATAAGTATATCATTGGTATATATTATCGAGAATGGGCAAATGGGCAGATAGGATTAAGCTACCCATAAGCAACCACTTGGTTCATATGGAATCCCTGTCAAATTATTTTCTCTCTTGCCTAGAATCCGTTAATATTTGTACATTTTCTACTATCTACAGGGTTTTAGCATCATCGTGCATAGTTAAGAACTCACTAGCGATGTTCCTGATGTTTAAGTAGCAAAGTGATTCCATTATTAGTTGCTTTACAAATAACTCACCTACATATTCAGACGTAACCCTAGGCTTACTTGTTTTCCTTTCTCATGAAAGCAGGTGGAAAAGAGATGGAAAGAAGCAAGAACCCAGAAGGAGTTTAGGGATTTTATGTAGGCAGAGCAGAAAATGTAGCCAGCTCGAGGTTGAAAGGGGTAAGATGATATTATACAATAAATAAGTAGCAATTGTTTGGCATTTGTAGTGATTCTACCCAGGGGACACTACAGAGTGGCATTCCTACCACGCTCATGTAATGACAAAGTTCCTGGCCCCCTGCTTTTTATCTGTATATGTAGAATTATTGATAAGTTCTGTTTGCCCTGGAATAAAGATATGTTGGGAAAGATATTATTAATAATAGCTATCATTTATGCAACACAAACAATGGCCTATACAGAATTATCAAGTTTAATCCTTACACCAACCACATGATGACTGCCATTATCCCCATTTTACATACGAGGAAGTAAAGATAAGAATTACTACTATGATAATAAGTGGAAAAGCTAGGTTTTAACCAAATTCTGTTTGGCGCCAAAGCCTGTGCCTTTAACCACTATTACTATACCACTGAGGAGAGATGAATACTACCGATCCATTCATCACAAATTCTTCCAAAGCTATAGGTTGGAGAGGGCTGTGGAGGACTGTGAATCCTCTGGGATTTCAAAGTGGCCTCAAACCATTTCCGTTTAAATAGATCCCACCAAAAAATTCTAGATTGTACTGGTTGACCTGTTGAGAACAGCCCAGCCACACTGACCTCCTCTCGGCTGGCCAGTGAGGGATGAATGATGTTCATCCCAGTAGTTATTTTGTCTCCCCTTGGTGTACACCACTGAGTCACTTGATTGGAAAACCTCCCATCCAGTGGCAGAATGCAGCAGTTCAAATAGTAAATTTCATTGAAGTGTCTTGTCATGACGGTCCCATTTTAATAGTTAGGACTACCCAAACTCAAATGAAGTTGTTCTATTCCTTTTTGAAACCCGAATGACTCTCATGAAACCTTTCATTAAAAGATTACTTTCTTATTTCAAAAGGAATATAAATCATGCTTGATCTCCAGAGTGTGCCATTTATCAAAATCCAGAAGCTTGATTTAAACTACCCCTTACAAAAGAGAGGGAGAAACACCATCCCAGACGTACTAGCCCTGTGCATACATGTTAATTGTGAATTTCCAAATGCGAGTAAACTTAGATGATATTCATCCCATCTGTGAATGGTCACATAGCAGAATTTCAGAACCAGTGTGTTCTCAGGGATTTGTGGGAATAAAAGAATTTGTGACGGTAAGAAATTTAGGAAAGGAATTTAGATTTTTAAATAAAGTTACCAGGGATAAAACAGATATGCCAGTATCTCACCAAATGAATAGCCTTTACCCCTTCTCCACCTCGCAGTAAGAGATGATGATACTCAAAGCACCAAAAGGGTTATGGCAATCAAGAATTTAAAAAGTGCAGTGAGCCTGTCTGGTGTGGCTCAGTGGTTGAGCGTCGATCCATACACCAAGAGGTTGCTGGTTCAATTCCCGGTCAGGGCACATGCCCAGGTTGTGGGCCCAATCCCCAGTGGGGGGCATGCAGGAGGCGGCCAATCAATGTTCTCTCTCATTGATGTTTCTTTTTTTTTTTTTCCCTTACCCAAGGACATTTTCCCATTTTTGTTCAGACAGAGTGGGAGAGAGAGAGAGAGAAACATCGATGTGAAAGCGACACATCAAGTGGCTGCCTCCCGCATGACCCCAACCAGGGCCAGAGACAATCGCAACCGAGGTATGTGCCCTTGACCTGAATTGAACCCGAGACTCATTGGTCCGTGGGCGGATGCTCTAACCACTTAGCAAACTGGCCAGGGCTCATAGATGTTTCTATCTCTCTCTCCTTCTAAAAAATCAATAAAAAATAAATAAAAAGTGCAGTGAGTGTATCTTAGCAAAATTATTACCTCATTCTCAGCACACTTTCTGTGAACGCTGAACTAATTCTTTTAGGCTGTTACCTTTTTTACCCATAAAGGAGCCCAATCCTAGCTCTGACTTATAAAAAAATAAAAACTAGATATGAGCTGGTACAGCCTCACCTTAGGTGTAGGTAAACATACTTAATGACAGGTAGAAAATACGAGGTAATTTCTCTGGTTGTAGTCACCTTCAAATAGAAATAAACATTTCTTCCAAGGCAACAAGTTCCTGATTGCCGATCTGCATCTTTGGCCTATGTTTTTAAAATCCTAGTGTCTGTTTTTTGTTATTTTCCTGCTTAAATATAGCATGAGCTTGAATATTGAACAGCTAGTTTACCTTTTCTATGGTAATAAAAAGATAAAACAGAAGAGTAAGAGTCACATTTATATTCCTCATGGAATCTGAGGCTTAGAAAGGTTAAATTTGAACCATCTAGATTTATGAACCAATCCGTTTCCTTCTCTCTGCTGAAGTTTCAAGAGCCACTCCATTTGACAAAAGAAGAGAAGTAATGGCCTCCCTTAACCGTAGTACAGGGAAGGAAATGAGGACGATGACAGGCCATCTGTAAGACGGTGATAATACTAGTGCTTGCTCATAGGCTCGGTGTGATGAGTAAATAAGAGCAATGCCTGATACAGCTTTAAGTGCTCAGTAGTATCATCGGGACGGTGAAGGCAGCTGGCTCAGAATGTTGAGGCAGAAAGCTGGGACAAGCCATTTTTGTACACCATACATTGTGTTTACCAGTATCTTAAGTAATTTGAGAAGTAATTCCTTGGAAAAGTGTCCAGCAAGCTACTAAGCTGTGTCTATTTATGTTAAACATTAACCAAAGACTTTCCTGACAATGTTCAACAACCTGTCCCTGCCATTTTGTTAAAATTTCCATGTATCATAGGGTAGAAGGGCACTCCGAGAAATTGAAGTTCCAGAAACTGTGAGCATTTTGGCAAACGTGGTTGTATCTTCTAGCCTTTGCACAGTAGCGTTTTTATGCTAATACGTCTGTGCTTCCTGAGGGCAAGAGTGTCTCAAGGCTCAAGTCATTTTTAAGTCAATAGTTATTAAGATCCCTGCATCAACTTATATGGTTTTATTGTATCAATTTCCCAAATACTACTTTAGGTCTGATACCTGCCTAATACCTGCCAATATCACAGAATAGTTGTGTAAGTTATTTTCATCCACAGTCAAAGGATATAAGGTACATCTGTGTGCACTTACAGTTTGCTGGGAACTGTGGAAAAGAAAGTGAAAAGGACACACGTCCTCTTTCCAGTTTGTAATCCTAGAATCAATGTGTGCAACTGTGCATATGATGTATGAATAAGTCATTGAACATGAAAGAGATTCATAAAGATACAAGGAAACAAACACTTATTGAATAACTTCTCTATGGTAACATTTATACTCAGCAGCTTTATAAAGGAGGTATATTGTGTCACAGTTTTACAGATGAGGTTACTAAGGCCCAGATCATTTAAGTAACTTGCCCAAAGTTATGCAACTGGTTGCACAGGTACCTGGGATAGGAGGCCAGATCCACCTGACTCCAGCCTACACACCAGTTCTGTCCCCTACACCATGCTGCCTGTTCATTTTATCTTTGAAAAAATGCAAGGGAAGGATATATTTTTTGTGGAATTATAGCTAAGAGGAAATAAAAAAATAAAACCAAAGAAAACCAATTTAAAGGTGAAAAACCACTCAGTGGAAATTACTAATCACAATATGTGCTGCCAGCTTGATAGATTCAGACATTGAAACACAAATCTCACGTGCATTGGACGCAACAGGTTCTTTGTGAGCCGGTGATTGGACTGGGCAGGGTAGGTGGGAAGGTTTTGGAACCTTGAGTCAGTTGAATATTGTGAACTCTTCTTCCCCTGAAGAATCCGAGGCAGTTGAAACCAAAATGGAGAACACACCCGCCTCCTCAGAATTGCAGAAGATGCAAGAGAAGCAGAAACTGATCAAAGAGCCAGACTCCGGGGTGCCTGTTGTTCTCCTTACAACCCTTCTGGTTATTCCGGTGGTTGTCCTGCTGGCCATTGCCATATTTATTCGGTGGAAAAAGTCAAGGGCCTTTGGAGGCAAGTAAAATGAGCCCCTTGAACTTGGAACCTACTTTTGAAAGAGTGTTTGGCCTTATTATTCTCAAAGTTCTGTTGTGATTTTTTTCAGTGGTGTGTGTGTGTGTGTGTGTGTGTGTGTGTGTGTGTGTATGTTCTCTGCCTTTTTTGGTGTTACTGTCTATGTTCCAACAATTGTCTATAGTTAGTATCACAGTAGAAAATATTTCTGGAGCCTCAGAAATTTGGATATTTGGATAGTTAGATTAAAATATAACCCTTAATATTGCCTTTTAACAACTGGCTTAAGCCCAATTAATGTCTCCATACTGTACAGATAAGTACAGTGTGGGTAAATTAGCTAAGGATCAGGAAGGAGGAAAGCCCTGCTGTTAGAAACAGGCCCAGTCCTCGAAACAGTGGGGTCAGTTATTTGGGAGCTGTATTTCTCCCCACCCACTGGTCCTGGCTCTCTGGCTCTTAGCTCCTTGACCTTGGGCAAGTTACTTAATCTCTCTAAGCTACAATTTCCTCATTTGTTAAAGTGGGATAAAAGACTCACTCAGGTTGTGTGAGGATTAAATGATATAATGTACATAAAGCTTTTATCTCAGTACCTGATACCTAGTAAGTGCTTATTATTAAGGAATAATCATTGGTAATAAAAGTCGTAAGAAGTCAAAAAAGATACTTATCTTAAACTTCAGTTTTCTCTGGAAACCAACTATTTCCATAACAAACCATTTGGTAGTTTTTAAACAGTCATAAATAGGCCATCAGTGAGCCTTCCCTGACCATACAAGGCAGGATCCAAACCTGGAGTCAGCATCTTATCAAATCATTATCACAGTACAGAACTCAGGTGCTGAGTTCCTTTTAGGACATCCAAACAAGTAAACAGTTGGACCTGGACTCTCACCCCTCAGGAGCACTCCCTTGGCTTGGTCCCCAGGTCCTAAGGCAAGAATCTACGGCTCCATCTGGGAAGGAATCCATGGACCAGGATGGGAGGCAGCATTTGATCCAGAGACAGCATCTGACTCTCTTTCAGGCCAAGGCAGCCATGGCAGGAGTTCAGTGCCCGTGGCAGAGCCCAAACACAGACAAGGCCACAGGACCAACAACCAGAGGATTCAATTTAATAGGTTGTGAAAGGGAATTTTTCTAGGACTTTCTTTTACTTTTCATCTGCAATCAATAAAGCTCTGCACAAATGCAGTTACCTCTTCCTCAAAAAGACTTCTGCTGAGCCCCTGTTATGGGTAGGGAACTTGGTAAGCAGGGGCAAAGGTAAATAAACTTCGTCATTGTCTTCATGGAGGTAGATGGTAGCTTCAGAAGAACAAGAATCTTGTAAGTTTACTTGTTGACTGATGTATCCCCAGGACAAGTATCAGTTCTGGTACTAGGAGTCCGACAAATAATTGTTGGAAGAATGACTGAAGAAATAAATGGAGCTCACAGACTAGATGGCACATTTTTTAAAAAGATAATACATAACACTGCTTATCAAGCGTGGTGAGCGCAGTGATCAAGACCAGGAGTGTCAGGAGCACCTGGGGACTGGGGGCAGGTAGCAGGATGTTGGTAAGCAACCCACACTGAACGAAGGAGCAGCTGGGGCGTCCAGAAAGTCTGGCCTCTCCTGTTTGCAGTTAAGCTCAGATGACATGGCGCTGTTACAGAATGCCGAGGCCACACAAGTGTGTTGGGAAGGCAGGGACCCAGGTCAAACCATATGAAGGTACTGTTATGCAATTATATTTTCTTTAGAAAAATTGCAGTTTTATGTGTTCAATCTGACACCTTTAATTCTAAAAGGAAATCAACCTCACATGTTTTCAACATTTGTTCTTGTTTGATCTTATCTAATCTGTGAGGGTTTTTAGTAACCCTCCTAGAGGGCCTCCCATGTATTCAGCATGCCCGAATTGCGTGTTAGCTCCACATCAGACACTAGGCTCGGGGTGCTGATCCCACTGAGGACTGTCCCTCACCCTTGTAGACCTTACAGTCCAGTATGTCGGCTCTCTAACAGTCTTATTAGATTCTTCCTCCCCTCTTACCTGTTTCCCTCCCCACCCACTGCGCTTCCGCTCCCTCCTCTGTTATCTGCTGCTAGCTTTCTCCGTGATGCTGCCTCCAGGCCTGGTTAGGGACTTCATAGGAGAGCCCGAGCCTCGTTTCCCTGAGGCAGCTATGAGGGGGTGGAAGCCAGGGCAGAGAGTGCAGGGGACACACAGCAAAGGAAAGATGGAGTCCAGCTGCACTTCGGCCTCCATGAGGAAAGCAAGTTGATCTTTCACAGACATGGGCAGCCCCCTGGGGAACATGCGGGTCACCTCGTATGATCGAAAAGACTCACGGTTTCAGGTCCTTTGCCTTCACTTAAGTCATACAAAGGGGAAATGCTGTACATGGATCCCACACTTTCTCAAGCAGGGCATGTGCTGTGCTTCAGAGAGAGACTGAAGCCTAAGATAAATTGTAATAATGGAAACTTGCAAATTTTTACAAATCACTGGTAATTTAATGTCCTAATAAAAATAAGTAATACTGATTGAGGACTTATTGTATGCTTACCAGGCACCATTCTAAGTACATTGCATGCAGTATCCCTCTAAACTCCACAGATAGTGTCATTGATCCCTCTTTTCTCAAAGGAGAAACTGGAGCTCAGGGAAGTAATTTGTTGAGATTGCACAGCCTGTAAAAGACACACGCAGGATCGAGCCCAGCTGTGGCCCTTGTGTGCGTCACAGTAATATATTACCTTTGTGTTTTCTTGGAACTGCATACAGGCCTGAGCCAGACATTGTTAGTCATTTATGAATTTCTGAATTTGTACTGAAATTTGAGCCCATAGATTGAGAAGGGTGATCGGGGCTCATTTTGAAATGTGCCATCTCTTTCTAGCAGATTCTGATCACAAGCTCGAGTCCAGTTCAGGAAGAATGCTGGGAAAACTTAGAGGTATGCCTGTGACCTTTCAGAATCCTTCACATTTGGTTCAAAGTCAACAAGCTCGTAGCTTTTAAAGAGCAAGGAGATAATTCGTATTTTCTCTCTGGAAATTAAACCCCTGTGTGCAGCTTAGCATCCCCCGGCATGCAATGTGCAACGCGAACTATAAACTGAACCCAAGTGTGTGGCGCTGGCGTAAATCTCCCGGTTTCGCTTTCCACCTTGCCATCCCACGTTATCTCGTTCTCTCCCCCTGCCTTTTATCTGACTTCATTTGTCTTCAGTGAATTTTCTGTCACTCCTGTGGGCAAGTCAGTGCTTGTCATCGTGAAGATGACCTTTTCTAAAGTCAGTGAAATGAAGAGCTGCTTGTGGGCTGCCAGTTCCCCAGAGCCTAGAAAGAGCAGGCGAAAAGTGAACCTGAAACAGCCCTGCAGAAACACATAGTCCTGGGGGGCTTTGTTTGGCCCTCCGGATCACAATAAATGGGTGGAGTAGTATCTTTCTGACTTCCTAGTATAAGTATCTGCCTGTCGATCTGTTTTTGTTTCTCCTGCTGATGTTGACCCTTTCCCTTCCCCAACTCCCAGCCTCACTGTTTGAGTTCAGGAAGAAACGGAATCATTTGAGTGGATTTCATCTCAATTCTGTGTTATTTGCTTTCCTCAGGGAAAGGAAGTGGAGGCTTAAACCTTGGTAATTTCTTTGCGAGCCGGAAAGGCTACAGTCGGAAAGGGTTTGACCGCCTGAGCACAGAGGGAAGTGACCAAGAGAAAGAGGAAGACGACGGGAGTGAATCAGAAGAGGAGTATTCCGCGCCTCTGCCCGCAGCCGCACCTTCCTCCTCCTGAAAACCCGGCTTTGATCAGGGGGATGAGACCCACCAAGAATGCCAGATTCCTTTCCCTTTAGCACGTTAGAGTTTTGTGTGTTTAATTGTAAACTGTACTAGTCTGTGTGGGACTGTACACATTTTATTCACTTCATTTTGGGTTAGTTGGCTTCTATTTCTAGTTGAGGAGTTTCCTAAAAGTTCATAACAGTGCCATTGTCTTTATATATGAACATAGAATAGAGAAACAGTCCTCTTCTTCCATCACACTACTAATTTATGATGGAAGGTTTGCTCATTTACATTTCTGAGACTATTCAGTTGGATGTAAATAACCCCATTCTCTGCTTGAACACGGTCTTTTCCCAGTAGCGCTTCCATTGCCAATGTTTCTTTGGTGCCTTTCCTGTTCAGCATTCTCAGCCTGATGACAAAGCTGCTAAATCTCCTTCTATTTTTTTAAAATCACTAGCATTATATTGCAACAAGGGAAAGAAAAAAGTCTCTATTTAAATTCTTTTTTTAAATTTTCTTCTTCAGTTGGTGTGTTTTTGGGATGTCTTATTTTTAGATGGTTACACTGTTAGAACACTATTTTCAGAATCTGAATGTAATTTGTGTAATAAAGTGTTTTCAGAGCATTAGTTGTCAGAGTGTACTTTGCAATTTTTGCATATTTCAGAGTTTTATATACGACTTTTGTATAAATTACACAAACCACAGATATAGTGAAACCGACTCAATGTCTTCAGCCAAAAAGAAATGTTGTATTGTATTAAGTAAAATTAAAAAGATATTTTGTTATGTAGCCAATATAAATTAAAAAGTAGCCTAAGAGTTTACACACATGTGTAAAACCAGGCTCTCTTTTAAAATGCAGAGTTTTTGCCTATTTATCAATCAGAAGGTAAATATTTGAATAAAAGGTGATCAGAGCTAACAGGAAAACTGCCTCAAATTACATATGCAAATGAATCCATCATTGTAGGTTACTAATAGTTTTCTTTTTAATGAAAAATCTTACTCAAATTCCCATGTATTCATATTAATATTCATCTTTACCATGAATGCAGATTAATTTTAAAAACATGTTTTTCATATTCCAATGCAAGTTAGTAAGAAGCTGGTAATTTTTCTTTTTAGAATCAGAGTCTAGTACTTTTTAATTCAGGCATCGTAGTAGTTGGGATAGTAGTGTTTTAATTGACTAGACCAGCGATTTTCAACCTTTTTCATCTCATGGCACACAAACTAATTATTGTGGCACACCAAAAAATACATTATATTTTTTGCCAATCTGACAAAAAAAATAGGTATAATTTTGATTCGTTCACACCAGACAGCTATTGTTGTGTGGGCTGTTGTCATTTTTTATTCGATAATCTAAGGAAAAAGGGGTCAGTGCCCCTGACTAAATAGTCAGGTATTGCATGTTTTAAAAATTCTTGGGGCACACCCACGACACACCAGTTGAAAATTGCTGGACTAGACTAATCATGAAAACAATGCAGGCTACTTTAGAAAAAAATATGTCTTCAGCTGTGTTTTATAGAACATCTAACTTAACATAGACTTATTTTCCTTCATAACTGATACCAAAGAGGATCTGATTAAAAGAATTGTCACTGCCCGTATGTTTACTTCACCTTCTTATTAAAATTTAACTTAGGCGCCCTCCCCAAGTAGAAACTTCACCTTTTTTTTTTTACTCTTGTGATCTTCCTTCTCAAAAGAAAAGTGCCACAAGTGCATTTGCTCTCTCTGACCACTCTTTCATGCCCCCTTCACCACATCGGTGGTAATTATGTGAATACTGATGGATTTCTAATTCTGTCACTTCGACGTCATTGGCTGGCATTCTTCTGTGAGTGACTGAGAGTCACGTACTGACTCTCACCCCAAGAGATATTGGCAGCATCTACTCAAGAGCATAAAATGCTCCCCTCGTGTTCTAACCAACATGTAACCAATATAACATGCTCCCCAAACTCATGGTACAAATATGGTCAAATAACCTTTATTTTCCCAGATAATTGCTCAAGTCTTTACCTCCCCCCCCACACACATTTATTTATTTGTTTTCAGATAGAGTGGGAGGAAGGGGGGAGAGAGAGAGAGAGAAACACTGATGTGAGAGAGACACACCGATTGGTTGCCTCCCGCACAACCCTGACCAGGGCCAGGGATGAACCACAACCCAGCATGTGCCCTTGACCGGAATCAAACCCATGACTCTTTGGTCTGAGGGCCAATGCTCTAACCGCTGAGTCAAACCGGCCAGGGCCAAGTCTTCACCTTTCTTATTGGCAGAAAGTAAATTACCAGCCTTTCAAAGGTAGGCTTCCCCCTCCTTTCCTTCTCTAGAATGGTCAGAAAGATTCCAGACCCCTAAAGGAGAACATGGGGCGTGGAATCAGCAGGTTTGCACACCACAGGGGCATATTCTAGTCCGACTCATCCACGCTGCAATTGTGCTTGTGCCTCATGATATCAATGTTGAAGATTGTTCTGGAGACCACTCCTAGGAAAGCTGTTGCTCCTCTGCTGCCCAGAAGGTGCCTCGATCCAGGTCGCCCTCCCAGAGCACGATAGTAGGCACTTGGGTCACACACACAGCCATCTTCTTGAGGGCTGACAGGCCCAGGAGTCCTGGGTCAGGGCTGATCCTCATATCTGTGCCTCATTGAACTGTCACCTGCCTCCCCTCCCTGTAATCCACACTAGAGATGAGGAGTGTCTCCTCTGAAACCCTCACAACTCAGAGTTGCATTAGCCTTTTTTTTTTTTTTTAATTGAGATTTAACCTCAATAAAATGTTAAGTGTAGAGTACAGTATTGTTATCTATAGGCACAATGTTGTACAGCAGAGCTCTAGAACTTACTCATCTCGCATAACTGAAACTTTATAGCTGTGGAACAGCAACTCCGCATTCCCCCCTCCCCCTTGGATAAGTGAAATCATACGGAATTTGTCCTGTGACTGGCCTACTTAGCATAATGTACTCCAGGTTCATTTATGTTGTCTTATATGGCAGGACTTCTTTCTTTTTTTAAGACTGAATAGTATTCCATTATATGTTTACAACACATTTTCTTTACCCCTTTATCAGTCAGTGGATATCTAGTTTTATTCCACTTCTTGACTATTATGAATAATCCATCAGCCTTCCTGACCAAAGACTGGGGCTGGCTGTTGGCCCTCCATCCCCTTCTGAGAGAGTCCCTGGTGAGTCCTAAGTGTTCCCTTCCAAGTTGCCCTAGCCAGGGAAGTTTCCGTCCATGATTCAAAGCTGATTGCTGACACCTGTTTGTCATTAATAAACACTTCTGAATATCTAACAAGCAAAAGACTCAAAGTCCTGGGGACGCAGTGCTGGAAGGCAATGTCCCAGCTTTACTGGGATTTGCATTCTAATGGTGTGTACATTTTTTCTTTTTCTTTTTTGTCTTATTAAAAAAGAGGAAAACAAATGTAATCCCTTACTGGGTACCCCATAACATACATTAATGGACTTTTTAAAATGATACTTAAAGGAATTGACTAGTCTAGTTATACTAATTCCAATTTCTCTTTACGTTGATTTAGTTTCTGGCATTTTGATTTTTTTAGTTTATTTCTCTTGTATTTTTATATGTCCCAGATGTCATACAATTCACAGAAATCTTTGAGCTTCATTCACATTTCTGGAGCATTGTTCTGAATCTAGTTTGGCCTCCATTAAAAAGGAAGTGCTCCTTTCTTTAAAAAAAAAAAAAAAAAAAAACACCCGCAATTCTCACATCTGTGATAAAGTATATCAAGTAATTTAATAAAAATTAAAAGGCAGAGTATTCATTCAACAGGCACTGAATGAGCTTCATGGGGTGCAAAATACACATATTTTTAAAAAGACAGAGTCTTGCCCTCCAGGGTTTGTAACCTAGCAAGGGAGCTAAAATCAGCCTGTAAATGATTGCAGTACGAGGCATAAGAGGAGCACATGCAAAACACTATCAAACTCTGATTGAAGAGCACTGAGTTCTCATAAAGAAGGTGATACTTGAGTAAGGCAGAATAGGGCTAAGGGACAAACTGGTCACATTAGGGGATTAGCAACAGGGCTTGAGCTGGGCAGGTTACAGGAGCAGTGGTAGATGGGCTGGTGAGCCGGGCTGGTGCAGCAAGAAGTGTTTTGAAACCATGGGGAGAAATTTGGATTTAACTGCATCTGATATACTTGATTTTATCATACACACACACACACACACACACACACACACACACACACACACAGGTTGGCAAGAGTAGGGTTACAGTTGTAATACAAATAAATAATACAATAATTAATTAAAAAATACAAGAATAAACTGTTTCACATACAACTATAAACCTACTTTTGCCTAGTAAAAGTTTTAAATTTTTACTTTTTCTATCGAAGAGGACAAAGAAAATAAATTTTTTTTTCCTAAATTTTTTTTTCTTTATTGATTTTAGAGAGAGAGGAAGGGAGAAGGAGAGATAGAAACATCGATGAGAGAGAACATCGATTGGCTGCCTCCTGCATGCCTCCCCATTGAGGATTGGCCCACAAACTGGGCTTGTGCCCTGACTGGGAATCGAACCGGCGACCTCTTGGTGCATGGGTCAACACTCAACCACTGAGCCACACCGGCTGGGCAAAATTATACTTTTAATATATGGACTAACTCTAAGTAGTCCAAATTATTAGGAAATGGGGTGTTCTTTATATCTATTGGATAAAAGTCCGTTAGCAGATTATTGATTTGCAAATATTTTATTTACCCCAGCATGTGGGTTATCTTTTGATTCCATCAACCTTGTTTTTCAAAGGGAAGTTTTTAATTTTTTTAATTAATTTACTTTTGTTACAGATGTTTCTCCTTTTTCCCCCATTGACACCCTCCTCCCCTCCCTCCCTGCCGCATCCCCAGTTTTGTTGTCCATGTCCATTGGTTATGAGTACATGCGTACAAGTTCTGTGGTTCATCGCTCCCCTCCCCCACCCCCTCTTCTGGCAATTGTCAGTCTGTACCCTACTTCCACGTCTCTGGGACTACCTGTTCCTCAGACTGTTATGTTCATTATATTCCAGAAATAAGTGAGATCATATGATACTTGTCTTTCTCTGCTTGGCTTGTTTCACTTAGGATAATAGTTTCCAGGTCCTCCTATGTTGTCTCAAAGGATAAGAGATCTTCTTTCTTACAGCTGCACAGTACTCCATTGTGTATATGTACCATGGCTTTTTTACCCATTCGTCTACTGATGGACACTTGGGCTGTTTCCAGATCTTAGCTATTGTAAATAGTGCTGCTATGAACATGGGGGTACATATATTCTTTCTGATTGGTGTTTCAGGCTTCTTAGGGTATATTCCTAGGAGTGGGATCACTGGGTCAAATGGTAATTCAATTTTTAATTTTTTGAGGTAACACCATAGTGTTTTCCATAGTGGCTGCACCAGTCTGCATTCCCACCAGCAGTGTACTAGAGTCCCCTTTTCTCCACACCCTCGCCAACACTTGTTTGATGCTTTGTTGATAGCAGCTATTCTGACAGGTGTGAGGTGATACCTCATTGTTGTTTTAATTTGCATCTCTCTGATGATTAGTGATGTTGAGCATTTCTTCATATGTCTCTTGGACATTTGTATGTCCTTTTTGGAGAGGTGTCTATTTAGTTCCTCTGCCCATTTTTTAATTGGGTTCTTTGTTTTCCTTTTGTTGAGATGTATGAGCACTCTATATATTTTGGAAATTAATCCCTTATCTGATATATCATTGGCAATTATGCTCTCCCATATAGAGGGTTGCCTTTCCACTTTGATGGTTGTTTCTTTTGCTGTGCAGAAGCTTTTGAGTTTGATGTAGTCCCATGTGTTCATTTTTTCCTTTGTTTCTGTTGCCTTAGGTGATATATCAGTGAAGATTCTGCTGTGTATGATGTCTGAAATTTTGTTGCCTACATTTTCTTCTAGGATTTTTATGGATTCACGAGTCACACTTAAGTCTTTTATCCATTTTGAGTTTATTCTTGTGTATGGTGTAAGCTGATGGTCTAGTTTCATTTTTTTGCATGTAGCTGTCTAATTTTCCCAACACCATTTATTAAAGAGGCTGTCTTTACTCCATTATATGCTCTTGCCACCTTTGTCAAATATTAATTGAGCATAATGTTTTGGGTCAATTTCTGTGTTCTCTGTTCTATTCCATTGATCTATGTGCCTGTTCTTGTGCCAGTACCAGGCTGTTTTGATTACAGTAGCTTTGTAGTATAACCTGATGTCCGGTATTGTGATCCCGCCTACTTTGTCCTTCTTTTTCAAGATTGCTGTGGCTATTCAGGGTCTTTTTTGGTTCCATATGAACTTCTGAAGTATTTGTTCTAGTTCTGTGAAATATGTCACTGGTATTTTGATGGGGATTGCGTTAAATCTATAGATTGCTTTGGGTAGTATGGACATTTTAATGATGTTAATTCTTCAATCCATGAACAAGGTATGTGCTTCCACTTTTTTATATCTTCCTCTATTTCTTTTTTCAATGTCCTGTAGTTTTCTGCAAATAGGTCCTTTACTTCTTTGGTTAAGTTTATTCCTAGGTATCTTAATTTTTTTGCCACAATGGTAAATGGGATTGTTTTTTTAGTTTCTCTTTCTGTGAGTTCATCATTGGTGTATAAGAATGCTGTCGATTTCTTGACGTTAATTTTGTATCCTGCTACTTTGCCAAATTCATTTATTTATTAAGTCTAGTAGATTTTTGATGGAGTCTTTAGGGTTTTCTATGTATAATATCATGTCATCTGCAAATAATGACAGTTTTACTTCCTCCTTTCCAATTTGGATCCCTTTTATTTTTTCTTCATGTCTAATTGCTGTGGCTAAGATTTCCAGGACTATGTTAAATAAGAGTGGTGAAAGTGGGCATCCTTGTCTTGTTCCTGTTCTTAAGGGAAATGCTTTTAGTTTTTGTCCATTGAGTATGATGTTGGCTATAGGTCTTTCATATATGGCCTTTATTATATCAAGATATGATCCCTCTATTCCCAAATTGCTGAGTGTTTTTATCAGAAATGGGTGTTGGATTTTGTCAAATGCTTTTTCAGTGTCTATTAATATGATCATATGGTTTTTATCTTTCATTTTGTTTATGTGATGTATCACATTTATTGATTTGCGAATATTGTACCAGCCTTGCATCCCTGGGATGAATCCCACTTGGTCATGGTGAATAATTTTTTTGATGTATTGCTGGATCCGATTTGCTAGTATTTTGTTCAGGATTTTGGCATCTATGTTCATCAGGGATATTGGCCTGTAGTTTTCTTTCTTTGTAGTGTCTTTTTCTGGTTTTGGAATTAGAATTATGCTGGCTCCATAAAAGGAGTTTGAAAGTCTTCTTCTTGAATTTTTTGGAATAGTTTGAGGAGAGTGGGTGTTAGTTCTTCTTTGAATGTTCGGTAAAACTCCCCCGTGAAGCCGTCAGGGCCTGGGCTTTTGTTTGCTGGGAGGGTCTTGATTACATCTTCAATTTCCTTCGTTCTTATTGGCCTGTTCAAGTTTTCTATCTCTTCCCGATTCAGTTTTGGGAGACTATGTGTTTCTAGAAATGTGTCCATTTCGCTTAGATTGTCGAATTTGTTGCCATATAAATGTTCATAATATCTGTTAACGATCCTTTGTATTTCTGTGGTGTCAGTTGTTAGTTCTCCTCTTTCATTTCTGATTTTGTGTATTTGGGTTCTCTCTCTTTGTTTCTTGGTGAGTCTAGCTAAGGGTCCATCAATCTTGTTTATCTTTTCAAAAAACCAGCTCTTTGTTTCATTGATCCTTTGAATTGTTTTTTGGTCTCCATGTTGTTTATTTCTGCTCTGATCTTTACTATTTCCTTCCTTCTACTTGCTCTAGGGTTTTCTTTTTGTTTGCTTTCTAGTTCTTTAAGTTGTGAGGTTAGGTAGTCAATTAGAAATTTTTCTTGTTTCTTGAGGTAGGCCTGTAGTGCTATGAACTTCGCTCTCAGAACTGCTTTCGCTGCATCCCATAGATTTTGTGTTGTTGTGTGTTCATTTTCATTGGTTTCCAGGAAGTTTTTAAATTCTTCCTTGATCTCCATGGTAACCCATTCATTGTTCAGTAACATGCTATTTAGCCTCCATGTGTTCAAATGTCTTTGCATGTTCTTGTTGCAATTGATTTCTAGTTTCATGCCATTGTGATCTGAAAAGATGCTTGATATGATTTCAATCTTCTTGAGCTTGTAGAGACTTAGTTTGTGCCCTAACATATGGTCTATCTTTGAGAATGTCCCATGTGCACTTGAGAAGAATGTGAATTCTGCAGTTTTGTGGTGTAATTCTCTGTATATATCTATTAAATCCATTTGATCTAGTGCTTCATTTAGAATTTCTGTTTCCTTGTTAATTTTTTGTCTAGATGATCTATCCAGTGATGTCAGTGGGGTGTTGAAGTCTCCTGCTATGACTGTATTGCTGTTGATTTCTCCTTTGAAGTCCTCCAGAAGATTTTCAATATGTTTTGGTGCTCCTATACTAGGTGCATATATGTTTACCAAGGTTATATCTTCCTGTTGGATAGACCCTTTCAATATTATGTAGTGGCCTTCTTTGTCTCTAGTTATGGTCTTCAATTTGAAATCTAATTTATCAGATATGAGTATTGCTACCCCAGCTTTTTTTTCCTGTCCGTTTGCTTGGAATATTTTTTTCCATCCCTTTACTTTCAACCTATGTGAGTCTTTTGTTGTTAGGTGGGTCTCTTGCAGACAACATCTATGTGAATCACGCTTTCTTATCCAGTTAGCTACTCTGTGTCTTTTTATCGGAGCATTCAATCTATTTACATTTTAGGTGATTATTGATATGTACTTATTTATTGCCATTTTTGTTCAGTGTGGTTCTATTTTTCTTCCTATTTCTTCTACTAATTACAGCAGTCCTTTTAAGATTTCTTGCAGTGCTGGTTTGGTGCTAATATATTCCCTTAGCCTTTTTTTTTTTTTTTTGTCTGGGAAGCTCTTTATTTGACCTTCTATTTTGAATGGTAGCCTTGCTGGATAGAGTAGTCTTGGCTTCAGATCCTTGGTTTTCATGACCTTGATTACTTCATGCCATTCCCTTCTGGTCTGTAGTGTTTCTGTTGAGAAGTCAGCTGATAGGCTTATGGGGGTTCCTTTGTAGGTAACCTGTTGCTTATCTCTTGCTGCCTTTAGGATTCTCTCTGTCTTTAATTTCTGGCATTTTAATTTCTTGACACATTATTATGTGTCTTGGTGTGGGCCTGTTTGGGTTCTTCTTACTTGGGGCTCTCTGTGCTTCTTGAACTTGAATGCCTTCTTCCTTCACCAGGTTAGAAAAGTTTTCTGTCACTATTTCTTCAAATATATTCCCTAACCCTTGCTCATTTTCTTCTTCTTCGGGGATTCCTATGATGAGAATATTATTATGTTTCCAGTTGTCCCACAGTTCTCTTAAGCTATCTTCCTGTTTTTTAATTTTTTTTTCCTTTTGGTTTTCTGATTGATTGATTTTTTTCTACTCTGTCTTCTAATTCACTGATCCGGTCCTCTGCTTCCTCTACTCTGCTGGTCAGTCCTTCCAATGTGTTCTTTATTTCTGCTATGTCATTCTTCATTTCCACTTGGTTGGTTTTCAGTGTTTCTATATCTTTACTCATGGTGTTGATGTCCTTACTCATGCTGTTTAGTTTCCTCAAGATCATGGCTCTGAACTCTACCACTGATAATTTGCTTAATTGCATTTCATTTATTTCATCTTCGGTAGAGTTATCTTGTTCTTTCATTTGGGATCTGTTTCTTTGTTTCACCATTTTTGCTATCTCAGTGGGTTTTGGAGCCTGCCAAATTTTCCTTGTGAGTGTTGGTGTTCTGCTATTTGTGGCTCCCTCTACTGGGTTTGGATGAGCGTGGAGGGCCCTCCTTAAACACCACTGTCAAGTCTCACTTTCCTAGGTAGATTTGCAAGCTCAGGAAAGGTTCAGTTATGCTCTTGCTTTTTGCCTGGAGGCTATTAGCCTCAGTTACTTGAAAAGCCTTGGGATCTCAGTTGAATGAGAAACTCCCTCAGGTGTTTATAGTGTAAGAGGATTTCCCGAGGGTGGGGCCGAAGCTGGTTGTTAATGAGCCTCAATTTGCATTTCTTTGCCTCACCTGGGAATCTCCGAGGGAGGGGCTGCCACAGCTCCGGGAAGGCGCAAACTTGGCTGCTGTTCTTTGTAACTGGGAAGGAGCAGGCTGGCCACCACTATCCTTTGTGGCCGCAGCTCAGCACAAACTCTGAGCACCCTCCAAATCCCAGGTGTCCTCACAGAGTTCCAGTCCAGTCTGCCCTCCCTCTGCCGGAGCCCCAGGTGAGTGGCTGTAGCTATTTAGCGCTCTGTCCCGGCCCTCTGCGCTGTGGAGCAGCTTGGGCTCTCAACCCCGAGGGCGGGCACCACCGCTGCTCCCAGCTAAGGCCGCTGCTGTCCGTGGGCTCCCAGCCCACCACCCTCACATGGCTCCGCAGATCCTACCAGACTCATTCAGTGTCCCTGGTTGTATGGTCCTCTCCCGCTCCTTTTCTGTTGCTTTTTCCCGATGATTTGTCTTTATTTTAGTTGTAATTCCCGTTTGGTCCTGGGAAATCGTCTGTGTAGCTTCCATTCACTCCACTGCCATTTTCTCCTCTGGGAAGTTTTTAATTTTTGATGAAGTCAAAATTTATTATATTTACCAATGGTCATAAGATTCACAGAAATCTTTAGAATTTCAGTAGGGCTCTGAACTTTGTTTCAATTTAGAAAAGAGGAGTGAACACCAAGCAGAGTTCATTCCCCAGAAGCCTGCTTACCTCTTCAGCCTCGTTTCACCCCTGCCACTCCTACCCTCAACCCCAACTCCCCCGCATCTGCACTCCAAGAAGAACCCATGTTAAATTTCTTTCTGAAATGGCCATGCCCTTACTGCCCTCCCAGCTTCTAGACATTTTTCCAGTGGCCTAGACAGACTTCCCCAATCAAAATGCTAATCTCATTGAGTTATATTTGTGTAAAATGAGAGAGAGAGAGAGATTTATTGGCTCACTGACTCATAAAAACTCTAGAGTACACCCTGACAGGTTTGGCTTAGTGGTTAAGGACGTTGGCCCATGGACCAAAGAGTCGCGGGTTCGATTCCAGTCAAGGGCACGTACTCGGTTGTGGTTTGGTCCGGGCCCTGGTTGGGGTCGTGTGGGAGGCAACCACTCCATGTGTGTCTCTCTCACATTGATGTTTCTCTCTCTCCCTCCCTCCCACTCTATCTGAAGATAAATGGAAAAATATCCTCGAGTGAAGATTAAAAAAAAAAAATTCTAGAGTGAGAGTATCTAGGGACACAATATATGCCAGGGCTCGCGCTCTCACTTGCTCTCTCTCTGTCTCCCAAAAGCTATTTTCCTCCATGTTGGTTTCATTCTCTAAAATGTTTTTCCTATGTGATATGAAAGATGTCTCTGGTAGGTGTCTGCAAATTTGATACTCCCCTACTCCTCCACATATCTACATTAAATCCCCCAAAGGATTCAGAAACACAAGAACAACAGCGTTTTCTTTTTCAGAAATGACAATGGATTTGCAAAGATTTATCCACTAGTTCATCTTGCAGTTAGTTCACTCTTTCAGGAGTGAGGAAAGTTTTCCTTGAACCCTCTAAGAAAATTTTCCCTCACATGCATCAATTTTCTGAGCTACTCCTTAGCAAAGGGAATGGGATTATTTTAGACCACTCAGGCCCATGCTTGAAGCTTGGGTGGGATTAATTTTCCCTAAATTCCGTGACTCCACAATAGAAGTACTAGACTCGTAGACAAAATTCAGATAAGAAGGAAAGATAGAAGAAAATAGTTGCTGAGTAGGCAACCAGCAATCCACTGCAGGCTGGCCGCAGTCCCTGTTCAGAGACTAAAATTCATTTATCAGTAGATACCTGCTAGGCTCCCAAACCTCAAATAGCTCACAATCTAGAGGGGAAAGACAGCATAAATCCACTGTGTTATGTTCAGCGGTGGAAGCAGAGCCAGGCACCTGACAAAGCCTGGAGTGAGGGGTCATAGAAGGTAAATGTTGAAGAAGGCATTCGAGAGAAGAAATTAAAATAGAAGTTGTTGGCATGGGAAATTCTCTTTGCATAGTTCTCTAACAGTTAGCTTTTGAATAACCTCAACTTCTTTCTAAAAACCAAGTATTGCATAGTTTTCTCAGTATGTTGTTGATACTCTTCCAATAAGAATATAATTCCAGAGTAACAACAAGAATCTAATAAAAGTTCCAAAAAGCAAAGTTTCTGCGTGATTGTTGAAAGTATGCTCTGAAACAGAGGCTGAATATACTGCATGAGTTCCCGAGTTACTGGGCTGAAAAAAGCCTGAATTCCAGATCAAAGCTTAGAAGACATTGTGTCACTGTCACATTTGTATATGTAAATATTTAAACTCTTTATTTTCCTTAAAATACTGTTTCATTATTCAGATAGATTAGAGTAGATATGTGCATTATAAGTAAATAAATAGATGATAGATCAACAGATGATTGACTGGTTAGACAGACTGACGGTCATAGCAGGAAGGAGTGAAGAGAGAAGGAGGGAAGGAGAGAGGAAAGAGACATCCGCACACATGGATTCCTCAGAGTTCTGCAGTGTAGTTATTACCAGTGCAGTGAATGGCTGACATCTGGTGGTGAAACTCAGTAAAAAATTTGCATGGATTTGTGCCCTTATAAAAGAGGTGCTGTTCAGTGAATGATGGCTCTGTTTCCAAGAATAATAATTTTAAAAGCTTCTAGTCATGCAGTTTTTATGTCTACATCATGCCAAGCATCCAGACACTTGAAAATATCTGGAATGTCAAGTGTCACACAGATACTAACAGTATCCATGTCCTCTTTGCTGGCAGTCACTATTTTCTGACCAGAAACCAAAATATATTAAATTGTTTAGCTGTGTGTGTTTTTTAAAATGTTTTTATTGATTTTTTAGAGAGAAAGGAAGAGAGAGAGAGAGAGATTAAAAACATCGATGTGAGAAAGATACATCAATCTGCCGTTTCCTGCATGCCCCCCACTGGGGTCAAGCCCACAACCGGGACATGTGCCCTGACTGGGAATCGAACTGGGACCTCTCAGTCCATGGGACGATGCTCAATCCACTTTTTT
The DNA here is from genome assembly GCA_030848825.1 of Tadarida brasiliensis. NCBI lineage: Eukaryota > Metazoa > Chordata > Mammalia > Chiroptera > Molossidae > Tadarida > Tadarida brasiliensis. The sequence continues at coordinate 85,953,430 of CM061258.1, read as the reverse complement.
TACATGAGCATTTATATAACATATATAATGATATTCAAAATCATTTACATATTTTGTTAATCTAGTGCCATTTTAATAAATAAGGGAGAATTAAAATTAAGTTCAGCTTTTTAAAAAGGAAAGAAAGTAAAGAAGAGTTGGGTGAGTACTGCTGGACTGAGAGGAGGAGGGAGCTCGGTGAGAGCCCAGCAGGAACCACCAAGTGCAGGTGCATCTCTGTCCACGTGGGACAGGTGGGTATCCTGACTGTCATGCCTGCTGGGAATTGTATGGTCTTGAACATGGAAATCAGCTTGATGATCAAATGCCAAGAGATAAAACCATCGACAGTGAGATGACTGGTTCAACACGTTCTTCAGCAAGCCTGGGGTTGCGAGCATGTACCCAGAGCAGTGTTTGTGGACGTGGAGCCCCAGGGTCAATCAAGTGCACACAGGGACCTACGGTCAGCTCTTCCACCGGAGCAGATGATCACTGGGGAGAAAGACACAGCCAAGAACAATACCAGAGGCCAGTATACCATTGGCAAGGAGATCACTGACCAGGTCCTGGCCGGGTCCACTCTGTGCATGGGGCCTTGGGAGCAGCACTGGCTCTGGGGTTGTGTCTCTGCTCACGGAGCTGCTCTCAGTGGACCACAGCAAGAAGTCCAAGCTCAGATTTGTCATTTACCCAGCCCCCCAGGTTTCCACAGCCACAGCATTGCCCTACAACTCCACCCTGACCACTCACATGACCCTAGAACATTCTGGCTGTACCTTCATGGTGACACTGAAGCAATCTACGACACGTCAGCACTACCTGGATCTCGAATGACCCACATACACCAACTCAGTCGTCTAACTGGGCAGACTGAGTCTACCACCACCACCTCCAGGTGATTCAACGGGACCCAGAAGTAGACTTGATGGAATTCCAGACCAATCTGGTCCCTAGCCCCACATCCACTACGCCCTGGCCACCTAGGAACAGCTGTCCGTGCCGAGATCAATGCCTGCTTCAAACTCACCATCCAGAGGGTGGAGTATGAGCTTCACCATGGCAAGTACATGGCCTTCTGCATGTGGTACAGGAGGGACATGGTCCCAAAAGACATCAATGCAGTCATTGCCACCACCGAGACCAAGCACACCATCAAGTTTGTAGATTGGCTCCTGACTGGATCTAAGCCCCCACCACTGTCCCTGAGGGAGACCTGGCTAAGGTGCAGAGGGTCATGTGTGTGCTGAGCAATGCCACTGCCATCGCCAAGGCCTGGGCCCACCTGGACCATTGCAGTTTGATTTCACAAACGCCAAGCAAGCACTGAGTTCTCCGAGGCCCGGAGGACCTAGCAGCTCTGGAGAAAGATTACGAGGGGTTGGCATGGGTGCGGAGGACACAGGCGAAAGATGGTGAAGGATACTAAATAGGAGCATGTGACTGGCAGGTGCTCCTGTCCTCTTTCACTCTCTCCTGACACCCCTCAGCAGAGTTGGTTTCAAGTTGTTTACATTAAACTTTCTATATTAAGTGATTAAAATCATAGCTCTGTGAATACAAAAATGTTAATTTTTCACCTTACATGAATGAATTTTATATAGTATGTGAATTATGTCTCAATAAAACTCTTAAGAAAAACAATTATCTTCAAGCCAGGTAAACCGCTGACCATCCCCAAAGCCTGAAAACTCCCAGTCACAGCTGGGTCCTGTAGAAATGCATTCATGGCTTCCAAAACTGGGTCATGGCTTCTTCACACACTGAATCAGTCCATTCCCAAGGGCCTCGCTAAGCAATGCCCCAGGTTCATGCTGTGAAACACACTGCAGATGGTCTCCTTAAGCCAGCTCTACTCCCTCCCGCAAGGTTCCGTGCAACACTGCCTTCCTCACCCAGGCAGAGACCATAGATACGGGAAAATCGTTGTTGTGTGTGGAAGTCTATGTCCCACAGCAGAGTCTCCCTGCCTGGTGGTGTCCTCTCGTCTTGGATAAACCCCGACTCCACCATCGGGTGATCTACTCCCTACTTCAGCTTCCTCAGTAAAGGAGCCTCAGCCTTTGAGACTCAAAACCTAAGGGACAGAAGGTCCCCCAGAGGGGAGATGTGAAGCTAGCTATGGGAGGAGTTGAATTTGTGTGAGGGGAGAACAAGAAACATCCAGCTTTCTGCTGCTTTGCTGCCTTCAGTGACCCGTCTTCCCCACTTACACGTGACCTTCCAGTCATTCATCATCGTTGGAATCAAACTCTTTACCACTGGAGCCAAACACAGCTTCCTCCTCTGCGAGAACTGACGTGGCACGTGCTCCAGCAAAGCCCTGCATCCCAGTGACCTAGATGACTTAGGTATTTTAGCAAAATTACGTACAATGCTAAGACTTTCAGGTTTTACTGTTCACTGACAGGAATTCAAAGAAAGTTTATAACTAAAGGTTAATAACTTCAAGTTTGTGAGGTGGAATCAAAAAAAAGATGTTCCAAAGAATTTCCAACTCTTATTCTAGAAAAAAGAACTTCTTCTCTTGTCAGTTTTCAAATTGCAAATTGAGGTTAAAATAGGAAAGTGATATTGGAACAACCTCAGAAATTCTATATAAATTACATTGGATTGTGAATTCCTTAGCAAAGCCAAAGTACTATGTGATTGCAAAATAATGTTACTTACTAATGTTTGCCTCATTCAGTTTCCACTGACAAATGAGAATGAGTCTTGAGAACTTGCCTGCATTATTTGTAGTCCCTTAAATGTGGTGTTAGCATCCGCTATATCCATCAAAAAGGGGAAAGAGGCTGAACGCTCGGCTGCCATCACTCATAAAGCTAGGGAGCTTGCTTCAGCATCTGCTCGCTCTGCCAGGTAATATAAATAATGCCCTAGATTATGTTTAATCAATCACCAGATGCTCTGCACCGCTGCCTCAGCAATGATGAACAAGAAGTGTGGCAGGTCAACGGCAAGTGTAGATCTCTGCAGCAAAGAGAATGCCTTGGCCGCTCCAAAGGGAAACATACTAATTCAAGTTTCATTTTGGAGAGTCTGAACTGTGCATCAGTGAATGCTGAATTCCCACCTCCTGAACTCCAGACTCTTATATCCAAATGTCTACTCAACAGATCCACCCGGATGTATAAAAAGTATCTCAAAATCAACATGTTCAAAACTGAACTGTTCTTCAAACCTGCTCCTCCTAGTCTTCATCTCAGTTAGCATCAATTCCATCCTTCTAGTTATGTAAGCCTAAAAAGTTTAGTCATCATAGACTTTTCTCTTCTTCTAAACTCCTACATCCAATGTCAGCAAATTCTGTTTATCTAGCTTCAAAATGTAACAGGTATGAACCCTATCTCACATCTCCATTGCTGCCAATGCCATCATCATCTAGCACCTGAGTTACTGCAACCACCTCCTAACTAGTGCTTCACTGCTCTTTTCCAATCCACTCACTCCAGCTTCCAGACTGATCATCACAATTTTCACAGTGTTTGTCACAGTTCTGATCTGTTATGGCTCTGAGAGGCTGCATTCCTCTATGGCTACAAATACTGATGGTTAAACCCTCTTCCATAACCCATCTCTCACTGGGCATTTCCTCTCCTTGTCCCTTTAGGCCTAGAGATTTCTGGCTGTTGCTGGTCACCAAATGTTCTACCATCCCTTGTGGGTTCCATTGATCCTTCTTTAAATAGTTCCTCATATTATCTTCAGTTAAAACCATTTTAGGTGTTTCATCTCTTTCTTACCAATTCTCTCAGAAATGCAGCCATTGATTGTATGAATTGTTTGGGGTTTTTTTTAAAACATGAAACCAACCTTGCATTTTTGAAATCCACTCAATTTAACTGCAACACATATTGTTATAGGTCATTGGATTCAGTTTCATTTCAGGTCTATGTATTTGTGTTCATGAGAGAATGACCTGTTATTTTCCTTTCTTATTCTGTCCTTTTCAGATTTTTATATCAAGATCCTATCACTCTCATGGCAAGATTTAAGAGTGTTCCTTCAGTTCCTACATTCTGAAAAATTTATGTAAGATTTCAATTATGTATTCTTTAAATTTTATTGTTTGGTAAAATCATGTGGCTTATTTCTTTTTGAACCACTTTTGCAGTTTAAATTTCTCCAAAATTTATCCTTTTTTTTAGTTTCAAATTCACTGGAAAAAGTTGTAATATCCCTTTTAAACATCCTCATTATACATGGTTCTGACTCTTACATCACAACATTGTTTATTTATAAATTCTCTAGGTTATTTTTTTAATTAGGCTTACTAGATTTGTTTCTATTAGTACTTTCAAAGAGCAATGTTTGGCTAAGTTATTCCTCACATTATGTATATTTTCTATTTCATTAATTTTTATTATCTTCTTGATTTTAAACCTTCTGTTTTCTTTGTTTATTCACCTGTTCTTTTTATACCACATTAAATTGGATGCTTAGATTATTACTTTTTGACTATGTTTTCCAATATAAGGCCCCGTCCTTTTTAGATCTCTAATAAAATACTGTTACAACTTTCTACACAGTCCAAAAATAAGTGGAACAGAACACTTTTCCTTTTCAAGGCTTAAGGTAGGGATCCCAACAAAATGTCTGTGCAAAGACTATAAATGGGATTTTAAGATTGGATGTAAGTAAATAAATACATTAAGAACTGCTTGTTACTATTTCACCACCCTCCTGGAATGTAAACTTTAGGAGGGCAGGGACTTTTGTTTCTCATTGATATAACCTCAGTGCCAGAACAGTACCTGGAACATGGTAAGCATTTAATACATATCTTTTTTGAGTCCATTAAATGAATCCCGCAGCTAAACATGTAGTAAGTTTTCTTTTTTATAAATCTTGGTGAGTTAATTTTTTTAGATAGCAGTATTAGAAAATTTCACACTTGAAAGGTTAATCGTGATACTTTAAAACTTTTCAAACCAGGCAATTATTCTCATTCAGAATATATTTTTCCTTCATTTTAGCTCAGCATCTCCATTTCCTTTTACATCATGTTAAATGTTAAGTGTTCATAGAAATACCACAAGGTGGCATACAGAACCTCACAAAAACATTTCTGGATTTTTTGGGTCAAAATTTTACTATATACTCATCCTAAAGAAAACCTTAAATTCAAGCAAGAGGGACCTTATTCTGGATCCTTTGCTTGAGGGCTAGGTTCCTCCCTGCTGGAGTTTATGTCCTTCCCTGTAGGGTGAAACCACGGGGCCTAGAGACATAACCCTCCTCCCCTGGAGAGCTTTTCTGGTCTGTTCCAGGAGGGTGGATAGACAGGTGGAGAACACATTCCAAGGCCTGGGCTGGTCAAGGGGCATTTAGAAGCTTAGGAAGGCATATTTGTCCAGGTAGGAACAATTTATTAGCTGGATTTATAACTTCTAAATATTTAGGTGTATGGTATGTGGACCTCTATTTTCACTCCTGATGGGGCCCCGCAAACATTAGAGACAAGACTATGTGTGTGTATAATTTGTATGCATTGCTTACTTAAAATCTGTATTTGGGATTTCTACATTAGAATCCTGGGATTTCAGCAATAAAATTAGCATTTTATTTGAATAGCTTGTATTAGCTACTTATCAGGAAAAATAACTTTCATTATAAATGGCCTATAATAAAATTTGCAGTGTACAAATTCATTGAATGTTAGTACTTTCAGAGTTAGGCAGCCATCACCATTAACTTTAGAATACTGTCATGACCATTAGCAGTGTGTGACTAGGTTTGAGCACTGTAATGTGAGTAGGAAGGATGTGCATAACTTCACAGCAAAGCTTTGCAAAGCTAGTGTGTCGTACATGGCTTACATGGTCTATATTCCTTACCAGACAATAAGTCCCTTATGAGGACAAGACACATCCTGACTCATCTTTTAATTTTTCCACAGTATTCTTCAAAGTGCTTTATAACAAATATTTGTTGTATAAAGTTATAAACATCATAGAAATTATAGCTTAAAATCTTTGATATTGGTTATTTTATCATTATTATTTACTTCTTTAAGATTGCAGAAAAAAATCTTATTAATGAGTGATTTTGGCTTTAAAATATATTATGAAATGGAAAAATGTTTTCAAACCAATATATAGTTTCAGATCCTAATCCTGAGTCTAACAAGGTGAAATTACCAATATCCTTCCTGTAAAGAGCCCATTAAATAAGTATTTTCCTACAATATTATTTTTAGAAGTTCCAATGACACAGAAATTTCACTTAATTCATTGTTATGATTGAATAAATATTTATTAATCCCATTTTAGGTAGTTCAAATATTTTTTAAAGAAGAAATATTTTTTAAAATTAAAACTGAAAACATGGTACAGTACCAGATCTGAGAGTTTTGAGCTGACATTTACTTTACTTCCTAAGAAACAAGCATTCTTTGCCTGTTCCCGTTTTAGAAGAAAAAGTGAATTCTATATATGATGTGCTTCCTTTGTCTTTATGTGTACGTACTGACATCCAAACAGTACAACTTTAGATCAATAAATAGGTATAAAATAAACAGAATTTAGTCTTTAAGAGTGTGTCCAGACACTCCTCCTATACAACCTTTTTCGATGGAAAAAATACCAATTTTCAAGGAGTTATATATTTTAAACAAGCACTGTAACTGAATTTTGGTATTTATTAACTTAAGTACTCAAGGACTTGGTTTGAGGAGTCCAACAGACTGAATGTCTGCTTTTCAAGATTACTATTATCTTCTATCAATGAAGAGATTTTGGCATCTCTATATTCTAATAGTTCACCATCCTTGCTTGACGTCAGTAATTCATTATCAACTACACCAATAGTTGCGTCTTCCACCAGAATACTTGCTTGGTATGCTCCAACTGGAATTTCAGGCAAGCCAATGTAGTCATGATCTGCCACTACTGAACCTTGTAAGAGGTAAAGACTGTCTGAAAGAAGAAAAAATGTAAGTTGCCTTTTAGAATTATAATTAAACATGATTTCAAATTAAACAATGATAAATGAGGAAAATCCCAAATAATAAAAATTAATTAGCACGATGAGTTCTCCTACCTACTAAATAAATAAACATTTCAAAGAATGAATAAAATGATATGTAAACTTGAGAGTTATATATATAGAATTCAGGAAAGACCAAGGATTTAAAAAGAGCCAATTTTTTCTGTTCCCTTGACTTGCCTTCAGTAGATATGGGCAAGAGGGTGGAAGGGGCCGGGGATTATGGTATAGGTTAAAACACGTTATAAAACTATATTTTTGACGTTCACTATATCTTTAATATACTTTTGCAAAACATTTCTGGGTGAATTATGGGGTCTTGAAAGATATTTTAAAAAGTAAAATTGTTAAATCCCTACATTTATAACTTTGAATAATTCTCTAATCTTTATAGAACCCATATTAGGAGAATAATATCAAATTTTTATACTATGAAGTTATAAGCAAAAATAAAGTTCCTAGAATCAAGCTTACATGATTGGACTGTATAAGTAGACAGGCTGCAATGCAATAACTAGCATAAAAAGCTTAGCTTAAGTCTAATTTAATACCAAAATGCTCATGAACTTTTAAGGTTTTGCTGAATCTATACTGAAATACTGACAAGACATTTTTCTTGTATGCATTTCTACTTTGAGCAAATATGTCATCTCTATAAAAAAAAATACTTAAAATGAATGTTAAACTGATGGCAAAGCAGTAACATCCTTACAAATAAAGGATAACGTATATAAAAGGATTCCTCCCTACCCGATATTTTAATTAATTACAAGAAACGCTTCCACCATGGCTGATTAACCTCCTGATCCCTGCCTTCTCTTTCTGTATTTTCTCCCCAAACATTAACAGATTCTCTTGAAGATTTCAATAGCTTCAAGAGTCCTCAAATTTTAAGTTTAAGAAATAGCAAAAGGAAGATTAATTACCCATTTAGATTAGAGATCAATGAAAGTTTCTCAGAGGAGATAAAGTTGCTAATATAGCCTGGAACACAATTCCACTCTACCCATCCTCACATTAATGTATGAAAAGCTTACTGAGCATATTCCAATTACAGAGGTATACACATTAAGAACTTTCAATCTACAAACTTCAATAGATCAAACAAAGCTGTCTTCTACCAACAGATGGCATAAGTGGTCTTGGGTTTGTGTGGACATTTAGTTTTGCTCAGTTAGTTCTTCATTAGTCAAAGTGTACTCGGTATTTTAATTTTGAGGTCTTCCAAGTTTAATTCCACCAATTCTTAATATAAATGCAGTAATTAGATTCATGATGCTGTTATAAAGATATACATATTTATGATGGAAAAAGTATGGATAACTGAAGGTGGTAAGAAAAGACTTTTGTATGTTAGTATGGGATGAATTGCTGAATAAAGAAACAATTCTGAAAGGTAAAAAGTAAACTGTGCAACTCATAAGAACTTTGTCCAATAGCAGCAGGAAAGAAAAGGATCAATGAAATTGAAACATTTTTTAGATTTTGCTACTAGAAGTTCAACATCAGAACTTAAAAAAGTTAGGTATAGTACAAGGGTTGCTGATAAAATTCTTCTAGTAAGCCATAAAGAATTCCATAGGTTCAAGGCCTGCACTATGTTGCAAAGTATCAGTGACAGCAGATACCACAGTATTTAAGGTATTTCCAAAAATCCTTGTAGACAGCTTTGATGAAGGAAGTTTTCTGTCTCAAAAACTTTTTTCCACACAGATAAAACAGGTCTATTTAGAACAAGATGTCCAGTAAACATGTTATCAACAGGGAAAATATGCATAGATGTAGAGCTCATAAAAGTTACCACTTTGATTTGCTAGAAATAGTTACATTAGTCCTAAAAACAAATGTACTTTACAAAACTCATTTATTTGTCAGAAGAGAGGTTCTATATATATATATATGTGATACACACACACACACACACACACACACACACACACTTTTTCTTTTAAATATGTGATAAACTTTAAAGTACCTTATTGTAATAAGGGTTGTATTCAGCAAATTCTACATAAATCACTTTATATGCAATAGAAAACTACTCTGGAGATTTCAAGCCTTGTTTGTGTAGGAAAAAATAAACAATATTCTCATTCATTCAGAAAGGTCAAATATGTTTCAACTCCTACGATGGTCTAAATCTACTGGAGCCAATAGAAATGCTCTTTAACTTAAAAAAAAAAGATTATAAAATATTATCAGAAAAGTAACTCTTGAGACCTTATGTACATGTTGAAATAATATTTTAGATATACTGGGCTATATAAAATATATTATTAAAATTCTTTTCACCTATTCGTACTTTTTAAATGTGACTACTAGAAAATTTAAAATTACATATTGCATAAAATTTTTGCATTATATATCTATTGGACAGTACTGATCTAGAACTCTGAGTTAGGGGTATTGAAAAGAAAAAGATAAGTTTTTGTCCTCACTATAGAGAGTTAAACATTTTTAAAGGACTTTTCTACTCAGTCACTTTACACAAGAGACTTAAATATTTTTCTTTTTTCAATCTATTGATTTAGTTAAGATTATGACATCTGTCTGATGAACGCAATATTTTTTCAGTTTCGACCACACTTAATAATTAAGTCTTTAGTTTCTTAGAAACGTAAGTATTTTCAAGACATTTCAGGAAAGTATTATCAATATTTCTGACATACTTATGCAGTTTTAATGAGTAAAATATCAGATTAAATAAATTTTTAAGGCTTTTTAGGTTTATTTGTGTTCACATCACCCTTTCTAATGTTATTTATTTATAATCTTTTTTAATATTTCAATTACAGTTGACATACAATATTATATTAGTTTCAGGTATTCATCCCAGTGATTAGACATTATATAACTTACTAAGGGATTATCCCAATAAACCTCATATCCATCTGACACCACACACAGTTATTGACTATATTCCCTATGCTGTACTTTATATTCCCATATTCTGTAAAAAAAAAAAAAAAAAACAAAAAAACACACACATACAAAATATTTTTAATTTCCTTAAGAAAAAATAAGTTAAAATCAATTTATTTCTTCAAATAGAAAGAAAAATACAAGGTTTCAGAAGAGTTAATTTTCTTATTCCAAAGAAAGGAGACTAGACTATTCCTATGTATGGCCTGATACTCCTAAAAATATTAGGATCTGTTGCCATACTGGTACATCTCCTCATGATAAAGTAAAAGTAACTACAATTTGATACTACATAATTATTAGTATAATAAATAACCAATACTAATAACAGATAACTGAATGACTGAGTTTAGAGATTATATAAAGGCCAAAGGGAGGCTCTTTGCATAAACTATATTAAATAGTAAAGTCATGATCATGGGCTTGATAATATAGGAACTAAGCTTTGTTTGTTTCATGGATGTAGACCATATTGTGGGTGGGCAGAATAATGGGCCACTAAAGATCTCCATGTACTAATCTGTGGAACTTATGACTATGTTACCTTACATGGTAAAGATGAACTAGGACAATGATGGAATTAAAGTCACTAACCAGCTTATCTTAAAATAAAGAGTTTATCCTGAATTATCTGGTTGGGTCCAAAGACTAGGGTCCTTAAATGTGGAAGAACAGGAGGTTAGAATGATGTGATGTCAAAAGGACTACCTGCCATAGCTGGCTGAAGAAAGCCACAAGCCGAACAGTGTACGTAGCCTCTAGAAGGTGAAAAGGGCAAGAAAACAGATTCTTGTCTAGAGCCTACAGAAGGGAACAGAGCCCTGACAATGACTTGATTTTAGCCCAGTGAGACCTATGTTGGACCGTCTAAGCTACTGAACTGAAAGATAATAAACTTGTGTTGTTTTAAGCCACTAAAATTGTGGTAATTAGTTATGACAATAGGAAACTTACAATATAATGAAAACCATTTCACAAATTGTGAATGGCAATCACACTAAATCTTTTGGGGGAGGCAGACACAAATCACAATAACTTCTACCCCAAAGAAAACAAATAAATGAAACTACTTAAAATCTATGATGGATAAAATAATGGTTCAATAACATTTTTCATTTCAAAGGGGAGCATTATGATTACAAAGAGACATTATGTAATATCATAAAATTCTTGTTAAAATAACGAGTCTTGAAAAGGTGCCTGTCATTGAACTGGACAAAATGACATAGGACTGCTTAAAATAACAATGAGAAACATTGTAGATGTACGGAATGTGCTCTCTCTACACCATGTTCTAGATAAGAATGGATAAGAAGTTGGCAAGAGAAGCATATCTGCTTTGGACAGTGAGCCTTTAATACAACTATGAAATCTCAGAGCTGGTAAAAGTAGCAATGACAAGTACAAACAAATCCATAGTTCTTTTGGCTATAGCTCATCCAAATGTATGTCAAATAAAAGAATGAGGTGCTTATTCAAAGATATTGTTTGCTTTAAATTCAGTTCAAGACTCTTCACAATCAGCTTCTGAGGTGAAGATTTTCAGGAAAATATGTGATACTAAAAAAAAAAAAAAACACTGCAGAAATCATATTATTTTGAATTTCTGCATATAAGAGAAACATACAAAAAGGACCAAATAGTAATCAAGAACCAGATTCCAAGATGGCCAGATCAACACTTGCTTGGTTAACAAGAAAAAAACAAGTTTACCCACCAATCTCAGGATCCTTATGTGTACACTAGTACTAAAAGTGCAATTTCCTTTATGTTACTGGGAAAAGTATCTGCAGAGAATTCAAGCATGATGCAAAGATTATACTGCCTCTTTTTAGAAACTGTTCTACACAATTGGATTTGAAATATTCAGGAGTAGCAAAATGGCCTCATTTCTTTGGCAAGAGTGAACTGTAAAATACTGAAACAAACCCTAAAACACCAACACTTTAAACATAAATTTTGTATTAATGAAGGAAAGTTAACATATTAGAAGGAAGCTGAATGCCAAAGATTAAGAAAATAATCATGCTAAAGAAGAAAGGACAACATATACCTGCATAAACTTCTACTTCAATTACAGAAGGGAAAAATCATAAAGGATAGCTCAGAATTAAGACACAAGAAATAAAGTGCTGCCCGACCAGTGTGGTTCAGTGGTTGAGCGTCGACCCATGCACCAAGAGGTCGCTGGTTTGATTCTCAGTCAGGGCACATGCCCAGGTTGTGGGCCAAATCCCCAGTGGGGGGCACACAGGAGGTAGCCAATCAATGTTCTCTCTCATCAATGTTTCTCTCTCTCCCTCTCCCTTCCTCTTTCCCTAAAAATCAATAAAGAAAAAACATTTTTTAAAGAAATAAAGTACTTATCTTCTAACAAAGAGAATGAAGGTACTGTGAGCTTTCAGGATTAGAACAGTCCAAGATAAGATTACAACTAGAGCAACAGGGTCTGTCACAAGCAGATGGAAAGGTACTAAGAGCTTCTAACATGACAGTTGTGACCCAGATCAGAAGCACAATTGAACTATTATTGAATAAACAGACCCCAAGGGCTTCATATCCTATAAAGTGTAGGTTATCTGCTACTCTTCTAATTATAATTTACTGAAGACTATTAAGTAACTCAGTTGCTTTATACTGTTTAAAACTATACTAAATTGTATTTTCCATTAATGGTTATTCATATTCAAATTAATATTGATGTTTTATCTTTCTTCATAGAAAAAGCTAAGGTACCAATGAACTCCCTCTCAATTATCCACCCCAGAGAATCTAGGGAGCAGATACACTAGGACAAAACAACAGTCTCAAAAAAGTGGGATTTAATCTGAAATCCAGAGCAAATGTCATTTAGCTCTAGTTTATAAAAGAAGGGTTAGAGAAATCAAGATATCTTGACTGCTCAGAACTATATTTGGGGTAAAGTATAACTTTGTTTAGGGTGTTATCACCTCTTCTTACAGCACCTTATAACACTCTGAGTACACCCCATTCTGGCCCCTCCCCTGTACCCACCATGACCTGACTATGACGCAACGTCAAAAACTAATCACAAATTTTGAAGTCCTTTAATAAATGGATCTCACAACAGGATTCTGGACAGTATGTTTGTTTGGGCATTAATTATCTTAGTTGCTTTTTTTTTTCATGCTAAAATGAGGCACAAAGTTGCTCCTAAAGTACTGAATGTGAAAAGAGAGAACACATAATTCTCCCTGCTGTGAAATAGGTTCAGTATCTTCCACATGAATGTGGGGAAATATGTGAAAAGCACACAAGAAATCAAAATAAAATCCCAACAGTTCCAGAATACACATTCTAATAAAACAGAATACCTGGGATCTAAAACTATACCACATTTTATAAAAATGAAAAGGGAAAAGAAAACCTAACCAGCAGGGGTATGGAATGTTAACTTCTCTCCTCATTCAAAGAAAGTAAAAATGTAGAGAAGTGACAGATATTTACCTTGTTCGCTGGAGTCTCTTACATAGGGCTTAAGGTGAGACATTTTGATAGGTCTTTTAAGCCTAGTCCCAGTGTTGTCTCTCAGAACAGCACATCCGCTTTCTGTAATATAGTCGATGACACAAGGACCAACCCATTCCGACTGGAAACGACCATCCTTCCACCAGTTTTTCCTTTGCCTTAAAACTTCATGACCAACTTTTAGATGAAATGGATTTAATTGCTTTGGTTTCTTTTTAATAATTATTTTGTTTTTATGTATTTCATCAACATTGTTATTCTCCATCTACAAGTGTGGGGAAAAAAAGAGAAAGAGAACCAAGGGATGGAAGAGCTACAGTTTCTTAAAGTAAATGTAGATAACATAACAGAATGGTTATTTATTGAGATGCTACTTAAAAGTTGGCATGAATCCCATTTAATTCCAAAACAATATTTCAAAGTAAGCATTACCCCAACTTGACAAGTAAGGTAAACTGAGGTAAGTTAAGTAATTTGCCAAGTCAAACAACTGGAAAGCAATAAGACCAGGGATTTGAATTCTGCTCTACTTGGTTCCAAAATGCATGGCTTTCCCATAACTGTCTTTCAGAATTTCATAGTTAGTCAGCACAATGTTCAATCAAGACAAGCAGAATTCAGTAGAAAAAAACTTAGTTTAAGGGATATCTATGTATGCATGTGTGTATGTGTGTATGTGTGTGTATCCATGTGTGTACATATGCTACTTTTTAAAAGATGACTTTATACATTATTCTATTAGTTTTCTATTAAATAGAATCACCTGGCCCACTGAAGTTGTCTTATTCTCCATTATTTTATCAGCTTCTTTAATTGCACCTAGAATTTTGGCAAACATACTTGTATTATCACCATTCACTTCATGGAGAACATCTGAAGTCTCAGGCACATAAGGATTTCGATTAAACATTTGAAAGTATGGTGTATTTTTAGTAGGCTCCTATTTTAAGGAAAATAAACAACAATTTGCAATAAAACATTCATAGAGGCAAGAAATAATAACTTAAAAGTATAAAATTACAAAAAGGCACATACCAAATGAGTTATATTGAAGGCAAATGAAACAGCTGACAGGTGATCATCCCAGTTGTTTGGGTGGTCAGCACAGTGTTTGGAAAGAAATGTTTTTATGGTGTTAGGTATACCTTCAGTTTGGTTAACAGTTTGAGAGGAACGAGAAATTACAATTTGCTTTGTGCCAAACAATCCACACAGTTCAACATTGATCTGAAAAATATATAAAACAAAGCTGACCTTAAAATGTTATTTTTCCCTTGATTAAAAGGTTTCAAAAGAAACTGAATCTTGCTTTTTGCATTGACCATAGCCATTCTATATAAAAAGATATATTTTTTTGTTTAAAACAATAATTATCATTTATTGAGTCCTTAGTATGTGTTGGTCAATGCAGTAGATGCTTTACATTGTCATTATACATTACAACAATCATATAAGGTATTAGTAACCTCATTTTAAAGATAAGAGCTGAAGCTTTGGGAAGTTTAGTGCCTTGCCAGAGACATACATACATCAAGAAGTGGAAGAACAGAATTTAACATCAACTCTGAGTTCAAATAACATTTTAATTCAGTAGACGGTTTCTGAAAAAGACCCTAGGCCATATAATCCAATTAACATCTGCATGACCTTGGCCAAGTCACCAAACTTCTATGTCTTTAGTTTCCTCATCTGTAAAATCAGGAAAATCCTACCCAGGACTCTTTTGAGGATTAAATGAGTAAATGTAAAGACTTAAAACAATTCTTGGAAAGTATTAAGCAATTTATAACTCAATGTTACCATTATTGTTGTTATAATGTACAGGCCCTAAAAAGAGTCAAAATTGAGTTTAGAGTTCTGGCCAGTGTGGCTCAGTTGGTTGGGTGCTGTCCCGTGCACCAAAAGGTCGCCAGTTCATTTCCTGGTCAGGGCACATGCCCAGAGTTGAGGGCTTGATCCCTGGTAAGGGGCGTGAAGGAGACAGCCAATCAATGTTTCCCTCTCATATCAATGTTTCTGTCTGTCTGTCTGTCATTCTCTCTCTCCTTTCCTCTCTCTTTAAAAATCAATAGAAGAAATCTTTAAGCCCTGGCTGGTTTGGCTGAGCAATTAAGAGTGTTGGCCCGAGGACTAAAGGGTCATGGGTTCAATTCCTAGCCAAGAGCACATATCTGGGTTGCAGGTTGGATCCCTGGCCCCAGTCAGGATTGTGCAGGAGGCAACCAATTGATGTCTCTCTCACATCAACGTTTTTCTTTCTCTCTCTCTCTCCCTCCCTCCCTCTCCTTCCCTCCCTTCTACTCTATCTAAATCATTGAAAAAATATCCTCAGGTGAGGATTTAAAAAAAAAAAAAATTTAAAAAAATGAGTTTAGAAAACTTACAATTCTAACAGTAAGCCTGTTAAATGTAAAATAACTTATCTTTCCTACCTTACTCTTCAGACTGCTTTTCTTATTTTTAATTGGGTAAACTTTTGGATGATAAACTTGTTTTTTTTTTTAAATAATACATTTCTTGTTGCTTAATTGTAAGAATAAAAGTAGTATCAGAGTAAAAAGGTAAAGCTAATAAATGAGGGAAAACAACAAAAACAAAACCACATTTCCCAAGCTTCCTTGCAGATAGGGGCAGTCATATGATACAGTTTTGGTAAAAAAGATACAAGTGGAATTGTTGGGCTTTTAATAGTTGTTGGGTGGACTCAGCTGGTACTAGCTTTTTTTTGTCCATTTCCCATTCCCCTCTTCTTGCCTAAAATGTAGACTTTTTGGCATGGGCTCTGGCAGCTATATTGGAAGCACAAGATTGACAGTCACCTCTTAAAGATGGTGGAACAGTAAGCTACAAGCATCAGTTCCCAATGACATTCAGAGTTACCCTTCCAACCTCAGACAGCCTGGCCTTCTAGTACTTAGGTTTATTACTAGGGAAAAGAGAGGTATTCTGTGTTACTTGTGGCTGAATACAATTCCTAGCTAATATACTATTGTACAAGTAAGCTATCTCCTTTTAATTCTAAAGTAATTAAAAAGAAATCCCAGAGAATAGGTATATTTGGGTCAACCTTAATTTGAGGTCATAATCAATTATTTTAAATGACTGACCTTTGGAAAATGCTTCTACTTCTTTCTTTCAAGAAACTGCCTAAGAATGAGCCATTGAATCCATTTGTGAGATGCTGTTTTAACATCCTTACCCCAATAGACTTTCTTTCTCCCCATCAAACCAGACATTCCACTAGTGGCTACAATTTTGGTTTTCCATGAGACATATTTTTAAAATGAAAGAATTTTACATTTGAAGATGTTTATTTTCTTCAGAGGTTTACAAAGTATTCTTTGTATATTGAAACAATTTAGCAAATACTCTAAGCCAAGTTATGTTAGAAACATGTATTTTCATCCAACTATATCTAAACCTCCCACTTTGTGTATACTGTCCTAATCTTATTGCAATACTTTAGTAGTGTTTTCTGTCAGTATTTGCTGACCAAATAGAACATTTTACTTGGTAACCATTATGCTTTCTGTACAATATTTAAGCCATTTAAATCATAGCAAACAGAACACATTTTCCCAATCATATGTGATTTTTAGTTTTTTATTATTATTAAACCTCTTAAAAGAGTTATAAACATTTACTGTTAGCTTTGATAAAAATTTCAAAGTCCTGGATTGATTATCACATGATTTGAACATGACTGGAAAACTGCTAATTCATATTGGCTTTATACTGTCATTATTTAATATCTTGAAGTACTATATGCACTTAGAGAGGTTTCTCAAGAAAGGTGAAAGTGAATTAATATTTCAAATAGTGTTCTTTATAATTTTGAATTTTGGTGGCCAATTTCCTATCAGATTGGATTAGTTCATATTTATTTTCATTTCATTAACGTGTCTATGAAAGTGCTAGTACCCACAAGTTAATTAGAAGTGTCAGCTCTATCATTTTCCTATGGTTGATAGGTGACTGCATTATTGATATTTTCATGTTTTATTGCAAGAAACTTAAGCCACTTGGCTATTCTAGTTTGCTGAAAACTAGACAATAACCATGAATTCAATTATTGCTGAAAGCAAGAGTCAGGGGATTCCTGTAGATTCCTATACACTGTGGATTTTCACTTTTCTCTTAAGATACCTTTGCATACCAGGTGTAACACATAATCATTTGCCTTACTGATTCAGGATGCTATTATAAATCTGCCCACATTATTAGCAAAGCATGCTATTATAAATCTGCCCACATTATTAGCAAAGCTTTATTTCTTTCTTACTAGCTAAAAAAGAAATATAAACAGAAGTTCTAATATTGTCATCCCACAAAATAGATTGTCCTACACACCCTATTTTGCAGACCACTGCTGTGTCTGTCAAGGTAGGCAAGATTATGCTGCAGTTACAAAACACATTCAAGTCTTGGTGGCTTAACGCAACAGTTTGACTGCTTGCTCATTCAAAGTCAGCTATAGGTCAGAATGTCTCTCCAGTGCAACTATTCTCCACAAGGTGCCTCAGCAATTCTGGATGAGAGAAATTCCACCGCCTTATAGTATAATATCTGGAATATTCTGTCAATTCTCCAGAGAAAAGAGTAAGACTAGGAGACTGAAGAATTGGGCATGGGTTTTCACTACCTTGAGCTGAAAGTGGCACACATCTATCCACTCAGTCTCTTTGGCTAGACCTAGTTACTTGGGCTTGGCTACCTGCAAGACTAGGAGCTGTCTATGTTTGAAGACTAGGAGAACTAATTACCGCTGAGCACTTGTAATTTATATCATAAAAGCAACAGATGATGACGCATTTTGAATCACTAAAAATTATAAAAGCAACATATTAAATATAAACTGAAAATTTAAGAAAAAAGTCTATAATCTCATTACTCTTACAAAGAACACCATGGTTAAACTTATGGGTTTCTATTTTAGTTTTTTTATATCTATTTTTTACATAATTATCTATGTCAATACATAAATATATAATATATATGTAATAAAATTCTTTACTCAGATTTTAGTTTGTTTGTTTAATCCTTACCCGAAGATATGTTTATTGATTTTAGAGAGAGGAGAAAGGAGAGAGTGAGAGAGAAAAGAGAGAGAGAGACATCGATGTGTGAAAGAAACATCGATCGGTTGCCTCCCATATGCGCTGCACCGACTGGGAACTGCACCACAACCTAGGTATGTGCCCTGACCAGGAACTGAACCTGCAACCTTTCAGTGTATGGGATGACACTCCAGCCAACTGAGCCACACCAGCCAGGGCTTTACTCAGGTTTTTAATTTAACATGTTGTAAACACTGTTCATGTCATTTCCTTTTCTTTCTTTGTAAACATCATTTTTAATGGCTCTATCCTATTCATGTGACTAGACATA
Organism: Tadarida brasiliensis; assembly: GCA_030848825.1. Lineage (NCBI taxonomy): Eukaryota > Metazoa > Chordata > Mammalia > Chiroptera > Molossidae > Tadarida > Tadarida brasiliensis. The sequence goes on along the minus strand of CM061258.1, from coordinate 85,934,662 downwards.
TTTTTCCGAAACACTTCCTTTTTTTGGATATTTATGTTATTTTCCATATTTCGTTAAAATAAATAGCACTGTGATATTTATAATAAAAAAAGTAAGAGCCTTTTCATACTTTGGATTATTGCCTTATAATAAATTCTTAGGAATAAGATTGCTAGCTGAAAGACAAAAATATATCTATGGCTCTTAATGACCCTCCAGCAAACTATTTTACAAACAAGTTAATTTCAAGTTGCAGTGCTACAGTAATGTAGATTGTATCATTTTACCTGTAGTCTAGTTGGTATTATTACTATTTTTATTGATTAGATAAGCAAACAATGATCTTAATTTGCATTCTCATTACTATTGAGTTTGAACATTTTTCCATGTTTCTCATTTTTATTCCCTCTTGTGAATTGTTTTTGTCATTGACTATATTTTAAAATTTGTTTAAATATTTTATAATAAAGATATTAGCCCTTTCCTGCATGGATATGCTTTATTTTTGTTCATCTACTTTTTGGCCTTTATGTTTTGGTTATTTTAGCACAATAAGTTTCTAAATTTTATGTAGCCAAATTTGGTGTTTTCCACTAAAATGTATACCACTGTTCCTAAGCTTACAAAGTTATCTCCATCTCTAATGATCAAAAACAAAAAGTCAGTTGTATTTTTTTTTTGTTTCTAAATTCATATTATGTGGCTATTTCTGATTTCCTTCTTATATCACTACTCTGTCAATTATATACATTTTTTATATTTTTAATCCTCACCCAAGGATATGTTTCCATTTATCTTCAGATAGAGTGGGAGGGGGAGTGGGAGGGGAAGGGCGAGGGAGAGAGGGGGAGAGAGAGAGAAACATCAATGGGAGAGAGACACATCAATTGGTTGCCTCCTGCATGACCCCAGCCAGGGCCAGGGCCAGGGACCAAACCGCAACCTAGGTACATGCCTTTGACCAGAATCAAACCCAAGACTCCTTGGTCTGCAGGTAAACGCTCTAACCGCTGAGCCAAACCGGCCAGGGCCACATTTTTAAATATGTCTTAAGTGTGGTAGTTATATTCCTTTTTACTTTAGAATTTTCGTATATATTCTTTCCTACTTATTCTTTCAGGTTAACTTTAATCTGGAAAAAGGCCAGGGTAAGGGGAAAAGCTCCCTCCTCCTTAATGCTGATTAGACATTTATTAATCACATAAATTATTTTAGGAAAAATCGATACCTTTTGATATTGAATGTTCTCATTCATGAACATGATATATTTTATCATTTAGTCAATTCTCCCTCTACATGTCAATCAGAATTTTTATGCTACAAGTAAAGATTATTTGGTCCAACCACCTTATGTCAGTTTGAGGAAACCTGAAGACAGATTTTCTATTACTAAGAGGCCCAATAAGTACTAAAATTCTGGTCTCTTAATTTCCAGTACAAGTGCCTCTATACTATACAACATTAAACCTCTATATCTGCAGCAATTTATCTAAACGTATTAAGCATCCTATAATCTATAGGTGTGCTGGGCACAGAATAGTAAACAAAATATGCTCCTAGACCTAAGTTGTTTGTCTTACCTGATGAATGAACTCGTCTCTTTGGTCCATTATTATTTTCTGAGGAGGTCCATATAAGAAAAATATATTGATAATAGCTTTAGAAATCTCTGATGCTGAAACATCACATAGAGGCAAAATCACAACCCATTTCGTGAACAAATCTGTCATGATTATAGCATATACATGACTTCTGTTGCTTGTATGAAATGGGCCCATTAGATCAACAGTAACTACACTCCATGGATTTTCCACCTTCAGAAGGGGCTGTTTAGGTGCTAGAATAACTGTATTTTTTGCCACTTGACAATGATGACAAGCATATACCTACAAAATAGGCACACAATAAAGACATGAAAATGATAATATATTCAACATAAAAGCAGTCTTATAAATCTGAACTTTAATAGTTAATAGGTACTTTGTGTTTTAAAGAAGAAACCTTTGGACTATTCTAGAATAAAATAAAACCTCCTATTCAAGATAATAAACAAATATTAGTTGCTATACTATTCAACAACCATCTTAAGGAGTCTTACATGGAACATCATTCTGGTTTATATTCAATAAATACTTATAACTAGACCTTTAAACAAGTTTGCTATAATTTTAAATCAATATGTAAATATATATTAATTTCCATAAGCAAAAGATTTTAAAAAGTATCACTAATAAATTCATCCATCTACTTCACAAATATTTATTAACACATAATTTTATTCAAACAATATTTATAGGTACCAAAAATTCCTTCAGGTCCTGGGAAAAGAGACTGGACAAAAACAAAGCTGTCATGGAGCTTTCATGTGAATGAGATGAGATCAATTGATCGACTTATGGATAGTGTCATTGCTCAACACATTTCTAGAATTCTACTTTGGAAACTACTTTCAAACCAACTCCTGAACAAAATTTTAAAAGGATGTTATCGCATTAGTTACTTAAAAAAAAATTTTTATTGATTTTTTTTTTTTTAGAGAGAGGAAGGGGGGGAGAGAGAGAGAAAGAGGGAGAAACATCAATGTATAGTTATTTTTGATCAAAGCTTTTATTTTCCAACTTATATACAAATAACTTCTGGTTATGTCCAAAAATCACATCCATTCTCAAATGATAAGGATTTGATAAAGATTTCATCAAATGTTTGTAAAGGAATTGTGGCAGGTTCTAAAGGCAAATACAAATATTGAGGTCTTTGGAATACCTGCATAGATTCATACTCATAAATGAAACTTTATTAAATGTTGGTTTAGTTCTTTATGCCTAAAACGACAGTCTTTTTGATGCACTATTACAATTATTAAAGGAATCTCACATACATATCAAGGAATTCCTACCATTTGCAAATTGAGTATACTAGAAAGAGTAGAAATCAGTTGATCTTCTAGCAAGAATCTCATAATTTCTGGGTGAATTTTTTATTATAAGAAATTGAAGGTGCTCAGCTGGTATGGCTCAGTGGTTGAGCATCAACCCATGCACCAGTGGTTGCCAGTTCAATTCCTGGTCAGGATACATGCCCAGGTTGTGGGACCAATCCCCAGTGGGGGGCATGCAGGAGGCAGCCAGTCGATGTTCTTTCTCATTGATGTTTCTATCTGTTTCTCCCTCTCTCTTCTCTCTCCAAAATCAAAAAAAGAAAAAAAATTTTTTTAAAGAAGTTGAAGGTCCTAGTAGGTTATAAAGTTATAAAACTCAGACTAATTTCATTATCTTCACAATTTGATATTGCATTTAGTTGGTATTGGGTTTCTGCCATTTTTGACATTTTCTATGCAAGATGAAAATATCACACACACAGGGCCTGACTTATAAAATTTTTACCTCTCAATAATTCACATCAAGATTGGATGACTGCCATCAAAGAGGTAATGATTTAGTTAAAGGAATTTCAAGCCCATTTATATTCTGCCTATACAAAAGAGGTCAATGATGAAAATCTGGTTCTAAAAAAATCTATCTAAATATAATGTTTAAATAATGCTTTGTTCAAGTTCAAATTATACTTTAGTGATTTTACAGAAAAATTTTGAAGGAAAATAAAACTCCCTAAATGTTTCTGTGCAAAAACTACCCACACAAAAAGTACTTAATGAGAACTGCTATCCAGAATAAATCTGGAGCAATAATGAATTTTGGATATCTATTACAGAGACATTATTCAAAATATTCTAAATAACAGCCATACCCACTGTTTGACATCATTGGTCACTGAAGTCCAATAGTAATTGGATTCCACTAGAGTGAGGGTCCTGGATATGCCATGATGGACTCCAGTGTCATTTTCATGGCATTCTCTTAGGACTTTCTTTTTTTCTTCTTCTGAAACAATTACCAAACGATTTTGTTTTCTGTCTTTTCCAACATAAAACAACTTTTTTTCTGGAATAAATGATACCAAAAAGATATAGTTGCAATTTTTAGAGATCAATATAGTTTTAAGATCATCATAGCCTTATCTTTAAACCATGAGGTTTTTTTAAAAAAAATAAAAACTGTTTTCTAACACAGAATATTTATTTGTAATGATCCTAATACACAATCTGAAATGTCCTCAGCTGTTACACTTACTAGATATGTAAGAGGAGGGCTAGCTGTTGTAACTTTGTATCTAGCAAGACAAGTAGAACCATCTTGCTCACCAAAGCACATGATAACTACGGGATTATGCAATTTTCTTTCCATGGGTTACTCACACTAGAAAAATATCTGAAGGCACCTCCTAAAAATGGCACGAATTAGCAAATGAATTATATACAGATAAGCCACTTCAGGAACAGAATTTTCCAAAACAGTACTTCATCATAACTGCATTTTTGTAAGCAACAACCTCTCTCAAATTTTTCTGGATTTAAGTTGGAGGTGGGGTTAGTAAAGCCAGAAAGTGAGAGAACATTAATCCTCAAGATAGTTCTGTTTTCCTTTGGAGGACACCGGAGAAGAATCTACAGCTAGGAAACAACCAGGGCAGGGAGAGAACCCCACCTCTCCAGTATGGATGAGGTAACTGTTTGAACTCCAGATTACACCATTAAGCTACAATAAGCTTAATTAAGCACATGCTGAGTGGAACAGTCCTTACTTGAATTAGAAAGTAAGCAACTTGAGGGCAGGAACCTTATCTATCTTATTCATTGATACATCACCAAGGTCCAGATGTGATTTGTACACATTAGGAACTTGGTAAACATTTTTTACACGAATGATTAAATAAATTAATCAATGAATTCTCACTTTAGTCTAAGAGGTATGCTTGTTCTTAAGCTTAAGGGAGTTATTGGAAGGGGTGTATGTACATAGGTAGAAATGAACAGTCATTTATTTATTTTCTTAGAATTTTCTTTACTTGCTTTGAGGAAAGCCTGATTCTGTACTTATAGGCAAAACTCTCATTAATAACACCATTCATTTAGTTACCTGGTGACTGTACTTCTTACTTATCTCATTCCAAACTTCTCTTCCCTTCCCCTCTGGAAGAGGAGAAAGAGGTAAAAAATTTCATAAACTTTCAAGATATATATTCTACTGCCTTTCTAATATTTAATCCATTCAGAGGGATTTGAGGGTCCAAAAATAAATGTAATCCTGAAATTATTTAGTGGCAGTAGGAGACCACAGAAATATAGTAAACAAACAAGTTAACTTTGTCAACATTTTAATATTAAGCATCAAGTTAAGTTTTTCATTGATACTGACAAGAGTGCTTCAAAATGCACCATTAGAATAGGAACCACCTGGGGCTTTAGCAGGAAAGGTTAGTTTAGGTAAGTGTTGTGTGCTTTTCTCATGGTATCATTTTCTGTCTATAATTTTAAATGCCCTTTTCATGCTTATTGGCCTTCAGTTAACTTTAGTGTGATTTTTATTTTGCTTTTGACTGAGTGGCATCATCAATTCAACTGGTAATTGTTTAGCAACAACTAATTTCTACAGAAATTCTCAGGATTCCACAAGAATACATATGGAGAGGCATGTGTATTAACTCTGTATTCAAGATTTGGTGCCTTAATTTTACCTTTGAAGACAAATTTTTTTGCCGCTCTCCTTATTCCACTTCTCTCACTCGGCAGTGTAGTCGGATGATATTCACCAGTTCGTTTATAATATGCAATCTGTTTAAGATGAAGGTCACCGTTTTTCCCACTACGGACCATTGTGGACCTAGGTAAAGTACACCTAGTAAGAACAGTAGACATATCCCTATCCTTTAACGTTCACAATAATAAGTATGCTCATCTATGAATCCTTCCTGACCACATCTATTTCCTCTAGGCAGAATTGTGCACACCTTCCTTGGTATACCCACAGTACATGTACCACTTTCATAAAATCTGCAACACTACTGAACTTACAAGTTTACATGTCTCTCTCCCAAATATATTGTAAATCCCTCAGCAGCATGAGGTTAGCCAAAGAAATAGGAAAAAAATCCAGAAGAGGTTCTGGTCATAGAAGTCTAGAGAATAAAGAGTTCTTAAACACAAAGCAGAGGAGAGGTTACGTAATATCAGAACTAAAATGTGTCTAGTGGTTTGGCAATAGTTAGAGTAGAGCAGGGCAAGTGGGAACCAGACCTTAAGGGGATATAAAATGAATGGGCACTGAGAAAGTGTATTTAGTAAGCTTAAATTTAGTTATGAAGGCAAGGAATTACAAGACAGTTGCCAGAGACAAATATGAGGTTCATTCACTGATGTGAAAAAATATTGGGCTCCTGCTATGTGTCAGACACACAATGGAGATACAATAATAAACAAGACATATATCCTCTCGACCCTTATGGAGTTTACATTCTGTTAGGGTTAAGAAATTGTTCTGACATCCAAGTTGATAGCAGCATTATTCACAATAGCCAAAAGGTGGCAGAAACCCAAGTTTCCATCATTGGATGAATGGATAAACAAAATGGGATATATGCACACAATGGAATAATTATTCAGCCTTAAAAAGGAAGGAAATTATGATACATACTAAAACATGGATGAACCTTAAGGACATTGTGCTAATATAAAATAAGCCAATCACAAAAACACATACTGTATAATTCCACATATATGAAGAACTTAGAGTAGTTAAATTTATAGAGACAGAAATTATAATGGTGGTTGTCAGGGTGTATTGAATGAGAGTAATGGGGGAGTTATTGTTTAAAGGGTACAGAGTTTAGTTATGCAAGAAAAAAAGCATTCTGAAGATGGATGGTGGTGATGGTTATACAACAATGTAAATGTACTTAATGCCACTAAACTGTACACTTTAAAATGGTTAAGATGATGATGACATTTAGGACTTTCATAGCTAGAGAGAAGTCAATGCCTGACTTTAAAGCTTCAAAGGACAGGCTGGTTTTCATTAGGGACTAATGAAGTCAGTGCTCGTGTACCATTCCAAAAATCCTAGGACCCTTAAGAACTATGCTAAATCTACTCTTCCTTCGCTCTATAAGTGGAAAAAGAAAGCCTTAATACAGCACATCTATTTACAACATGGGTTTACTGAATATTTTAAGGCCATTGTTGGGAACTACTGCTCAGAAAACAAACATTCCTTTCAAAATATCATTGTTCAATGACAATGCATCTGATCAGCTAAGGGCTCTGATATAGATGTACGATGAGATTGATGTTGTTTTCATGCCTGCTAACACAAAATCCATTCTGAAGCCCATGGATCAAGGAGTAATTTGACTTTTAAGTCTTATCACAGTCATGTGCCACTTAATAATGGGGACAGTTCTGAGGAATACATCTTTAAGCAATTTCATCATTATGCTAACATTATAGAGTGTACTTAACAAACTTAGATAGTACAGCCTACTATAGACCTAGGCTAGATAGTATAGTCTATTGCTCCTAGGATACAAGCCTGTATAGCATGTTGCTATATGTAATGACAGGAGATTAAATCAAGCACAAGAGAAAACGATGCAATCAAGAAAAGCAGTAAACATAAGATGCATGAGGCCGCTGCTGGTGTAACACTGCATACTGTTTAAAAGCAAACTTTTTTAATGTAAGTATAAAAAGTACACTCTAAAATAACAATAAAAAGTATAGTATAGTAAACATATAGACCAGTAACACACGAGTAATGTGTTGCATTAGGATGTTAGGATGGCTATGACGTCATTCGGTGATAGAAAATTTTCAGCTCCATTATAATCTTACGGGATCACCGTTTTATATGTGGTCTCCGTCACTGATCAAAAGTCACTGTGTGGTACATGACTCTATTTAAGAAATACTTCATAAGGCTATAGCTGCCATAGTGATTCCTCTGATGGATCTGGGCAAAATAAATTGAAAACCTTCTGGAAAGGATTCAACATTCTAAACGCCATTAATAACATTTGTTACTCATGGGAAGAGGTCAAAATATCAACATTAACAGGAGTTTGGAAGCTGATTTCAGCCCTCAGGGATGACATTGAGGGATCCAAGAAGAGTTCAGTGGAAGAAGTAATTACACATATGGTGGAAATAGCAAAAGAACAAGAATTACCAGTGGAGCCTAAAGATGTGACTGAATTGCTACAATCTCATGATAAAATATTAACAGATGAGGAGTTGCTTCTTATGGATGAGCAAAGAAAGTGGTTTCTTGAGATGGAATCTATTCCTGGAGAAGATGCTGTGAAGACTGCTGAAATGACAGCAAAGAATTTAGAATATTACATAAACTAGTGGATAAAGCAGTGGCAGGACTTGTGAGAACTGAATCCAATTTTGAAAGTTCTACTGTGGGTAAAATGCTATTAAACAGTATTGTATGCTACAGAGAAATCGTTCATGAAAGGAAGAGTCATTCAATGCAAAAAACTTCATTTTTGTCTTTTTTAAGAAATTGCCACAGCCACCCCCAACCTTCAGCAATCACCACCCTAATTAGTCAGCAGCTATCAAGATGAAGGCAAGACCCTCCACCAGCAAAAAGATTATGACTCACTGAAGGCTCAGATGATGGTTAGCAGTTTTTAGCAATACAGTATTTTTAAATTAAGGTACATACATATTTTTAGACATAATGCTATTGCACAATTTATAATAGGCTACCGTATAGTATTAATATAACTTTTATATGTATTGAGAAAACAAAAATGTTGTATGACTTGCTATTGCGATATTTGCTGTATTGTGGTGATCTGGAACTGAACCTGCAATATCTATGAAGTATATCTATAGTAATCACGACTAGGTGGTATTGGCAAAACGATAGCCATTGGCCTATTGAACAGAATAGAGTGTCTAGAAACAGAGCCACACAGAAATGATAAATTGATTTTTGAAAAAAGTGCCAGGGTTATTCAATAGAGATGAATAGTATTTACAAGAAATTATTCTGGAACAAGTAAATATCAATATGAAAAAAGATGAACCTCAACTCATATCTTGCACCATCTGTAAAAATTACTCACTATGTGGGTCATAGACCTAAATGTAAAACTTGAAACTATAAAACTTCTAGAAGATAACAAAAAAGAAAATCTTTGTAAGCTTAGGTCCCCACATAGCAAACAAAAAGATCATTCATAAAATAAAAAAATTTTTAACTTTGTTCTTTTAAAGATACTGTTAAAAAAAAATAAAAAAGAAGTTACAGTTGGGAAAAAATATTTGCAGTACATATATATAATAAAGAACTTTTGTCCAGAATTTTATAAAGATTTCTCCAAGCTTAATAATAAGAAAAAAAAATCCAGTATTAAAAATGGGCAAAGGATTTGAACAGACACTCATCAAAGAAGATATAGGTGGCAAATAAACACATGAAAAGATACTCAACACCATTAGACAATAAAAACTCAAATTAAAACACCAATAAGATACCATTACATATCCACCAAAATGGCAAAACAACAACAACAAAACAAAACAAATCTAACAATACTAAGTACTACCAAGGATGCAGAGAATTGCTGTCAAAATACAAAATGTTTACATGCTGGCAAACAGTTTTAACCCAAGAGAATTGAAAGTATATGTCCACACAGAAATCTTTATGTGAATGTTTCTGGAAGCTTTATTCATAACAGCCAAAACCTGAAAGCAATCCAAATGTTCAACTGGTGAATGGATAAACAAACTGTGGTAGATCCACACAGTGGAATACTACTCAGAATTGATGAGGAACTACTACTAGTACACCCAATAAAATGGCTAAATCTCAAAATCATGAGGCTAAGTGAAGGAAGCCAGACACAAAGGCAGCATACTATCTGCTACTACTTATATGACATCTGGAAGGCCAAAACTATAGGGAGGAAACAAGTTCTTAAAATAAATAAATAAATAAATAAATAAATAACTACATAAGCAATTAAAAAAAATAATTGCAAACATTTATACAGTACTTTACTGTGAAGATCCTCACAACATTCTATGAAGTAGGTACTGGTTTTATATCCATCTTATAGATAAGAAAATGAGGTTCAGAGAGATTATCCAGTTTACTCAAGACAACAGTTAGTGAGTCCATGTGCTGACATGTGAACCTTGGTCTCTGTTGCTTCAAATTTCATGTTGGTTTTTTCCCTCTGCTACACCAGGTATTAATTATTTGTCATCCTCAGCTTTCATTATACTTGGTTCAGGTCCCTGCTAGAAAAGTTACAAAGTGATTTTGTAATAAATAATTTAAATTATAAATAAGGAATAGCTCTTATTAATTCTTAATGTTTACATTGTTTCACACAGTGTTTGGGACACAATGGACATTCAACTATTTGTCAATAAAGAAAGAATTACTTGCATTTCCTAATAGAAGAGGTAGCACTGAACTAAAAGAGGGCACACATTCCAAAATTCACTTTGGGAAAACACCACTTCAATTGCACTACAAGTACACTGTGTCTAAGAAGGTAATACTTTTAGGAGCCAGAATTTCTAGTGTGCGAGTTACCTAAGCCTCAGTACCCACATTTGGAAAAAGGGCATAATACATATCCCTCCTTTTTTACAATTATGTGGATCAATGAGTAATGAATTTGAAAAGTCTTTTACAAATCCTTTATATATACATATATTATTATTATTAAAATATTTAAGTATTATCATCCATATCAAGCTGTTCAAAGTAACAGAGAATCCTTTTTCTCAAAATATTTACAAGGAATAAGATTTAAAAACCTCATTCTGCCCAGCCGGTGTTTCTCAGTGGATTGAGCAACATCGCAAGGACTGAGTGGTCCCTGTTAGATTCTCGATCAGGGCACATGCTGGGCTGCGGGCTCAATCCCCAGTAGGGGGCGTGCAGGAGGCAGCCAATGGATGTTTCTCTCACATTGATGTTTCTCTCTCTCCCTCTCTCTCTAAAAAAATACATAAAAACATTTAAAAAAAACCCTCATTCCTTTCATTAATGGTTGATTACTGTCTTCTGTCAATGTTTATAATGTCTTACTAACAATGAAACCCAGAAGACTCAACAGTTGCATACTTTATAATAAGATTATAGTCTAATGGGGTTCACAAGCTTTTAGTTCTGGCAGTAGGGACACATGGTAAGGACAAATAGAAAATGCAAAAGAAAGAAAAATCAGTTCACAAAAGTAGTTTTAAGTAGATGGTTAAAAGTTTGCTGCTAGCCCAGCTGGTGTGGCTTAGTGGTTGAGTGTTGACCCATGCACCAAGAGGTCATGGGTTCGATTCCCGGTCAGGGCACATGCCTGGGTTTTGGGCCTAATCCCCAGTCGGGGGCATGCAGGAGGTGGCCAATGGATGTTCTCTCTCATCCATGTCTCTTTCTCTCTCCCTTCCTCTCTCTCTAAAAGCAATAAAGAAAAATAAAAAAATAAAAGTTTGCTGCTAATATCTGGTATTTACATACAAGAATAACTTCAAGAAACAGTAGATTTTTTTATTTTTTTTATTTTCAAAGTATATTTACCATTGGTCCCTAGAAACCATCCATTTGCATAGTTAGTTAGTAAGAAAATGGCTTTAAGCTGTAATATTCAGAACAAACAAAAATAATCTTCCTGTGCCCAAATATTATTAAATGAAAGTATCATTTACAAGAGACAATTAAGTGGTTTGAGCAATAAATATGAAGATTATATTAGGCTTTTTTTTGGATATGCTCATTGTTTCATGAATTTCTGTTAAAATAATTGCTTGTGTATTAAAACAAGTAGGGCCCTGGCTGGCGTGGCTCAGTGGGTTCGATTCCCGGTAAGGGCACATGCCTGGGTTTTGGGCTCAATCCCCGATAGGGGATGTGCAGGAGGCAGCTGATGGATGTTGATGTCTCTCTCTCATCGATGTCTCTATCTCTCTCTCCTTCTCCCTTCCTCTCTCTCTAATAAAAATCAATAAAAACAGCACTGGCCCGTTTGGCTCAGTGGTTAGAGCATCCGCCTGCAGATCAATGAGTTGCAGGTTAGATTCCGGTCAAGGGCACTACCTCAGTTGTGGTTCAACCATGTGGGAGGCAACCAGTCCATGTGTCTCTCTCATGTTGATGTTTCTCTCTCTCTCTCCCACTCTCTCCCTCCCTCCCACTCTCTTTGAAGATAAATAGAATAAGAAAATGTCCTCAGGTGAAGATTGGAAAAAAAAATCAATAAAAACATATTTTAAAAAAATACAACAAGAATAAGAAAAGATATTGAAGGTGGCTCATTACAACTTCTAGTTTTGCAAGAGGAAATGTCAGGGTCATATTTGGCTGAACGTTTTACACTATATTCCTTGTACAACATCAAATAAAATCAGTGAATACCCGTGCAAATATTTATTACTTAATTCCTTTAATACTTTTATCTTGAGTGTGCAATAAACGCAGTATCACTTTAAATAAAACCAGGATTTAACTGTTTCACAAAGGGCAAAACCCATCAAGGCTACCAATTTATGCCTCTAAAAGCTATATGCATGTGTTCCAACTTGAAAACTTAAAATCAGTAATATTTCAATAAAAATGTCAACTTGTGATCAGAATTTTACCTCTTAATTATTCTATTTCAATCTCTGAAAAATGTAAGAACACAATTTTATGCAATGTCAAGGACTGGGAAATCTACACACACCAGACACTTCTCTATAATCTGCTTCACTTCAACATATACATTCGTTTAACAAAAATGTCTTCGTCTCCAGATGCATAAAAATGAAGCCACTTGTGAAAAGTGAATTTCCATTTTGAAAATTATTTCTCTCCTTTAGCTCAAAAACGCCCATTTAAGGAAAACCCAGAGATAACATGGTTATTTTTCCTTTAAAACCATGGGACAAGATTCTCCCTTGAGCTAGCGTTTGTCCCCGCACAGATTTTAATTGGGGACAAAAGGGTAATACTTCAGATTGACCATTGCGGTAAAGTAAGGGGGAGAATTCTTTAATGCCAACCAAGTGCAGCACTCAACTTTGGCAATCAGCTCGTAGTCTCGGACGCTACTTTAAACTGAAAATGAGCATTTCCAGAGCATTTAAGCGGCTCGTTAATTAAATCTTCAAGGCAAGGTCTGGCTAAATTTAGAACAGAAAAAAACGACCATTAAGTAAAACTCGGTGACACCGAGCAGGCACCTCCCCAGGCCCGAAAACGGAAATCGCCCGGTTTCTGCTCTGCAGGCGGGGGCCATCGCAACGCCCCAGCAAGGCCCTCCCGCCCCAAGGGCGCCTGCGCAATATCCAATTAAACCCTCGCTAGGCTAGTCGACGAGAATGGTTTAGAAATTACTGTCAGGTCACGTCTCACTTTAAAATTCATTAGGTATGATAAAGCACACCCAGAACGACCACTCACCGAAGTGGTCCTAAATGCAAGCGACAGGATTTAAGCTTCCTCTCGCGACTTATCTGGTGCTGCCGGAAGCGGAACTACCCAGGTCGTTAAGAGGGGGCTGCTTAGAGGAGCGGTGGAGCTCCGGTCAGGGAAGGTTAGGGCGGAACCTTTGGCTCTTGCCGGAAATTGTTCTGCTCGGTGAGGTGTCCGAGTGAGACCCGAAGCGGGCGAGCTGGAGGCGTGGCCGAGCTTCGCTGGTGTAGTAGTGCCTCGCTACCTCCATGTGGCTGTCCTGTTGCTGAAGAAACAACAGCCGCGTCCGCGCCAGCAGCTGGAGTCTCTTGACCAACACCTCACCCCTGCCCTCGGGATTAAAGGGGAAACCGAGACTTGTATGGTGTCGCCATCTCCAGCCGCTCCCGTGACAACCGCAGTTGGGCAGGTGAGGAGCCCGAGACCGAAGAAAAACCGAGATGCGAAACCTGATCGCCAGGTTTGCAGCCAGCTGCTGCGGGGCGGTTGCTTTGTCTCCTGCTCAGCTCTGCGGAGCCTGAGACGCGCTGCTCCGAGGGGCAGGTGCAGAGCGAAAGGCAGCGCGGAGGAGTGGCCGTCCAGCCTGCGGGTCGTTTCGCGATTTCATTTCTCCCCCTCCTCCATTGCTTCCCTTTTTCATTTCTTGGGTTTGAAATACCAGAGGTGTCCGCTCAGCAGGGAGCAGCCGAGCTTCTAGCTGGTACTCCAGGCTACGGTCCCGCTCCACCAAAGTAGGCAGCTTCGAGTTTGGGGACTGCTGTGGGTAGAAATGGCTGTTTTTATTTTCATGTTTCAGTCTTTATCCCTCTGCCCTCGCGGCCTCCACCCGCACTTCAGAAGAACAAAAAGCCCCATGCATTGCAGCTTTCCAGAGGAAGGACGAGGCTGCGGGTCACAGCTGCGCCTCATCAGTTGGAGAGGGTTGTTGCATCCTTTCTCGCTTTGAGGGAGCAGGGGCGAGGGTGGTGACCATTGGATCTCATTTACTAGGTTCTCAACGACTTCCTGGGAATTTGCGACCTTTGGAGTCTTGCCTGTAACGCTTGTCTTGCATAGCGTGCTGGAAGGCTTAACTGGAAGTGAGAAGCATGGCTGACTTTAGCACCTACCATTTTTGCTGTACACTATGGTAGGCTTTTGTTTCACTATTGAAAATTCTGCAGTGGAAAATAAAGTTTTTGTTTCAGGCAGATAAAATAATAAGGATAGCTGACATTAACTGAGTTCTTCTGTGTGCCAGATGCTTTGCATATTTTCTCGTATACCTCTCAACAATTCCATGAGGTAGATTATTCTCATTTTACAGAAATGAAAACTGAGGCTTAAAGAGGTCAGTAACTCGCCCTAATAAACTATTGCTAATATTAAACATTTGAACCTGTATTAGAAACCAGATTTTTCAGACTCTGTAATATGTATTTTTAACTATTATGCTACTATTGTCCTGCCAATATGCTTAATCGCTTCCAGTTTCTTTACTAACGTTTGCAGTGGCTGAACGTATTCATTAAAAAAAATTTTTTTTGGTATGCCTACTTATGTGTCTAACAAAAGACAGACATGATCTCTGTCTTTATGGAGCTTAAGTATATTGTGATACAGAATTAAGTATTTAAGAAACCAAGATATTATACTTACTGTAGCATGGGCTTGTTTAAAGCAAGTGATTAAACCAGCAATATTCAACCAGTGTGCTGCAAGAATTTTTAAACATGGCAATACCTGACTAGTCAGGGGCACTGACCTCTTTTTCCTTAGATTGTCAAATAAAAAAATGACAACAGCCCCCTGGGCGGGTGTGGCTTGGTAGATTGAGCATCCTCCCTTGGTCTAAGAGGTCCCAGTTCCATTCCCAGTCAGGTCACATGCTGGGGTTGTGGGCTTGATCCCCAGTAGGGGGCGTGCAGGAGGCAGCCCATCATGTTTCTCACATCCATGTTTCCATATCTCCCTTCCTCTCTCTAAAATAATCAATAAAAACATATTTTTAAAAAATTGACAACAGTCAAACACAACAATAAGCTGTCCGGTATGAATGAATAAAAATTACACCTATTTTTTTTGTCAGATCAACAAAAAATATAATATTTTTTTGGTGTGCTGCAAAATTTTAGTAATTAGCTTATGTGTGCCATGAAATGAAAATGGTTGAAAATCGCTGGATTAAGCTGATGCGCAGAAGGTTCAGAGTTGTACAATCAAAGCTTACTATTTAAGTTTTAAACTCCTACGACTTGCACGGTAATTGCTGTGAGGGTATTAAGAAGAACATCTATTGATCACCCAAATAAGTGCTTTGCACCAATTAAGTACTGGGAATATAGATGAAGTCCTTGTTCTCCAAAAGCTTCCATGCAACTACATATAAATTGTATAATGGAACAATTATTTTTCTTAAGTGGAAATTATATTGTGGTTATGTAGGAGGATGTCCCTATTTTTAGGAGATGCATACCAAAGTATTTAGTATCAATGCGGTGTATTGATGTGTACAACTTATTTTCAAATGGTACAGCAAATAGATGTGTATATAAATAGAAAGTAAATACGGCAAACTGTTAGCAGTTATTGACTAGTGGTGGGTAGATGAGTGTTTATAGTGAACTATTCTTTCAACTTTTCTCAGTATTTGAAATTTTTCTTAATAAAAAGTTAGGGAGTAAAAACCCTAACTCTAATGAAAACAGATAATTGTAAATATAGATCCAAAATGTTGTGGAGCATAGAGAATGGGAAAAGATGCTGATACATATTTGAGGACTGGCAGAGGCTTGCCAGTTGTCAGAAAAAGCATTTATTGAGGACTCTCCAGTTGGTTTTGAAGGAGAGATAGGAACTTCTAAGGAGAGTAGTGAATTCCAGGGAGCAGGAAAGACAGGCTCAGCAAAAAGGTATTGGCATGGCCCTGGCCAGTGTGGCTCAGTGGTTGGAGTGTCAGCCCGTGCACTGAAGGGTCACGGGTTTGATTCCTGGTCAAGGGCATGTATCTGGGTTGCAGGTTTGATCCCCATCCCGGATCGGGGCTCATGGGGGAGGCAACCAATCGATGTGTTTCACATTGATGTTTCTCTCTCTCCCTCTCTCTCTGTCTCCCTCTGTTTCCCTCCCTTTCTCCCTCCCTTCTACTCTCTAAAAATCAATGGAAAACATATCCTCTGGTGAGAATTAACAAAAAAAGAAAAGGTATTGCATGAACGTTTGAAGAAGGAAAAATATAAACGTGAAGTCTGTGTGGAACTTGGCATGTTACTTGTAATAAGTAATATTATAAATGATGCTAGCCTGCCTTTGCCAGCCTGCTGAAGCCTATTTAATAACCTATTACGTAGCTGTAGTAATAGTGCCTTTGAATGAGTCACCGTTATATAGCAGTGTTTTAATTGGAAAATGCTTTTAGGATTTCAGGAAAACTGGTTATGTGTCTGTGTTCAATCTGAACATCAGGAGCCAGAGCTCCTATTTTCTCTGATTTGGGGAATGGAGATTTACTAGTTCATAGTTAGGCTCCTGAGGGAACCTAGAGAAAGGGATACAATGATGGCTTGGAAAGATTTTAAGTTCAGATAAGGGAGGATTCTGAATACTATATGGGGGTGATGGATGATCCAAGGTGTCATTTAAGGATTAGGTAGCTTTGACCATGACTAATCAAGATGTTAAGGAGATGACTATTTATTCTAGACAGTAATGTTCATTATTGTCTCAAGCAGTGTGGTAAGGCTAGAAAAGATGTAATGAGGTCTCCAGCAGCAGCAGTGGCAAAAAGGAGTTTATGTGACTTCATTACATGCATGGTAAGGAGGTACATTTTAAATTAAATTGTATATATTTGTTCTGTGCCTGTTAAGTTTAGGTCAGAATCTCTGTCTTATAACAGCTAACAAGACATAAACAGCTAATGTTTACTTAGTGCTTTACCATATTCTAATTGCTGTGGTGTGTGCATTGTCATTTAATCTTCAAAACAATCTCAGATTTATCATCCCATTTTACTGGATTAGATATTTGGGAGTAGGACTTTCGGAGTTATGCTTTGCAATTCATCTAGCATATCATTCGATTCTTTTTAAGAATATTTGATCAAGTCATTTCTTATATTACCAGTAATCAAATGAAACATTTGATCTGTAGTTTCATCTTGATAATTAGTTTTAATATGACCAGGGAACAAGTATATATGTAAACAACCTTGAGGTTATTTCACTGGTATATGTACTTCTTAAACCGATGTTCATGGGCATCTGTTTATGTGGAGGAGTTTGGAAGGCAATCAGTCACATACAGTTGCATGTAGGATTTAGTGCACATGTACATTTTTTTTTCCTGAGGAGAGAATCCATAGATTTTACCAGATTTGCTAGTTTTGACTTCTAAAAGTTCAAGGGCTGCTGTTATAATCAAATACTGTTTTCACTCTAATCTTATTTTGTGGATTTATATATGAAACCAGAATGCAGAATAGTTATATTCTCTTTAAAAACCTGTTTGCAAACTGAACTTTTACAAATTGAAGCCTTTTAAAAACTGACTTAGCTTCCACAGTATGGCCAGCGACATTAGCTAGCACTGGCTCTGCTCTCTCTATCAAGGAAACAGCAGACTACAAGAGACTGAACTGTATCTGCCTGTTTCCAACAGACTCACATTCAACTTCTGCTCACACACACAAAAAAGATTGAGTAAATTTTATTAATCCTTTTTTTAAGTTAATATAAAATTATAGCAAAATTATTAACTTTAGTAATAATAGCTGGAACAGTTCTCAGCAACAGCAGAAGAAGAGATTTAATTTAGTTGATTTTCTGTGGTTGTTGATTGTTAACTAGTCTCATAGTGAAGGATGCTGGATATTTTTTCAAAGGGACCAGGAAGCTACTGGAGGTGTGGTTCTCCAGGCAGAAACCCAACACAAATCAAGGATCTGGGCATCTCCACACCATCCCAAGATCCGAGCAGGACATACTTTTGAAGGATGTGCAGTGTTCATTTATAAATGTGACACAAACTGACAAGCAGGGAGCTTACTACTCAGTGAGAGTAGCATGTTTGTCTCCGAGGGTCATTTCATTTTGAAGACATGGTATTACCCTCTTGCTGAAAGCACTGGTTCCCCTGTTGAAACCTGCTAGGGATTACAGTGAGTTTGACTCAATTTAAAGCTTCTTTTATTCTTGTAAGAATTTCATGAAGCCTTCTCACCGAGGGAACCCACACCGGAATTTCCAGGAAGAAATAGTTTCTTAGTGCAACTTTCCCAAATGGAGCAGCATATTGTAATGGGGCATATGAGTTCTGACTGTTGGTTCTTGTACATGTTGGATTTCCCAGAGAGCAGGGTAATCAGTCAGCCAGTTCAAACCCTGGAAATTCTGAAGAATGAGCTTGACCCAGCAATTATGGACCAGTTCTACATGAAAGATGGTGTTGCTGCAAAGGATGTCACTCGTTAGAGTGGAATTCATGAGCTGATAACAGGTTCTGTCATTGGTGCCACAATGTTCAATCCTTGTGGGTATTCAATGAATGGCATGAAATCAGATGGAACTTACTGGGCTAGTCACATCAGTCTAGAACCAGAATTTTCTTATGTTAGCTTTGAAACATACTTAAGTCAGACCTCCTATGATGACCTGATCAGGAAAGTTGTAGAAGTCTTCAAGCAAGGAAAATTTGTGACCACCTTGTTTGTAAACCAGAGTTCTCAATGCCGCACAATGCTTTCTTCACCCCAGAAGATTGACGGTTTTAAATGTTTTGATTGCCAGAGTGCTGTGTTCAATGATTACAACTTTCTTTTTACCAGCTTTCTTTTTGCTAAGAAGCAGTAACAACAGCAGAGTTAATTAAGAAAAATGAAGAAAAAACACAAAACGATAACACACATAGAAGAAGGTGGTGGCTGCTTGTTAGATATTGATACCAGAGCCATGCTTTCCAAAACCACCACATTGTAGTTGCAGAAAGCCCTAGATGTAATGATAGTGCAGACATTTTGAATTGTATGCATTATTGTATCAAGGAGTTAGATCTCTTGCATGAATGCTCTCATTTGTATTTAGGTATCCTATACCACTCTTGCTGTGAAATTGAAGTGCATGTAGAAAAAAAAAACTTTCACTGTATGAAACTTGATAACACGTGACAACAATTCATTTTGGTTTATACACAGAGTAATATTTCTCCAGGTACTGTTCAAAATTCCCCACAGAATTCCTCCTCCTTGGGTGTTGGTCTCAGCCTAACCATCTGGGACTGTGCTATTAAATTGCTGCCAGGATATTACATCCAGCAACTTCCAATTTCTAGAACGTATTCTCTACTGATGTCACTGAAACCAATTTCTACTTCACACAGGTGTTTTTTTTTTAAAAGAGCAATTAAAGGTTTACTTCCATGAGTAGAGTCCTCTTAAGAAAGTGATTGCAGTTATCCATTTTGTGTATTACTATTTTAACATTATTGCTTCCTGTGGTTGTATTCCTTTAATTGATTTCATTCCTCACCATGGTGTCTTCTCTTCCAACCCCGCCCCAAAAAAGCAGTACACTGTTTTAAAAAAATTGACTTAATGTAACTTCAGGCTTATATATAGGGGTCAGTGTTTTTTAAACCCCATTACATTTTATCTATTGTTTTCCATTCAGATATTACTGAACTGTATGCAAAGGGATTTAGCTTTTTAATGTACTTTTGTTATAATATAAATAAATGTTTCCTAATTTGTTAGATAATTTTGGACTTGAGGACTTTGTATCAGTTTGTCCAATTACAAAGATGTGTACTGAAGATCAGAGTCTTAATTTCTTAATTTTATGGAAGAAAATATCTTTTCATTTTGAAGGTATGTGTCAAATTATTGGTACGGATTTTGTAAGGTTCATTTAAAAATTTTTTCATTGTATTTTAGGTAAAAGGATTGCTGAATCATCTCACTGAAGCAATAGACTCACTATCTTTGTTTTTTAAACTGCATCAACAATGAAGCAATGATATCTGAGAACAAAACATTTGCCAACTAAGTGTCATCACAATTCAAGTGACTGTATAAGCAGAAATAAGCTCGAACAGAGCTATGTGTCAGCTGGTATAAAGATAATGCATTCTTCTGATGCTATTTATTTAGAAGCAGTTTTAGTATAGCACATTTAAATTATAACCTATATCAAATGAAATAAAAATGAGTGAAGCCCCAAGATTCTTTGTTGGACCTGAAGATACAGAAATCAACCCTGGTAATTATCGACATTTCTTCCATCATGCAGATGAAGATGAGGAGGAAGAGGATGAGTCTGTAAGTTGTTTGTTTTTTTGGTGAGAGAAGACCAATATAGGATAGCTTTAAACTGATCTCTTAAGGTGAATTAATATTTTTTATCTGAAATGGTGAAGACCTTTTTTCACATAGAAATTTGTTGGAAATATTTTAAACTGGAAAAGCATATTTTCTTTCATGAGTGACATTGAATTTATGCAGTGTCAAGAAATACAATTAGGGGTCAGAATTTTAATTTATTTAGTGATGCCTACTGTAGTGTCTTTCAGTGATATGCCTAGCACAACACTGGGTAGAAAAAGTAGCCATAATCAAAAGGATTTCTTGTATATGTAGAAATATGTGACAAATACATCAAGATAAAGAAATAGAAGGAAATAATTTCAGAGGTACCAGAGTAGGATGTTGTCAACACAGGTGGTGGTTGACCATAAGATATCCTTATTTATTAACAAATCAGAAGTATATAAATGGTGTACCTAGAAGGAGAGGCTACCTTACATATCTACGGATTGTGTGTGTATAAGTTTTGTTCTTTTTCTGATTTGATCTTTTGGAATGTATATCCATGTTGGATCTTTAGGAATGAAACACATTATGTTTATTTTGCTATGGTTCCATTAGTTCAATATTATTCTTATTTGTCATTACTTTTCCTTTACAAGTAGAGATTGCTTTACTCTGAGAACTGATTTAAAATACAAACTTATGTTTGTGTTTCTTATATTTTTAATTGGAAAAATAATTTTGTTTTAAAATAAAAACCTATTATACTTGGTAAAAGTAGTAAAAACAAACCAAAAATAGCCATTAGATGACTCTTTAAATTCTTTCACATCTAAAATGCAAATCAGACTGCCACTCATTTAAAACCTATTCCACTACCCACCTAACAACAACAAAAAAAATGATTTTCAAGCTTTTCTTACTAGCCAAAACTTTTCTTCATCTGACATCTTATCTGGAAGGCCAGTAAGGAAAACATAATAACAGAGCTTCTCTGGCTGACTTAGACTGGAAAGTACTATTGACTCAGTTTCTACTACACTTGCCCTTGTTCTTTATAGAGTCCTGAACACACTGAGCACCACTGATAGATCAAGTCCAGTCTTCTTACATATGAGGAGTTTTTTCTCTTACCTGTATCTAGAACTGCACTGTCTCTCATCCCTTCTACATTTTATGTTTTAGCAATATCAAATTTTTATTTTCCCACATTCCATTTTGTATCATGCCTCTTTGCTGTTGTATGCACTCCTTTATGAAATGCCCTTATCTTGGGGTATTCTGTGAATTGTTTTTCATTCTTCAAAACAAGGCTCAGATTTCATGTTGTTCACTCTTTCCCTTCTTGCTTTTTTCCCCATGAGAAACTTGAACACTTCTTCCTCGGTACTATTTCTATATCCTGACATATATACTTGTATGTATCATAATATACTGTTATTACTCTGTTCCCCATTAGACTCAAAGTACTTTGAGGACAATTAGTATTTGTATATCTAACTCTTCAGTGCTTAGTATGGTTCTTGGAATATTGGGACTCATTAAATTGAGATTACATTCATGATGTGTAATTGTCACTTTTGAGGAGCTTGATATGGTTCATTTGACCTGTAGATTGATAAAACAACTTGTTCCAGATCATTCTTCTGTTAAGATTTCAAAGAATTTCATTTAGACATTAAATCTAACAAAATAACTTAGATCTATTTTAACAGTTATTTTCATTCTTCTAAGGTTTTACCTAATAGGAAAATTCTGTAATTTTTTTCTTAATGGGGTTAATTTGTACATTTTAAACTGGAATGTTTTCAGTTCATCTTAGGTAATGATCAGCTATTCGTTAAATAGATCTGTAATAAGTACAAAACTTATTACAGAACATATTAGCTTTCTTTTAAAACTAAAACAGTATAAATGTTAGGTAGAGTACTTTTGTTGTCTGAGAAATTACTTTCAGAACATCATAATGAGCTATGTCAAGGCTTTTTATCAGGAAAGAACTGAATAAGGGAACATCAAAGTGGATGATCAAAGGAAGAAAGACAGCAGATCCCGGGGAAGTTAGGAATTACAATAAAATCCAATACCAATTTGAATTTTATATGAATTAGAGCAATGAAAAATTATAATTCTAGGCTAAAGAAGAATAACAATTTAATTCTGATGTTATCCAGTTTTATTTTTAGATAAGAAAACGTCTAGTAAAACTTTCTAGCTCTAGCCTAACTTGAGCCCAGATTTTAATGGCATGTGAAATATACAAAATGGAAGAGAGAGAAGAATTGCAGTGAACAACTGGACACAGCTTTATATATTTGATAAAACTAAGCACCTGAATGCAAAAACCTCAATGAATCTTGAGTAATTTTATAAACCTTTAGCTACTCATAAGTTATTATTTCCATTTTCTGCTTTTTTGGTTTCACACCAAATCATGGCCTTTGAACTGGAGCAGGGTGCCAGAGATGAACACCACCATTAAATAGGGATATTAGAGTATGAAGATTGGGATGTCAAAGAGCACTGACATCACTTAGCAGGGTGGCTTTCTCCAAAATTTCCTTCCAAGTTGTTGTAGTTGATCAACTAATATTCAAACTCAATCTACAATGATAGTTTAATAATGTATATCTTTGTAGTATAACAACATCTTGTTTTAGTCAAGAGAATTCTTTATCTCACTCCCATTGGCCTTTTTACTTGGATTAGATAGGGTTTAGCTTTTATTTGCCCCTTTGTGGTGTGAGGAAAGCAAGTAAATACTAGGGACAATTAAAGGAGTATTTGTTTAACATTTGAAAGAAAATAGTAACAATGTTCTGAAAGTTTTTTGTTTTAAAATTATTTGCAGACCTTTATAGAAAACTATTATTTTGTTAAGTATGTATTATAACAAAGATATAATTTTGACAAATGCCTTTTTTGGTTAATGTGTCATTTTTATTGATTTATCACATGCGTCATCTACTTCTGAAAAAGATTAAGATAGCTGTACTTTGGAGTTCTTATTAAGTCAACCTGATTTTTTGTTTCTTTTCTGTTTTAGCCACCAGAAAGGCAGATTGTGGTTGGAATCTGTTCCATGGCAAAGAAATCCAAATCCAAACCAATGAAAGAAATTCTTGAACGGATCTCCTTATTTAAATATATTACAGTGATAGTATTTGAAGAGGATGTTATTTTGAATGAACCAGTGGAAAACTGGCCTTTATGTGATTGTCTTATTTCTTTCCATTCTAAAGGTATTAAAGAATGGGGATGGAAACCCTTTTATTCTTTTGATTATAAAACTAATACATTTTAATTGTAGAATATTAGATAAATTAGAAAAATAAAATTAAAGTCATCCACTCTGACAGATAGGTGATATTAACATTTTGACATATTTATTTTCAGCCTTTTGTTCTGTGTGTATTTTTAGAAATATATCTAGGCCCTGGCCAGTTTGGCCCAGCAGTTAGAGCGTCGGCCCGTGGACCAGAGAGTTCCCGGTTCGGTTCCCGCTAAGGGCACATACCTCGGTTACAGTTTGTCCCTGGCCCTGGTTGGGGTCGTGTGGGTGTCAGCCACTCGATGTGTCTCTCTCACATCGATGTTTCTCTCTCTCTCCCTCCCGCTCTCCCTCCCACTGTATCTGAAGATAAATGCAAAAAAAAAAAAAAAAATGTCCTCGGGTGAGGATAAAAAATAGAAATATATCTAGTATTACAGTGTATATGTAATTTTATATTTAATTTTTTTCACTACTTATATCAAGTTTTTTTTCTCCATATCATTCTTCAAAAATCTGATTTTTAATGGTGTTCTAATGTGTCATCGTGTGCATGTACTATAGCATATTTAACCAATATCCTAACAATTCGATGGTTTCCAGTTTTCACTATGAAAAATAATTGTTTTTGGTACTCTTCAAATGTATCTTTGCTTTTACAGCTCTAAGATTTTTAGAATAAATTCTTGAATTATTGAATATTTTAATCCCTTATGCTTTTGCCATACAGGAAATGATCTGTTATTTTTCATATCCATATTCATATTTTATTTCTTAAAAATTTAATATTTGAATTTTTTGTTTTACTCGCTACCTTCTATAAATCAAACTGAAATATCAATTAAGCTTAAGTTTTACTTCCTAGTAAGTCTACTAAGCAAAATTATTATTAAATATATATCTGAAAATTTATAACCTGAGACTCTGTGAATTAAGTGAATTTCTCACTAAGAATTATAAAAGATATGCACTCCTTTATAAATGTGTTTATATTATATGGTTCTTTTTACCAAATATGTAGTCTCCAGCTGTGTTAAAGTCTCACTTTAGTTAGGTGTTCAAGGAGCATCTCCTTCAGCAAGAAGGGGATGGACCATGGTTGAGACCTTTTGCTCCCACAACCTATATTGATGTTTACTATTTCATAGAGAAGCCAAGGCCCTGGTCTTCTTTTTAGACTGAAGTTTGTCATTTTAGAGAATCTTACAATGTGCTTATTCTTGAGGTTAACATGTTCTTCCCTTACTACCTCATGGTTCTTTCTACAAAACCTATTTGACATAAAAACTAGATGTTTTCTAAGGTCATGTCCCATATGCTGTCTTTTGGTGAGGTAAAAGTTCCTCTTGAATAACAACAAAAGCAGGGAACTGACTTGCTGAATTCTGTTAGGAGGCCTCAAATCATAGACATTGAGACATCTTTACAAGAATTCTTCTGAGAGTCTTCATAAAACTTGAAGGGTTTGTAATTTGTGATCAAGTGATTCTTGGTGTAGAGTATTTCTATTTAAATTTTAAAAACTAAGAGGAATTTTGGAATAAATCTTTAATTGACTAGATTTTTTTGTTTTAACTTTAGTATGCTGTAATACTTCTTTCCTCTACTAATTATTCTGGTAATGCTACAGGTATACTGTCATATATTATTATTAAAATGCGAAAGTTATACATGCTTGCTGATTTTTACCTGTTTCCTTAGATAAAATATTCATTAAAATATTGTTATTTAAGGAATAATAACAGTTAACATTTATTGAGCACTTGCTGTGCCAGGTATTGTGTTAAGTGTTTTATATACACTGTTATATAATTCCTCAAAACCCTACTGGGTAAGAGTTGTGTAATACCCATTTACAGCCAGAAATCAGAGGCTTAGAGATTTTTTAAAAAATTTACCCAAGATCTGCCCTGACTGATTTGGCCCATTAGTTATAACATCAGCCCTCGGACTAAAGAGTCGCGGGTTTTTATTGTGGTCAAGGGCACCTACCTTTGTTGCAATTCGATCCCCAACCCTGGTCGAGTTGTGCGGGAGGCAACCAATCGATGTGTCTCTCTCACATCGATGTTTCTCTCTCTCTCTCCCTCCCTCCCACTCTATCTGAAAATAAATGGGAAAATATCCTCGGGTTAGGATTAAAAAAAAAAAAATTTACTAGTGAAAAATAGAACCAGGATTTGAACCCTAGTTTGTGCTCTTAATCTCTATGATATACTGCCTCTCTTAATAATGTGAATTGATGGATAAAATTGTAGATTTCTACTGTCAATATAGAAAGTGACATATAGTCATTAAAAGTTTTTAGATTTTTAAAGACTATATTTGCTGTTTGATTTGTCTTTATTATAATTAGTTATTTTAGCAAAGTCTAGAAATTTGGGGGAGTTAATAGCTGATATTTCAACACTGACCTAGTGGCAGCAAGTGTTTCTCTGTTCGTGTATTTTATATTTTCAGCATATATCTGTTGCATGAGAATTTTTGTTTTGTTGCTATTTTTAAAGATGCATAAGTTCTTTGAACTATCAGCTAATTTATACATATAAGCATCGACATTTTTAAGCGAGAAGGGGAGACATGTATATATTTTTTTTAAATCACCAGGTAATTGTGATATACTTATTCATATAGAGATTTCTATTTGTTTATGAGGCAGTCTTACCTTTTATCAGGTAACTTTGAATAATCAAACAGTGACTAACATGTCAGTGCTCTAAATTTGGTTATATAATCACTGACTTACTGTGACTTATCAATCAAATTGACTAGGAAAAAAGGTTTATTTAACAGTACACGTTAAATCAAGTTTTATGTGTTTATTATTCCATGTCTTTATAGAAAGCAATTATATGCATGATGAAATTCAACTTTTATGGGAGGTGGCTTAAATTCAAGTTGATAAAGTGTAGATGTCAACTTATCTTGAGATTGTACAGAATACGTTAATGACATATGTTCTTAGGATTTCCACTGGACAAAGCAGTTGCCTATGCAAAACTCAGGAATCCATTTGTAATCAATGACTTGAATATGCAGTATCTCATACAAGATAGGTGAGTGAGTGGTGAAGTTGGCTGAATTAAGGGAAGGAAAACTAACTTTTAATATCTACTGTAAACAAACACAGTGTACAGTGTTTTCATATACATTAATTTGTGGTATCCTTGAAATAATATTTGGAAGTAGGTATTCATACCTAATTTTACGGATGAAGAAACTTGAGAACTGGGCATATCAATTAATTTGCTCAAAGTCACAAGTAGTTCCACAAGTAGTAGGACAAAGGCTTACAAAAGATTTGTTTAATTCCAAAGCCTACTAAACCATTGAAAATGATGAAGAATTACTTTATCATTTGACTAATAAGAAAATTAGAGCTTTACTCATTATAACTAGATACTTTTTAATGGTAAAGTGTAACCATTTGAAAAATATTTTACTATATATTTTAGCATTCATTTAACAGGCCAAAAGCATGGATTTCTAAGAGAAATGGTAAAATATGAATGTATTTATGTATTTCATTTAATTGATGTTTCACTCTAATAGCTATCCTTATAATTTCCCTAGCATTCTGTTTTCTTTTGTGTTAGCATAACAATATGAGATTATATATATGAAAATACTTTATAAAGTATATGGCCCTATAGTTTTTTTGTTTTTTACTATTCTTTCAGATAGTATCATTATTAATATCTAAAATTTTAAAACATTTTTCATAGGTTTACATATTAATGCATGTTTATATATTATAAATATAAATAAATGTATATATAAATGCTTATACATTTTAAAAAGTTTAGAAAATAAAAGCATAAAGAAAGACATTTAACCCTGCCACTACATCTACCATATTTGTTCATGTAGAAAGCGATACATACATACAATCACATTTTTCAAAATTAGGATCACTGTTATGCTGTAAACATTTTCCCATGTCATTAAATTTATGTAAAGTATAAGGTTTTTAATGGTTAGGTAATTAATATTCTGTCACTGCAATGTAGAAACTATTTCTTTTTATACATTTACATTCTTAATTTTAAAAATTAGTATTTTAATATGCCACATAATGTGTTATGCATACATTCTTGTTCTAATTGCTGAATATTTATGATACATTTTTCAGTATTTTAAGGGACATTTGTTTACCTAAAAAAAAGACTTAGTAAACATTTCTTTTTTAGTGGTAGAACAGTAATATACTTACGAAGAGTACAATGGTGTACTCATGAAACAGCTATAAAACAATAAGGATGTTTGTTTTCCTTTTTATTCAGGAGGGAAGTATATAGTATTCTTCAAGCTGAAGGTATTTTACTTCCTCGTTATGCAATTTTGAACCGTGACCCAAATAATCCCAAAGGTAAGAGATTTTAAGCAAGCTACCTTCTGTCTTACAACACACTTTTGAGCCACTTCCTTTCTATAATTAAGTGGAAGGGATTTAAAGAACTCATGGTATTCTATTCAGTTGTGGGGTTTTTTTTTAATGATCCGAATAAACAGGCATTGTATTCAGTTAAAATGTGACACTGTGAGCTAAAAGGCTAACTAATAATTTAGGAGTTATATATCCTATTTTTCTTTGGTTTATATATGACATATCTCTGAGAATCATAAAGAAAAAATTTTAAATTATATGCTTTAATAAATTTGTACTGATTAGGGGTAAACAAGTGATTCATCTATGACTATTGAATTAAGTATTAGAAACTTCATGCTAAGATGGCATAATTAAATTTCTGATGACTAGGAATTTTGAAATATTGCTATTTATTAATATTGTAAGGTACCCTTTGCTTCATATTCCTGGTTACCTAAAACAGCGTGTAAGCTATATATAGCTTGGTCTATAAAAAGCAAGATAAATGTCTGTCTTAAGGTTTAATATTCTGATAACAGTATTTGGAGGAATTTTGATCATTTTATTGTACCTCAAAGCAACTTTTATTAAAACACAGGTATAGCATTTATTATCTATAACAGGGAACTTTTCTTGTTTGTCTAGTGAAAAATTTACTTTCTGATTGGATCGCTTGCTTACTCTGCATATCAGTTACTTTTCTAATTTAAATAATATCATGTTTTGTTGTATCTATGATATGAGTGATCTCATGTTTTTCAAGAAATTACAGCATTCTGGAGTTATTTCTCAATATTTCTTATTGACATCGTTTCACATCTAACTTTAAATTCTATGGGTGATGGAGTAAAATGAGAGTCCATAAGATTTTGAAGAACAACTATAGTTCCTAATGCCAGATATCATAAATGTTGGTATATGTTGTTTATGTAAGTGCTTTAAATTAAAATCAAATCAGTACTTTATAATAATATATCTAGATACTATACACTATGTAATTTTTCCTGCTATTATGTTTGATTTATAGAATGCAGTCTGATTGAAGGGGAAGATCATGTAGAAGTAAATGGGGAAGTTTTTCAAAAGCCATTTGTGGAAAAGCCAGTTAGTGCAGAAGATCACAATGTTTACATTTATTATCCAACATCTGCTGGTGGTGGAAGTCAAAGACTTTTTCGAAAGGTAAATCTTTGTTATCCTAGTGAATACTGTTCTTCATACATTGTTGTATAAATTTTACTAAAAGTAATCAAGTATTTATTAAAACTGATAATACTATGTTAGAAAAACAATGCATCATTTTACTTACTTGATGTTACTTATGCCAAATTTCTACCTGCAGAATACCAAGAAGTTACTTGATTTCCTTCTACCTTTCATTTACATATCTGTCATATCTGTAATATAAAAAAATTAGGTAAAGATCAGCAGTCTTTTGGAAAAGATCAGCAGCTCCCAAAGTGGATAGTAATACCAATAACTTTTACATATGTGCATGTGTGCTCAAATTGCACCCATAATAAAAAAAATGCAAATCAGGTATAAAAGATAATGACATTGAGTTACTTTTTGTATTGGCAAAGATCAAAAAGATTGAGGTAGTTGGAAAACAAGCACGACCCAAACATTGTTGGCAGGAGTGCAAATTAGTGTAGCCTCTTAGAAACATTATTTAATAGTATATCAGGGTGAAAAATTCACATACACTTATAAATAATCATGGACATGCAAAGTAAAAACACAGTGAGATACTATTTTATGTCCTCTCGAGTGGCAAATATTGAAAAGTTTGACAATACCAAGTATAGACAAGAATGTAGAGCAGTGGGAACTCTCATACATTGCTGGAGAGACTGTAAATTGTTAAAACAGTTTATAAAAGATTTTGAGCCCTAGCTGGTTTAGCTCAGTGGTTAGAGCGTCGGCCCTTGGACCAAAGGGTCTCAGGTTCGATCCCGGTCAAGGGCACGTACTTGGGTTGCAAGTTTGATCCCCGGCCCCGGTCGGGGTCATGCAGGAGGCAACCAATCTATGTGTCTCTCTCATGTTGATGTTTCTCTCTCTCTCCCTCTCTCCCTCCCTTCTACTCTATAAAATTCAATGGAAAAATATCCTCGGGTGAGGGTTAAAAAAAAAAAAAGATTTTGACATTATTTTTATAAGTTGAATATGGGCATATTCTATCACCTAGCAATTCCATTTCTAGTACATATCTTAGAAACACTCTTGCACACATGTGCCACAGGGACACTTTTAACAATGTTCAAAGCAACATTGTTCTAGTAGCTAAAGCTTTGAAAACAACCCAAATATACAATAATAGGAGAATGAATGAATTTCGGTATATTTATACAGTGGAAAATTCTATAGTAGTAGAAATGAACAAACTAGAGTTACATGCAGTAACACGGTTGAATCTTAGAAACGTTATTCTTAGTGCTCATTGTATTTTTTAATGCTATTTAACTTACATGTAAATTACAATTACAGCCGAAAATATAGTGTCAGCTACATAGTAAGTCTTGTTAAATAAAATTTTTTTTGTCTAAGATGTAAATAGATGCTAAAGAGTTATATTATAAAAATGAGGGGAATAATTTAGTTTTTATGTTGATGGACATCTTTTGTTTTCAGATTGGCAGTAGAAGTAGTGTTTATTCCCCAGAAAGCAATGTACGAAAAACGGGCTCATATATATATGAAGAGTTTATGCCCACAGATGGAACTGATGTTAAGGTAGGGTTGATTAAAGTATATTTTAATTTTGTATTTAGTTTACCAATGATAACAGAAAATAGAGTACCCTTTAATTAGCAATGTCTATTCTTTGTTTTGTAGTATGGGTGCCTTTGGACCCTTTTAAAAAATAATTGTTTTTTTAGAATAATGTTCTTAAATGCCTAAAATAAAACATACAGGATTAAAAAGGAGATAAATTTTACTGAAATATAGTTATCAAAATATTTAAAAACCAACTTTGCGATACAATAATATGTTTCTTTAAAAGGACATTAAATAATAAAATATGGTGGTAAGGGTCTAATAGCCATCACAGTTTCCAAGCACTGATCAGCGTAAATGATGTTTTAAGATATGCAACAACTGTAATGTGTTATAAAAATATGTGTGGTTTCTGTTGGTAACAAATAAGATCTTAATTGCTTTACCTTCTGGCAGTCTGTCTAACCAGAGTGTTCTTTTTTAAACTGGATCATGAACCTCTTAAAAATTCTCCTGTGGATCCTCATTGACCACAGGATAGTAATTGGATTCATAAAGCTGGCATACAGGATATTTATTTCATGGTTTGCCCACTGTCTGTCCTATGAACCTTATTTCTCACAGTATAAACTGTACCAAATAGCTTGCTCTTACCTGAATACCTTGTGCTATTTCATGCCTCTGCCCTCTATCTGTGTTTATTGCCTTTGCTTAGAGCGCCTTTCCCTCTCTTGTCTGCCTTCAAATTTATGCTATTCCTCATCTCCCCCTTTTTTAAATCTTTGGCAGTTATTTCCTTCTATAATATTTTTATAGTTATTTGTACCTCTCTTTCATTAAACTAAAACAATTTGAGAAGAATCACATCATATACATTCTCATATTCCCTCATAATGCTTAGTATAATCTTTTTCTATAGAGGATAGAACTTCACTTTACCAGTTTTGCCATATAATTATTTATAACCTCTTCCAACATAGTATTAAAATTTTTGGCATGTAAATGGAAATATGTATGAAAGCGTAATCTGGAGACAAATATATTTTATTATTTTATCTTTGAATTTATTGTCTACTGTTATATTTTAATAAAATAAATACTTTAACATTCATGAAAGGTTTATACAGTGGGTCCAGATTATGCCCATGCTGAAGCTCGAAAATCTCCAGCACTCGATGGCAAGGTGGAACGAGATAGTGAAGGAAAAGAAGTAAGATACCCTGTTATTCTCAATGCACGAGAGAAGTTAATTGCTTGGAAAGTCTGCCTTGCATTTAAGGTAAGATATTATACAGCCCATATAGACCCTTGTAAAGGGAATTCTAATTCTCTGTTTTGAGTAAAATAACTGTTATTTGGGCTTATAATTGGAAAAGTAAGCTGAGAAAATAAAAGTGATATATCTGAACAATTTATGTACTTTTCAAGGAATTCTTGTAGTGCCAATAATAAAAATATATAATAAACGAAGGCCTTTGTTTTTCTATATTCTTTTTGTATTATATACAAGGGAACTTCGTCTATTCAGAAATTAAAATTATGGAGGAAAACAACTAAAAAACAGTAAAGTTAACCAGTGTTTATGGATGTTGTTAACATATAAAAACAAAACTGGTTGCAAGTATTATTTACTTACAGAATTGGTAAATGATTTTTTTGTTGTTGTTGAGTAACAAAGGTCCTCAGTGTTCTTCAGCCTTGACAGCCGATCTTTTGGCCTATTTATATATGATAAAATATGTTCATGAAAGCAATACATATATATTTCTCTAAGAAAACTTTTTTACTTCTGATATTTGCCTAATTCCCTCAATTAATCAGTATTTTTAGGCTTTTACTCTGTAAATATTTAAATTGTACAAGTTGTACAACTTGTGTCAAATAACTTCTAAAACTTTACCTATTTGAAGCCTTGCCTTGGAAATATAACTTAAAGACAAGTGTATATAATTGGTTAGTAAATAATAAGTAAATTCTTTCCTAATAATTTGAAGTCTTTTTCATGGAAGGAATATTAGCCTGTAAATATGTTTTACTAACTATGTATAAATTTTTTTTTTTTTTATCCTCACCTGAGGACATTTTTCCATTTTTGTTCAGATAGAGTGGGAGGGAGAGAGAGGAAGAGAGAGAGAGAGAGAAACATCTATGTGAGAGAGACACATCGAGTGGCTGCCACCCGCACGACCCAACCAGGGCCAGGGACAAACTGCAACTGAGGTACGTGCCCTTAGCGGGAACCAAACCCGGGTCTCTCTGGACTGCAGGCTGACACTCTAACCGCTGAGCCAAACCGGCCAGGGCTATGTATAAATCGTTTTAATTTGTAATACCAAGATTCCAAAAGCCATTACTTAAAAATCACATCATACTAATATATGATGATTTGAATATAAAATAGAAGATAGGAAAATTCCTGGAGCTTGAATAGGACATTCATACCTTTCAACTGTTTTTTTTTTGTTCTGCCAAATAAAGTAAATTTATTTTGGGTACTCACAAGTATGTGCTTGTCAGGGTTTAAAAGTTTCATAGGGATAATTGGACATTTCCTCCAGGTTATGTCTTCAAAATTATTTCTTCTTTATTTATTTATTTTTTGGATTAACGTGATATCATTTCTGCTAACAAAATTTATCAAAGCCTTTAAATATTTTTACTTTTTTTAAATGAAATGTTAATCGGAGAAATAGATAAAATATATAATTTTTTGGCCTCCCTAGTCCCTTAAACATTATTGTTCCACAGCTGCTTCATGGTGATAATTTTATGGCATGTGTTATATATTTTCAGAGTACTGAAGTTACAAATGAGTAATTTCATTTTATTTACTGTGAAGTAAACTAGTAAACAGTAATGCACTTTTTGGCATTTATAACATTTGATATGTTCTAACAAGACTGGTAAATCATGAATCTTAATTCAAATGAAATTTTAAAGTTTATAATTTATTTTAAACAGCAAACAGTTTGTGGCTTTGATTTATTGCGGGCCAATGGACAGTCCTATGTCTGTGATGTCAATGGGTTCAGTTTTGTGAAAAATTCCATGAAGTATTATGATGATTGTGCAAAAATACTTGGGTAAGGATTTTTTCTTTATATTTTTCTTCTTTACCTTTATTAGAGCTAATGAATAGTAGTAATTCAGAAATTAAATAATTATAAACATCAAATGATTAGGATTTTGTTAGCACTGTAGAGTAAAACAGCAGTGTTTATAAAGTGACATCCCCAAAGACCATGTCAAATCCTGAATTATGTTTTGAGTTATCAAAGATAGATTAATTTATGGCCAGTACAGATAAAGGCTTAAAGGTATTTTAACTTAATAGACTTAGAAATTCTGTGGTTTCAAGATCTTTCTCATGAGATTATCAAGTAAATGTAAAAGAAATTATTGCTTACAAAAATGCCATCTTTAGCCTGGCCGGTGTGGCTCAGTGGATTGAGCATCGTCCCATGGACTGAGAGGTCCCAGTTTGATTCCCGGTCAGGGCACATGCCAGGGTTGCAGGCTCAGTCCTCAGTAGGGGGTGTGCAGGAGGCAGCCAATCAATGTTTTCTCTCACAATGATGTTTCTCTCTCTCCCTTCCTCTCTAAAAAATCAATAAAAACATATTTTTTAAAATGCCATCCTTATACTCTTTGACCTATTTTCTTACACCGAGATTTAGACTTGCAGAATAAGAACTACCTTTAAACCATTTTAAAGTATATATGACAAAACCATAAGAAATTTACACTTTATTTATTTATTTATTTTTTTTAATCCTCACCCGAGGACATTTTTGCATTTAAGTTCAGATAGAGTGGGAAGGAGAGAGAGAGAGAGAGAGAGAGAGAGAGAGAGAGAGAGAGAGAGAGAGAGAGGGAGGGAGGGAGGGAGGGAGGGAGGGAGAGAGAGAGAGAGAGAAACATTGATGTGAGAGAGACACATCGACTGGTTGCCACCCACACGACCCCAGCTGGGGCGGGGACAAACTGCAACTGAGGTACGTGCCTTTAGCGGAAACCGAACCTGGGACTCTCTGGTCCGCAGGCCAACGCTCCAACGCTCTAACTGCTGAGCCAGACCGGCCAGGGCAGAAACTTACACTTTAAATGTACTTTAATAATTGGAGTCAGCTTTTATTGTGTGTTTCAAAGATTTGTGGATTTAACCTTACAGTGAAATTTGGGGGCACTTACTAGATTTTAGTATGAATAAGTGCTAAACTTAAACAAAACAAAAAATATTTGTAATTACCTGCACCTGTTTCCATTGTTAACCCTATTAGTAAAATATGATAGAAATGTGTTAAAAATGAGCAATGGTATTTAGAATAGCTTTATAGGTGAGCAATAAATTGATAAGAAATTATTAGTGGCCACACAGAAAAGATAATCTTGGACTTCAGAACCTTTGTAAAGTAAATGTGATGCAGTTATAGTGAATTATTTGAATTCAGTGTGCCTTATATTTTTAAAACTAAAGAATATATAAGTAAATACTTCCATTAGTGTGTTCTGATACACTAGTTTAGAACTGTTGATCTGATTTTTGTTGATCAGGATTGATTATTTTTATGTGCTGTTATCATATACTCACTAGTTTGAGTTTAACTCCTTTGAGCCTCTAGTATTTGTCATTAAGTACCCAGTTTTGTCTTAAAATGAAATAATTTTTTATTTTTTCTCAAAGCAATATTGTGATGAGAGAGCTTGCTCCACAATTTCATATACCCTGGTCAATACCCTTAGAAGCCGAAGATATTCCAATTGTACCAACTACATCTGGAACTATGTAAGTTTGAATATTTACTTTGAGAAACTCCTTGGGTTTTCCCCATTAGTCTGTGCTACTGCAATAAAGATTAAATTTCTGAATGATTATTAGATACTTTACTGGGCATGTTTTCATATGATTTGTTTTGTAGATAGAGCAATAGATTACACGCTTTTACAAGGGTTTCCTGGACTAAAAATTTGTTATATTATTATAAATAAAATCCCCCAAAATGCTTGGATAATTGTAGAAATACTGACTTAAACCATAGAAATAAAGGAGGTGACAAGTGCATTACTTAGAGGTTTATGGTCAGTGGTCATGCAACTTTGGCACTTTTAGCATGTAAAGAAAAAATATACCCCTGGCTGGTTTGGCTCAGCGGTTAGAGCGTCAGCCTGCGGACCAGAGAGTCCTGGGTTCGGTTCCCACTAAGGGCACGTATCTCGGTTGCAGTTTGTCCCCAGCCCCGGTTGGGGTCATGTGGGTGGCAGCCACTCGATGTGTCTCTCTCACATCGATGTTTCTCTCCCTCTCTTCCTCCCTCCCTCCCGCTCTATCTAAAAAAAATTATATATATATATATATATATATATATATATATATATATATACACACACAGTTAATTTTGAGGTAAATTAATTGAACCAATATTGACAAAGTATTTGATAACATTCTAGTAAAATGTACTGCTTGAAACTTACCTGTTACTCAGGTGAGTTGACCATATTCTTCACGTTCACAGCTTAGAGACTTACATGAGCATATTAAATATTCTTAGAAATCCTGAGGAGGGTGGTGACAAAAGTATTTAATTTTGTTTTTAAACCCATATTTCCAAGCTTATTGAACACAGAGTTTTTTCAGGTATCTTTCAGGATTGTGTTCTGTGGCTCACAGTTTGGCAAACACTAAATTATACCTTAGCATTCCTCCTAAGACAGTTTTATCTTCCAGTAATTTGAGTTGGAAACACTTGTTCTTCTTACATGGGCAAAATTAATATAGTAAAGCTTTATTTTGTTTTAATTTAATGAAATCTCAGTCTATAATGACTAATTCTATAGAACACATATTTAGTGAAGTTCTAGGATTACAGTCCATCATCTCTAGAGAAGAAGCAGATATTTTATAGTTTATTATTACTCCCCCTCCAGCTTCTTAATTTTTTTAGGGTTTGATTTGATAAAACTGTTTGTTACAAGTACTATTCTTCATAGGGAAGATCTTGAAATGGTAAAAGATGGCTCTAAATAAGTAATTAGATGTTGTATTATTCTGAATTATACAATACAAATCATTGTTAGAAAATTGATCATTTCTTTTGCTTTAATTTTAGGATGGAACTTAGATGTGTCATAGCTGTCATACGTCATGGGGATCGGACACCAAAACAAAAAATGAAAATGGAAGTGAGGCATCAAAAGTAAGGGGAATAATTTAAAACTCAGGAGATAATTTTTCATTTTTGATAGATGAATAACTATTTCGATTATTATATCATATAAAAAACTGTTTACCACCATTTCTTGGCCATTACTATTTAAACCACTAGTTGCAAACAAAATCCATGTAAAATAATTGTATATATCAGCATCTGAAAATTATTGTGGCAGTGTTCATAAATGATCATCAGTCTGACCTGGCTTTCATTTATTGTTGTAAAGGTGTTCTATTTAATCTTGATTTATTGTTCTCTTACATTGCTTTCTGACCGTCATTAACCTCCCAGCTTTCTAGAAGAAAATTAATAGAATGAAAGTTTGTTTTTTTTCTATTTAGTATTTGATATGGAGATAATAAAATTTGAAAACCTGAGCTATTAACTATGTGTTGGAACAAATATTTTTAAAGTATATATGTGTTTGTAGTGACTTCAGAGAACATATGATATTTTGTATTATAATCAATGTTGTTTTTATCATGGGAAAACTTTTTCAAATAATCTAGTGATTATTAGTTTGATATAGTATAGGAAAATATGGAAGTTTATCAATCAAAGTTAAGAAGCAACATGGTATAGTGAAGGAAGGACTAGAGGACTTACAGTATTTGAAATCCAGAAATCTCAAGTCCCATATCTATCATTTGTTATCATTATAATTCTAGATCTATTATTTATTATAATTTAAGTATATGGTGATAATACTAATTTTTGCAAATGACTAATAGTGCTCTGTCTTTTTTGTAAGATTTTTTGATCTTTTTGAAAAATGTGATGGATATAAATCTGGGAAATTAAAACTCAAAAAGCCAAAGCAATTACAGGCAAGTGCATTTGATTTCTTGATGAGTTTTAAATTGCTAATCACAAAGTTATATTAAAATTTAATTCTTTCTTAATTTATTTTACAGGAAGTGCTGGATATTGCAAGACAACTTCTTATGGAGCTGGGGCAAAATAATGATTCTGACATTGAAGAAAACAAGTCAAAACTTGAACAACTTAAGACCGTGTTAGAGATGTGAGTATCCTTTTGAAACTCTTAATTTTGAGAACAACTTATAATGCTTTTTAAAAAATATATGACTTTTCATGTTAATTTCCTTCACAGTTTGATCTTTTTGCCCTTTATCACTGTAGCTGAGGAGAAATTAGTGAAAGTCTAATGAGATTTTTATTTTCACCAGTGAGAAAATAGATGTTATATTGAAGGTTATTGTTTTAGTTTTAATTAATTAATTAATTTATTTATTTAAATCCTTACCTGAGGATATTTTTCCATTTATCTTTAGATAGAGTGGGAGGCAGTGAGAGAGGGAGGGAGGGGGGAGAGAGAGAAACATCGATGTGAGAGACACACATCGATTAATTGCCTCCCACACGACCCCGACCAGGGCCAGGAACGAACAGCAACCGAGGTATGTGTCCTTGACCAGAATTGAACCCATGACTCTTATCTGTGGGCCAATGCTCTAACTACTGAGCCAAACTGGCCAGGGCATTTTAGTTTTAATTTTAATGAGAAGATGAAAAGAGAATCTTCTATGAAGTACTACTTAGTATGAGGTCCACTTTGCTAACTTGAAAACAGATTCAGTGCTGTTTAAAAAATAATAAGTTTGAACTATGTTTTAATCAAATGAAGTAGGTACCACCAGTATTCCTATTTATCAGCTTTACAGTTTTGACCACTCACAATCTTAATTTCTTTATTTTTTTAAGACACATACATTTATGTTCTTATATATTTCTATACTCTGTCATTTCTTCAAAATCGTCTAACTTTTGTAGAGAAACATTTTTATATTTTCTTTTTTTTTTTTTAATCCACATCCAAGGACATTTTTATTGATTTTGAGGGGCGGGGAGAGTGGGTATGGGGAAGGAGGGAAGGAGAAAGAGAAAAACATTGATGTGAGTGAGAAACATCCATTGGTTGCCTCCTACCCAAGCCCCAACCAGGCTGGAGCAAACCCATAACGAGGTATGTGCCCTGACCAGAAATTGAACCCATGCGTTTCGGTGTGCAGGACAATGTTCCTACCAACTGAGCCACACCAGCCACAACTGTATTTTCATTTTTAAGGTCATTAGAATGACTACCTATGCTACAGATTTTCTACTAGGATACTTTGAAGAATTCAACAAGGTAGTTAAAAATAGAAGGGGGTATAAATATGTAACGCTTAGTTTTTTTCTCTGGATGGATTTAGTTTTTCTCTAGGAGGTCATATTGAACACTTACTGAATATTGTTCATTCTGCTTGCCATTTTATTTTTTAGGTATGGTCATTTTTCTGGAATAAATCGTAAGGTACAATTAACCTATCTCCCTCATGGTTGTCCTAAAACATCTAGTGAAGAGGAAGGTATGTCATTATTAATACCTATTGTGTTTTAATTATATGTGGGGACTTCTTACTCATTATTGATTGATTACCTTTGAACCCTCTCTAATAGTTTAAGGACTGGCTTGCTTTTTAGTAAGTTTTGTTAACTGCTTTCTATCTAAAATATATATTTTATCCTTTATCCTGCGAAGAGTATATTTTATTATTTTGAAAACTGCATGGGACTTCCCTTTTACTCTAGGGTTGTTTCAGAAAACTTATTTATTTATAACTAAATGTAACTTAATGAGCCTCATCTGCTTTTGGTAGAAGAGGTCAAAGTCTACAGGATAAAAGCTCAAAAAGTATGAAAAGACTATTTGAAAAAATACACAATCAACATGTTCTAAAATAGATATTTTTTCTCCAGAATAAGCATTTAAATAAGATTAATCTTCTAAGAGTAGTCAGCACAAAAGTCCATAAATGTATTTACCTTCAAAAGAAAATTGGGCAGGGGTTAGAGGAGTCATTTCATGCAGAAATGCAGATGCCCAATAATATAATATAATAATAGTAATAATCACTCTTGCCTATCACATTGGCAAAGTGTTTTCTTAGTTTATTCTTTTTTCAAACTGATGTGATAGAGAATGCTGATGAGAATATAGTGTGGCAGGATTTCAGTCTACTGGTAGGAGTATAAATTGACATAACTCTTTGAACAGTAATTTGTCAGTGTATATATAGAAATTTAAAAAATGTTCATGTGCTGTAACCTTAATTCTTCTTATCCGAGTCTATCCCAAGAAGTAATTGGATATTCAGGAAAAGATTGATCTTTTTTGATGTTCAAAATGGTATTATTTATACTAGCAAAAAGTTGAAATAATGATTATCTTACATGCAAACAGAAGTTTGATTATGTTGATCTTTATTTTAAAATTTGATGTTGTTGTCATTCTTGGTGATTAATAGCAGTAAGCTTAATTTCCTATATCT
Source organism: Tadarida brasiliensis (assembly GCA_030848825.1). Lineage (NCBI taxonomy): Eukaryota > Metazoa > Chordata > Mammalia > Chiroptera > Molossidae > Tadarida > Tadarida brasiliensis. The sequence goes on along the minus strand of CM061258.1, from coordinate 85,894,183 downwards.
TTATATGATCAAAAAATTCCATAAGTAACTAAATTAAAAAGTCAGTTAATTAAATATTCTTCTATCAATTAATATTGGTGTGCATGGTAAAGCATATACAGCTATTAACAAGCCCCAGGGGAAAGGGTGATTTTCTATCACTTGTATTGAATCACTTATATTTAGCACTTATATTGCTTATTTTCAAATTGCCTTTGTTTCTGTTACATAACACATCTTAGGATGTAATAAAGGGCAAGTCAAAAGTATAGAAAGTCACTCACTTATGGTACCTCCTCTAAGTCTGAGAAATACTTGGTCTGGGACATTCAGAGATTCCACAATTCCTAATTTTATTTTATTTATTTATTTTTTAATTATAGTTGACATACAGTATTATATTAGTTTCAGATGTACAACGTAGTGATTAAACATTTCACGAATCTTAATTTTAAAAGCTGCTCTTGGCTACATTGTTTTGTATATCGCACTCATAAAGTTAAATTATAATTAATATGAGGCTCTATCATCTCACATCTTCCTAAAAATTATGCATATCACTGATTCCTAATAATGAAAAAGTAACATATCTTCTTCACTTCAGCTCTTGATATAAAGACAAGATCTGGATCCTGTCATCAAGGAGCTCTTAATCTAGCAAATGTAGCATAATTAAATACACTGAGCAAGTACCATTGCTGTCATACCACTGTGAGAGCAGTGATGAGAGAAGCAATATTTCCCTTCAGAAAACTGGGAATCTTATTCCTAAAGTATGGGCAACATTTTGAAATTTTAGTAAGATCTTAACAGGTGGAACATTTCTGACAGAAGCCTACAGAGAGGTCTGTTTAAGGAACAAAATAATACATAAGGGCCATATTTCACTGCAGAAGAGAGCACAGAGAAAAAACTAATCCTGAAACATGTCTGTTTAAAAACAAATTTGACGTTTGCTTTATCCATTCACATGTGTCTTAGACAGCCGAAGAGAAGAACCATCCTTACTTTTGGTTCTAAAATGGGGAGGAGAACTAACCCCTGCAGGCAGGGTCCAGGCCGAAGAACTTGGAAGAGCTTTCAGGTGTATGTATCCTGGAGGTCAAGGTAAATCTTGGAGTTTCTCTGAATTTAGTTAAATGTATACATTGTGTTTTCATATCTTTATTTTGAGATGTTATTAAATATTTGTAGAAATATAGTGAAATAAAAATATGGCTTAAGTGATTTGAGGATTTGTTTTCAGGAGATTATGCAGGATTTCCTGGTTGTGGTTTACTTAGATTACATAGTACCTACCGACATGACCTCAAAATATATGCCTCTGATGAAGGACGAGTGCAGATGACTGCAGCTGCTTTTGCCAAGGTATAAGTCAGTATTTTTAGAATTACTAGAATTTTCATCTAATATTACATTTTAAAATATTTCTACTAAGGCAGTATTAAATTTCCAAATTTGAAACTTCCAACTAAAGCCCTGAAATGGCATTGATAAATATTATTAATAAATTTTATTTATTATAAATAGTTTATATCTTATAAAATTTAGCATATAACAAAATAATTATGATACTTTTTATTATTTCACATACTAATTTTTAAATCTGTTTTGTTTTTATTTAATGTGTTTAGGGGCTGTTGGCACTAGAAGGAGAGCTTACACCCATTCTTGTTCAGATGGTAAAAAGTGCAAATATGAACGGTCTTCTGGATAGTGATAGCGACTCTCTGAGCAGTTGTCAGCAACGTGTGAAAGCAAGACTTCATGAAATACTTCAGAAAGACAGAGATTTTGCTGCTGAAGATTATGAAAAGGTAAGTCTTAGCAAACTTTTACAAGTGAAATACTATACACACAGAAAAGTACAAAAACATACACTTAGACTTCTTTGTATTATAAAGCAAATACTCATATAATCATCACCATCTAGATAGAGAAATAGAACATTGGACCAACTCTCGCCCCTGTGTACCCCTATCCCAATTGCAACCACTTCTCTTAGAAATAACTACTATCCTGACTTTTTATGTTGCTCATTTTTAGTCTTATCACATCCAGAATACTTGTTTGGATAAGTCTGCATCTCTAACTACCATAGTCGCAGTTTTGGCTATTTTTTAAGCCTCATAATATACTATGTTTTCTTTTATATCTGGCTTCTTTTGCTCAATATTGTTTGTGAAATTCACACTTACTTTTGAGAATTGTAATAGTTAATAATTATCTCTATGTAGTATTTTATTTCAGATGTTGGCAAACTTTTCTGTAAAAGACCAGATAGTAAATATTTTAGGCTCTAGGGGTCACATTTGGTCTTTGCTGCATATTCTTTTCTTTTTTTTTTAACCACCTTTAAAAAATGTAAAAAGCATTCTTAGCTTATGGGCACGTTTGATCTGCAGGCCATAGTTTGACCCCATGTTCTATTTTATGAGTATACTACAATTTATATGTGCTTCTACTGGTGTTAGAGTTTTTAGCCATTTGATTAATACTGCCGTGACTGTCCTTGTGCGGCTCCTAGTGCATATGAGCCTGTGTCTCTCTTGGATAGATTCTAGGAGCAGAATTGTTGCGACCCACAGTATATTTATGTTTCAGTATTAATAGACAATGTCAAACTGTTTTCCAAAGTCACTGAACTAGTTTACACTCCCATCAGAAATCTATGAGAATTATCATTGCTCTACATAGTCTCTCTTCATGTTATTCTCAGACTAATAAATTTTGGCCATGCTAAGGGTATAATAGTACTTCATTGGACAATCCTCTTTCCTGAGGACTTCTCTTCAAGTTTCTTGTCCTATTTTTCTACTAGTTGTCTGTGTTTTTCTTTTTGAGTGGTAGAACTTCTTTATATATTTCAGATATGAGCTATTTTTTATATGGGTTGTAAATTCTACCACCTATTCTGAGCCTTAATGGTGTCTTTGATAAGCAGAAGTTACTATTTTTTATAAATTTCAAGTTCAATCTTTTCCTTATGGTCAGTGCATTTTTAATGTATTGTTTTATATCTTTTTCTAACCAGATATCTAATAAGATATTCTTATATATGATCTATAAGCTTTACTGTTTTGCCCTTCACATTTATCCACAGTCCAGCTAAAATTGACTTTTGTGTATGCTATCAGGTAAGGATGTCAAAATTTATATTTTTTTTCCCCAACTATATGTATGTCCTGGTGTCCCAGCATGACATACTGCAAAGACCGTCCTTCCCCCATTACTTTGTAATACCATCTTTATTATATATGTTGGTCTGTTTTTAGACTATATTCTTTTGTGGATCCCAAATCCTATGTGGTTCCTTCTTCAAGTTTTTCTTGGCTTTTCCTACATTCCCATATATATTTTTAAATAATCAGATAAAAAATTCTGTTAAGATATTGATCTAGATTGCATTAAATCTGTAGTTTGTGAAAACCTATATATTTTTTTAAAAATTTTTGGGCAACTGTAAATGGTATCTCAAAGTTTTATTTTCTCATTATTGCTGCTATAAAGAAACATGTTTAATATTGACTGTATATGCATTGAACTCATTTATTAATTTAATAATTTATCTGTAGATATTATTTAAAAGCATATCCACGGGATTTTTTCTTCCTTCCATTCCTTATGTGTTTTTTTATTCTTTGTCTTGCCTTAATTTAATAGCTAGCACCTTCAAATTAATGTTAAATAGAAGTGGCATTTCTTGTACATGTTCTCAAGGAGAAAGCTCTTGGTACTTGTCCATTAAGTCTGATGTTTTGTGGTAGATTTTTTTATAGCTTCTCATTTCAGTATAAGGAAATTCTATTCTGTTCCTATTTTGCCAAGATTTTTATCATGAAGTTATTGAGTTTTATCTTTTTCTTTTCATCTATTGCATCATATGATATTTTGGAATGTGAAACAACCTTGGTTCCTAGAATCAACTTTTTAATGTATTTTTAAAAAATATATATGGCTGGTTTGGGTTTACTAATATTTTTGGTTAGGAGTTTTACATCTGTGTTCATGAGTCACATCAACATTTTTATGTTTTTGTCTGCTTTCAATATCAGGACTGCTATGCTAGACTCATAAAAATAGCTAGGGGCTCTTACTTGGGGGGAATAGTTTGTGTACTTATATTTACTTAAATGTTTGGTAAAATTTACTGGTAAATCCTATGGTAAATTTTATAGGCATTTTCTTTGTAGTAAAGTTTATAATTATGAATTCCAGAGTAATTTAGTAGTTTCTATTTAATTATATCTTGTGTCCATATCAAGTTACATTCTTCTAAAAGTTTATAATGTCTCTTTAAGTTCTTTGTAACATCTGTAGGCTCTGTAGAGACATCCTTTTTGTTTCATCACATTATACCATTTTTCTTGATGAGTTTCACCCTGGTTAATTGGCTTTATTCTTTCATACAACTAACTTTCAAATTTGTTTATCCTCTGAATTATATACTTTTTTCCATTTGACTGATTTTTATTATTTAATATTTTATTCTTTCTACTTCTATAGTTTTATTTTGTTGTTTTTCTAATTCTCAAAAACTAATGTCACAAGATGAATGCTTATTAAGTCATGAATCTTTTCTAAAATACATGCTCTAGGCCAGTGGTTCTCAACCTTCCAAATGCCATGACCTTTAATACAGTTCCTCATGTTGTGGTGACCCCCAACCATAAAATTATTTTTGTTGCTACTTCATAACTGTAATTTTGCTACTGTTATGTCTTAGGCGACCCTTGTGAAAGGGTCGTTCGACCCTCAAAGGAGTCGCGACCCACAGGTTGAGAACCGCTGCTCTAGGCCATAAATTTTTCATTATGCACTGTTTTAACTGTATTCATAAAATTTGAGGTTTATGCATTTTGGGACATTTTCTAATTTTCTTTGTGATTTCTTCTTTGGTCATAGGTTATTTAGAAGTATATTTTTAAGATTTCCAAACCTATGGCATTTTGAAGTTATACTTTCATTATTTCTAACTTTATATTCTTTTGGTTCAAATAAAAATGCCTTTTGATTTCTTTGTCTATTTTTTCTTGCTTTACTGTTGTGTTAAAATTTGCCAATATAATTGCATATTTTTTTTGTCTTTGTACTTCTCTTAATCCTTGCTTTATATATTTTGATTCCATGTTATTAGATGCATACAAATTTAGAATTGATATGTTTCAATCAGTACTTTTCGCCTCAAAGTTGGCTTTGTCTGAGATTAATATAGCTACAACAGCTTTTTTTCTGTTTGAAGAACAATATAGTAATTCTTTTAGCATCACTCTACTGGTGGTGAATTCTTTTGTGTTTGTCTAAAGATGCTTGTATTTCAACTTTACTCAGGATTTTTTTTACTGGGTATAGAATTCTAGGATGACTCTTTCATTGCTTTGAAGATGTTTTAGTTTCTACCTGGAGAAGTTAGTTGTTGATCTTATTATTATTCCACCTTTGAAGATAACTTCTTTTAAATAACTCCTTCTAGTGTTATTTTAAACATTTTATTTTTATCTTTGGTTTTCAGCAGTTTTTCTATTTTATGTCTAGATATAAATTGCTTTTTAATTTATCCTGCTAATAGTGTAATAGGATTCTTAGATCTTTGGTTTCAGTTTTCAAAAGTTTTTTATTTTTATTTTTTCTGTTACTTTTTTTTTTTTTTTTTTAATCCTTACCCAAGGATATGTTTTTTTCATTGGTGAGAGAGAGAGAGAGAGAGAGACAGACAGACAGAGAGACATCAATGTGAGAAACATCAATGTGTTGCCTCACGCACATGTCCCAACTGGGGATAGAACCCAAAACCTGGGTATGTGCCTTGATTGGGAATTGAACCCATGACCCTTCCATGCATGGGATAACACTCTAACCACTGAGCCACACATCAGCCAGGCATCTGTTACTTTCTTCTGAGTCTCCAAATATATGTTTGCTAAAACTTTCTCTTCTCTTATCCTTTCTTTTGATTTTTTTCATCCTTTTGTCTCTATGATTTATTCTGGATGAAATCTTCTAACCAGTCTACTTTATTAAATTTATCTCTGGCTGTATCTAATGTGCTATAAATTCAGCCAGTGTGTTTTTCAATTTCAGAATTTTTATTTGCTTCTCTTTTAATATAATGTTGTCATTTTTTAATAATAGGCAATAATTCTTTGATGATTTTCAGTGTTTTCTTTTATCTTGAACATAGAAAGTCTCTTTTTTAAAGTTGTTTATAATTGTATTACTTGGAGTCTCTCTGGTTCTATTTCTGTTGTCTATTCTGCTGATTGGTATTCATATTGTCCTGTTTCCTTGTGTGCCTGAATATCTTTAATTATGGTTGGATTTTTTATTTGTTCCTGCTATATGCCTGTGGACAACCAATCTAGGATTGCCTTAATCCAGTTTCAGAACAGATCTTTCTAGGTCAACAGTTGACCTGAACCTGAACTGCAGTTTGTTGGTGGGTTGGTTTGCTTCTGCTTCACCCTGACTTTTTTGAACCCTAAATACAGAGTTTACCAGCATTCCACCTTTGGGAATCTTGGACTTCACTTTTGTTCCTTTAATGGTCCTTAAACTAAGAAGACTATTAAAGCTCTACTCCACTTCTCTGCTGTCTATTCAGGCTCAACAAATGTCTCCAGTGCAGAAACAGCATTAAATGCCTGCATCACTCTCTGTATGAATTTTGGTTCTATAATTATTTATTATATTATTTCTTAGACACTGTAAATCAGAAGTGTAAAAGTTCTTTGCCCAGGATTTTTACTTATTTACAATGGTTAGATTGAGCCGAACTACCTAGTTTGTCATAATGAGAAGTGGAATTCTACTTTACATTTTTTATTATTTGTAAAAACTTATTTGATGAGGTTAAATAATTTGCCAAACTTCAGTGTAAAAACTAGAATTTAATAACCAATGGACACAGACAATAGTGCAGGGAAGGCAGGAGGGGGATGGGAGTGGGAAGAAAGGGGTCAATAGGAGAAAAAAGGGGAAGCATCTGTAATACTTTCAACAATATAGAAAATTAATTAATTAATTTTTTAAAACTACAATTTGAAACTATGTTGTCATTAATGGCTTTTGTGGACTTATAAAAATCTTACATAAAGGGATTAGTATGGTGTTTAAGAGCACCAGCTCTATAGCCAGACTACCTGTTTTTTATCCTACTCTTCACATACTAGTCTAGTGGTTTGATCTTGGGCTCTAAGATGATATCGATAATATTCTTAGGGTTATTACATGTAAATATATGTCAAATTGTTAGGACCACATTTGCTCATATTAAGTGAGTCAGCAAGTTGTCGATGTAAGTTAGAATAAAATGTCATTGTAAGTTATAGCAATTCTGCTATATTTTCTCTGTAGATCTCGTGATAGTTGAGGTTTAATTTTTTTAACATGAAATTCTGAGGTTTTTGCTTTCTCCTTGATCTTATTACTATATGGTATGGCCATCTTAATTTGTGGTATGGAATTATTCTTCAGCTACTGGGAAGTTTTGTATGTTGTTCTCTTGGACAATTGTGCATGAACAGATGTAAAATATATACTTTACCCATTTATAGCTTACTCCATCTGGAAGCATTTCTCTTACTAAATCAATGCATTTAATTAAAAATCCTGTGAAGACCTGTGACAAAGTTTATTCCTTGATACAAAGTTTGACTTCTCAAATCAGACATCGTATGGAAGATCCCAAATCATCAGGTAAATATTATGTTTTTCTTAGAGCATAAAACAAATAAAAGTTGCTATTCAATTACTGTAAACATTTTAGAATAAGGTGCACTAATCTTAAGAAGTAAAGCTTCTCATACTATCTGTAGGTATGAGTTAATACATATCCAGCAAAAGAATAAATAGCTAAGTTATAGTTGCTTTTTGCCCCATGACATCATGAAAGAGATAAACATTCTTATTTGATTAATTCTATAGCATTGCAATATAGCTAAACAGCAAATAGGCAGCATAATAAGAAAGAGCAAGCAACAGGAGGGTGATCTGGGCTCTGGCTCTGATACCAGCTTGATTAGTAACTTGGGCAACTTTGGAATCTTGGGTTGCTTATTAGTAAAAATGGATCCTTTGAATTGTTTAATTTTTAAGTTTTTTTTCTGGTAATGACTGTTTATTCCGTTATGTAAATCTAGTAAAATAATAACTAATTTAAATAATTAAAAATTAGAGTTGAAAATGTATTAGCTTAAAAGCGTTTTGTATATAATTGTTCTTTTTATTATTATTGAAGTGTGTAATATACAGAAAGTTCTTATATAAACCCAGTTTTAAACATATATATTTATACCTCTTTACAAGTCTATAAAATATATGGTTGTTAAAGTATATGCCTATGGTAACATTTCCCAGCTTCTTAACAATTTTATCTTTGACATTCAAAAAAGTTTTTAATTATCAACCTTTTCATATATTCTTAATATGATTTTTAATTTTAATATACTAAAAATTTTATGTTGTTTTAGATATTCAGCTTTACCATAGTGAGACATTAGAGCTTATGCTACGTAGATGGTCCAAGTTGGAGAAAGACTTTAAAACAAAAAATGGAAGATATGACATTAGTAAAATCCCTGACATATATGACTGTATAAAATACGATGTCCAGCATAACGGTTCCTTGAAATTAGAAAACACAATGGAATTATATGGGCTTTCGAAGTCACTAGCAGATATTGTTATCCCTCAGGTAAGTAATTCCTAGGAATCAATTTTCTTATTGTGTTGTATAGATACTTTACAAATATCTATCAGTGGATAAAAGACAGCTGATTTTCATGTCTATTTAAAACCCATAACTTCAAAAAGGAAACTAATTATGAATTTATATTTTGAACTTTTTATTTGTTATATTAAATTGTTATTTGATTTTCTAATAGTTTGTAGTGACTTTTTAAAATTTAAGCATTGATACTCCTACTAATGAACAATAATACACTAACAAGCAAGACAACTAAAAACAGGATGGAATAAATTACTTAAATATTTATTGGGCATCTATTGTACATCTACCAGCCCTATGCTATGGAGATGTGTGGGGAGTAGGAGAAAAGGTAGCTGTGGCCCTATATAAATTTTACAGTTCTTTATTGGAGAGTATTCTGAAAACAGTATTTAGAGGTCAAGACGTACTTATTAGGAGGGGTTGTTCATGAGTCTTTTTATTATAAGAAAATAAAAATAAAGGTAAAACCATAATTCAAATAACTGAAATGCAATTAAGCAGAGAATCAGATTCACAATAAAGAAGTAAGTGACAAGACAAGTTGAGGTAAGAGATATCTTAGAAGAAAATAGTTCTCGATGCATTTTGGCATCTGTTACTAAAGATTATTTGGATATTATAAAGGGGAGATTGGAGTAGATCAGATATTCTAATTGTGAACCACAGTTAAAAAACAGGAAAAATGAAATACATAAAAAGTACAAAGATTATCAGCAAAAGTAGTCTCACTTAAAACTACTCATATATAAAAATGATTAAAGTAATATTACTCTTCCTCTTCTAATCACAGAAAGTCTAAGAAATACTAAAGACTGAAAAACTAGGAATTCAGACAGTATGCAACTTACCTGTTGTTATTTGTGTAAATGTTAAAAATTAGCTTATTCTTTCATCATGAAAGAGCAACTATTTGTTTGGTCAGATATATAATATAAACTATTTAATATATTCTATGAATCAGTTATTTGCAAACATTAATTCTGTTTTTTTAAATCCTCACCCAAGGATGTTTTTCCATGAGAGAGAGAGAGAGAGACATCGATGTGAGAGAGACACGTTGATTGGATGCCTCCCGCACAACCCCAACCAGGACCGGCACCAAACCACAACCAAGGTACGTGCCCTTGACCAGAATTGAACCTGCGACTCTTTGGTTCGCGGCCGATGCTCCAACAGCTGAGACAAACCAGCCAAGGCAAACATGAATTCTTTTTAAGAGAGGATAAAAGTATCTCAGACTTAAAGAATATGTCTTTGGACCTCACTTTAAGAAATACTGACTTAGAAACAAGGACTTTTGTTCTCTAACAACTTTTGTTTACTAAATGAAAGGGTTTACTCTGCAAAATGAGATATTTTATTAACAAAATAAGAAGTTCTATTTTTATAGTAGATACCATCAAAGTGAACACACTAAATTTTGCTGAACTCAGTATTAGCTACAAGGTATATAGATAGTCATTGAGCTAACACTAATTTGATTATAACTCATTCAGTAAAGTTACTGAATCAGCATCCATCTTTGTTGTACAATTCAAGATAGAGAATTCATTCAAATTTTTCTTATTAAAGATTCTGAGAAGAATGATTACTATTAATTCTGGTAAACATTAGTTTGCATTGGAAGTATAAATAAGACCCTGATTTTTTTCGTTGTTTTTGATTGCATTGACAGTCCAGACTCAGTGCATCTTAGTTGTACTTATTCTTACAATGGAGATTATTTAAAAATATACTTTATAACAGATAAATTATAAATGTAAGACCCTCACCCAGCCAGTGTGGCTCACTGGTTGAGCGTCGACCCACGCACCAAGAGGTCGCCTGTTCGATTCCTGGTCAGGGCACATGCCCAGATTGTGGGCCCAATCCCCAGTGAGGGGCATGCATGAGGTGGCCAATCGATGTTCTTTCTCATCGATGTTTCTATCTCTTTCTTACTCTCTCTAAAATCAATAAAAAAAAAATTTTTTTTTAGTAAAAATAAAATAAATGTAAGACCCTCGTAAATCTTTATGTTGGCTATATGCATTTTTCAAGGTAGATTTTCAGTACACCTAAATGTATCACATGCTCAATGGCTAAATAAATAGGCAGTTTGTTAAGATAATCATGTCATGTCATTACATGGTTTATTTAATTTTGTGTCTCTTCTTTCTCAGTTATGTGTAGATTCAAGAATTGGGAATGAAAAATTGCTTTCTAAGAGTTGGGATCAAAAGAATACTCAAGTATTAATGGGGTTTTCGATAATTTCTTCTATGTATTTCTGGTATATTGCTTAAATAGCCAAAGAAATTTCTCACCATCTCCTTATAACTTAAATATTTATTAGTGAATATTTTAAAGTATTGTAATTAGAACAAATACTAAAGATTAGAATGGTTAGGAAAGATTTGAAACATCATTTGTATCTTTTAGAGTTAATTTGTAATGCTCACCTGTTCTCAGTCTCTGTTATAGTAATTGTCTTTTAATGCAATTATGTTAAATTTTACAACAATAGTCTGAGAACTTATATGAAGATATCTCCAAAATTATTTTTCTTGGATAAATTATTTATCTTTGAAATCTTGGGATCTTTAGGCAACGTTATGCCTATGCTTCCAGTAATCAAAGCCATATTTTGAGTAAATTCATGATTAAATTTTGGTAAATTAATAACTTTAAAGACAGAGGTTTTTTTATATGCTTTCTTGGAGTTCTGAGATTATAAATTGAGTAGAGGACTACTTGGTCTTTACCTCCCTAACTTTTTGACTTGATATTCTTTATTGTGGCAGAAACCTGAGAGTTCTGCTTTTTAAATGGAGCATTGAATTCAGTTCAGTAATCTTATTTTGCTTTGTTACTTTAGCCTTCATAAATCCAAACCATGGATAAAATGCAGGCATTTTCAATCCCTGAACAAATAACTTAAAATTATAAACACATATATAGTAATTAATGAAACTAGTTTGAAGTGGAAAAAATGAAAATTTTGCATGCAGTAGTGCCCCCTTCTCCGTGGTTCTCTTTCTTTGGTTTTAGTCACCCAGGGTCAACTGCAGTCCAAAAATATTAAATGGAAAATTTCAGAAATGAACAATTCATAAGTTTTAAATTGTCTACCATTCTGAGCAGCATGATGAAGTCTCATGCTGTCCCACTCCATCCTGCCCGGGATGTGAAATCCCTTTTTCCAGCATGTCCACACTGTATATGCTACCCACACATTAGTCAGTAGCCTCCTCCGTTATCAGATCCACTGTCACGGTGGCACAGTGCTCGTGTTCAGACAACCCTCATTGTACTTATAAATAGCCCCGAAGCCAAGAGTAGTGATGCTGGCAATTCAGACATGCCAAAGAAAAGCATAAAGTGCTTCCTTTAAGTGGAAAGGTGAGTACAGTACAATAGGATATTTTGAGATAGAGACCACATTCACATAACATTTATAATAGTATTTTGTTATAATTATTCTATTTTATTATTAGTTATTGTTAATCTCTCACCGTGCCTAATTTGTATTGAACTTGATCATCATAGGTAGGTATGTATAAGGAAAAAACAGTATACAAAAAGTTCGGTACTGTTTTCAGGCATCTATCGGGGGGGGGGGGTCTTGGAGTGTATCCCCAGCAAATAAGGGGGACTACTGTATGTAGTTCTCATGAAAAAAAAATTTTTAAGCTTGGAGACTTTGATGACTGAGTCAATGATGTAAAATATTGACTTGTTTAGATTATACTAATTTAGATTTAAGAGAGTGTCACTATGTGTGCAAGAAAAATATATATACATATGTTCTTGTGTACAAGTGTTGCTCTGCCTCTATAAAAATTTGTTTCCATTCTTACATTGAATTAATTCAGATGTCTATGCAATGTGAATTAGGTAATTTTAATCATATCTAAGCTTAGGTTTGACAAACATGGTTTATTACTTTTAGTTATTTTGACAATTAAACTAATTTTAATTATGATAGGTATTTTTGCTATAATTCAATCAACTTTTCACTTTTTAACCAGTCTCAATCCTCAGAAAATAGAAACCCTGGTTTTAAAATGATACTTTAAAATAATGATGGTATGGTGATAGATAAGAACATCTAAAGACTAAATTTGGTATTAAGATTCTCTTCATTGAGATGGCACACACTTATTGAGGTTCAATGACAATTTCTTTAGTTATTTGTAGATTTTGAAATACAGAGGCTTCTTTATAATAACATTGTCTGTGTGAAGTACAGCGACATTCTCATTAAATATCAAGACATAATAAGTTTTCAGATAGCCTCATTTGTTATTTTAATCTGCTCTATTTATGGCAGAAACATTGTGATAACATATGAGAACTTAAGCATCTAACAATTATTTGGTCCCAATTGGTGGTGTCAGATGAACAAAATGTCTCTGTTGAAGGGAAAGATATATTTATTACAAAAGTAATATATCTTTGTTGTAAAATTGGAAAATGTAGATAAAGCAAAGAAATCACTAATATATTACCAACTGAAGAAAAACGTTTTAATGTTTTGGAAAATTCTTAAAGGTGTTTTCCCTTAAATTCATGCAGATATAATTTTTCTCTTAAATTTATATATATAACAATTATTTTCTTTATAAAAATAGAACCAGGAAAAGCATACTGTTTTACAACCTGATTTTTTCCCCCTTCACTTAGCATCAAGAACTTTTCATATCAGTAAAGCTATACACACATCATTATTCCTAATGGCTGAATGGTGTGATGTAACAATACTTTATTTAACCACTTCTTGTATTTGGAATTCTGGATCTTTTTTTATTTCTTTCACTCTTTTTATGCATGTCTTTATACGCACTCGAGAGTATTTCTATAGCTTCAAAAATCTTTTACCAGTTTTCTTCCAGATGAACAGTGTATGAGAGTATGTTTCCTCATGACAACAGAAATTTCCCCTGGTGATATTTAATTCCAGCATTTTCCTTTTATTTACTTATACATACACAATCACATTTACATCCCTTTTGCATACCTAACTCACAGTCATCTATGTTGGCCAGATAAATGAACCAACCAAGCTTTAGTTTAAGAGAAATGACCCCAAGAAGTTCCATTTTCATAGGTTTTCCTTCTGTAATCAATCAGCCTTTTCTTTATTAGGCAGTCTTGAGATCTGTTATTCATACTTATCTTTGGCCATCTGGGAAGTACCTGATAGCAGCAAGTAGCCTTTAAATTCAAGAATCCCAGATTGTACTTGGAGAGAGGTATACCTATTTCTTTCTCTTTCTCTCTACTCTCCCTTCTTTCCCTCTCTGTCCTCCCCACCTCACTTTCTGCCCTGTTTTTTTTCTCTTCTCTCATCCCATCTACACACACATCACAGATTTTTCCCTTCTCATATCTGATCATTTTCTCTCTACCCCTTTCAACTGTAATTTGTATTACAATTAATCAATTAATATTTTTCTTGATAACTTATATTATTTCTCATAAATTTAATTAACCTATAATAATTATAGACATCATAAAATGTGATAATTTTATGGCTTTTTTTTTTTTTTTTTTGCCCACCACTAATTAAAACTTTATAAGTATTGGTTAAAGGCTTTTAAATAAATTAGCCTTTTTAATCTATGACATTTGAATAGATAAAAAATCTCACTATTTCAATTTATATTTCTTTTCGTATGTTCATTAACTATTTGTGCGTTAGTGTTTGTGTCTTTAACCTATCTTTCTTTTAAGGTTGTTTCTACATTTAAAACCTGCCGGTTGAATTGAACTACTATCCGTAAAGATTATATTCATCCATTCATCATCCCCTCTTTAGAAATTACTTGCTTTTTCAGTTCCACCAAAAATTCTTTCAATTATACTTAATAGTTTTGGGAATAGTATACTAACAGTTGCAGAAATGTAAACTAGTTGTGTAGTGTTGTTGTTTTTTTTAAGGCTTATGATAGTTCTTTAATTTAGCAATGCGTTTGTTAGAGCTCTTTGGCTTTATACACTTTTTTCTAACATCATGTATTTTCTGCTCAGGAATATGGTATAACCAAAGCTGAAAAACTGGAGATTGCCAAAGGCTACTGTACTCCTCTAGTTAGAAAAATTCGCTCAGACCTTCAGAGGACACAAGATGATGACACTGTAAATAAACTCCATCCTGTGTAAGAGACTGTACTGGTATTTAAATCTGTAGACATCTATTTTGGCACACTTCAAATCTAAATTACTTTTTAATGTTCCTGTGAAGAAATCAGGAGTGTGTCACTTGGCACATTGTGGAAATAAGGATTGCTTAGGTATTCCTAGTAGTTAACTTCCAACCAGGGTTCTTTTTCACTCCAAATTGGGTGAAAAACTGAAGAGAATGGGGAAAGGAAATATGTGTCATTCACATTATCCAGCATGTACTCCATTCAGCAGCATAAACATCTGTGAGCTTCTTTAGGGCTATGACCTCTGTTATTTTTAGTAGAGGATCTCCAATAACCTATTGACAATGAACTTGACTAATATTAACTCTTCTTTGACTAACTCAGAGGTTCCAGTTAGTTCTAGTTATTTTCATGTTAAAGGAATATCTACTAAGATAATTCCTCAATTGTGGTTGGAAGAGGGATAGATTTACCTATGGTGGTCTTCTAGTAAGATTAAATTCCATTTTACAAAATAATTTCAATACTTAATAAGTTTTGACTATATGGTTATGTTTTAACACTGTCTGCTTTTAACTTTAGGTATTCCAGGGGTGTTCTGTCTCCTGAACGTCATGTCCGTACCAGATTATATTTCACCAGTGAAAGTCATGTACATTCTTTACTATCTATTCTTCGCTATGGTGCCTTATGCAATGTAAGTACAATAAGTTACTTCAACCTACTTGACAAATATGTTGCCTTGAATTTGTAACAAATCTCTAACACCTGTTTTTACTGTGTAATTTTAATTCATCATTTACCATCATTTATCAAAGGTCTACTATATACTAAGCACCATGCTGAATGTTGGGGATAGAGACACTTTCTCTTCTATTGGAGAAGATCCTTTTAAGCAAACAACACTATAAAATATTTTAGGTGATGTTATAGGCTGGTATCAGTGAGATAGAGAGAAGCTGAGGCCCTGGGGCCGGTTTGCCTCAGTGATTACAGCATAGACCCACAAACCAAAGGGTCTCAGCGTCAATTCCCAGTCAAGGGCATATACCTGGGTTGCAGGTTTGATCCCCAGCCCCTGTCAGGGTCGTGCAGGAGGCAGCCAATCAATGTGTGTCTCTCTCTCTCTTCCTCCCTCCCTTCCACTCTATCTAAAAACATCAATGGAAAAATATCCTCAGGTGAGGATTAACCAAAAAAGAAAAGAAAAGAAAATCTGATGAATTTGAGTTATATAGAGATTAGAATTGATAGGACTTGGTGTTTGGTTGGATATTGTGCTTCTTATCTACTGTTATGTAATGAGTCATACCAAAACTCATTGATTTAACAACCACAGTCATTTTTATCTCTCAAAGTTTACAGAGTTGACTGTGATCACTTAGGCAGTTTTATTTTGGGTCTCTCATGAAATTGCAGTCAGACACGGACTTGAATCATCTCAAAGCTTTCCCTCTCAGGTCTGGTACTTGCTGCTGGCTGTCAGCTAGGACCTTGGCCGGGGTTGTTTGACAGAATGCCTATACCTGGCCTCTTTATATGACCTGCTTCCTCAAAACATAGCAGCTAAGTTCCAAGAATAAGATTCCTAAGGAAATAAGGTGAAAATGCAAGACAGTTTTATGATCTAAGTTATAAAGGCACACAGCATCACTTCTGGTAAGCTTTATTGGTTGAGGTAGTCTAGAGGTTCATCTAGGTTAAAGGGCCTCCCCAATGTGAGAAATAGACCCACATTGCTGGATGAATGGAGTTTCACAATCACACTGTAAGATGAGTACTTGAGATTGGTATATGTGGTGGCCATCTTTGGAAAATAGAATCTATTATAATATGTCCATTGGCCACACAATTCATATTTCTCCATCATGCAGAATTCACTTAACCTCTCCAATGTTCCCCCTATCTTATTCTATTACAGCATAAACTTAACATCTAGGATCTCATCATCTAAATCAGTCCAGATGTGGATTGGGCTCCTTGGACACAGATTCTTGAGTGCTTAAGAGCATTCAGTCTTAATTCAAAGACCTGTGAACTGAAGAGACCAATTATCTGTCCTTCAAACACCCAACATACAGTGGTGGGATAGGCATAGGATAACTGCTGTAATAACCTTTCAAAAGAGGGAAAAACAGAAGATACACTGTAGTCACTGGTCCATAGCAAATTTGAAATCTGCCTTGGTACATGTTCCCATTTCTTAATTTCGGCTCTGTCATACCACCAGGGAGTTGTGTACAGTGGCTCATGGCTTCATGCTTTGGGTTTTTTATCGCTTCATCTGGGTCATACTTCTTTTTTTATAAAAAGTAGCTTATATTTGTAGCTGAGTAGTTTTCTTCAGTATGCTTCCTGCCTAAAGAAGATTGGGATCCAAAGGTCTATTTATCTAGTTTAAGATAGTGTAATTAAAAAATAAATAAAACAAAACAGTAGCTACTTCATTAAACAAGTCACACAAATTTATTAAAGATAAGCCCTTTTCTGTGTTGGGCTCTCTGGGGTTACTGAGGGACAGCACTCAGCAATCCTTATTGCTTAATAGTGAGCAGCTGAGAGACATGCTCATAAGCTCCTGAGAAAGTCTTTTGTGTCTTTGAAGCATCTTAAATCTTTCTGAGGTCTTAGAAAGTGTTTTTACAGTCACAATGGTGTCTTCAAGATAGATTCCTGTTTCCTTTCTTCCTTGAAGCTACTGCTACTTTTTAACCATAGCATTGTTTCATCTCTAGAGAGGCTGGGAATGAGAAACAGTTGTATTTTTTAACCCAGTAAGTCTTGGCTCCTTTATAATTAACAATTTTCCTGTAGCATATCTCTCTCCTCTCATAGTTTACCTCAGGCAAAGGAGGTCCTTTAACTTTCACCAACACTCTCCTTGAGGCCCTATAGTGATTACAGGTATTGAAGATGAGAAAGAAAAGAGAGTGAAAGATTTGCATATTTCTAATGTGGGTAACTTGGTAGATGATCCTACCATTCACTGAGATAAGTAACATGTGGGAGGAAGATCAGATATTATTAGAAGGAAAGGAATGAATTTAGTTTTAGGTTGAGTTTGAAGGACTAGTAGGCCAGTGAAGTGAAGATAACCAGTAGTATGTTCATATGTGAGGGCAGAGGTTGGGGTTAAATTTACAGAGTTGGGAAACCAACATATTAATGATAGTTGACATAGTGGCTGTTGATAAGATTCCAAGGGAGTTTTTGTTTGCAAAGATAAAATGACATTTTAGGGATTGACAATGGAACTGATATGTATTAAAAAGACAAATTTTAATATCCTCTTTCTTTCTCTAGTACAGTCAAACCACAGATTACCTAGAATACAATGTCACTTCTACTATATATCAAAATGATCTTTTCAACCATCTCTAAGCTCACAAAATATAAGAATTCTTTAAAATTTTCTATGTGTATATTAGTGTACACACGTATACACATCTATTTTTAAAAAGTGATCTTTAAAAGAAAATTCAGGGTTGTTTTTTTTTTCCTTATGTACTTTTTAAATAAAAGGCTGTGAAATATATAGTGAAGAGTTGATATATGTATCTAGATTCTTAATCTATCTTATTATTGGGCCTTGATGAATAGTTGTTATCATAGTTGCCCTAAGGCTATTTCAGGGGTCTGTTCTCAGATTTTCCAATTCATATGTTCTTTCCTCTTGTTTTAGTTTTTTCTTTAATCCAACAAGAAGTGACACCTCTTGCAATATGTAGATTAGTGGAGTTTTAACAAAAGAAATAGTGAATAAAAAAAAATCTTTAATTAGCAAGGCAAGAGCTTATATATTTAGTAGTAACAATGGAATTGTTTTTGGAGAGGAGGTATATATTTCTTAGGTGGTCTCCTTTTGACCCTTTGCACTTATTTAGAATATGTAGAAGGTAGAAAAAACATGCAGGATATAGGAACCAATATCGCAGTGATCTAAGAAAGATCATATAGTTTGACCCAAGGTGGTGGCAGTTGGAAGTAGAGTTTGTTGAATATGCATTGTATTTGGCTGCATTTCTAAAAATAAAACTGAACAATTCTATTTTTTTAAAAATCTGTCCTTCCAGAATAAAAAAGTTACATGTATTTACTAAAGTAAAAACTAAACTCGCCCGGCCAGTGTGGCTCAGTGGTTGAGCGTCGACCCATGCACCAAGAGGTCGCCGGTTAGATTCTCGGTCAGGACACATGCCCAGGTTGTGGGCCCGATCCCCAGTTGGGGGCATGCAGGATGTGGCCAATCGATGTTCTCTCTCATCGATGTTTCTATCTCTCTCTCTTTCTACCTTTCTCTCTCTAAAATCAATAAAGAAAAAAATAAATAAATACATTAAAAAATTTAAAAAAGAAACAAAACTCTATACCAAAAGGATGTCCTATTTTCTAATTTTTAAATTAATTTATTTGAACTATAATTATTATCCCAATTCATATTGTCCTTATAAGACCCTGTAACTAATATACTTAAAACTTTGTTCAGTATCTTCCCAGTTGAAAGTTTTGATTTTTCAGTGTGGACTGGGTAAAATCTCTCTCTCCATAATGGCTTTTAAAAAATGTTTTGTTAAGGAAATAAGATTAAGAAGATTTCAGGGAATAGATACAATGAGCCTTAATTAAACAATGTTTTTATGAATTCTTGAATATTAATTGTGTTCAGGAGGATGCTACTAAATATTAAACTATATCTTTTCATTAAAACAAACCTAGCAAAATACAACTGTAACAGTAAATTAGATATTAGATGATGTTCTTATTAATAATGTACTATCACAAAGTCTAATAGATCTTTTCACCTATTGAAAATTTTTAGTATTTAACACCCTGGCCGGTGTGGCTCAACAGTTAAAGGGTCAGCCTGCGTACCCAATGGTCGTGGGTTTGATTCCTGGTCAAGGGTGCATACCTGGGTTGCAGGTTCCATCCCCGGTACCTGTCAGGGTCGAGTGGGAGGCAACTGATGGATGTGTCTCTCTAACATCAGTGTTTCTCTCTCTCTCTCCCTCCCTCTCTCCCTCTCTCTCTCCCTCTCTTCCACTGGCTCTCAAAATCAATGGAAAAATATCCTCAGGTGAAGGTTAACAAAAAAAGAAAAGAAATTTTTAGTATTTAAACTCATCATTTAGTGATTCACATCTAGTGAAACTTAATAATGCTGTGCTAATTTATGTTTTCTCTTATCAATTTTGAAATAAACACACATATGTACATCTTTGCAGATATCACCACCCCAAACACAGATAACACACAATCACACACAGATGTAGCTTTTGGTCTGGAGTGTTGCTTAAGTTGGGAGTAGCTGCTCTAGTGGCTTGGCATTAGAGCATTGAGAGGTTAAATAGCCATTGGTTGAAATGAAGCTAAGAATACATGTAATTACACAAATTACAGGATGTTGATTTACCTTTATTCTTCCAAAAATTTCATAATGAGAATGCTTCCTCAGGAATGTGTAATGTCTAAATTTAAAAATTAAATATTTGCTGAAATTTTTAAAAGTAAGTAATCAGCATGTGGTCTTGTAAATTTGGGATTTTGCATTTCAAATTTTGTTTTTTAAAAGAAGGCACATTCTATACTAAAGTAAAAAATACTATATACTCTTATTGTATACAAAAAATGTTGGACCCTGGCTGGTTTGGCTCAGCGGTTAGAGCATCAGCCTGCAGACCAGAGAGGCCCAGGTTTGGTTCCTGCTAAGGGCACATACCTTGGTTGCAATTTGTCCCCAGCCCCAGTTAGGGTTGTGTGGGTGGCAGCCACTCAATGTGTCTCTCTCACATCGATGTTTTTCTCTCTCCCTTCCTCTTTTTCTCCCTCCCACTCTATCTGAAGATAAATGCAAAAATGTCCTCGGGTGAGGATAAAAAAATTTTTGGATGCTTTTATGTATTTGTGATGTATATGACATAGATGAAGGAACATTATCTGTGATGTACATGAGGTCTAAGTAGACCCTGTTGACCATTGACTATAGACTTTGGACTTTGAGTAGTTTTATCTTTTCAGATAGAATTTTTTACTTGGAATGCTTGTAGTACATGTTCTCTACGATCCCTTTCAGTTCTGGTGCTCTGTGATTACATGTTTAAATACAAGTGATTCTCTAAATGAAGGTAGAGTAGTGGTGAATATGGTAATAATAATAGAATCTACATATGCCTCCTTCTGCTGATTGCTTTAACATATCACTGCAATGTAATGAGGGCTATTGACTGATAGGCATATATTACATATATGGACTATGTGACAGTGGGAAAAAATAGCACTACTCTTATAGGATAATATTCTGGTTATGAAGCATGATACTATACCAGGTACTTTGGGACTTTATGTTAATAACTGCTCCTTACCCTTAGATTTAACTTGTGGGTATCATATTTTAAGAGATTCTTTATTTTTACTTTCTTTTTTAAATGATTCTTTTAAGAGAGAAGCTTTTATTTTATTTTATTTTTCTTTATTGGTTTTAGAGAGGGAGAGATAGATAAAAACATCGATGAGAGAGAACATCGATTGGCCACCTCCTGCATGCCCCCCACTGAGGATTTGGCCCATAGCCAGGGCATGTGCCCTGACCAGGAATCAAACTGGCGACCTCTTGGTGACTGGGTCGGTGCTCAACTACTGAGCCACACCAGCAGGGCATACTTCAGGTTTTTCTTATCTAAGAAGCTCTTTGTCCTTCAATTCTAAATGATAGGTTTGCTGGGTAGAATAATCTTAGTTGTAGGTCATTGTTTTTTTACCTTTAAATATTTCCTACCAATCCCTTCTGGCCTGCAAAGTTTCTTTTAAGAAATCAGCTGACGGTTTTATGGGAGCTCCCTGTAGGTAATTAACTGCTTGTCTCTTGCTGCTTTGAACATTCTCGCTTTGTCTTTAGCCTTTGGCATTTTAATTATGGTGGTTCTTGATGTGGGCCTCTTGAGGTTCATTTGTTTGGGATTCTCTGTACTTCCTGGACTTGTGTATCCTTTTTCTTTATTGGGTTAGAGAGTTTTCAGTCATTATTTCTTCAAATACCTTCTCAATCTCTTGCTCTCTTCTCCTTCTGGTATCCCTATAATGTGTATGTTATGCTTGATGTTGTCCCTGAGGTCCCTTAAATTATCCTCTTTTTTTTGTTGTTGTTGTTCTTTTTTCTTTTGCTGCTTTGATTGGGTGTCTTCTGCTGCCTTGTCTACCAAATCGCTGATTTGACCCTCTGCTTCATCTAATTTGTTGTTGAGTCCTTCTAGTTTAGTCTTCATTTGTTATTATATTCTTCATTTCTGACTAGTTCTCTTTTATGGTTTCTATGCTTTTTTTCTTTTAGTATATATATTTTAATTGATTTTAGAGAGCGAGGATGGAAGAGGGAAAGAGAAAGAAACATTGATGTCAGAGAGGAACATCAATTGGTTGCTTCCTGTACGCTCTCTGACCAGGAACCAAACCTGCAACCTGGGCATGTGCCCTGACTGGGAATCGAACCAGTGACCTTTCAGTGCACAAGATGACCTTCAACCAACTGAACCACTCCAGCCAGGGCTATAATGTTCTTTTTTATGATGTTGAAGTTCTCACTGAGTTCCTTGAGCATCCTTATAACCATTGTTTTGAACTCTGTATTTGGTAGTTTGCTTGACTTCATTTTATTTCATTCTTTTTCTGGAGATTTCTCCTGTTCCTTCATTTGGGACATGTTTCTTTGACACCCCATTTTGGCTGCCTCTCTGTGTTTGTTTCTATATATTTGGTAGATCTGCCATGTCTCCCAGTCTTGGAAGGGTGGCCTTATGTAGTAGATCACTCAAGTTGGTAGCTTGGGCAGGCCCAAAAGTTGGGTGGGGTACATGGGGTCTCAGGGAATCACCAGGGCTGGGCCAACAGTGCTAGCTAGGTTGATGGAGACTTAGATACGGCACCTGCCTGCCATCTCTGTGGTAGGAAGACTCAGCAAAGGAACAATAGCCTCTGCCAACACATCTGTCTGGGAGAAAGCTGCCCCTCCAGCTCTCGCCCCAAAGCCAGACAATTCAGTTTCTCCCTGTATGTCCCTAGCAACTTTCAAGCTGCTGCCCCTGTGCTGGAGCTCAGAGTGAGTGAATCTGAGTAAGTCCAGGTGAGGCGCTTTAAGAGGAATGCCTAGGACTCCAGAAACCCTGCTGGTTTTCACAGGCAAAAGTTATGGGGACTTTTCTTCCAGGCGCTGAAGCCCTGGGCTGGGGAGCCTGGTGTGGGCCTGGGACCTCACTCCTCAGGGGGACTCTCTACAACGTAGATATCCCTACTGATTTTTAAACACCACACATGTGTGGGACTAGCCCTGTCTGTGTTTCTGTCCCGCCTACCACTCTACATGGCTTCTTCTGTATATCCTTAGTGATAGGTTTTCTGTCCTAGACTTCAGGTGGTTCTCAGTGATGGTTGTTCTGTAATTTAGTTGTAATTTTGATGTGGTTGTGGGAAGATGCCAGTACCATGTTTACCTACACCACCATCTTGACCAGAAGCTTTTTAAAAGTTAGCACAAGAGTTTCTAATATTTCTGTTAAGAGATTTTTTTAGATAATTTACTTAAGCTTAGTAATTTATTGAGACTCAAATACAGTGGAGTTATTTTCAAAGATTTGTGCATATACGTATTTGCCTTTCTTTGTGGTATCACTCAGGATTAAGCAAACTACCATAATGAAAATAAAGTGACTTCCAAGTAATACAATATGAGAAAATGTTTTTCATATTTTTGTTCAGGAATCAAAAGATGAACAGTGGAAACGAGCTATGGATTATTTAAATGTTGTCAATGAACTGAACTACATGACTCAGATCGTTATCATGCTTTATGAGGATCCTAACAAGGTAACAGAGTTCTTGGTGTGTATGTTACCTGAGGTACATAAATAGCTTGAAGTTTCTCATTTTCAAAATGTTCTGTGATAATTTTTAGGATCTTTCTTCAGAGGAACGCTTTCATGTTGAATTACACTTTAGTCCAGGAGCCAAAGGATGTGAAGAAGACAAAAATTTACCATCTGGCTATGGATATAGACCAGCTTCAAGAGAGGTAATGAAGATGAAACTCTTCAAAGCTTGGTTACTACAGTTTTAGCTTTTCATGAACTTTCTCTAAGAATTTTCTATCATGTGCTATAATTCTTATCTCAAGTACTAAGTAACATGATGGTTTGCATTTTTAAAGTATGATTTAGGTGGACATTTTAGACATATTCAAATTTTATCTTTAATTTAGATTATTTTGGATTTTTAAGACCAGTATTTAGAATGGATAAAAAACTATAGTTATAGTTTTGGTTTCGGTTTTGGTTGTTGTTTGGTTGTTGTTAAACTTGGGGATTAATTCATACTGAACACTGTGCTAAGCCCTTGGCACGAATAATTGCATTTTAATCTTTATAATAACCTTACAAAGTTAAATATGTACTCAGTTTAACACTTTTTTACTGAAGTATATTACATATTGATAAAAGTGCTTAAATCATAAGTATATACCTTAATGATATATTATAAAGTGAATACAATTATAAAATAACCAGCCAAGTCATAACTAGAACAATATCATTATTCCAGAAGACCCAATTATGCCCTGTCCTTATCACAACCTCCCTGTCTTGTCCCCAAAGGTACCTACTATCATAGATTAATTTTGCTTATTTTTGAATGTAATATAAATGAAATCATAAAATATGTGCTTTTGGGGGGTAGGTAGTGGATTTGGCCTTTTTCTTTCATTATGTTTGTGAGATTTATCTATTCTGTTCTTCATTTTTGTTTCCATGTAGGATTCTATTACATAAATATAGTGGAATGTGTTACTTCATTCCACTTTGATAATCATGTGATTTGTTCCTAATTCAAGTTATAAAGATGAATGTTTTTATGAACAGTCCTTTACAAATCTTTTGGTAAACATATGTACCCATTTCTTTTGGATATACATCTATATGTAAATTGCTAGGCCATAGGGTATACATATGTTCAACTTTAGAAGATACAGCAAATAGTTATCCAAGTTGTTTTCTAAAAATACTGCCATATCCTTTTCAATACTTGATATGACCAGTGTTTTGTTTTGTTTTTTGTTTGGTTTGTTAATCGTCACTCGAGGATATTTTTCCACTGATTTTATAGAGAGAGTGGAAGGGTAGGGAGACAGAAACATCCATGTGAGAGAGACACATTGATTGGTTGCCTCCCGTACAACCCCAGCTGGGCCAGGGATCAAACCTGCAATCCTTGGGTCCACAGGCCTACATTCTAACTGCTGAGCTATTTTGGGGGGCATGTAGTGTGCTCTCTCATTGTAGTTTAAATTTACAGTTTCCTTGTGACAAGTAAGAATTAGCACCTTTTAACATATTTATTGGCCATTTGGATATGCTTTTTGTTAAAGTGCTACTGACTAGGACCACTATGGTGTTGAGTAGAAGTGTTGATAGTAAGCATCCTGTTCATTCTTAAACTAAAGTGAAGGGGAATGTTCCAGAGAGAACTTTTTGGAATTTTGAAATTTACATAAACTCTGCAGATCAATTTTGAGAGAAAAAAGCACTTTTATTTTTTTTCCAATTTTTATTAATTTATTTTTGTTACAGATGTTTCTCCTTTTTCCCTCCTAGACCCCCTCCTCCCCATCCCACCCCGCTAGCATTGTTGTCTATGTCCATTGGTTACGCATACATGCACATAAGTTCTTTGGTTCATCTCAGCCATCCCCCTCGCCCCCATTTTGAGGTTTGTTAGTCTGAACCATACTCCTTTCTATGTCTCTGGGTCCATTTCGTTCATCAGCCCACCTTGTTCATTATATTCCACAAATAAGTGAGATCATGTGGTATTTGTCTGAAAAAAGCACTTTTATAGTGTTGGATCTTCTAGTCCAAGGACTTAGTATATCTCTGAATTTATTTAGCTATTCTTTATCTTTTTGATAAAATAAAGATTTTTCTATGTGTTGTACCTTCTTTGTCAGATTAATTCCTGAGTTCTTTATTTTTTATGCTATTATAAATGATGTATTTAAATTTTATTTTCTGTTATTGTCATATTGAATTTTAACTGATTTTTCTATAAAGATTTTATAATTAGCACCTTACTACATGCTGTTAGGTCATTCTAATAATTTATCCATAGAGTCATTTGGATTTTCTATGTATATATGATTGTATCTCTGAATGATGACAAAAGTCCAGTAGAATGTTGGATAGATTTAGTGATGGTGGCATGCTTGTCTTTCAATGACTTGTAATTAACTGTGTTGATTGTTTCAGGTTTTTAGATATCTTTTATCCAGTTAAAGAAGTTCGTCTTTATTTTCTATACGACTTAGTTTGATGAGGGTTTTATGTATTTCTGCTTGGCTTCTTTTGTCTAACTTTATGTTTGTGAGATTCATTGATGTAATTTATAGTAATAGTTTGTCCAGTCTTGTTGCCTTAAAATATGTGTTTTACTGTATGACTATGCGTCAATTTACCCATTATATTATAGATGGATGTTTGGCATAAATTTTTTAACTTATCTGTCTCCTATACTATATACTGTGAAATTCTTGCATTCTGGGACTGTATCTTCTTCATCTGTGTCCTGGTGCATGGTACCATTCAGTAAATATTTAGTGAGTCATCAAATGATTGTTATAAATGTATGCAATCATCACATTAGTTGGACATATTTAGAATAGAATTTAAGTATTCTAAAATTTATAAATTCAGATGTAGTTTAGTTTATGCTTAGGTTGATGCCATTCCTATATAACAAAATTGATCTCTACTCTTTTTTACTGTATTTATTATTATTGTTTATTTATTTTGGCATTTGATGCAATTTAATTAGGCAATTTTTTATATGGCTTTGGTATTGTTGTTTAATTTCTCCATAGAGTGTATGTATTTCTTAAAGTCAGGGACTCTGTCATCTGTCTCACAATACCCAGAATAATTCCAGGCTGTTGTAAGAATTTAATTACTATTAATTCACTTGAATAAACAAACCTGTATATGTATTTTAAGTGGCAATACCAATTGTTGGTTCAGTTTGTTCATCAGAAGAGATTGTTGTTTTATCTAACTTTTATATGTTGTATTCTTTTCCCACAGAATGAAGGCAGGCGATCTTTTAAAATGGATAGCGATGATGAACCACATACTTCTAAAAAAGATGAGGTTGATCGAGGTGTGCTATTGTTCAAACCTATGGTATCAGAGCCAATTCATATACACAGGAAGTCTCCACTTCCAAGATCTAGGAAGATGGCTACAAATGAAGTAAGTGCATGTGTCAGAGCATGTTTCATAAAATGAACTAACTATATTTTAATAAAACAGAAAAGAAAATACAGCTTTAATTATGGAACAGGACATAATTTTGTAATAATGGGTCAGGAATAATTTTTGGTTAAAAGTAAAAAGGAATTGCTTGAGGTGCTTCAGCAACAACTGATTACAGTTACACTGTAGATTAAGGTATGAAATTCTAAATTGTTAGATTGATTGCAAAAATCATTTTAGGAATTTGAAGATTTGATGATATAGTTGAAAAGTTTCCTTTGTATTAAGTTCTACAATTAAATAACTAATGCTAATTGTTATGCTCACTAATAAAATAACATTTAAATAGCTACTAAAATAACATTTAAAAGGAAAGTTGAAAAGTTGGAATGAAGCTTGTTAAGTAAATCTTTAATATCTGTATACATTTTTATACTTTAAATACCTTTATTGGAGCAGGACATAATTGATTGAGATCAGTGCTTACAAATGTTTTCTAAATGCTTGAGTGTAAGTATAAAGCAAGAATTTAATTTTAAAACAGAAGAACCATCAACTTCTAAGTAAGAAAATATATTTTGTTGCTAATTAAATATGCCAAGTCTTAAGACTATAACATTATCTAGCAGTTGGTGAATAAGAATATAAACAACAAAAAAGAATTATGCTCATTTCTATAGCCCCAAATTATATAAACATAAGTGCTTTATGATTCTTAAGTTTCAAATATATATGCACCTCAATTTGACAATTATGTATAGAAAAAACATCCATCAACACAATAAATTGTTGTAATTTTATAATGGAAATATAGTGTACTAGTTAGGGTTCCCGCGAATGTGATTTAAGTTCATCATAATAGAGGATGATTAACAATTGTAGGACATGGGTTATAGCTTAATTAAAAACTATGAAACCTGGGGTTATCTTTAGGTATCTTTAATTTCAGAAAATAACCTAAACTACCATGTAAGGGCAGTGATTTTGATGTTGAACAGAGCAATCTGCAATTAATCGGATTGTTCAGAATTTCACCAATCTTTTGCACTCCAAAACGCCTGTAACACTGATATAGCCATCACTTTGCAACTCATCTTTATTTGTAAAATCTTCAGCAAAATCACTGCCCTTTGTTAACTTTTAAAACACAGAATACATTTAGAAATATTTTTAAATAGTTGCTTTCAAGAGATTATTTCTATGCCATGCTAAACTTTTACTTCCATAAGGTAAATTATTCAAGTAAAACCTTGAAGACTCTTTCCAGCGTCTGCCATCTGCATGGATATCAGAAGTTTGTACTTCCAAAAGACACACAGAGAAAAAGACTATTCTCTTCATTTTGTGCAAGTAGATTTTACTCTGTCCTCACTGTCTGAAACCTGAACATGCAAACATGTAAAATGAGAATGTTTGCTGCATGTTTTGCCTACTGTACTCTATAAATAATCTTTGGAGGGTGTAAACAAATAGATAGCTTGAAAGTGTAAACAAGTACCATTTGAATCTATCTTATGGTTAATTTTTTTTTAGTGTCTGGCAGACAGATTTTCTTTTCTACATGATATACATTGAAATATCTTTCACCCTTTGCATGATTCTTTCATGCTTTGGGTTGGAAACTTTACCCAACTTAGCACAAAACCTCCTGAATATCTAAAATTAAGCAGAATACTTTCATATTTTTTTAATTGCTAAGATAAAAATTATTAAAATCTCTCCAGTTTTAAGAGGGAAGGGACAAGTATTAAGCAGTATAAATATATTTTGTATATTTAGATAATAAGGTAATTCTCATAACTGTTACCACATACAATTAGATTTGTATCAGTCCTATCAGTTTTTCAAATAATGAAATATTTGGCTCCCAAATTACTGTTTAATAGTTTTTTTAAAAATTGATAAGCAAATGCGAACAAACTGTATTTTTTTTTCTTTCTGGTCATTGGCTCTGTTGTATCTAACTTTGCATGCTCTGCTTTTTTTTTTTTTTTTTTTTTTTATGCCCCCTTTCTCACTTCCAGGAAGAGAGCCCCCTGAGTGTGTCTAGCCCAGAGGGTACTGGTACCTGGCTGCATTATACCAGTGGTGTGGGTACTGGGCGTCGAAGACGCAGATCAGGGGAACAAATCACTTCTTCCCCTGTCTCCCCCAAATCATTGGCTTTCACATCCAGTATTTTTGGCTCATGGCAACAGGTTTTTAAACTTTACTTCATTAAACATTTTTCCTCCCTGCATTCAGAGCAACAAACAGCTATCTTTGAGGACATCTAATCCCTTATATTTTACATCAGAGTAAATCCTTCTGTTTTTTTAATTTTGAGTTTATTTTAAAATGCTTGTGATATCTAACAATATTTGAGGGAAAGAAATCACTTACATTGCATGTGTTTATCATTTTTATTTAAATATTCAGGATTTAAAAATTAATAAATTTACACTCCTAGTGCTTTGTTAGTAAAACTTTTTTAAAAGAAATCTTTCTTTGACTTAATTATTCTTTAAAACATTCAGAATTAAAATTACCTAATCCAATGGTAAGAAAAAGAACTTTCCCCCCATAGTTGAAAAATTAGATTCCACTTGGAATTTGCTGAGAATTGAATATTTTTTAAAATATCAAAATTTATGTGGCCCTGTGTTAATTAGCAGGATACATCTAATACTGATCATTCTCTCCCTCATTATTCTATTGTCTGGAAGTATCTAATTGAAGGGATACATACATTGGGGTTTTTTTTTAGTTATATAACATTTTAATGCTCTCTTTAAGATAGGGGACAATGTATGTCTGCCCATCAACAATATGGGTCAAATAAAATGACTTCTGAAGGACTTTCTGTGATGACATTTGGAAATTTAAAAAATTTTTTGTTCTGGCTTTTTTTTAACAATGGAAAGTCTGTCTGTTACACATGACTTTTCTGAGAATTTCAGCAATTTCCTTTTGGAAATATAATGCTTTTGATTATAGGAAAAGGGATTATGGTATCCATTAAGGCTGTGAATATTTAAAGGTTACTCTGATAAAGCCCGTGCATGGATCAGTAATTGTATGGTGATCTCAACAGTCTCTGTCTGTCTTTTCTTTTGTTTGTGATTGTTTTTCCCCCCTTCAAATACAGGAGCTGTTTAAGAGTGGGCATTTGGCTTCTTTTAAGAGAGAGTGAAATTATATCAATCTATGAATTGTTTCTTTTCATCTGTCTTGCTTCATACGTGATATTTCATTCTTGAATGCCTGCTTCTCACCACTTCATTGCAAGGACCTCATATGAAATGGAGTCCCTTGAGAAGGGGATCTTGCATGATCTTTCATGTTCTATGTATTTCTACTAATATTTATCATACAGCTTATTAACCTTTGTCTGTCTGGAACAGGCTGCAAATGAAATATGGACTTCTGAATTTATTTTACTGTTTACCTCATTTGTTTTGCTTTCCTTGTGCAGGTTGTATCTGAAAATGCGAATTACCTGCGAACACCAAGAACTCTTGTGGAACAGAAGCAGAACCCTACTGTAGGTATGTGGTCTAAAAAAATTGTATTCCAAGCCTTAAACTCACTGTTTTGCACATATGTAAACCTCTTCAGTGGTGAAAGCATGACCAAATGCTATGCTTTAGTTTCTGTTTTAATGTATACTAATTCAGAAATGTTGAGTTGTACAGCTCAAAATATACAACAAAATTTTGATAAATGAATAAGAAATAGCCTTTACTTTTGTTTTATAACCCTTTTGAATGCCCACAATATAAACTACTTAGTCCAGATGCCAATGCTAGTTTTTAATCTTGTATTCTATAAGTTAAAAATTGTAACATGTTTCAGTTTAGGAAGGAAACTTCATTTTCCCAGTTGATAAAGGTGGAAATATGCTATTATATACAAAAAATAACCTTTTCTGATTTAAAAAAATTAAGTAGGGCGTGTTTCAGACCCTATCTGGGATTATTAATTTTCCTTTTGATCATCTCTTATGGAAAACCAAAGCAAAACTAATGCACATTGGCAGTGTTACTCATTAACCTATAGAACACAATTGGTTCTTTGCTAACACTCAAGCAAAGCAACATTTAAAAAGACCTGTCTAAACTTATTTGGTTTTAAGCTCATTGTTGATAAATTATATGAGGTGATGGCATATTATTTTATGTAAATAGCTATCTAAATAGGTTTAATAAAAGCATAAAGTTTCAACCATGTATGTACTGTGATCTCTATACTGAGTATATGAGCTATCTGTTGATGCCTACCTACTTGAAGATCTTTCTTTAGTTAATTATAGCTAATGTTGCTATAATTATAGCTAATGTTGCTAGCTTTTACTATTCCCATAGTACCTTGTCAGAAATATATATATATATATATATTTCTCCTTCCTTTATGTATTATACTGTATTAGATAGAAATTTACTTAATCCTTACCCAGTGGTAAAAAGTTTTGCTTGGGTGTAAAGACTTTTGCTACAAATTAAGAATCAATTTATACTGACTGTGTTTTATTTGCTAATAATGTGTTTCATTGGGTTCTTATTAAAGATCATAAGTCATTTAAGTATTGAAATTTAAACTGATTTAGGCCTGGATGACCTAAAAGGAATTGTTTTTTACCTGATCTTCTCACAAATAAGTAAGCTTTGCTTTGCTTTATTTCATAACAAATATTGATAATTTTAAATTCATGGGGCATTAGAAAAGATTCTTTATTCAAAGACATACATCCAAAAATATTGATTTAATACAACTTAATCTATGTTAGGAAGGATTTTTTTCCTATGGCCTACTCATGCAAATTGATTGACAGAATCCCTTATCATCCTAAATTAATTTTTATGGTAGTGTTTTTAATACTCTTAATATGTATATATCTAATTATTGTATGGGCATATTATTTTCCTCGAAGACATTTTGTCCACTGTTAAATACACTAATTTGTACAATGTGATAAATAGTGGTAGTTTGACTGTATTAAAGTTGACATTACAAGTGAATTGTGAGCCTGTTGAAGGCACTGCCAAATATGTATGGTAAGAGCCATGTTATTGCATGCTGCATGAATTCCCAATGTGAATGGAAGAACACCCGTTGTTGTATGTATTTTCTCTAACTCCCATCAGGGTCTCACTGTGCGGGCCTGTTTAGCACCTCGGTGCTCGGGGGTTCTTCAAGCGCACCTAACCTACAAGATTATGCTCGTACTCATCGTAAAAAGCTGACCTCTTCTGGCTGCATAGATGGTATGTGCACACATGCACACACAGATTCATACCTACACCCATGCACACACCCATGAGGATACAGTATTTCACAAAGGCAAGCCTAAGGCCATTGGCTGAATCAAGTGGAATCCTAGCATCCTTTGCCTCAATGACTATCAGTGCTCTCTGTTATCCACAGCTTGGATCCATGTTTCATCAAACAGTTAATTATAGTTAGACTTACCTTACTTGTTCAATGAGTAGTTTGTTGGAATGTGAAATTTAGAATTGCATCATGTGTATTATTCTTTTAGATAGTTGATAAGCCATATTATGAAGAATAAATCTTTCTTTGTTTTTTTTTTACTTTGTTCACTGTTAATCCTTATTTTACTTATTGATATTGATCTAATCAATAGAAGAAAACATCATATTGGCAATATTTATAAAAATAAACATAGGATGAAAATATTTTAGAATCCCTAGTTGAAAGAGATCTCTCACTACTGTTAATATACCTTAAGTTTTAGTATTTAGAATGTGGGTTTTGTTTTTATTTTTTCAATTACATGAGGCTCATGGAAACTTGTCCCTTTTGTTAATTATCCTTTTCAGGGTTAGCTTTATTTAAAACTTTTTCTTAAGCATCCACAAATTTACTTTAGTAAAAAACACATGGATTTATCAGAATTGCCAGCTCATCTTGCTTTTCTTTCTTTTGTATATTTCATTAAATACTTTGCCTCTATCATCAAGCCATTTTACTTCTTTTAACTAGTATTTGGCTTATTACCTTCTCTCATTGTCCCTTCTGCATGTCACTTAATACTAACCTCCTTATATATTTGTTTTTCCCCTTTTTTTAAATGTCCTTCTTTTGGTAGCTGTTACGAATTTCAGGTACCTGTTTTTCTCTTTCTCAGACGCCACACGCGGTTCTGCTGTTAAAAGGTTTTCTATCTCATTTGCTCGACACCCAACCAATGGTACGTTTTGCTTTTATTTTAAAAGATACTCCCCTGCTTCGTCCTTTTTTTATTTTTATTTTATTTCAAAATTTGGGATATACAGTATCATTCATTTCTTCATCCTTAATTTCAATTGGCATACAATTCCAGCTTACAATTCACCCAAAGTGTTGATACTGTCTGGCTCCCTTTTTTAGTTGTAATATACACAATAAATTAACACTACTCATCAAACTTTTAAATGGACACAATGATGATGAGTTGTAATACTAAATTAGCACCTGAAAATTCCTTCTAATTTCTGAAGTGATCAGCCTACACAATTTTTTTTTAATTAGTATTCTTTATTTTCTTAATTCATAATAATTTTAATGGGGTTTTTTTTAATTGTTCCTAATTTCTTTTCTGAGCACATTGTTGTTTTATTGAGCTATTTAACAGAAATACAGAGCCACACTCAGTAAATTGCCAAATGAGATGTGTCTTTGAGAAGTTCTTGGGAACCAGGGGATGCAGATTTCACTGTGTAGCATCATTTATCCCTGGCTCTTTGTCTAAAGCAAAACCCAACTTGGTCTAGAGCACTCCTAAAGTCTCATCCAGCATTCACTTTGTCCTCACGTAGCAATATGGTTTGCTGTTGTCAAGCAACCAATTCCTTTTGGCACCACTGCGTTTTGTTAAAATTTGGAGAACCACTGATAGGAAGAAGACTAAGCTAAAAGTCTGGAAAGTCAATTCAATTAAATTGAGTTTTTGAGGCTGAACAGGAAAGTGTTTTGTGGACATTATTTATCTACTGAATCGTTACACTGTTACAGCTTTTTTACATAGAGCTTGTTCTTGTGGGGCAAGAGGGAGTGTTTACTGATCATTTTGAAATAATTCAGGATTAAATAATTTAAAAGAAAACATACAGGTTTTTGCTGTTATCCAGAATAAAGGTATTTTTATTCCTGGAACTTTTTTTCTTTTTAACTGCAAATAAGTCTTTCAAAAACTCAAGTCAGATCTTTCAAAAATGTCTGTGAAACTAAAGGATTGAACACAGGTTTATAGTCATTCTCCCCTTCTAGATCCTTTAACAGCACACCTAAATAACAGTGCGCTATTACTTCTTGAAGGTGGTGTAAGATCTCATCCTCAACAAGTGAAAATTTAGCCTTAAAGCTTAATGTGCTTTCCCTCAATTGTAGCTGTCTAAATGCTACTTTTTGAAGAAAAAGATCCTTATTTGATACAGCTGCAACTTCTAAAGAACCCGCATGCAAGAGAACCGAAGTCACAAGAAAAAGAGAAGTCACAAAATTCTAAGAAGAGACATTGCAGGTTTAAGACTGAATATAGTTTTTCTGCA
This sequence comes from Tadarida brasiliensis, assembly GCA_030848825.1. Lineage (NCBI taxonomy): Eukaryota > Metazoa > Chordata > Mammalia > Chiroptera > Molossidae > Tadarida > Tadarida brasiliensis. The sequence continues at coordinate 85,859,532 of CM061258.1, read as the reverse complement.
GAATGCTTGTGGTCACAGCCAGTATTCCAAGTTTTTTATAGGAGAAATCTGTGTTTGCTGAAGCTTTATAAAAGTACTTTTGTTAAATTTAACAGAAAATAGAATAATTTTATACTTTTGTTTAGGCTTTTAAAGAATGTTAATATTCCACACATTGTGAGACTTAATGCATATAAAATGCATTCTGTTCAACTCTAGAATTATTTCTTTTGGGTCTTTTTTCCTTTTTTATGCTGTGTTGTGTTATCTGTCCTATGAATTGTCATTTGACCCTTTCATTTTTTATTCTTGCTAACTTTCATGTTATTTCCATCTTAACACATACCATGGACTTACCCCTGCCTTCATCTTTAGTTCAAGGGACGTGGTGAAACAAGTTATCTCCTGAAAGCACTTTACCTTATTTTCTGGGCTTCTGTGCAGAACACCTATACCTCTATAGGTGCTGGTGCGTTTCCTCTGTGGAATTGCTAGGCTTCAGTGGTATGTTTTCATAGCTTCTAAACATGACAGCAGGATGGCTTTTTATATTGCTGCGCTAACCCTTTCATTGTGCATTAAAGAAAATGTTTACTGGAGATAAATGGGGGGGGTGCCGTCCAGAAGAACTCGATTATATTGTCATAATGCAGGAAAATGGTTGTTATGGAAGACTTATAAACATTCTAAGGAAAGGATTAAAAAACCACATTGCTAATATTAGAGCATTGCAAAGAAAGGGTTTGCGCTTATTTGCATGAATCTTATACTTTAAAAAATGTAGTATTTGTGTAAACCTAATTTCTTTAGTGCTTAATTTAGGTGCTTTAGCTGCTATTATGGTATTATAGTTGATGGTGGTTTTGTATAGTTGATGGTGGCATATGTACATTCTGTCATGCTTTGGTTTGCACCTGAAAATCAAACATACCAGTTTTGTAAATCCTTTGGTTATTTTCATAGAAAGATTAAATTCTTTTTAACCAAAGTTTTCCTATTCCAGCTAAGAATTAAGCAGGTCTGGGGTCAGTATTTTCTCCCAAAATTAAATGAATATGTCAGTGTTAAAATGAGCACATGCCTACTGAAGCAGACAGTTTTGTAGTCCATTTGAGTTTAATTTTTACTTTTTAATTAATAATATTAGACTTTATGCAAAACTTTAACTATTAAAAACATTTTCTGTGTAGGAAAATTAGTGTTTTTGAAAGAGTAGATACAGAAAGACCTATTATTTTTGTTGTATATGAAAGCCATTTTAAAAGCCATTCAGTTGAATATAGTATAAATGAGATTTTTATAAAAAGCAAATAACCTATATCTGTTTGTTTTCAAAGAAAATTGTATATTTAAACACTTTTGTTTCACTGATGGTATTAACACAAATCTGCATGGTTTGTTTCTTGAAATTTTTGAATTTCTGTGCCATTGTTGAATGCAAACATATATGTATTCTGTATTGCTTTTTATTTGACCTAACTTTACCCAGCTAGGAATTTCTAAAAAAAAAGAATGATTGTTAATTCATTCAAGATAGGTGAAATATGTTTTGGAATTTTAATTTCAGCATAAATAAATGAATGTTCTTTTGGGGTCACATTAGAGAGTATTGTTGGCCTTGGTAAGACTAGAAAAGTATATAAAGTCACTCTTGGCAAGTAATTACATAATTGTTTTTCAACAAAAAGTTACCTTTAGCTCCTGGCATCAGGGACACATCATGACATCAGCTTATTCGCCTCTCAAATAGACCTTTTAAAACATAAAAAACTGAAAAATTGTATTTTTCTTTTTCCCCCAGGTTTTCTTCCTAAGTATTGTTTTTAGATTGTATGAAAATATAGGATGAAATCGTGTGCATGCTGTACTATGTGATTACTTTAAAGTGAAATTTCTGTCATACCTTGTTCCAACCCTGTATCGCGTAGCATCTGGTGTCATGACTTCCGAGATCCTGTGTGTTTGCATGTGACAGACTGAAAAGACCGACTGTCCAGTTCTAAGCAGTGGTCTGCTTCCTTTTTAATCACTGTTTTTTTTTTTCAGTATCCAACTTTTGTTTTTGTTTTTGTTTTCTAGGCTTTGAATTGTATTCCATGGTGCCATCTATTTGTCCTCTAGAAACTCTTCACAATGCCCTGTCTTTAAAGCAGGTGGATGAATTTCTTGCTTCTGTTGCTTCTCCATCAAGTGAAGTTCCACAGACGACCCCTGAAATTTGTAGGAAAATTATTATTATTTTATTTGGGGGATGTAGATAATCTGAATATAAAAAGAATTATAAAAACATAAACTCAAGTAGTAGTAGTGAATGGAATTTTAGGAGGGAAAGGGGTGTAAAGGAACAGAATTTAGAATTCTTTGTTGTAATATGTAATGTACCACATTTTTTATTCCGCTCAAAACTTTTTTTTTTTACAAAAAGAGGGAGAAAAATATTTAAGACCCAGCAATAGAAGTCAACATAATACAGAATCATGGTCTTTTTTTTTTTTTACATCCCTATTATATGTCATTTTATAATAAATTTCTTAAAAATTGTAAAATTTCAGTCTACATTAACCTGCACATGCATGCATGCCCAATCACCTCACCGCTTTGGTAAGTACTCAGATTGATTCAGAAAGAACTTTTGACTAAAGAGAAAATTAAGACATTTTTTCAAACTGTGTTCTTCAGAAAATATTTCGAAGAGGTTAGTTTGTGTGATAAAAAGGGAACTGTGTATTATATCCTACCTCCCTTGAAAGAGGTATAGTTGCATCAGCTAAGGTTCTTCTATAAGGAAACCTGTGTACCCTGAATTTCCAAAACTTTTTTTTTGAGAAAACATTTTTTTTTGGTAATGCATTTAAACATCATGCAATACTATTCTGAGGGACATCATTTTGGGAAATGTTCAGGGCTTCCGTTGTAGGTGTGAGAAGTCAGCTGAGCTGGGATCCTTCACACATTGGAATTTTCAGTATAGGAAGCATTAGTTTGGGGGAGAGTGCTCTGCTTCAGTTAAGAACCTTGCTGGTTCTAGTCATGTCTTAGAAAAGCTACAAACACTCTGTGTATACCGTATTCCTTTTTGTAAGGAGAATGCTGTAAATATGTTTCTCCAAAGAATGAAACGAGGGATCTTGGAATGAAAGCCACTCTCATGTCTTGCTGTTACTCTCCTTCCTTCCCTGGGCCACCACATGTACTGTTGGAGAGAACTGTGTTCTCTCCAGACGGTGCCCCTGCATCCCTGCAGGACAGTGGCCTCTCCCTTTCCTTCCGCTTCTGATGGTGGAGCTCAGCTTTCAGTCTTTAATGGAAACAGAGCGATGTCTTGGTGAATGTTCTAAAATATTTCACTTTAGGAATGATTTTAGGCAAGTAGGCTTTAATTTCAAAATTTGCATATGAAATGTATGAATTTAGAGTAGATATCAAAGCTATTTAGAATTTAGAAGATTTTCAAGGAATGACTTAAAGGTAATAGCAATAGTAATAACATGTTTGTTTTGGAAGGAGAATTAAGGGGGAATCTTTATAAAAAGGTCATTTTTGAAGGTTTATTCTGTGTGGCTGTTATTTTATGGTGGCTTTTTATCTGTGGTTGGTGAATTCAGTTCATCAGAGTGTATATTGAGGTAAATAAGTGACGTGAAGAATATTAAATCCCTTTTCCAGTTCTAATAAACTCTCTTCTATATCATGAATAGAAGTTGTACCACAACTCACCTGGCTCTCTTAAATTTTCATGCCATCACTTTAAATATTGCTAATGCAGTTCATAGAATTGGGTGAACCTGAGAATTAATCTAGTTCATTGGTCTTCAACCTATATTCCCAAGAGCTTTTGGAAGCTCCAGAAGAAAGAGAAGGTGCTGAATGTGTCTTCGGGGCTGCTTCAACCAGAGTATTTGCTTTGATCCATTTTATTTAACATTTCATTTGAGAAAAGGTTACTGTTTAAAAGGAAACTTCAAATGATACTGCTGAGGAAATCAACTAGTTAGTGATTAAGCAAGACTAAAACCTAGGTTTTCTCAAATGTATGGGTTCTTTTATTCTTTTTGAATATTAAAATAGGGTGCAAATTATGATAGAAGTATCTGAATCTTGTATTTTATAGTGTAACTGCAGAATTAATGTTTAGTAATCACAGTAAATAGGGGTGGGCCAAAGTAGGTTTACAGTTCGTATGGAAAATAATACAATAATTAATAAATGATTCAAGAATAAACTGTGTGTTTTATGTACTCACAACTGTAAACCTATTTTTGCCCCACCCTGTATTTACATTACTTATGCCTAATTCCCTTACTTGTCAAGGATGTAGCATCATAATATAGAACTATGTATATTGATTGTGTGGTGTTGTAACGGAAAAAACATTATTAATCTTCTGTCATTACAAAAGTTTTTTTCCTCACCCAGGACAAAATTAGATTTGTGGTAACTAGTAGATGGCTTGTGATGGGGCTCTGACAGTATCAGACTGAGGGAAACGGTGTGGGAATACCAACTGGATAAGTTAGAGATGGGAGTTAACACCACAGGGTAAAAAGTGAAGCAGAAGGAGCTAAGCAGCGGTGTAGTGCTTTATAGATGTTTCAGGGACTTTGGGGTCACTTGTATATTATTTCATTAGTGACTGCTTTGAGCTTCTGCCACTGAAATTTATATTCATCCAGGGTAAGTATCAACCACCAAAGGCACTTTTTGTCAAAATTCGCCCACATACCGATTTTTCAGATACACACTGTTCATTGCAATCAAGTCCTCCCCCAAAATTGGAAAAAAGGCAAATCTTTTTTGTTTGTTTGTTTTATTTTTCAGTTAGAGTTTACATTCAATATTATTTTGTATTAGTTTCAGGTGTACAGCATAGTGGTTAGACAGGCATATACTTCATAGATGTTCCCCCCGATATTTCCGGTACCCACCTGGCACCATACATAGTTTGTTTTGTTTTTCTTTCAATTTATCTCCTCACCTCCCTTTGTTTACAAAACCACAAGCTCATGCCAATAATTAGCTCCCAACTCTGCCCTGTGCTTCTCCAGAAGGCTCCCTACCTAAGAATTATCTCTACTTTTTCACACCTCTCAACCTTCCCACCTTGATTAGGGAGAGGAAAAAAATATTTAAAATTCCCTTGCATGAAGATAAATCTTAGCTGGGTAATATAGGAAGACAATCTGATTTATTTAATTACTTGTAATCTAGTTAGTTTATTCTTAAATATGATAGTTTAAACCATTGTATTTATAGATGAACTATCCCTGAATCTCTACTTGATGTTTTTGAGAGAGAAAAACAGTTTGAGCCTCTGTCTTATGTTACCAGGCAATAAAACTGTACTGTCAGCTCTCTGTCACCCCTTAAGAATCTGAGTTTCTATCCGGGCAGGATGAAATCGTCTGTTATTCTTATTGGCATTCCTTGGAGAATACTGTCAAATGCCTATTGTTTACAATACAAACAGAACATGTGTTTGGCTAAGAACATGAGAGAACTTTTTATAGGAAAGATGGATTTGCTGAATTTACTCTGGAAACCCTGTCTTGTCTGTTTTCCCCTGTTACTGTGTATAGTCATAGGGCCACTAAACATGTCTTAAGAAATTTTCTAAAATGTAAAGATAGAATTGGCAGGAAATTATTGAATTACCACGTTTGTTGTTTGTTTGCTTTTTGTTTTCAGCTTCACATTCCAGTCCAGTTATGAGAAGAAAAGTAACTTTAAATACATACACACCTACGAAGATCCTCCCAACACCACCAGCTACCTTAAAGAGCTCTAAAGCAAGCAGCAAACCAGGTTGGGCGTGTGTAATGTTATAGATTCTGTATAGCAATTAGCTTGCTTTTTAACTGTGTAATCTATTTTAAGTAGGCTCATTACACTATAGGAAGTTATTTGATCCTAACAGTTAAAAATCTTACTGTAGCCCTGGCTGGTGTGGCTCGGTTGATTGGGTGTAATCCCATGCACCATAGGGTTGCTGGTTCTGTTCCTGGTCAGGGCACATAACCGAGTTGCAGGCTCATTCGTGATAGGGGGCATGCAGGAGGCAGCCCGTCGATGTTCTGCTCTCGCATCAATGTTTCTCTTTCTCCACCTTCCTCTCTAAAAATCAATAAAAATATATTTTTTTAATCTTACTGTAGCCTATTAATATATAAGTATTTTTTCTCTTTTAATTTTCTTCTCCTCCCCCTACATCTGTTAATAAAATATATTTCATACTCATACATTTTTCCAAACTAATTTATGTACTGTCTTCTGCTTTTCTGTTGAGCTTGGGCATCATTTTAGTCATTTTATATGAAAGGGTTTTTTTTTGGCGGGGGGTGGGGGTTGTAACCCTTGTCAATGTTCACTTTTACCTGTCATTTTAATTCTGCTGTTAAACCCATCTAGTGAAATTTTATTTCAGATATTTATTCTTTAATTTTAGACATTCTTTTATATTCTTCATAATTTTTCTTAAGATGTTTTCTATATTTTTATTCATTATAAGTGTATTTTCCTTTGTTCTTGAGCACAGTTAAAATAGTTGCTTTAAAGTTCTTACGTATTAATCTGGCTGACTTTAGGATTAGTCTCTATGAATTGACCCATTCTCAAGGAGAAAGATGTTTTTCTGTTTTTTCATATATTGAGTAATTTTGGATTATATCCTAGACATTATGAATGATATGTTATAGAAACTTTGGACTCTGTTATTTCTGTTATGTTCCTCCAAAGAGTATTGGGTTTTTTGTTTTGTTTTGTTTTGTTTTGTTTTTAAGCAGAGTTAACCTTGACTGAACTCAGATTGCAAAACTGTGTCCCTTGAAGTGGCTGACAGCTCCACTGTGGCTTCTTCACCTCTTTCGGCCTTAGCTGGGGTTCTTGGAGCGTACTCTGTTCGTGCCGTAAATGTGATCAGGGTTTATACAGAGAATTAGGGGCTCTCTGGGATTTCCCACCTGACTTCCCAGCAGCTATAGTTACCCTAGTACTCATCTTCTGGTTCTCCAAGCCAGTAACACAGGGTTTTATGTTGGAGTTTTAGCCATTCCACATGGTGCACACTGGACCCTGTCCTTGGGCCAAAAGCTTTAAAAAGGGTGGGGATGGGTTTGGGGAACATACCATCTCATGATGTTCACTTCTTTCAAGTGTTGATTTTCTTCCAGTCTATGCCTGCCTTTGTTCACTCTTCAGTGTCTTCAGTTGTTTTCATACTATACCCAGAGTTAATCCTTGTTATGTGCAGGAGGATTGGTCTGACATGAGCTCACCCATTGGTATACAAGTGTCACTCAGCTTAGAATTGCTTTCTGGTAACTCATTAGGGTTTGATGTTGGTTTGCATGTAAAGGATGAGGCCTTAAGCCAAAAAGTTTTCTACTTTTCTGATCTTTTAGCTTTTTAAATAGGGATGAGTTCAATTTTAAATATGTTAAGTTTATGTTTCCTGTCAGATATCTATAAAGAGATTTCTAGTAGGATATACAGATCTCGAGGTAAGGAAAAAGGCCTGGGCCAGAAGTATGAATTTGAAGGTTGTTAGCACAATAGATGGTAGTGAAAAATGATGGAATAAATTAATTCCCCAGGAAGAATGTAGAGTGAAAAGAGAAATGTGTTTTGTGAACACAGCCCGTTGACACTACTTTTCTATATTGATGTTGAGTTCTAAAAAGTAAAAGGTTAAAAATTATCTATTAAATGTTTATAATGTTTCATTTACTTTACAATTATAACATCAAGTGTATTATTTTGTCAGCAGTGTTATTTAAACTTAGATTGCTTGTGAAAATCTAAGCAGTAGTTTTTCTTTTTGTTTGTTTGTTTGTTTAGCTACCAGCGGAACTTCTAGCACAGTTGTCCCTAATACCTCATCCCGGAAAAAGAGTATACCTAGCAAAACAGAAGTGCATGAACTCAAAAAAACCACTGGGAAGAAGAAATAAAATCTTAGCAGGAGCTGGAAATCCTTATACTTACAAAAATCATGTGTTCATTAGAAAAAGACGTGATAAACCCTGGCTAAAACTGTCATAGCAAGTACTCTATGTTTCTTCTTATACAACTCTGTGTTCATTTAAAAATATGTTAAATCTAGAGAATTCTTTGTATATATTCAGGTAAGAAACTTTTGCCATGATCTGGAAATGTTTAAAACAATGTTTATTAGCATTTTATGAGTAGCAGAACTTATGGTGATAGAGGTCTGTCGTTCTTAATACGATGTTTACCATGTGCCTGTGGTAAAGATAAGGAGCATGGCACCCAGCTGGCCTGCACCAGTGTGGCACCAGTAATGCTGTTTGATGACCAGTCTGTGGAGTGGCCTCCATACACTGCATTATCACGGGATTGCATCTTAGCTGTAAAACCTGTAGCTTGGGTTGAAATTTGATGGTCAGGATTACATATTTGAGACTTTAAAAAAGTATGTTTCCAAAGAGAAATCATTGACCATTTAGATTAGACACCAATTGTTACAATTACATATATGCTGCAATATTTAATAACTGGAGTTACAGGATATGGGTTTATTTTTTCAATCTGTGTTTTGAACTTTTTTATTGTATGTTATTTAAAATATTACATACACAGCTGGGATATCTATACCTTTATGCACATAAATTTGTATATTAATTTGTAGAAAATATTTTCTTTATATATTTTCTTACCATAAGGTGCTTTCGTTCATCAGGAAAATTTTGCTTCATAAATTGGCAAGAAAGACATCCTTAGAGTTTCTTTTTAAGAGCTATAGTTGACAAGTTTATAAATGTAACACTTATTTTCAGAGTTCTTTTTAAATCTGAGGAACTCAGTTCAAAAATATAAATCATCAATGTGAGAATATCTGAATTCTGTAGTTAGTACATATTATGTATAGCACCTGTTTTTACTCCATCCTATCTCTAGTGTATCAGTTGATCTCACTAAGAAAACTTAAAAGATTGAGCATTTGAAATAAATGCTTTTTCAATTATTAGATTTCAAAGGGAAATTGAGATTATTGTGTTGTGATTTCATCTGTGGTGTGAAACAATATTATCCTTGGTGCTTTTTTCCCCTCTGCACAAATAGTTAATTATATACCACTTGAAATGACTTAAACTGTAAACCAAACAGTGCAACCTGATAAGAATTCCATGCATTGCCAGTCAGGTAACTTTAATTGTTAAAGCTTTAGCTTGAAGCTTATAGTTAAAAAATTATTGAATTCTCACATGAATGCAACTATTAAAATTCTTCAAAAGAGACTCTCCTAACCTTAAATCATCATATATGAACTGACCTTTAGAAAATAATCATATTACATGTTAGTTTTAAAAGGTACGAGATGTGAAAGTCACAAATATATACAATTATGTAAATGCATATACTTCCCGTGAATGTAAATGTATTATACGGAGACATGTCTTGTAAACCGTTGAATGTATCTAAGTTGTTTGTATGTGAAAATGTGGTTAATGTGCTCATAGTGGGAGTAAGGAAACTACTTTTATTTTTTAAGTGGAACTGAATTAAAATATTTTATTTCTAGAATCAGAGGGTGATTTGTGGCAAATTATTTATTTCTAAATATTCTTTATCTCTTTCCTTTTTAACTTTCAAAGTAGAACGAATGAGGGGAACTATTTTAATATTAAACAATGCTTATATATTAAATAAAATTTCTTATATACATCATAACATTAATTTTCTAGAAATTAATCTAGAAACTTCAGTACAACTCACTTTTTCCATTGTTATGTAAGAGCTATGATTTCACTGCAGTTACTAAACTCAGTAATACTGCTTTGTAGAGTAGGCCGTCTTATCTGTAAAAATCTTAGTATCATTTTCCAAAACAAACAAAGAGTCTTCTATGTTACAGCAAGATAATATAGTTATCACTATTCAGTGGAAGTTCTACTGAAACATCTGCTTCTCACTTGTTTCTGTCCCTGGAAGATGTGTTTTTTTCTTTGTTTTAAATACTAGAAGATATTTCTTTTTGCAGCCTAATCAATCCTTCAAAGAACTGAGAGAACCCACCTTGAGGAACTGTCCAGTTATCCTGGGATGTTCGTCTTCACAGTGCATTCTTCAGTGTTTCACCCTTCAAAACCCTGTACCTGAACTCAGACCTAACTTTGCCCTTGAAATCTAGCCCTAGCAGATCCTGCTGTCTGGTTCTAATGCGTTCTCACAGTCCGTTCTCAACTACTGTCAAATGTTTGGGGGTATTATACCAGTCTTGGGTTAAGGAGAAAAGTGTGCTGAACACTTATCCTCAGGCTTCCTCGAGCAGGAAGTGGAGGCAGAAAGGAGACAGTAAAGGGGCAGAGACAGTGGCAGTGTGCTTAGCGTATGCATAGAACAAAAGGGCAGAGGTGGCAATTAGAAGAGAAAAGTTAAATGTGTAGCTGTTCAAGAAATATCTAACTAAAACTCTTTAGACAAGGGAATTGTCACCCAGAGTTCCCTCCAGGTTCTACTGACTGATCTGTGTGTCCACTATAATCTAGTTCCATGCCAGTTTGAACTAAGATTTTACTTTTTTGTCTTCTCTTCATACTTGGAAGAAAGTTATTGGTCTTTCCTGGTGTGCTTATCAAAGTTTGCTTACATACAGTATTCATTAATTACCTAGACAGTGTAGATTCCTGTGTTATTCTTCATCAGGTTGGGATCGCTTCTGTGATGGCCCAGTGGTTCCACCTCTCTAGTTCCTCTCTAATTCTCTTTCCCGGTACCTGGAGCTATCACAAACAGCAGCATTCTTGCCCATGGGAACAGTTCTCACACTCCTGCAGGAGTCAGTTGTGATAAGGACTCCCAAGTAGAAGTAGCTTGCCCTTTGTACAGAATCGTGGATACCATGTAAGTTTTCATTATATGGGTCAAATTTTTGTGGAAGATCTAGTCTCTATTTTAAGAAAATGAAGGACTATATGAAATCTATTTATTTTAAACTATATAAATTATATCTCGATTAATTGTATTATTTAGATTATTTTATAATCTTTTTTTTAATATGTTTTTATTGATTTTTTTAGAGAGAGAGATAGAAACATCGATGTGAGAAACATCAATTGGCTGCCTCCTGCACGCCCCCTACTGGGGATTGAGCCCACAACCCAGGTATGTGCCCTGACCAGGAATCCATCTGGGACCTCTCAGTCCATGGGGTGATGCTCAATCCACTGAGCCACACCAGCTGGGCAATATAACTGTGTCTTTATTTTGTCTCTGGTATGCATTTGCCCTGTATTTAAAATATCAGACATTAAGATTATAATCTTTGTTTTATTTTAGCTTGCATTGCCTGATACATCTTTATCCATCCTTTTATTTTTTTATAGTATTTGTGTCACTTTTTTTAGGTATTTCATTTTAATATATAGTGGGTTTTGCTTTGTGATTCAGTTTTAGGATCTCTCTTATTTCATACATTAGTGTGGTTTATATGCAATATGTCTTTGCTCTTAGGTTATGCTTTCTGTTTTTATTGCCTTTTTACTTTTTTTTTTTTAAATCTTTTTGTAAAAGAATACTTTTTATTGCAAGTAAGAAAAACTCCAGTTGAATCTGACTAAGAATCATAAGGAAATTTATTGCACATTTCTGAATGTCCAAAGGTGAGGTGGGCTCCAGCCACGGTTCCATCGGTCATAATGTCAAGGACCCAGGTCCTCTCGTCCAGCATAGTATGGGCTTTACCCCAAAGTTGTTTCCCTCATGTTCGCAAGATGGCTACCAGTGGCAGTCAGAGCTATATGTATTCTTGTTCATGTCTAATACCACAAAAATTAAGGGAACTTCTCCCTCAACCATGGAATAGTAAATGTTTATAGGTTTGAGAGTGATTTTTTTCTCTTTATTTTTTTCCATCACCATGTATCCCCCTATACCCTCTTCCACCTCCACCAACTCCTCCCCCTCCCCCCTGCAATCCAGTCACCACTGTTGTCCTTGTCCATGAGTTCTTTCTCTCTTTTTTTTTGCTCCACCTTCCCCAACACACACCCACCAGAGCTCTCTGCCTGCTCCCCATCTATGAGTCTGTCTATATTTTGCTTGTTAGTCCAGTTCATTCATTTCCACATGTGAATCAAATCATCTGCTACTTGTCTTTCATTTCAGTCTAGTTGGGCTAGTCTATGTGGTCATCTGTCTACTTCTGGAGGAGTAACTTCTCTAGGAGAATTTCATGAACTTATGGGTTTGGAGCTAGTGCTGGGGTCAGGTTCCCCAAAAGCTTCAGCATTGTTGGTATTTGGGACCAGAGAATTCTTCATTGTGGGAGGCTGTCCTATGCATTGTAGGATGTGTAGCAGTATCCCCATGCCAAGCTGCAAGGATTGAAGTCAATTAGGACAATGAGCCAAAATGAAAACAAGTCTTTATTCACTTATGTGATCAAATATGCACCAGGCCAAGAAGAAGAGTAGTGCTGGCTCCTCACGGTGCCATTTTCTCCCATGGAGAAATGACATGCGGTGCACAAGAGCACGGAGCAAAAGGTTCCTGCCATTTTATGAACCGAGGAGGTGGGGTGCTGGAAGAGGGGGAAGGGCTAGGGCTAGGAGTGGAAAACACTGAGTTAGACTGAAGAAGAGTGACTAGGTCAAGGCCTCTGCCCCATAAGGAGGTCTCAGTGAAGACAGCTAAAAAGTGTGTCAACCTCTGGAGTTGCCTGGGCTGGGAACACAGGTATGCATATGACCAGGCAGGCTCAGGTGGGCTGACTCCTTGGCTACAACTCCCTTGGGAGACCGTGGGTAGAGCAGCTTTGTCCCCTGAAGCCTTCCCGGCAAAGCCTTTGTAATTGCCTGTAGTAAGGCCTGAAAGATCACACATAGGATTTTGGTCTGGAGCCAGTCTGCTCATCCTGGCCTCAACCCTGCATGCCAGTAGCAACCCCCTATATGGTGAGAATCAAAAATGTCTCCAGACATTGACCTATGTCTCCTGGAGGGCAGAATCACCCCCAATTAAGAACTGCTGCCCTGCCCTGGCCAGTTTGGCTCAGCGGTTAGAGCATCGGCCTGCGGTCCAGAGAGACCTGGGTTCAGTTCCCGCTAAGGGCACGTATCTTGGTTGCAGTTTGTCCCCGGCCCTGGTTGGGGTCGTGTGGGTGGCAGCCACTCGATGTGTCCCTTTCACATCGATGTCTCTCTCTCTCTCTCTCTCTCTCTCTCTCTCTCTCTCTCTCCTCTCTCTCTCTCTCTCTCTCTCTCTCTCTCTCTCTCTCTCTCTCTCTCTCTCTCTTCCTCTCTCTCCCTCCCACTCTATCTGAACAAAAAATGGAAAAATGTCCTCGGGTGAGGATAAAAAAAATAATAAATAATAATAAAAAAAGAACTGCTGCCCTAAAGCATAAGATTGTGTGAAGAAAGGATAGATATATGACCCAAATTAGGGTTCTGATAGGAAGGATGGGGGAGATGGAGAACAGATAAATAATCAAAAATGTACACAGTACACTATACTTTTATTATTTAATCTATGTTTGCTATAGTTTCCTCTGTTCTAGTGGTTTTCTTGACTACAATTTTGAATTATATGTTTAATTTTTTTAGATGCTATTGACTCCTTGCTAATTGAGTGATGTTCAATTAATGTACTTAATACTTCCTTCTGCTTTTCCTCTATGGCAGTTTTAGCTGATTGTATTGTTTCCTTGGTCCTTGTATTTAACTTTATGCCTATAAATATGTTTATGCCTTTATTACATGCTTATCAATTTAAATGCTGTATTTTGAACCCCTGGTTAATCAAGATGAAAAAATCATTCCACTTTATCTCCTCTTTACCTTCTCTTAATTTAGTTTATCACTCTCTGTATTCCTTCTGATGAGGCATTTATTTCTGGACTGGCTTTATTATTCCTTTCCCTTTCTTTTCTGAACTCTGTTAGTCATATTGTGTTTCCTTTGGTTGTTTTGCCATGGTGTTCTGATCACCTATATAAATCTCTGTATGGACTGTTTGTTTCCTTAAATTCTTTGAGTTATGATCGTACATCTGGTCACATATTTCATGTGCTCAGTGGATTCATTTTTTTCTTTTGAATGGTTTTATCTGTCATTGTTTCTCCAGTTTCTTTCCTTCTCGGAGTGCTTTTGTGTGAGTGCTATGCGGTTTCATTCTCGATCAGTATTCATCTTCAAATGAGGCAAGTTTCCTTCTTTCTCACTATTTGATATAAACTCACAGGGTGGGTAGGGCAGCGCTTTGGGCTAACAGTTATCTCTGGGTTACAGTGAGCTGCCTGTGATGGGACTGTGGGTCTGAGAGAGCTGTTTTAGCCTTTTATTCTTTTGCCTTTGGAGTCTCTCTGCTCCCCTCTGTCTCAGCTACAGACTGCTTCTTGTAAATGTGACATGTCTGCATTTCCTCCTTCGGCGTGGCCTCTCCTGCTACTCCTTGGCACCAGGCGGTATCCAGAAAGTCTCTACTGCAGGCTGGCACTCACCCCATGTCCATTGTTTCAGACAAGAATTGGCGTTGCCCCTCAGACTATGCCATCAGTGTTGGAGTGTTTTGTTCCAGTGACTGAGATCTGAAGCTGTAAACATTCTCTTCAGGCATCTTTCTGTCTGGCCTTTCCTCCGTGTTAGCTCTTCCGAATATACTGTGGTTGAGGTTACAAGTGTCTTCGAGTTTTGTTGAAGAAATATATGCTTGTTTTATATTTGGGGTTAATTTTTTATTGGGAAGTGATTTCCTCTTTGTTTTCCAACTGGGTATTACATCTTTATGTTACTATAACAAGAAGAAAAAGGAGAAGCCCATGTCTTCTCATCACGGTTATATTTTTTAAATGAAGTTCATAATACCAGTCTTGCCTACACTAAAATGTCAGGATTAAATTAAAAGATAATTTGGAAACTGTAAAGGGAAGAACAAAGTTGAAGCATTGAGTGTATTCTTTTGTTGTAATAGAGTTGTATGTAGTTCAAGTGTCAACCAGGCCTCTGTTTTCAATGATATTTCAACATTTTTACAGTCAAGGATGTTCTAGACAGCTCCCAATACTCTTTTATGGTTGCTCTTGTTGCCATGGAAACGGCCTGCCTAGTAACAATCTGACAAGCCAAAAAAAAAAAAAAAAAAAATCAAGGTTATTCTGGCATCTTTTCCTTTTAAAGAATCTTCAAAATAAGACAATACAGTAATTCATAAAGCAGGGATTTTTTTAAACAAATAAACAAAAATAACAAAATAAAATCTCCTAATGCGTGAATGGCACATTGTGTGGTCATGGATGTACAGTTTAGACACCCATTTTAAAGTACTGATAAGGGCCCTGGCCGGTTTGGCTCAGCGGTTAGAGCGTCGGCCTGTGGTCCAGAGAGACCCGGGTTCGGTTCCCGCTAAGGGCATGTACCTTGGTTGCAGTTTGTCCCCGGCCCTGGTTGGTCATGAGGGAGGCAGCCACTCGATGTGTCCCTTTCACATCGATGTTTCTCTCTCTCTCTCTCTCCCTCCCATGCTATCTGAACAAAAAATGAAAAAAATATCCTCGAGTGAAGATAAAAAATAAATAAATAAATAAAAATAAAGTACTGATAAGGATATATCTCCATGAGGAAAGAAGACTTTCTTCACCATTCTATGTAAGGTGCTTTAGGAGTACTTGATATATGGAAGGATGATTTTTTAAAAGAAAATAATCAATGTACCTTCTGAAAGTATGTTTGCTACTTTTAAAAAACCATAGATTTTTCTCAAGCTAGCCAATGCTGAATAGCAGTGATAAAGGTAGATGGGTGGCCCTGGCCGGTTTGGCTCAGCAGTTAGAGCGTCGGCCTGCGGTCCAGAGAGACCCGGGTTCGGTTCCCGCTAAGAGCATGTACCTCGGTTGCAGTTTGTCCCCGGCCCTGGTTGGTCGTGCGGGTGGCAGCCACTCGATGTGTCACTTTCACATCGATGTTTCTCTCTCTCTCTCTCTCCCTCCCACTCTATCTGAACAAAAAATGAAAGGGTGAGGATAAAATAAATAAATAAATAAAGGTAGATGGGTGGATGGATGGATGGATGGATGGATGGCAGGAAAAATGAGAAAAGAGAGAAAGTGAGGTAGAAGTGAGGCATAGAGAATAAAAGAACACTATTATTATAAACACACACACACACACACACACACACACAATTGCTGATATAAAGAAATTTGAAGCCAAATAATTAAAAACTATCTCTTTCACTACACATAGAAATGATAATTTGTCCTATAATGCCTGGCTCAAAATTGATGACAATAAAATGAGTCCTGGGGCCCTGGCCAGTGTGGCTTAGTTGATTGGGCATCATCCCCTGCACCAAAAGGTTGCTTGTTCAGTTCTGATCAGGGCACATGCCTGGGTTGCAGGTTCGATCCCCAGTAGGAGCAGTGCAGGAGGCAGCTGATAGATGTTATACTCTCACATCAGTGCTTCTCTCTCCCTCTCCCTTCCTCTCTCTCTAAAAATCAATTTTTTTAAGGAGACCTAGGAGTCCCAAATGTTATAACCCACCACAATTTTGTATAACTGATTTTTCAGTGGTCATTTAGGAACATTTTTGGAAGTCTCATATGCCATGCCTACCTCCCCAATGAGATAAATGGAAAAGCCACAAAGAGAGACTAAGCCACACAATAGTCCTCACATTGAAAGAGAACAGAGTCTTCTCCGTTTTTGGCAACGAAATTTGTGCATGTGATGGCGTGTATATTGAGCTGCCTGGTTATAATGGTTTTCTCTGTACTTTTCAAAGCCGCTTCAGGAAAGATCAAAGTCATTGCTATGACGGGTATAATAAGGGACTGGGAGAAAAGAGAAAGGGTTTGAATCTCAGTTCTGCTACTGTGTCTGGGAGATTACAATGCTCCAGACTTCACTAGGCCCCAGTTCCCTTATCTCTGCACCTACGGGCCACTTCACCTCAAAATATGCATGAACTTGTTTTCCTTCTCTTCTTCCTCAGAATTCTAGACCCTTAACCATTCCTTCTATCACTTGCTCTTTCCTTCATCATAGTCAACAAGTGTTTTTTTTTAACACTAATTAGGTAGATAGCATGACTGAAAAAACGAGTCAGTGGACTGATTCCCATTGCTATCCCCTCTTGTTCCCCAGAGGCTCTTTTGAGGAATTTACTGTTAATGCTACAATATTTATAACAAGAAAAAAATTATACTCACTATCAATCTGGGTGGTTCATTCTGATAGATTTGTGTAAAGCAGATGACTGGCAGGGGAAATTTTTCTGTGTATAGAATATGTTTCATATGCATTATTACCCTTATCTGATTGGTTGTTTAAACTGACATCTGTAAAATTAATCTGAAAAATGATCATCTGGGTTCTGACCTCTCTCGTACAGTCTATAATGTTGTGAGTCTAAGAAAGGCCTCCTTCTTGTTACCTTCTGCCCTGTATATTCTGACTAATGCTGCAACCATAGATATGTATCTCTCTTACTCGATGAGGAAGAATAGACCTGTTATAATGTTATCATAATACTTGGTTATAACTCATTTTGACCAAAAAAGAGAATCATCCCTAGAAAACTAGAGTGACCCATAGGAATCAGAGGACCTCATATTACTGGGTTGGGCCAGGAGGCTACTACATAAGCAGGAAATGGTTTGCCAATAAGGTGTGGGAATTTGGGAGGGATTTATCTGCTCAAAATAACTCACCTACTTGCTAGATCTAATATCTGAAATGTCAACACTGGAGATCCTACGGGAGAAAAGAAATTTTAAAAAACCTTAGTGTATGGTGTAAGTTGGTGGTCTAGTTTCATTTTTTTGCATGTAGCTGTCCAATTTCCCCAACAACATTTATTGAAGAGACTGTCTTTTCTCCACTGTATGCTCTTGCCTCCTTTGTCAAATATTAATTGTGCATACTGTTTTGGGTCAATTTCTGGGTTCTCTGTTCTGTTCCATTGATCTGTATGCCTATTCTTGTGCCAGTACCAGGCTATTTTGATTACGATGGCTTTGTAGTATAACTTGATATCTGGTATTGTGATCCCTCCCATTTTGGTCTTCTTTTTCAAGATTGTTGTGGCTATTTGGGGTCTTTTTTGGTTCCATATAAACTTTTGGAGTATTTATTCCAGATCTATGAAATACGCCGTTGGTACTTTAATAGGTATTGCATTGAATCTATAGATTGCTTTGGGTAGTATGGACATTTTAATGATGTTGATTTTTCCAATCCATGAACATGGTAAATGTTTCCTTTTTTTTTTTTTCTAATCCTCACCTGAGGATAGTTTTCTATTTATCTTCAGATAGAGTGGGAGGGAGAAAGAGAGAAAGAAAGAGAACAATCGATATGAGAGAGACACATTGATTGGTTGCTTCCTGCATGACCCTGACCAGGGCTGAGAACTGAACTGCAACCGAGGTACACGCCCTTGACCATAATCAAACCCATGGAGTCTGGTCCATGGGCTGACACTCTAACCACTAAGCAAAACCAGCCAGAGCTGTTTCCACTTTTTATATCTTCCTCTATTTCTTTTTTCAATGTCCTGTAGTTTTCTGAGAACAGATATTTTACCTCCTTGGTAAAGTTTATTCCTAGGTATTTTATTTATTTATTTATTTTTTATTTTTATTTATGTATGTATGTATTTATGTATTTATTTGCAATGGTAAATAGGATTATTTTTTTACTTTCCCTTTCTGAGTGTTCATTATTGGTGTATAGGAATGCCATCGATTTCTAGATGTTAATTTTGTATCCTGCTACTTTGCTAAATTCATTTATTAAATCTAGTAGATTTTTGATGGAGTCTTTAGGGTTTTCTATGTACAATATCATGTCATCTGCAAATAATGACAGTTTCACTTCCTCCTTTCCAATTTGGTTGCCTTTTATTTTTTCTTCCTGTCTAATCGCTGTGGCTAAGACTTCCAGCACTGTGTTAAATAAGAGTGGCAAAAGTAGGCATCCCTGTCTTGTTCCTGTTCTTAAGGGAAATGCTTTTAGTTTTTGCCCATTGAGTATGATGTTGGCTGTAGGTTTTTCATATATGGCCTTTATCATGTTGAGATATGATCACTCTATTCCCACTTTGTGAGCGTTTTTATCAGAAATGGGTGCTGGATTTTGTCGAATGCTTTTTCAGCATCTATTGTATCACATTTATTGATGTGAATATTGTACCAGTCTTGCATCCCTGGAATGAATCCCACTTGGTCATGATGAATAATTTTTTTAATATATTGCTGGATCTGATTTGGTGATATATATATTTTTAAGAAAACCTTTTTTTTTCTTTATTGATTTTTAAAGAGAGAGGAAGGGAGAGGGAGAGAGAAATAGAAACATTGAAGAGAGAGAACATCGACTGGCTGCCTCCTGCATGCCCCCTACTGGGGATTGGGCCCACAACCTGGGCATATGCCCTGACTAGGAATCGAACCAATGACCTCCAGGTGCATGGGTCGATGCTCAACCACTGAGCCACACTGGCCAGGCTGACTTGCTATTTTGTTGAGGATTTTGGCATCTATGTTCATCAGGGATATTGGCCTGTAGTTTTCTTTCTTTATAGTGTCTTTATCTGGTTTTGGAATTAGGATCATGCTGGCCTCATAAAAAAAGCTTGCAAGTCTTCCTTCCTCTTGAATTTTTTTGGAATAGTTTGAGGAGAATGGGTGTTAGTTCTTCTTTGAATGTTTGGTAAAACTCACCTGTGAAGCCATCCAGACCCAGGCTTTTGTTTGCTGGGAGTTTATTGATTACAGCTTCAATTTCCTTAGTTGTTATTGGTCTGTTCAAGTTTTTTGACTCTTTCCAGTTCATTTTTGTGAGACTGTGATTCTAGAAATTTTTCCATTTCACTTAGGTTGTCCAGTTTGTTGGTGTATAATTGTTTGTAGTATTTTCTAACAATCGTTTGCGTTTCTGTGGTGTAAGTTGTTACTTCTCCTCTTTCGTTTCTGATTTTGTTTATTTGAGTCCTCTCTCTTTGTTTCTTGGTGAGTCTGGCTAAAGGTTCGTCAATCTTGTTTATCTTTTCAAAGAACTAGCTCTTTGTTTCACTGATCTTTTGAATTGTTTTTTAGTCTCTATGTTGTTTATTTCCACTCTGATCTTTACTATTTCTTTCCTTCCACTTGCTCTGGGTTTTTCTTTTTCTTTACTCTCTAGTTCTTTAAGTTGTAGGGTTAGATAGTCAATTAGAAATTTTTCTTGTTTCTTGAGGTAGGCCTATAGTGCTATGAACTTCTCTCTTAGGACTGCTTTCACTGTTTCCCATAGATTTTGTGTTGTTGTGTGTTTATTTTCATTGATTTCCAGAAAGTTCTTTATTTCTTCCTTGATGTCCTTGGTAACCCATTAATTGTTTAATAATATGCTATTTAGCCTCCATGTGTTTGAATTTTTTTTTTAGTGTTTTTATTCTAATTAATTTCTAGTTTCATGCCATTGTGATCTGAGAATATGCTTGATATGATTTCAGTCTTCTTGAACTTTTAGAGACTTAGTTTGTGTCGTAACATATGGTCTATGTTTGAGAATGTCCCATGTGCACTTGAGAAGAATATGTATTGTGCAGTTTTGCAGTATAATTCTCTATAAATATATATTAAATCCACTTGATCTAGTACATCATTTAGAGTTTCTGTTTCCTTGTTAATTTTTTTGTCTAGAGGATCTATCCAGTGATGTCAGCGGGGTGTTGAAGTTCCCTGCTATGATTGTATTGCTGTCAATTTATCCTTTGAAGTCCTCCAGAAGTTTTTTAATATATTTTGGTGCTCCTATATTGGGTGCATATATCTTTACCAAGGTTATATCCTTCTGTTGGATAAATACTTTCAATATTATGTAGTGACCTTCTTTGTCTCTAGTTATAGTCTTCATTTTGAAGTCTATTTTATCAGATATCAGTATTGAGTATTGCTACTCCAGCTTTTTTTTCTTTTTTCATTTCCATTTGCTTGGAAAAAAATTTTCCATCCCTTTACTTTCAACCTGTGTGAGTCTTTTGTTGTGAGGTGGTCTCTTGTTTTGTTTTGTTTTGTTTTTGTTTTTTTTATATAACTTATCTTTATTGTTGAATGTATTACAAATGTTCCTCATTTTTTCCCCATTGCCCCCCTCCTCCCCATTCCTGCCCCCCTCCTGCCTTTCCCCACACTGTTGTCTGTGTCCATTGGTTATGCATATATACAAATAAGTTCTTTGGTTTATTTCTTCCCACCCCCCAACCCCCCTTCCCTTTGAGGTTTGTCAGTCTAACAACCAATTTGTACTTCTTAATCCCTTCACCTTTTTCACCCCTCCCCCCAGCCCCCACCCATCTGGTTCCCAAAAAAGTTCTCTGTATCTATGACAATGTCTCTGTTCTGCTTGTTCATTTTGTTTGTAGATTCAATTGTTGATAGATATGTATTTATTGCCATTTTGTTTGTTCATATTTTTTTATCTTTTTCTTCAAGAAGACCCTTCAACATTTCATATAATAATGGTTTGGTGGTGATGAACTCCTTTAGCTTTTCTTTGTCTGGGAAACTCTTTATATGGCCATCGATTCTAAATGGCAGCTTTGCAGGATAGAGTAATCTTGGTTGTAGATTCTTGCTTTTCATCACTCTGAATATTTCTTGCCACTCCCTTCTGGCCTGCAAAGTTTCTTTTGAGAAATCAGCTGACAGTCTTATGGGAACCCCCTTGTAGGTAACTAACTGCTTTTCTCTTGCTGCTCTTAAGATTCTCTCTTTGTCTTGAACCTTTTGCATTTTGATGATGATGTGTCTTGGTGTGGGCCTCTTGGGGTTCATCTTGTTTGGGACTCTCTGTGCTTCCTGGACTTGTATGTCTGTTTCCTTCACTAAGTTAGGGAAGTTTTCTGCCATTATTGTTTTAAATAGGTTTTCTTGTTCTCTCTCTTCTCCTTCTGGCACCCCCAAGATGCAAATGTTGGCACGCTTGAAGTTGTCCCAGAGGCTCCTTACGCTATCCTCATTTTTTTGGATTCTTTTTTCTTTTTGCTGTTCTGATTGGGTGTTTTTTGCTTCCTTATATTCCAAATCTATGGTTTGCTTCTTGGCTTTACCTACTCTACTATTGCATCTGTGTAAACTATTCTTTACTTCAGTTAGTGCCTCCTTCATTTCTGACTGGTCCTTTTTTATGCTCTTGAGGCCCTCACTAAGTTCACTGAGGTTCTCACTAAGTTCATTGAGCATCCTTATAAACAGTGTTTTGAACTCAGCATCTGTTAGGTTACTTAACTCCATTTCACTTAGTTCTTTTCCTGGAGTTTTGTTCTGTTTTTTCATTTGGGACCTGTTTCTTTGTCTCCTCATTTTGGCTGCCTCCATGTGTTTGTTTCTATGTATTACTTAGCGAGAGGTATGGGGCTAGCTGAGACCAGATGCTGCTTGTTTGAAAGAAATTAGGAAAAGCTGAAGCAGGATCCAAGACAGGCCAATCCTATGATAAAGCAACTGGCAACAGCTTGGGTGGGCCTGAAAGCTGGGTGGGGCGGGGCCTCAGGGAATCACCAGGGCAGGGCAAACAGTGTGAGCCAGGTAGCTGGAGTCCCAGATATGGTGGCATCTGCCGGCCCAGGGAAGGGCTCACCAAAGGAACAAAAGCCTCTGATAGCACATCTGTCCAGGAGAAAGCTACCTCTCCAGCCCTCGTTCCAATGCCAAACAGCTCGGTTCTTCCCCATATGACTCTGGTGCCTTTCAAGCTGCCTCCCCCACGCTGGAGCCTGGAGGGAGCGAGTCTGAGTAAGTCCGTGCGCGGGCCCTTTAAGAGGAGCTGCTGGGGGCTCCAGCCGCCTCAGCCTCAGTTCTCGCTGGTTTTTCCAGCCAGAAGTTATGGGGACTTCTCTTCCTGGCACTGAAACCCTGAGCTGGGCGCCTGGTGTGGGACGGGGAGCCCTCAGTCCTCAGGGAGGTCCTTCCCAGCCGAGGTGTCCCTCCTAATTTTTATCCGCCACATGTGGGTGTGCAACAGCCCCTCGCGCCTCTGCCATGAGGTGGTCTCTTGTAAACAACATATATATGAATCATGCTTTCTTATCCATTCAGCTACTCTGTGTCTTTTGATTAGAGCGTTTAATCCATTTACATTTAAGGTTATTATTGATATGTACTCATTTATTGCCATTTTATTTATTATGGATATATTTTTCCATCTATTTCTTCTGCTTATTACAGCAGTCCCTTTAACATTTCTTGCAGTGCTGGTTTGGTGCTAATATATTCCCCTGACTTTTTTTTGTCTGGGAAGCTCTTTATTTCACCTTCTGTTTTGAATGATAGCCTTGCTGGATAGAGTAGTCTTGGATTCAGATCCTTGTTTTTCATTACCTTGAATACTTCAGGCCATTCTCTTCTGGCCTGTAGTGTTTCTGATGAGAAGTCAGCTGATAGCTTTATGGGGCCTCCTTTGTAGGTAACCTGTTGCTTTTCTCTTGCTGCGTTTAAGATTCTTTCTTTGTCTTTAATTTTGGGCATTTTAATTATGATATATCTTGGTGTGGGCCTTTTTGGGTTCTTACTTGGTTCTCTCTGTGATTCCTGAACTTGTATGCCTTTTTCCTTCACCAAGTTAGAGAAGGAATTTCTGCCACGATTTCTTCAAATATATTCTCTAACCCTCACTCACTTTCTTCTTCAGAGTCATGGAAGTAGGGAATAGACTAACAGACTTCAGAAGGATGAGGGTTGGGAGAGGTGGGAAGAGATAAACCAAAGAACTTATATGCATATATGCACAACCAATGGGCACAGACATTAGGTTGAGGAAAGCAGGAGAGGGGTGGGAGCGGGGAGGAGGGGGTCAATGGGGAATAAAGGGGGACATCTGTAATACTTTAAACAATAGAAATAAAAAAAACCTTAGTAAACTCCCTGTCAGAACATGTAGATAACCCCTTTTTAAATGCAAATGCCCTTGGAAGGCTTACCTCACTAATCCAGCCATTAACCCCATAATTAATCAAATGCTTTTCTCAGTCCTCAGAGAACAGACATTCCTTCACCAAATGTGTGCTGAGTGCCAATTATAAACCAGTTACTGTGCTGAACGCTGGTGATACAAATACAAAAAGTCCTGTTTCCATTCTTCAAAAAACTTACTGATAGGGACCAAGTGTTCTAAAGCAATCATAGAGTCCATGGCAAAATGACTGAGTAACTCTTCCATTCCAAACACGTATAAAGTCAGGATAAAATATTTTAGAAATCATGTAACAGCTTCAAAGCAAGGTATTAAAACCAGAAGTTATCACAAATATAAAAGGAATCAACAGCTAAGTCAAGCTTGAAGTCTTTCTGTCCAAGGGATGCGAAGGGTACCTCAATCCCTGATTTTTCAGAGCTAATTTATTTGGTTAACATGACCTATAGCTAATGGTACTCTTTAGGAGGTTTAACAGGGGTTGACATTGCAGACTGTATGTTTGGCACGTTGCTGGAGCTGGGCTCCATTCACAAGGGAGAGAGCAGCAAAGTTCTGCACTGTCTGTGAACCAGAGCAGTAGAATCTCAGGCCTGCTCGTCATCTTGACAAACCCTGAAGGTTCACAAAAAGAAGCAAATGCAAAAATAGACCATAGGGACAGTTTCACAATCCAAGGCACCTACAGGGCACTCCCACAATAGAAAACCACACTAGAGAATCCTGCAATTAAAAAACAGCTTGCAGCCCTGGCCGGTTTGGCTCAGCAGTTAGAGCATTGGCCTGTGGACCAGAGAGTCCTGGGCTCGGTTCCCGCTAAGGGCATGTACCTCGGTTGCAGTTTGTCCCCGGCCCCGGTTGGGGTCATGTGGGTGACAACCAGTCGATGTGTCTCTCTCACATCGATGTTTCTCTCTCTCTCTCTCTCTCTCTCTCTCTCTCTCTCTCTCTCTGTGTGTGTGTGTGTGTGTGTGTGTGTGTGTCTCTCCCTCCCTCCCACTCTGTCTCAAGATAAATGTAAAAATATACTCGGGTGAGGATTTTAAAAACAAAAACAAAAAAAGAAGAGTATAAGCAAAAACAGAGTAAATGGGGGTCGACGATGTCAGAAAGAAACATAGTATTATTTAATTATATTTTTCGGAATTTTATCAGAAATAAAATACACAAAAAATGCTATGCCTATTTATTATTCGTGTGGTTTTAAACAAATAAAGTCCTAGTCAAGTAGTTCAACTACAGGCCTTTCATTTGTATGGAGACATTCTTCTCAACTTCATAAATAATCTGGCCTTGTTCTCCAAAGAGCCCTGGGAGGTTAGCAGAGCATGTGTTATTATTCTTACTTGACAGATAAGGAAGTTGACATTAGAGAGTTTGCCGGAGGAAACAGTGAGTCGGTGACAAACCTAGGAAAGGGATTCAGATGTCCCAACGCCTGTGTGCGGAGCCATCTCTCAGAGATTAGCTCTCTTCTCCCGCTGTTTATTCCTTTAACGTTCTCACCGTGCTGAGTGACGGTAGCTCTCAGGGAATATCACTGGGTTTTTGTAATTCATGAACGTGTATGTTCCAAATTAGAAGTATTTTAGTTAGTGCACAGAAATTCGGGTAGCTTGCCTGGGTTCCAGGAGTCTTCATTCAAGGAATACAGCTCAATGTTGTCTTTCATTTATTCAGCCGATGTGGCAATTCTTTGTGGTGTGGTTATGGGAAGAGAACTGGGTGGCAGTCTGGGAGGCCTGTCTTTCTTATCCTCTTCTGGTACACGCCCTGGGGAAATTGGTCACCCTCCTCAGACCTCAGTTGCCTCAAGGTAAAACTGAGAATAACATCTACTTTTCCTGCTGTACCAGGTTTTTATTTTATAAGCAACAATAAGATGATATTCAGGAGCGTGCTTGGTAAATTGTAAAGCACACCACCAAGGTAAGATACTATTTCCCTAATACACAGGACAGGTGAAGAGATACCTCTTAGGCTAATGTAAGGGAGAAAGTGAAAGGATATTTAAGACATTTCGGCCTCAGCTGTTGTTAAGATTTATTTGCTTGAATGAATAATACAAATTGTTGACCCTCAGTAAAAATTTCCACTATGAAAGCAATTCAAGGGTGGCAGTTTACGATCGGCTAGGGGTTTCTTTCCAAAGTACAAAAGTACATTAGTTAGAGCGAGATAAAATTCTTAGTCCTCAGGGGTAAGAGTAAGAGGCAGCCAGCTGTAGGATCAAATCCAAGTTCACTATAACTTGGTAGTTTGCAAGTTGTTTTCAGACTTTTTATCTTGCTTCTGGGTTTTCAAATTCTCTTACCAATAAACAGCATTTTTGAAAGAGAAATAATTTAGTAAACTGTGTGTGTGTGTGTGTGTGTGTGTACGTGTGTACACATAGGCACTCGTGGAAGCCAGAATTAAATGTTTAGAGAAAAATTGAATTGTTCCAAACTGTTTTTGACCTTTTGTCACAAGCAGAGGTATCACTCATGGAAGATTCGTGTCATCGAGTTCATGAAGATACAATCTGGAGCCCAGCCCCGACCACTCATCTAAAAGACCTGACTGAAATGTGATATCACAGAAGTTTTAGCTTTAAGTTTTCTGTTCCACTTCGATGGAGGGAGAGGGGAGTAGAAGCTACCCAATTAATACGCATCTGCATGGTGGACTGTGTTTGGGGTCGTCCAGATGTCCCAGTGCTTCTGTGGCAATGGTCTCACCCAGCCCGATTCTGCCCACTGTCCGACTTTGGAAATTCTTCTACTGCATAGTTCTTAGATAAGGAATTTGCATTGATAAAAGTAGATAAACGGGAGTGAACAGAAAAGAGGGGGGAAAGGAAAGAATTCATTTAAAAAAAAAAAAAGTACCATAGAAAATAATTATTCCTCTCTCCGATTGCAAGATAACTTTTTTAAAAATATTTTTTATTTTTGATTACAGTTGACATACAAAGTTATGTTAGTTTCAGGTGTACAGCATGGTGGTCAGACATTTATATTTCTCATGAAGTGCCCATCTGACACCAGCATAGTTATTATAACATGCTTAACTACGTTCCCTGTGTGGCCTGTCCATGTGAGGTATTGGCAGCACCCAGGCCTATTTGAGTGGTTGATAACACGCTGTTCATTTAGAATAGTCATTACTGAAGATCCTCTGGATGTTAGTAGCAATTACTTGGGGGGGGAGGGGGTAAAGTTCAATGATTAATTAAATCTTGGAATAAGCTTAGATTAAACAAAGTTAAATGGGCTTCATTAATGCAAGAACCCTCACAGCCTTTAGAAATGATAACCACTCTGTGATCCTTCCAATGCAGAATTTAATAGACAGTGTTCCCCAAACGTATTTGACCAGGAAATCCTCTTCTCATGAAGGCAGCTCTTGGGAAAGAAAGATAATTTAGGAATTGACATTAGCGTGGATATCAGAAAGGCCTTCAAAATAGCCTGGAGCTGTATAACCATCAGAGTTCTAGTCCCAGGTCTGCTATTATTAACTATGTCCCTGGGCATGTCACAGAAGCCTTTCTCAGCTTCAATTTTTTCATCTGCAAATGAGAATAAGAATACTTAACTTCAAATAGTAATTATGAGAATTAAAAAAATAAAAACTATGAACGTGCCCTGTAAATTGTGAGGCATTACAAAGATATAAGCATGGTGAAAATAATGGGTACAGCATTAAAAGTCAGTCTCACTTAGAAAGTTTGACCTACTCTTTTTTTTTTACAAAATTAAAGAAAATGTGCTTTGACATTAGATTAATGATGTATAATAATCAGATTTCCTGATTCAGCAAAGGAGAGTTGTTCTTTTCCAAACTATTCAGGTAGTGAAGTATTAACTTTAGGAGGAATAACTGTAAAGGAATGAGGCAAATGTTTCCATGTGGTTCATTATTTTATAGCAATATCACATGTGAATTCTTGCATAGTGCTTATTGAACTAGAGATGATAAATGCTAAAAAGTAGGCTTCATTATGGTTGGTGAAATACCAGACTATCATTTTTCTCACTTGGATTAGCAGTCAAATACTAAGTAATGAGGGGGAAAATTATGTGAGTAAATAATAAAACGATTTTGAGTTTCCTCCTAGCATCAACTAGATGGATAGTGGAGATATTAATAACCCCAGTAAGTGACAATAAGCAGGCCGCAGAAGAGTGAAGCAGCAGAGGTCCTAAGACACTTAGTTGGCATTACTCAAACAGTGAGTTGGTTGATAGCATTCCCTTAAACGGAATGTAATTGTTATCTGCTGATTTGTGCCCTTCCCCCTAAATTCATATGCTGAAGTCTTAACCCTCAGTGCCTCAGAATGTGACTGTGTTTGGAGATGGGGTCTTCAAAGAGGTAATTAAGGTAAAATGAGGTCATGGGATGGGTCCTAATCCAATATGACTGATGGTCTTTATATGAAGAGGAGACGTACAGATACAGACCATGGTTTGCTGGCTGAATAACCTTGGACAAGTTACTTACATTTTCTAAGCCTCAGTTTTCTGATCTGTAAAATAATACATGCATTTAACCAAGAGGAGAACCTCTGAGAATACAGTGAGAAGTCAGACATTTATAAGCAAAAGTGAGAGGCCTTAGAAGAAACCAAACTTGCCAACACCTTGATCTTGGAAGGACAAAAAAAAAAAAAAAAGGTTATAAACAACTCTTCTGTATGCTTGGACATGATTCATGTTTTAGGCAAATCAATTCTCTTAGATACCATTGCTTTCTAATAAAAGTTAACGTGGCTTACTCAGAAGTGGGTCCCTGAATCTGAAATTCTTCATTGTTCCTACATTAGACAAACAGTAGAATATAATAGTGAAGAATAAGATTTGTAGTTAGCCCCGGCCAGTGTGGCTCAGTGGATTGAGCGTCCTCCCATGGACTGAGAGGTCCCAGTTCAGTTCCCAGTCAGGGCACATGCCCAGGCTGCGAGCTCGGTCCCCAGTTAGGGGCGTGCAAGAGGCAGCTGATGGGTGTTTCTCTCTCACATTGATGTTTCTATCTCTCTCTCCCTTCCTCTCTCTCTAAAAAAATCAATAAAAACACATTAAAAAAAAAAAGATTTGTAGCAAGATAGCCTGGGATCAACTCCCGGTCCTGCCACTGTGTAAATTCATTCATAAAATTGGTATACAAATAGTTCCATCTTGTAGTTGTTGTGAAGATTAAATGAGTTAATGGATGTAAAGTTTAGAAAACCTCAAGGCCTATAATATAGACATTGAACTTGCAATTCACAGATACAGCACCAGATGGCAGTGTGGCCATCCAAGGTTAGGTCATTGTGTAGTCAGGTTGATGAATCGGTATGACTATTTGAACCAAAATCTAGATGGGTAACCAAATTATAGAAGATTTCTATGGAAATAAGATTAATTAAAAACCTCTGAAAGTAATTACATACAAGGTCACAGAAATATACATAGATAAAGCTTTAATAAAACACATCTGATTATCATTAGTTGCTTTATGTCACTAATTATTCAAATCGTGCTTCATGGTTTGCTGGCTGAATAACCCTGGACAAGTTACTTACATTTTCTAAGCCTCGGTTTTCTTATCTGTAAAATAATACATGCATTTAACCAGATTTTGTTGAGTTCCCACCATATGTCAGACATTGTTCTTAGAGCTGGGGATACAGCACTTAGAAAAAGGACAGAAATCCTTGCCTTCATGATACGTATACTCTAAGTCACCAAAATCTAGTGACTAATCAGAGAATTTCTATTATTTAAAATCAGATACTGGTTATTTACCAGGATGCTAAAGTAAGACTCTCTGCCTTCATCTTTATTAAATCCCCAAAGGCTGGGACAAAACAATAGAATATAATAGTAGAATATAATAGTTAAGAATAAGATTTGTAGCTAGATAACCTGGGATCAACTCCTGGTCCTACCACTGTATAAATTCATTCATAAAATAGGCATACAAATTGTTCCCGTTTTCTACATTTTGTAGCAAGATATTCGATAGACCATTGATAAAGTACCTGCAGAAGGAGTGGTCAAAAACTGCACACCTCAGCTCAGCACCTGTCTGTAGCATATGAGAGAGCTTGGAGAGGTGCAAAGAAAGGATTGTTTTTAAAGAGCATGTATTTGAAGAAAGTTGTTGGAGGACTGTGCATCCTCACCTTGGTGAAGAGGGGGTAATGTTTCTTGTCACCTAAGTGAGAAAGGGATCTTCAGAACCACTGGGAAGACTTGGCAGGAGTCCCTGCAGTTGAGGCATGGAAAGATTATGCGAGGGGCTGTGCCGCTTAGGTTAGGCCTGGGGTGACGGAGCCGAGGAGAGAGCTGAAACCAAGTGCACTCCTCCAGCTGGCCAGCCAATAGGACAAGTGTTTCTCGTGGACTAGGTGTGAGCTCTGAGGAATCCCTGCCTGGAAGGACAATGTGATGTCCCCTGTTACAAGATCACCTGAGGCACATTAAAGTTTTAAAAGTTAATTTGAGCACACCGATTGGAATTGGCAGTGCCAAACTGGCAGTGGTTCGGGGCTCTTTGTGACAGGAGCTGCGGGAAGGCTGTTAGAAAGCAGACCCAGAAGCAGAACAAGGAAATTACTGGGGAAACCCCAGTTAGTTGCTTGTGATGGGTTAGTGTTAAATTTCACTTTCTCCATAGGTGTGCATTTACAGGAACTGAACCTGCTTAGGATTCTGTTTGCTTACACAGGCTTCCCAGCCACTACAGCCACCTCCGTCAAATGGCCTCCTTGTTTAATTACTGTAACACCATGAAGGAGATGGACCACCAAACATGCCCAGGCACGGGGGAGGCATGGTGACCGCAGGCCGTGAGGCGCTGGCAGCATCTCAGCTGTGAGGGCCCCAGCCGCTCAGCTAGATAAGTATTTGCACTGATCCCCCCCCCCCCCCCCCCGCCCGGAGGACCCAGAGGTTACATCTGTGCCAGCCAAGCAGAGCTCCTGTCCCCTCTTCTCCCACCCTCATTCCAACTCTGCCTGAGGGAGGGAGGCGTTGCCCACAGAGGACAAGTGGGGAGAAACCCACCCCACCAGCTCCTCCCCCCCGACACCCCGCTGGACAGGGAAGGAGCTCTGCCTTGAAAGAAAGTTTGGAACGTTACTCATTCCACTGCAGTAACACGTTAATTATTAAAATGAGACGATTCATGTGCCTAGAAGGGATTAGAGCACTTAAGTTATTGCTGAGATTCTAAGAATTACTTTGGGATCTGCCTGGGAGTTGAGGCAGGGCCCGGAGAACACCCAGCTCTCCAAGAGTGAACGCAGATGTAAGGTCTGCTACGTGCTCGTGGTAGTACACACTTCGGATTTTCATCACTGCCCTTATGATCAGCCCTCGTCATGTGTTTGACTCTACGTCGTAGGGCTCTTTTACTGAAGACAGAATGAAGGTTGTCAAGGACACCAAAGCAGCGTGCGGTGAAGGGGGACCACGCAGAACTCACTGCTCTAGTTCCTTCACCATCCACTCACGCCCAGGCTGGCTCTGCTCTTCGGGTCCCCGCGGAGGGGAAAGTCTCCCACCTGTACCTCTGATTCAGAGTTTCCGGTCCTCAGCACGTAGCCCTCGTGAGCTGTGGGTAAGATGGGCAGTCGTGACCACGGCAAGAAGGCAGGCGGCTGGTCCACACAGCTGCTGGCCCTCGGTGATATCTGTAGAATGTGTGCGTGGGATGCAGTCCTCCAGCAAGAAGAGGGGGTCGAGTTATTCTGGGATTTTGGGGGTGAACCAATTCTGGTCCCCAAAGCAAAAATGGTGTGATCTGAGGGGTGCCTTCAGACACATTTCTTTCCCACGAGACCGTGGGGTGTTTTCACCCCACAGCATCACTCCTTTCACTAGAGGCCGCAGTTCTCAAAGTGGTGTTCTGCCAGCTCTTCCCGTTCACAGCAAGAGAGAGGGAGAAAATACGAGGTTTCCTGGTCAGATCAGTTGGGGAAATGCCGCCCTTTGTCCTCCCACTGGAACGTACACTTGAGCATATTACAGCGTCTTCAAAATTGCTCAGGTTAATTGTGCTAAACCTGGCTTATTTACCAAGGTTGCAGGAGCTCAGAACACCTTTTCTCCCGGCACACTACTTAGCATCCCTCTGACCTTCTGTGTCACACCATTCTGGACGCACAGGGTTCAGGCACTGTCCCCAAACAGGCCCCGTGAGAAGGAACAACATGTAAATTAGTTAGTGTAAATAAGGACATAAGCCATGCTTCTGCAAAGTGGGAAAAAGCAGGGCCACCAGAAAGTAGGTTTCACAGAGAGAGGGACCTTTTAGGCAATGGAGGGTCAAGAAAGGATTGAAAATCACTGTACTTGGAAGATTGGGGGATCAGAGGGAGCTGGAGCCCAGTGGAGAAAGGCAGCGTGTTTCACAGGTCAGTGTCCGACCAGACACAGAAATCATAAGTTATATTACTGAAGATTGGAGGATGATAGAAGTGCCATAGCCTATAATTTAGAGTGAATTGTGTCTATTAAGACTTCTATATCACTCACGATGTACCAGACACTGTTCAGAACAGGTTACAAATATTAATTCATTAAATTCTCAAAATAAGTATAAGGTAGGTGTTCTTCTTATCATCCTCATCTTACCGACGAGGGATCTAAGGCACAAAGATATTTACTCACTTGCTCAAGGTCCAGGACTCCAGCCCAGATCCTCTGTCTCGAGTCCAGCTCCTCATCGGCGCTCTGCTGCCTTTGTGAATCTGTGACACAGGACAGGACGCTGCGGGAGGTGACCCTGAACCATTTCACGGGACAGACAGCAATTGCAAATGTAAAGGAAAACCTCCCCCTCTGAAATGGGAGACATTTCTCCACTTTAATCAAAACTGACTGGCATTAATGTTTATTCCTGTAACTTCTTGATGTGGCCTTTTATATACCCAAGATGAAACGAAAAGTGATGTGAAGGATAGCATTCCAGGTAAGACAACTTAAGCGATAAGACATGTTACCTCGGCAATGTTGCCCAAGGGGCAGACTTACATTTTTCAGGGAAAATGTTAGGCAGAAAGTCTAGTTATCATTTCACACGCCATTTAATCAGATATAGCTCTAGAAATGGCGAGAGAGGGAAAGCTATATTTTTCCTTTTAAAAAATATAACTCATATTTTGATATAAAAGTAATTAATTCATGCTCACTACAGACAATTTTGAAAAAACATAAATTATAATTAAGAAAATACAAATTACTTATCATTTCACTGCCCAAAGACAAATACTTTGATGTATTTGCTTCCCTTGTTTTTCTATGTTGAATTTATGTGAGGTTATTTTGAATACATTTTACATCTTATGCATTTTACTTAACATTATATTGTAAACATTGTCCCATATCTCAAAAACTGTTGGTATAACTATCCTACGTGTTCTGTCTGTCACCTTGTTTGTTTTTTATATTTATTTTTGGTGCCATGTCCTGTGTTCTCTCTTTCAATGTAAAGGACATGGTTCTTTTGCTTTGTCTTCTGCAGAGGTTTGTATGGTTTCCACTTCTTTGTATGTATTTTCATTGAACAAATAGGTCTCCAATTATGCAAATCAAGATTGAAACTGACACTTTTTGACTCAGCCCACTTCAACAGATGAGAAGTTTTCTAAGTTTCTATTTCTTCATACCTGTCCTCCTCCACTTCTTGATCTTTGTTGACATCATTTGGGATTTAAACTACAGTGTGATGTAATGTAATATAATATAAATATCCTATTATAATGTTATATAATATTATGTAATTATTAACAATATATATTTAAAGGTGATTTAACATTTATAATTCTTGTAACCATATTTATAACATTTTTTACCTTTTTATTCAGAAATAATTTCAGACTTTTGAAATATTGCAAAAACAAATAGTATAAAAAACAAACACTCCTATAACCTTTACTCAGACTTGCAAAATATTTCAATATATACTTCACCAAAGAGATGTATGGACAACCAATAAGCATATGAAAAATGCATAACATTATTAGTCATTAGGGAAATTATGCATATATTCATACAGATATATTACACACAGAGAACTGTACAAACTTAAACACATCTAAGGGGATTAGATAGATTTTTAGGAACCTATTCATTGGTTCCTGGAGGGCAGAGATTTCAATTTATTAACAAGATGCATATATAATTTTATTAACCAATGTAACCCCAATAAATTCAATAAAAATAGTTTTTAAAAAGGAGTAAATTGTGGTAGTTGCAAAATAGCCACAGGGATGTAAAGTCAAGCATGGGGCATACAGTCAATACTATTGTAATAACTATGTACGGTGCCAGGTTGAGACTGGATTTATCCGGGTGATCACTTCATAAATTATACAAATGTCTAATCACTATGTTGTACACCTAAAACTAATATAATATTCTATGTCAACTATTACTGACAAATAAAAAAAAATTAAAAAATAAGATGCCTAAACCACAGTTGGTGTTGCATAAATATTTTTAAAGTTAAATCAATGAACAATATTGTGTCTTGAATTATTTATATATTCATATAAAGCCTTTTAATAAAAAGTAACTTCTAATATTTAAAAAATCAGTTTGTTTTGGTCCTGTAACTCTAAAAAGTGATATTATTTATTAAAAAACACCACTTTAAATAAATTCTAATTGAAGATTAAATAAAATAAATGCTGTTCCAAAGTTATTTGGCATTATTTGTGTAACTCTAATTAGAGACAACTAAAAGGGAAGCTAGTCATTCAATGATTTAATATCAAGATATAAAAATAATACTACCTTTTCTCTTGTCTACTTTTTTCATTATTTGAATATCATCATGCTATCGATACTTACAAACTGATTTATCAAAGTACAGAGCTCATTGTACAGTTAATGTTTATTTTTTATAGTAAAGTTGAGATATTAAGGTGAAAAAAAAGGTGAAGAGGAAAGAAGTAGGAGAAAAAGGAGATAAAGTGCTGAAGATTTCTACCATTTGGGTGTGAAACATTGCTCAATATTTTTAAAATCCCTATTTAGCTTTGAGTTAATATTTAATTAGTTCATCAATCATTCAATGTTTATGAAACTTCTATACTTAAGGAACTCTGAGAAACCATGATGGATAATTCTTACATCTCTAAGAAAGATAGTATGTAAGAAAGGTAGCATAAAGCTAGAAATTGAGCCTTGGGGAGCACATTTTAAAGGATGTGGAAGAAATAATCCAGTGGGGGAGGAAAAAGAAAAAGAAAAGAAAGTGAAGAGGAGAATGTGAGCCCTGTGTCCTCTTGGCAATCAAGCTTCTACCATTAATGCATTGACACGACATTTAGGACACGCGGTAGACATTACGGGCTCATCGATGCTGTTCTGCTCTCCTCGCAGGCACGCACACAGCCGTGTTTCCAGGCCCTTGCAGGCAGACGTGGCAATTTGACTAGTTCCAGCCAATGAGCTTTGAGCAGCAGCGGCAGGTCTCAATTCTGTGGCGAGACAGAGAAGAACAGAGATAAGATGTCCTTTCACTCTCTTCCCTGCTGTGTGTTGGGGTGGTGAATGTCCCTCAGCTGTGTCCTTGAATGACCACACGAAGCAGAGCATTTTACTGCGACAGATAACGTGAGGGGGAAATTCACTTCTGTGGTATTAAACGACTGAGTTTTGAGGCTTGATTGGTTTTTAAAGCATAAATTTAGCTGTCCTGACCAGCAAATGAAGCAAGGCGTTAGCATTGCTATGTGTCAGAGCAGCCGAAGCAGATTTTGCCAGCCAGGTTTGGCGGACCTGAGGTGGCTTACAAAGAGGTATGGTGCTATCTTAAGTGGTGATCTCTGTCTGGATTGGAAAAACAACATAATCATGTAGCTCAGATAGAAGAGATAAAACAGATAGCAACATTTTTTTATGGTATGTACTGATTTACTATTTCCAGTAATATATCCTTGATATGGTTTATCATGGAACACCATTCACATACCTGAAAGTCCACATTGCAATTAGTAGCCCATTGCAGTCACGCATCTTCCTACCACTGTGAGCCTAAACGAAATCTTACTAATTTTCAGGAAGCACTTAGAGCACTACAAACAGTTTTCTCCAGAGTTCAAGTAAGGTCAGTTTTATCACCCTTGCCAATCCTACCAAGACACTGGACTATTGAGTACTACAAGGTCACACCCAAGACCAACCTCAGTGGAACTAGAGAAACATCAAGGTCGACATGAAACTGTCAGAAACTCCTGGGAAGACTGAGAGCTCTTTCACATTGTTGTGTGGGGGCATGATTCTGCCCTGGCCACCAGTAGTCTCTGCCTTGCCTCAGGGCCATCAGTGGTGCCAGAATCCCTACAGATGC
This sequence comes from Tadarida brasiliensis, assembly GCA_030848825.1. Classification (NCBI taxonomy): domain Eukaryota; kingdom Metazoa; phylum Chordata; class Mammalia; order Chiroptera; family Molossidae; genus Tadarida; species Tadarida brasiliensis. Next base: position 85,823,305 of record CM061258.1, on the reverse strand, counting down.
AGGTGTCCTCAGGTGTGAAATCTTGCAGCACAAATGCTGGTTGGAAACTTCAAAAATAGGTGAGGATTTATAAGCCTTGAATAGTCACTTGTCCTCTTCCCCTGCCTCCTCATCCACCTCCGGGACTTCTGGCACAAACGAAGATGTTTTCTGGTGCATAAGGCACTTACCTTTAGGCTCACACCTCCCTCCTGCCCCACTAATAATCTGAGGTCATCAGCTCTGAGTCAGATTGCAGTCTGACCCTTGGCCTTCCCCATATATGTTGCTGGACAGAGCAATGAATACTCCCAAAGGAATAGCAACTGACAAGCTAGAATAAGGAGATATCTGAGGAGCACAGCTATTTCCAAAGAAAATGGCAAATTGGATTAGAGTCCATTAAAAGAGTAAGTTTTACAACTGTCGAGACAAGGATTCAAAATAAACATTATGAAATATACCAAAACAGATAAAGATATTAGCAATATGAAACAATAATTAGACAATGTGAAGAAAGAACCAAATGGAAATATTATGTATAAAAAATATACTAGTTGAAAAGAGCACAATAGGTGAACTAAAAGTAGAATTGGTACAGTTGAGGAATTAATTAATACATTGGAAAAATTGATTGAGGCACTCTCCCATTGAAAAAAACCAGAAAGCCCTGGCCGGTTTGGCTCAGAGGTTCGAGCGTCATGTGGACCAATGAGTCCAGAAGGTCAAGGGCACGTACCTCGGTTGCGGTTAGTCCCAGGCCCTAGTCGGGTCGTGCGGGAGGCAACCAGTCGATGTTTCTCTTTCCCTCCCTTCCTCTCTCCCTCCCTCCCTGAAGATAAATAGAAAAATATCCTCGAGTGAGGATTAAAACAAAACCAAACCAAAAAAAACCCAGAAAAATATAATGACATAGAAAATATAAAAGAAAAGTTAAGCAATATGGAGGTAATAGTAGAAGAGCCAGAATCTGGATATTAAAAGTCCCAGAAAGTAAAGAACTTACATAATTCAACTCCAGGAAGACAAACAGTCCAATTATATAATAGGCCTGAATAGACACTTCTGCAAAGAGGACATACAAATGGCCAAGAGACATATGAAAAAATGCTCGAGGTCACTAATCATCAGACAGATGCAAATAAAAACTACAATGAGGTATCACCTCACACCTGTCAGAATGGCTACAAACTACAAGTGCTGGTGAGGATGTGAAAAAAGGGAAGCCTTGTGCACTGTTGGTGGGAATGCAGACTGGTGCAGCCACTGTGGAAAACAGTATGAAGTTTCCTCAAAAAATTAAAAATATAACTGCCTTTTTTTTTTTTTATCCTCACCTGAGGACATTTTTGCATTTATCTTCAGATAGAGTGGGAGGGAGAGAGGGAGGAAGAGAGAGAGAAACATTGATGTGAGAGAGACACATCGAATGGTTGCCACCCACACGACCCCAACCGGGGGCCGGGGACAAACTGCAACCGAGGTACGTGCCCTTAGCGGGAACCAAACCCAGGACTCTCTGGTCTGTGGGCCGATGCTCTAACCACTGAGCAAAACTGACCAGGGCAAAATATAACTGACTTTTGACTGAGCAATCCCACTTCTGGGAATACATTCAAAGAAACTTGAAACACTAATTTGACGGATTATATGCACCCTTATGTTCATTGCAGCATTATTTACAATAGTCAATATCTGGAAACAACCCAAGTGCCCATCAGTAAATGAGTGGACAAAAAAAGCCATGGTACATTTACACAATGGAATACTATGCAGCTGTAAAAAAGAAGGAACTCTTACCTTTTGCAACAGCATGGATGGGCCTGGAGATTATTATGCTAAGTGAAAGCCGGTCAGAGAAAGACAAATACCATATGATCTTACTTATATGTGGAATCTAATAAACAAAATAAATGGATGAACAAAATAAATGCAAAGGCATGGATACATGGAACAGACTGATGGCTGTCAGAGAGGAGGGGGTGTGGTGGGGGACTGGATGAAAGAAAGTGAAGAAGATAGCCAAAGAACATATATGCATAGCCCATAGACACAGAAAACAGTGTGGTGATGGCCAGAGGGAAGGGGGAGTGGGGGTTGGGTGGAGGTGGGCAAAAGGGAGGAAAAGGGGACATCTGTAATAGTGTCAACAATAAAAATAAAGTTATAAAATAAAAGTCCTAGAAAGAAAGAGAAATAAAAACAGAGAGGAGTTAATACTTGAAGAAATAATGGAGATAATTTTCCCAGACTTAAAGATAAATGTTTTCAGTTTGAGAAAAACCTATAGAGTGACAGAAATGAGAAATAAAGAAAAAGCCACATTTAGGCATATTACATAAAATTTAAGAACATCAAGGACACATATTTTTTGAAAATTTTAGAAAAAGTAAATCGTGTTTCCCAATTCACTGACAGTTATTAATTTGTATTGGTTCTGACTATTCTATTTATTGTAGATAAGAAATTATATTCTTAAGCTATCAATTTGCCTGTTAATTGAAACGAAACAGCAATTGTTTGCCAAGGCTGATTATAAAAATAATCCAACCTGGTTTGAGGACATTAATAATTAATATGAGAGCAAAACAAGTTATTCAACAAGGCCAGAGAAAATACATATTTCCTTGAATAGATGCAATATTTCCTTTGATTCTTTTCAAGTCTTAAGTATACAACATTCTGAATGCTACGTCAATGACAACTATGACAAAGTATATAGATAGATTAATAGTCTAATGGGATAAAATTATAATAAAAGTAATCTTGCTCATTTAATAGTGTTTATCATTATTATCATATTGCAAAGTAACCTGGCTTAGATAGGAAACAGTTCCTGATTTGAAGTAATATTATCACAGCTGACCAAAATGTTTATTCTTTTCTCATTTTTTGGTCCTCTGGTTAAAAATTAGTAGGTTTTAAGTAAGCATTATCATCATTGTCCTTGTCGTCATCGTGATCATCATCTTTATCATCACCACCCTCATGGGTGTCAGTATTTCCAGCCTGCCTTTCCCCCCACACACAGAAAATGGCAGACTTGTTTCTGATTGTTTAAGTGTTGAGATTTCCTTGCCACCAATCTCCTTACATCATGCCTTAAAACATAAGTGCCCAGTTCTTTGTTTATATTTTTGCCAAATTATTTGCAAAACCTTCCTCCCTCCCTTCCATCCTTCCTTTCCTTCTCTTAACATTTATTGAGCACTTACTTTGTACCAGCACCAAATGATGTTGGTGACAAAAGAGAAAAAAAGCTATATTCTCCTACCTAAGCTTTCTCCAAGACCTCAAGGATTGGTGAGCAATTGCTCCGTCCTCAGCAGGCCTGTGCTGAATATCCTGGGGGCTAAGAGACTTGAGGAAACGAAGTATCTGGACCATGCAATCATCTCTCTCTCTCTGTCTTTCTCTCTCTCTGTCTCTCTCTCTCATGCACACACACACACACACACACACACACAATCAGATTTGACTTAAGGACCAACCTTAAGCACACATAGTGTAATTTTCTGTTATTTTTCTATTCCTATTTTACAGCACAATGTCTGACTCATATAAAGAAATCGGTAAGTGCTTATGTAATAAATAAATGGCTCTTTCCCTACTAAAGAAGAAAAAAAAAAGAACCAACTTTATCTGACTGATGATTTAGCACCGAGGAACAAAGGTTTTCATTGGCCTGCTGCCTGTGACGGGGGTTAAAATGCAGTGTCTCTGACGTGGCCATGTTACTGAGAAGCACAGGGACCAAACAGCAGATTTATGATTTCTGGCTGATGAGGCATTAAGAATGGGCTTGAGTTTAGAAAAGAATCAATAAAGTGATAGTGCAAAATCAGAGTGCTTTATAAGGAAGCCACAGCCTTCCTACTGTTTGCTAATGGTGCTTAACATGATAACATGTTGATTAAACACACTAAGTTGAGGTGGGTGGAGACACCACTTCCTTAAAAAGACCTGAAGCTGTCAGATATTTTAAAAGAGGTTAATACAGAGAGGCTCTCTCCACAGTAAGACAGTCAGGCGTCTTTTTCAATACTTAGATGTTCAGGAAACAGAAAGGGTAGCTTGGAGAAGTGGAAATATAAGCCTGGGGACAGTTTGGGGCTCTTGTCGTCAGGGTTACCCAGGAAAGAGGGGTCCAAAGGGCCACCAAGAGAACATGGATAATCAGCGCAAACCGTCCATGGTATGCATAGCTCCCACCCAAATTCTAAGCACGCAGGCATTTCACGTCAACTTGGTTTCTCTACCAGGAAGCGGTGTTTCCCTCGAGAAGTGACTACACGGATTCTGTACTCCAAGCTCGTCTTGTGTAACTTTGGTTAGTGAATTTTCCCAGGGAATGCATAAGATGATTTTGTGATTGGGAAAGCGCAAAACAAACTATAGCCTAGGATGAGAGAAAAGGAACTTCATGACACCTTTTGAATACTACTTTCTCCTTCATAGCTGCATACCTCTCAACAGCATTTCAAAACTTCTATCATATACAAGAGGAGAAAAGTCTTGTCGTAAGACTTTTTTTTCACAAATGAACGTAGTGAGACTGAGGTTAGTGAACATCGGGATCTGTACCGTTCTGTCTCTATGGTACACGTTAACATATGTGTACTATTATTGAAGCGAGTCTGTGGAAGTTCTGTGATTTGATTGTCTTTTTTACTAAATTATAGTTGAACCAAGAACTTGGTACATGCAAACTGTACATCAACCAAGGGCAGAATGCTTTGGGAAGTGAATGTTAAGAGTTATTATATGTTATTGTGGGGACTTCAACATGGCGTCAGCCCACGGACCAGAGAGTCCCGGGTTCGGTTCCCGCTAAGGGCATGTACCTTGGTTGCAGTTTGTCCCCGGTCCCAGTTGGGGTCGTGTGGGTGGCAACCACTCGGTGTGTCTCTCTCACATCGATGTTTCTCTCTCTCTCTTCCTCCCTCTCTCCCTCCCATTCTATCTCAGGATAAATGCAAAAATGTCCTCGGGTGAGGATTAAAAAAAAAATTATCCTTTACTTACATTTCAGAAATACATCTAGCACATGTGGCTATTGAAGCAATATGGTAATACAGAAACATCGGGGAAATGTCACTGGTATATTCACAAGTTTGATTTGACGAACCGCGGCTCTGTGGGCCGTCTCAATGAAGATGGACACGTGTGTAGATACAGTACACTACTGGTGTTAACTTGCCGATTTAATAGGCACTCGCCTGTTAAAATGGGCTCGGATTGATTTGTTGTCTTATTTGGTTAGGTGGCCGCACAGCTGGCAGCTCTCTGACATTGGAAGCTTGCCTGTACTGCAAGGAAGCACCCAAGATAAGAAGGGGAGAGGCCACGCTGGGAGCTGTGGTTGCTTGTCTTACTGGTGGTTTTCATGCTGTGAGTAAGGATACTTTGTGTCTGGCAAGTGTGGTCTATGGGGCAGCCTCTTCCCCTTGCACAGACTGGACTCTCTCTCTGAGGTTTGCAAAGGAGAAGGTTCATTTCACATCTACTCCTGCGGCCTCGGTTTGGAAACTGCTTCTCCACCCTGCACCTCATCCACTGCTCCACGACAGGCTGCTACCTTCTGGAACTCCCCACGGTCCTCCATGCCAGGTGCTGGGCCGGTCTGCATGTTGCTGTGATGTGGAAATACCACACGTTCTTTTACTGCTGTGTGGTCTAAGCCCCCAGAGCACCAGCAGTCAAGGTTGTGTGAGTGAAACCGTTTTCCCTGAAGAACTAAGAGGGATTTAAGAAAATTAATTTCAACAGAGAAAAAAAACACTTTAATATTTTATCCCAAATATATCTGCTTCTCTAGTCCAAGAGAAGAAACACACACACACACACACACACACACACACACACACACACACAAGTTCACCCTTTCAGAAGGGGTCATTTAAGGGCACACACCATTTCTGTTGTTCTCCTGCCTTCTTTTTCCTTGTCCCCAGTGTTCATCCCTCCCCTTTTTAGTAAAATGCTATCTATTGCTGGCCCCCACCGGGACTTGTCTTGCCCTAGTTTCCATCCCTCTTCTCCAAAGAGTCCAATCCAGAAAATGAAATCATCTTCAACCACATGTTTTCAATGAGATATTCAATCAGGAACATCAAGTGGACTTCAGCAGAGAGTCCAGGTGGGCTTACTCTAAAGGTAGAGTATCCTTAAGGTTTAAGGTAAAGCTATGCCTTTTCATCCTTCCCAGGGGTAACTGGTGGATCACAGACACACACACGCACACACACGAAGGATGAACAACAAATCTCAGAGCAGAAGCATCTAAATTCATGTTACGAGTTAGAAACATTTTCCCGACTGTAATATAACGCGGGCAGATGGAATATACTTTGTGTTGTTATGCAGCACACCACTTCCCTCTAGCTTACCTCGCAGGGTACATTTCAGAGCCTCCTAACCTTCACAGCCCACTTCTTTGCTACATAGGGTTCTGTCAACAGCTTTGAAATTAAACTTTTATTTTTTTAGTTTTTGAAACCCGAGGTTATTTCAACTTCTGGCCCAAGCTGCGGAGAGGAAGTTTTGATCTTACAATTACATAGTTGTTACACGGCAGCTCAAACAATTTTGACAAACAGAGGCACAGTGATCTATTCAAAACATGTCTCAAAATGGCCAGAAGATATTATAATAATTCAAAATGCTAAATTTTTGAAGTTATTGTATCTATCAGCCAGAGTTCAATCAGGAAAACAGAAACCATGCCAGTTATTTTAACAGAGATGATTTAAAAAGGGACAGTTGGTTAAATAGGTCAACCTGTGCACTAGAAAGGCAACACAGAGTAGGGAACACAGGAAGCAGCTGTCACTCCTACGACTGGGGTGACCAAGGGAAGAGAGAGAGAGAGAGAAACATCAATCGGCTGCCTCCCGCACGCACCCAGACCAGGGATCAAACTTGAAACCTGGGCATGTGCCCTGACTGGGAATCTACTGGGCGACCCCTCCGTGTATGAGACAACACCCGATCAACTGGGCCACACCGGCCAGGGCCCTTGCTGGGATTATGATAGGGATCGCATTCAATTTATAGGTTAATTTGGAGAGAACTGACATCTTTATTGGTTAGAATCCAATCCATGTACATGTTTCTCCATCATTTAGATCTTCCATTTCATTCAATAGTATTTTGTAGTTTTCAGCATAGAAGTCCTATACTTCTTTATGGTTAGATTTGCAGCTAAGTATTTATCTTTTTTTGAGTGAATGTAAATGTTATTGTATTTTTAATTTGGTTTCCACATATTTATTACTGGTACATAGAAATACACTAGATTTTGTATGTTTAACTTGCATCTTAAGACCTTGCTGAAATCAATAGTTCTAGGAGTGGTTTTTTGTTGGTGGTTTTTGTTTTGGTAGATTTCTTGAGCTTTTTCTATATAGGTTATCTGAAAATAGGCGCAGTTTTACTTTTTTCTGTTCCAATCTGTCTACCTTTTCTTGCCTTACTGTATTGGCTAGAAATTCCAGCACAATTTGAATACAAATGGTGAGAAAAAACAATTTTGCCTTGTTTCTAATCTTAGGTGGAAAGCATTTAGTCAATAGTATAAAAAGTATAATGTTAGCTGTAGCTTTTATATAGATGTTCTTTATTAAATTAAGGAACTTCCTCTTCATTCCCATTTTCCTATGTTTTTTTTTTTAACCATGAATGGATGCTAAATTTAGTCAAAGGCCTTTTCTCTATTAATTGATGAGATCATATGAATTTTCAACTTCAGTCTATCACTGTGGTGGATAACATTGACTGATTTTCGAATATGAAACCAGACTTGCACCCCTGGAATACACTCACTTAGTCATAGTGTATACTTCTTTTTACATATCGCTGAAACGTATTTGCTATTATTTTGTTGAGGAGCTTTTACATCTATATTTATAAGGGATATTTATCTATAGATTTCTTTTTAATAGTGTCTTTTTCTAGGTTTGTATCAGAGTAACATTAACTTCATAAAATGCATTGGGAGCATTCACTCCGACCTTCTGTGCCGAGGTGGTGTTAATTCTTATTTAAATGTATGGTAGAGTTCTTCAGCACCTCTCTGGGCCCAGGTATTGCCTCTTTATTTTGGAAGTTTTAAAATTATGAATTAAAGTCCCTTAATAGTTATATGGCTGTCCATAGTAGCTATTTCATGTTGGATGATTTGTGGCGGTTTGTATTTTTAAAGCAATTTAAAAATTGTATCTAAGTTGTAAAATTTATGAGTGTAGAGTTGTTCATAATAGTTCCTTATTGTCCTTTTTTAAAAGCTGGAGGGTCTGCAGTGACAACTTCTGTTTCATTCTTGATATTGGCCATTTAGGTCTTCTCCCTTTTGCTAGTCAGTTTTGCTAGCAATTTGTCAATGTTATTGATCCTTTCAAAGAACCAATTTTCTGTTTTGTTTATTTTCTGTATTGTTTTTCCATTTCAATTTCATTGATTTCTGCTCTTATCTTTACTATTTCTTCCCTTCTGCTTTGCTTAGGGTTTATTTTGCTCTTCTTCTTCTAGGTTCTTGAGCTAGGAGCTGAGGTTATTGATCTGAGATCTTCATTTTTTCTAATGTACACATGTAGTGGTATACATTTCCTTCTCAGCTCTGCTTTACCTGTGGCTCTCACATTTTGACATCTTGTATTTTCATTTCATTCAGTTAAATAGTTGTTTTTATTTCCCTTGAGACTTCCTCCTTGACTGATGGATTATTTGGAAGTGTGTTGTTTTGTTCCAAGCGTTTGGGCATTTTCCTGTTATGTTTCTGTTATTATTTCTAGTTTGCTTCCACTGTAGTTGGAGAAGACATTCTGCGTGATTTCAATTCTTTTAAATTTGTTGAGATTTGTGTTCTGAACCAAGATGTGGTCTGTCTTGGTAATAATATATCCCATGGGCATTTGAAATACAGTGCATTCTTCTGTTCTTGGGAGGAGTGTTCTGTAGATGTCAAAGGTATCCTCTTGGTTGATGGTGTTGTTGATTCTTGCTGATTTATTGTCTAGGTGTTCTATCAATTGTTAATAGAGGGGTGTCAGCCATAATTGTATATTTGTCTATTTCCTGTTCCGTTCCATCAGCCTTTGTTTTACATATTTTATAGCTCTGCTGTTTGGTGCATCTACATTAGTCTTCTGGGTATACTGACCATTTTATCATTATATAACATCCCTTTCTGTTACTAGTAATTTTCTTTGCTCTGAAGTCTACTTTATTTAATATTAATGTAGCTACTCTTGCTTTGTTTACAACAGTGTTTGCATGATATATCTTTTTTCCATCCTTTTCCTTTGAACCTGCCTATATGATTATATTTTATATAGGACTCTAAATATAAATGACTGATGAGGCTTAGCAGGATGGGCCCATCCCTTGGAAATATTCTCTGCTGGAGCAGGAGAGAGCTGGAGGGAGGCATGAAGAGTGTAGGGCAGAACCGCCCCACCTATGGACATGTTATGTACTGCAGCATGTAGCCATAGGTGGCAGCTCTGGGAAAGGACAATAGAAACCTCTGCGGACAGATGAGTATAAACCAAACGACCTCCTCCTACTGCCTGTCATCACCACCTACCCATGGCCTGGCATGACATATGCTCTTGGAACTTTGACCCTACCCAAGGGAGTGGGGAAAAACCTTTGAAAGACTGACGCCTTGAAAGTGAAATAAAATGCTGTCCTGATCTGGGGCCTGTTTGCCCTCAGATTCACATTCCGTGCCCTTCCTCTCTTCAATTCTCTGTTACAGGCTTGCAGGCTGTTTCCCTGGCTCTTATGGCAACTGGTGTCTAGGTTTGGCTAAACAGAAGGCACTGAGATTGGAGGGCAGGAGGAGAGGAGAATCTATGGTATATTTTCCCTGCCATGGACGACTTCTTGGTGGTGGCTGTCTGTCCTCCGTGCAGCGGCTCTCACCAGGTTGGCCATACTGCCTGGCCCCCGTGTTCTAGTAACCCTGCTTCCTCCCTTTATTTTTCCAGCTATGGGCTGTACTTGCTAATTTCTGGATTACCTCATCAACCCCATTTAGCTTCTGAGTTCTTCCATTGCCTGTGTTATCAATTCCTTGCATTCAATTATTTTCCTAAGTATTTAGAATGGTCTCTAATTTCCTGGTTAACCTCAGCTTGAAACAAGTGGGTTTAGAGAAAAGGTGGAGGTGTGGTATTTCTTTCACCACTGGGTTTGTAGTTTCTGTTTTATATTCACTTTGTTATCAAGTCTACCTACCCCGTTCTCTCTAGGTGGATCTTTGCTAGGCAACACTATTTATATCAACAGGCAGAGGACCTGATTAGACATTTCTCCCAAGAGGACATAGAGATGGCCAGTAGACATATGAAAAGATCCTTGACCTCACTAAACAGGGAAATGCAAATTGAAACCACAATGAGATATCACCTCACATTTGTCAGAATTGCTATCATCAATAAATCAACAAACAACAAGTGCTGGCGATGATGTGGAGAAAAGGGAACCCTTGTATACTTTCGGTGGGATTGTCAATTAGTGCAGCTGCTATGGAAAACAATATGGAGATTCCTCAAAAAATTCAAAATAGAGCTGCCATATGATCCAGAAATTCTACTTCTGGGTATTTATCTGAAGAAAACAAAAACACTAATTTGCAAAGATAGATGCACACCTATGTTTACTGCAGCATTACTAGTAGCAGTCAAGGTATGGAAGCAACCTAGGTGTCCATCGACAGATGAATGGATAAAGAAGATGTGGTGTGTGTGTGTGTGTGTGTGTGTGTAATGGAATATTAGGCAGCAATAAAAAACAAAAAAGAAACATGACCTGTAGATATAGAGAACAAGCTGATGGTTGCCAAAGAGGAAGGGATAGGGGATAGAAATTTTTTAAAAAGTATAATCTTTCCCAGAAAACCATTCTTTTAAAGTGATTTTGTGGGAAGGATGCCTTGAGGCAAAGCTGTAACTTACACAGCGGGCATTTGAACCGGAGTGTCTGACTCCCCAGACTCAGAGGCCTTTCAGATCACAAGACTTATTCTACATTTGTTCTTAATTCTTTATAAGCATGCCATTTAAAAAATAGATTGAATAGATCTTCACAAAACATAGAAAAGCCCTGGGAAGGGCTTCTGTGTCACTCCCATCACTCGTACACCCCCTCAGACACAGCTTTTGCAAGCCACAACTGATCTGAATTAAGACAGTACCCATTCATAGTCTTTAGTGGCATAGACATGTCACCAAGGGCCCACACATAAAGCTGTTTGTTATCAGCCATTAACTGCCTGGTGAATTGGTTTATTAGGTGTTCTTTGTGACACTCAAGAACTGACTGAAGTTTTGATTGGGTGAGGAGTCAGGGCTAGAATGGGAGCCTGGAACACCACCCAGGAAGAGAGGCAATTTGGAGACAATGTCCTCTCAAGAGGGCTAGCCCTGAGCCTAATAAACTTAAAGGCAAAGCAGAACTTTATTGCTTTTGGCTAAAGAACATTGCCAAACTTTCAGAGCAAAGGGCAAGTACAAGTCATTCTTCTGAAAAGATTACAAAATTTCAGACAGGACAGAATAAAAGTAAATTTCGGAATATAAAATAGTCAATGCTTTGGAGGTGGTTTTATGGGAATGATCATCAGAACAATACACTACTGTGTCAAACAGATTATAATCTGAAATAACTTTCAGTGTGTTCTCCTAAATCACTGATGCAAAAACAAAGTCCATTCATTTATTCAACACACATTATGTTGTGTCAGGTTCTATATTCGAGAAGTTACATTTGTATTTATGTTGGAACTAAAGTAAGTTATGTTTTCTAAAAGTATTCTTTAGTCAGAATGTCCTTCTCCTTCTATCTTCCCTTACTTATTTTAGGGCACACAGAGTAGTATAACATGTCTTCTTGATGAGGAGCCTCCAGGCATCAAGTAGGGGCGTTCAGATTTATTTATTTACCTTTATATTATCAGGGGCATATATAGCTCTTAGAATAAGTTTGAATCAAGATTTGTCTAAATTTGTATTAATTTACACCAAATTTATGCCTTTTATGTTTAGATAAAGTATTTTGTTAGAAGTTGAAGAAGAAGAAGAAGAAGAAGAAGAAGAAGAAGAAGAAGAAGAAGAAGAAAAATTCTCTTGGACTGAGACCAGAACATAAATTAGCAACGTTTATAAATAACTCTAAGGTTCCATTGCCTGGGTTCAAATCCAGCTCAGCAACTAACTAGGTGTGTGACCTCGAGGAAGTTACTTCAACTTCTTACATCTTTAAAATACGGATTATAATTGGTCACTAGCTTATAGAATTGTTAAGCGTTGTAAATTTAAAAATACATGTAACAAGTCCTGGCACATAGTGAGAGCTACATAAATATCAGTACATATTCTTATCACTGAGTTTATTACTTGTTGGCAGAGGAGATGTACAGGAATTGAGAATAGAAAATCTTGATCAAAGAAAAGAATTTCTTACAAGAATGGAAAAAATCAAGTCTGAAGATTCAAAAATAGATAATCCAACCGGTAACAATTTGAATTTTACCCTCCCATTTACTAGATATTTAGCGCTTTTCTAAGATTGAGTTTATGATTTGTAATTTCATGGATTTCTAGTCTTTTCTACTTCTGCTCAGTGCTGAATCCTTTAAGCAGGTACTCATAAATGACAAACATCACCCCACCATTTAACTGGGGAAGGTTGAGTGTTGCCAGGTCTGTGAGTTGGTGCTTTAGGATCTTTAGTTGTAGTGCTGGGCAGGGGCTGGGGAGGGGGTGTAACGACTCCTCCTTCCCCTCCTCAGTCAGCAGCTCCGCCCCGCCGGCCAACTTCATCAGGCCTCCTTAGCGCCTTTCTCTGGCTGGTCCGCCCTCCTCCGGGTGTCTGGCTGGGCGCAGGAGGCGGGCTCAGCGCTGACGGGCTGCGCCTCTGCAGCCAGAGGAGGGCGGGAAGGCGGGCGGAGGAGGAGGGGGAGGCGGGGACTACGCCGGGCGGTAGCTGGCGCTGAGCGCGGTGGGAGCGGAGAGGGTACCCGGCTGGCTCTGCTGGCGGCCTCAGCCCGGATCTCGGCGCCGCAGCCCTGCGCCTCTCCCGCCCTTGTCTCTGGCTGCGCGGCCCCAGGCACGGCAGAGGCGGAGAAGCGGTGAGCCGCCGGTAGGTTGCACGGGGAGGACGGTTCCGTCTGCAACCTTTTGTGCTGCAGAAAAGGTGGTGACGGGTGGGTCGTGGTGGTGGTGGGGGTGCCCCAGTAACCGACTCCCAGTGCCAGCCCCAGTCGCGGCGCCGCCCCTTCCTCCTTTCCTCGTGTCGGGCCGGGCGCGGAGCCCGCGCGGTGCTGGTGAACCGCGGCCTGGCGGGCCTCCGGGATAGGCGGCCCCAGTGATCCCCGGCCTCGGCGGGCAGGTCCCTGGACGCCGGAGCAGGGGGCTGGGGTAGAGTGAACTGGGTGGGGTCCTTGCCGGGTGCGGGGAGCCCGCGGTTCTTTGGCACAGGGGTGGGGCCGGAGACGCCGTGAGTGTGCAGCGCGTGTGAGTGAGTGTGCGGGGGCGTGCGCCCCGTGTGCGCGCAGCGTGCGCACGCCGGGGAGCTGCGGGGACTCGGGGAGCTGCTGGGACTCGGCGACCCGCAGCGCCTCTCGCGGGGTGCGGCGGCGCGGAAGTCCGGGCGCGTTGGCGCGCACACTCGCCGCCCCGCCGCTGGGCCCGCTCGGAGGGGCGGCGGGCCTGGGGGCCCCATTGAGAAGTAGCTTTCCCAGGCCTGCTGCGCCTGTGGCCGCGTGCCCGGCCGCACGCCGGGTGCGACTGCCCGGACCAGATAGTGCCTCTGGGCGAGGCTTGGCGTTCTTATCGCGCCCGCCGTCCTCGCCGGCTCGGCAGTCTGGGGTGCGGGCGAGGCAGCCCGCGAGCCTGCAGCCCGTGACGGCTGCGGGTCTGTCGGTGCGGCGGGGACGGGGCCCGGCCTTGACCGGGGGCGCTCGTGTGGCTTGGCGCCGGGTGCTGGCCTGAAGCGAAAGCGGCAGATGCCGCCCTCGCCCCACCTGTCGCGGGTGGACTTTGGGGCGAGTGGGAAGCGGAGGAGAGGGGTTTCCATGCGGGTGGCAGTCAGACCTTGAGCAGGCGGCCCCATTGTGAGGCTGCCAAACTCTAGTGGTGGAATCTGCAAATCTCTGCCAGAAAGGAGATGGGAACTCGAAGGGAATGATGGCCCCGTCCTTTTCCCCTTGCCAGGGTTCCACATCCTTAGGGTCTCCCTGCTTCTTCACCCATGTCAGTTTGCACCCAGTGGGTTAGTAATTGGTGTCGAGCCAAGATGCTGAGTGAGTGTGTGTATGGCTGTGGTGCACAGGTAAACTAGGGCTGGGAACTTTTTAACTCTTTGAGGAATTGGAAGAATGGAGGCAGAAGCATTTTATAGTGTGCTTGCTACTCCTAGCCAGAGAACAGTTCTTGCACAACATTACTGACGTTGGTAGACTCTTCATTTTACATTCGTTTTCTCAGATGAGCACCCTGCAATTTAGAATTGTTAGTGTGTTTGATTTTAACCCCGTAGAGCAGGCAAGACACTAGAGAGATAGAAATGACCTCTTTCCAAAGTTTATTTCCCCAGTTACTTTAAAATACAGTACTGGTTATTACAGAAGATGTTGTAATACCATGATTTATATTTACACAATTATGTTTAATGAATGTTTTCACAGATTTCTCAGTGTTTTATGTACCTGTGTATGCATTACAAGCTTAATAAAATGACCAAAATGAAATGTGAGGATTAATGTGCCCAGAGACTTCTTGATTTGATAAGAATATGCTTCTGCCAACCGTTTATTCGATTGCAATTGAGAGTGTTTAGTAGTAACTATTCCAGGATATAAAACATTGGGTATTTATTGACTTTACATATAGTCAGTGAGTTTTACTTTCTCTGTATAATTTTGTGTACTTTGGAGAGGCACTGTACACATTAACCTTTAATTTAGTGTGGTAGGAGTAACAAAACTTTATATCCAGGATTTAAATTTTTATCCTGGGGGCAGGGGGATCAGCTCTTCACTTCCAGACAACTCTGATTTTGTCACCAGTCTACCAAAATATGTTCCTAGTTTTAAGCTTTCACCTGGAAATGTAGCCAGTTCCACTGTGTGCACCTGTCCCATTTTGGCTGTGCTTCCAAAGAGGCATATTTCTTTTAAAGGCTGCATGTAGACCTGCAGTTCTCCTTACCCTCAGTCACATTTGTAGTGAAACTGATTTTTTTTTCTAAAATAGGTAGGAGGATACTTTCACCTAATGATAAGATATTGATAATCTAGCCTTAATTTCTACTAGCAGAAATAGAAAATGAGTGCTGTACTTTAAGGGCGGTGCTGTTAAAAGAACTGATATTAGAGAAATACATTTTTGTCTTCCTGAACTCATTATGGGTTGTCTTGCCACATTGGTGAGGTTAATGATTTGTTTGTACGGTTGAAAAAGGTTTCAGAAAAGTCACACCTTACTTAACTCTTCTTAAAAATTATTGGTGATTTCGTTTTTATGAGTTGCAAATGAAAAAGTAAGATTATTTTAGAGTAAACTCTAAGATGAGCATGTATGCACAGCTAGGCATTGTGTTTTCATCGTGGGTGTTGTGAAGTCATTTTATTTCTGTTCAGTGTTCTGTTATTTGAGAGATGTTTTGGTCTTTCTCTCTTTTAGTGTTTTTAGAGTAATCTTTGAGACTGATGGTTGCAAAATATTTCATTAGTCTCAAAGGAACTTTTAAAATTGCTATTTTTTTCCCAAGTGTTTTAACATTATTGGTCTCTCCTCAAATAGTCGCTCTGAAAAGTACTACCTGTTTCCATTTTTTTCTTTGTGTTTTGAGAGCTAGAATTAGAACCTGTAACTTCTACGCTATCAATTTTCTTTGCCTAAAATGTATCTTGTTTTTCATAATCTTTAATGATTAGTGGGATTTATTTACCAAAATTCACAAGGACTACGTACTGGCCTTTATATTTATAACCTTGTGATTTGGAAGTGATAGATTTTGTTAAATTTTTTCTTATTGCTATTTTGTTAGTAGACCTGTGCTGAAGCCTGAGTTTTATAGCTTTTTAGTATGTAGGGCTTTTGTGTGGGCTTAATTAAACATTTCCATGTGGAGCTTTCTAGATTTTTGGTGAAATCACTCCCTTCTCTGGGTTCCCAGTGCCATTCAGGTTTACTGTTTTGTCTATTAGATTTATGTATTTCCATGCCTGTCTGTCTCTCCCTCTTGCCTAGTCTCAGGCTTCACTTTTTGTATCTGCCCCAGTGCATATACAGAGCTTGGGCATAATAAGACTTGAAATATTGTTGAATGACTGAATGGGTAAATGAATAATTAAATGGCTGAGTGGATACACCCAAAGAGAGACTCCTCAGACCTGTATGGGAAGCCATTATGCAAACAGAGGGTCCTTCCTCCCTCCCTCCTTTCCTTAAGTCATTGCTTTTCCATTGTTATATATTACTTTTGAGTAGGATAACAGTATAATTGCCAAACTGGGATACTTTTGAGACATAAAGGGAGTACTGTAAATAATTATGCCAGGGCACTGGAGGCCATGACCTGAGACATGTGGCCACTCGACTTTTGAAGGACATTCTTTATTTACCTCTGATGCTATCTATCTTGCCTGAGAAATTTGACACACTTGCTAGTTATTGTTTGCAAACTTTTCTATTTGTGGAAGCCTCATTTGCAGTCAAATGTTGGGTGTCTTTTGCTTAGTCACTCATGGTTTCCCTATCCAGAGGCCTGTGGACAGCTCTTGACCATGCTTAATTTTTCTTATTTTCATTGCTTACAGGATAATGTCACAGGGCTTTCTATTTGTTACAGCTGCTTATAGCTGAAAGCATTATATACTCTAGTCTTTGCTCTGTTTATTTGAATTTGTTTTTCTATGCAGCGTGTAGTCTACCTTGTAAGAATTTCACGAGTTCTTTTCCTTCTTGCTGATTGTTTTTGAGAGGCGATCCATTGAACAAGCTTTCATGTTCAAAACGTTGGCCAGAATCAATTGCAAGTGTTAGAGATTTATAGATTTTTAAAGTATTCTAAAGATGTTATTTCAAAAGTATATTTTGAGTACGTTCATATTACAGTGTTTTGTTTCTAATGGGAGATGGGTTACTATAATGTTTTTAGTGGATTCCTTTATAGGCAATCTCTTAAAGAAGGAATAATTCTTTTAGTAGTTTCTGGCCTTGTTTTAATTTTTTTTTTCTCATTTTCATCATCTTCATCATTTTCTTCTTAGCACCTGTGCACAGATAGCAGGCAATTACACACAAAACAGTAAGCAGAGTCAGAAGTCAGTAAAAAATGAGAAGTGGGATGGAGCCTCCTGCACCTTGGGTTTGCCCTCTGTGGCTCTCTTGGTCAGTGTGTTTATATTCTATTTTTGGCTTGGCACAGGCATAATAGGGATAATCAGTTACTACACTTTGTTTACTATGAAATTACCGACTATTTCCTAAACTTCACATAAGGGCCAGTGCAAGAGTTAGATAATTACTTTAAGGCCTCTCTGCTTTCAAAGCTGGAATGAAGTTTTGTATCTAAAGCAATGTCAGTGGGCTTTGGAGTCAGATGGTTTGGAGTTCCGATTCCTGCTCTGACCCTCAAATAGTATTACTTCTTCAAATACTTTACAGTGGGGTTATTTTCCTTATGGAGTAGTAAAGATTACATTGAGTATAGCATTTGACATATAGAAGGTGCTCAAAAATGTTAGTTTCTTTTTATTTTCCTTCCCCATTAAACATCTCTTTACTTAAATAAGGAATTAATTTGAACTTTATTAACAGTATTGGGAAAGTTCTCTGGATATGAGTATTTTAAATAAAAATTTTTATTGTTGCCCTGGCTGGTTTGGCTCAGTGGTTGGAGTGTTGGCCTGTGGACCAATGGGTTGTGGGTTCAATTCCGGCCAAGGGCACATACCTCGGTTGCGATTCGTCCCCGGCCCTGGTTGGGGTCCTGCGGGAGGCAGCCACTTGATGTGTCCCTTTCACGTCGATGTTTCTCTCTCTCTCTCTCTCTCTCCCTCCCTCCCTCCCACTCTATCTGAGCAGAAATGGAGAAATGTCCTCTGGTGAGGATTAAAAAAAATTTTTTCTTTATTGTTAGGTAACCACTGTTGTTACATTACAGTTCACTTTATGTTAAAACCAGAGGCTTCATTAGTGGGGTAGAATCAAGTCTTAATCATCTAGGTTTCTTGGTTACCCAATTTGAAAATAGTTTGTGGCAAAAGAAATGAAAGAGAGTATGTTGCCTAAATCTAAGAAGTTCCCAAGCTGAAACGTGTTAGTTTCTTGGAATGAGGGTTCTTGGTGCATCAGTTCCTTCCAGTTTCTCAAGCTATAAAAACAAATACCTTTAACTCAGTAATTAGGCATTTCCTTTGAATAAAACTCTTCTAGACTGGTAAGGAAAGTAATAACGTGACAAAATCCTTTCACTTTCTGTTTATATTCTGTTGGACTGTTGCCACTTCTTCTGACCCTGGGCACCTATGTAGGTAAAATGTGTCCACTGGGTTCATTTGCGGCCTTCCCCCCTGACTACCCCCAACCCCGCCCTCCACCAGCCCCGCCTCCAAGGTTAAACACAACAGAAAACCCAACTAAAGAACCTTTACAGGTGGAAAGGACTTTGGGGAGTTTTCTTACACCTTTACCTCCCCAGGTAAGAGGGGAAGGCACAGAGGTGGTGCTAGAAACCTTAAGCAATGTGATAACTGTAAAGGAGTGTTTGTGCAAGTTCTGGTTTTTGTTTGTTTTCCAAGAGCCTTCCAATCATTTGCCTCAGAGCAGTCTTATGAAGGATTTTTATTGTTGCTGTTTTATGGCTAAAATGAGTGGATACCAAAATTGACTGCATAATAACACCACACATCGTAAAGGGCTTTGCAGCATGCAGAGTCCATTTGTCCACCTCATCTCATTTGATCCACATGACTACTGTGTGAGGGAGGAAGGATGCTGCTGTCCTCAATTTAAACATTGCTGTTTACACAAGGTCAAGAGGCAGCTTTCTTAGCAAGACTAGGGTAGGACCTGTTCTTTTGACCCCAGCCTTAGGGTTATTTTTTTCATAGGATACTGTGAGTGTTGAACCTCTGAATAAATAGTGCTTGGGTGGTGGAACCAACATTGAAATCCCTAAGATCTAGCCCAGGTAGCTGCTCTTAGTCTCCAGGTAGAGCTTAAGCAACAAAACACAGAGGAGCAAGCTTGATAAAAATGTTTGAGGTTTAATTCAGCTAAACAAATTCAAAATTAATTAAAGTAATTACTATTGTAACCTGTATAACCTGTACCTGGTATTCGTACCTCCTGCTAATTTCATCCTGTTTTGCCGTTAGAATTGATATAATTGCTTTATAAGTTTTGTTACTTGTTAAATTAAAGGTTTATTTTTGTATCTCATGTTTAGTATCTGGAATAGAGCAGAGAAATTATTATGCCTGTGTTCCCTTGGGGCTCATTGGAAATTGTACAGTGACATCTTCTGGGATTTAGTCTGGTGAGTTGCATTTTGCTTTTTCTGTTTGCTAACCAGTTGTGTGAACATAATATCGTAATGTGTTTTAAGAACTACATGAACAGATAAATGTGAAATCTCAGTATATTATTGCAATGTGTATACTACAATTATGAAAATTTTAATGGTGAGAAATGAAATTATTGTTGCAAAATTAACATTATATTTGAAAGTTTTGATTTTTTGATTGAGTAGATTTTCCTTTTTTAGTTTCTGTAAGATAAAGGAGGTCTTATGGAATATCTCAAAATGTAGTAATTAAGAGGCAGTTGCTGTAATTTCAGTAAAAACATTAGTCTCCAAAGATTGGCCAAATAACTTGCAAAAAATTCTAGTTGTATGTTATTATACATAACGAATGGCAAACAGGTGACTGAAAGGGACGTCATTCTCACTTAGTCGAATAGCAGGTCACTGCAAGTGTGACAGTCCTTTTATCACACCATGAATTCAAACTGTTAAAAATATGCAATGCTGTTGTTTTCCTTTAGTTGTCTTTTTTCAGTGTGTCATCTGTGTATCTGTGCTGACACAGTTGTTCATGTGGCTCCAAGTCTTCGAAGGGGAAGAAAACGAATAATGATCTTTATAACTCTTCAGCATTTTACAAACTAGATTAGTGTGAGTTCCTGCTTTGTTATGTCATTCTACTTGGCCAATATCTTTCCAGGTCCTTTCTTTGAACTGTTTAGAGTGGTCATGCTCTTTGAAAAGAGCAGTTTCTTAATAAGTGATTTCCACATTATCAGTCCGCAGCAGAATGATTCAGAGGGATGATGGGGAAACACAGACTATATTTGCTTTGTAGATGTAGTCTATCAAATTTATGAAAATGCATTTTAAAACATTGAGAAAGTGGAAATATTACTAAAATTTTGTTTTGAAGAAAAGAGCAAATAGTTTGAAAATCATAAGTACAAAGTACTTTTAGAGGATATTGAATAAGAATGTGGCTGGGTCACTAATTCATACAACTGAAATAAAGCACAAAATTTGGTCCTCCAATTTTTAAAATTCTTCAAATTGTGTGTTCTCCGAATCAGAAGGTATCTTAATGGTTGCACAGCCTATGTTTGAATACCTTAAATGACAGGTAACTTACTACTTCTGAAGTTGGTTCATTTCCCCTTTGCAGCTCTGCTAGAATGTCCTGTTTACACATGTAACTATATCTGTAACTATGCATACATACATCGGTACACGTGCATATGGAGAGATATGGATACACACACACATACACACATGCTCCTGTAGCTACAGGAATAGAAAATTCGGAGGACCATCAAAAACTTGGAAGTATGTGACAACTTTCTTTTTAAAGTCAGATTTATCAATGTATAATTTATATACAGTAAAATTCACCCTTTTAAGTTATAGAGTGTGATGACTTTTGACAAATATATCCAGTTGTGTAATGACTTCTACAGTCAATATATAGGATATTTCACTACCTCCCAAAATTCCCTTGTATCCCGTTGTAGTCTTTCCCCTCCCCCAACCCAGCCTACGGCAGTCATTGATTGTGTAGCATTTTCTGTCTGCTTCTTTCACTCACTGCAATCCCAGTTTGCTCCTTCTCATTGCCGAGGTATTTTATTGTGTGGATGGAGCACATTGTATCCATTTCCCTGTTGGTGGACGTTTGCCTTGTTTCTAGTTTTTGGTGATTATTAATGAAGCTGTTATGAGCATTCACATTCAGTTCTCTGTGTGAACGTCTATTTTCATGTTTCCTAGGTTAATGTCTACAAGTAGGGTACGTGGGTTGTTTAATAAGCATTTATTTAAATTTGTAAGAAATTGTCAAACTGTTTTCTGAAGTGGCTGTACCTGACAGAGAGGCTAATATAACTATACAAAAGTGTATGCAGGTGAAGGACCTGATTCTCATTCGGCACAGATTTATTTTTATTTTATATCCAGTTTTAACAAGTTTGGTTAGCAGAGTCTTTTAAAGCCCACAGTGGATTAGGAACAGTAACCTTGAAGGCCTCAGAGATAGGTTGTTAGCAATTGGAAGCAGCTAAAAATAATGGTCACTAATATGACTTTAATTATTGATTTAAAAAAGAGGAGGGCAGGAACTTACAGGGGTGAAATTCTTCTGTCAGAGAACTTCTGTTGGACAAGGTCCCAGCCATGTCAGCATCCTAGAATCACCTGGGGATCTTCTAAAAAGGTCAGAGCCCAGGCTACACAACTCGGGTAGAGCACAGACATCAGTATTTTTGAAGCTCCTTTGATGAAGTCAGTGTGTAGACAAGTTTGGAACCACGTGGCAGAAGCACAGCAGGGTGAACTCAGAGGAGCATGGAACTTGGAGCCCGGAGACCTGAACTGCCCGCATGGCTCTGGGCAAGCCCCTGCCTTCTGGCTTCAGGGTCGTCTTCTCTGTAATTGGAGGTTCCCTGTAGGTGGGCTCCAAGATGATGGTTCTTGACATCATTAAACTGATAATAGCCATGCTTAAGAGACTTTGTTTCCCAAGGAATGGCTCTATTCTGAATGGTTTGTGTCTGGTACCTCTTGAAAAAATTCTGTTCACTTGATGACATTTTTGTTCTGTATAGTTAGAGAGTTATGGTCTATCTGTTTTCTCTTAAGTGATATTGCTGTATGTTTCTAAAAACAGTTCAAGCATATGGAGCAGTTTCTTGATTACAGAGGGTGACTTTTTTTGATAAGCCTGATTTTAAAAAAACATTCAGTACTTCTCAAAAAGAATTCTTAGTATAGCAGTTGTGAAACTTATCAGCTATATTCAGAGATGGTCTAAGGAGCTAAGGCATCTAGGTTATATTTTTCAAATGTTGCTCCTTTTGCCAAACGTGTGGGAAGTGGCCTCTTGGAAAGTGTTCAGAGCTGATCAGTTTCCGTAGCGGTCACAGTGTTTTGAATGTGCTCGTCTGGGTGCATCAAGTTCCTTCTGCGTGTGTATTGGTTTGGATGCTTGCTCTAGTTTCAGCCAAAATTCACAATTGTGTGCTGTACTCACTGTTTTTAAAATGCGCACTGTGTACTTTTCCTGGTAAATGTTAAAGTGTTACTTGTCTCATGTTGTCTAGCTTGAATCCTCATACATTTAAAAGAAATAGAGTAGTACCTGTGAACATGGCCAGGTCTTTCATATCTTTTATAAATACACGTTATTACCATTGTTACTGGTTGGATTATGAGATAATCTGATGTTGAAGACCCTTAGGTGTCGTTTGAAAAACTACATTTGTTCCTGGTACTTGTTTGAGAAACTCAGTTTTAAAAGCATTGTTCAGCTACAAGTTGACTTTTCTATTCTCATTGCATTTTTTTGTTTTAGACGCTTCTAGCCACTGAACTTTTGCTACTTCTGTTATTATAACAATACTTTTTCAATGTTCTGTTTCCAGTCTTTACTTTTGCTTTAAACTCTATATGAAAGGCATTAATGGAAGCAGGAAGGGAATTGCTGGTTTCTGATTTTTAGTGTTCTGCAGTGCAGAAGTTAGCGTGGGACCAGATGTCTCAGTTCACACTGGCTCTCCTTGATGCAGTGGGAGTGGTGCCTGTCGCACAGACCTGCTTTGTGATCGTGTATCTTGGAAGTGTGCTTTTTTGATGCAAGGTTCTTTTAGAATATGAAACAAAATACTTAGTCATGAATAAGTTGGTTAAAAACGTACAAGCAGATTTTTCACAGTAAAATATGAAGAATTTGCTGTTAAACACAGGCCATCTCCAGTCGTAGTCATTCATTCCTGGTGAATTACTTTTTTTTTTTTTTTAACTCTCACCAGAGGATATTTTTCCATTTATCTTCAGATAGAGTGGGAAGGAGAAAGGGAGGGAGGGAGGGAAGGAGGCGGGGGGTGAGGGGGAGAGAGACCAACATTGATGTGAGAGAGACACATCGACTGGTTGACTCCTGCATGATCCCCACCAGGGCTGGGGACAAACCAAGCAAAGTACGTGCCCTTGACCGGAATCAAAACCGCGACTCTCTGGTCCACGGGCCGACCCTCTAACCGCTGAGCCAAACCAGCCAGGGCATGAATGACTTTTATTTTTTATTTTTATTAAAAAAATTTTTTCTTTCTTTCTTGATTTTTTTTAGAGAGGAAGAGAGAGATAGAAACACCAATGAGAGAGAACATCAATTGGCCGCCTCCTGCATGCCCCCCACTGGGGATCGGGCCCACAACCTGAGCATGTGCCCTTACTGGGAATCGAACCGGCGACCTCTTGGTGCGTGGGTCAACGCTCAACCACTGAGCCACACTGGCTGGGCATGAATGACTTTTAATAAGTTTTGCAGTGTACAATATTGGACATCCTTATATCAAGACATGTTGACTTTGAAACCATTCAGTCTTTATTGCCTTTAGCATCACCTGTTTTTTTGGTAGATTTTCAGAATTAGAAAATACCTAGACTTCCTCTGTTTCAGGTAGGACAGTACCTACACCACTTGAGCCCACTTGAAAGATAACCTGAGAAAGTTGATTCTGTAACTGCTCTCAGGATCTTGCTCCGTTATTTAAATTCTTCAGGAAATTCTCGGGAATGTAACAGCATAGAAAGTTTTGTTTTCAGTCACACTGAAGAATGGAAGGTATGCCACTTAGTCAGCATTCCACCCAGCTAAAAATGAAATATTGCCCGTCATTGCTTCCTTGTCTGGAACCCAGCCTCCACCCAGCTTTCTTAGTGACACGCAATAGATGTTCTTTAGAAAGGCAATAAGTAAAAAGATCTAAAAACGAAACAAAAATCTAAGCAATTTGTAGGAGTCCTGGTTGCACCATTCTCATTCCTACTTCAGTATCAAGAGCTGAAGATGTTCTTGTACTTATGACAGTACCCTGTGGAGACCAGTGAAACCACCTAAAAGATCTGTTAGTTTTGAAATTACCCAATGGTTTGGAGGAGTATTGATGCTTTATAGCTTTAAAAAATGCAATTGTCAACCCTTAGAATTACTTAAAATGAGCATTTTCATGTTTCAGTGCAGCAAGACTCTGATTCAGAAATTTTACGTTGAGTATTGACCTTAGTTACTTAGTTAAATATTTGTGAGAGGGTATTAGAAGTGCTTATTTCTGTAACTTTCTGATTAAGTTGTGTTTTCTACTGGGAGTTTGTTGTTCATGTCATTTAAGTATGTAGGTTTCTTATAGCAGGCTGCTTGGTTGAAATTTCCAGAGTTCTTAAACCACATCTAGTTAAGCATGTAGGTTAAATTATTGTCTATCATCAGCTAGATGCTTGAAGATCTGTTGGTTAATTTTACCCATGCCAGGTGATATTTTTTGTGGTGTTACTGGCTGCTGGAAACTTAACCAGTGATAGTTACTCATCTAGCAGTGGCGTCTATTTCAGGTCTTACCAGACTTTGACCTTTATATAGTGCCTCACTCCACTTTTCTAATTTCCTAGGTACTTATTTTTTAGTTACTGTATAATTTTTGCCTTTTTCTCTCAACCCTTTGTATCCTATCATCCTTTTTTTTTTTTTTTTTTTATCCTCACCTGAGGACATTTTTTTTGCATTTATCTTCAGATAGAGCGGGAGGGAAAGAGGGGGGAAGAGAGAGAGAGAGAAACATCGATGTGACAGAGACACATCAACTGGTCGCCACCCACACAACCCCAACCAGGGCCGGGGACAAACTGCAACCGAGGTACGTGCCCTTAGCGGGAACCAAACCCGGGACTCTCCGGTCCGCGGGCCGACGCTCTAACCACTGAGCCAAACCGGCCAGGGCTCATTCTTTATTCTCAACCTGGAGAGATTCTAAGAATTCCTGATGGTCTGCCTGGATGCAGCAGGATTGACTTGGTGACAGTGATCCTGTTGACCACTGACGCCTGTGTCCACTCTTTGCTGTGACTTTGTATGCTGTTGACTTGCTTAGCAATTTTTATCCCTCGTGGGCAAAAAAGATGACTTTCAGCCTAGCCTCTGTTTGAATTATTACCAAATTCAGAATGGGGAGTGTGTGAATCATGGATTTTAGGAAGTTCATCATATACCAAATGGGAATTCTGTAAGGTGGCTGGTGGAAATCCATGGGCTCTCCTGGACTGCCAGATTTGGAAGAGACCTGGACCAATGTCACTCATTGTGCCGATGGTTGAATGTCACCACCTGGGCAACTCTGCTTGGGTGGGGCACCCAGTCTGTGTGTACAGTTTTCCCTCGCCACTTTGCGCTCCGACTTTCGCGGCTTCACTCTATTGCGGTTTTCTCAAATACTATACTGTGTATAAATAAAGAATCCTACTTCGTGGTAGAGTCTGGAACTGATTAACCACGATAGAGGGCCGACTGTATGTATGCTCCATTTCCTCCACAGCCCTGGTTATTTTGGCCTCGCTGACACCCCTCTGATTATCTTTTCAGAATAAAGTATCAGAATCACTTCCTGCCTGTCAGGTGTCATAGGTCGGAGCCTTCAATAAATAAACTGTTCTCTTGTGCTCTTTCTGTACAACAGAATGAGAGAGAAAGGAAGAGTTCGTTTGTCGTTTGGCTTAAACATTTGTTTCTTCAGCATAAAATTGGATGAAGCTTCATATGGCCCTCTAAAGTTTTTTAAATGAGAAATCTTTAGGTTTCGGTATGCATATCAAATGTAGCTGGTAGTTACCTGCTTCCATCTTCTCCATAGAGAAATACACACTCAAATACAAATTTATTTTTACATTAACAAAATAGAATAAAGCCAATTACTTTAAGTCTAGAAGGGTTGAGGGGCTAAGGTATTTTAGTTAAATTAAAATGGGAAATAGTCTAAGATTTAGAGTAAAAAGTAAATAAAACTATATTGATCCCTTTAGCATTTGTTTTATCTCAGGAGTTATTATTAATGTCAGTTTCAGTGGTGCTATAGATGTGGACCAGAGTGAGGGCAGGATGGCATCTGGTAACTGTGTACTAGTCTTGGTTTACTTATTTTCTGATGAAGGAAGTGCAGCCAGTGAAGGAATAGCGTTATGGCTTTTCTTTAGCTTTCTAATTGCTTGGATTGTAAACGAATACCCAAATTTTAGGAAATGACTTAGTTAGAATAAGGTTTTGTTTTACAAAAGGATTCATAAGAATTATTTAATAAAGAACCTGGCCATTATTTGTGGTACTTCTTGTCAGTGGGGTTATACAAACAATGTAATGTGATTATGCTAATCAATAATATTAGTGTCCATTATGAATTCTTCTGCCATTTACTAAACTATTCGAAAGTGTAGTACCTTAGTTGGCATATTTTATAATTAAATGGTCAAATGAAACAACATGATATTTTATATATGTTTAATATTAAACATGATTTATTGGATTTAGGATTAACTTTTAAACTACAAAAATGGATATCTTTAAACAATTCATTGGGGATATGGAAGGAGGAACATTTACAAAGTTTCGCGGTGCCTTCCCTTAAGACTGCTCCATACCATAAGGAAATTTTTTTAGGCCTAAATTGGAATCTTTGCATAAATAGGTCAGCTTTATCTTTTTTCTTATATACACCTTAAACACAGTTTAAAAGAATTGCAGGTGGAAGAGCTGAGCACTTACTTTAAATCAAATGATGGAAAATGGAAAGATTTTAATTTCCATATTGGAAAGGTTTTGTGGATTCTTATGAAACTGTACATGATTATTTTTATTTGCTTAGTGTTGAGATCTGTATTTGATTTGCTTAATATCACACCAGGGAGTAAACTGTGTGATTGAACAGAGCGCTGTATTTAGAGCAGTGTTGTTTTCTGTAGGCTTCTCCGTCTGAACCGTTTAGTAGTACTTGGGACTTTAATTTTACCTGCCTTTGAGTTCTTGGAGGCAGAGACGTAGTGGTCATTTCATGCGTGCTCTGGAACGTGTAATAGACGATAAAGATCTGTCCATTGTACATTGGCTGTTTTTCAGGCCAGTGTTATTTCATGCTCCCTGAACCTTCAAAAATGATCCAGCTCAGCCCCAGGTTCTGTGCGTTACAACCTTCTAATCTGTCTGTCTGCTTTTAGGAGTGTGCAGACTGGTGCATAAAATGGAAGTAGATGTTAATGGAGAGTCCAGAAGTACCCTGAGCACCCTGCCCTTGCCCGTGGCCGAGGTGAGCTCCCCGGGGAAGGCAGAGGCGGAGAAGCCCCGCTGCTCCAGCACGCCGTGCTCGCCGATGCGCCGGACGGTATCAGGCTACCAGATCCTCCACATGGACTCGAACTATTTGGTTGGCTTCACAACTGGTGAGGAACTCCTGAAGTTAGCCCAGAAGTGCACAGGAGGTGAGGAGAGTAAGGGAGAAGCCGTGCCTTCCTTGCGCTCCAAGCAGCTGGATGCAGGACTCGCACGGTCCTCTCGTCTGTATAAAACCAGAAGTAGGTACTACCAGCCATACGAGATCCCAGCTGTCAATGGCAGGAGGCGAAGGCGGATGCCCAGCTCAGGAGACAAGTGCACTAAATCCTTACCTTATGAACCTTATAAGGCCCTCCATGGGCCTCTGCCTCTTTGTCTTCTTAAAGGTAAGAGGGCTCACTCCAAATCTCTGGACTACCTCAATCTAGATAAAATGAACATCAAGGAGCCAGCCGACACAGAAGTGCTACAGTATCAGCTTCAACACCTAACCCTCAGAGGGGACCGTGTGTTTGCTAGGAATAATACATGAATGACCCGCAGAGTGTGTAAACCAGTTTAGGGCAGCCTGCGCTCGGCTAGAAAAACCCAGTGTTGTACTCTGTACAGGACTCTTCACATTATAGATGGTTATATCAGCTAAGTGTTCCAGGAACATCAAAATTGTTCGGATCAAATTTTGAATACAGAAATAAAATCACAGGTACTTGGGGGAGAAATCGTTCTAGAGCACGCAACTACAAAGAAAACAGAATGTTGATCATTAGTTTGTGTAGCTTTTTAGCTAGGAAAAAAAGGCTTTGGTACGGTAAGATCTTTATGATTCTGACGCTTGAATTGGGAATGCTGTCTGCTCGGTTGTTGCTGACTTGGTATGGTTCATTAGAAATTTATATCTTAAGTACTCAAGTACTTTAATCTCTGTATTTTACTATAAAATGTATGTAATGATTTGTTTTATGAAATTTAGAACTTGAACATTGCTGAATTGGACCACTTTTTATTTTTGAATATTGAGTTTAAATATTTTATAACTGGTTTTGCACTGAAAAAAAAAATTCAGATTGACAAGAGAATAATCGTTCTTCACTTGCCTCAATAATATTATTGAGCAATGAATTTTTTATTTCCGCATGGAAAGTTACTGATCTCTATGGCTGTAAAATATTTCTTTATAGCGTTATTAACATGTGTCTTAATAAAATTAAATTTGGGATACAAAGTATTTATTTTACAATAGGTGGGGTGGGGGGGAAGCTTTTCCAGAAAGTTTCCAATATGAATTTTTCATAAGTTGAAAAAGTTTCCTTTGGGCTTATTTTCTAATTTAAAATTCATCTGGAACTTAAAAATGGAAAGGATTCTTTTAGTTGTGAATTATAGGCATAATACTGTTTGCATATGAATGTTCTGTAAGTGAATGGAACTTTACTAGAGGAACTCATGATTTCTACTATCAAATGCTTAATCGAAGTATGAAGTGAACCATTCAGCATGGCATCGGGTCATTCCAGTTTCAGTTTTTTGCAGCGTAAGCACTCATTGAAATTCCGGTTTCTAGGATTAGAGCAGGAGCCTAAAATGCTTCTACAGTTTTAATGGGTTAATCCTGGATTACTTAACAATTTATGTCAATTGCACTGGTTTAATTTGTTGCTAAAGAAATATTGCCCTGGCTTTAGTAACAAATACAGCTCAACTATTCTTGAATATATTTTGAAAAAAAAAAATGTATGTAAACTTAACCTTTTGTAAAACATTCTATTTTCTTTTTTGACTCTTGAAGGTGCAATTTATTACTGAATTGGCATTTCTGGCAGCATAGAACTGCTTATTTGAAATTTTATTTCTGGGGCTGTGGGTTTCTTAGGTGTTAGCACTCTTGCTTATAAAATAAGAACACCTTTTAATTAATGAGTGGGCCGTTCCTGGTGCACTTTTCTTTAGCCAGAATGAATGGCAAACTATTTAGAGCGGAATAAGTACTAGAAAACCCTAGGAACTCTTAATCAACATTTATTATACTTTCACTGAGGCACCCTGTGAAAGAACCTTGGTGAAGTTGGCCCATCTCTTACCGAGTTGATCAAATTTCTTAGTGGGCTGGACATTTTCAGCTGTTGATACTTTAACATAAATTGCACCTTTGTAACATATTGTATTGACGAATGATCACTAAGATTAACTATCTCTATACAGTCATTAGTTTGACAAGAAATAGAATCCTGTCAGATGCCAAAGAGTTGGGATTTTACGTTTAATGATTAAACATCGTTATTTATTGATGATTTACCCTGTGGAACTGTACTGTTTCTAACTATGAAATAAAAGGGTGATGTAAACACACATTGTTGTGTGGTGCTTTAAACAAGGTCCGCCATCAGGAGGCTAGTTGCTGTTTGATAATTTCACCTAAGCACTTATTTTTAGGCCCCGTTTTTGTTTTAAAAAATTACTTTTGGTGCTCCTCCACCTTTCAAGGTCTAGGATGTATTCATGGCCATGACTGTGTTCTGTGTACCCGTGAGAGCTGTCCCTGCCTGTGCACCTAAATACGTTCTTGAGCTTGAAATAAAAATACATAGCTTTTTATTTTGTTTTGTTTTTACTTAAAGACGGGTAAAACTCTGTGGCAACAATGAAGGGGCTAAAAGTTGGCGATAAGGCACATTTGCTGTGTCTGATTCATAAAGAGGTAATTTTAAGTTTGGTTTCCTAGAAAGTTTTGAAACTCTAGGTCAGTAGTTTTCAAAAGGTGTTTACAGAGCCCCTCGTTCCTTCATTCTTGCTTTCTCTGCACTCCATGGACCACTGCTCCTGTAGCAGATACTGACCGAACAAGAAAAGGGGTTAGACTGGATCTCTTTTAGCTGAAAAACATCTTATTTCCTTTACTCTTATCATGTGTTCTATTTTTTAACCATTTCCCCCCATTTTTATTCAATTTCATATTCCATACTAACCAGGGCACACTTTTGGCCATGCCTGCCCTTAAATACTTTGCAGTACTACATAACTTTAATTATTTTTAATATGTTTTACGGCTCAGCTGATACATAAAGTAGCAATATAGAGTTCTAGTCCTCCCTTTAGTCTGAGGTGAGCTTCTCTTGCTCACCTGACTTCTGTCCAGCTGGGCTTCTGTGGTCTGCAGTCAGGGAGAAAAGACCATGGGGATGGGTTAAAATGTAAACTCATGCAGAACGCCCAGACCTTCTGGACTCGGGCTCAGCTGGGCTAATGCTCCAGGCCCATCGAGTCCCGTCCATAGCCTCTTGTGCCCTATAATGCCCATTTGTGGGTCTCGGTCTTTTTCTCTTCCTTGAGATATTTATTTAAATAATTTCAATACTTGGGGTTTGGGGAAGCTTTTAGAAGATTCTGCATTCACTTTTAAAGGCAAATTGGCCTTTTCACTAAAGAAAGAATATTTCTTGAGAAAAGCAACCTATTTTTACTTATTTTCTTATTCTGACACACTTTGATCTCAGAAAGGCTTTTATTCCATTATAACCATTGACTTTTTTTTTAAGGGAGCTTTTAAATGACCCTGGCCTAAGTGTTTGTTCGCAGTCCTAGAAAGTAAGAGAGACTGTCAAGCAGTTCCTTAATGGCTTGGACACCCTAGAAGAATTGGGGAGGAGAGAGAGCAAGGATGTGCGTTACTGGTTACTGTGATGCAGAGAGGACAGCAGGTATTAAGTAAAATTGGCTTTTAAACAATACAATTTGATTAGAGAAATGGGAATTGATGAAGATTGCCTGGGAAAGATAATAAATGCGATTAGAAAGCGAGAAGAGGTTGTCAGCTCTCGGTGATGCGCTTCACTTTGTAATGTGCTGCTTTAAATATGAATTATGAAATGGATTCTTTGACATTTTACATTAGAAGAAAATGAGGGGTTTTTCTGGCTGAGGAGAATAGTGCCAGAAACAAAAGAAGAATGAGTTTGATTTGTTATGGTGAGTTTGCTTGAGCCCCTGGGACACTTTGTTACCCCAGTGGAGGGGAGGTGTTGAATTTGTCTTCTCGCCATTGTGAAATGACTTTTTCACAAGAAAAAGTCTGAAACCATATCTCCTAAATGTTGTCACCCCTGATCTTACAGTTGTCTTTGATTTTGGGGAGAGCACAGGAGAAAAGGGAACTCTTTAAACGGAAGAATGCGGCATCTGCTGGAATGAAAGAGTAGCTACACAGTGGAATCCTTAAGTGATCCTGGCTGGGGTGGCTTCCAGAGCAAAGAGCTCCGATGCTTCTGCTTGTGCGGAAAAGCTAGCAGCACCTTCAAAGCCCTGCTGAATGCTCTCAAAAACATTCTGACTGTGTGCCTGTGGGAAGAGGAGGGAACACCGGGTTCATGACATTGCCTTGGAAGTTTGATTCAACAAGGAAGAGTATCTTCACCCAACTTTTATGCAAAAGGGTTACACATGGACATATATTTGGAATACTTTGAATCATCTATCTTTGGCTTAATACTTCACTTAGAAATAGGAACTTATACAGTAAGACATTCTTGAACTAACTGAAATTCTGATTTTGGCTAAGCGGTGAGAGCCAAGATGGCAAACACTCTGCCCGCACCTCGCCAGTGCGTGTGGCAGACATCCCTCATCCGACAGTGCACAGACTCTGAGTCCAGATGTGGCCTCATTATCCTCCTTCAACCAGCCCTTTGGAGCAGCTGCTACTTTCATTATCAGCATTACAGTGGAGATAAAACGCTTTTGCCCACCACATCTCCCTGCAATGGATTTTAGTGGGAACTGAAAAATGGTCTGAATGTTTTTGAGTAGGAGACCATTCTGGGCCCTCCCTTCTAACCAGAGACTAGAGGAGAACGGTTCCATTACCACCACCCACAAGGTGCCCACTAGGCACTCTGGGGACAAAGGGACTTAAAGTCGATTTCACCTTCAAGGACATGCTTCTTGAAGCAGCACTGGGAGAGCAGGGCAGGGTGGCATACAACAAATGCCAGATGAGGGATTTGTAGAATAAATAGCAATTTGAGGTGGGGAGGGGGATCTTAAATCCTTTGGGACTGAAATCCGAGAAGGAACTATCTGTTCATTTTTTCTTCTGTAGGCTGGCCAACTTACTGGATGTGCTCACTTTGCTGATCTGTGTAGAAGGTGGAAAAAAGTGCCTTCATAGGGAAGTCTCAGAGATGAAAAATATAGGAAGGCAAAATCTGAACATAATAATTGAGAAGGAGCAGGGCATGCTGACAGCGTTCAGTGGTTACTCCCACTGTCCTCCTTGGCGGCCGGCGAAGTTGGACTGACCCACTTTCTAGGAGAGTTAAGGTGGAGGCGTAGTTAAAGAACTGAAATACTGGAATTGGGGGTGAGGGGAGCTGAGAACTATGAGGAAATAAATAAATGGATATTTTAGTGATTTTTTTTTTCCCCTCTTGCACTGCAATTAATCCTGGGATGCTGTGGGAATAACAGAGAAGGTTTGCTTTAATTATTTAGGGCCCGAAGTACATTTAAAAATGTGTGTTATTGCCCTGGCCAGCTGGGCTGAGCAGTTAGAACTTTGGCCCTCAGACCAAAGAGTCTCGGGTTCGATTCTGGTCAAGGGCACATATGTTGGTTGTGGTTCGGTTCCTGGCCCTGGTCAGGGTCGTGCTGGAGGCAACCAATCTATGTGTCTCTCTCACATCAATGTCTCTCTCTCTCTCTCTCTCTCTCTCTCTCTCTCCCCCCCCCCCTCTCTCTCTCTCCTTCTCTTCCTCCTTCCCACTCTATCTGAAGATAAATGGAAAAATATCCTCGGGTGAGGATTTAAAAAAAATTATTGACATAATGTATATAAGAAATCAACTTATATGGGAAGTGTTTTGCTCAAGAAGTCTGCTAATATAGATAATCTTTTGAAATGACCAATTGGAACCCTGCATTAGTTGGTCGAATTCTATATTTTACTTTCTAATATTTATAAATATAGTTTGAGTTTTGTTATTTTTATTAATGTTTCTCACATTTTTTGTGTCATGCTCATCTAATAAGAAATTGATGTGGTTATAAGGAAAAACATGTAAGGGATTAGAATATTTATAGGTTTGAATACTGTGCTATAAGGTAATCCACTCAGAGTTCAAAAGATATTCAGGCATGTGTGTTATTTTGTAATTTTTAATTTTCTGTTTTTTAGTGACTTTTTTTTTTAAGAGGAAAAAGGCATACAATATTATATTGGGTATAACCCCCCACTTACTGGATCAAGCCCTCAAAGTGAAATAGATGGGAATTGTGGTTGGTTTTTTTCAGTCTTTTTTTCTTTATTGATTTGAGAGAGAGAGAGAGAGAGGAAGAGGGAGAGAGATAGAAACATCCATGAGAGAGAACATTGATCGGCCGCCTCCTGCATGCCCCCCACTGGGGATTTGGCTCACAATCTGGGCATGTGCCCTGACCAGGAATTGAACCGGTGACCTCTTGGTGCATGGATCAATGCTCAACCACTGAGCCACACTGGCTGGGCTGGATTGTGGTGTGTGTTTTTTTCACGTTTTCTTTAAATAATTCCTTGCTTTTATTTGAGGATCCTTTTGACTAGACTAGAGGTAACCAGAGAATAAACAATTGAAAACATGACCTTCCCCACTGGACCAGGTTACTCTGTATAGAAATCACAGGAAATACTGCAGATGTTGATAGTTTCTAATTT
The DNA here is from genome assembly GCA_030848825.1 of Tadarida brasiliensis. Classification (NCBI taxonomy): domain Eukaryota; kingdom Metazoa; phylum Chordata; class Mammalia; order Chiroptera; family Molossidae; genus Tadarida; species Tadarida brasiliensis. The sequence goes on along the minus strand of CM061258.1, from coordinate 85,788,956 downwards.
GTGAAATAGACAAGTTGTGAGAGCTCCCTCATTTCTGTCACCCTAGTAATGAGAGAGGGTTCCTTTGTAATAGACAACCAGACGTATGATCTTAGGAGGCTCCAAACAGAATGCTCAGAGAACTAGGATGGATCTTATATAAAATATATAGAAACAAACAAATTTTTGTTGAAATAGAACCACCTATTAAAGCAAACTATTATATTTATAGAAATTTATGCTCCTTCAAATTCATGATTCAACCTTTATTCATCCACCAAATATTTATTGTGATATTTGCCAGCACAGTGATAAGTCATGAGAATACAAGGTGAATGAACACAGAAGCCATAGTCAAGAACACATTGTTGCATTTTAAAATGAGTGTTGCTAATAAACATGAGTTTTAGATTTTTTTGAGCACAGAGAGGAGAAAGTCCTTAATCTCACCGTAAGTATAGGGCAAGTTTCACCAGAGAAGTCATGCTTGGGCCTAGAGGCTGAAAAGGAGTTTGCCAGGTGGATAAAAAAGTGGGTCCCCCAGGCAGAAGAGAATGCTATATGGGAATATAAAACTGGAAAAGGCCTCAAGGTTCATCTACTTTTCCTACTGTCCAAACCAACCTGGACAGAAGTATGTCATACATTTTTCTAAAAATAAAAATCTCTAGGAAAGGCAGTCATTGAGCTTAACCCACATTTTCTGGTGAAGAATTTAGCAGTGACATTTCAAATCCTGATAGTTACAATGCCAAATAATATTTTACAGTCAGCATTTCTCCAGATTCGACAACCTTTTTAGCTTATGTAACTTCTCTAGCCTCGAGGACCCTCTCTGTTTTTGTGGGTCTCACAGTCCAGAGTTCTCACAGATATGGGCTGCACATATGTCTGCAAGAGGAATAAGCTTTTGGGGACCAGTAGCCAGTTTCAGGCCCTTTTGGGGAACATAGCTGGAAACTCTGGGCCCTGAGAGAACCTCGGAGATGCTCCTACGGTACATTCCACCCTAAGATGAGTGGGGAGGGAATCGGCCCGCTTTCTCTCCACTGTTCTTGTTCTCCCCCAGGCAGGATAGAACAGCTTATCCTTCACAAGATCTCTTGTAAGACTAGAGAATGTTGTTTTTGCAAACAGTGCACCTGGGGCTCTGAGATTTCAGAAAACTCCATCGGTAGAACTTGCCCTGGGCTGAGTTTGTCTGACCATTGTGGCCACACCCAGAACTCTCTCCTGCAGGCCTCTTTCTAGGATTTAAAAAAACTTTGCTGGGGGGAGGGGGAGGAGGGGCAGGTGGAAATGTCTGGGGGCTGTTATGATGTGTTTAATCTAAAGAATTTTTAATAGTCAACAGCTTATTTCTCTGTTCCCCTCTCTCTGCTCTAAGGAGCCAGCTACAAATTTAAAAATATATATTGGAAGACTCAAAATACTTGGCCCTTGACATAATGTTCTATAATTGTGCCAATCTTGATTTTCGTGTGATTTGAAGATAAAGTCTCACCCACCCTGGCTTTACTTGTGGGATATGGTTGATCTTGTGCCTTCGTTTTATTTTGGGGGAAACAGTTTTCTACTTTGCAGTTCTTGTGAGAATTAGACATAATGTATGTCATGTAAAGTGCCTGTCGCACGGCGGTTGCTGAATAAAGTGCAGCCACTGGCGGTAGTAAAAACGATCTTTGAATCCCCTGGCTTGCCATGTCTTTATTCACCCCACAACTACTTTAAAAAGGTTCTAAACAGTAAAATAAAAGTAGTGCTTTTGTTTTTAATATTTAAAATTTAAGTATTTTGAATAAAATATTGCAAAATCTCAAATCGTTTGTGTGTGTGAGAGATGGCATTATAGGCGAACAAATGTTGCCCCTCCCATCCAATGAATGAACTGGTAGACTTCTGTTTTCTGAAGTGGGCTGTTGACATTTCAAGTGGTGCAAACATGGTCCACTTGGGTTGGGAAGAAAGTGTTAGACCTACTTTAAAAATATTTTTTATTTGTTGTATATGTCATACATATAGTTTGCCAGTAGCAGTAAATGCATAAAATATATATATAAGTATGTATGCTAGAGATATAAACTTAATTAAAAAATTTTTTTTAAATTAAGACCTTGGAGCTCGGAAATCACTGATGTAAATGGCTGTATCTATTATAACATGAAAACTTTTCTCTTTCAGTCCAATTTACCTTCTTGGAACATTATCTTATTAAATGTTTTAACATGGGTTTGAAATTTAGCAAGATTAAAAAATAAAGAGCATTTTTAGATATGTATGGGACGTCTTATTTTGATTCTTATTCTACATCTCCTTGCTAGTAATTTCTATCCAGTGCAATAGTTTAAAATTCCTTGGATTTGCTTTCTAGTTCCTAATATAAGGACTTAATACAATTTGGGAAATAAAAGATACCAGAACAGAACCCACCTGTCTCAGTAGGTTTCTGACATTTGTATCGTGAACCTTTTCTTGTGCACGCAGCATATTTTTGGTCAGGGACTTCTGGACCATGCGATGAAATATTTGTTGACTATCCAGTTTGCAGAATCCATTATTTGTGCCTTGTGCAAGTCTTGGCTATGGTTATTAGTGTGCTGGCTTTTAAGAACATGATAACTGCTTTACCCTGCAGAACTTTCTACTTATCCCACAATTCTTTCAGACAGCCAGATCATTTGAAGATCTTTTTTCTTTTTTCTTTTAAAGAAGATTAGCATAGCCCTGGCCAGTTTGGCTCAGTGCTTAGAGCGTTGGCCCTCGGACCAATGAGTCTTGGTTCAATCCAGTGAAGGGCATGTACCTTGGTTCATCCCCGGCCCTGGTCGGGGTCAAGCGGGAGGCAACCAATCGATGTGTCTCTTTCACATCGATGTTTCTCTCTCCTTCCCTCCCACTCTATCTGAAGATAAATAGAAAAATATCCTCAGGTGAGGATTAAAATAATAATAATAATAAAAAGATTAGCATAATTTCTAATCTCATTCTTTGGCCTGTGTCTCTCCAGAGGTTGATTTCTCTTGCACTGACACTAAATTGTATCCTGGAGGGTCGGTGGGAGAGTGAAACCAGAGACTGTGTTCTGATATACTTTGTTTCCAGAAACTTTGGCAACAAAGGGATAAAGGGATACATATCAACTAAAGAAAGTTCCTAGAAAGTGGCTTCTCCCTCCTTTTCTTCCTCTCCTTTCCCTCTTTGATGCTGATGCAACTTCTAAGAACCAGATTTGACCTTTTTTTCTGTAGGCACAGGGTTAGGTGTGGTCCAAGGAGCTTTCTAAAGATAACCCACACATTGTTCTCTCCATCTTTAGGACCAGTTGACTGTCATCAAACTATAACATAATGCACCCTCAGAAACAATTATTTGCTCTAGTTGAATTTGCTACAGTTAGCTACAGCTAACATCCTGTAAGGCATGCATGTTACTTTTATTTAATATGAAATCCCCATTCACAGCCTGCATTCATTTCCATCATTTCCTTACTCTCCTAATGGAGAAGAAAATACCTACATGTACCAATCCTACATCTTCACATCCCTCCGTTAGACTTGTTTGGCTGTCATCTCAGTGCGTGGTCTGGTTTCTAGTGTGTATTTTAGTTTCTAGGGTTGTTTTTGTTTTGCCTAGGGTAAGTTGAGAGCCCAGAGGGGAAATTTTGAGTTATTTCTGCTGGAGTTTTCTGGAGTTGCTAACAATGCCCTTGTTTGTTGTCGAGCCACTGTGCAAACTGACTTTGACAAGGAATTCAGCTTGTCTTCGTTTTTCATAAAGAAATCATTGCCATCTTTTGATCTTTTTTCCCCAAAAGTATCTTATGGTTGGTATAGTTTAGTTTTTCATAGCTTCTGAAGTAAAAACAAATTTGTCTTTTTTTTAATGTACAACTGTAGAATTCTTCATTCTGTGACAAAGTACAAAATGGTATTAATTCTTCCCTTTAAGGCTTTGTGATATATCTAAGAGATGGACAAACTGGCAAAAAAATTTTTAAAAATCAATTTTCATTTGGTTGCAAGTGAAAAAGGTAGAATGGCCTGTCTGTCCCAAATCTGCATTCACTATATCTCTGTAGTTGCTAGTTTTAATAAAAAACAGCTGAAGCGATGGGAAATTGAGATGGAAGAGGGCTCTGTGAGTGTGTGATTGAATCTTTTGAAATTAAAGAAATTCTCAAGACATTTTATTCCTAAAGGCTTTTCAAGGCCGTGTTCCATTCATTCGAATTTAGATACATAATCAGATTGTATAACAACCCTCTGTATGGTCGTTGCTCCATTAAAAATCTGTACTAACAAGCCTCTTTATGTGGGCTGTTTAATGAATAACTCCCCATTCACAACCTGCCTTCAGCGTACATGGGAAATCTCGTGGCCCCTTTTCAAGGCCTGCCTTATATGGGCCATGCCTCGTACTCATTCTATCTGTGTGTTGCTTTGAAATCAGTCGCCATTAGAGAGTATATATTTTTCCTCTGACCATTTCCTAGATTAAAAGTGCTTAGGTTTATTCAGATTCTGTTGTTAAGAATCTACCGTGTGCACACAATGCTTTGACTGTAAACCAAATTAGGTAGTAGCTGGCTCTTAAGGATGACAGTTAATGTTCAGGAAGCCTGTGAGTTTTCCTAAAGTTAAATACTGCTCACTCTTTATTTTGTGCACATATAACCGAAGGTATCATGGAGTTGGATTGTCACAACAGTTTTTCATCAATGAGACAGCTTGGTAATAATTATGTGCTACCACTAATGTGCTATTCAAGAAATTTTGAAATTACTGTTCTCAAAAGAGATAAAGTATCTTTATTAATAAGTAATTTCATTTAATATTTGAAGGAGTATGTGGAGAAAAGGCCCCAGGATGCTCAAGTCAGCCTATGTGTAAGGGTTTTCGGATAATTGCTCTAGATCAGTTCAAACCCTTTGGAAACTGATAGTGTCAGAAATGAAAGGAGCAATACATTCAATGTGGAAACTGAGAAAAAAATCCAAGCTGGTTCAGTAACACCTCCTTTTTTAAAAGTTATCACTTGGTTCAGATTTAAAAATAACTTTTCAATTGCAGACTTCCAACTTTATCCCAGTGTTCTCAGTACCGTGGGCTATCTGTGGGTGCACAGTGTGTGTGAACAGTGCTTTTGTAACCATCTTGGGATTTTTTAAATGACTTGTTATTTCTGTGAAGTCACAAAAAAACATGACTGCCGAAATATGCAAGAATTAGAGCAAGGTGATAGAATCTGGAGCACCTTATACAAGCCTGACCTTATGCTTTAATTCATTTAACTCCCACACAATCGTTCTCTCTCGAAAGTTTGATTGAGCTGTAGTCGTTTTGTGTTGATTAGGATAATTATGCCATAATGATTTTAAAATCTCTTTGCACACACTATTTAGCTTGGGCACTTCTTGTAATCACTTAGAGAGAACCCGAGAGTCCTACCCAGAATTCCCAGGGTTGGGCGGTGGGAGGAAAACTCCAGGGAAAGAGTGAAGTGGGCTTAGGGAAGCAGTTATCTTTGTTCTGCATGCAGGTTAGCTCTTAGCACTGCTAAGCTGGGTCATTGAATTGGAGGATGCACTACTGAAAGGAGCCGGGTCAACCTGAAACGAAGCAGCCGAATATGCAGTGGAAAGAACACGGGCCTTGAAATTGGACAAAACCTGGATTTGAATTCTGGGCTTACTGATTTTTTTCCCCAGCTTCCTTATGATAAAGAAACAGACATTATTCACCTTTGACATATAATTAAGGATGTTTGCATCATTCATTTTTATTCCCTTTTCATTTTTGTATTATTAAAATAATGCCGTGGCACGTCACACACCATGAAAACTCAGTTTAAAAACAATTTTGGGCATTTTCTTCCGCTATGAAGAATAAGTTATTCTCTCAAGATATCTTTTATACTTGATATTGTGCAATGGCTGATGTCAGGTCTGAGTGGAATTTTCAAGAAGAGTGTCAAGCAATTGTATATTTGCTCCTAGCTAAATTCTGAAGTGATTTCCCTCTCATATATAAACCTCATTTTAGTGGTGGAGACAATTCATAAAAGCAGTGCATAATCAAACCTGCCTGTCAAGATAAAATGGTCCCTAAGCCGTGGGTTTAAATATCTTTAAGAACAAACAAAAAAACTGTCCATCCGTGACTAAACTATGAAGCATGCGTTATAATTCATGAGGATTAAAAAAAAGCACATCCACTTGGAATCAGATGCTGTAGTGTAGCTAGACAAATTAAACTGAAAATTAATTTAGAAGCTAAATGTTGAGGTGGAAATGTAGGCTGACCTTGGTTTCAGACAACATGACCTTTTATTTTTTATTATTTTATTTTATTTTATTTTATCCTCACCTGAGGACATTTTTGCATTCATCTTCAGATAGAGCGAGAGGGAGAGAGGGAGGAAAAGAGAGAGAAATATTGACGTGAGAGAGACACATTGACTGGTTGCCTCCCGCACAACCCAACCAGGGCTGGGGCGAACCGCAACTGAGGTACATGCTCTTGGCCGGAATCAAACCTGCGACTCATTGGTCCGAGGGCCCATGCTCTACCACTGAGCCAAACTGGCCAGGGCTATTTATTTATTTTTTTAAATAAGTTTTTATTGATTTTTTGGAGAGAGGAAGGGAGAGAGAGAAACATCGACTGGCCGCCTCCTGCATGCCCCCTACTGGGGATCAAGCCCACAAACCGGGCATGTACCCTGACTGGGAATCGAACTGGGACCTCCCAGCCTATGGGACAATGCTCAATACACTGAGCCACACCGGCCAGGCACAACGTGACCTTTCAAATGAGGTATAATAAAGCTTTAGTTCTGAGTCCCTTTTTGGTTATTAAATCTGTTTCATATTTGGTATAATTCTAGGTTAAGACCTTCCAACCTCCCTCAGTCCTAACTCATTAAATGAACGTTGTGTGGGATCCTAGGGATTGCTGTGTTTCATGGTTATATCAGTTTATGAATTCATTTTTAAAAATACAAAAACAACTGCTAATTTAATATTGTGATCATGGTAAGTAGCTTTCCTAAGCTATTTTTTATGGACTCTATTGGGGTTGGGGGTCTGTTTTCTGTGTGACTCCCATGTCTACTTAATATGTGATGACAGCAGTTTTGTGAGTTTGTACTCTGACATTGCTTCTTTTGAGAGCAGCGGATTCCTCTAAGCCAGTGGTTCTCAACCTTCCTGATGCCGCGACCCTTTAATACAGTTCCTCATGTTGTATGTGGGCGTATCTGCATGTGGGCGGACCGCCTGGAGAAGGATAGAGGAGCGGTGTCTCGGTTCCTAACACCATTGGAAATATGTTTTCCGATGGTCTTAGGCGACCCCTGTGAAAGGGTCGTTCGACCCCCAAAGGCGCCGCGACCCACAGATTGAGAACCGCTGCAGGAATATTTATTTACTTGGGACTTTTTTCTTTTTCCCTTAGTGGTACAAGTGAGGAACTTTCTAGACCAAACAATTAGTCTGGGAAATAAAACCTCATTTACACATTTTTAAAAAGTGTCCTATTAGTTCTAGTCTGTCACAAGGGAACTATTTTTTTTCCTTTAACAAACAAATGAGAGAGCAACATTAAATATAATAATCGCCATGCAGTGAACACGCTGAGGGCCCATACGTTTGGCTGTTCTCCAGAGTGAGTTCCCTACATGGAGGCAGTAAGCGTGGGAGCTGTGGTCAGCTGGAATGAATGAGAGAAAACAGCGGTGACCTTTGCATCGGGGGAACGACATCACTCTGCTTCTGGCTTTTCACAGTTTGTGTGTTTGTGTTTTTAATGTAGGACCGAACCTGAAAGTTCATCTCTAATCTTGATCCACAGGGAAATGGCAGAAATCCTAACCAGCCAAATGATACACATTTAAATTTCCTGTGGAGGAAAGGTCAATCGTGTTCTGTTCGCTGGGGACAATCTCAGCAGAGCAAGCAATGCTTCTGATTAAAATTCCTGTGGAGAGCTGCTGCTTTGTCTGATTGGAAACCAAATAAGTCCCCAGTCACCTCCATGAGATGACATCACTGGAGCATCACAAACTGACCAGGATGAATACCCTCTCTCAAATATCAACTGCGATTCGAAACTGAAAAACAAAAAGATAGGGCTGCATGTCACAGCAACTATTTATAGTTCTGTGCTGTGAGGCCACCAGCTTCCTATAATTCCCATTGTTCTCTAAAAATAAAGACCCATTTACCCGAGGGGGATTGACAAGTGGTCTTGTGATGGATTGGAGTTATTGTTCAGTGTGTGAGACGAGGGAGGGCACCACAGCGGCCTGTCGACACTGCTGGGAACCTCCGGCTTGGTGGGCGCCTCTGCCTTTGCCTGCTGGAGGCACCTGTGTGTGCTGCTGAGAAAAGAACCCTCTTGTGGTTGGTTTCTGCTTTTCCTGTGGAAAACATAGCCCTTTTATAAGATGAGTACACAGCCAGCATATTTAGTTGGTAACAAGTGACTGGCCTCATGAATTAGGTCAGTCCATGGAGAGGATTCAGTTCCCCTCCTCCATCCTTAAAGTTCTCATATTTTGTCCGACCCGTGTGGCTCAGTGGTTGAGTGTCGACCTGTGCACCAAGAGGTCGCCGGTTCGATTCCCGGTCAGGGCACATGCCCAGGTTGTGGGCCCAATCCCTAGTGGGGGGCATGCAGGAGGCGGCCAATCGATGTTCTCTCTCATTGATGTTTCTATCTCTCCCTTTTCCTTCTTCTCTCTCTAAAATCAATAAAGAAAAAAAAGTATTTTAAAATTCTCATTTTTTAATTGTGGGAGTTTTGTATCTGTGTCACCTACCTCAACTAGGACCTTCCTATGAAGTCTCAAGATAACCTTTCTCCTGAATTTAAAATAACCCAAGATGCACCATTTTAACTAGAGGCCAAGAAAATGATGCTACAGCCTTGTTAGTGTTTCTAATATTAGATTTTACTTGACAGTCCCTACTTAGAGTTTCTTCATTTTCCTTCTCAATTTTTATCTGCACTGCAGTGCCTGTTGTTTTTCTTCCTTGTAAAACAGAAGAAAGTAATAATAATAATAAAAAAGAAGTTAAGAGAAGACGTAAGTGCAGATTAGGTGCATTTCCAGCCCCACTTGGAAAGCACCCGAGGCAGTTCCTGTCCTGCTGTCTGCGGTGCATGCCGGGAGCTCCAGGAGAGCCGGGGACTGGAGCTTTCAGAAAGGCCCTAGGAGCCCTTGTTTGAAGCTTCTCATCTCGTCAGTGCCGAAGGGCTGAAGGAGAATGCAGGGATTTCTCACAGTCGGTAAATCCTGACATTTTGTCTTTAATCTCTTTTTCCGTGTGAACTCAGTCAGATGCTCTGAGAAGACAACCAATTACTGTCTGAGTTGCTATCCAGGGTCTAAAGCTGCTCAAGAAAGGGGCTTTCTGTTCAGGAATCTGATAGCATATGTGTGTTCTGAGGTTTTAGCTTTTCAGATGAAATTATAATAAATTGTGCATGAAGGTGAAAACACTGAGGATGATGCAGCCTTATGAAATTGAATTTAGTGGACGGTTAATTCTGATGACTCTGAAGTATTACTTATTCTGCAGTAGGCACATCAGTGCCAGGAAGGGCCTCGATGCGTTTGGCACGGAACTGTGACATTTAGCTATTAGGCTAGATGAAGCCTCTTGGAAAGGGCCGAGGGGGCGAGGGCGAAGCACTTGAGTGGCGGTCTCATTCCGAATGTATTTGGGAAGTTCTCTGTGTGCCTAATTATAACTAAGAACTTTATAGATTTCCTAAGTAGTAAATATATGGTCTTCTTTCCAAATGAATTTAGAAGACTTCATAGTCAGATAAGCAAGTTTGGTATATTTTTAAATGTCTAAGTTGCACATTTTCTGTTTTCAGAATGCAGCCATATATTGTGTGTGAAAATGAATTTAAAATCAGAAAAGCAACTAAGTTCTACGACAGAAGGGGAAAATGTTGACTGATGCTTACTTAGTAGGTTTTAAAAAGCAACATAATGTCAAATGTTTATTTTTTAAAACGGACACATTGTAAGAAGTAATGAACAAATGACAAGTTCATGGACTGAAAGCTTGGTAAACATTTTTTTGTGGACAAAGAAAATGATAATAAAAATAGAAAAAAATAAAACACTTTAAACATGTTTGCTGAGCCCAAAATACACTTTCACGCTATTAAGTACAGACATACCTTGTATCATTGCCCTTTATTTCTTGTGCTTCACAGATGTTACGTTTTTAATAAATTAAAGGTAAGACCCTTGACAAGAAACAAGATTATGACTTGCTCTATTGCAATGGTCTGGAACTTCATCCACAATATCTCCAAGCTATGACTGTACTGATAAGACTGGTAAACCCCAAGAAAGTGAGCAGAGCTTTTTCTCATCATTCATCTAGAGTTCGCAATAGATGGTTGGGTCTTAACTGATCATCTGAATGTTAATCCAATTCCAGAGTATCCTCTTTCAAGGACTTGATATTGTGAAATTATTTTGCTTTAGTACTGAATAGAATTTTATTAGTGAGTCTTCACAACTTAGAGAGAGAAAAAAAATCAAAGCTACTTTATCAGCTTGGTGGCCCTAAGTGCTCTGTACCATAATTTGCTTTGCTGGTCTAGGGAGGGCTGTGTGCAGGTGGCAGACCATGCCACAAGTCTACCCTCAAATGCCGCTCAGACTGCCTAGGGGTCACACAGGACAGCGGAATCTGCACAGGTGGATTATTTTCAAGAAAGCTCCAGATGGGATTTTACTTATTTATTTAGATTTCATTTGGAGATACATCCAGTTTTGATGTATTCAACATCGGTATTAGCAAAACAATAAAGATCTAGACCTGTCTTAGTGATTTGTCAGATGTATACTATTTTTCTATCATGCTTTGTGATTTTTAAAAATATATTCTGGAATAGTTAGAAAAATCACATCTCATCAATACCAAACATAAGAAATACCCAACGATAGTAATTGAATATATTTGGTTAAATTTACTGCATGTATAAGGGAACTATAATTTTGAATATTTAATAGTGAGTGAAAAATCTTTGCTGAGGTCAATATTTTAAAAGCAGTGACTGTTGCCCGGCCAGTGTGGCTCAGTGGATTGAGCATCGTCCCATGGACTGAGCGGTCCCGGTTCGATTCCCGCTCAGGGCACATGCCCGGGTTGTGGGCTCGAGTGGGGGACATGCAGGAGGCAGCTGATCGATGTATCTCTCTCACATCCATGTTTCTATCTCTCTCTCCCTTCCTTTCTCTCTAAAAAGTCAATAAAAACATTAAAAATAAATAAATAAAAGCAGTGACTCTTCTTGTCAGGGACACCTTTCCCTGCCATCCTATCTAAAATTGCAAAACTATATCCATTGCTCCTATATCCATTGCTTTATGTTTTCTTAGCTTTTATGACTTTCTTACATATTAAGTATCTTATCCTGTTTATTTTCTGTTATCATAATGCAAACTCCATGACGGCAGGAATTTTGTCTGTCTTGCACATTGCCTAGAACACTGCCTGGTGCATAGTTGGTACCAAATATTTGTTGAATAAATAAGTAAATGAATTTTAAGAGACACAGTATTCATTCGTTCATTCATCCATCCGTCCATCCATCCATCCATCCATCTGCTATTTATTAAGCGGACACTGTGTGACTGTGCCTTATATAATATAAGTACCTATCTTGGTTTGTGAGTATATCCATTTAGTTAACACTTTTGTAACTAAATTAAATGTGGAATTCCAAGGATTCCTGTCCAAGGATTCTGCAGTTTTCAGTATCTGTGTTAATAGAGCCATGCTGATCTGTGAGAATTAATTTAATACACATTAAAAAGGGTTCTGCGTGTATATCTTAAATACTAAAAGTATTGTTGGAATCCCTCTAAGTGAATCATGTGCTTTTAGAGAATGGGAACGAACCAAAGAAAAGAGAAATCTTCACATTCTGCAGTTACGATACGCTTGCCAAATTAGGCCATTCTTTCTGTCACTTGACAACCTGAGAGGCTGGTAAGGGGTTGGGCACACATGCCTGGGCTTGAAAGCCGGCTCCGTCACTCACTGTGTCACCTGGGCACGTTCCTGAGCCATTTCGTAGCTCATTGACTGTGTCCGAAAAGAGGATGAAATGAGATAATACATGTAAAGTGCTTAGGACAGTGCCTGGCACACAGTATGTGCCCACTGGTGTCAGTGTTGGTGTGGACTCCACTTAACTCAAAGCAGTTTCTACACTTAGCTTGGTTTTGCATTTTGTTTGTATTTGGAAATACTGTCTGCACATTTTCCTCACAAGGGAAGCAAGTGGCATACTGGATAGAAATATATTCAGTGCACTGGTGCTCTTTTTCAGACACTCTGTGGTCGTTTGGTTTTTCTCAGGTAAGCACTGTGTCATTCACACTCACTAATATTTCTTGCTTTATTGGAGAAGGAGCAACACTGATTATTAAATGTCATCGAATCATCTCAGCTCAGTGTTGCTTCCACTCTCTAGGGGAGTCAGTAGCTATGTGCCCTAAGGATACTATGTTCCAGAAAGGAAAACTAAAGGATAGAAGTTTGTAAATGGAAGAAGAATTTCGGGGGACAGTTTTCAAGAGCATTGTACCCCGGGGACTTGTGTCCAGCCCAGCGGAACTGGAGGATAGACAGTAGGAAAGCACCCGAGGCTCTGTGGACCCGCAGCTGCAGGGAATGTCAGCTCCGCTGCCTCCTGGTCGTGGGGTCCTGAGTCCGTCCCCTCACTTTTTAGAGAAGCAGAACAGAGTGAAGAGTGAGTGCTGTGCGGACAGAATTTGAGTCCCACTGCTAATGAATTTTGGGCCAACTTGCTGAACCTCGAAGCCTTAATTTTCTCATCTGTGTATTGGCCATCAAGGAGTCTGTATCCTGGTGCTGGTAAGATAAGACAGTTAAATCACTTCACAGTGCGTCTGGTCCATGGAAAACGCACAGTACATGGTCGTCACTGTAATGATGAGCAACACGAGCATCTGCCCTAAAGATTAGGGACTAGATAAGATATATAAAGCACCTAGCACAAAGTACATGTTTTAAAATGTTTTTACCTCCTTGGCTTCCCAGGGAGTGGGTGCCATTCTACTTCCCTGCAGAGTAATTCCCACCTTCTGCTCTCTTCTCCTCCCAGCAGCATCTCCTCACTGTCTCTGCGAGTGATGCCCGCACAGTGCCTGTGCCCACATCTCTGGCTTCCTGCTCACAAAGTGCAAGATTCAGGGGAGGGTGGCAAAACGGGCCACTTTGCGAACGCCACACATTTCATCTGTTTGAGCTTTTCCACTGCAAACATGCCCACCTACATCCCTCATGTCTCTTCAGTACTTAACATCACAGAATCCTAATGCTAGATAGAGCTTAGTCCAGAGGCAGAAAACGGAGGGCCCGAGGGCCAGTCCAACCCAGGGACATTTTGTTTCACAGCCCGGAGTTGGCTTATGTGGGGTTTTAAGATTTTTGAATTAGTTGTTAATATTTTAAAGAGTCGGACAGTTCAAATTAAAACGCACACACAGGCTCATATGTATTTCTGGCTACTCTGGCAAAGTGGGACAATCGGGCAACCCTCAGCCCAGATTCCCCCAGGTGACAAGGGTCTGGAGTGAAGCAGCAGCTCCCTGTGTTACACCTGCAGATATCCATCAGTAGCCCAGTTCTTTCCATTACAGATATGGTGCCTGAATCCAACCAATGCCTAGTGCTGTTTACAGATCAAAAGGTGGGTCAGTAACTGAGTGATGATGAACGTTCTAGTTTCGGATTCTTGGACCCCTGCTCTTTTTATCTTCTCAGCTGGAATTCATGGAAGGTCATTATTCAGCTGAGGGCAGGTTTAAACATTTTTTATGACAAATTTTCACACACCTGGGCCCATTATCTGTCTTGGCTAGTACATGAGCAGTCTGAATGAATTCACAGGTTCAAGTTTGCTCTGCATCCCATTTCCCTCATTCAGTTTTAGAGCTCCCAGCCGTGCCTACCGGCACCCGTTCCCGGCTACAAGGCACTGGCCCTGCTTGTAGACAATGTTCAGTGACTATTAGGAGATTCCACTTGATACCATTCAGCCAGGGATGGCAAACTCAGATGCCCACGGAGCCAGGCTGCTAACTGTGACAGGCTGGGGTGACCTGTAGGCTGTTGACCTTGAAGAAAGAGCACAGCCGTCCCTCTGCGGTAGTTGTTAGTGCCATGAAGGAATCCTGGTGCTGTCCCATCTTTTTATGCTCTGTTTTTTTAGGGGAAGCCCAAATCAGAAATGTATATGAAATCTTCTGGCGTTAAATTTGGCAATTAATTCACGTTTGTAAATAAAGCTGCTTTGTCTAAAATGAACAAAGGCTCAATAGTTTGGGACCCCTGCCAAGGAGAGGTCCAGGTGGAGAAATGAACAGCTAATAACAATCCCTGCTGCTGGAGGGGTCAAGAGATACACGGAAAGAGCACAAGCTTTGGTTTCAGACAGACTTGGGTTTGAGTTTCAATTCTACCACGAGTCTTGTGTGCTGCTGCCCATAGTTCATCTCTGAGTTTCAAACCCCTCATCTGAAAATGCCTTTAGTACCTTCAGGGGTTGATGTGAGGACCAAAGGGAGAATGTAGGTATAACGCCTGGCACAGGACAGGTACCAAGACCATCTCAGCTCCTTTTTCCTTTGTTGATCTCATCTAGGTTTTGGCAGGATGGTGTATTTGAATTTAAATCCATATACTCGTTGCTTTATTTCTTTTTTTTCCATCTCAGAGTACTGTGAGTGTGGTGGGTTGAAGACTGCTCCCTCAGATCCAGGACTGAAAATGCTCCTTTGGGAAGAGATAAGCTGTATTAAATGTTACCTGGTGCAATTAAAAGACATTTCAAACAAGCTATTCTTTATGGCATGAAAACATGTATCAGCAATTAAATACATTCACATATAGTATTGCCAGGTAACAATTCACTGCCAGAAAATGTGCTCTATTCCCAAGCAGTATTTCAGTTAAAACAATATATACATATCAGAACAGTCAGAAATGCTGGCAAATTCAGATGTTCCACTTTATTTTTAATATATTTTTCTACTCATGGCGAGAAAACATTTTTTTTTCCTGGAAAATTTAAGATATTTCCTACTGGATTTGGATGAACTTGGAGAGAATCCTAAATGCTTTTTTGAGTAATGAAAGCTTTTAGGCAGAGCAATGACAAAAGAAAGGCTCACCTCCTCCCTGATGTCACCTCTGGCAGCTGGGGGTGGGGAGTGAGATTAACTATAAAGAGAATTATGGGATTTAGAGCCTCTACTTTTTGACTCTGTTATCATCCAATTAGAAATTCTTTGATTTGTAACTATTCTTTGGTTAAGGAAGGAACTAAGAAAAGCCACAAAGAAAGAGAATGGAGTCCCGTTAGCCAAAGCAATCATACCCCATGCTGAGATGACACCTCAGGTAGGGAATCCCCTCCCCACCCATTTCCTTGTTTTTATATATTCATTCTCTCTCTCTCTCTCTCTCTCTCTCTCTCTCTCTCTCTCTCTCTCTCTCTCTCTCATCTGATCATATAGAATGGCTTTAGGCATATCTAAGTTTAGGGGAAATGTTCCCATGGCAAAGACAAAAACTATTTGCTAAAAGTATTTTTATATATTTTTCTATAATTACTGTCATAGCTTAGAAATGGTCTGAGTTGTGTGATGTAGCCGTTGCTAGGGAAACTTGCTTTTTAGTGAGCAGCAATTTTCCAAAGCAGATGCATTTTCTCCCTTACTAATGAGTGTGTAAATGGTACCTCTATTGCTTTTTGCTTCCATATTTTGGAAACAACTTGAACTATTTGCTGAGGACAGCAGACATCTGCTTTATAAAGATTGAAGCAGACAGGCTCCTAGAATGTCTCATTTATAGGCAGCTTGTGCTGCATATTTCAAAAGCCCATTTGCTGTTTTGCACTTTTTTTGTGAGAAGACATTTTACACCTGTTAATGGCAGAAATAATTGTTCAGATTTTTAAAAATTTTAAAACCTCTCTGAAAGGTTTGAGTAAGTTTGGTTGCACTGGATTTCATTCCCACGAATCTCGTGGTAGGGTGGGGAACCTTCCTGCCTCGGACTGGAAAGCAGACTGGAAGTGCTGCTCCATAATAGCAAACTGAATGTTGTCATGCAAAGTTGAGTGGAAAAAAGACTATTTCTGAGGCAATAACAGTTTCTTCCAGTTCACTGATCCCTAATTTCTGTTCACTTTAAACTGCTCTCATATTTTTCAGGGGGGCGGGGGGAAGGTATTTTCTACCATTTGCACTGTTCTAATCTTTGCTTTGAATGAAATCTTCCTGGATAACAGGGAGGACTGGTCACCCTCCTTCCTTTATTGGGCTGCTGGTAATGGCTCCAAACACATGCAAATAAGGAGTGTAGCTATTTCCATAAAAGGTGGAGCCACAGCCCCCCTCATTATGCTCTTTGATTTTAGATGGAGGAGAAAGATGGATTTAAAGAATTAGGAAAGGGAAAAGGCCAGAAGAGAAGGGCAGCTTGGATAGCATAAAAGATTATCTGAGCAAAAGACAATGTCTTCACAATTGTTTCGCTTGTTTGTTTCTTTAGTATCTCCCTCCCTGAAAGTCCTTGGAAAGTTTCTATATTTGGTGGCATTTTATGGTACCACTGAAATGAAAGAATATTGTGCTGCTTATTAGTTTAAATGTACAAGAAGACCTCTCCTGATATGATTATACAAGATTGTACATGGCTTTTTACTTTTTGTTAAATCATTTACTCCTTTTTTTTTTCCTTAGAAGTATTGTTCCTCTTGACAATCTTCCTTAAGAGGATTAAAGCTGCATTAGCATTGGGTATATTAAGTGCATGGTTTTAGAGATCAGTTAATTCAGCTTGAAGCTTTTAAAAAAGTAAATAATATACTTTCTTAACATAACATAGTTTCAAGCTGAATTGGCATTCTGGCTGTGGCTGTGTAAGGGAGAATAGAAAGGAATGCAATATTTTAAAAATATATTTTATGCAAGATTACCAAGAGGGCCCGACCGGTGTTCCTTAGTGGATTGAGCGTCGTCCTGTGGACTGAGAGGTCCCTATTCAATGCCCGATCAGGGCACATGCCTGGGTTGTGGACTTGATCTCCAGTAGGGGACGTGTAGGAGGCAGCTGATCGATGTTTCTCTCTCACATCAATGTGTCCATCTCTCCCTTCCTTTCTCTCTAAAAAATCAATAAAAACATATTTAAAAAAATTACCAAGAGGATTCTAATGTACACAGAATGAGAGCCAACTTTTCCAAGTTAGTTTGAATTGTAATAGGGACTCCTCTGTGGGTTTGATGAGGTTAATGTCCCCTTTGCCCCTTTGTATATTGAGAATAGGAATTACCTGCTTCCAGGGAATTGTGAGAAAAATTTTTTTTTCTTGAGTTACATATCAGAATCAAGTTTCTATTCTTGATGGGCTTTTATTTTTTTATTTTATTTTTTATTTTTTTATCCTCACCCAAGGACATTTTTTCATTTTTTATTCAGATAGAGTGGGAGGGAGAGAGAGGAAGAGAGAGAGAAACATCGACGTGAAAGGGACACATCGAGTGGTTGCCACCCGCATGACCAACCAGGGCCGGGGACAAATTGCAACCGAGGTACATGCCCTTAGCGGGAACCGAACCCGGGTCTCTCTGTACCGCAGGCCGACGCTCTAACCGCTGAGCCAAACCGGCCAGGGCTCTTGATGGGCTTTTAAAATAATTTTCTTTTTGAACTACACTCCAGACTGTATTTGGATCCCATCCGTTTTTTCCATTAATGTCTTCTTCTGTGAAGATTTGTCTCTTTTACCTAATTTCTTTCTTTATTATTTATTCAATATTTTTTATGTCAGCGTGGATTCATATATATAATGCAATACTGCTTCATTTAGTTGCTCAAAATGTTCTACCTTTGGCAATTTGGAGCTCTTTCAAGGAGATTTCTGTGTCCCTTTGACATAACCCATCTTTTTGTTGTTGTGGGTCTTTTTGTTTGCTTTTTAGCATGTCCTTACTATCTGGTACGACAAGATGCTCCACCTTAGATTCAGCTGGTAGGTAGTTTCTTGTGGTATTCCTGGCAAATGAACACAAATGATATTTATTTATTTTTTAAATGCATTTGAAATGAGCAGTCTTTTGTGGAAGAAAAGCATTAATAAACAACAAAATGATAGTGATATATAGCAGGAAAAAAATGTATAGAAGGTGTGAAGTCATCAAACAAAGGAACCTGATCCCATCTGGGTTAGTATGCAGGGAAGGAAAGACCAGCAAGTATGCTTTCACTGAGGAAGTAACATCTGAGCTGAGAGCTGAGAAAACCAGAGGCCAGAACACAGGTGACAGGGGCAGAGGATGCAAGGTGAGGGTGGAGAGGTAGACAAGTGCATTATTAAAAAGGGATCTTGTGTTTTCAGTAACCTGCTCACTTCAGTTGGCCTATTGATTCACATGTCATTAAAGATTCTCTTAGAACATTGGCTTTCAAATTGTGCTCCCAGAATCCTAGATGTCCTTGGAGTATTCCATTGCCAGGGCCTGGCTCTGGGAAACTGCACCTGCCTCCACCTGACCATCAACCTGAAAGACTTTGCTTTTAGCCCTGACCAGGTAGCTCAGTTGGTTAGAGCATCTTCCTGATAAGCTAAGGTTGTGGGTTTGATCCTTGGTCAGGGCACATACAAGAATCAACCAATGACTGCATAAATAAATGGAATAACAAATCAATGTTTCTCTCTCTCTCTCTCTCTCTCTCTCCCCTCTCTCTCTCCCTAAAAATCAATTTAAGTTATTTTTTAAAAGACTGCTCTTATTGTGTAAACTTCTCTTAAATTTTTTACTTAAAAGGTTCTAGCCAGAAAAAATGTTGAAAACCACTGTTGTACACAATGCTTTTTATGTTCTGCAGCAGAATACACGCTCATCCATTATGTGGATGTGTTCTACTCTGTCTAACCAGTCCTCCGTAGCCAAATATTTAAGATGGTTTTGACGTTTCACTAACACACAAGTCTGATGAACTTCTCTATTCAGAATTTTTGTGCATATATAACGTCTTTGTGCAATAAAACTGATTCTTCCCTAGAATTCTTTCCACATACTACTGACCTCCACTTCTAGGAGTGGGTCAAAGGTGCATTAGTTATAATGCTGCATAATATACCACCCCAAAATTTAGTGGCATAAAATGAAAATCTCTGTTATTGGGTCAAGGATTCAGGAGCGGCTAGGCAGGGTCTTTCCCGTGGTTGTGGTCAGTTGTTGGCCGAGTCTGTGATCCTGTGAAGGCCTGGCCAAGGCCGCAGGGTCTGCTCCATGGTGGCTCATGCACATGGCTGGTGAGTTTGTGCTTGTTATGGGTGGGAAGGCTTTGTTCTTCTCCACATGGGTCTCTCTGCAGGGCTATTTGAGTGTCCTCACACACGGCAGCTGACTTCCCCAGTACAAAACATTTCAGAAAGCCCGACAGAAGTTGCAGTGCCTTTTATGACCATGCAAAGGAAGTCACATACTGTTATTTTCACCATTTCTGCTGGTCGCTGTGGTAAGCTGAATAACGATCCCTTAAAGATGTCCTAAAACAACGGAACTTATGAGTATGTTATCTTTCATGGCAAAAGGGATGTGACTGCAGACATTATTAAATTAGGATTTTGAGATGGGTAGATTATCTTGGATTATCCCAAGATTGGATTGGGGCCCAATCTAATCACAAGGGTCCTTATGAGTAAAACAGGGACGCAGGAGAATTAGTCAGAGAAGGGGATGTCTACAGAAGCAGATGCTGGAGTGATGTGATTGGTGGAGGAGGCCACAGCCAAGGAATGTAGGCAGCCTCTAGAAGATGGAGAAGGTGAGGAAAGAGAGTCTCCCTTAGAGCTTACTGCTGACACCTTGATATTAGCCCTGTGTGAACCAATTTGAGCCTCTGGTCTCCAGAACTCTAAGATAATGAACACGTGTGGCCTTAAGCCACTAGATCTGGCGTGATTTGTTACAGCAGCAGTAGGATGCTAATGCAGCCTCGAATCCATGGTTCACTGTGGGCGGGGACTATGCAAGGGAATGAACACCAGGTGGTAAAAGTCATTTAGCTCCATCTTGGCTGCCACAAGGGTGTGCCTACTTTTAAGGTTTTAAAATCTATATTGTCAAACTGCCCCTTAGAAAGAGCCTATGAATCCCTGCAACCAGAAATGTGGATACATACAGATTCTGTGAGATCAGAGATCTCCTTCCAATGACCAACCTTTCCAGCCCATGAATCTTCTTGTGGAGGAGAATATAGTGAGGGAAATAGGTTCTTTAACTGCCTTTGACTTTCTTTCTGACAGTGGGAGAGTAAGTAGCAAACGGAGATCTATAGCTTAGGGAGCTATCTCTGTGCTTCTTGAGGCCACACCCCCCCCAACCACCAATTTATTCTGATCAAAAAAGTAGATTCCTAGTTGCAATTCTACAAATATATTTTCACCTCATAGAATTTAAGAACCATGTCCAGCTTAAAGCTATGAGAGTCCTAAATATAGCTGAATGTGTGTGTGTGTGTGTGTGTGTGTGTGTGTGTGTGTGTGTTTAGTATCATTCTGAGATTTGTCTTTCAAGCAGGTGAACATTTCCATACTGTTCCAGCAAGAAGAGCTTGAAATAAAGACATGTGTGTTTAAGAGAAGACAAGTAATTTCCACAGAAGCTAAGGTGAGCTTATTCTTTGTAGAAAGCAAAGTCTGTGCTGGGAAAAATTTGTAAATGCTTATGTCTGGTTCCCTGTTAATCATGCCTGATATCTGAATGTATTTTCCCAATGCTGACATTACAGTCTTGGGCCACAGCGAATGAGGAAAGACTTATTTTGGCTACAGAGTATCTACTGCCCAACAGAGAAATGCTGAGCAGGGATCTTTCTCATTTTGGAAGTTATTTTTTTTCTGGAAGATATAAAATGCTTTAAGTTAATTAAACCAAAAATGGAGATATGCCAGTTAAGCTGATGCTATTTGCAGCAAGGAGGCCAGATCCCTCCTGTGCTTTTCCCACTAAACTCATAGAATTTCTCAAAGGTGATTTAGAGACCATTTAGTTCCCTTTATTTTACGAATGAGAGATCTGAGGTCCCGAGGCTTGATCTGCCTTGAGGACTCAGAATCTATGATGAGTACCAGACCAAGTAACAGATGGAAAAAGAATATATTTTATTTATCATTGAAGTGGCTTTGGGGTTCTTTTTACTCTTTCTATTTTCTCTCTTCCCTTGTAATCATACAAGAACTTACCATTGAAAATCTTGGTAAGTGTAACCCAGGCTTCTGAAGCCAGCAGGATATTTATTCCTGTAACTTTAAAAATCCACAGGTAGGCTTGACTCTCAGGAAGTTTGACTCAGGCACTCAAGTGCTTTCTCCAGGCCCTGATTTCTCTCCACCGCGTGGTTCTGTATCCTCTGTGTCAGAGCCATTTTCAAATACACTCTGTCCTTGCGGTGACATTAACCTTTGGTTCTTCAGGTTCACGTCCAGTAGGAGAGAGTGTTTGTTTCGGGTCCTGTGCTCATCTCTGAACCATTTTCCCTTGTGTTGTCTGACCTGAGCCACATTCCATACCCCTGGAGTGTGTGTGTGTGTATGTGTTGGGGGGGTGGTGTTCAATACTTTTTGAATCACAGGAACTGAGATTTGAGTGCAGGTCTGGTTATTGTTACCAAAAGAAGGGCTGGGTGCTGCCTGGCCCCCAAGTTGCAAATCGTTTTCTGTGTTCCCTTTTAAAATGTCTTCCTTTACATTTCATTTACCAAGCACCTGCCATGTACCAGCTACACAATCATGGTAAAACAGACAAGGTCTCTGACACATGGAGTTTGTAATCCGAGGGAAGAAGTGAGAGCTTGTAGAAAACAATCATTAAAGTAAATAATCCCGCCCTGACTGGTTTGGCTCAGTGGTTAGAGTGTCGGCCTGCAGACCAGAGAGTCCCGGGTTCGGTTTCCGCTATGGGCACATACCTGGGTTGCAGTTTGTCCCCGGCCCCGGTTGAGGTCGTGTGGGTGGCAACCAGTCTATGTGTCTCTCTCACATCGATGTTTCTCTCTCTCTCTTCCTCCCTCTCTCCCTCCTGCTCTATCCGAAGATAAATGCAAAAAAAAAAAAAAAAAAAAGTCCTCGGGTGAGGATAAATAAATAAATAAATAATCCCACAAACAGGTTAAGCATAAAAACAAACAGAGGTTAGTGCTTATCTATTAGAGATATATGCTAGAATATTTATGGATAAAATGATGTGATGTCTGGGATATTTTCTTCAAACTTGTCTTGGTTTGTGGGAGATTGTGGGTGTATAGTTGAAATAAAATTGGGTAGATAATTGATGAAGCTGATTGATAGGTGGGTGGGGATCTATTATACCATACTCTCTATTTCAGTATATGTTTGAAATGTTCTATACTAAAAAGTTTAAGGAAGCAATCTTACAGACAAATATACTATTGGATAAGTGCTATGAAGGAAAAAAATCTATCTGTCTGTCTATCTATCTATCATCTATCTATCTATCTATCTATCTATCTATCTATCTATCTATCTATCCAAGAGGACCCAACCGAGTTTCAATGGTCAAGGAACATTTTCCAAGGAAGTGATGTGTTTGTCATAGTCTGAAGTGTGACTACTATTGAGATATTAGGAGGACAGTACATAACATCACTCTCCCACTTGAGCTTGGAATCAATTGAGAGAAAGGCAAAGGGGTCGAGACCTGGAGATCAAAATGTCAACTTTAGTTACTGATACAATTTAGGATGTACATTGCATATGTAGGCAAATAAGCTTGCTAATGCTCCTCTGAATTTAATTTATGTTTGAAAACAGGGCAAGATTACAGACAAGCATCCACCTTTATGAAAGCTAGAATGGGGTAATATAAGGGCTGGACCGGTTGTACTCAATCCCTTTTTGTTTTAATCCTCACTCGAGGACATTTTTCCATTTATCTTTAGACAGATTAGGAGAGAGGGAGAGAGGGGGAGAGAGAGAGAGAGAAACATCGATCCATGTGAGAGAGACACATCGACTGGTTGCCTCCCATGCGGGCCAGGGACGAACTGCAACAGAGGTACGTGCCCTTGGCCGGAATTGAACCTGGGTCTCATTGGTCTGCAGGCCGACACGCTAACCGCTGAGCCAAACTGGCCAGGGCTCAATCCCTTTTTGAAAACACTCCACTCAAATGGAACTCCTTGTTCTAAGACAGAGGGACTGCAGCAGAGTGGGACAACAGGCTATCAAGGTCACCATGGGAGTTCCTCACCAAAGGATGGAGGAAGAGTGGGAAGGTAAATGTACCCTTCCTGAGTAGTAGTAAACTAAGTTAAATGGTGAGTGGGTGGGTGGAAGATAGGGCAGTGTTTCTTGGGAAGATGGAACAGCATGTGCAAAGGCCCTGTCTACCGCTATGTACAAGGCACTGTACCTAGTGCAGGGGGTATGCAGGGATGAACGAAGTGTAGTCTCTACCTTCAAGTTGTTTACAGTTTATGTGGGAGACAAACAGAAGGATCCAAACACAATCAACAGCTATACTTAAATACGAATAAAGAGGAGTAAGTGCGATATGGGTTAAAATTGTAGAGGAAGTCGAGATGAATTCTGAGCATGTTGCAGTGGAGAAGACGGAGCAGGAGGGGAAAGAGAAAAAGAGGAAGACTAGGAGGAGCAGTCACTTTTAGGAGTGGGTAGAATTCCCACAAGCGGAGGGGCGGGGAAGAGTACTCCAGGCAGACGGAACTGCCTGGCACCTCTCCGGGCTTGTTTTTGTCCTGTGGTCCCACCTATGTAATTGTCTCCACATTGTTCCAGCTTCTGAGGGCGGGGAGGCTCCTCCCATCACCTGTCCTAGGTGCCCGCCATGAAGCCTCGGAGCTCAGACCCCGCATTCCGGGCTCTTGCCCTCTGTCCTCCCACTGTCTCCCACAAAGTGATCCTACCCTCCGGCTCCCTGACGCTGCTGCTTATGTGGTTTGTGTGGGAGGGAGGCTCTAAGTGAGCCAGGATGCAAGTCTATAATTATTATGGTTTTATTGGTGGTTTGAGGTCAAGATTGCAGAGAATCAGAATTTGTCTCAGAGGATGGAACACGCTTAGGGGAGTGGCAGAGGCGTTTTCATTGCTGCGGCTGTCATCACATGGAATGGCAGTGTCTTTTCTTTTTCTCCCCCTGTTTTCTACACCTTTTAAAGAAACAAGCTTGAGAGAGTGCCTTTTAGAAGTGGTGGCAACACTTCCCTCTCAGAGCACATGGGACAAGTCTTCACGATGTATTTGCATAAATAGTGGGATTCCCACTTCGGGCTCTGTTATTCTTAAATAAAACAGTAGATTGAAAGCGTATCTACTTTCAAAGATTCATCAGAAAGTTATCTGTGTGTATGTAATACTTAAAGGCGTTTCTCTCGCCCTAAAATCATTTATGTATACTGAAAGCACAGGTGAAGTCTTGCTGCGCTGAATGTTTTTGAACCTTTTAGCGTGCACAGCCCCAGTTCACAGGCAGTTTGAAGGCATGCATACCTACGAGGGAGAGAGGAGGAGGCCACCTGGCCCAGAGGGTTTATCCACAGGCTGGTGACCACAGGAGACAATTTGGAACAGCCTTGCAGCTATCCTTGAGGTTTAGAGCTATGTAAACCAAAATAAATTTTAAACTGTAATAAAGAATAAAAAGCATTTACTTGAGCAGAAGGAGCTGCAGCCCAGGATACACAGATTCAGGTAGCAACTTAAACTGTGTTCCACTGAGACAAATGGGAGGACTCCTCCCCCCTCCCCCCCCTCTGTTTTTGGTTAATCCTCACCCAAGGATATTTTTTCTATTGATTTTTAGAGAGAGTGGAAAGGAGGGCGGGAGGGAGAGAGAGAGAGAGAGAAACATCGATGTGAGAGAGACACATCAATTGGTTGCCTCCCACATGACCCCAGGGATCAAACTTGCAAACCAGGTACGTGCCCTTGACCGAGAATCGAACCCGAGACCCTTTGGTCCAAGGAAGGGCCAATGCTCTAACCACTGAGCAAAACTGGCCAGAGCCTCCCTTTTATAGTAAAAATTTCCATCCAGGTTCCAATGAGGTTCATCTTATGTAAATGAGGTATCCAGACTGTGCAGTTCTGACTGGACTGCGCAGGTCTCAGAGTTCCCCTGCAGTGTTTCCGACACCGTGTCACAGGCAGCGGCATCGTGCAGGAAGCCCGGAGCTCAATGTGAGCTTCTTCCCAGTGTAGTGAGGACCTCTTGTCCGCAAATGGCTGCTAGACTCGCATCATTCATCAAATTTGGGTCATTGGTTGACCCTGGGGAGTCCATCTCAGCAGATAAATTCCTTCTAGGGGTTCACATCAAATGAATTCTTCTCAGGGTCCTCCAGGTGGAGGCTGCCCCAGGCCAACTTGGTCGCTTGGTGGGCAGAGCACCTGAGCCGGTTTCCCTCGACTTCCCCTCGGCCCGGGGCCTGTCTTACGATGCACTGCAGACTGGTGGCTCGTTCAGCAACAGACATGAGATACTACTCTGGTTTAGGTCACTGGATTTTTTATTTCTGCCCAAATCACATCCTTTTAAACTTGAAAGTTATGATGGTTAATTTTATGTGTCAATTCAACTGCATCATGGAGTGTCCAGATATTTGGCTAAACATGATTTCAAGGTGTGTCTGTGACTGTTTCTGGGTACGATTAACATTTGAATCCATAGACGGAGTAAAGCAGATTGTCCTCCCCAATGTAGAAGGAGGACTTGCCTCTCCCTCTCTCTCTCCCTCTCCCTCTCTCTCTCTCTCTCTCTCTCTCTCCCTCTCTCTCTCTCTCTCTCTCCCTCCCTCCCCCTCTCTGCCTGAGTAATTGAACTAGGACATCAATGTTTTGGTGCTCTCAGACTGGCACTCACATCATGGGTGCTCCTGGCTCTCATGCATGCAGCTTGGCATGCCAAGAGCACCTGCTGGTTCTCAGGCCTTCAGACTGAGAATTGAACTTCACCAACATGCTCTCCTGGGACTGCAGCTTGCAGATGGCAGACTGTGGGACTCCTCAGCCTTCGTCATCATGTGAGTAAATTCCTTATCATAAATCGTATATGTATATATATATCTAGGTTCCGTTCCTTTGGAGAACCCCGACCAATACAAGAGTCAATAATGATATACAGTTTGATTTCTCACAGATACAGCAGGATGTTTTCTTGAGCAAAAGATGTTCATTCTCATTTGAAGCACCTTTTCTCCATCTGATTTTCCACATCATTTCTCCCTGTCAGGTCTTCTCATTCTCTTTGTTTCAGGCTACATTCCTAGTGGGCCTTAGTGTGCCTAAGGCCCCTCTGGGAACTGCTGTAGTCACATCCACCCTGTGAGGGACGTTTTCTGAGGAGGAGTCAAGGAGCAGAAGTTTTGATTTAGTCACTTTAGAAATGGGTCATATTCCTAAGACTATTAACTCAAGAGTCCCTGCACATTTTAAATTAAGAGATAATGAAACTATTAAAGAAAGAATACAGATTTCATGAAAACTTTTTTTATGTGTTTGATTTATTCATCCAGTTATTGAGTGCCAGGTACTGAGCTAGGTGCTGTGGAGAAAACAGAGAAGATGAAGATATTGTCCATGCAGTCAAGGTTCTTACAGTTTAATAACAAAAGCAGGTAAAAATAAACATATTATGATACAAGATACAGTGGGTCTAATAAGCAAGTTCCAAGTGCTACAGCAGTTCAGATAAAGGAGAGATCTCTTCTGGTGAGTAGGACCTAGGAAAGCTAGATGGACATGACTTTTCAAAGTTTCTTTAAAAAAATTATTTTTTTCTTTATTGATTTTAGAGAGAGAGAGGAAGGGAGAGGGAGAGAGAGATAGAAACATCGATGAGAGAGAACATCAATTGGCTGCCCCCTGCATTGCCCCCCACTGGGGATTGGGCCCACAACCTGGGCATGTGCCCTGACCAGGAATCAAACCAGTGACCTCTTGGTGCCTGGATTCATGCTCAACCACTGAGCCACACCGGCCGGGCGGACATGACTTTTAAACTACAATTGAAGCCCTGGCCAGTTTGGCTCAGCAGTTAGAGTGTCGGCCTGTGGTCCAGAGAGACCTGGGTTCGGTTCCCGCTAGGGGCACGCACCTCGGCTGTAGTTTGTCCCCGGCCCTGGTTGGTCGTGCGGGAGGCAGCCACTCGATGTGTCCCTTTCATGTCAATGTTTCTCTCTCTCTCTCTTCCTCTCTCTCCCTCCCATTCTATCTGAACAAAAAAAAAATGGAAAAATGTCCTCGGGTGAGGATAAAAATAAATAAATAAATAAACTACGATTGAAGAATGCATCAGATGACAATGTGATGGGCAGAGGAATGCGAACAATGGTGTGGCGAAGCACAGACAGTATTGCTGACTCAAAAGTCAGTGTCCTTTCTACTGTGCCACTACTGTCCTGAACTTGTGTGTGTGGAGGAGAAAATGAGGAATATCTCAATCACGCGGTGGATTGTGTAGGGTACAAGAGAGGAGGCAGAGGCAAGGAGAGCATATGCTTTGATTGAAAATGACTTGTTATAGGGTGCTTCTCTGGCGAAGGAATACTCAGAGCTAAGTGACACTATAAAAAACGATGATGACAATAAGCAGGTGTCATTTACTGCATGCCAAAAACAGGGCAAAAATTATGTAATCTCTGACGCTTACAACGACATGTAGCACATGTGGGTTGTTGCCTGAGGTAGTGGAAAGAGCAGAAGTGTGGAGCCAGAAAGAACTGGGTTCAAAGGCTGCCTCTCCCCTTCTGGTTATTGGACTTTAGGCAGGTTCTTTAATATTCACGAGCCTCAATACCCTCTTCTGTAAAATGGGCATATGTATGCAAATGTCATAGAGTTCTGGTCAGTGTTAGAAAAAACACTTTAAACAACTTAGAATGCATTTTATAACAAAAACAGAAGAATTAGGTAATAAAAATAAAATTATAATATAGAGGCAGGGCCATCTCTGAGCATGTCTAATTGAAAAACAAGTACACTGCTGGTGGGAATGCAGACTGGTGCAGCCACTGTGGAAAACACTATGGTGTTACCTCAAAAAATTAAAAATTGAATTGCCATTTGACCCAGTGATCCCACTTCTAGGAATATACCCTAAGAAACCAGAAACACCAATCAGAAAGAATACATGTACCCCCATGTTCATAGCAGCACTATTTACAATAGCTAAGATCTGGTAACAGCCCAAGTGTCCATCAGTAGATGAATGGATAAAAAAGCTGTGGTACATGTACACAATGGAGTACTATGCAGCTGTAAGAAAGAAAGATCTCCTATCCTTTGAGACAACATGGAGGGACCTCGAGAGTATTATCCTAAGCGAAACAAGCCAAGCAGAGAAAGACAAATATCACATGATCTCACTTATTTGTGGAATATAATGAACATAGCAGTCTGAGGAACAGGGTAGACCCAGAGATGTGGAAGTAGGGTACAGACTGACAACCCTCAGAAGAGGGGAAGGGAGGGAAGAGATAAACCACAGAACTTATACGCATGTATGCATAACTGATGGACATGGACAACAAAGCTGGGGACGGGGTGGGGGGATGGGGAGGAGGGTGAAAACAAAACAAAACATAATAATGTGATGAAAATATGAATAGTCATAGTATCAAAATTTAACCTACCTTAATAAAGGTTTTTCTTTCCTTTACAAAAACATTGATGTGGCAGAGCAGGCAACCGAGGATATGTGTATGTATTTAAATATTCTAAGAACTGAGAGGGTTTATAGTAGTATATGTAACATCAAAATATACCTAAAAGTATTGGTTGTAGAACCTCATGAAAAATGCAACTCATTCTTACTTATGTTGAAATATACTTTTACATTCATTGTATTAAGGCGGTGCTATCTGGATTTTTAATGACAGTTTTAAATTCTTTTTGAGAAAAAAAATACAGTACATCAAAAGTAGGTCATGTTGTGCATAGATTTCTTTTCCTAGCTTGATGTGTGCTTAGTAGATTGAGAATTGAATCCTCAGAATGGAAAATGGATGATTCTGACATTTATTTTGAGCATCAGAAATATTATAAACATATTTATTGAAAGTCTAGCTGTGGTTGTTTTGAATGTAATATTCTTGCAAAAAAACACTTGTTTAGAGGGCTTTGTTTTTGTTAATAGACTCTTCTAATTGAGACTCTTGTGTGGAAACCTCCCTGAGGGAAATCCTATAATTGGTGAGAGCAGGGAGGGAGTGTACAGCATGCCGGATAATTTCACCTTACTGAAGCCCTAGCTCCCAATGTTTTAATTGATCTCTTATCGTATCCCAGGATACTGGACCTCAATGAATTTATCAAAAATCAAAACAAAACGAAACAAAAAACCCCCAAACATTTGGAACAACTTTTAAGCATATACAATTGGCAGAGTCTTTAGAATGTATATATGCTAATTTTGTAAAGCTTCAAATAACTGTGCACTCCTGGAACATACTGTGAAGAACCCCTGTGAACTCTAACGTGTTACCGGAGTTGTGAAGCAGGGGAAAAATTACCCAAATTGCAAAAGTGTTTTTTTCAAAACACTAGGCAAAGTGTTGAAAAACAAGTCCGTTCTGCAAAAATATTTCCTCAGTCTTTCCCTAGGGTAACCCATGACAAGGTATAGTTTCAGATGGTAAACAAATGCTTGCAGGAACTGATGACTCTATCCTGCCCTGCAGTCTGGTAACTCGATTCAGCACAGACACATATGAATGGTACAATATTATTCATTGCTCTCGTACTCATTTATTGCTCTTATATTAGTATTCAGGTATTTCCAAGTCTTAAAAAAAAAGTCTATAGATCTACACCCTGTAATTTAGCCTATTTCAAGAATTTGTCCCATGTAAGTAGCCATAAATTTAGATGCATAAAATGTGCAGAAATGGTTGTGGTAATATTATTTATAACAGTAAAGATATTGGAAAAATCCTAAGTATCTAATAATAGGAGAGTGCTTACATACATTAGACTAGACTCATAAGTTGAAATATTATGCAGCCATTAAAAATGGAGGTTTACATCAAACCCCAAGAATTTCAGAAAATTCTTGGGGTTTTCTGTAAAGATTATAATTTAAATTATATATACAGTATCTGCTCAAATTGTAAAAAATGTTGAGATATGTTTGCATCAAAATTATTGGAGAAAACACATCAAACTATAACTGCCTATTATGGCACATTGGGATTTTGAGTAATTTGATTTTTCCTCATTTATGCATTCTTATAGCAAGTCTTTATTGAAAAACCTAACATGTGATAGGCACTATACCAGAGCTATACATTCAATGGTAAGCAAAAATAAAATAGCTTCTGT
The DNA here is from genome assembly GCA_030848825.1 of Tadarida brasiliensis. Taxonomy (NCBI): domain Eukaryota; kingdom Metazoa; phylum Chordata; class Mammalia; order Chiroptera; family Molossidae; genus Tadarida; species Tadarida brasiliensis. The sequence continues at coordinate 85,758,534 of CM061258.1, read as the reverse complement.
TACCATTATGGAGAAGACATATGTCAATTGAAAACACACACACAAATAAATGTAAAGTTACAGTTGTGATAAGCGATAAGAAGAAAGGCAACTATAAGAGCATGTAACAGGGAACCTAGCATAACTTGTGGTTTAGTTCACTGAAGAACTGACAAGTGTTCTAAAACTGGAGGCATGGACAGGAGATTTCAGCAGGTGCAAAGAAGCAGGACTACACTCTCCCTGTGGTAGGATGAAGCACGGTATGTTTAAGTGAGAGGGTGCTGAGGGTGGTAGTGGGGAAAGAAGGGTTAGGGAGCATAATGTAAAATTTATGTTTTTAAAATTGTACCTCTTCTGCAGTGCAAAGAAAGAGATTGAAAGAAGGAGAAGCAGAATCCGGGAACCAGCTGAGGTACTGTAGCAGTAGCGCAGGTTAGTGATGATGGTACATTGGAATAAGGAGATGGAAGTGGAGACAGAGAGTCCATTGGCTGGAATCAGACATATTTAGGAGGTAATAATAAAGTGGGCTTGATGGTGGATTGTATATGGGGGCGAAGGATTAGGGAAAACTGAAGAGGACGCCTAGGTTTCTAGCTTGAGTAACCAGGTGGAAGGTAGTGCCAGTCACTGAAGCAGGTACTTGGGAAGAGGGTTAGACTTGAGAGGAGATGATGTGTTGGGCTTACGGCACATTACTGTGAGATGGCTTAGAGACATTCAAGTGAAGCAAATAGTAGGCGGTTGGACATACGGGTCTTACACTTAGAAAAGTCTGAGTTCACTCACTCTCTTATCTCTAGTGGCTGGCATACTGTAGGCATTGAATAAGTATTTACAGAATGAAGGAATGGGCTGGAGAAGGTAAGCTTGGGGGTCATTGGCTTATGGTTGATATCTGGATTCCTATTGATTAAAGTTCCCAAGAGCAGAGTATAGAATGAGAAGAAAAGATGACTGAAAAACCTCATAGAAAATCCTCCCTTTACTGACCTTGAAGTAGGAGAAAGAACACAGAGAAGGAGAGAGGTTTCAAGAAAACCAGACGAGATGCTATGTTGAAAACTGGGAGGGAGAGATCAACCATGTCAAAACTGCCAGTAAGGCATGGATAATGAGGACCAGCACCGGCCTTTGGGTTTAGATATTGAAAGCCATTGTTGAATTTAGCAAGAGCTATTTTGGTATAAAGAGTAAATGGATGGTAAGGGGAAAACAGGGTAAGGATGGAATCTAAATGGTGATGTGAGGGTAAGGGAGGCTATTTTGCTTATTTGTTTGTTTACTGCCAAGGATTTGACTTTGGTTAAATCCCATTGGGAAAGATGGATTCAGATTGTGTGTGTGTACATGATTTGAAAATACAAGAAAGATAAGAAATAATTTATTATATAAATTTTCTATGAAAGTCAGAGGCGATGAAATTCAATACTATTTGATTTCACTTGCTGGTCCCACTACTCACATTTTCTTATTCATATGATGCCTTGTCTCACTAGTCAGTATTTCATGTGTGATCAGGATTTTTACCTAAAAGACTATAAGCTTCTTATTGCCTGGCCACACACTCCAAGAATATTTGTTGTATTAAAAGGAACATGACACTTGCCAAGTGATCTATGCTGCCTATTTAGGACTTTTAAAAGGTAGAACAAATAAAATCAATTTTAAAGCCAGAAGTGCTTGATGTTGACATAATTTTTCTTATTAAGTAACAATAAACTATCTAGCTGAGTAACAAAGAAATTAAATGCCCATCAATGCTGCTGTTATTTGATGTTATTAAAACTATCACGTTACTGTTCACTTTGCTATTCTGTACAAAGAAAACTGATGTACACTGAAACTGTCTGGTGTGAAGGAAAGGTGTGTGTGAATGTGTGTGTTAGCTACTTTCATATTCACAAACAAATCAACATTGTGATAGAGTCAACCAATTTCCAACAAATAATATAGTGCATTTAAAAATATTCAACAAATTTAACTCATCAAATAGTTTACATGCTTCTCCAAGGTGTCAAATATTTTTATTATGAGGAAATCTTTATACTGACAAAAATATGAAGATCCCCACACTTTTAGAGTGATATGGTTTAGTAGGTATTGGATGAGAAGATACTTTGAAAGATATTGGACCACCTGTATTTTTTTTTTTCATTATTGATTTTAGAGAGAGAGGAAGGGAGAGGGAGAGAGAGATAGAAACATTGATGAGAGAGAACATCAATTGGCCACCTCCTGCATGCCCCCCACTGGGGATTGGGCCCACAACCTGGTCATGTGCCCAGACTGGGAATCAAACTGGCAACCTCTTGGTGCATGGGTCGACACTCAACCAATGAGCGACAGCGGCTGGGCTGAAGCTAACCACCTGTATTTTTTAGTGTTGAAGTGTGGAGGGAAAAAAAACTGTGTAGTGGCATGATAAGAACTTGTCCTTTTGTTGGTAATCCAAGCCATTTCGGGTGTGGCTATGTAGAGATGTGATTTATAATTCCGTTTACAGGCTATGTAACCTACTAGTTTAAAATAGGGGATCTGGAGTCGGAATGCTTTGGTTCAGATCCAGTCTGCCTCTTAATAACTGTGATCTTGAACATGCTACTCAACTTCTAATATGTCTTGATTTTACAACATGGAGTTGCTTGAAGACTCAATGAGGTAATCCCTATAAAGCACTTGGGATAGTAGTGTCTGAGACTTAGAAAGGGCTCAACTAATGTTAGTTGTTTTTGTTATTCTTTCTCATTAGAAATTAGCAAAATATCATTGTCAGCTTTTTTATTTGCGTAAAACTGCTCATTGGTCCACTAGCATTAATTTTTTTTTTAATCAATCTAACCAGTGGCTGTTCATATACATTAAACCATTACTGTGGTGGATAAAAATCTGACTTCACACATTGACCTAGTACATGAAGTAAGTCTGCCCATTTACAGCTGTCAAGCTTTCCCTATCCAGTTCTTAGCTAGCATCATCAGAATCAGAAGATATTCTTAGGAAAAGCACAGATCCTTTCCACATATTCCTAAACCCTGAGCTCCCAGTCATTATGCATTTTGACTGATGATGATCTCTGAGGACAGGAAAAAACTTAGCTCTTTTCTCCCTGCTGTTTAGAGTGAAGTCATTACACCACAAGCAATGGCAATTACCCGTAAATGAGCAACAAGATAGTGGCCTTACAAAATTAAGGAAATTATAACATTGTGTTTTTTAAAAATTGTAGGTGAATTAGAGAGTCAAGCTTGAGATAATTTCCAAAGTATTGCAATATAGAGAAAGCAAACACTGATTGAAACAAAGAACACAGCCTCAGGAAATTCTGCAGTGATTAGCTTGAATACTTTATATTTAAACAATGGAATAAATATCATTAAAGTTAATTAGCACTCAATACATTCTATGCAATACAGCCCAATTGAATGTGCACCCAACAATGAAATGTCTAATTATGTAAGTCCAAAGTATCCTCCATTAACATTAATGCCCCTTCAGCCTATCTGTTTATACTTTATACAATGTGTCATATAGTAATGATTGTATTAATCACTAATTAATTATACTGACTGTACTACTCATTAACTAACTATTAATCACTCTCAGGCAACACAATGTTAAAATTCTCCTTGAACAGTTTGAAAAGCCCTTATGTACAACTCATAGCCATGTCACTATGAATTTGGGCAATGAATCTATTATAGATGGGTTTACTGAAGTTCATAAATTTTAGTTGTCTTTCCTTTTGCCAAGTAGAGTTTATCAGTGGCTAGAGATGACAACAGTTTTCTGTGTAATTATGGCATTACAGAGTCCTACATCCAATTCAAATGCAATTCTTTTTTACGTTAAATCCTACCAGAGACACTGAGCTTGGAGAACTTTCAGTGTGGATGACCTAGAAGTTGTCAGAAGAATATGGTACAGACATCATAGTTTGGGTTAACAGGCCCTTTACAGGGGCTCTTATTGATCACTTTCCTTTGCCAAGTTGCTTGTTGGAGCATTTCTTGTACTGAGGCAAGGATGGAGCGATAAAGACACATTTATCTCATGCAAAAAAAAAACCTCTAAATTAAACTGGGGGCAGAGAGCACAGCAGTAATTAAATTCCTCAGGTGATCCTTAGGGTTCATGTGTGCTTCGACTTACTCGTCTTCCAAATCTTTTGCAGAGCTACAAAGATAAACAAAAGGATTGACTTATCACCGTGACCTTTCTGTCTACACATTGCTGAAGAGGTTAATGAGCAGTGAAGCCGAGAAAGAGTATGCAGCGGAAGGGGAAAAACAAGGCTCAAGTACATTAGACTTAGTGTGATCATGAGATGACTGCTTTTGAATAATCTCTTTCCAAATTAGATGAGGGCGACGTGTCAAATTTTTATTTCTGAAAATCTAAACACACCCCTCATGTCCCATGACACACATAATACACACCCTTCTAAAGCGGCTTGATTACCTTACGCAGGATTGTGTCCAGCAAAGAAGCTTTCATTGCTTTGGGCAAGGAGGCAGACATGATGAGAGAATGTGATCGGGTACCGAGTTATAAAATGCAGCTGTGCCTTTGTTTCTCAAGAAACACTGAGCAAAGAATACTACAGCAGACCCTGTTGCCTAAAGAGACAGACAGGGGAGACTCCAGGCCAAACAAATTGGGGAAGATAGAACAATTGGTTACTATCAAAGGTACTAGACATTTCCCTTTAAAAGTCAATGTTAAAATCTGGGTTAGTATAAATCAGAGGTGGAGATTCTGAAACAACAAGAATAGAGACTCGAGATGATTTTATTGATGTTTCGTGTTTTTCATTTTCCTTTTAACTCATTTATGAGGGCTGCATTTTTGTAATGAGTTTTTTGTAATGTGCCTATTGTGAAATTGTGTGTGTGTGGGGGGGGGGTTGTGTGTGGGTGGTGTTTGTTATCAATAGTGTGTATGAAAGAGAGTAATGGCTGATGATGTGTGTGGGTGTGGTGGTTGATGGTATGTGCTTCTTGTGGGGTGTGAGAATGGTAGTGTGTATCTGAGGGAGGGGCTGTTGTGTGTGTGTGTGTGTGTGTGTGTGTGTGTGTGTGTGTGTTTGGTGGGAAGTGTGGCTTTAGCTTCTGTCCGGGCAGGGCACTGAGTTCATATTTGGTCATTTGAACAAATGAATCTTTCTCATCTTTAGTTGATGGGGAAGCACAGGGCAATGCTGAGATGCTACTTTCTGCCTTAAAGTCTACTGCTAACCTGTGCCTTTACCTGGGGATGCTATAGCAAGTCCCACAGAAGTCCTGCGCCTCCTCCCAGAGCAGCCACCCTTGGACTCTTTTTCTTGGGGACTCTCCAAATTGGAAAACTTTTTAGTATGCTTTAGGAGGAGAGAGTGAATGAACGAGAGTGGAGTGAGTGGGAGAGAAAAGGAGAGGGAGAGAGTGTTGGGGAGAGATGGAGAACGAGAGAGAGCTCTGCTTTGGAGCTCTGTGAGCCCTGCCGTCCTCGCTCATCTTGGCTTTTGTCCTGGGGGACTCCCCTTGACCTTGGGAGTAATGGGGTTACAGGGCTAACAGGCTATCTCTGGAGGCCTTTCCTGATTATGGGCAACTTCTATAAATTAACCGAGGACTAATGACATGTGCTGCTGGGTGGCATCACAAACCAGCAAAGAACAACCTTTCAACCAAACTTATCTGGCATGAAGTGAATCTTTTCAACTCCTGACTGGAAAGTCCTGCAACAACTTAACCTCTGATTCGTACTAAACCATAATATCCCCTTTGGACACATAATAACCTTCCCTCTTTTGATAACAGATTTTTAAATAAGCAAGTGGAAACGGGGAGGATAGCCCCGCTTTTTTGTTATCTGGTTTGTTCACAAGGTGCCTCCATTTCAATAATTGCAATGGCCAGAGAAAAAGTATTGCTCTTTTGATTCTGTGACTCTGTTTTGTCCTCAGAAGTATGTTACCAAAAAAAAAAAAAAAAAAAAAATCAATGTCAACTGGCTTTAGAGGAGATGTCAGTGGTGGGCATGCTGCGGCCAGGTCTCCCCGGGGTGTCTGAGCGGTGTCTCTGTGCTAGTCATGAAGCACGGGGACTTCAGCAGCCTGGGGCTGAGCAGACCATTTCAGGGGCTCCAATGTGTGCAGACGTCAGGGAGATGTTATAATGGGTGGAGTCGTTATGTGTACGACAGTAGGCAGTCTTGGGGCCTGTGTGTAACCATCCCATAGAAAGAGGCACCGCTACGTGTCCCGGTCAGCTGCTGCCGTGAGGGGATGGCAGCCCTGCATCGTGGGAACATCTCTCATGGTTTCTCTCCAGATCTAGTATAAGAAACAGACTGAGTTGGGGTCACATTCAGTTAAACCTGTGAATGGGTCGCCTGAAGAAAAGTACTGGGGAATCCTCTGATATTAAAATCTCTCACAGAGGAGCGTATTCATTTGCCATGGCTGCCATAATACAACATTTCAGACTGGGTGGCTTCACCAGCAGAGGTTTATTTTCTCACCATTCAGGAGGCTGACAGCCGAAGACCAAGGTGCTGACAGGTTGGTTGCTCCTGAGGCCTCTTGCAGGGCCACCTGCTCACTGTGTCCTCACGCAATCTTCCCTCTGTGCTCAGGCATCCCTGGAGCTCACACTCTCTTTGTATGTCCAAATCTCCTCTTTCTAGAAGAGCGTCAGTCATGTTGGATCGGGGCCCACTCTCATGGTCTCATTTTAACTTAATCACCTCTTTAAAGGCCGTACCTTCAAACGCAGTAGCACTCTGAATGCCTGGGGTTAGGACTTCAGTATGTGAATCTGGCGGGGGGGGACAAGGCAGCACAGCCTGGGTTCTGCAGAGGCAGAAGCCTGGGCATCTGCACCCCGTTCTCCTCATTCGGACCAGTAGACACGTGTGTATTATGAACAAGGAGGGAACAACTCCACCATCACATAGGCAGTGACTTGATTAATGGTTTAAGCTTATCCGTAGGCAAGAATCCCCAAAGAAACTTAGGATTAAATATGGATCCTAAAGGCTTGCTAAGGAGAGTATGGAAATACTTGGCTCCTGCAACAGAATCAACTTTTTCATCATTGTGAGTCTGGTTCTAAAGATGGCATTGCCCTTAAATAGTTGGTAATTGGTACCCCAGTGCCTCCCAGCATTTGTTACCAAGCACAGCTCCTGATCGCTAAGACAAGCCTCTGTGGTGAGAAACGGCGGTTTATGCTCTGTGTGTTGCAACAGTCTTAAAGCCGTAAGTGCTTAGCCTTTCGGAGAGAAGCTCCCACGTTGATGACGAGAACAACTGCTCAGACTGCTTTTTCCAGTAAGTAAAGATGAGTTTATCTCTTGTGAAAAAAAAAAAAAAAAGAGCATAGTACAAATTGAATATCCTAAGGATGTACTTGCAACTCTTCACTTAAGAAAAAATGCCTGTGCTCTTTGTTGGGTGGGGTAGAAACCAGCAATATTGATCTGTTAATTTAAGCATTTGGCACAGAACACCCTCGCTTCACATTTCTATAACTTTACTTGGGTTACTGATGAATCGAAATGCTGTTGCAAGTGCATTTTTGAAATCCTACGGGTAGAACATCAAAAAATAGTATCACATCTGGCATTGTAGGAAGTAGAGCCTTCTGGAAAAGTCATAGGTAACAGACAGCTGGGAGTGGATACTTGACCTAAGCTATCCTCGTCAATTTCTTCCCTTAAGAATTTAGAATCAGGTCTCAGAGGCTTTAGTGTGTCCCTATTGGATGTGAGGGTTAGGATAACAGGGCTTTTTGGGGGGAGAGGAGTGTTTCGTATTTGGTCCATGGGCATCCCCAGGCAGAACAAGCCTGTCAGCAGGGGAAAGGAATAAAGGAGACAAACAGGGAACTGGAAAAGGGAGCGTCTTACCTTTTAGGGCAGTCGTGACAGTCATCACAGTTCCTAAATCCCAATTTTGTGTTTCCTTCCCTGGCATGGCCCAGGTGTATTTTCTGCCCTTTGGGTTCAATGAAATATTTATGTATCTTCCTAGTAAATACCACTATTTGCTCAAGGGAGTTTGAAACGTTCTGTTTCTTACAGTCAAAATATATCCTAGACCAAGAAAAGTAATCAAATAATTGTGAAAATTATCATCATCCAATTCTGACTAATCATTTCAAACCTTTCAGTTCCTTTCTTTCAGGACATTGCCTTTGTCGTCAATTGTAGGTTTTTCTGTCATTTTATTTTATTTTATTTTATTTTCCCTCTTAGCTGTATTTATTGTCATTTTATATTGTCTCCAAAGTTTTGCAGAAGCAAATACAATCATTTTCACTTCCTGGTTATATAACTTTTGATCAGATTTTCTGTAGTTTGAGAGTTTTATTTCTGAAATTTGGGAGCAAAGTGTGCTGACATTAATGCTGTAATATTGAACACACAGTGGGTCCATATTAGAGCCTCAATAAATAGCTGTGGAAAATTAGTTTGACTTCTTTTCTAAGTCCTTCAAGTAACATTTGAAGCTTTGTGTTGTCAGGTAAAACACTCTGCCCTGGTTTCTAGGTGGGCATTGACTCGCCCTGTGCTGTGAGATGATTGGTAGAATCAACTGCCTGAATTTAGATCCTGTCAATATATTTCAAATTTATCTCTTTTCTTACTCATCTTCTGTGGAAGTTTGCCAAATGGTCCAGTCCAGAGAAATTTAGGGCTAGATGAAATGCATTTTGGGGGGGTAAGAGGTGGGATGATGTGCTGTTTCTTGATGGTACATTTTGGAGCTGTACAGCTCCTTAAAGGTCACTCAGTGTCTAGTCGTTGGATAATGAGGACCAGGCCTAAAGCAGACTGGCTATCGCTGTCAGGTGTCAAGCCTAGGGGATTTTTAGCACCAGAAATGTAGTCTGCTGCACTGGTCCTTTGGAAGAAAACACCCTTCAATTACTGTGATTTGATAGTCTTGCCTTCAGCTCCGAAGCTGCTGCCAGGTAATTGGTGCATCCTGAGGGCAACCTCCGCATAGCTGCTACGTGTGCTTTAGGTAAGAATCTAGCCTCCGTGAGTCAGAGCTTTCTATTGCCTTTATTTGTCCTTTTTACAAAAGGAAGATATAACCTCGTTTTATATAATTAAAAGTGGTGTGCGTACAACAGTGTGAATACATTTAACACAGTTCAGCTGTGCACTTAAAAATGGTTAAGATGAGGACCTGGAGAGTACTCTGCTGAGCGAAATAAGCCAGTCAGAGAAAGACAAGTACCACATGATCTCACTTATTTGTGGAACATAATGAACAAAATAAGCTGTCGACCAAAAGACATCCAGAACCATGGAAGTAGGGAACAGACTGACAAACCTCAGAGGGATGGGGGTGGGAGGGGAGGGAAGAGATAAACCAAAGAACTTATATGCATATATGCACAACCAATTGATGCAGACATTAGGCTGGGGGAGGCAGGAGGGGGGTGGGAGTGGGGAGGAGGGGGTCAATGGGGAAAAAAGGGGGACATCTGTAATACTTTCAACAATAAAAAAATGGTTAAGATGGTTTTTTGTGGGGGGAGATAAATGGTTATGGAAGGAGACTGGATGTGGGGTGGTGAACACATAACAATATACAAATGATGTATTATAGAATTGTACCCCTGAAACCTATATAATTTTATTAACCAATGTTATCCCTATAAATTCAATAAAAAAGATAAAGAAAAACAGCAAAAAATAAAAAATTGGTTAAGATGGTAAATTTTATGTTATATGCATTTTGCCACAATTAAACATTAAAAAGTGGCTCATGATCTTATTTTTACCCATGACTTGGTGAGGCCATAGGTAAGTGCCTACACAGGTAGGCTAAAGTGGTCCCTATATTAAATGTTTCCTTGAATTAACACTATCCTGCCGTTCACCTTGAATGTTAACTATTCTCAAACATCTTGCAAACACCCCTGCCTTCCTCATGTCTGCTTTCCTTCCGTGAACATTTATTGAGCATGTATGTATCTGGAACTAGAGGGAGGAGAAGCGAGATTTGCTTCCTGCCCTGCGGGCTGGTTCGGACAACTGACAAGCAAACACTGGGTCAAAGATGCTAAGACAGATGTGTGTACGTGATGTTTTGGAGGGAGGACGGGTGTGAACAAGTTCCTCTTCTGGTTGGGGGAGGAGGGCAAGCAGGAAGATGAGGAAGCTCTAGTTACTGGCACCTTATTTTCTCTGTGATCTACAATATGAAGTCATCATGCAGAAGTGATAAGGAGAACGGTGAGGTCAGGGACTGATGAAGATGGTCTGGAATAACTACTGTGGAATTATGAGCAGGAGCAGAATAGAGACATGGACAGAAATGCCAGGCCATCAGAAGGCAAGGTCAGGTAGTTTCTCCAGGTGCTCTCAGCTACTTAGATGTAAACGATTTCCACTCCGAACTGCTCATCAGCTCTAAGCTGCCTTCTGGGTTTAAACCTCAGCATAGACAGAATGTACCTGAGGCGGATACCTTTCCTTTTGGAAAAAACTAAACATTTTCTACCTGCGTGACTTACACCAAATAAAAACAAAAAATGAGTTCAATCATGTTTTCCCCAGGAACCAAATTTAAATATAGTCCTTTTTAACGTTGGTATCATAATTAGGTTGACTGACAGGACCACGAATGCTGGTTGTGACCTAGAATTGATATTATACTTTGTAGCTTTTCTCCTTGGACAGTAGCCTGCAAGCCTGAATGTTCTTTTACAGCAAGACAGCAGTTGCCCAATCAAACCCTGCACCTTCCCTATTCAGGTGAGAGGCAGGATTTCACAGCTTTAAACAAAGATCTCACTATTCACCTGTCAGTTTTCCACTGACCAGCTGTCATCCCGGTGTTCTTCTTTCTGGAAAAATCGCTTCCCATCCTGATCTGTACTTTCACAAGTACAAATGCAGGGTGGGACTCGACTTGATGGCCGGGTCAGCCTCTGGCGTGTGGCTTCCTGTGTGAGACTGAGATGCTTCATTTCGACACCTTGCTTCTCATGTGGTTTTCAACTCAACCTCAGATGTCAGCTGCAAATCCTTCTCGGCACTCCCCCGAAGTGAGGAACTTCCTGGCTTCTTCCCCGTCCACCCTCCCTGCTGCTCCTCACTGCACCTCTGTGTCCTGCCTGAGTCACTGCACAGGGACAGGACTCCTTGGAGTCTCAACTAAGCCTCACTTGGTTTCCCACAGAGCAAAATGAGTCAATGTTTCAAAAACAGTTTGCGAAGTATTGAGTCAATTCTGAATCAGAACCCAACATCGTTTCTTGCTTGTTTCATCTTGATTTTGAAGATTTAATGCCGTTCTTCAGATTTGGTCGGTCATTCTGTGAGTTCCACTTGCCTGCCTTTTGCTGCTACGAGCTTCTCCTTGGGGTCCCAGTCATGTGTGTATCAAGGACCTATTCAAGCTTGTCATTTGATAAAGAGGTGGATAAATCACAGTACCTGTCATCAAAGCCACTCAGTTTGGTGAGAGACAAGCTAACATATAGCAGTAATAATTCTCTAAATATAGTTTACAGAATAATCAATGGGTAAAATACAGATTCCTGAGCCCATTCTTAGAGAGATGTTTTCTACAGAAAACATCTGCCAAAGAATCTGCATTTTTAATAACCATGTAGGGGTGGGTGGGCTGGGGATGAATTTGATGCAGATGGTGTGAAAACCACACTTGGAAAAACACTGCAAGGCAACATGTAAGGGTTACAGTGAAGATGTCTACCCTAGGTGCTCTGGGAGCCAAGGGGGGCTGACTGACTCAGCGGAGGGAGGTGGTCACGGGTGGGGAGGCTAGGAAAGGAGGTTTTATCGGTTGACCACACTGTCTCCTCACATGATCTGTATGAAGTCATGTACATCTCCTTGTCTGTGGCCCTTTGTTTCTAGAACTTCTCCTAAAATATTTTCTACTTGATCTATAGTGCCCATCCTTTCTCTTACACTTGTTCTTATGTTCTTTTACTAAATAAATTACACCATCTGCACCTTTACAGGTCTGTGCATCTCTTCTCGTTTTCAGACACGCTGTCAATGAAGTAGCAGTTTCCTCCCAAACTAAGTTTCCTAGTCTCAGCTCCTTATTTCCAAGTTTCAGTGACTTCATATGCTTTTCGTGTTTAGCAAGTGAGCTTTTTTCCTCAACCCCTGAACTCACCCAGATGTTGACTGGATTGTCTGCTTCTGCCGGTTTGAAAGGAAGGCAGACGTGGGGTTTTAGTTCACAAAACTGGACTGCAAAGGAAATGCTCATCCAGGAACAAAACATCGTTCTTGGTGGAAATCCATTTGCTTTAATGGGTGTAAGTGTGTAGTTTTTACTCTTGGGGTTGAGAGAAGATGACACAAGCAGAATGGGTAAGAGCAACTGATAAGTGTGTATGGAAGGCTATCTATCATAGGAGAACTTAACACCTTTATGTTTGTGTCTTTGAATTTACACTTTGATGTAGAGAAAGTGCAAAATATATCACATGCAAATCTTTATGCAATTAGTCTCTTTTTTGTTTAATTCTCACCCCAGGATATTTTTCCATTTTTGTTCAGATAGAGTGGGAGGGAGGGAGAGAGAGAGAAACATCGATGTGAGACAGACACATCGACTGGTTGCCTCCCGCACGACCCCGACCAGGGCTGGGACAGACCGCAACTGAAGTACATGCCCTTGACTAGAATCGAACCCACGACTCACTTGTCCATGGGCTTTAATTGCTGAGCCAAAGCGGCCAGGGTTGCAGTTGGTCTCTTAAGTCATTGCTGAGAAACAAGAAACAATGTCAAGCTGTGGAATACTTTCCTTTTTTCTTTTTTTTCCTTTATTGATCTTTTAGAGAGAGAGGAAGGGAGAGGGAGAGAGAGATACAAACATTGATGAGAGAGAACATCGATTGGTCGCCTCCTGCATGCCCCCCAACTGGGGATTTGGCCCACAACCTGGGCATGTGCCCTGACTGGGAATTGAACTGGTGACCTTTTGGTGCATGGGTCGATGCTCAACCACTGAGCCACACCAGCTGGGCTGGAATAGTTTCCTTTTTATATTCAAATATTATTTTCTCATACTGAAATATAGAAATACAGAGACAAGAGTTGAGTTACACTGGCAGAGAAGAGAGATGTGAAAAAGTTGTGTCATCCATTTTATGAAAGAAGATGCTATGGATTGAATTGTGTTCCTCCCAAATTCATATGTTGAAGTCCCACCCCTGCAATGTGATTGTTTTCAGAGAAAGGGCTTCTAGGTGGTAATTAAGGATAAACGAGGTCACAGGGTGGGGTCCTAATCTGATATGATTGGTAGCCTTATAAGAAGGGGAAGAGAAAGAGATTTTCTCCACGTATGTGCACCAAGGAGAGTCATGGGCTCACACAGTGACGAGGCTGCCATCTGCAAGCCCGGAAGCGAGTCCTCCCTTGAACCCGACCATGCTGACACCATGATCTGGGATGTCTCACTTCCAGAACAGGCGTTTTGGTTCTGTGGAGTTTTGTTATGGCAGCGTGAGAGTCTGAGCCTTTGGTTCTGGTCTGACTCTACCACCTTTAGCTCCAGAAGTTCCATGAGATCGCACTTTCCTTTCTGAAAGACTGACTTCTAAGCTCTTTTCCAATATTTGAAATCTTCGATTATAATTATATAAAACGAACTGCTTGGTTATAGATTATATACGGTCGAGCCTGAAGCAAACTTGAAGGCTTTCTTGCCTAACTCTATCATATGGTGGCAGAGGAAACGAAGGCCCCAGTAGAATAAGTGGTGTGACTTTTCCAATGTGGCACAGATTCTCCTGGCTGTGCCTGAAGTGTAGTGTCTTCTTGGTTTCTCTTTCTACACTGCTGAGTGGGCTGTCAGCTGTTAAAAAGGAATGTTTGCTATCATGTACATATTTTATTACGGAAATATTAATAAGTTAGAAAATCCTGAACTTTTCATCATAATTTTCTTTAATCCTCACCCGAGGACATGCTTAGAGAGAGGAAGGGAAAGAAACAGAGAGAGAAGCATCAGTGTGAGAGAGAAACATCAGTCGGTTGCCTCCCATATGTGCCCCTACTGGGGATCAAACCCGCAACCCAGGTATGTGCCCTGACTGAGAATCGGAACAGGTAACCTTTCAGTGCACAGGACAATGCTCAACCAACTGAGCCACTCGGTCCAGGCCAGGTGTTTTTTTTAATTGTATTGTGATTTATGATGAAAGTTTTCTGTAAATGTTGTCTTTTAGAGTTACCTATGATTACATTTCTCTCTAAATATATCTTGATAAATAATGCCAATATGCGTATGTAATTTTATTGTTTTTTTCCAAAATAACCTGTGCATATGGTAAATAATCAAATAAAAAAAAAATACAGGTGAGTTTATGTTAAAAGTAACAGTTTCTCATCCATGCCTCTTCATTCCCAGTTATTCTCCCCAAAGACAAAATCTTTCAGCTGCTACTAGCTCACTTTCATTACTCTCCCATCCCCATCTCCCATGCTAAAGTTTGATATTAATGTTATTTTTAGTTTTTCCAAGCTTTTGTGTTTTTAAAATAATATCATAGAACTCATTTGGGGGACAGGATTTTTTTATTCCTTGCTTGTAAAATGAGTACATTTAAATAGTAGGACCCCTACTTTTTTCTCATTTTTCCTTTCCTGTTTCTACCCCCTCCTCCTATCAGCTGCACATTTGCCTTCACAAAGTCAAGTTAACATTTGCATTTCATTCTGCAGTGACAAATGTGTATTCTATGCTTGTTCAGACCTTGACTCTAAAGGTCAAAAACCAAAAAGACAATGTTTAACAGTTTGTTTTAAACGAATGATTTGGGACCCCAGATATTCTGTACAATTGGGTTTTCTGCAAAAATGGAAATTGGAAAATTGCCAGTGAGGCAATTTTGGGGTAAAAATTATGTCTATTTGAATTATTATGTAAGATAAATATGCCATTATTCTCTACTTTGGTTTTAGAAAGTGACAGCATACATAAAATGCCTGAAATGGTGTGAGTATCATTTAAATATTTTTAAATTGTGTTAATTTTTATAAAATTTAATGCAGTGTCTAATCAAGACCGTTTTCCTTGATTAGACCCTGCATTAAATTGTATTCTTTACAAGTCATGGTAGTGACTCTTTCAACTGCTTTACTCATTGAATTCAGTAAAATTCTACCTTTAATATGCTTCTGCCATGTGACGCTTAAAAATATTTCATGTCACTAAGTCAGAACCTCACTATAAATCACCTTTAGAATCACACGAAAAAGTTTCGTTAAGTGTTAGTGTACTTATGGTAGTTGGTTTGGGAGAAAGGTAAGGTCTTATCCTTAATGATCTCCCTTGTATTGAATTCTACTCTGTCCAGTGAAGCTTGCAGGAGGTTTCAGTGGGTCAAGTGTGCCTACGTTTTAATCATAGTAACAGCTCTAACACATTGCCTTTTTTGTGTGGTCCTATTTCCAGTACGGTTGTTAGGGAGTTATTTGTATAGCAGGTACTACAAGTCTCTATGTCTTTTTGACGAAAATATGTTCTTGAGCTTTCTTGCCTACTTAGCATTTCATATCTTGCAGACATAAATCCTGGAGCTAAGCTTAGCTCACATAGCTCTGTATATTTTCACTTCCCCAAGAGTGGTTATATCATTTCGGAGGTAGGAGGATCAATATGGAATAGAGTTCTCGAAGTAAAGGCAAACCGGGACCAAACAGAGCACTGATGAGGCGGGCAGGGGCTTCCTGTTTGTGATGCTCAGGAAAGCTGTAAGGCTGACTGATACCAGGATGTCAGCTCTGCAGAAGACTGTATGGTCAGAAAATGTCTGAGACAGTCTTTGTATTTGTCCCAGTGTTCAAAGGTTTCTATTTTTACAATAGATTGCAATGGAAGTTCCCTTTTAAGGCCTTTAACTCCTGACTAAGTCACATTTATAATTATGACGAAATGTATCATAAACTAATGTCAGTATATTTCCATAGTTTCTACTAGGTTATGACTCCTGGGGAGCATTTTTATGGTCTTCTTTATATCTCTTAGAGTGTACTGAAGGGCGCTCCTCATGCATGAGAGAGCTGGTAGGTGATTGTTTGCTACCTGGCATAGTGCTAATCAATTTGGAGGCATCATTTTCTTTAATTCTCAGATAAACCCATGAGGGAGGCACTCTTTAGTCCTATTTCATGGATGAGTGATTTAAGAAAAGGGGAGATTAAGTCACTTGACTTGAGGCAAATATCTGGTTAAATGATAGAGCCAGAATGTCTTCTAGTTGGAATCATACAGTGTGTAGCCTTTTCAGATTGATTTCTTTCACTTAGTAATACGCATTTAAGGTTTCATGTCTTTGTGGCTTGATAGCTCTTTTCTTTTGAGCGCTGAATAACATTCCATTGTCTGGAATGTTATTTATCAGTTTATTTATCCATTCACTTACTGAAGGACATCTTGGTTGTGACCAGGTTTTGACAGTTATGAATAAAGTTTCTATACACATTCATGTACAGGTTTTTTTTTTTTTTTTTTTTAAATTCATAAGTTTTCAACACTTTTGGGTAAAAACCAAGGAGTACAATTGCCAGATCAAATGGTAAGAGTATGTTTAGAAAGAAACCACCAAACTGTCTTCCAAAGTGACTATACTGTTTTGCATTCCCACCAGCAGTGAGCGTTCCCATAGCTGCATATCCTTGCCAGTACTGGGTATTGTCACTGTTCCGGAAGTGGGTCATTTTAATAGGTGTGCAGTGGTATCTCATTCTTTTAATCTGTAGTTCTCTAATGACATATGTTGTTGAACATATTTTCTTACGCTTATCTTTTTGAGTGAGGCGTCTGTTCAGGTCTTTGGCACATTTTAAAATATAGTTGTTTGTTTTCTTGTTGTTGACTTTTAAGAGTTCTTTGTGTATTTTAGATAACAGTCCTTTATTAAATGTCTTTTGCAAATATTTTCTTCTAGTATGTGGCTTGTTTTTGCTTTCTCTTGACATTCTCTTTTGCAGAGCAGTGTTTAATTTTTTTTTCTTTTTGGTTAATTCTCATCAGAGGATATTTTCCCATTGATTTTAGATAGAGTGGAAGGGAGAAAGGGGGAGAGAGAGAGAGAGAGAGAGAGAGAGAGAGAGAGAGAAAGAGAGAAACATCGATTGGTTGCCTCCTACATGACTTCAACCAGGGCCAGGGATCTAACCCACAATTCAGGTATACGCCCTTGCCTGGAATCAAACCAGTGACCCTTTGGGCCATGGGCCGATGCTCTAACCACTGAGTCACACCTGCTAGGGCAGAAGTTTTTAATTTCGATGAAGTCTAGTTTATCAGTTATTTCTTTCATGAATCATGCCTTCAGAGTTATATCTAAAAAGTCACTGTTACACCCAAGGCCATTTAGGTTTTCTCCTATGTTATCATCTAGGAGTTTTATGGTCTATATTTAAATCTGTGATTAATTTTGAGGTAAATTTTGTGAAGGGTATAAGGTCTATGTCTAGATTCATTTGTTTGTAAGTAGATGTCCAGGTGTTCCAGCACCATTTGTAGAAAAGATTCTCTTTTCTCCTTTGTATTGCTTTTTCTTCATTGTCAAAGATAAATATTATATTTACATATGTGAATTTTGGGGCTCTCTACTCTGAGGAGTACCAAGGCATGCTAGCTGACGGCCAGCACCCACTCTCAGACATGAGTAAGGCCACCCCTCTAGCTCAGTGAAATTACATGAGTGAGTCCAGGCAAAACCAGATGGGACTGCCCAGCCAAGCGCTGAATGATAAGAAATACTAAATCATTGTCACTTTAAGACATTAAGTTTTGGGTGGTTTGTTATATGGCAACAGATAACTAATATAACATGACCAAAATACTAGTAGTCTTTGGAAGCATTTTTACACCTCAGTTAAATAGATGATGTGTTAATAAGTTTGCAAATATTAATAAAGTTTCGTGGTGAGTTTTGGAGAGTTCAGCTTCTGGATTCAGCCAATAAAGAAACCACAAATGAGGAGTGCTGTTCCATGCCAGAAAGTACGCTTATGAAAGTTACACCTCAGTGAAATAAAAGGGCAAATAGTACCTTAAATAGTCTGTGTAACATCAAAGAAAAAATAATATAGATTAATTCTTGGCTTCTGGAAAAAGAATATCATCAGTTTAGTAACTGTCAAGATGTGTTTGTGTAGATGGTGCAGTTTTGTACTGTGGTCTGATTCCAAATGATTCTGTGGATCATAGCAGTCACTCCCATTTACTGAAAGAGCTTGAGGGAATGGGGCTCTGTTGGCTGAGTAGGGCTGCGTTGTGCTGGTGGTGTTTTGAAAAGGTTAAGAAAGTGGCAATGATAAGAAAGGGGAGGAGAAGTACAAGAAAATAGATTCCTTATCTTTATGGTTGTGATGTCCAAAAAGCCAGAGATACCAGATTTCCTTCTAATGATAGGAAATCTTACATCCTGCCTTTAAAACTGGTAGCAGCAGAAATTTGAGTTTCATTACAAAATGGGAAAAGGGAACTGATTTTTTACAAATCATGGATTAAAAGGAATCCTTCCTGCATAGCATTGGATACAATAGTTCTTTGACCAAGTGATACACCTGTATGTAGATTATGCAAATTGGTAACTCATGGGCTGAGTCTGTCTACCTTTGGGTGTTTTGTTTAGCCTGCACTACGTATGAACATATTGTGTTACAACAAATGAGTTGGCTTTTAAAAATCCAAGAGCTCTAACACAAACATCCATACTTTCATTATATTTTGAAAATTGGATGATCTTGCCACAGGTTTGGAGTGAGGGACAGCACACACCTTAGACGGATTCTACATTCTCCAGCCAGCATCTACACTCATTACCTTATCAGTCTGCTTGCTCTAAGCATGTGCCAGCCTTTATAGACTCATTTGATGATTAAATCCTGGTCATCTGGACTTAATTGACTATCAAATCATCAAAAAGTGATTTGATTTCTCACAGGCACAAAATGATCAGAAAAGTGATCTACATATGAAATATCCATTTATGTCATTTCTGCTACCAAAACAGCCCAGTTCAGGCATAGGAGTTATAGGGTTAGACAAAATGTCTCAGGGGAGTGCTTCACAGCAATAAAGAGAGGCTCCCAGTCTGGTGAGAGGAAGAGAGGAAAGTCCATCGATACTGGGACTGAAAAAGGCCCTGTGTTTTACTTTTGGTATCTCCTGGGGGAAAAAACTATCTGGGTGGAGAGAACCATCGATAGCTTCCCCACAGAAGCAGCAAAGACCTACAGACCTGTTGAAAGGATATCATATACCTCACAGGCACCTGTCTGAATGGTGACTGAGGACAGGGTACTCTACTCTCCACATTATTCTCAATGCCTTGGCTTGGAAGAAGGTCCTAGAACTTTGACAGACTCTATTAAAGAGGCCAGGGAACCCAAAGAGAGCTAATATTAAGTTGTTCACAATCTCTGAGAAATGGTGCTTTGAATCAGCAATTACAAAGAAATATAAATTTATTTACACACCTAGAATTGTGGGCTGAGAATCATGACCATTATATTGTAAAAAAAAAAAATACTTAGTTTAGGGAGGTAAGTATATAGTCCAACAAGTACAGTTAGTTTGTGTTTTCAAGGTATTGTTTTATTTTTGCCCTCTACCACTGTTCATACTACATCCTGTGATTCTGCACTTAATCCTTGCACTGCATATTCGAGTCGTGATCCTGAGAGTTAATTAGCCTCACATGTGTTTGGTCATTTGCTGCCAGCTCAATGTCTTTGTTTTAAGAGCATCCTTATGTTTCTCCTTCCCACCAACCAGAAATGTTTCCAGTGCTGTGCACAGGTAATGACTCTTTAAATTACCACCCTTCAGTCATCTTCCAGACAGGTTTTCTGCAAGAGTCAGCAAGCAAGCAGGGCGTTTAAGGACTGCTCTCCAAACAAGTGGGCCTTCTACTTTGTACGGACAGAGTTCCCACTGGCAAGTGCTCCCTATGGCTCTAGGTCTTTATTTCAGGACATTGAGATCCATCGTTGCTCAATCTTAAACCTTAGTTGAGAACTCCAATGGAAATTTTATCAATGTGACAACTGTATTCATTCATTTCTTTATTTAGAAAATATATGTTGAAAAGCAACTGTGTATGCGGGAAACCAAATAAGATCCTACAACTGCTCTCTGGGAGCTCACAGCCTCCGGGGTGAGAGAGAAACATACGTGTAATTGTAAAAGGGATATGAAGGTGCTATGGTGGGGGTTGGCACAGAGCAACACAGGACAACAATTGGGTGAGTTGAGAAGTTAGACTAGGAAGGGGATCAAGAAGTATTTTGGGTGAAATGATGTCCAAAGTGTGCCTTAAAATAAGGAGTTGGAATTATTCAACAAACGAAACAGGGACAAAATATTCATGTTGCTTGAACGCCATGTTAGGAAGTGTGGACTACCCAGAACTGGGGGTGGTCCCTTGAGGCACCACTGAAGGGTTTTAAACAAGAAGGGGATTGATCTGATTTCCCTTTTAAAATGAGCACTTTGGTGACAGCGTGGAGGATGAATTAGGAGTAGGGCAAAGCCAGGGGAAGGGATATCTCTGAAGAGGCAATTAAAATAACAAAATTGACCCAGAGACATAGAGGTAGGGTACAGACCGACAAACCTCAGAAGAGGGGGTGTTGGAAGGGAACAGATAAACCACAGAACTTACATGCATGTATGCGTAACCAATGGACATAGACAACAAAGCTGGGGATGGGACGGGGGGATGGGGAGGAGGGTGTCAGTGGGGGAAAAAGGAGAAACATCTGTAACAAAAACAAATTAATAAAAATAATTTAAAAAAATTAACTCAGATAATATAAGAGCCAGAACGCAGGCATTAGAAGTAGGAATATATTTTTTTAAAGTGGATTCATAAGGTATGATTTTTTCTTTATTGATTTTAGAGAGAGAGAGAGGAAGTGAGAGGGAAAGAGATAGAAACATCGATGAGAGAGAATATCGATTGGCCGCCTCCTGCATGCCCCCCACTGAGGATCAGGCCCACAACCTGGGCATGTGTCCTGACCAGGAATTGAGCTGGCGACCTCTTGGTGCATGGGTTGATGCTCAACCACTGAGCCACACCGGCCGGGCAATTCATAAGGTCTTAAGAAGGGAGAGGATTTGTGCTCTGAGGACTGATTTTATGTGTGGCTAAAAAAAAAAAAGGAAGGGGTCAAAGATTATTTCAGTTTTTCTGCTTGGGTATTGGTTGTGTGACTGATCATTCACAGTATTAATGAACAAGGTGGAGGAGGAGACCTTAGGAGACTCATGACAAATGAATCGTTGGAATTGTTGACTTTGAGGGGCCAGCGGAAAATCCAAATAGGGCTTTCAGTTAGCATTTGGATAGATGAGTCTGGATAACATGGAAATAGCTGCTCTGGAAATTGGAGTCTTCAGCACATGGAAGATAGCTAAAACTTGAGGATGAATGAAATCATCCAGGGAGTGTTTGTAAAGGGAAAAGAGAAGAATCCAATTACGGATTTGTGGAGCACACTGACTTTTATTTATTTATTTTTTGAGCTGATTTTATTTATTTATTTATTTATTTATTTTTTTAACTTATCTTTATTGTTGAATGTATTACAGATGTTCCTCATTTTTCCCCCATTGCCCCCCTCCTCCCCATTCCCACCCCCCTCCTGCCTTTCCCCACACTATTGTCTGTGTCCATTGGTTATGCATATATACATATAACTTCTTTGGTTTATTTCTTCCCACTCCCCTACCCCCTTCCCTTTGAGGTTTGTCAGTCTAACAACCAATTTGTACTTCTTAATCCCTTCACCTTTTTCACCCATCCCCCCAGCCTCCATCCATCTGGTAACCAACAAAAGTTCTCTGTATCTATGAGAATGTTTCTGTTCTGCTTGTTCATTTTGTTTGTAGATTCAATTGTTGATAGATATGTATTTATTGCCATTTTGTTTGTTCATATTTTTTAATTTTTTTCTTCTAGAAGACCCTTCAACATGTCATATAATACTGGTTTGGTGGTGATGAACTCCTTTAGCTTTTCCTTATCTGGGAAACTCTTTATATGTCCATCGATTCTAAATGACAGCTTTGAAGGATAGAGTAATCTTGGTTGTAGGTTCTTGCTTTTCATCACTCTGAATATTTCTTGCCACTCCCTTCTGGCCTGCAAAGTTTCTTCTGAGAAATCAGCTGACAGTCTTATGGGAACTCCCTTGTAGGTAACTAACTGCGCTTACCTTGCTGCTTTTAAGATTCTCTCTTTGTCTTGAACCTTTTTGGTGTGGGCCTCTTGGGTTCATCTTATTTGGGACTCTCTGTGCTTCCTGGACTTGTATGTCTGTTTCCTTCACCAAGTTATGGAAGTTTTCTGCCATTATTGTTTCAAATAGGTTTTCGATTTCTTGTTCTCTCTCTTCTCCTTCTGGCACCCCCAAGATGCGAATGTTGGCACGCTTGAAGTTGTCCCAGAGGCTCCTTATACTATCCTCATTTTTTTGGATTCTTTTTTCTTTTTGCTGTTCTGATTGGATGTTTTTTGCTTCCTTATATTCCAAATCGATGGTTTGCTTCTTGGCTTTACCTACTCTACTATTGAATCTGTGTAAACTATACTTTATTTCAGTTAGTGCCTCCTTCATTTCTAACTGTGCATCCTTCATTTCTGACTGGTCCTTTTTTATGCTCTTGAGGCCCTCACTGAGGTTCTCACTAAGTCCATTGAGCATCCTTATAAGCAGTATTTTGAACTCAGCATCTGTTAGATTGCTTAACTCCATTTCACTTAGTTCTTTTCCTGGAGTTTTGTTCTGTTCTTTCATTTGGGACCTGTTTCTTTGTCTCCTCATTTTGGCTGCCTCCCTGTGTTTGTTTCTATGTATTACTTAGCGAGAGGTATGGGGCTAGCTGAGACCAGATGCTGCTTGTTTGAAAGAATTTAGGAAAAGCTGAAGCAGGATCCAGGACAGGCCAATCCTATGGTAAAGCAACTGGCAACAGCTTGGGTGGGCCTGAAAGTTGGGTGGGGCGGGGCCTCAGGGAATCATCAGGGCGGGGCCAACTTTGTGAGCCAGGTTGCTGGAGTCCCAGATATGGCAGCGGCCTGGGGAAGGGCTCACCAAAGGAACAAAGGCCTCTGATAGCACGTCTGTCCACGAGAAAGCTGCCTCTCCAGCCCTCGCTCCAATGCCAAACAACTCAGTTCTTCCTCATATGACTCTGGTGCCTTTTCAAGCTGCCTCCCCGATGCTGGAGCCTGGAGGGAGCGAGTCCAAGTAAGTCTGTGCATGGGCCCTTTAAGAGGAGCTGCTGGGGGCTCCAGCTGCCTCAGCCTCAGTTCCTGCTGGTTTTTCCAGCCACAAGTGATGGGGATTCTCTTCCTGGCACTGGAACCCTGAGTTGGGTGCCTGGTGTGGGACAGGTACCCCTCAGTCCTCAGGGAGGACCTTCCCAGCTGAGGTATCCTCCTAATTTTTATCCACCACACGCGGGTGTGAGAGCAGCCCGTCGCACCTCCACCCCTCCTACCAGTCTCCATGCGGCTTCTTCTTTAATTTCGTAGTTGTAGGACTTCCATTCAGCTTGATTTCAGGCGGTTTTGAATGATAGTTGTTCTGTAGTTTAGTTGTAACTTTGATGTGGTTGTGGGAGGACGCGATACCGCGTTTACTTATGCCGCCATCTTGACCGGAAGTCGAGCACACTGACTTCTAAAGGGTGGTCATTGGAAGAGGAGTATGCAAAACACTTTTCTGAAAATGAGTAACTAGAAAGTAAGAAGAAAACTAAGAGAGAGTGTAGTCTGGGAGCAAATGGAGGAAAGGAGAGAGAGATTGATTTCCAGCTAGACTTTAGATTGCAAGGGCTCATCTATTTAGATTTTTTATTCAAACCCAATTAATTAAAACAGATGAAAATTTTATTATGAAAAAAACATAATAAATGCCAAAGAAATTGAAAAATAAACTATGAAAATGATTAGTAAAAACAATTACAGTTTTATTTCATGGTTAAAAAGGGAAGCAAACAAGAAAACCATCTATAAATTTGTGCAGGTAGGTTTTTTTTGGTAGATATTAGGATATGAGTTCAAATGTTTCTGAAGTAAATGGCTTATTACTCTTGTTTTTGACAATTCCTATTTATGCATCTGAAATTAAAATGAATGGAAGCCTATTTAGAGTATCCTGAGGAAGAACAAAGTCTAGCTTTAGCATTGTCTAGCATATCTGCTTCATAGCTGAACAAAAGAGCAATTGTGAAATTTACCAGTGCATTAACTAAAGCCAAAATCAGTTTGCTAGGGCTGTCCTAAGAAAGGACCACAGACTGGGTGGCTTAAACAATAAAAATTTATTTTCTCACAACTCTGGAGGCTAGAAGTCTGAGGTCGAGAGGGTGGCGTGATTGGTTTCTCCTGAATTTCTCTCCTTGGCTTGTAGATGCCATCTTCTCCTGTGTCTTCACATGGTCTTCCCTCTGCACATGTCTGTGTCCTGATCTCTTCTTCCTATAAGGACACCAGTTATATCAAATTGGTGACCTCACTTTATCTTAATTACCTCTTGAAAGACTCTATCTCCAAATATACTCACATTCTGAGGTACTGAGAGTAGGACTTCAACATAGGAACTGGGGGTGGGTGAACACAATTCAGCCCATAACAATCACAGAAAGAGTCTGCTTAAAATTTTGCTTTCTGTTTATTGAAAGAAAAATAACTTGTCTTCTATCATTATGTTTTCTATTTAATTTTAAGTTTCACATGTGTATATTTCATCATAGGTGTATTTTTTATTATTAATAAAGTATGTAAACAACTATGTATGGTAAAAGAAGCACATTTCATTGATTCACTAATGGATGCTGTATAGTTGTTTTTTAAACCATGGAATGATTGTATGGGAGCTTAAGAACAGCCACAAATTATTTGACAGTCTTCTCTTTGAGAGGTGGGAGTCTAATGTCGTTGTCCCCTTCCATAGAATCTGGGAGGGCTCTCTGTCTGCTTTTACCAGTGTAATGTCGCAGAAATGGTGCAGTCCTGGGATTCAGCCTCACGATACTGGCAGCTTCCACTCATGTTTCTTGGCATACTCCCTCTACGAACCCTGAGCTGTCATGGGAAAGTCCACTACCCTGAGACTGTCATGCTGGAGAGGTCTTATCCAAGTGATCTGGTCAGCAGTCCTCTGTCCCCCATCTTTGTTATGTCAGCAGATATGTGAGTGAATCCTTTTGGGATCTTTCATCTGCCAACTGAACCCACCAAGTCACCTTGGCCAATCCCATGTGAAAAGTAATGGTTGTAAAATATTTTCTAAATTTGGTCTCTTGCAAATGAAAGCTAACCAAATATATTAGTGCCTCAGTAATTTCAACATGAAGAACTTGCTATATTCAATAGGAAAATGCTCTGTGTAGATCAACAAACTAGATCTCACCTGATAGTCATAGTTGTCATAGAATAATTTTGTGTCTGAATCCAGGGCCAAAAATGATCTCTTATGCTACCCCTTAGTATCATAGAAAAGGAAGCAAGCTTGTGGCAGATAGAAAATACAAGGCACCTGTGGATATAGAACAGTCACCAAATACCTTAAATTGAGACGAGTATGTGTAGAAATCTTCACATTTAACAAGACAATATTTACTTTTTGTCTTTTAATTAATTAAAGGTAAATGACCCAGTTGAATATCAGAATAATATAGTTTCATTTTAGAGTATACAATTTTATTCCTAGAATAACACTCTAAGAACAAGAGACAACAGCTGAAATAACCATTTTTCAACCATGTTATTCATCTATGCAATGATGGCACATAAATTGGAATTTTAACATTGGTGGTTGACAACGGTAACTGTTACCGTTCGGACTCTTATGATTAGAACCACACGTTTGCACCGATGCTTCACACGGGCAGCGGAGAGCGCGAGGGTATGTTTGCTGTGTGCTTTGCCTCCTTTGTGCAAGGTGGTGAGAAATGAATTGGCAGTAGGAATGTTTTGCCATGAATATCGTGGAAGGGAAAGAGAAGTAGAAATAGAAATGTGTGAAAAATGTGTGGGGAAGTCAGCAAATAAAGGAGTAAACAAATAAACATTTTAAGGTGATCATTTTGGGTACTTTTACATCTATGACAGAAAAAAGCAAGGTGATAAAACTGAATGATGGGAGTTACTTGAGATGGGATGTTTGGGTAGGCCCGCAGAGGATGAGCAGTTGGGTAGGTAAGAACTGGACTCGGTAATTTATATTGCTGCTTTCCCTAGTAAGGGGACAACTTCTCCATTTCCTAGGTATTAGGGGGACCGGAAAGTAATGTCGTTTCTGCACGTTTCGATATTCGGTTGTCATTTATCAGCTCATTGTGTACTTCAAAATCATGCCAAAGACATTTTAAGGTTAGAATGACTTGTTTACTCATAAATAATTAAATCTTAAATTTTTTTGCAATTTATAGTGAAATGGCCAGCCAAATACCAGAAGAGGTACATATCCAGCATTGTATGCTTTTTGAGTTTCACAAGGGTAGTAACGCAACAGTTGCTACCAAAAACATTTGCGATGTTTATCCAAGTGCATTAGACATTCATAAATGCCAAAGGTGGTTTTCTAAGTTCAAATCTGGTAATTTTGATCTTTCTGACTCGTATCGATCAGGAAGACCAACAACTTTAGACAATGATGTGTTAAGGGTGGAAGTGGAAGCAAATCCGTGCCAGACAATCGAGGAACTGTCAAACACTCTTAACCAACCTTGGTCGACCATCCAAGAACATTTGCAGCAGATTGGTAAAGTAAGCAGAGCAGGTGTTTGGGTCCCGCATAATCTGTCCGAAGAAAACAAAGCTCACCGGTCCACCACATGCAACTTATTGCTTCAGCGGCACAATACAGAAGCGTTTTTTGATCGCTTGATCACTGGAGATGAAAAATGGGTCCTCTATGATAATCCAAAACGCAAAAGGCAGTGGCTCTCTCCGAATGAATCGCCGCGAAGTACAGCTAAGCCAGGTTTACACCCCAAAAAGGCACTTTTGTGTGTTTGGTGGAGTATTCGTGGGGTCGTTCATTTTGAAGTGCTGAAACCTGGACAAACTGAATGTGGACCTTTACTGTGAACAGTTGGATCGAGTAAATCAATCTTTAATTGAAAAGTGCCCAGCGATTGTCACCAGAAAAGGCGTTATTCTACAACATGATAATGCAAGACCGCACTGCACAAGACAAACCCTGGAAAAAATCAATGAATTGGGGTGGGAGGTATTGCCTCACCCACCATACTCTCCCGATATTGTGCCATCGGATTTCCATTTATTCCGATCGCTACAACATTTTCTCAGTGGCAAAAAATTTGACAATTTGGATGATGTCCAAAATGCCATCTCCAGATATTTTGCTCAAAAACCAATTGATTTTAATTGATCCGGCATTGAAAATTTGCACACTAGATGGCAAAAGGTTGTTGATAATGAGGGTGATTACATCATTGATTAAAAATAAAAAGTTGTTAAAAATTTATCTGTTTGAATTTAATGTAAAAAAAACGACATTACTTTCCAGTCCCACTAATACTAAAATATCTTCATAGAATAGCCATTTTGTGTATTCAGGACTTTGGTGGGATAGTGTCAGATGAGAAATTTTTTGTATGTGATGTGAATTTTTTGAGGATGGAACTCTACTTTTTTTCAGGACCACTGATAATCCTTAACTTGACCTTGGGGAGTCAATACAAAATAAAGATTTGCTTCTTCATAGAAACACTGCACTGAGGAAAATGTGTTATATCCAAGCAATATTCTGTATAAACAGCTAATAAATCAGAAAAAAAAAAGGAAAAATGTGAACAGTAATTTAGCAGCAAATGAGGCATTTGACCTGCAGCTCCCAGATGAATTCCCAAATGACACGAATACTTTATTTTAGGAAACTGAAATGATAAGGATTATGTAATGCTTGATGAGACATTGCAGTCGTAATCGGAGAGATTGCTTCTACTTAGCAGGGTCACCAGCAGAGGAAGGAGTGGTCCTACGATATTTTCCACCTTGAGAGTCTTGGCCAAAGCAGTGAGAAAGTGCTTTCCGTCCAGCTGCAATCCAACTCGTGTAGCTGAAGTAAGCTTCTTTTCCAGAGACCTCAAAAGCCCTTTGATTATCTAGCACCCACATGGCCTCTGTGCTATTTTCTGCGAGGCTGTGTTCCAATCACAGCTCCACATCTTAGAGCGGCAGTTACATTTCCTAGATTTGCACAGATGCAAGGCTCTCCCAGAACTAGGATAAGCTGTCAAGTTGTAGGGCAGCTCAGTTGCTCCTTGGAACTTATGCCCTAAGGGACAAACACTCCATAAAGCATTTTGAAAGCTGACAGCTTAGTGTTGGCAGCTGAATTTTGACATTTCGGGCTATTATCAAAACTCTCAAACAGCTGAAATTGTAGGTATGGAAGAGTTAAGCTTTCTGTGAGGCATGTCTCTCCTGCAGGAAGAAAACTATCAGTTGCCTTATTATTCTGTTATCCTGTCCATTTCAGTTGTTTTTCGTTAATCAACTAAAACGAATGCATTGTTGAAATATCTAAAATGACAAGGCAAATAAAGAGCCAAGTTTGAGATTTGACCTTCAAAACCGGGCTCAATTTAAAGATATGGCCTCCCACTTCAAAATATTGAGTTGGAAAAATTTACCACTGAGTTTCTGAAAAAATGTAAAGAGCAATGCAAGAATTCACATATTTGGTAGTCTCTGCAAACGCTCACTCTTAGTCCTTTCCTTGTGGACTTAGAAGGAGGTAATGAAAAACCATATTTCTTCTGAAGGTAGGGCCGACACACTTGAATATGTTGGTGTCTGAAAACATATTTTATCAAAATAAGGAGATAAAAGGTGAGGTGTTTTATTTATATATACACACACACATACACACACACATGAAATATGGTTCTCTTAATTTTCATTCCATTAAATGCTGAAAAAAAAATCAATGTCTAATAGACGAAAAAGGGCAGAGTTAGAAGAGCTATTTAGAGGAGAGTATGTCAGAAAAAGAAGAACTGGGATTTTTTTTATAGCAAAAAGGAAGAATAATAATCCTTTAGCAATCTTTTCTTTATATACAAACTATATATTTTTGTTAATGAAGACAAAAATAAAATTACATAACTAATGGTAAAAGAATATGGTTCTTTGGTTTCTAGGAAAAATGGTTAAAAACGCAATCTCTCTTACTTGGAAAACAACACCTCAGTACCCCTTGTTAACCGTCAAGTCAACTTAAACACTTAAAAAACATGGCCCACTCTGTAGGACCCTCAACAAACAGTACAGCGAAGAAGCCCAGCTTATGCTTAAATACTGGATAACACAAATTGATATGTATCATTACAGTAATTAACCCAAACAAATGCCCCTGGTTGCCACAAATTGAATGTGAAATTGTAGAAATCTCTGACATCCTCTAACTGATTCATGACTGAGAACCGAATTTGAGAAAACAGCTTTGAGATGAATCATGGTCGTATTTACCATGTGTGTACACAACACCAAACAGGCAGTCCAGTCGATAAATTTAAGTTCTTCAAAAACAATTCTCAGTGGGGGGGGGAAGAAATGTGTTTAGTTGGACATTTC
The DNA here is from genome assembly GCA_030848825.1 of Tadarida brasiliensis. Taxonomy (NCBI): domain Eukaryota; kingdom Metazoa; phylum Chordata; class Mammalia; order Chiroptera; family Molossidae; genus Tadarida; species Tadarida brasiliensis. The sequence goes on along the minus strand of CM061258.1, from coordinate 85,728,916 downwards.
TCATGAGTTACATTTTACAGACGCAGATTTTGAATTAATCAGTGCCCCAGTCTTATTTGTAAGTTCAGTTGTATAGTAGCTTTGTCATGACACTAATAATAAATAACAGGAACAGCAACATTTGACACTTAAAGAATGTGTATGATGTGATAGACATGGGTCTAAGCCATACACACACATACACACGCACACACATGCACATACCTATACTTCGCATATACAAATGGACATATAAACACACATATACAAATGTATAATATTTAATCCTCAAAGCATCCTTGACATTGGTAGATACTATTATTATCCCATTTGGCAGAGAAGGAAATAGAGCTTCAGAGAGCTTACATAATTTGTCCAGGGTCACAAAGTGGTAAGGGTGATATTTAAATCTGGGCCATCTGCATGTAAAGCCTGTGCTGTTTATTTATCACTGTATTACAGTGCCCTTTGGTTGAGTCACCAGAACATGTACATGTTGAGATATATTCATTTGCAGTTTATCTGCGGCACAGGAATTTCAAACTTCTATATGAGTTCCCTCAAAATGTGGTCAATATAGTGAAGAGGAATAACCACAAGAGCAGTGATATTTTCAAGCTTCCATATAAAAATGTCTGGAGGAAGAGCTGATAATGAAAAAATATTGATTGTGAGTTGAAAAGGTGATGAACTTCAGGACTGATAACAGCCAAATTTATATCCCTAAAGTTTCCCTCTTGTATTTGCAAATTCTCCTTTCCACGTTTGAGAAGCTCGTTTTTAGAAGTGATGACAGAAGTATTACAGAGTCAGCCCTAATAACAGCTGTTAGCTCAGATTAGTGCAAGTAAGAAATTCTCTCAGTTTCTGCTGCACATCTGTTACAGTTTGTTGTTGTTGTTGTTTTTTTTTTTTTAAATCTGTGGATAGTGGGCTATAGAATGGTGTCCAGGATTTTCCCCTCTATTTAAAATATTTTTATGTATTTTGATTTTTATTACTCTGTGTCATTTCCTGAAAGTTTTTCTGTTAATAGACTATAACCACTTAGCTTCAAGCAGACACCAAGGAGTAAATAAAAATATGAACGCTTCCCTTAAGTAAAACAAAGGTATATTTGGATTTAAAACTATCTTGGTTTATTTTTATGTAAAAAAAAGGATTTTTTATATCATCATGCACCTCTGAGTTTTATACTGCTTTATTATTAGCTATTAATTGTAATATCAAGAAAATTTGGTTTGAGAGGTAGTTCTCTGTTTTTACTAAGATTTATGTGTATTTTGGGCAGAACATTTTATGATCCTTTCTCATTTATTTTACTAGTAGTTTAAAAACAAAAACAAAATGAAGAACAAGCTAATTACAAAAATATAAGACCTTTAGATTGCTTAGTTTTGTCTTTGCCAAAGTCAATACTTTTAAGAAATTTTTATATATATACATAAAATTTATATATATATATATATATATACACACACACACACACACACATATATAAATTCACCTCCTTATTTATGTTTCTCACTATCAAGATAGAATGGAGCTTTATTTGGAATTTCTACCAAAGGAAGATACTTGGAGGGTTATCGCCATTAGTCTCCTGAACTTTGTTGGGCCAGCTCCCTTAGGGATAGCTGTAGCCCTCATTCCACCACACAGGAGCTGCCTTGGGTCAGGTGGTCAATATGGAGATGAGGAATAACTATAATAGAGGTAATATTTTCAATGTTTCAGATTCAACAATGTCTGGAGGCAGAGCTGGTAATGGAAAAATATTGATTTGTGAGTTGAAACTCATCAGGACTGATAATAGCCACCTTCACACCTCAAGAGCTTCCACAAAGTCTGGCTTTTGGCCAACTCTGGTTCCATCTGGGAGGCAGCCATGAGAAATGGAGAGTGAGTGGGTTTAATACTCAGACTCTAAAAGTCTCAAATTCCATTCCTGATGGCACTAGAGATTTGAACTTGGTTTCTACAGCATCCGCGTCTCAGTTTTTTTTTTAATCATTAAATTAGGAGTATAACTGTATATTTTTATTTTTCCAAGGTGTAAAATGAGATGAAAGCCTATGAAACTTTCTGGGATTCTCAATTATATTCATTTCCAGGTTGCTAGTAGTTTGACAACAATTTCCATTTTTAGAATGATGATAAATAGAAAACTAGATATTGACCAAGATATATTTTTGTTGGGTCAAAAAATATTTACGTTGGTTAGGACTCTTCTTTCTGGACTTTATGACACTTTACATCAGCATTTTTCAGTGTGGTCCATGGACCACCTTCATCAAAATCACTTGGCTTGTCTCACAAAATATCAGATTACCTGTCTCTACCCTGGACTCGTTGAATCAAGATCTTTGGGGAAGGCACTTGAGTGAATATGTGTTTAACAACATCCCAAAAAGAATATTTTTTTCTACCCTGAAATTTTAGAAACACTGTCATATATATAATGCTTTATAGTTTATAAATCATAAATCACTTTCACATTTACGATGTCATCTCTTAGCAACCTTGTTAAATATAAGAACAGGTAACATCTCATTTTCGTAGATGGGGAAACTGAGATCTAGAGAAGTTCGGATTCTTACCCAAGGCTACAAAGACAATAAGAGGCAGAATTTAGGCCTGTCTTCAGGGTCTCTAGTCTCTTTATATGACATCTCAGCCATCCTCCTTCTACATGAGAGCATGTTAGTTGCAGGGATTTGGGGCTGCAGGTGAGTCTTGCTACTCTCCAATACTTTATTCTATAGGGAATAGAGATATTTCAAAGATTTTCAAGTAGTAGCAGCAGCATTATTAATCAAATCTATTTCTAGCAGACGGCCTAGAGAATGGTTTGGAGAGAGGAGAACCCGAAGCCAGGAAGGTGGATTGGGAGGCGTGTTCCTCCTACCACATTAGCAGTGTAGGCTTGGCTACTCGTGCCAAAGGTTCTCAAATTGCATCCAGAAGAAACTGGAAATATATATGTATATATTTCACCAAGACATAGTTATGAAATCGAGAAAATGCTTCTTTATGGTGCTTATTGAATTTTAACTTAATCACATGGCTCCTCTAATAAGTTGTGAACTCTCTAAAATAGAACCATGTTTCATTCATTCATCTTTCTAGCCCCAGAATCTAGTTTAGTGTTGGCCATATTGTTCTATTAAACAGATTGTTGTTTGTTTAATAAACTTGAGTGAATGATAGTAAAAAGTTGTTTTACATTGGCAATGTAAATTACTGTTCACCTACATATCTCATATTTTATACTTTTAATATATGCCAACATACGGCTTTAAGAATACTGGCATACCTCATTCTACTGCACTTCGCTTTATTGTGCTTTGCAGATATTGTGTTTTTTACAGTTTAAAGGCAAGACCTTCCATCAGTAAAAATACTCCAACTTGCTTTATTGAGACGCTCGCTTTATTGTGGTGGTCTGGAACCAAACCCACAATGTCTCCGAGATATACCTATATTTACTCACCTGATTATTAGAACCACCCTATTATAATAACCTCTGTTTTACATGAGAGGCACAGAATGGCTAAGTAACTCATCCAAGGTCAGTCACTTGTCCAAGCTCTAATCCTAGTGAAACTGGGATTTGAGTTAGGTAGCCAGGTTCCAAAGCCTTGCTATGCTGTATTATATCCATAAATTCACAATTTGTTTCAATGGCTTATCTTTTCTGATATTATTTCATATTGGTATAAATTGGAATTTAATAGGTGTACCATATGCTTTGGTAACAAACAACACTAAGATGTCAGTGGCTTGACCTAATAAAAGTTTATTTCATACTCAAAGTTTTATGTGGCTTAGATGACTTTCCTGTATGGCTTTCATCCAAAAGATGAATCAGCGCGCTGGGCTGCTTTCATTTTGTAACTATGCCAGCTGGAACAGGTGTCCTCCAGGGTTGAATAGGCAGAGGAAGAAAAATGAAGGTGGCATATCAGCTCTTAATTGCCTATTCCATAAGGTCACATGTCACATCCACACATATTTCATTGAGTGGCACTATACACACAGCTCAACTCCACTGAAATGAAGGCTGGGAAATGTAGGGGAGCACATGGATCTTTGGTGAGCACTAATCATTTATGCCACCATAAAAAATAAGATAATAATAAATTGTAAAAATATAACATTGGGAGCAATGCATTTGTTTTCAGGCCCCGGCTCTAATAGTAATTAGTTCACTGACCCTGAATGCAATTTACCTGTGTTGAATCAGTTTCATCATGTGTAAAACAGGCACAATGAGTTAAACCCAAATCATAGGGTTGTGTGAATTAAATGAGATGGTAGAGGTAATGGCCATAACAGAGGTGGACACACAGTAAGTGCTCAGTATGTTACAGCCATTGTATTAGTCAGGCTTCTCCAGAGAAACCAGATCTTTCTTTCTTTCTTTCTTTCTTTCTTTCTTTCTTTCTTTCTTTCTTTCTTTCTTTCTTTCTTTCTTTCTTTCTTTCTTTCTTTCTTTCTTTCTTTCTTTCTCTCTCTCTCTCTTTCCTTCCTTCCTTCCTTCCTTCCTTCCTTCCTTCCTTCCTTCCTTCCTTCCTTCCTCCCTCCCTCCCTCCCTCCCTCCCTCCCTCCCTCCCTCCCTCCCTCCCTCCTTCCTTCCTTCCTTCCTTCCTTCCTTCCTTCCTTCCTTCCTTCCTTCCTTCCTTCCGTCCTTTCTTCCGTCCTTCCTTCCTTTCTCCATTCCTTTAATATAAGGAATTGGTCCATGCAGATATGGAGGCTGGCAAGTTCAAATCTGCAGTTCAAGTCTGAAGGCTAGAAGCTGCTGTAGAACCAGGAAGAGCTGATGTTCTCATTGGAAGGCCATCAAGCAGGAGAACTCTCTTTTACTCAAGGGTGGGTCAGTCTTTTGTTCTATTCAGGCCTTGAACTGATTGGATGAGGCCCACCCACATTGGGAGGGCTATCTGCTTAATTCAGATTACTGGTTTAACTACTCACAATAATGTTTGCCCTTATATCTATCTGAGCACCCCATGGGCCCTTCAAGTTGACACATAAAATTAATCATTATAGCCATTATTATTATCATAATAATAATTATTATTAGATATAGTCTATAGTTAGAGTTTTCTTGTTCCTTAGTGAAGTTTATTTTTTCTCAACTAACCATTTTATTTTTATTTTTAAAGACTCATTAGTAATTCCTTTCAGATTAGCAATAGATGCTCAAACCAGTTGGATACCTAGGAGTGAAGACAAGATTTTGGTGCCCAGAGTGATCAAGCTGGTAGTCCTCTTGCTAGACCATCATCTGGACAGCTGACAGCCACCGTGAAAGATGGCAGACAGGTCTTTTAGAAAGATGCCACATGGAAGACTGAAAGCAAAAGTGTGTTTTCAATCTTCTGGTCTTTTTCTTCCTCATTACAATGCCTATAGTAATCATTTTGATGTTATTTTTTTAATTTATACACTGTAGTGTTTAGTTTAATTTTAAGTAGACTTTCACAATCATATTAAAGCTAGTCACATGTATAATCCTCAGTCTCACATTTAGCAAACTCTGTACTGACAGTCTCCAAACAATCAGCCAAGACAGGAAGAAGAAAATCTGCCCAAACTGTTGGGGTTCTGTAAAAAAAAAAAAAAAGTCAGCTGATTGACTTAATTTCTCCCTTTTCTGCTGGTCGTCATCACGGAGACACAGATGAAGAGATATTCCAGAGCCGAGTTCATCTCTGCAATATATTGGAGAGACACAGAAAGCCTGGAAAGATATTGTGACCTTGGTGCCTGGAAGTCTAGCAGACACAGGCTTTGTCAGAATGGTGGAGGAAATAAAGTCCAGACACACACAATGCTTTCCAGGAAAATGCTTTCGAATTGTTGGAAAATTCAACCAGAAAACTTCCTTTGGGAGAAATCTTGCCAGCTCTGTATGTTCAAGCTAGTCACACTATTGGACTGAATCAACCAGTCAATTGATAATTATTATGAACCAGTTGTGGACAGAATGTCTGGCCAGTGAGTCACTAAGCCCAGACAAGCAGCACAGATAACAAGGGAGGATTAGTTCCTGCACAGTCTTATTTCCTAGAGTGCCTCCCCAGTATATAGAATAACTTCGTCTATAGGTTGCGCAGTTGATGTGGGTCTATCAGGAAGGGACCTCAAAGTGCACATCTAGGTAGTTTAAGAAAAGCTTATACAATAAACTAGGCCAGAAGATTCATAGTTTTATTTTTAAATATTGGAAGATAGAATTAAAATGTCTTTTGTCACCTTATTCTAACACAAATTTCAAATGCAAATGTTTTCCTATCATACAAAAGTAAATGAAATAGCTTTGACCTAATAGTTATATACATTGGAACACATTTAATGACATATTTTATGAGTTGTAAGCAAAACAGATGTTTGAAAAGTCTTGTCAAAGTTACAATGTCATGTTCTATTGCTTTTAAAAGTAAGCAAGCTCTGTTTCATTTTGTGTTTCATGATAATGTTCTGGCAGAGACATAAAGCAGAATCAGAGATGCTAACGTACCTACTTCTTGATTTACACGTTGACCTACACTGTGCTGACTACGCCTCTATGTAGGGTAGCACACACTTCAAGTGCAGGAATATAAAAATGTGAATTGTAAGGAAATCATACACTATCTTCTTATTTTGTAGTTACTATGATTTACCACAGAAAGGAGTCTTTACAAATCTAAATGGAAAGGACTATTAGCATATGCAAATGTATTAATGCATCACTTAATTTAGTCTTATGTAGCAGGAGAGAAAATATGCCACTCCAAACTATTCCACTCTTTTTCTATGTGGATAATCCTATGATATATTTCTGTATAAAATTCTATGTAGATTAGAAAATGTCTCATATAGAAGGTTTTATGTAAAATCAGTTACAAAGTAAAGGAAAATTCTTTCCTCTATTCACAACACTTCTGACACCAAATGTGTTGGTTTCTCACACTAAGCAATTCTCCAGTTCTCTGTGGACACCAACTGAACATCGTAGAATCTATCATTTAATTTATTCTGACACTGACTACCCGGAGATGGTGCAGACCCCACGGGTTAAGGGCTCAGTCCCACATGGCGGTCCCCACTTCAGACACCACCTGCAAGTACTGAGTTTGCATGTGTACTTCTGACTGTCCTGCTATTAATTGTCTGTAGGTTGCTCACCCTATGTTGAACTACTCCTCAGTTTCAATAATTTGCTACAATGGCTCACAGAACTAAGAGAAACACATAACGTTTACTGGTTTGTTGTAAAGGATATAATAAAGAATACAGATGAGCAGCCAGATGAAGAGATACACAGGGCAAGGTCCAGGAGGGTTCTGAGTACCAGAGTTTTGTTCCTTAGAGTTGGAGGGTGTGCCACTCTCCTGGCATGTGGGAACCAACCCAGAAACTCTCCCAACTCCATTGCTTAGTGTTTTTATGGAGGCTTCATTATGCACGCACAATTGATTAAATCACTGGCCATTGGTGATCAAGTCCATCTCCAGCCCCTCTCCCCTCCACAGAGGTCCGAGGGTGGGGAAACGTTCCAACCTTCTAAAGCAAGTCTTGGTTTTCTGGTGACTCACCCCCATCCTGAAGCTGTCTAGGAACTCCAGCCACCAGTCATCTCATGACCATACAAAAAGATACTCCTGTCACTCCAGAGATTCCAGCGATCTCAGAAGCTCTTGTGTCAGGAAGCTGAGATGAAGAGCAAATATAATAACAAAAGATGCTCCGATCTCCCCTTTCCTTCAGGAAATTACAAAAGTTTTAGGAGCTCTGTGCCAGGAGCTCAGGGCAGAGATTGAATGTATATTTCTTATTATGTCACACAAAGTGAGTTAATTTATTTAGATAGAACATAGGTGAGAGGAGTCGGGTAGGAAGTAGTGTGCTGGAAACATTTAACAAGCAGCTCGCTGAAAAAAAAGGTATGCAAATTTGTACATACGTAAGTTTATTATAATTTTCTTCTGGTATAAAGGATATGTAGTACATTATTTACAAGTAATAAAATGTACAATACTCTTTATTATGAATTCCGTATATTTAGAAAGCTTTCATTGGTTTCTGCCAACCATTTGTATCACTCATCAACTATGACTGCAGATGACAAGCAGGTATAATTATGACATGAATGTCATATTATGACATGAACTAAGTGAAACAACAAAGATGTATTTTGGAATTTTACTCATTTCTCAATGCTGTGAGCTACTTTTTTGCTGACTCAGTTAATAGATTGCCAATACTAGGAGAACATTTTGAGTTTTCACAATGTAACAGCTGCAGATATGTCACAATTTTAATTTAATCAAAACTACTAACATATCCTCCATGACTTTCCTAAGTCTCGACAATCAACAAAACAGTAAGCCCTGTTTCATAGCGATTTACTGATTTACATGGTACAAATACTTTTGCCATGGCAGATTTCGGGTCTCCATTTCGGTGTCATGGAAAGTGGAGTTTGGAAGAGATGTTCAGCAGCTCACCATTGTAGACTATTCTCATCTTAATAACAGACATAAATAACCTTGAGAGTTCAAATGGTAATAAGATGTAATAAAACCATAAGAAAGTGATGATTTTTATGACCTTTGGTTTTAATATTATTTATTTAATCAAAGTTTCAATGATTTAATTTTTAATAATGGTTGTATTTAACAACTGGCTTGCAAAGTTTCTGAAAAATCAATTGACTTTCAGGAGCTGGTATAAGCCAGCTCTAGCCTACCACTGGGGGTGGGGATATAACTTTAGATATAACTATAGATCTAAATTTCACCACCTCTGATTTGACCATAATTCCATTTCTTTGCGTTTTGAAGGCATTAAAATCTCCAACTGTCCTTTCTGGACATTGTAAATGAGATTATAAACTTCGTCATTATTTTAGTATCTGTAGCTCCAAAGCTCTTGTCAGATAGTAACAAGTACTATGGAGAAAGAGAAAGCAGGAAAGGAGGTTAAGATGAGCCAGGGTGGTGGTGGGGGCTTGCTATTTTGTATAGACTGATCCAGAAAGACCTGTCTAATAAGCTGACATTTGAGCAGAGGCGTGCAGGAAATGGGGGAACTATTTGAGTATGCAAATATCTGGTGCAAGAGCCTTCTACTCTCAGGAAACAAGTAGAGAGGTCCCAAGATGGGAGCGTGTTTTATGTATCTGGAGACAAGTGAGGAGGCTGCTATGTCTAGAGTGAAACTGGCAAGGAGAGATTTTTTTATAATTTTAGGAGAGTATTTTAAAACATTTTTGTGTAATTACAGAATTACCTTTACTTGTGTTCTTTAAGTGTCTGTGTGTGTGTGTGTGTGTGTGTGTGTGTGTGTGAATTGTCCTAGGTTACTTGCTTTTAGCCTGAAGAACTTTCTTTAGTATTTCTTGTAAGGTGGGTCTGCTAGCAATAAATCGTCTCTTTTTTTTTTTTTTTTTCTGGGGAAGTCTTTAGTTTGCCTTCAGTTTTTTTTTTTTTTTTTCCCTTTATTTATTTATTTTTTTATTTTTTTTATTTTTTATTTATTTATTTATTTATTTTTTTTTTTTGTTACAGATGTTTCTCCTTTTTTCCCCATTGACACCCTCCTCCCCATCCCCCCACCCCATCCCCAGCTTTGTTGTCCAGGTCCATCAGTTATGCATACATGCATATAAGTTCTGTGGTTTATCTCTTCCCTCCCCCCCCACCCCCTCTTCTGAGGGTTCTCAGTCTGTACCCTACTTTCACATCTCTGGGTCTACCCTGTTCCCCATACTGTTATGTTTATTATATTCCACAAATGAGTGAGATCATGTGATATTTGTCTTTCTCTGCTTGGTTTGTTTCGCTTAGGATAATACTCTCGAGGTCCCTCCATGTCGTCTCAAAGGATAAGAGATCTTTCTTTCTTACAGCTGCATAGTACTCCATTGTGTATATGTACCACAGCTTTTTTATCCATTCATCCACTGATGGGCACTTGGGCTGTTTCCAGATCTTAGCTATTGTGAATAGTGCTGCTATGAACATGGGAGTACATATATTCTTTCTGATTGGTGTTTCAGGTTTCTTAGGGTATATTCCTAGAAGTGGGATCACTGGGTCAAATGGCAATTCAATTTTTAATTTTTTGAGGTAACACCATAGTGTTTTCCACAGTGGCTGCACCAGTCTGCATTCCCACCAGCAGTGGACTAGAGTCCCCTTTTCTCCACACCCTCGCCAACACTTGTTGTTTGATGATTTGTTGATGGCGGCCATTCTGACAGGTGTGAGGTGATACCTCATTGTTGTTTTAATTTGCATCTCTCTGATGATTAGTGATGTTGAGCATTTCTTCATATGTCTCTTAGCCATTTGTATGTCCTGTTTGGAGAGGTGTCTATTTAGTTCCTCTGCCCATTTTTTAATTGGGTTCTTTGTCTTCCTTTTGTTGAGTTGTATGAGCACTCTATATATTTTGGAGATTAACCCCTTATCTGATGTATCATTGGCAATTATGGTCTCCCATACAGTGGGTTCTCTTTCCGTTTTGATGGTTGTTTCTTTTGCTGTGCAGAAGCTTTTGAGTTTGATGTAGTCCCATGTGTTCATTTTTTCCTTTATTTCTGTTGCCTTAGGTGATGTATCAGTGAAGATTCTGCTGCGTATGATGTCTGAAATTTTGTTGCCTACATTTTCTTCTAGGATTTTTATGGATTCACGAGTCACATTTAAGTCTTTTACCCATTTTGAGTTTATTCTTGTGTATGGTGTAAGTTGATGGTCTAGTTTCATTTTTTTGCATGTAGCTGTCCAATTTTCCCAACACCATTTATTAAAGAGGCTGTCTTTGCTCCACTGTATGCTCTTGCCACCTTTGTCAAATATTAGTTGAGCATAATATCTTGGGTCAATTTCTGGATTCTCTGTTCTGTTCCACTGGTCTATATGCCTGTTCTTATGCCAATACCAGGCTGTTTTGATTATAGTAGCTCTGTAGTATAATCTGATATCTGGTATTGTGATCCCACCTACTTTGTCCTTCTTTTTCAAGATTGCTGTGGCTATTCGGGGTCTTTTTTGGTTCCATATGAACTTTTGGAGTATTTGTTCTAGTTCTGTGAAATATGTCGCTGGTATTTTGATTGGGATTGCATTGAATCTATAGATTGCTTTGGGTAATATGGACATTTTAATGATGTTAATTCTTCCAATCCATGAACAAGGTATGTGCTTCCACTTTTTTATATCTTCCTCTATTTCTTTTTTCAATGTCCTGTAGTTTTCTGCAAATAGATCCTTTACTTCTTTGGTTAAATTTATTCCTAGGTATCTTAATTTTTTTGCCGCGATGGTAAATGGGATTGTTTTTTTAGTTTCTCTTTCTGTGAGTTCATCATTGGTGTATAAGAATGCCGTCGATTTCTTGACGTTTATTTTGTATCCTGCTACTTTGCCAAATTCATTTATTAGGTCTAGTAGATTTTTGATGGAGTCTTTGGGGTTTTCTATGTATAATATCATGTCATCTGCGAATAATGACAGTTTCACTTCCTCCTTTCCAATTTGGATACCTTTTATTTTTTCTTCACGTCTGATTGCTGTGGCTAAGACTTCCAGTACTATGTTAAATAAGAGTGGTGAAAGTGGGCATCCCTGTCTTGTTCCTGTTCTTAAGGGAAATGTTTTTAGTTTTTGCCCATTGATTATGATGTTGGCTGTAGGTCTTTCATATATGGCCTTTATAATGTTGAGATATGATCCCTCTATTCCCAAATTGCTGAGTGTTTTTATCAGAAATGGGTGTTGAATTTTGTCGAATGCTTTTTCAGCGTCTATTGATATGATCATGTGGTTTTTATCTTTCATTTTGTTTATGTGGTGTATCACATTTATTGATTTGCGAATATTGAACCAGCCTTGCATCCCTGGGATGAATCCCACTTGGTCATGGTGAATAATTTTTTTGATGTATTGCTGGATCCGATTTGCTAGTATTTTGTTCAGGATTTTGGCATCTATGTTCATCAGGGATATTGGCCTGTAGTTTTCTTTCTTTGTAGTGTCTTTTTCTGGTTTTGGAATTAGAATTATGCTGGCCTCATAAAATGAGTTTGGAAGTCTTCCTTCTTCTTGAATTTTTAGAAACAGTTTGAGAAGAATGGGTGTTAGTTCTTTTTTGAATGTTCGGTAAAACTCCCCTGTGAAGCCGTCTGGGCCTGGACTTTTGTTTGCTGGGAGAGTCTTGATTACATCTTCAATTTCCTTGGTTGTTATTGGTCTGTTCAAGTTTTCTATCTCTTCCCGGTCCAGTTTTGGGAGACTATATGTTTCTAGAAATTTGTCCATTTCGCTTAGATTGTCGAATTTGTTGCCATATAAATGTTCATAGTATTCATTAACGATCCTTTGTATTTCTGTGGTGTCAGTTGTTACTTCTCCTCTTTCGTTTTTGATTTTGTGTATTTGGGTTCTCTCTCTTTGTTTCTTGGTGAGTCTAGCTAAGGGTCCATCAATCTTGTTTATCTTTTCAAAAAACCAGCTCTTTGTTTCATTGATCCTTTGAATTGTTTTTTTGGTCTCCATGTCGTTTATTTCTGCTCTGATCTTTACTATTTCCTTCCTTCTACTTGCTCTGGGGTTTTCCTTTTGTTTGCTTTCTAGTTCTTTAAGTTGTGAGGTTAGATAGTCTATTAGAAATTTTTCTTGTTTCTTGAGGTAGGCCTGTAGTGCTATGAACTTCCCTCTCAGAACTGCTTTCGCTGCATCCCACAGATTTTGTGTTGTTGTGTGTTCATTTTCATTCGTTTCCAGAAAGTTTTTAATTTCTTCCTTGATCTCCTTGGTAACCCATTCATTGTTTAATAACATGCTATTTAGCCTCCATGTATTCAAATGTCTTTGCATGTTCTTGTTGCAATTGATTTCTAGTTTCATGCCATTGTGATCTGAGAAGATGCTTGATATGATTTCAATCTTCTTGAATTTGTAGAGACTTCGTTTGTGTCCTAACATGTGGTCTATCTTTGAGAATGTCCCATGTGCACTTGAGAAGAAAGTGAATTCTGTAGTTTTGGGGTGTAATTCTCTGTAAATATCTATTAAATCCATTTGGTCTAGTGCTTCATTTAGAGTCTGTGTTTCCTTGTTAATTTTTTGTCTAGAGGATCTATCCAGTGATGTCAGCGGGGTGTTGAAGTCCCCTGCTATGATTGTATTGCTGTCGATTTCTCCTTTGAAGTTTTCCAGAAGATTTTTAATGTATTTTGGTCCTCCTGTATTGGGTGCATATATGTTTACCAAGGTTATCTCTTCCTGTTGGATAGATCCTTTCAATATTATGTAGTGGCCTTCTTTGTCTCTAGTTATGGCCTTCATTTTAAAATCTATTTTATCAGATATGAGTATTGCTACCCCAGCTTTTTTTTCCTTTCTGTTTGCTTGGAAGATTTTTTTCCATCCCTTCACTTTCAGCCTATGTGAGTCTTTTGTTGTGAGGTGGGTCTCTTGTAAACAACATATATATGGGTCATGCTTTCTTATCCAATCCGCTACTCTGTGTCTTTTGATCGGGGCGTTCAGTCCATTTACATTTAAGGTGATTACCGATATGTACTTACTTATTGCCATTTTTGTTTAGTGTGTTTCTATTTTCCTTTCTATTTCTTCTACTAATTACAGCAGTCCTTTTAACATTTCTTGCAGTGCTGGTTTGGTGCTAATGTATTCCCTTAGCCTTTTTTTGTCTGGGAAGCTCTTTATTTTACCTTCTATTTTGAATGATAGCCTTGCTGGGTAGAGTAGTCTTGGGTTCAGATCCTTGTTTTTCATGACCTTGATTATTTCATGCCATTCCCTTCTGGCCTGTAGTGTTTCTATGGAGAAGTCAGCTGATAACCTTATGGGGGATCCTTTGTAGGTAACCTGTTGCTTAGCTCTTGCTGCCTTGAGGATTCTCTCTTTGTCTTTAATTTTTGGCATTTTAATTACTATGTGTCTTGGTGTGGGCCTGTTTGGGTTCTTCTTACTTGGGACTCTCTGTGCTTCTTGAACTTGAAAGCCTTCTTCCTTCACCAAATTAGGGAAATTTTCTGTCACTATTTCTTCAAATATATTCTCTAACCCTTTCTCATTTTCTTCTTCTTCGGCGACTCCTATGATGCGAATATTATTACGTTTCCAGTTGTCCCACAGTTCTCTTAAGCTGTCTTCCTGTTTTTTCATTGTTTTTTCCTTTTGGTTTTCTGATTGGTTGATTTTTTCTACCCTGTCTTCTAATTCACTGATCCGGTCCTCAGCTTCTTCTACTCTGCTTTTTAGCCCTTCCATTGTGTTCTTCATTTCTGCTATGTCATTCTTCATTTCCAATTGATTTATTTTCAATATTTCTATGTCTTTGCTCATGGTGTTGATGTCCTTACACATGCTGTTGAGCTTCCTCAAGATCATGGCTTTGAATTCTAGCTCTGTTAACTTGCTTAACTCCATTTCATTTATCTCATCTTCATTGGAGGTCTCTTGTTCTTTCGTTTGGCATCTGTTTCGTTGTTTTACCATTTTGGCTATCTCAGTGGTTTATGGAGCCTGCCAAATTTTCCCTGTGGATGTTGGTGTTCTGCTGTTTGTGGCTCCCTGTACTGGGTTTGGATGAGCGTGAGAGGACCCACGTTATACACCACTGTTGAGTCTTACTTTTCTGGGTAGAGTTGCAAGTCCAGAAAAGGTTCAGTTATCCTCTAGCTTTTTGCCTAGAGGCTATTAGTCCTGGTTACTTAAAGAGCCTTGGGTTCTCAGTTGAATGAAAACCTCCCTCAGGTGTTCAGCGTGAGAGGATTTCCCAAGGGTGGGGCAGATGCTGGTAGTTAATGAGCCTTGATTTGCATTTCAATGGCCCAACTGGGTGTGGCTGAATCTCCGAGGGAGGGGCTGCCGCCTCTCCCCAGAGCCCTGGGATGGAGTAAGTCGACCAGGCCACAGTCCCGCGTGGCCGAAACTCAGCAAAAGCTCTGAGCGCCCTCCAAATCCCGAGTGTCCCCACACAGTTCCAGTCCAGTCTGCCCTCCCTCCGCCGGAGTCCGAGGTGAGTGGCTGTGGCTGTTTTAGCGCTCTGTTCCGGCTCTGTGCTGTGGAGCCGGCTCGGGCTTCAACCCCAAGGGCAGGCACTGCTCACAGCTAAGGCCGCTGCTGTCTGTGGGCTCCCAGCCCCCCTCTCGCGCCTCCGCAATCCTACCAGGATCAAGTTGGTGTCCCTGGTTGTATGGTCCTCGCAAGCTGCTTTTCCGTTGCTTTTTCCCGACGATTTGACTTTATTTTAGTTGTATTTCCAGTTTGGTCCTGGGAGATGATCTGTGTAGCTTCCATTCACTCCGCCGCCATTTTGGAATCTCGCCTTCAGTTTTAAACAATGGCTTTGCTGGATGTAGGTAGAGGAGTTCTTGGTTGACAGTTGTTTTCTCTTCGCGTATTCTGAATATATTGTCCCACTGCGTTCTGGCTTTCATTGTTTTTTCTGCAGTTAGCTCTTAATGTTATAGGGGTTCCCTGTAAAGGACAGTCATTTTCTTCCTGCCACTTTCAAGACTTTGTCCTTGTCTTGGACTTTATAAATATTTTTAGACAGTTATTATATTTTTTCAATTCCAGAATTTCCATTTGGTTCTTTTTTGTAACTTTGATCTCTTTATTGATATTCTCTATTTGGTACAAACTTCCTTTACTTTTTAAGCCACATTTCCCTGTAGTTCTGTGAACATATTTATGAAGGCTATTTTGAGATTATTTTTTGTTAAATCCATTATCTCGTTGCTCTCACGGGCAATTTTTATTGCCTGCGTTTCCCCCCTGTGTATGGGTCATATTTTCCTATTTGCATATTTCATAATATTGGTGTTGGGGGGGATAAGGGTGGAGACTGGAAATTTCAGATACAAACTAATCCAATCAAACGGAGGCTCCTTTGCTGGAATAGTTTCTGAGGTCCATGTTTGATATTTATTCTGATCCCCTGCTCTCTTAGGTCCCCCTTCCTGTACACTAGCTGGCCTACAGTCTAGGCTGTGTCTTCATCGGATCCATAAATCTCTCAATAACCTTTCAGCACAACCTCCACTGTTCTTGAGAGAGCCTTAGATTTGAATTTCTCCATGCTCCATTGCAAATAGAGTCAATTCCTTTGGGAAAAGATTAAGAGCTATCTGTTTTACAACTGCTTCTCCTTCTACTAAGCAAAATCTCTGAATCAGGGCCCTAAAGGTGGGAGTAGGGGCAATAGCGAGCTCCTCTGTGTGACAGCCCTGTTCTAGGAGCTCAGTGCTTAGTAGAGGGCAGAGGCAGCAGACTGAGGTCCTCTTTGGCTTGCCTCTTCTGGCATGGACCACTGCCTCATGAGCCAGGGCGAGGGCAACCAGGCCCCCTTGTTCTTGGTCTGTGCACTCAAGGCAGAGCCTCTGTTCCCCAAGTGGGGGCTGGGCAGAAGAAGGAAGCCCCCGCCTCTCCACTGCATTTACCTGGGACTTAGCTTCTGGGGCAGGTTGAGAAATGCTGAAGTCCTGCTTCTGCAGGAAAGAAAGTCTTCTGACCCAGAGCTGGGGTTAGAGGGAGCCCTGTGCTCTAGGCTGCAGCCATTTGGAATGGAATCTTCACCGTGCTGAGCTAGAGTGGAGAGCAAATTCCACTGACTCTCACCATTTTTAACTGAATTTTTGTATAGATTTTCTTGAATAGATGTTTCATTCACTGTTTGCATGTAGGGCTATTTCCAGAGGCTTTTCATGGTTGTTGTTTGTTTTAAAAAACAAACAAACAACAAAAAAAGCTTTTACCAGTTTCCCTGGGGAGTGGGTTAGCAGAAGTCCTCACTCTGCCACGCCAGAAGTCAATTTCCCCTATATGCTAGACGTGAATTGATGCCAATTGTTATCTAAATCTTGCCTGAAGTTAACTGTGCCCTTTAGACACCATGGGGTCTGCGTGGGTATAGCCTGAATAGTCCCCCTAGTTGCAGGTTCATGTGCTTGGCTTCATGCCAGGCTTGATGTAACCTGACAGTCCTGACCGCCCCACAAGTTCCATACTGCTATGAACGTTTTCCGAGGTCATGGGCCCCATGACAGGAACTGTCATGAAAATGATGCCAGCAGGGAGAAGAGAGGGCATGAGAGCAAATCGCCTTTCGCAATTTTGCTCAGCATCAGCCCAAGTCCGGGTCCCTTAA
This sequence comes from Tadarida brasiliensis, assembly GCA_030848825.1. NCBI lineage: Eukaryota > Metazoa > Chordata > Mammalia > Chiroptera > Molossidae > Tadarida > Tadarida brasiliensis. The sequence goes on along the minus strand of CM061258.1, from coordinate 85,711,753 downwards.
GATCACCATGGACGCTGTCTCTCCAGTGTGCATGCTGACTTCTTATTAGAGGGTGCACACGTTTTCTTGTTCTTACTTTCCAGTAGCTGTGCAGAATTTTCTGTTCTTTTGATTACTTTTTTCTTTTTAAACACCTGCTATTCTGGGACACCTGCCTAGGATCACAACTCTACTGGAAAGAAAAATATTGACCTCCAAGCCAGAGTGTTCTCCATGCAAGCTGTAGCCTGTAGGTCCTGGGTATCCCAGAGGAGCAGCCCTCAGAATGCCTTGGGGCATAGTTCACTGAAAAGTCATTTGTTCATGCCATTGGAAGTGGCCACTGGGCCTTGATTCAGCCAACATATATTGACAACTACAGATTTCCACTCTACAAGATGGAAGGCAATGGGGAAACAGTCCCAGTGTCTTCAAGGAGTTTATAGTCTAAAGGAAAAAATAAAAGTAAAGCAGCAGTTAGGATGTCTGATGACACTCTGACGGAAGGGGGCGAGCACAGGTTGCCCGTTTCCTCCTCTGCTCCCCCATGCTGGCATCCGGGAAGCGATGCGGAGGCTGCGTGGTAGGGGGTGGGAAGGAGGACGGGTGTGGATCTTCGTTTTCTTGGTTCCTTTTAAAGTTGAGAAGTGAGGAAAGATCTAAAAGCATACAAGGATGTGCCCAGGCACATTTTCTTTCTCTTTGTTTTTTTCAATAAAGGCAGAAAATGAGAGGAGCGGTTTCTGTCATCACCAGGGGACGGTAGGGGTGCATGACAGTGGCTGTCGCCTGCGACACAGCCCGGGGAGACTCCTCCTCAGCAGCGTCCGTGGAGGAGCTGAGAGCCTCGCACAGGCTCCGCTCGCAGGATGAAGCTGCCTGAAGCCTGCGTAGGGTTTGCGGTTGGAGAAGTTTGAGGGACCGCACCCCTTAGGGCATGACGAGAAAACAGTTTCCAGACTTAGAAGGGCTTAAAGGAGACTGGCCTGGCCTATCAATGCTCACACCTTCTGAGGGTATCTTACCAGAAGGTAGGAAACAATGCACTTCCCTCTGTGTTAGTCCCAGAATCTACTCTTCACCCCATCAAGCATTATATTGCCTTGAATTGGAGCAGTCACAGCCTTGAGCTGGTGTGGAGGGGCCAACTCAGCAGGTTTATTTAGAAAGGGGCAGAATGGCAATGACCATTAGACAGATGAGAAGCAAGTCCTCAGAATCAGCAGAAGAAAGGGAAATGAGCAGCAGACACGGATGTGACAGAGCCGCCTGTGTAAGAGAACAAGCAAGGGGCGGGGCGTCTGGGCAGAATGGGGTCAGAAGCATGCCTCAGCAGCTGGGGGAGAGGCTGGCCAGGAGCAGGGGTGTGGATGAAGTTTCTGAAGCTTTTCTCTCATGGCCTCCATCTGCTTTAGGAGGACATTCCAAGGTCAAGTTTGCCACACCTCACACAGTAGATTGTAACAGCAGGTTCAGTGCTGACCGTGCTCTGCACAAATGGGGAGCCCGTGGTTTCCAGACTGGGTGCTCAGCTCTCCGAGGGGTCGAGAGGCAGGCCCTCATTACTCATCTCAGCTTTTGAAATAAGCTCCTAACCATTCTCCCTTCCTTTAGTCCCATCCCCTGAGCAGGCCTCTCCTCCACACTCTTGCCAGAGTGATCTTTCAGGAGTGCAAACGGACTCTGTCCCTCCAAGCCTTCCATGGTGCCTCAGTGCCCGTAGACTAAAGCTCCTTACATGGGACACACATTTCTCCTTGACCAGGCCTCTGCCTGACTTCCTAGCTGTCGGTCGGTCGCCATCCCTGCCTGGCACACACATCTATGTCTTGTCCGTGGCAACTGCACGCACATAGCATTCTGCTTCATGTGCCTTTACTTTGCTTATATTTTTCTGTAATGCCCACCCTTTAATCCCCTTCCCCTCCTTTTTTTTGGGGGGGGGGCAGGCTTTCTTAAGAAATGCTTCTCAGCCATTTCAGACTGGGTTAGATGCTCTTTCTCTGAGGACCCTGCACATGTCACTGATCCTGCACTCACCATATTGTGTACATGTGTACTTCTCTCCCTCGCTTACCCGTGAGACCCTCCTGGCTATGTCTTATTTACATTTGTATCAGCCAGGGCTGAGCATAGTGCCTGGGACATAGTTGGTACTCTAAAAGTATTCTGTTGTATAAATGAATGAAAGGATCTTTAACGGCCTCCTGAATAACTAATACTAGACAGCATCTGTTTGGATACCAAATGGAGTCTGGGAGCAATAGGTGCTTTCCTTTAACCACTGGAAATATAGCAACTTGCAGCCTGCTGAATGCACCTGAAAGCCTCAGGAAATCTTGTCACTGTGCATTTTATTATGTGACTACAAGTTGAACTGAATAGGGAGAAATGAATCCTGGCCAGCAGTGAGCATTGTGCCAGGAATAGAACAGTGCGGCCATTGCAGTCAGTAAAACTAAAGGTTACCATGATGTTGTCAGGGTGTGTCCTTGAACTGTGGCTGGGCTGTATGCCTCATTCCATCCCAGCCACAGCTCCATGCCATGGAAAGAAGAGACTTTTGGGTTTCTGTATCTATGGAGGAATGCAGCATACCCCTTATCTCCTAAACCTGTCCCTCAGCAGAACAGTGACTGTGATCTCAGCCCCTCGTAGCTGCTCAGTAAATGTCATCTGATATGGAATGCCCAGTCAGGTGATACAAGAAGAGCTGAAAGCCTCTCAGGTGGTCTTTACCATCCTACTCCTTATGCACAGCAGCACATCCCGGTTGTCCCCTTGCGACGTCTCTAGTTATGACTTCCTTTTCTTCCTGTAAACTAAGGCTGACGTCACCGAGTGGTAGATCAGAGCTATCAACTGAATAACAAACTGTGTTCCTCTACAATGTGGTATCAGGTCTTCCCCCTGGGGGGAGAGTGGCGGCTGACTAGGACTGCAACAGAAACAAGAATGCATTGTGTTTCCACACTGTGACTGCCACACATGCAGTGACAGAATAGAAGTCCATTCCCCATCCTGCTCATATGAAATATTGTTTGCCTTCACACAAAGTTCTTGAATACCATGCAGTTTAAAAAACCCACAAAAGCAAAACCTTTGTTTTGCATGTAAACCTATGGGAATGAAGATGACCTCAGAATCTGCACTACAACATTCGTCAGTCGATCCTGGGTGTTTCCCAGCTAAGCACATTCAGGATGTCACTGCTGCACGCTTCCACATCATGACTGAGTGAGGGGAGTGACTGGGAGTATTCTTGTCAGAGGCACTGGTTCTCTGCTTAGCCTCAATATTTCATGAAAAGCTCATTGCAGCAAAATTCTCATTTGGCAGCATCTGTGGTGTTATCATCTTGATATCTTCGCATTAAATAACACTGACACTTCAAGGTCGAATGAAAGTCAAATCGTCATGATGAATATACAATTGTCAGCTTCTGTAGGTCCTGTATATGTTTTAAAAAGATGTTTTTTTTTTTTGTTTTTTTTACTGTGAAGATGCAGGCAAAGCATGTAATCAGGTATGTTTGTAGGAAAAGGAAAAGTTATAGGAAGCCTGACAGCGTAAAGCAAATAAAAACGTTCAAATTTTAAGATATGAGTGACATGGCAGGAAACCACTAGAATGAATATTGTACTTGATTCTGACACTGTTGATCTTGGACAAGTCATTTAAACTATAGGTTCAGTTTCTACAACTGTCAAAGTAGGAGAATAAGCTACATAATTGTCATAAAGTCTTTACTCCTATTTCTAATATTCTAAGTGATAGTGTTTCTGAATGCTACTAGAAAGAACTAAAATGTTACAAAAATACTGAAACATACTAGAGAAAAAAAGGATGTGACCCCCCCCCCCCCGGGGGGCACTTAATGAACTAGGCAGAAGTTTCTTAAGTGAATGGATTGAATAGAATGGAAATCTCAGTGAGACTTAATAAGCTTGGGAAACGAGTTTGTACAGTGCAGGGAGTCAACTTTAGAGAAACTTGGGCTGCTTACGTTTCTAGTGGAGAGCATAGATGCTGTGTCTGTAAAGGGCTTTTCCTGGAACCGTTTTAGAAGTTATGAGATTATATGAGGCCTGCGTAACCTAGTGGCCAGCGAACGGGATGTCAAGGGAACTGTGGCTTTATCAATGGCCAAGCCTGAAATGACTGAGAAACATCTACTTCTGAGCAGTTTTGAAAAAGTAGGTATTGTATCTGAGGATAATGTCGGCGTTTGTTTTTGGAATTCTGCCCAGTAGCCCAGAACACAAGGAAAGGTCTTAGGATAATTCGATCAGCGTTTCTGTAAAGAACACCAAAGCCACAGATTCTGTTACTGGCAAGGCTGAAAACGCATTATGAGGAAAGACACCGTGGGATGATGACTGGGCCTGGAGGGGCTCTGGAGAGTTAACTGATAGCAATTAGGAGCGATGATTACTGCTAACCTAAACTCCTGGGAACCCTGCCGGAACGTGGGCTCATGCGTCAGGGTGTGTTGGTGTTTGCAACATTGCTTTTTATTTTGCCCCTGCAGCCTGTTGTGGTTTGGGTTTGGCCCTTATTATTCTCTTTTGGCCTTGTTTTTCAGTGCTGACTTGCAAGGACATTCCTCAGAAACAGTTTTCCCCAAGACATTCAATATAAAAACAAAAAAGGAAACGGTGTTTTTCTCCACTGGTCCTCTCACATAGTATTCACAGTTCATGTCTAGAGACATATTTGCCTTTTTTTTTTTTTTTTAAATCCTCACCCGAGGACATTTTTTTGCATTTATCTTCAGATAGAGTGGAAGGGAGAGGGGGAGGAAGAGAGAGAGAGAGAGAAACATCGATGTGAGAGAGACACATTGAGTGGCTGCCACCCACACGACCCCAACCGGGGCGGGGACAAACTGCAACTGAGGTACATGCCCTTAGCGGGAACTGAACCCGGGCCTCTCTGGTCCGAGGGCTGATGCTTTAACCGCTGAGCCAAACCGGCCAGGGCAAGACATATTTGCCTTTTGGCGGCACTGTTTTTGGATATTCACAATCTGTGGCCATCATTCTTTTTCCATGAACTGGTTTGTTATTTAGCTTCTTGGATGCAATATTAGTAACCACCATGAAAACAACAGGCCAAGGCCTATGTGTCCATGGGTCTCATCCTTTTTGGCCTGGGGATGGGGGGAGTGTGAAGGCGGGAGGAGATTAAAAGTAGATTCTAGATAGCCTCCTGTGAGCTCCCTGGTTAAACCACTTATTTATTGGTCGTATTGGGTGATTTTTCCTGGGGATACTGTTTACGTGGGGAGCTGTTTTCTGATTGGCAAGACCTGATATCCACTGGGCCACATTTATTAGCTGGCTTGCTGTGCAGTTCCAGGTTCAGTGAAAGACAGACTGAGCAGGACCTCTCTTAGTTCCAGTTTCTCAGGCTGAACAGGGTTAGTTAGGCTGGGTGGGCAAAGAGGGCTTTGGTAGGGGGAAAGGAGACACCTATTGGACCTCAGTCTAAGCCTTGTTCTTTGTATACTATTGTTGCTGTTGAGAAGTCAGGAACATTCTGTAGCTCAGAGGTGGGTAAACTATATGACTCATAAACAAAATCAGCCCAGCTGGCTGTTTTTATAAATAAAGTTTTATTGTAACATAACTACAGTCATGTATGTGTTGTTGATGGATGTTTTACACTAAAAACAGTGGAGTTCACTGGTTGCAACAGACTGTTAGACCTGCAAAGTCTAAAATATTTACTATTTGGGCCAGTACAGAGGAAAAAGTTTGCTGAACTCTGCTGTAGTTCTTTGTAGGTCATCTGTGTGTTGGTGGTCGATGGTGTTGCTAGAATGAGCTCATGTGTTTTGTTTTTCCCTGCTTGGGATTTGTTGTTCTTTCACCTGTTGTTAGTCATAAACTCTTCGAATATTTTCTCTCCTTCATCTCTCCTCTGCTCTTGAAACTCTGATTAGAATGAGAGATCCTAACATAAGTCTAGTCTTTACTTATCTTAACTCTTTTTCATATATATATTTTCAGATCTCTTAGGATCTCCAGACTATTCTGGATAAATCTCCAGATCCCTGATTCATTCATTTCTTAATTGTATCTAAGCTGTTAAACCCATCATTGAATTTTAAATTTTATTACTTTTTATTTTTAGATTTAGAAGTCCTATTTTTATTATATTTTTCAAATATGCCTGGTTATTGCATTTCTATTTCACATCTTCTCTTTTATTGCTTTAAATGTATCTAGTATTCTTACTTCAAATTCTATGCTGCTCACTCCGGTGTATGAAGCTGCCGTAGATCTGATTCTGCTGTTTCATCCTCACTGGCTTGCCAGGTGCTTGTTTACTGGTGGGTTTTGTGACTGTTTCTGATGGCGAGCTCAGGTTTCTTGGATCTTTTCTGTGAAAATTCCTTGAGCATTTTTATTTGTTGTTCACAGCGTGTAGCGCACCATACGGCCGGAGAGACGTGTTCCAAACCACACGTTCCTACCAGCTTCACTACAGGTCTCCAATGTGGAGGCTGCGGAGCACCAGCCCGGCCGTTAAAAAAGCTAATTTCTTGATGTTAAGTTGCCTACCATTTCCTGGAATCTCTTCTTGATTTTTATTTGATCCTTGAAGAGAGGAAAGTGAATGTTAATTTTTCACTGGGATCTACAGTGAAAAAAGCCAAGAACGATTTCATAGGTAGAAGTCCTGTTTGGTTATTTTTGAAATCCACCTTGTCATAATTCTCCACTTCTTTCTTTTTATTTATTTATTTATTTATCCTTACCCAAGGACATTTTTGCATTTACCGTCAGACAGAGCGGGAGGGAGAGAGGGAGGAAGAGAGAGAGAAACATCGATGCGAGAAAGACACATAGAGTGGCTGCCACCCACATGACCCCAACCGGGGCCGGGAACAAACTGCAACCGAGATACGTGCCCTTAGCAGGAACCGAACCCGGGACTCCCTGGTCCACAGGCCGACGCTCTAACCGCTGAGTCAAACCAGCCAGGGCATGATTCGCCACTTCTGACATTCCTTAGGATTGGATGAAAATCTACATCACCTTACTTCTTACAGCTATTTCAGGTGACTGCTTCTGCCCCTTTATGAAAAAACACCCTTGCTTTCCTGAGGGAAATGACATCTGGTATACCGCCTCTTTTTTTTTTTTTTTTACCATGTTTCTAAAATCTACCCTTATAATAATCACTGCCATTCACTGCTGAAGACACCGAGTCTGCCTCATGGTTTTTGTTCCATTTTTATTTCTGGTTTCATCTTCTCTGACTTTGAAATCTTCTCAGCATCTGTAATACTTTCAACAATAAAGATAAATTTTAAAAATCTTCTCAGATTTTTAGCTTCCTTGTCTTCAAAATAACCTTCTCAACTACTGTACTTCAGCTGCCCATTTCCATAGTCACAATAAATTTCTTCATCTCGGAAATCATATACATAAATCCTCTTTTTATAATTTTTTGTCTATTTAGGTCACTCATTAAGTTATCCCTAGTATATCAACTCTTTGACCTCATTGAGACCTCTGTTCTGTTTATCAACTACTTTCAATGTTTCTAATATCTCCCATATTTTCTCTTTTCTCCTCATCCAGCTCATATTTGATATTTCAAGTCTTTAAACACTGCTTTACTAATGCCTTCAGCTGACTTGCCACATACTCTTTCTATTCTATTTGGCAAAACCACAGTCCTAGATGAAACAAAATGTCCATTTTCTCTACCTCCATACCTGTGCTGATACGTGTTCTTGAAGAAATAGTATAGTTCCACTTTGGTAATGGTTGACTAAATTATTTGGACAAATGCCTCCTGCTGAAAATGACTAAAATGCTGATACAATATTTAAAACATTAAAGAATTTTAAAATATATTAAAGAATTACTGGATGAAAATTTAAGGAAAACTGGGAATTCAAAGAAGTAAGCTGAACACTAAGGCCACTTGGCCAAGAAGGCATTTTCTGATGTTACAGAAACAGCACTTTGTTTTTGGTGGCCTCATAGGGTAAAAGATTGTAATTTAAGGCCCAGGGCAAATTCAGGTGCGGAATCTACTACGAAACCCTCCTCACATTAAGCCGTAATCACAAAAGGCTGGGTTCTCTAGGAAAGATGAGTTAGAAAGACACTGCTGGAGGGGTTGCCTTGAAACTACACATGGCAGAGGAAAAAAAGAAAGGAAAAATTACTTTTTGAAAAGCTGTGGCCAAAGGCCAGACTTTGTGCAGATTTGCAAACTGAGTTCACATATCCTGAGGGGTCTAGGAAAACTTCAGGCCGAAAATTTGTTTTAAAGTAGTTCTAGACTGGTAGTGCCCTTGGTTTCAAGGCAGAAGTAAATGCAGATCCTCTTTGGAGGTAGATAACTTGATGCTCAGCTTCAAGGAATTCCCCACAAATACTTTTCAGAGAAAGTGAAAAGTATATAGTCAAAGATAAAATCAATTACACAAGACAACAGAATATCATGAGGAGGAAACATTAGGAATAACAAGAAATAGATCTACCAAGTCTTCGCAGATTGGAATCATGGAAACAAACTATAAACATCTATGCTTACTTTCTTTAAAGAAATAAATACAAACCAGAAAAGTCTAAACATTGACCTAATAGACTTGAAAAAGAGTCAAGTAAAACGTTTAGCAGTGAAAAACAAAATGTAATGTAAATTAAATTTGACGTCTGGATGTAATAGCAAATTATCCAGAGGACTAATGGGAAGGTGAATGGAAATATGGGTGATAAAAAATTATGCAGAATAAATCATGGTGAGACAAAAATAAATATAGCAAAGAAGAAATTAAAGCTTATGGAGAAAGGTAAAATATACTTTTAATTTGAGAAGAGAGAGAATAGGGGCTGAAGCAATATTTGAAGAAATGATGACTGAGAATTTTGCAGAACTGGGGAAATAATGCAATCCAAAATTTAAAAACCAGTCAAATCTTAAGCAGAATAAATTGACCCCATACCTAGATACTTTACAATGAAACTGCATAACACCAAAGAAGAGAAATATTCAAAGCAGCCAGAGAAAAATGTTAGAATACTTTTAAAGGGGCAACTGCGAAGCTTTCTGTTGACTTCTTAATACCAACAATGAAAGCCAGAAATCGGTGGAATGACATCTCTGAATTGCTGAAAGAAAACACTTGCTAAGTTAGAGTTCTACACCCTGAGAAAAATCTTTAAAAAATAAAAGTGAAATAAAATCATTTTCAGACAAACAAAAATAGGGAATATTTGTACCAGCACACAATCACTAAGGGAGGGTGAGCCCAGATGAAAGGCTGAAAACAAAAGAAGGAATGGAGAGTAGAGAAAGTGATAAATACATGGATAACTACATAGGAATGCTTATTATGTAAAATGATAATGTATTATGCAGTTAAAACACAGTATTAAAATACATGATGAAAATAACACGACAAATAAGTAAATTCAGTGAAAGCATTCTACAGTCTTATCTGGTAGGAGGGTAAAGATATTGGTTAAATTTAGAAATATTTGTTTAATTTGAAATATATATTTTATGTACTTTTATATTTCACAATAAAGTAAAAAAAAAAAAAAGTGTAATCTAGCAATTCAGTCCTCTGTAAGTTTATGATCTTCAACTGGAGTCAACAGGATTTTCAATGCTTCTTGGCAATCCTACCTGAGTTTTCATTGTGATGTTCCTGACATTCTCTATGAGAACACTTTCAAATATTCCACATTCTCTCCAAACACCTACTCCTCCCCTGCTCCCAACCTTTCCCCTCCTCCTTAGCACATAATGTTACCTCCTAATTCACAGAGCACCTTAACAGACGTAAGATGAGATCTTCCTCAACTTCCTGCCACAAAAACTAAAGTTTTCTCAACATCGGAAACAATTCTTTTCTAAATTTCTCCTGTTGAAAAGACTGAGCTGTCCTTTCTCCAATCTCTACTTCTTCTAAGGGATTTTATTCTCTCTATTTTACCTCATCCCCCATCTATACAGTATCTCCTTCTTTAATGGACCCTTACCCTTAGTATTTAAATATGCTCAGGTTTAAATACTATCTATCTTAAAACACACACACACACACACACACACACACACACACACACACAATCTTTGACCCCAAAGCTCCCTTCTAACAATAATCCATGTCCATCTTTTTCATAGTCACTCTCTGTCTGTTTCCTCATTTCCTAGAAGAACAGTTTTCAAGCATTCTGATCTCAGGAGCCCCCCCCCCCTTTTTTGCAAATTTATTTTTGTTACAGATGTTTCTCCTTTTTCTCCCCAGACACCCTCCTCCCGATCCCCCCACCCCCAGCATTGTTGTCTATGTCCATTGGTTACACATACGTGCATATAAGTTCTTTGGCTTATCTCATCCCTCCCCCCTGACCCCTACTCTGAGGTTTGTCAGTCTGAACTGTATTCCTTTCTGTGTCTCTGGGTCTATTTTATTTATCAGCTTATTTTGTTCATTGTATTCCACAAATAAGTGAGATCATGTGGTATTTGTCTTTCTCTGATTGGCTTATTTTGCTTAGCATAATACTCTCTAGGTCCCTCCATGTCGTCTCAAAGGATAAGAGATCTCTCTTTCCTACAGCTGCATAGTACTCCATTGTGTAAATGTACCACAGCTTTTTTATCCATTCATCTATTGATGGACACTTGGGCTGTTTCCAGATCTTAGCAATTATAAATAGTGCTGCTATGAACATAGGGGTACATATATTCTTTCTGAGTAGTGTTTCAGGCTTCCTAGGTTATATTCCTAGAAGTGGGATCACTGGGTCAAATGGCAATTCAATTTTTAATTTTTTGAGGAAACACCATATTGGTTTTCATAGTGGCTGCACCAGTCTACATTCCCACCAGCAGTGTACTAGAGTCCCCTTTTCTCCACACCCTCGCCAGCACTTGTTTGATGATTTGTTGATGGCAGCCATTCTGGCAGGTGTGAGGTGATACCTCATAGTCCTTTTAATTTGCATCTCTCTGATGATTAGTGACACTGAGCATTTTTTCATATGTCTCTTGGCCATTCGTATGTCCTGTTTGGAGAGGTGTCTATTTAGTTCCTCTGCCCATTTTTTAATTGGGTTCTTTGTCTTCCTTTTGTTGAGTTGTATGAATACTCTATATATTTTGGAAATTAACCCCTTATCTGATGTATCATTGACAATTGTGCTGTCCCATATAATGGGTTCTAGTTCCGTTTTGATGGTTGTTTCTTTTGCTGTGCAGAAACTTTTTAGTTTGATGTAGTCCCGTGTATTAATTTTTTCCTTTGTTTCTCTTGGCTTAGGTGTTGTATCAGTGAAAATTCTACTGTGTGTGATGTCTGAAATTTTGTTGCCTACATTTTCTTCTAGGATTTTTATGGATTCACGAGTCCCATTTAAGTCTTTTATCCATTTTGAGTTTATTCTTGTGTATGGTGTAAGTTGGTGGTCTAGCTTCATTTTTTTGTATGTAGTTGTCCAATTTTCCCAATACCATTTATTAAAGAGGCTGTCTTTACTCCATTGTATGCTCTTGCCACTTTTGTCAAATAGTAATTGAGCGTAATGTGTTGGGTCAATTTCCGGGTCCTCTGTTCTGTTCCATTGATCTATATGCCTGTTTTTGTGCCAGTACCAGGCTGTTTTGATTACAATGGCTTTGTAGTATAACCTGATATCTGATATTGTGATCCCTACAGGACCCTTTTTAGAGTTTTGAAACATATTGAGGAGTGCAAACAGTTCTTGTTGATGTAGATAGCCAGAAGGTATTATCTATTCTGAGATGCTTACCTTCTCTTTTGAGATAGATAAATACTCTGCCCCTGGAATGGACATCACAAGAGCAGAATTTATGTTTTACTGTTCTCAGGTTCCCTGGTACCTGACTCAGAACTTAATACCTTTTTTGGCTATTATTAACTCTGTCTGGTTATTTTCCTGATCTCTTTAATTCTTTGTTGGTAAATGTAAAAGAGTTAGCTAGGATTTCAGCTGAGTTTCTTTTCAAATTTCTTTTTTAGCCTCTTTCTATAGATTTAAAACAAGCTGAAAGAATAATTTATGAAACAGGAATATAAAACCAATTCACCCCACTCCTCTGAACACATGAAAAAGACAAGAAAAAAAGATCCAATTTCACACACCAGCTGAAGTCCTGTAGCTGAGAAAATTGCCCCAGGTGTCCACATGGAACTTCTACTTGAGATTCTAATATGCTAAAGATGATTTCTTAGGAGATGTTATTTGTGAAAAGTGACTGAGAAAAAGCTCTGTCAACAGCAAATTAAAATAACGCTGAGATACAGTATTATTATTCTGGCCAAATGGAGTAGCTTCAGTCCATCTCCAGGAAAAAAAAGGCATATATAAGGATGACCAGGAATAAAGCAGGGTTGATCGGGTACACACACTAACTGAAAATTAGTTTATGCTGGTTTTACTGCAAGACAGTCTGCCCCTTGCCTCCATGGAATGAAGATTTCTTTTGTAGCTTTAATATCTCAAAGTCTGTAAAAAGAATATATAAGACAAAAATGGCTTGCATTCCATTCCATTATATGTGTGAATAGTGCCGTAGTCAGATTCTGGTGTCATTTCACACATTATATTTGAGCTATAGCTGAGTAGGTTTCTGCTGACCTTGAGGAGGAGAGTGTGTGTGTGTGTGTGTGTGTGTGTGTGTGTGTGTGTGGTCTTTGACCCGGTGGATGGGTGGAAGCCACTTGTGGTGAGGGGGGGCAGGTAAGGGCAAAGCTGAGAAAAAGTGAATCTGAATGGCCCTTACAGATTTAGTGTGGAGGCCATCCTGGGAGACAATTAGCCACATTGAATTTAGATAGTACAAATGAGATGGTATAAAATGGGATGGAATGTAGCTGGTGGTAGTGTCTTGGTAAATTAAAAAATTGGTCCTTAATACTACCCAAGAAGTTGCCTGCTTTAAAAAGTAAAATTAGATTAAAAGGATGATTTTATTCTTCGTAAGTACTCTCCTAGTACAAAAAAAAAAAAAAAAAAAAACCACCCCAAAATAGAAAATGCTTCCTATCTAAGTTCAATGTTAAATCTGAAATATGATCTGAGGCAAAGAGAACCAGCTTCCCTGCCAAGCCTTAAGCGAGCCTTTGTGCTTGCCAGCTTTCATTGAGTACACGGGTTGCCCTAGTGATGAATGTCCTGCTTTGTGTGGTCTCAGCATTTTTTTCTGGAGAGGCTGTTTTAATGAGAAGGTGAATAGAGGGGCTTCTTTTGAAACTAGGATAAGAGGAAGGCCACTTCTGAAAATGTAAGCACAATGGTGCCATTCCTGTCCCCGAGATCTGACCATTCTCAGAGCCTCCCTCCTCCCTCTCCCTCATTCTCTCACCCCTTCTCGCCACCCCCCTTCTTTTGACCAACTAATATTTAATATTTTGGATTAGTCTATGGTCTCAATCCCTTGGAATTTTCTTTTGGGTTAACCAACCAATCAAATCTCTGGCTTCATCTTCCCTTCAAAAAGGGACTATTCTTGGTGTTTCATGGAAGGACACACCCATGCTCCTTTCTCCTACCTAGTTTAAAATTCGACACTTTTTATGGCTTTACCCACACACTGAGAATTCTGCTTCTGCCTGTTTGAACACTCTTTCCCTTTCAGGATGCATTATTCGGGGCAGGAGTGGGAGGAAACCATGTAATTGCTATATTTTAGGACTCGCTTGGGGCTGGCTTTGATTGAACACACAGTAAACTCTTGATTATTCATGCTAATGGGAGGAATAGTAATTCAGACCATACACATTGTTTCTGACTTTGAAAAGTGTTGTGTGAGTTTTTTTTTTTTTCTTTCCTTTTTGAAAGCAGTAGCTGGTGGTTTAATTAGAACAATAGTAAAATTACTTTTGTGCTGCCAGTGTTTTTGTAGGCAAAAATAGGAGAGGCACCATTCTCCTCCTTCCTCCCCCACCCCACCACCTCACCTGGCACAAACCCCTCCCACCTTCACCTTGCGGGCTCCTCTTTATTTCCACCAGGGAACTAGTGAATGGGGAGGTTTACCTGACAGGTTACCAATTAAAGGATGTGCTGTCAGATATTTGCATTTAAATAGAAGTCAACTTCAAAGCTAAACAAACAAAAACAGAGAATATTTGTATAATATTCAGTATTTGCGCAAATGAAGTTCCATGATGATGGGCATTTATTGTTATTATTATTTTGATGGTGCATATTTGTGATTGTTTAGTTTACTGCTGTATCCCCAGTATTTAGAACACAAAGAATATAATATGCAGGAATAAATTTCTGTGGACCAAATGAATGAAAACCCTTATACTTTTCAAGATACTTTTTCATATACTTTTTTTTTTATTCCTACAACTCTCATAGAGACATCATAGTTGTTATTATTAAAATAACTAATTCTTGGTTTATCCCCTCCTTTTTGTTACTATGTATCTGACTATGTAATTCCTTGTATATTGTCAGTGGAATGTAGAATAAAGCAGGATTTCTTTTCATGAACAGACTCATTGAACGTTTGCTGTTTTGCCCTTTGCTGATTTCTCAAAGTTTTTGTCATGTTTCTGGAGACAGCTTTTCTTTGGGGATAAGTGGCAAAATGCTATACTGCTCGTGGGCTGCTTCCATCCGTGTGTGTGTGTGTGTGTGTGTGTGATAAGCCATACAAAACAATAGGAATCTCACCCCAGCTATGCTTATTCCAGCCTCTTTTCTTAATCTATAGAAGTTCAGCAAAATATCTGCACTCTGTGCCATGTCAGTTGAGAAGAAACCAGAAAAGGTCAAAATGGCATGGAACTTCTTTTTCCTCTGACCCTCTCAGAGGCTGCCTGAGGAGGTGGCACTTGGCCTGGGGTGAGACTTCCCACATGCACACGCATGGATTGTGCTGGGGAAGTGAGCTAATTGCTTGGCTCTGGAGTCAAACCAGGGTCAAGTAGCAGCTTTCTCACTTACCAGCTTTACATAGGGAGCAATTTGTTTAGGTCCTCTCAGCTTCTGCTTCCTCATCTGCAAAAAGGTGACAGCAGTAGTATCCATTTCATTAGGGGAATTACGTTTTTAAAAGTCTGCAAAGGGCTTACCTTCTCACCTGCACACGATTGGTGCCTTTCTCCTGGAGCACCTACTGTGAGCCAAGAACTGTGCCCTCCTATGCTCCGTAATTTAATCCCTACATCAGCCCACTCTTCCCAGTGAGAAACCCCGAGGCATGTAGAAGTCAAAGAACGTGCCCAAAGTGACACAGCCAGGGGGGACCTAGGAGTTTGGACTTGTGTCTGTCTCTTTGCGTTACATCATGTGTCCTCTTCGGGGTTTCAGTGACCAAACAACTTAAATCCTGTTCACAGCTGTGTCCCTAATAATAAATACCTCTTCTTAAGTAATTGGGAAGATCAAATGCAAGAGCATTTATCAAAGCAGAGATGTATTTAACTCTCTGGATAGCTGTCCTCCCTCGTGTCTTTTTAGAGAATGTGCTTGGGTCTCTACCTGGGGCTTGGCGGAGCTGAAACAACACTTCCCAGGAGAAAGAGAGAAGCTGTCCTTGACCACCCCATCTGGGGTTGTTAGCCACGCTGCCATGAAGGCTGTATCACAACCTGAAAACGTGTGCGTATGTGTTTGGGTCCTTGTCTGTTACTCCCATGGCACCGTGAGGTCTCTGAGAGAAGGGGTTTTCTTTGTTCACTGCTGTACCTTCAGCACATGGCACAGTGCTTGGACACGGAGGGACACAATAAATACAATGCATGTCTGCCAGATTTACAAATGAAGAAGTCCAGCTCTTGTGGGGAGACTGCCGTCCTGGGAGGCCAGCCTTGTGCGGGAGCAACCTTATTGCTGGGTTTTCAGTAAGAGATAGAGAGAGGGTGTGAGAAGTGAAAGTTGCCTGGATTCTCTGCCTGTCGGTCCCTGTCACGCCCTTTTGATGTCAGGAGGGAGATGTCCTGATTCTTTTGCCAGAGAGTGAGGCCTCGAGGTGCAGCCCAAGGCTAAACATGTCCCAGCTCAGCTTCTGCTTCATCCTCATTAACTCTACTTCAGAGCTGGCCACAGGGAAAGATTCATTTAGTAACCAAGCTTAATAAATAGATGCTTCTGGCCTTACGTTTTATGCACTGCTCTCAGAGGCCAAGAGCCCATTGAAGTGCCAGTTTCAGATGTCAGGGGCAAGCAGCTGGGCTTGGGGGAGGTGCAGAGATATTTCTGCCAGTCTTTGCTCCCTGGCCATCTTGCAATCGCCCAAACTGCTACGATGACAGGAAAAGCTTTCAACATCCATTTCCCGTGCAACCTAAAAACCACCTTCTGGATGGGACTTGCCATGTGTACAGCAAGGCCTTCCCAGCACATCAGGCCACCTTGCCTAAGAAGTGTTGGCAGGAAATTTTGATTTGTCACCAGGTACACGTTTTGCTCACTGCATAGTATCCCACATAGGTAACGTGTTCCCTTTGGAAATCCTTGGCAACGAGTTTCCATTTTGGAGGAAGCTGGTTTCCAGGCAGGCATCTCCAGAGAAGATCGAGTGTGAGGTACTAGACAGTAAACACTGCACCCGCAGGGCCTGAGGTGACCTGAACACGTTGCAGAGCGAGTCCACAGCGGTGGCATCGTCACTGCGGCGTGTGTGCGTCCTGTGTCCATGTGTAATTGTAATGCATCATTAATACAGAGCTCAGATTAAGCTCCTGGGTGAAAGGAGACGGCCAGACAGAAGAGGCTGAGGAATATTAACCTCTAGATACAGCTGTTTATAGCAGCCCAGGATCCACTGCTCTTCCTGTCAGTGGGCGTGTGCCTGTGTTTTCTTCCTTTTGCTGGTAATATGTCAGTCTTGAGGAAGGAGGATTTTGCAGCTCATCCACTCCCCATCTCCCCCTTCCCGCCAACCCCAGGAAGAAATCTTTGTTTCACTTAATCCTGTCCTCAGGCCACTTGACATCTCTACTGTTTTTCCAGATCATTAATTTCTCGCGAGTGGGGAGACCCACAAGACAGGGCATACACGTCCCCTCCCCGTGCAGTTCTTTTGCTCTCTGGCGGCACTGACTTTGAAACTATAAAGGTGTGTCACTTGAAAGGACTTCCTACTCATGCTCACGAATACTGCTCACAGCATCCTTCATGTGCCTTTTGACCTTGAAGAGAGACGACCTTGATTGTTAAATGGAAGTTTGATTCTTGGAGCAACTTGTAAAAATAAGCTTATTTTTTTATTTTTCAGACCCAGAGTTCATTTAAGTCTTTGTGCTGTGATTTGGGCTAAATGTACATTACTGAAGAATTTATAGAAAAGGTGGTTTTTACTCCTCTTCTTCTCTGATCGATGGTTTGAAATTCACTGACAGGCTTGAACTAAACTACCATCTGGCAAGACATAGCTTCTGAACTCCCAGTTCACTGTTCTCCACGCTCAGACCCTCTCTCTGTCCCTGCTCTCACCATTTCCTGCTATTTGTAGTAATACAAATACTGCGTGTCTGTTTTCACTCCTCGATCTTGCTATTCCCCGTTTGGGCAATGATCTTATTTCTCATTAGTTTTAACAATCTCTAGCTCCTGGTTTCAAAAGAAGTTTTCTAGTAAACTCCCAGAGCATCTTCTAGCAAGATGTAGTACACACTAGTCATGATATCGTAGCGTCCCCTCCTCAAATTCCAATGAGATGAGACACAGAGAGACAACTAGTTTGATCCAACTAACTCTCTTCAGTATCATCAGCAGCAAGTATTAGCAAGTGATTTTCATCCTCTCTTGTCTGTGTCCTGCCTTTGTCACTGTGATCTTGAGCAAGCTATTAAACAACTCAGAACCCGAGGCTCCCCCCTTATAAATGGAGAGGGAAGCAATGTTCAATCACCTCTGGGTGTTGGGGTGGCAAGGCACCCAACACAGATGAAAATCTTCAGTTTATTTTCTTTTATGTCCTTGCTGAAGTAGGAAAATCAATGCTGAAGGTGCAAAAAGATGCATCCTGGAATTGATCAGCGCATATATTTAAGTGACAGGAATGTCTGCTTGAAGTGGTTGGAACCTACATCAAATCTGATGGCAATAAATTGTTAATGTTGACAATAGAATTCTTTCCATATTTTAATGAAAACAAATGCTCTGAAAACATTCAAAGAACTTCTTGAAAAAAAACAACAAAACACCTCACGTAATAATAATAGAAAACAAAATACTAAATACAATATCACAAGCTATCTCATTGGCTAAATATGGTTATTATCATTTTTAGCTCACTTACAAAATTTAGAAAATTAAATGATAAATGATAGTGGGCCCAGAGTGTCTGTGAAAGCAGGTTTAGGATGACAATGTGGTTGGAAGGAAGAGCGAGAGTTGGTTTTGACGTTGTGTTTGCATAGCAAGCCCAGATTGCATGCTTATCAGGGATGACTCTGAGGCTGGTGCAAAAACAGGGGTCCTCTCAGCTTCATTTGCACAGCTGGCCCAATATCATTACTTAACCATATGCTTACTGGGGCTGTGAGTGTATTGTTAGAGACGGTGGTAGGGCTGCAACTCATTTTTGCCTCCACTGTAGATACATTCCGTCCAAAATATATTTAGGGTTTTTGTTTTAAGTTTAATTTGCTTAACAATAGTGTTAAGATTAGACATGTGAGGAATTCAAATGGTGCCAGTTTCGCTCACCACTGCTTCCTAGACTTGGAACGACTTTTCTTTTTGCAGAAACAAGGTGTTTGAAAAAGTCGTTGGGAATTGCGAGTGTGATAGCAGAGCTGTGCGTGTGCTGTGATTTCCCCCGAAGATGCAAGATGTTTGCAGGATCTGTGATGTTTGCTCACTTTAAGTTTGGGTGCTTGAATAATCCAAGGCTTTTCTAACTGTGTTGAAGAGATGGTAAAATTACAGTATTTTTCGTATTTTATGAATTGGCACTACTGGCATTTCAAAGGGGCAGTAATGTTCATCAGGGAATGAGGTTAGATCTTGCCTTTAGGTGGAATACCTATGTGGTTTGATTTGAGGTCACCTCTGCCCCCCATATCTCTTCATCTGGTTATCCACAGTGCCTGAAACCCTAAGCTATCTCACATCTTTGGGTAAAATCCTAAAATGAAAAATGTAATCTGGAGAAGTGGCAATGTCTACACTAATTTTGCAGATTCAGATTTATAAGGCTTGACTACACGTGACTGTTCTGGGAACTACATCTACATTTAATTTTATGGATCTAGCAATTAAGCTTTGTACAGGTAAGAATGACTAGCAGCACAGACTATCTTCCAGTACTTCTAATATGGTTATTGATTTTATTCATTTAGTCAGCCAATAATATTAATTAATCAGTTATTACTCTCTGTAAAAGTAGAAGATCTAAATACCAACACTAGAGTATAATTTGTATTCTTCTTTAAAAAAAATTTTTGTTTTCTTTACTGATTTTAGAGAGAGAGGAAGGGAGAGGGAGAGAGAGATAGAAACATTGATGAGAGGGAACATCAATTGCCTGCCTCCTGCATTGCCCCTCACTGGGGATCGGGCCCACAACCTGGGCGTGTGCCCTGACCAGGAATTGAACCAGAGACCTCTTGGTGCACAGGTCAACGCTCAACCACTGAGCCATACCAGCCGGACTATAGTTTGTATTCTTTACTTAACATTAGCTGTTACAAGTTTCACTGGTCACTTCTGTTATCTCTGTGTAAATACAGTTATTCACCAGGAGCCTTCATTTTTTGAGTAAGAAACCTTCTGAGACATTTATGTGGAAGGTGGTGAAAGTAGCTTAGAGGTGGATGTCTACCATTGTGCCCCCTGCATGCTCCCACACAGCGTACAGAGGACTCAATGCAGAAAGGATGGGAATTACCTAGGAAACCAGGAAGGGACCACTTGCCAGGCACTTGTCTGACCTAGGGACTGTGTTCAGTGCTTTCTTTCCTTGTTTTGTTAGTGGTGAACCATATGTGATGTGATACTTACCTGTGTTCTCTGAGGCTGTCATGTCTGAGATCATTTAGGTCCTTGGACGTCTTTCTCATGTTGAAATTCTCACATTCGATTCATTATGACGCTTTTCTTTGGGTGTCCATGAAAGTGAGGCCTGCGACAAGGACTTGGGTGCAGGCAGTTCATTGGGGAGATGATCCCAGGAAACAGACATGAAGGAGTGAGAAGAGTGACAGGCAACAAGAGGATGTACTATCAAGGGATTGCTGTAGGCAGCGGGGGCTCGATTCTCCTGAGCCTTGATGAGACTGCCCAGAATGCTCCTGAAGGTAGGTGGCTGGGATGTCCATTCAGGGGCTCTCACACCTTCTTGCCTGAGGATCCCGGAGGGTGTAAGCTCTCCTGCTCTTCAGATTGCACTGTGCCTGTGCTGAGCTCAGTGGGCACCTGTGGCATCAGAGAAGGCCCTGAGCAGAAAGCAGAAAGACACAGAATATGTTTGAGGGGCAATGCAGTGAGAGGGTTTAGTCTGAGCTTTCACGTACTGTCTACTGCAGAGGTTCTAACATCAGAGGGCTCTACAGGTACCTACGGAGTCTGTTATAACGCTTACTCTGGTTCATTCATCACTCCTTTTGTCCATCCATCCATCCATCCATCCATCCATCCATCCATCCATCCATCCATCCACCCATTTATTCAACCAAATGCACTTATCGAGCATCCATTCTATCCCAGGCCATGCACTAAGCCCTATGGACGCAACGGGAAAGCAAGACATGATCCTCATCTTTAAGAAGCTTATATTTTATTGAGGAAACAAGAGTTCATAAGAATTAGCAAGAATAAGTAAAAGATTCTTTAAGAACAACAAACAGGGACAGTTACATTAGTCTTGAAAGGGGTAGAGAAGTTTCCTCTTTCTAGAAGAAGTGAAATTTAAGGTGATTCGCAAAGCCTGGAGGTCAGCCAATTAGGCCTATGTGGCTGGCCTTCTGGTGGTTAGTAGAAGTTAGCTGAGTTGGTTGAAATTCTGACAGTTTTCACCATTAAAATTTAGTCTTTAGCAATTTCTACCAAATTATTCATTAAGTGTTAGAGTTAGTTTTCTGCCACAGTATGAATATTTGTCAGGGAAATTATTGGTTACGATACCATTTCCATCCTATAGCCATCTTTTCTCAATTGCCATTTTATTTTTTGAATCTACACACACCTTTGCTGACAAAAACAAAAATAATGTGAGTAAGAGGTGTTGATTGTTGAAACTTTTAGGCAACTTTGAAGTAAGTAAATGCCAAAGGCAAAAAAACAACAACAACAAAACAAAAAAACAAAACCTTTCAAGGAGGCAGGGATTAATTAAGGGCTGCAAACTCTCTGCGATTACCAAGGGGTAGTAGGTTTCTGGCTGTGCGAGTAGGTTTCCTGGTTTGTACCAGGAACAGTTTGGGCTGCTGAGTCATGTTCCAGACGCCCAGGTGTGCTGTCCGCAGTGCAGTTTCACATGGAGCCTGCTGAGCATCACGTTCAGCTTGTGTGTGAGGTGTCACTTTCTGCCTACTGTGGGGAATTCTTCCCAAATGGTCTTTGGTTGGCACCCTGCCCAGCTAAGATCGATGTCATGTAGTCCTTTTAATCTGGGCATGGGGCCAGCGTAGCAGGGGCATAATTCTCATGTGGCAGAGAAAGATAGACATGGGGGGGGGCTGCACAATATCTCAGCAGTCACTTACAGATTCTGCAATGGCAGGATTATACGAAAGAAGGAACATTAGTGCTAATGATCTTCCCTCTTGCCTTCATATAGAGAGATTTCCCTGATATACATGAAGAAATTCATTCGTTACTTTGTTCGTCTGTTCAAAAATATGTACGGAGCTCCCACGAGGTGCTAAGCACTGCTGTGAGCTGGCATATGGTGGTGAACAAGAAAGACACAGGAGGTCCACGGAGGTTACATTCTCATGGGGGGAGACATGAAAGAAATGGTCAAACAAATAAGCAAGAAAATGACCAGATGCTAAGTCCTCTGTAGAGAAGTAAAGCAGATGTGATGAGGAGTTCCATGGTGGATTTTCTAAAGAATGGCAGGCGTAGACAGTTGGACCCAATTAGTAGAGCTACAGAATAGTGGGGGAGGGGTGAACATCTGGGTGATGATGGATGATCTGCATTCGTGACAATGATTTGACTATGATAGGGAATCATCTGTTGGGAGAATCTGAGTGGTCAGCTGACTCTGGATGGGTGATCAACAGGGTGTGAGAGCAAAGGGATAAACAAAGGTGCTTAGGATTAAAGCACAAGCTGCTGAGTGGTGTTGCCAGCAGGAGGGGTAGTCCTACTTGCTGGTCAGAGGCCAGGGGTGTAGTGTTGTGTGGGTTGGGACACAATGACGATGCTGACTCTCACTGGAGTCACCGGGTAACAGAACTGGGAGGCTCTCTAATTTCAGGAGTATCAACGCCCTTCACACATTCTGTCATCATCCTTTCCTCGAGGGTCTATTCTCCAAGCACTTGCTGCGTTTGTGACCTCATCCCTGAGGGAGGATTCATGAGCCAAGAGATGCATGATTTTTCCACTCTATACATACACCTGCTGTGAACTGCAGACTGGTAAGCCAATTTTCTGTCACCTTCCTTGGTAGAGCAGAAAGCAAAATGTGCGTATTGTTATTTAAAAGTATTTTATTAATATCTTAAAGTTTTTCCTTTTGCATATTTCTGTCCAAAAGCCCTCTCCATTTTTTACCATTCTGTCTAAAATAAATAACAATTTTCATCCTACCCACTCATTCTCTTTTCTTTGTTTTACTTTTTACATTTTGGGAGTTTACTTTTTAAGTATTACACTGACTTTTTGAGTGGAGAGTTGACTTATTATTTTTCAATTTTCCATTAATACATGAATTTAAGGTTGTGTATTCCTCTCAAGTATGGTAAGCTGTATCTCACTAGTTCTGATATATAGTGTGTTTTTATTTTTATTTTTAAATTTATTTTTATTTTTTTATTGATTTATTTTTGTTACAGATGTTTCTTCTGTGTTTTTAAAATTGTTGTTCAGTTCTAAATATTTTTTTCAAGTTTCCATTATAGTTTAATTTTTTAACCACAGATTATTTAACCTTTGTGTTTTAAGATATTCAAATGTATGGGATTTGGCGTTATTTTGTTGATGATATCTAGTTTTGTTATAGCATTGTGGTCAGAGAATGAGATCTGTATTATATCAATGCGTTCGTGCTTGTTGAGTTTTGCTCAATAAAATTTGATCAATATTTGTAAATGTTCCATATGTAGTTAAAGAGAATATATATTCTTTAATAGTTTGTGCTGGATTTTATATATATTTATTAGATTATTCTTGTTAATTGTGATATTCAAATCTTCTATATCCTCAATAATTTTTATTCCCTTGATTTCTAAGTTCCCGAGAGAAGTGTATCAACTTTTTATCAGGATTGTGCAATTTTCTATTTTTCTTAGAAATTTTGGCCTTATATCATATTTTAGTTTATATATTTTCAAACTATGTTGTGAGGTGTTTACAGGTTCAGGATTATAATAGTTCTAGTAAATTTAATTTTTTTAATCCTTACTCGAGAACATTTTTCCGTTTATCTTCAGATAGCGTGGGAAGGGTAGAGAGAGAGAGAGAGAAACATTGATGTGAGAGAGACACATTGACTGGTTGCCCCCTCTACGACCCTGACCAGGGCTGGACCAAACCACAACCGAGGTATGTGCCCTTGACCGGAATCGAACCTGCTACTCTTTGGTCCTCAGGCTGACGCTCTAACTGCTGAGCCAAACCGGCCAGGGCTCTAGTAAATTTCTTTTATCATTATGAAATACTCCTTCTTTTTCCTGTAATGCTTTAAAAATAAACTTTAAAACTCTTTCCCCCCCTAATATTAAGAATGCAACCCCACTTTTAGGAAGTCTTTTGTCAGAACAGCTTTCTATATAACTCTTTTCTATTTGGGGAATCTTAAGGTTAGATGTTTCTCTTGTTATATACAGCTTGATTTTTAATAAACTTATAGTAGTTAGAGTGTTTTATTGTAATTACTTTGCTTGGATTGTTCTGCCATCTTAAATTGTGCTTTTTAGTTATCTCACTTTTTTCTTCCTTTGCTTTTTCTTCTTTTATACATCTATTAGATTAATAAAGTTTTCTTTATTCCTCTGTTCTTAGTTTAAAATAATGGACTCTATTTGTAATCTTTAAGAGTTTGTCCCTAACCTGGAAAATATTATGCTAAGTAAAGTAAGCCAGTCAGAGAAAGACAAGGATCACATGATCTCACTTATTTGTGGAACATAATGAACAAAATAAACTGATGAACAAAATAGACCCAGAGACATAGAAGTAGGGATCAGACTGACAAACCTCAGAGGCAGGGGTGGGGGTGGGGGTGGAGTGGGGGAGAGATAAACCAAAGAACTTATGTGCATATATGAATAACCAATGGACACAGATGATAATGAATGTTGAGGGGTGGGGGGATAGGGAGGAGGGTGTCAATGGGGGAAAAAGGAGAAACATCTGTAATAAAAATAAATTAATTAAAAAAAAGTTTGCTGTAAGAAAAAGATCTCTTATCCTTTGAGACAACATGGAGGGACCTCTAGAGTATTATGCTAAGTGAAATAAGCTAATCAGAGAAGGACAAATACCACATGATCTTACTTATTTGTGGAATATATTGAACATGGTGGGCTGATGAACGAAATAGACCCAAAGACATAGAAAGGAGTATGGTTCAGACTGACAGAACTCAGAGTAGGAGGGCAGGGGGGATGGATGAGATGAACCAAAAAACATATATGCATGTATGCATAACCAATGGACATAGACAACAATAGTAGGGGGGTGGGGGGCGGGATGGGGCGGAGGGTGTCTAGGGGGGAAAAAGGAGAAACATCTGTAACAAAAATAAATTAATAAAAATTGGGGGAAAAAAGTTTGTCCCTACATTTTATATATGCTTTCTTAGCAAAATAAAAATCTAATCTTTCTGTGAAAGAAAGCAGGGAACAGATTGGGTACAGGAGGAAGTCAGACTGCAATGTGGGCCTCACAAAGCCTTGGCCAGCCCTGGGGGGAGCTCTGGGGCGAAAACTGCTTGTCAGAGTGGCCTGTGTTGAGCCAGATGGCTGGGCCTCTTCATCCCTGCTTGCTGCTCAATCACCAGATGCAAACTTCCTTGGAAAGGGTGTGGCCATAGGAAGGGTGACTCTCTGCCACTCAAGTGCGTCCTGAAAGTGTTGACAGCTGGAGCTGCCTGCTGACCGCACTTCCCCACAGCTGGGCAGCATGTTCTTTCTGAGGGATTCTGGATAGCCCAGCTTTGCATCTACCACACTCTCTGAATTTATAATATTTATCTATTTCTCACTGTTTTCTCTTTCCTTCTCCAAAGAATGTAAGCTCTGTGTCAAAGCTGAGCCTGGTCTGGCAGAAACCAAGAGCCGGTGTGCGTGAGCACAGGGAAATGAATGAAGATGAGTCGAGTGGGTCAAGACTGGGATGTGTCTTGAAGAACAGGGGAGAGTGTGGATTGATTCGCTGGTGCAGGAGTCTTCTATTGCTGTCATAACAAATGACCACACACTCAGTGGCTTACAATAGCACAAATTTATTATCTCAGGGTTCTGTAGGCCAGAGTCTGGTTTCTCTGCTCGGAAATCAGGGTGGTGGCTGGGCTGAGCTCTTAGCCGGAGGCTTTGGGGGAGAATCTGCTCCCCGGCTCCCTCAGGTTGTTCGCAGAGTTCAGAGTCTTGTGGCCACAGGGCTGGAGTCCATTTCCTTGCCAATACCATCTCTTAGCTCCTTCAGGCCACATGGCTATGATGAGAGGACGGGCGAGTGCGGGTCAAGGAGCAAGAGTGAAGCAAGAGCAGAAGAGAGAGAAAACCTTTGTCTGGGAATGATGTATTCTCAAATTTTTACAGGTTTCCATTAGGGTCCACCCTCCTAGCCAATCATCCTTTTTCCCACGTTAGACTGACAGGCAAACACCTTCCCTACGTCACCCCAACTTCACTGCGCATGTGCCCATCTCCCTCCCCCTTTGATTCCTTCCCCCAGTGATCTTCAGGGAATGGACCTGTGGTTCCCTGTGGGGTATGTGAAGTTGCAGCTTCCTGGTGAAATTGCCCGGATGACCATGCTTATAATGTCTGGCCTCCCCTTTGCTCTCTTTCTGTATTAACATTAGCTAGCTAATTCCGATGGTAACGCTTTGACTCAAGAATACAGTCCATAATTCTAGGCATACATACATATCTTCCACAGTGTGTTTTACTTAGGTTGATATTAAAATAAGTTTGTATTCTCTCAGCATGAGTCAATGGTAACTAGGGGATTTCCTTCCACAGCATGTTGAGGGGAAATCAGCTTAAATATCAATTTTGCAGGAGAATAACATACATAGAAATAATTAAGAAATGTTATATTTTTGTTCTTATTGTACAGATAGTAGAAACAAAGATGACTCATTGAAGGGCTTAAGATGAGACTGTCTAGGTTTACCTCACTTGTCACTTGCTTTCACCAAAAATTCCTGGCAGAACTGGGAAAAAAAAAAAAAATAGAACAAGTGATATCCCAAAACAGAAAGGTCATCTTTCTTTGTTTTTAGTACTGAATTCTCCAGAGCATCTGGAGTGAGCCGGTTCTTGCCAGCTTGCACGACCAGCAATTCTTCTCTTAACACCTGCAGGCCCTAACCTTCAGGTCACCCAAGTTCCTCTTGTAGAAGGGATAGAGAGAACTAGTTTCAAGTGGACAATGGGTAGGAAAAGGGCAGGAAACATTTTGGGGGAAATGGTTCAACCAGAGTGTCTAACTGTACAGGTATGGTGGTGGATTCGCTCTGTTTTCATTCACTGTGCTTCTTTTCCTCATCTGCAGAAGCCAATTTGTATCCCATCAATAGCTGAAGGCAGCGTTACTTTCCACGAGGGGGCATAGGACAGGTTTTATGGTGCCTAAAATGACACCACCAAGCAGCCTTGCCTGCATTTATGGGCAGAAATAGCTTGTTTTGTGACTGAGACTGCAAGAGTTTGGGAAAGTAGGAGGAAAGAGAGCTGGGACACGGCTGGCTCTCCACGTGAGAGGTTCTTCAGCAGCAGAGGGGAAGTATTGTTTGGTAAAGACTGGGTGCGATTCAGGTACCCATCCTCCTGATGCACACATGCGCAATGCCGTAGTCTCTGTGCAGACGTGTGCCTTTCCTGGGAGCTTCCTTCAAAATTCTAGAGGTGAAGGAACAGTAGAGTCTGGATGGAGAGCTTAAAAAAGCAAAGTCAGTGGACAGCTAGATGGATCCTATCTGTAAACAATTCCTAAAACATTCAGTAGTAGGACAAAGGTAAGGGATGAAAGAGAAGAACTTTTTAGAAACATTTTCCCTTTTCTGAGAGCATCAAAATAAAGAGACAGGGAGGCTGCAGGCAGTGGGGAGAAGGAATGTTACATTTTGAACATCAGTGGCTCAAAAGGCTTCAGAAGAGTATGAGCCTTATTTGCATATTTTCTGGAAATGTGTCAAGGAGAGTGCATCTCTATATGCAAAACTTCAGCCGAAATAGATCACTGAGCGAAGGAAATATTAAGGGAGCTGGCTTGCCTATTGACATTTATTTAACTCTTTTAGAAGAAAGTACACATTGGCAAGAGCTTTTGGGAAGGAAGTATATCTGATTTCCAACCACAAGAAAAGGCAAGGATTCAAAGCCAAGGAGTATTCTTGGATTGAACTCTCATAGTGCCTGAATTTAGCCAGCTGGAGAAATGCTTTTTTCAAGTATAAAATTATTTAGGCTTTCCAAAGGACAGCTCTTCATTTTGGTTTCAAATCAAGACTTTACTGTAAAGTTGTCCTTCTATGAATTTGCCAAAGTAACCTCTATTTTTCAGCACTTCATGTGGGTGGAGAGGGTGAGCTTGTCCCTATGTGCTTAGCAAATGGTACTACTTTCTTAGCTAGTAGAGAGGGGACTTTGGACGAAGATGTGAATGGCAGTGCCCTGGATCTATAGACATCATCAGGAGTAGAGCTCGAAAACCTAGTGCTGAGTAAAAAAGCAAGTGGCAGAAGGATATGTACAGTGTGTTATTTCTGGCTGTATATATAAGTATGAAAATTTTGAAAAATTATGTATATTGTGCTACTGGTTGCCTGGTGTGGGGGAGTTGCCTGTGGGGCAGAGAATAAAGAGGAGAGATGAGAAATGAGGTTGGTGGTTGTCAAGGAGAACTTTATTCCTTCCCTGCCTCTCCCTTCCACCCTCCCTTCCTTCTTTTCTTAAGATAATGCAAGTGTAAATTGCTTGTGCAGTTTTATTTAAAATTATCCACACAGAAAAAGATTTTGGAGCAATTAATTCAATATTAAATGTTATTAATTCTGGGGATGGACTGTAGAACTAAAAGCACTATTATTATTTTTCTGTGTTTTAGGGAAAAAGATTATTCTCTCTCTCTCTAAATATATATATATATAGTGTATAAAATGCCAGTATTAACACTGATCTCCTATTTTCCTACCAGGTATTCCCTAGAAGCAAACAGGCAGAGAAAGAGAATCCAATTCATACTTCATATTCCATATTTCATACTCAGGGCAAGAATGTGGACATGGAAATACTTAGGACAAAGGATCAAAGGTGAGAGAAGACACAGAAGGGACAAATGGTGTGGGAGATGATGAAGTGGAAAGAATGTAAGCTAAGGGTATCATGTGGGACAGTTAAAAGTCTGTGTGGCCCTGGCTGGTTTGGCTCAGCAGTTAGAGCGTTGACCCGCGGACCGGAGAGACCCGGGTTCGGTTCCCGCTAAGGGCACGTACCTCTGTTGCGGTTCGTCCCCGGCCCCGGTTGGGATTGTGTGGGTGACAACCAGTCGCTGTGTCTCTCTCACATCGATGTTTCTTTCTCTCTCTTCCTCCCTCTCTCCCTCCCGCTCTATCTGAAGATAAATGCAAAAATATCCTCTGGTGAGGAAAAAAAAAAAAAAAAAGTCTGTGTGTATCACACAGCAAGTCAATTACGTTAAAAGTCAGTCAAGCCAGTCGGTCAGTATTTTAAAAAACAAATAACGTGAAACCTGTGAATTAAAAAAATTTTAATTTGTATCAAATAAGTGTCCTTAAAATACACTGGGCCGAAGTGTGGAGAAAATGAATCTGTACCATTGGGTCGACCTGAAGCTTGTGTATCATACATTTGATGAAAACATTCTTCTGTGTGCCTGTGTTTTCTGCGAAATGAGGGGCTAGAGAAGAGAGTGTGGGAACATGACCCACCCACAGAGACTTTGATCTGTGAACACAGACGTCAGCATTACAGGAACAGATACTTCTTTCTGGTTAAAAGGCAACTTTTGTCTGGAAAGTTTCCCTCTAGCAATATATAGACCAAAGCAAAAAATATTAATAGGACTGGTGTGGGCATGAAAACATGGCCTCTGTAACTGATCATGGGCCTAACTGTCCTAGCTCTTGTAAGTGAAAGTATATAAGTGAAGCCACATCAGGGGCAGGTCAGGGTGGCAGGGAACGCATACACACTGGATCTCTTTTTCTTCTTTGGATTTGCATTTCTATGCTCTTCTCTCTGCCAGGAGGGTTCCCACCTAATCTCAATGCTTCAGATGAAAACACCTTGGAGGCCTCTCTCAACTTTCTTCCTTTCCCCTTAACTGGCCATTTACTTTCAGTAACTTACACGTTGGATAGAGAAATGGGGGAGTCGGGGATGAGAAAAGACACATTCCAAAGAAAGGGGAGGAACTAACGGTTCTAGTGAGAGAATTCTCTTCCATGCTTCAGTGTTTGCTGCTGGTTATGTTTAGCCTCAAGTGGGTTTGCACTGGTGACCTTGAGTCCCTCCTTTGCTGAAAAAGTCAAGCAGGTATTCTGCTGAACAGAGCAGAAACAGAGCTCCTCATGGCGAGTAGTAAGCAAGCTGAATAAATCATGCCTTCAGAACCTGACCTGATTTTTTGTCAGTAGAATTTTGTGATCCCCTAATGGAAAGGTCCTGAAAACAATTAGAGGCTTGTAGTCCAGGCGCATCTAATAATAAATATGAATTCTTTGGCAAAAATAAAGATGAGGTTTTATTGATAAGCTGATGGTTGCACAGGAACACTAGACCATATTGACTTTAATAAAACATTAAGTGGTTTAATTAAATCATTAATTCCACCCTCAGTTCCATTTTTCAAAAGACAGTCAATGTAAAAATAAAATGGTTTCTTTTTTTAGCTGCTTCTCTTTCCTCTATAATTCATTAAGATGAGTCTATAGATTGACTTATTGCTATTCTGCCATAAAGCACTTGCTGCCATTTCAAGAACATAGCACTTTAAGCAGAATACAAGGAGGTATTGATCTTCAGGTGACATCTTACTTCACTTTTCATAAAAGGTTTTTTTTTAGAAAAATCTATAAAATGTGTATGAATGCGGAGGTTTAAGTCACAACATTATTATAATACTACTAAAATAGTTGTTAGCTTGTTCTTCTGAACTACGGGGAAAACTCATAAAAGGTATGTGAGCAATTTTAAATGCATATGATGGTAGTCATATATTATAAAATTAATTTTCATTTTATGAAAGTAATATACAGAGATTGTTTTTAAAATCAGTAATATCAGAAAACTTATAAAACTTATGTATATTGCTGTTTTAGCCTGTATCCTCTAAAAACTCAGGGATTAGTGTTTTGATATGTTGGCTGTTATCAGCCCAGGTGGGTGAAGGGAAGGAAAAGGGGAAGTAAGGCAGAGAAAGCTACAAGGCAATGCTGTGTAATGCATTACTTCTGCACAGAAAGGCAGCCTGGTGTGGGGCGTGGGAAGCTGGAACCTCAGTGGGGTGAGGAGAGCGTCTATACAGAGTATGGCCCAGCATGAGGTCTCTGAGTCTGAGCAGGATGAGAAGGTCATTCCCTCATTCCGGGGGGTGGGGGGGGCGTGGGGCAGAGGGAAGTGCTTTTCACTACAGGATGTTGGAGCCCAGCAGGGTGCAGGGATAGTGGCCCGATAATGGGGTATCAGAGTCTGAGCTGGTTAAAGGAAGGCTTCTCTGTGGTGGTAGATACTGGATTAGTTTCCTAGGGGTGCTGTAACAAGTTACCAAAAACTTGGTGGCTTAAAACAACAGAAATTAATTTTCTCACAGTTCTGGAGGCCAGAAGTCCAAGGTCAATTTCACTGGGCTGAAATCAAGATGTTGGCAGGGCTGCATTCCTTCTGCAAGCTGTAGAGGAGAATCCATTTTCTTGCTTTTTGCAGCTTCTAGAAGCTGCCAACATTCCTTGGCTTATGACCCTGTATCCCCCTGGCCTCTGCTTCCATTTCCATAGCTTGTTCTCTGATTCTGACCTTCCTGCCTTTCTCTCATAAGAACCTTTGTGATAACATTGAACCCGCCTAGATAATTCATGATCATGTCCCCATCTCAAGATTTTAAAAACTTGATTATATTAATATATAAAAAGGCTCCCCTCCTTTTCAAACACACACACACACACACACACACACACACACACACACACACACACACACTGTATAAGGTAGCAGTCACAGGTTCCAGAATTAGGATGTGGATATCTTTTGGGGGCCATATTTAAACCTACCACAGATAAATGAATGTACTTACAAGTTTGTTTATGTACACACACACACACACACACACACACACACACACAACAAATACCCCTCTGTCCACTGAGAGGGCCTAGGAGCAGCAAGAACCCAATATTAAGAAAACAGTTAGTAACTAGATCTGGGCTTCGGTTGTAGTTTGGGTTTTCCAGAAGGCATGCTCTAAGACAGACTTTCACACCTGCCTCAACTGGGTTGCCCAGGATAGGGTGTGACCTTGGGCAAGGCGCTATGTGTAGCTAAGGCACTCCCTGAAGTGGCCGACAGCTCACTGACAATACACTTACCTTCAACCAAAGAAATCCAAAGTTTCTTAGAGAAATGGCTGATTCCAGGATTGGGCAGGGAAAGTACAATCCAAATCTGGAACATCTTGTTGCATCAGAAAGTGAAAAAGTGCTTAAAGAATGAGGTGGGCAATATCAAACGGACACAGTCAGTTTGAAGAAACTCCCACTGACCAAATCTGAGACAATTTGAACATCAAAATAAATAATGAGAATATGGATTATTAGTCATTGAATAAAATCAGAAACCATGAGGGCATACTGATATAAATAAATAAGTGAATAAATAAAAAACAAACTGGTGAGGGACAGGTTGCTTATGTAGTTTGAAAGTGCCTCTCCATGAACTACTTATTAATTATAGGAGATAAAGAATACGGTTGCAGCCCTGGCTGGTTTGGCTCAGCGGTTAGAGCGTCGGCCTGTGGTCCAGAGAGTCCCAGGTTTGGTTCCCGCTAAGGGCATGTACCTCGGTTGCAGTTTGTCCCCGGCCCTGGTTGGTTGTGCGGGTGGCAGCCACTCGATGTGTCCCTTTCACGTCGATGTTTCTCTCTCTCTCTCTTTTCCTCTCTCTCCCTCCCACTCTATCTGAACAAAAAATGGAAAAATGTCCTCAGGTGAGGATAAAAAAAAAAAAAAAGAATATGGTTGCAGTGGAGAAATTTGGCAAATACCACCTTGCTCAAGTGATCAAAGTGAACGTTAGCCCTAATGGTGCAAACAGAGATTGTTTGCCATTTGATAAGATGCAACATAACACAGCTCTACATTTGTGATGTTTTTCATCTAATCACAAGAAAATATCAGGGCAACCAAAACTGAAGAGAATGCTATAAAAGAATTGACCTGTAATCCTCATAAAAGTCAAGGAACTGTTGCAGATGGAAGGAGACTTAATGAAACACAGGATTCTGACGTGGATCCTATCAAAGGGCATCATTGGAACAGTTGGTGACACTCAAATGGGGTCTGGGGACGCGTTGGTGGCAATATGTCAGTGTGAACTTCCTGATTTGGATGGCTGCACTGCCGTTGTGCAGCGAACGTCCTTGTAGGAAAAGCACATGAACGTGTTTGAGTGTGATGGCACATCATGGCAGTGACGTATTCTCTAACAATTCAGGAATACGTGTCTTAGTACAGTACTTGTAAACTTTCTGTAAATTTTAGATTGTTTTAAAAAGTTAAAGTTGCTCCCCTGACTTTTGCCAAGCAGCTCGTAGCATTGCTTCTAGATTGGTTGTTAGTCCCCTCTTGGGCAAAGGGAATGTGAGAGAAGGCTGATGTGAAGTATAAACAAAGGGATACAAATTTATGAGGAAGGTTATGCCACTGAATCCTACTCATCCTGAGAACTGTCTCCTAAGATTGATTATTTCCCATTCACAGTCTCATTTCAGCTCCCATCAACCCTCACCATCGCAACTATAGGCTACTTATTTGCTTTCTGATATTTTATCCCAGTTCCTGGCACAAGGGAGGCTCAGTAGCCATTTAAAGAATTAATTAATGGTGCCCTCTGGAAATGAAGTCAGCAATGAAGTCTTAGAAAATAAATTAGTTCAACCTCATGCAACATTCTCCATTAGTATGAGAACTGAGCAGCCAAGACTTTTTGTTTATTTTGCTTTCTGTGTTGTTATTTTCAAAGGGACATTTCTATTTATGGCCCCTCCAGCTGCACACATTTTCGTGAGCAGTTCCAGGTAATTAGCTTCCTGAAATATTGCTATGTGGCAGGTTCCTGTAGTCTAGATCTCTTATTCTTACCTGCTTGAGAGAGTTATTATCATCTTCCAGGAATTAATGGAAGAAGATGCTTCTCCAACTTCTCTCCACTACGTGACTCCAGACTAAGGGACTTTTCCCCTCAGTTCTCCCTGAGAGGAAAACTTAATCAGTTTCACCTCTGGTCAGAATCTCACTTGCAATGAAAACCTCCATCATGATAAACTTTGAATTCAAATCCTAATAACTAACACTAAAATTCTAATAATAGCTAACAGTTATTGCTTCCTAGGGGCCGATCATTGTGCCAACCCTCTTTCTGCAGTAGATTACTACCCACAACGGCCTATAAGATGCATACCATTCTTGTATACTTTTTATAGTTGAAAATAGATATTAGACTGAGTTTCTTGGGATGGCTCCCAAAGCTTCATGGCAAAACGGAGCTGCCAAGGAGCTGCTGCCCTGGCCGCCAATGGAGAGTTGCCTGTCCAGCTGAAGCTCTACCCTCCCATCAATCAGCTTGAGAAATAAGCTCTCCGCATAAATGCTCCTGCTCTGCTCTTTTCCCACGTACTGAGTTCCAAACCTGAGTCTCGTATTTGTGCATCTGATTGATAGAACGGAAAATCCCATCTGGAACTGAAGATGTCATGGAGTCTAGGGATGGATGTCCTCTTCAGCTCTCTAGCTCTGTGTGTAGAAAGGAGCACAGAAGGGCTGGGGATGGAGGTGGGGTGAGCTGGTCCTCACTGTAGCAGCAGGAATCTCACTGCTGGGCTTGGTTTATGCGGACGTGTGCCTACAGCTCCTACGCTCATCTAAGCAGCTAGTGCATTTGAAACCAGATTGAAGCGGTTCCTGGGTGAAAACACCACAGTCATGGACAGAAAAATGAATGCTGTAGGAGAAAAGAGGAACCTCCAATTTTTAATGATACTTCTCTTTTCAGGACTGTAGTGGAAGGGGGACCTCCAGTATTGCTATTACAATCAAAGAACATTGTGTTCAATTAAAACCCTGTCATGCAATTTCAAAAAAAGTCTGTATACTTCAGAGTTAGGAATTACTAGTAAAGATCTTTTTAAAAATGATGATCAACACACACACACACACACACACACACACACACACACACACACTCCTTTCAAAAGATCAAGAAGATGTTCTCATGAGAATACGAAAAACAAACCGTGAGAGTATCATCATCAGTATATTTTTGTGGAAATCTATAATTAACTAATTCACAGTAAATATAATAATGCTAAAAGAACTAGGCTACATATAACTCTATTGGTCCAATTAGTATCAGATTTCAAAGGTAATTAACACTCCAGAGGAAGGTGAGAGGAGCTAGAATGAAAAGTCCATATGAAAGTGGAACAAAATTTTTGGATCATATTACCTTATGTTGCCACAAGAAATAGAGTAAAATTCCTCGAAACAAAATTTTAACTTATCTTACAGCATAGAAACATACGGCATGGATCATTTAAAAATAAAGTGATAATTACAGTAACTACAATTGAGCAGATTCCCTGAACAAAACATTTTATTTATATCTACAAGTTGAGAAACTGATGAAGCATAAAGGACAAATATGTGTAATCAGTTGGAAAGTTGTCTGAGAGGGGGATTTTAGCAAAATAAAGGATTTGATGTCGTTCAGTGGCATTCACCCAAGAGGGTTCCTGTTTCAAACACACACTTACAATGTAACACTTCATAGCTTTGCTGCTAAATCAACACAACACTGGAGCTCTATGAAAGGTCAGCTTTGAATCCAGTGTTATTTGAACAATGTCCCCCCAAAAGGGTCTCTTATTGTATAGTTATAATTTTTTTTTAATCCTCACCCGAGGATATTTTTCCATTTATCTTCAGATAGAGTGGGAGGGAGGCGGGGAGACAGAGAGAGAGAGAGAGAGAAACATCGATGTGAGACACATCGATTGGTTGCTTCCTGCATGACCCTGATTGAGACAAGGGACGAACCGCAACCGAGGTACGTGCCCTTGACCGTAATCGAACCCGAGACTCTTTGGTCCTCGGGCCAACGCTCTAACCACTGAGCCAAACCAGCCAGGGCTATATTTATAATTTTAATTATAGAATACTATACTCATAATCTCAACTATATTGTAATTTATTGTATAATGTAGAAATCCCTTTAAATTGTGGGGTAATTAATTCCATTATTCTCTTAAGAGCTCAGGAAAACCAGTAATTTCTCAAGAACTGTTGTTTAAGTAAATTAGTTCTGAAATCTCTTTTAGGACTGAGTCTGCATAGCATGAAAATAAAGGTGAGGAGACTAAATATCTGAAAAGCCAAATGACTTTTTTGCAGGCCAGTTGGTGACAGAGCTGGAATTGGTGTCATAGGTTATAGCTGGTGGGCAGTGGCTGCTTTGGCTGTGAGTAAAAAAGTCCTTTGTCTCAGGCACAAGAATCTCATGTCTTCTGCAAGCATCCATGGAACTGTGGCAGGCTAACTCATTAAGTTGTATAGTCATTTGATGGAAATTCTTTGGCTTCTAAGTCTCTTCCACACCATTAAACTTATTTAAGTAGGATAAAATCCCAGCCCTTGGCTTGCCAGAGACTTCATTTTCATGGAAATCCAACTCTTCCTCCCTCTACTCTACTCCAAACAAACACAGCATTAGGGCTATAGAGCTCCCAGAATCTTTTTTTTTTTTTTTAATTGTAAACCTATCTTCTTGGTCATGAGTAATTGGTCTCTTTCAATTTGTTGGAATTGGTGTTGAAAGAGAGAAATCATTCTGTCACAGGCAACTGGACCTGAGAACATACATACTTGAAGCTGTCAGCTAAAATCATGTTCCTCCAGTGGACGAGGAAGCAGAGAGTACCCCTTTGTACAGTATTCATAAGATGACATATGTCTCACTTTGCAGAGATATTGCCTGCTTATATCTGTTGTCTCAGTATAATTATTAATGGTGTCTTTTCTCAAAATGTCCTGATTTGGAAGCTAAATTATGTGATTACCTTAATCACTCAAAACTCTCTGATGGCAAATGATAGAAGCTCGACTTGACTAGCAGCTGCCTTGACATCTGAGTACCAGCATCCAAGGTAAGAAACACAACTTTCAAGCATGTGGACATTGGAAAGAGTGGAGGGACAGCACTGACCTCTGTGTGGGAGCAATTGCCTTTGAACTAGGAAGGCTCCTATATCTTATCTTGGGTAAGGGGGAAGTGTCCTTTCCGAGTTTGGTTCTCCCATAAGTGTTGCTGTATAGGCCTTTGCTGTTACTGGTGATAAGCAGAGCAGCTCATCTTAACACGTTGACTCTAGATATGATCACTATGAAAGCTATTCTTACTCCATCCTCTAGTCATGGACTTTACGAATATGCAGGTTAGGCGTTAATCTTCAAGTGTGATGCTGATAAGAGGCTATAACTGTCACTGGGATTTTGACTCCCAATTCATGTATTCATTCTCTATATCAAATAGAGTCAACTTGCAGGGAGAAGGAAGGATAAAGCGGATAGATAACAAGCGGTAGAGCAGAGAGAGAAGATACTTTGGGTTTCTTATGCTCCAATTCCTATTGAGGCTGCCTCTGAGGTGCATTCTTGCTTTTAGATTCCATAATATGCCACAATATCTTCATAATTATAATACCTTTATGCTTAAGTTATCTCTAAAATCTTTCTGTAATTTGCAGTCCTTAAAGTCCTAGTGCAGATTTAATTTTCATCTGTGATTAGATAAATACCTGGAATTCATTTATTTATGCATTTACTATGTGAATATCAAATGCTTAACATATGCTAGTCATTGTGCTAGCTTCAGGGGACACAGTAAGACAGCATATTCCTCCCTCCCTAAAATCATCAAACCAGTAACTAGAGGTGTGAGAGCCTTCTTATTCTACTTCAAAAAATTGATCAAAAATCCACTGGTATATTCAGAACCTTGTTCATGTATCCTGGGTATTCATAGTCTGTGAAGAGTCACTACAATGAAAATTCTTTGCTTAAGAATGGAGTTCATTCTAAAAAAGACAGATTTGGAAAAATATGAAGGGATATTTTAAACCAAAAGAATACATGTATGAATATTATACATATCTAAGATATAAGGTGTTTGTAAGAAAGAGTGGTTACTTTTTGAAAAGTATGCTTTATCATTTCATAAGTTTTACATCCTGTTATGGACGTGTCTTTGAAATGAGCTTTACACTGTTGTTGGGTGGACTAGAATGGAAAAGACAAATCTGCTATGTTAGCCAAACCTCTATAGAGAAAGCATTTATTCTCAATTTGAAGATGGGGGAGGTTGTTCCAAACCCTGGAAGAAGCTTGAGAGGTGATTTGGAGGCAAGGGATCATTGAGATCATCTTCTCAGGCTGAGTGGGTGAGGCAAATAAGGAAATAGACTGATTGCTTCTAGTGTTTCTCTTTCATGGGAACAAATTACTGTGCCTTTGATGTTTATTAATTTATCATCACTAAATGTAATTCCTAAGTACAGAACAGTTCATGGATTTTCTTTATTGTGTGCACATTAAGACTGCAGCTGAGGCAGACAAGAATTGAAGTTCCACCAGCACTACTTAGGCCCTGCGGGGACCTTCTGAGAAAAACCTGGGCTTAGTTTAGGGCTTCTAGGAATGCCGATGGGAAATTGTCCAAGTATATCATGGAGTGGGGCTAGCAGAGTTTTGACAACTGTAGGCCAGTCTTTGAGGTTCTAAATAGGCAAAATTATGGTGCATATGACTCAGAAGGCCTGAAAGATTCTCTGGAAAAGGGTATAATTTCCTCCCTGATGAAACTCTCCATCCTCCCCTCTGCAGGTAGTGAGGTGAATGAGACAAGATGTATTCCTTCTGAACCTGTCCACAGGGATAGGAAATCTGTAGATAATCGGCTGACAATTCTTGCTAACGGTATTTATCATCGTATTGAGAGTTCACTGGGGCTGCTCACTGTTCTAGTGCTTTTCATGCACCATTCATTTAATTCTCATAAACACATATGACAGATGCTGTAATAATATCCATTTATAGATGAGTAAACTAAAGTAGGGAGAGTTAAAGTAACTTGCCCAAGGTCACAGACAGAAGTGGTAAAGCTAGAACTTGAACTCAGGCCCTCAGGCTACAGAGTACATGCTTTAAACAATTATTTCTGCCTCTCCTCAGTGGAGGCAGGCTGGGTGGCAACCAGCACTTGGCCCACAGTAGGTGCTCAATGAACATTTATTGATTCACTGACCATTGGGTTCACAGGGAGTTCTTGATTTGCCCAAAGGGGAGCTAACCCTAAAATGTGCAGTCAGATAGTGCATATGTAAAAGGCTGGCCCTAAACTTTTCCCTCCCTATTTGTCTATTGGAGATGGAAACCTTGTGGATCCAGGGAAATGCTCTTAATCTTAGAACTAAAAAGTTATTTCTGGGTCACATATCCCTTGAAAACCATCTAAAAACTTAGAATCCTCTCCACATAAAAATACTCACACACAGTTTTTTTTTTGTTTGTTTTTTGTTTGTTTGTTTGTGTTTTTTTTTTTTTGCATAATGTCCGGGATCATTTAGATCCCTAGAAACTTCAGGACTAACAACAGTACTTTTTGGGGAGTGACTCAGAACTTCGAATATTGATACTTGCAAGCAATTTATAGGAGTGTTTAATGCAGGTAAATTTGTATTCACACTTTGCTGAGGGAGTTGCTTTTGGTTTTCTCCTTTGGGGGAGAGCTCCAAAGTGTTACGGTTGGCTGGGGCCACTAGCTGGCTGCACAGTCCCTGCATTCCATGGCGGGGCTCCAGAAACGCACAGTGCTCCGCCGGGGAGCGGATGTGTGAGCTCCAGGTTTCTGACATGAATGTTACTGATGACGCCCCTGCTGAAAGCCCTCTTTATTATCATGGTAAATACCGGGTGAACAAAGGGGCCATTCTCAGAACAGAGGGCTGTTATTGTTAATTGGATATTTTGATTACAGTATTAAGTTGGCCAGAATATTACAGCATGTCGTTTTGGGCATGAGTTCATTTGGGCAGCTTCTCTTAACATGGGAACCGAGTAGCACATGCTTCCTCACTCACAAGCCTCCTTTATCTGAGCTGCTGTGAACGGCAGCTGCAAACTGGAGCATTCTGTTGGAAGAGCTCACAGTTTTGGGGGGAGGGATGAAGAGCATAGGAAAAATGACTTGAAATTTGATATCTTTTTCACATTTAAGATTCTCTGGAAAAGGATATAATTTGAATGAACATGAAGTTCTTCCATGAGATTGTGGGAACAGAAACATGATTCATTGTTGGAATGGATGTGTTTCAGTTCTCAGCCAAAGATTAGGAGTCTTTGATACCTTTGGGGAGTGGGTGATTGCATTGTCTCTGGGAAAATACACCCTGTTCTTGAGCACAGTGAGGAGCTGTAGGATGAGTTGAAACAACGGTGGATGGAGAGATGATGACCTGGGCTCAGTTTCAGTTCTGCCTTTGACAACCAATGTGAGCTTCAACAGACAACTTCCTCCCTGAGCCTCAGCCTTGAAGGAAAGGGGTTGAGCCCTAGCCAGTTTGGCACAGTGGTTAGAGCATTGGCCCATAGACCGAAGGGTCTTGGGTTTGATTCCCAGTCAAGGGCACGTATCTGGGTTGTGGGTTTGATCCCCAGACGGGGTCGTGCAGGAGGCAACCAATCGATGTGTTTCTCATACACTGATGTTTCTCTAGACAGAGAAATACCTTGAGATTCCTGCCCACATCACCACCCTTCTTTGAATCCTACAGGATATGGAGAGAATCCAAAAAGACTCAAGGTGAAAATTAAGATATGGGATCCCTGCCCTGGCCAGTTTGGCTCAGTGGTTAGAGCATCGGGTTTGATTCCTGGTCAGAGGCACATACCTGGGTTGCAGGTTTGATCCCCAGCCCTGGTCAGGGTTGTGCCGGAGACAACCAATTGATGTGTCTCTCTCACATCGATGTTTCTCTCTCTCTCTCCCTCCCTCTCTTCCACTCTATCTAAAAATCAATGGAAAAATATTCTTGGGTGAAGATTTAAAAAAAGAAGAAGAAAGAGTGGTAAGGCCCTTGTGAGCTCAGAAAAGACAAGATTTCAATTTTCTTTCATTTTTGAGTTACTGCAGAGCACTGGAATCTGATAGTTGAACTCCCTGAAATCTGTGTTCAGGGTTCCATCAGTGAGGGCACAGGACTTCCAAATGCATCACAAATCTTGGATACACATAGAGATTTTTCTCCTGAGAAATGAACGCAATGACTACACTTCACTTTCCTTTTCTCTGAATGTTACTTTCAGTATCAAGAGCAGGACATTTTGAATTATTTTGTGTTTGCCCCTTACAGTCTAATAATTATTCAGGTAATAATAAGACCCAGGCCTTTGTGTTTTTCTCCTCCAAATTTAGTCTGATTCTTTCCTTGTTTTATTTTTATAACAATAATATTACTATTTTCTTTCATGTGGGAAGACCTGGGAGTCACTTGAGTCAGTTGATTGAAAGATGACCTAACAGAGAGGACCTTGTTTAGCTGAATTTTTTATTCATCATTTAAGCCACTTCATTTCCATGATCTTAATTTTCCCACGTCATGGCCTGTAGGCATTCTAAGAAACCTATAGCTAAAGCACAGAGTGGAACATTTAGAAAAGAATATAAAAGAGAAAATAAAATAAATAAACTTTTATTGTATTTATGCTTTCAAAAGACAGGGGTATGGGGCATAGTATATTTTGATGCTAACATGTATAGCCCGAGGAGGGAAAACATGATGGGGGGTGGTATTCACGATGTTGATATAAGTTGTATTATTTGAATGTCACATTCGATTTTGGTGCTTTAGCTCAAAAACAAAATTATAATCTTATCACAGAGTTTTACTATATTGGAGAAACATTCATTTGAAAAGCTATGTAATGACAAATGTTTCTGTTTATTCCCACAACTACCTGGTGATGATTTTGTGGATCTTTTCTCTTAAGATTAGGGTTCTTTTCACATTCTGGTCTCCTCTAGAGGTCGATTAATGAAGTCTTGAATAGCCTGATGCAAAGGAAGCCATTTTTTGATAGACATTTCCAGAGCTGTAATCCAGCTGCAGAAATAACAGCACATGACAGGTCATTAAAAAATCATCTCACTCTAAGGAGGTGAACTGTTATGAAATCACTTCATTCATTTTCCAATTGTTTCTCTTGGTCATTTAGCTTGAAATTAATAAGGTAAACAGTGCTCCTTAGGTTTTGGATTGAACAAAAGGTAAAACACCAAATGAGAAGTATGCAATTGTAGCTCTGAAGTAAAATTATGTTAATATAAATAATAGGATCAGAAGAGGGTACAGTGTTTGTAAATAGTGAATAATGAAGCCATAGGACTTTAAAAATATTGCTATTTCTATTTAAATTTAAAGTTTAGTTGATCAAAGATATAGCAATAAAATATTGCCATTAGGGCAAATATTTCGTTGTTATATTCTGGAAACCACAGCCAACTCTTCGGTTAATTCTCTTTCATTCTCTTCTCCTTTCCTTTCATTTTCTTGGATGATGTTTTATAAAATATAACATTTATTCTAAGGGTCATTAATAGGTTTTTCTTTTTTTAATGGTTTGTGCCAGATAAGCTTAAGTAATGGGAATTATGGAGAGTTAACTGAGATTCTTTGTATGAGGTTGTCTTAGCAACATTAATAAGTTAATGTGCTCTGTGATTATCTAAGAGGGTAATATGATTTGTATAGTTTCCTACACTTATTTTTTGCAAGTAGGGCATCTTGTGAAATCAGACTTCCATGAACC
Organism: Tadarida brasiliensis; assembly: GCA_030848825.1. Lineage (NCBI taxonomy): Eukaryota > Metazoa > Chordata > Mammalia > Chiroptera > Molossidae > Tadarida > Tadarida brasiliensis. Next base: position 85,669,312 of record CM061258.1, on the reverse strand, counting down.
ACACTTTGTGAAACCCTTGCTCTTATGCTTTGAAATATTTCTGTAATGATTCCATAGTGTTTCCTATTGATGATTTCCACTCATGGATTTAGTGGTGAGCTACAACTATTCAACCTCTTCTCTTAGAGAAGCCAGTGGATTTTACTGCATAGGAGTTAACTCTATTTCATTGACTCTTTTCCTCTATATGTCAGTTGGAGCTTCACCCTCAAGGGAACCATCTTAATCTGCCACCCAGATCGTATAGCACAAGCCGGAGGACGAAGATCTTGGCAAAATATCGCAACTCTATATTCATTATCCTCTCACTCTAGCCCGTCCTTAGGAATGGGTGAAACAGACAAGAGTTATATAATGGGAGACGGTGTAGGCCCTACACTGTAGGGAGATTTTTTTTTTCTTTCCCCAAATGGTTGCTTGCTGGAGATCCAGAAATTCTACTTTCAGAGTTTTATTTCTTTGGATTAAAACAATGTATCTAGTTATTGCAAGTGTCTCTGGAAGTTGTACCATATCATCGGTTTTAATAAATTACTGTACATTTTTTATTAGATCCTTTTTATTAGTTGGGAGAAAGTGTCTGTGAAGTGAGGGATGGTCACCAAGTGGTTGGAGGGCACTGCTGTCTTGGGGGTTGGAGTGAAGACAGGTAGACCTGAAAGATTCAGGAGGATGCCCTAGGTACCAGAGACACTTCCTCTGCTTCATGGTTTTGTCTTTGTTAACTTGACTGCTTTTCCCCCAGAATCATTATGAACCAAGTGCCCATTTGTACATGCCAAATTGGATACTGAATATGTCAAATTAGATGGATAAGTCCTATGTCCTTCAATGGCTTATGACAAACCAAAAAAACTGATCAAATTCAGATGGACATATGAATAAGAGTTATGTGAAAGGAGGTGAAACAGAAAATCTGTGAATTAATACATTGCAACATCACAGGTTATGGTACTAGTAGATTTTTTTATGTTGAAGCCTGAGTCAGTCACTGTCTTGGGAAAAATTGTGAACCCCTTTTTCATTTGAGGGAAAAAAACTTTTCAAAGAGTCACCTTCTATGCATTGAAAGAAAAAGAATCCTGGGTAATATTAACTATGGAGACAATGCAAAGAAAGGGAATGATTTGATTGAAGATATGGAGTTGAAGTTGGAAAATGGGAATAAAAGTTTGCTATGAAAGCTCTTGTCAGGACTGATAGAGAAGAAGAAATGTGCAGATCTCGACTTACCGTTGGTTTTCTGTTTTATTTTCTGCACAGAAATAGAAAGTCTTGAACTCTTCAGATGGAGGCTTAAGTTCAATTATTGATTCCTTGAGGCTAAGGGTCTGCTCATTCACCCTATATCCTTGCAGATACAGGCCACCTACAGAAGGTGAAAGAACCAACCAACCAACAAACAAACAAAAACAGGTGAGGAGATTAATGAAAGAGTTAGATAGGAAAAAGGAGTCTGAAAGGTATCAAGAAAAAAATTTGCATCTTAAAGAACTTTTAGTGCGGCTGTCCCATTTCACAGATGAAGAAACAGATTCCAAAAGAGTGCAGAATTTAAGGGCATCCATTAACGAGTAATGGCAAGACTGGTAATAAAGTTTGGATTTCCTGGTTTTCACTTTCGCAACCTTCTTACCATATGTTCAGTACTGAGCTTTGGTTTACTATGGGCCTACTAAGCTAACGTCTTTACCTGGGGAACACATTCTGAAATAAAATTGCCAGTATCAAAGAGTGACATCTGCAGTGGCATAACATTAGAGGAAAATGCAGTCATATTGACTGGGCAGAACCACGAAGGCATCCTTTCCGAAGAATAATGCAGAATGCCAGCAGTTTCTACAACCAAAATAGATTCTCACCTTCTTTGTGCATATTTAATGCGAAGCACATTTAAAATATGAACCCACAGGGTGATGTGAGGGAGCCAAGTTGAATTAAAATGAGAGTAAATGACTGGTTTTAAAAGATTTTTTCCTCCCCATGGTCCTTTGAATCTATGTTAGTGGTTATATATTGCTTGGCCTGAATTTTCTTTCCATTATTTGGGGGTTTGGGGGAGGATATCAGTCTAGTAGAAGGTGCTGAAAAATCAAAATGCTTCGGTGTTTTCTTACGGTGTCTTGATGCTCTGAGTAACCTGAATCTCACGCAGAGACTTCAGGTAGCCTCAACAGCAGCGATGACGAGATGTTTAAACCTCTCTCTTGCTGTCCTGGCCAGTTTGGCTCAGCGGTTAGAGCTCAGCCCACAGACCAGAGCTGTGGGTTCGATTTCAGTCAAGAGCAGGTACCTCAGTTGCGGTTGGGTCCCTGGCCCTGGTTGGGGTTGTGTGGAAGGCCGTGTGTCTCACCCACATCGATGTTTTTCTCTTTCTCCCTTCTTCCCTCCCTCCCACTCTATCTGAAAATCAATGGGAAAATATCCTCAGGTGAGGATTAAAAAAAACTTTAAAACAATGAAAGTAACAAACCTCTCCTTTGCTCTCACTAACTCTCGCTCTCATGCCCGCCTCCCCTAGGAGCCACTATGGTGCCCTGAACTGACCCAAACACGGCTGGAGTTTTGCTCTCCTGCACAAGAGCTGATCATGGCCCTGTGTCCATGAGGGGCTGTCGGGGGAAATGTGGGCCCTTTGACTACGGCAGACTTTGGTTTTCCTTTTGGTTAACCTGGTGTACACTGTCAGGAAGTCATATATTTTTCTTTTAAAATAGAATGAACGGCTTTTGGACTTTAAAAGTTAGGGGAAAACTTGTTTGTTTGTTTATTTATTTATTTATTTTAATGTATCTTTATTGTTGAAAGTATTACAGATGTCTGTCCCCCCACCCCCCTTGGACACTTCCTCCTGGATTTAGATGTAATAATAAAGTTTAAAATTTTTTTCATTTAAAAAGAGTCAACTTTAGAATTACTAGTAAAACATTCATTTTAGAAATGGTTAGATTTGTTTTTATGTAGACCCCAGGAAAATGGTTTTTACTAAAATCAGAGAGTTACTTCCTTCTTTGCATCATATGTATCAACTTTAGTGAGATATAATTGAAACACCATAAAATCCACCTATTTAAAGTGCATAATCAATGCTTTTTAGTGTATTTATGGAGTTGTATAACCATCATCATAATCTAATTTTATAAACTCCATACCCATTAGTAGTCATGCCCCATCTGCTGCCCAACCTCAGCCTAGGTGATCCAAACCTACTTTCTGTCTCTGTACATTTGCTTTTCCTGGGACACTTAATACGAATGGAATTATACAATATGTGGTCTTTTGTGGATGGCTTCTCTCACTTAGCACGATGTTTTCAAGGTTCATCCACGTTGTATCATGTGTCAGTATTTCATTCCTTTTTAGTGTATGGATATACCACATTTTACTTATCCATTTGTTAGTTGATGGACAATTGGGTTTTCTTTAATTTTTCTGTTATGAATAATGCTGTTATGACTATTTATGTGCAAGTGTTTGCATAGATATATGTTTTGGGGGTATAGACTAGAAGGGGAATAAGCAATGTGCTAGGTGTTTCAGGATGTAAGGTACCTAAAGACATATCAAAGAGTAATTTTGCTGTCTTAATTTTCTGCTCCAAACTATAGTACCCAGCATCTATATGTTGCTGCACTGCTTTCTGATGTCTTCCTGCTTGTGAGATTTCCTTTTCTCATCTATCTGAGTAGGTATGAATACCCTCCTCCATCCCTACCCTTTCTGAGAATGGATAGAAGGGCATTGTCCAAATGTGTCTGCTACAAACAGGAAGGTTATCCGACACCTTCTCTAACCAGTTATAGTGTAGAAATGATTGGCAGTAAAGACATCCAATTATATCCCAATTACCTCATTTGAGGTGACCTCATTGGGCTGGCCTCTATCTGTTACTGGGCAGCAGCAGTAAATAGGAAGCTGGCATAATCTTGGACAGAGATTTCTCACAAGAACTGTACAAGCATCCTGTGTTCCTTTTGTTGCAATAATGTAAACTACGTGTATCTTTTTGAGAAGTGCTCACAGACCTTGATGTGATTTATTCAAGAACCATAGTTAAACGTCATCATTTGTTACTTCCAGCTTTTGCTGGAGAGAGATAAAAGGGGGGAAAAATCGAGTGCATGGTGAATGACAAGGGGCTTCAGGCCTGTGGAGAGGCACTTGACTAACAGGCTTCTGGAAACCTCACACAGTACGTTTTTAATATTAGCAGGCACAGGCCAGCCAGTAATCCATATTGTGAAAGTACCAGCACTTTCCTTGACAGTAAGGGAAGACTTCAGGGACCTGTCTGCGGCTGTTTTAACTGCCACAGTACACATTAGAGGAATATTTATCTAGCTGAAAGTAAAATGTGGGATTAGCATCTAATGTGGTTCTTACAGGAAATCGGGGCCGTGTGGCTTCTCAGATCTTGCTTGTTCCCCTCATTTCACTGTTATTTTTCCACATCTTCTCTTTCTTGTCCTCAGTATTGCCTCAGCGTCTCAGATTACTTTACAAGAAATAAGTCGTGCCCCAAATACTTCAGGAATGAGAAATATCAACTGAGGTCTCCTAGGCCTCTCATAAAGAACATAAAGCAATGGAATAAAATAAATAAAAACAAAAGAGTAAAGCCTCAAGGATGCTACAACTAGTGGACCATGACCACAGAAGCCTGGGTCTTAATAACAAAGCAACGGATATGGTCGGCATATTCTGAAGTGAACTGAAAGGAAGGAGCCTTTCTAAGTACTCTATGATTCGGAACAGAAAACGGACTGTTTGAAAAAGCATGTATTCAGAGACGGTGTTTTTGTATATGAGTGTTTTCCCAACTGTTTGCCTGTGAGAAATACAGACCTCTACATGTTTTTGTACATTTAGACCCAATGTTTGTAACACATTATAGTGCGTTGTAATATTTTCTATTCAATTCAATTCTATCCTATCCTATTTTTAAATACTGGTCGCAACCTACTACATTGATTGCATGATTCGGTAATGGGGTCAAAACCTGCAATCTGGTATAAATGGTAATCGAGGCCTATTTCAAGGTTATGACTTTAACAGCCTGGAGAACAAGGAACCAGACTAGGGTGGGATGTGCAAGCGCCAAGCAGAGCTTAGCGCATGTAAAGGAGGAATTTTAGATTAGACCAGAACAGAGATCACTCACTTGGCATCACCTGGAAGAACAGAAATTGAGTATTAAGACTCTGAGTAATCTTTATGAAAATAATAATGACTCACATCCCACGCATATAGTATGATTCAGTCAAATGGAGTATTTTAGAGCCTGTAGTGTTCATGGCACATCATGGATTCAGCCATTCTCAGTAAGTTTCTCTGCTGTCTTCACAACTCCCATGGCTCTTGTGATGAATAGTTGGACTGGGTGGACCCTGGTAACTGTAGTCAGTGTGCTGACGTCCAGAGTGCAGAGACCAGACAAACAGCGTCATTGACTGAGTGCTACTTTAAGAAGACTAATTTCTGCTGGTGTGGCTCACTGGTTGAGCATCGACCCGTGCACCAAGAGGTCGCCGGTTTGATTCCCGGTCAGGGCACATGCCCAGGTTGTGGGCCTAATCCCCAGTGGGGGGCATGCAGGAGGCGGCCAATGAATGTTCTCTCTCATCGATGTTTCTATATCTCTCTCCTTTCCTCTCTCTAAAAATCGATAATTAAAAAATATTTAAAAAAAAGAAGAAGACTAATTTCTGTCAGGGAGTGCTACACATAGCCCTGTGGTTAAGAGTTTGGGCACAGGATTCAGATAACATTTGTTCACATTTTGTCTCTGTCACTTACTAGCTGGGCGACCATTGGATATTAGTTAACTTCTCTAAGCCTTCGTTTCTCACTTATCATGGTGCAATAACAGTGGATAGTTTTGCAAATATTAGTCTTGGATAGTGAACATAAGTGCATATTCAAGTCCTGGACACATTGGAAGCCTTCAGTAGTACATGCTAACTTTCCCACTCCAATACACCTGAGCAATACGATCCAGGTCTCTGAAAACATGTGGTGAACCAGTGCACAGTCTTTGGTGGACAGTGGTGATGGGGTGAATTTATTTTGGGAATTCCCTACAGGAATATGCATGGATCGTATCTTGGGTTTTATTGTTCCAGATCACTGGCTGTGAATGTCTAGTCATGATTGAAGTTAAAATGTACAAGAAGGTTGAGCAGGACTTTCCGAAATAGATTGTAAACCTCTATTTAAAATTAAAATCTAGGGAAGGGTAAAAGACTTCAGAAGAGTTTCAGCACAGCCCCCTGAATGCTGAAGAAGGATTAGCTACTGATTAACCCTGGAAGCGCTTCTTTGAGGCCCCAGCAGCTGTGAGGGTGAGGGTGGGGGTGGCAGTAAAGTGCACCTTCTGGAACAAGGTGTGTGCTCAGGCAAGTGGTCATTTTTATTCAAGGAAGAGGAGAGCCATATGAAACTAAAAATCACAGGCGTCTATTTTAGAACATGGCCTACATATACAGTTTCTGTTGAAATTTCAGTAAGGAAAATGTTATTTTAATCCATATTTGAGATCATTTTTGCTAGAAATTGAGGGCCTGTGGAGAGAGGAATATTCAAGACTTAAGGTTGGGAAAGAATGAATGGCTTTGGACTAAATATTTTTTGAGCATAAAATAATACATTTTCAAGAAAGGAATTCAAAATAGATAGAAATTAGATAACTTGTGATAGCTGGAAAAAGTGTGATACAGAAAATCTAGGCATTTATCTGGTGGCCTGAGTTCTGATTTTACCTTTGAATCGACTTTTCAATTTTCTAATCTTTCTCCACTTTTAAATGAGGGAATGACAAACTTCTCACACTTCATGGGAATAATGGCCAATGAGGTAATATGGTTCATTCATTCATTCAACATACCTTATATCTCTGAGCATATAATCCCTTAGAAAAGATAGAATTGCTAAATAGAGATAAAAATACAAAGTGAGGAGTGATAAGTGTCATAAGATAGGTAAGTGTGCAAGTTCAGAAGAGGGAGATGCTTTTTTATCTAGGACAGTCTGGGATTGCTTTATAACAGAGATGGTTAGCATTTGAATGAGCACTTGAAGAATCTGGGCAACCTGTGTCAGGGAATCAGTAGGTAGAGAATGTCTCAGGGGAAGGAACTAGCACAAACAAACAGATGGGTCAGAAGAATGTTCTAGGTGGTGTGTGAAAGAAATACAGAATGTGAGCATGTTTGGGTAGAGTGCAGGGTGCTTAACACAGGACTGGAAGAGAAAAACAGAAAGAAGGGTTTCAGAGCAAAGTATAAGGCCCCGAAGTGCTCTAGAGAACAGAAAACCATCCAAGATTCTGGAGAGATGTGTGAAATGATAAGAGCTGAAGATAAACCTTCCAATGTTTCCTACTTGTCTATTTTTCCTTTTTGTTGCTATCACTTAAGCTATCTGGGTTTAAATTCTGTCTTCACCATTTACTAGCCAGGGGAATGTGGGCAAATGATTTAACCTTTTGCTAAGCATCAGTTTCCAAACGTATAGTTGGGATAATCAGCTATCTTACAGAATTGTTGTAGTATAATAATTAAGTGAAATGATAACAGAGTGACCACTACAAAAGCTGCCTCCACTGAATGATAACACTGCTTTTGCTGATACTATTAAATTTTTTTTTTTATTGATGAGAGAGACAGAGAGAGAGAGAGAGAGAGAAAGAGAGAGAGAGAGAGAGAGAGAGAGAGAGAGAGAGAGAGAGAGAGAGAAACATCGATTTGTTCCACTTGGTGATGCATTCATTGATGCATTCTTGTATGTGCCCTGACTGGGGATCAAATCTGCAGCCTTGGTGTAGGCCGTTTATGAGTAGCTGTTTCCTAGCTCTCCAACTAGGACTTTCCAAGCAGGGCCTCCTCTGACCTTCCAGATTAAGGGAAGCCATCTAGTGGCTGTCATTAGCTATTTTAAACTTTTGGAATTAGCAGCTCGCTCTGGCCCCAGGGATTTGGCAGTGCTTTGTAAATATTTCAGTTTGGAGTAATCTGAGCATTCAATCCTAAACATAGCTTCATTGATTTGGTAATTAAAATGTTTAGGCTTTTGTGATACTTTATAAAAGAAGTCCCAGGTAATGACCACTTTGGAGGTTTGTTTTGTTTACTTCATTCCCTGGTATCAGGTACCTGAAGCTGTGGATTTGGAGTTGAATAGGAACAGCCTGTCCTATAAATGCTTAGGGATGCTGTCTATCTCTTAATTAGCTGAATGATATTCTGGGTTATACATTTTTTTAAAAAAATTTTTTCCCTTTATTGATTTTAGAGAGAGAGGAAGGGAGAGGGAGAGAGAGATAGAAACATCGATGAGGGAGAACATTGATTGGCCGTCTCCTGCATGCCCCCCACTGGGGATCAGGCCCACAACCTGGGCATGAATCCTGACCGGGAATCGAACCAGCGACCTCTTGGTGCATGGGTCGACGCTCAACCACTGAGCCATACTGGCCGGACCTGGGTTATGCTGTAACTCTCAAAACATCAGAGTGATTAAGTGGAAGAGAATCATTGTATTGTTCATCCTCAGTGGTTGAGAAATGGACCATGCTCACTTTGTACCTCTTTTGTACCCTTCCAAGGTCAAAAGTTATCACAGGGTACCCATTTCCCATTTGGCATGTCTTTCCAGATTAATTAAACCTAAGCATTAATGCTAAAGAATGATATTCAATGACCGGGATTGCAGAATGTTCACTACTGCTAATTATGTAAGGATTTTTCATTCTGAAAAAAGTCGGGCTACAAATAAAACACCAATAATCTCTTTTGTCAAAAATTATGAGAAGGCTAAGTAATCTTTCTTGTAGACATCAGGCACAGTTATTTTATTATTAAATTACATTATTTATATACTTGTTTTGTATATATAATTTTTAATGTATATAATTTTATAAATATAATAAATGTATATCTCTATCTCTATCTGTATCTATAATATGCAGAGAGCTTTTTATGTAGAGAGATTTATGTAGAGCTAAGTCACTCTATTGGCAATGATCTCATTTGATCTTAACAATAGTCCTGTGAAATAGATAGCTGTTTCCATTTTATAAATGAGGAAAGTACGGTTTTAGGAAGTTAAGGAACTTGCCCAGGGGAAATTGACAGTTAATGTTCTTTCTTTTACTCACTTATCTAAGATTAGGGATACTGTGAGAAAAGGGTGGAGTCAGGACACAAGAAATCTATTGGCATTGACTCTGAATGTCATTAGTGACCAAAAGAATGAAGGAGTTTATTATTCGCTTTTCTAGGCAGTGAAAGCCTGGGGGTCGGGGTACAGGCTCTGGAGTTTGTTTGGCTGTGTTCAGAGCTCAGCTTCATTGCTTCCTACATGTAATCGTGTCAAGTTATGGAGACTTTCCAGCTAGTTTTCTTTCCTGTAAAATGGAAATCATAATAATACCTCTTCTTTGGAGGATAAATTAGCTAATTTAGGTAAATGACACAGCACAAGACTTGGTACGGGCTCCATAGAGCTAAGATGTCATTGCTATTATTAGGGTAATTACGATTATTTCATGTGAAAGTTGAGTCCATACCTGAGGCCTGGGTGGAGCGGATGCTAGCGTAGAAGTACAAGCAGCCATCCTTCAGAACGCAGTAGTGCTGGACCCACACGTCTGTGCGTCCGTGCAGTCGGTGCAGGAGGCCCAGGCACTCTGGGTTCTTGATAGCCAGGGGTGGGAGGCCACTGTTGTGCAGAGTGACGTCTTCCCAGACATGGTTCTGCAGGTGCGGCACAAAGGGATCATCTGAGCCGTCATCCTGTGCCAGTGGTCACAGATTTCCCCAAGCTGGTGACATCAGCACCCAGGCTGTTTGACTTCAGAGAAGCCACTGTCCTAACTGATTTTATTGCTAAGGCAATCTGCATACATGCACAACTAGCTAGAAAAACCTGAATTTACCCCTTGGCCATAAGGAATTTCTCCCTTTCATGTCCACAGACATCCCTTCTCTTTGGCCTCTATTCTGTTGTGAGGAAATCAAAAGAACACCAGTGCTGTCTAGAAAGGAAATGGAAATGGCCACCTCAGCAAAGACGGTTTTGAATGGCGCTGTCTATAAGGGTTCGTCCAGATCTGCTGTTTCACTCTCTGTGGGGATTGTCCTCCCAGCCCTGTTCCTGGGAAGGTCCACTGTGACTAATAACAGCAGCCCCTGGTTCATGCTTTACTTTATCTAGAACACCAATTTGTGCAATAGAACAAGTTAAACGCCCCAGGCCAGATCAGCCTTCGGCTCTGAGGGTCAGGGATAAACCCAGATCCTGTACCCTGGAGGGTAGCCCCATGTTCACAGGCCCTAGAGGCAGGTTCTTCCTGGGAACTTGACCTGAGGCACAGGACACAGCGCTTCATCCCTTTATCAGAATGCCACGCCTGGCGCCCGGCCAGTTTCTCTTCTATATTTGGTTTCATTTTTGCTCTTTAGTTTTAACAAGGCATTGCAAAAGATTCCGGAATGCGGAGCCAGCTTTATTTGTTGCTGTGAAGTGGGAGCCTGCTGGGAGTTTGGTTGTTCCTTTTTCACTCTGGTACAGACACCGAGTGCATTAGCAGAACAGATCCCTCGTAATGTCGAGGCTCACTGGGATGACGCACTGGAGGGACCGATGACCGTAACGAGCGTGGTGTTCCAGGTAAAATGAAACACAAGTCCGGCTGTTTGTCACGGGACGATGCCAGTGGTTGTTCTGAAAGGACAGTTACAGCGCATGCGGCGGTACATTCAAGCCCAAGTGATGTAAATTTTCCAAAATATACAAGAGCCAAAATATGTAGAGATAATTGTCGGTAAATGCCTTTTGCTTGTGTGCCATTTTGTGAGGAAATAAACATATTCAATGGAAACCTATCACCTCATCAGAAATCATACACACAGTGTAAAAACGAAACAGTTGGGTATTAAAGCAACACCTCCAGCACCCCACACTCCCATAGGTCATAGCATTAGCTCAGAAAGAGGACTATCAAATGCCTTAGGGGCTTAGCAACTCACCTGTTGCTGTTATAAAGTGATCTATCAGTTTATAGGTCAAATCTAAGTTTAAAATTATACTGCTCCAAGGCTGGGACTCATGACCAGGCAAGAACAGAGGAAGAAACGTGGCCTGATATGGCTCCAGAACAAGGCTATGAGCATAAAGCACCGCATTTCTGAACACAAGACACACTTTCTAATAAGCTGCTCGGCCAACAGCACTATCCCAAGCCACCCCGAAGTCTTGTACTTAGAGAATGAAAACAGCTGAAGTGTCTTAGCCTCATGGGGAACCAGGGACTGATCTGTGTGAAACAGAAATTCCATCCCAGTTTGTGACTCCCCACCGGGCTCATGGGGAGAAATGTCATACACACCCCTGGAAAGAAAAAGAACAGCAGGAATGTAAGGTCTCCCATAGACTCTGAGCAGGACACCCTGTTGACTTCAAATCCTCTTTCCCAGCTTCTAGAGCAGATCTGAGAAGTCCCAGGGTGGACCGCATGGCATCTGACTCAGTCCTTTACCCCTCTGAGGAGAAAACCAGAGTGAAGGTGGAGATAAACAAGAACACTTACCGGCCGGACGGGATGGGCTGCTTTGTCCATTGCCTCAAGCCACCTGAAAGACAGTAAAACGAGAGGCACTCTCCTGGGGCCCCGAATAGGTGCCATTCGGAGGGGCTGGCCGTTCTCTCTGAAGCCCATCGTTCAGACAGAACAGTCCTGAGGCTCAGATACGTTTCACTGCTCTAAGTTCATGGTTGAAGGGCAACCCGTTCTTACGGAATTACTGTGACTGGGTGGCAAATCCCACTCCCATCAGGCATATTTAAAATAAATTATTCTTATTCTTTACTGTAGTTTAGTGCCTAAGAGAAAACGCATTCATTTTTATTTTACCAAGGTATGTAAATTTATTAACACCAGCAGGGCTGGTAACAACTAGCTGTTAAAGTCTGGACAGCCTGGTAAAGTCACTGTCAAGTGTTCCTTGGACATAGTGACCACTTTTGGGGCACTGTTCGTGCCGCTACTTTTCTCAGTCCTGTCTCCTTAGCCCTGACCAGCCTACCCACCCCACCCCATCTTGCCAATCTTTTAAAATTTCCTTTTGAACCCCGGAACTTCCAATCAAACCACACTGCTTGCTCTTCTTCCCAAAGTTTGGTTTATTCCCTCTGCCCTGTCCTGGTCCACCTCTGTTGTGTGCTTATCCGATCCTATGCCACACCCTTCATAAAGTCCTCCCTCCTCCCCCCTCCACAGACCTTCTCTCCCTCCCCTCAATTCCTGGCCACCTCTGTCTTCTCCTATAGCGCTTCTTCTACTGTGAGTTTAAAATATTGGAATAAATGCCCTATATTCTTAGTTCAGAGCTTTTCTGAAGATGTAATCACACTAATAGTCTTAGAGACCTTAAATCAATCTTAAACATATTAGCTGCTTTCCAGTAAATACAGGGTGGGGCAAAAGTAGGTATACAGTTGTGAGTACATGAAACAGAGTTTATTCTTGTATTATAAAATTATTGTATTATTTTCCATAGGAACAACTGTAAACCTACTTCTGCCCCACCCTGTCTGTATTTTGTCCATGAATTGAAATACAATCAAGTCGCTATCATCATATTTCCCTGTTTGTCCTTTAAAACAGTATGCATTTGATACGTAATGTTCCACATATAGGGACAGTATATTGTTTGCCTGAGATGTTCCAGACCTAGGGCTCTCTTTAAAATTGGAGCTGAGTCCAAATTCTCTTAAAGAGATACGCCATCAGCACTAATACTGTTGACCCATTACCTGTTTGTCATTGTCTCTATCACCACTACTCCATCCCACCCCTCACCCTAAATTAGCAGCATTTTAATAATGTAAATTTTACATGACAGTTGTCAGTTGACTCACTGGATTGACCAATGATCTCCACTCCCTCAGGGTGACACACTGAATATGATCATCAATCTCTAAATGATGGAGTTTGTAGGTACCCTCGGAGGATGCATGCGCATGTCTGCACCCTCGGATGGGGTTGTATGCTTACAAATGTCAACTGGATTCATTCCCCACAAAGCTACATTAGTATTATTTATTTTGCTCACCTCACTGCAGTGTGTTACATTGTAACCATACCACATTACTTTTATCACTGGACTAGCTATCCAATTAGCTTAAAATATATAAATTCAGTAACTTTTAGGGAAGCTAGATATGAACTGTGGCATTATTGAGCTTTTTAAGAAAGTGGAGATCCAAAGTAAATAAGTTAGAAGAAGATGCTTGTGTTCGTTAGAAACTCTGTTAGAAAAACCTAGAGGGATAATGAAGCACCAAACTTCTCTTACCTAAGAAACAGATAATTTCTTGACTCCTTATGAATTTGCTGTTCCAATCCCAATAATCGCTAAGATTGCTCTTGAAGAAGCCTCCCCCCCCCCCCCCCCAATGAACTGGTAAGACAAAAGATTAATGAGTTACCTTTTCATTTCTTGGTTTGAGGTTGCACAGAGGCAAAAAGTTCTGTTTCCAGACTGAGGCACACAGTTAAACACAAATGGTTTTCCCAAACTGCTGTCAACGTCAACTGCTGCACCTTCCAATTTTATTGCCTCCAGAGGCGGGCATTTCCCTTCATCCTGTAATTGATAAGGAAGAGGTTCAGCATGGGCACTGCAGATGAGGGAGAAAATGAGACAAGGAAGGACTCAGGTCATTTTTTTGAATTGATTGCTTGTTCTGAAATAAAAATAAAACCAGAATGAGTTTTTGTAGATTATGTTTTCCATGATATACTCCATGAAACTCCAAATTTCCAGCCATGATATTTTCCCACATTCCTTTCGAAGAGCCTCTGTTAATGCACATTTTGTTTATGCCATCTTAGGAAAGTATCATTAATTTTTAATGCCCACTTTTCCTATCAGAAAAAAGAACACCGAAAGAAACTGATATTACAAAATGTGTGTAGTTGGTAGTGACACGGGCTCTCTAGTTATGTCTAATTAACACGTATTTCATGCTCGTGTGTCAGGACTGCTTCTAAATAGTTCACATAATCTTAATTGATTTATCTTCACAAATACTCATGAGGTAGTTACTTTTATCACCTCTATTTTACAAATGAGAAAACTGTGGCATAGAGAGAATAAAAAACACTTTTCTTTAAACAACAATAGTTTGAAATACCACGATATGTATGCAAGACTAAATATTTTTACAGATATTTTGTTATTTACATTTATTTTACAGTTCTATCTCAAAACATCCTTTCCATTATTCATGTCTTTTCTAAAAACAGGTATATTGAAATGTAATTTACATACCATAAAGTCCCTTGTGTACATGTACAATTCAGTGATTTTTAATAAATTTATACAGCCATGAAACCATTGCCACAATGCAGTTCTAGAACATTTCCATCAACCTCTAAGTTTTCTTTGAGCCAGTGTGTATTCAATTGCTATCCTTGCCCCTCCAATCACAGGCAGTCACAGGTCTGTTTTCTGCCCATAATTTGCCACTTCTGGACATTTCATATAAGTAAAATCAGGTACTGTGTGGTCTTTTATGACTGGCTGCTTTCCCTTACTATAATCTTTCATGTTGTAGCACTTATTAGTACTTTATTTCTTTTTATTGTTGAGCTACACAGGACAGAGCAAAAGTAGATTTACAGTTGTTCTTTTTAAAAAATTTTTTTTCTTTATGCTTTTTTAGAGAGAGAGGAAGGCAGAGGGAGAAAGAGATAGAAACATCGATGAGAGAGAACATCGATTGGCTGCCTCCTGCATGCCCCCCACTGGGGATCGGGCCCACAACCTGGGCCTATGCCCTGACTGGGAATTGAACTGGTGACCTCTTGGTGCATGGGTTGACACTCAACCACTGAGCCACACCAGCCGGGCTACAGTTGTTCTTATGGAAAATAATACAATAAGTAATTAATAATACAAGAATAAACTCTGTGTTTCGTGTACTCACAACTGTAAACCTATTTTTGCCCTACCCTGTATTCTATTATATGGTTACGTCTCACTTAGCTTATCCCTTCACAAGTTGATGGAGACTTTTCTTTCCAGTTTTAGTCTGTTTTGAATAATGCTGCTGTGAACATTTGCGCACAGGTCTTTGTGTAGACATATGCTTTCATTCTCTTTGGTAGATTACTAAGAGTGAAATTGCTGGGCCATATGGTAAGTTTATCTTTAACTTTATAAGAAACTGCCAAACTGTTTTCGACAGTGACTGTACCATTTTACATTCCTACCAGCAGTGTATGAGTGTCCCCGATTCTCTACACTCTCACCATTACTCTCTGTTGCTTGTCTTTTTGATAATAGCCATCCTACTGGGCATGTAGTGGTATCTCCTAGTGGGTTTAATTTGCATATTTCTAATAACTGATGGTGGGGAACCCCATTTAGTGCAGAGGTTCTTAACCAGTTTTAGAAAATGACTTCTTTTGAGATGCTGATGAAAACTATGGACCTCCTCCAAATACATAAATGCGTATGTGCATATGTAAATACATATATATGTGTGCGTGCACGCACATGCATGTGTATGTATCCTCATATATGTGTGTGAATGTAAATACATATGCATGTGCGCATGTATACACATGCAAAAAATTTCTTGCAACCCATGGGTGAATGGATACAAAGATATTCTTCATCTAAAGGTACTATCTCATAGTTGTATGACACTTCAGTTTATAAAATCTTTTCATGGACTCCATCTTTTGTATTCTTCACAACTATTCTATAAAATGGGAAGCTAATGTTACCCCATTTTTCAGAGAAAGAAACAGAGTTTCAGTGAGATGCCCCAAGGTTGCACAGACAGAGACAGAATGTAAGCACTGGTCCTCTGGCTCTGCCTCCCACACTGCTCCACCCACAGTCTGCCTCTGGGCCACTGCAGTTTGGAAGAGGCTGGCTCTTAAGAGTCAGCCCTTGAAGGCTGTGGTAGTCAACATTTTAGAAGACAGAGTATTTCCTGAAGCCACCAGCTTTCCTTGAATAGAGACAGAGATCTGAAATTTTGATCTGTTTTAGTAAATATTAGAAAGTTAGCACATCTTATAATTATATATAGTCAATACTATGACATCAGAAACCAGAAGATACATTTTCATTTGCTTTAATGAGGATAAAGAGTTTAGACGACTATAAATCATGGCTAATTATTTATATCATTTCCCTAAGAGCATTTTAAACAAAAACAAAAACAAAAAAAGAAAGAAAGAGGGAAACATAAATAAAGCCTGAGGATTCAATTTTTTTCTGCTCATTTGCTAAGAGCAAATACTCACTGGGTCTGCTTTCCTTTGGGCCCATTATGTAGATACTATGATATAATATGTTGGTGTCTCAGAATCAGCCCTATTAGGTCACTCTGGAACTACAAGGTTCTCCCACATCCTTTGCTGTTGGAACATGCAAAAGAGTATACTCTTCTGGCATATGACACACACTAAAAATAGTTCCTGAAGTCACCGTTGAGGCTCTTTCCCCTCTGCTCAAGTTGCAGCTGTGTGAAGAGGATGACTGATGGGTGAATAAACCAGATTAAAAATGAGGCTATCGTGTCTTAAATGGCCCCGATTCCATTTTCACTAATCTCACCTGCTGCCTCATTCCCATGACGACGAGCCTGCTGAGGCCCTGGATGCAGCTGCAGTAAAAACCATGGACACAGAGCCTGGGGCGGGAGTGCGCTTGCAGCTGTGCGCACTCGTCTGACCCTTGACTTTGGTTTCACCAGCCCCAGCACCTTGAAGCTCCAATCTTGTGGAGACACAGTGGATGGAAAATGTTCTCCATTCAATCAAATCCTAATGCTGCTTGAACTGTGGTTCCACAGTCCCCAGTCAAAGGTTTTTAAGCAGTAAAGAACAACTAGAATCCTTTTTCTGTTTTACGACCATGCCCTTAGGGTTTTCAACTCTTCCCTTAAGCAAAACTCAATCCTTCAGCTTGGCAAGCATTCTTACATGGGTTCTGTTGCATTTCTTCTCTCTGGCTCTGCATTTCTTCTCTCTCACTTTTGTCAGTGCTGGTTTCCCATAACTTTATATTCTCCTTTCCAAGACATGAAAAAGCTCTTGCTCCATTTTTTAAAAAAAAATTCCTGAACTAAATCAGAGACCCAGCTGCTTCATGTGTGCAGGATTGATTAAAATAGCAGGGATGCTGAAGGGGCTTCCCAAGGAATTGTTTAGGGAGGTCCAGAAGCTATCGACAGAGAATAAAGGAACTTGGGCTGTTTATGCCAGATGGCCTAGGATAATGTTGACATTGTCTATCATGGAAATAAGATTTCTACAGCTGTAATCCCAGAGGTCACACTGCTCAGCAAGGGGAAACTGTAAACAATAGTAATGACAGAAACCCAACCCAGAGTGACTCTACTTTTAAATTAAATGATTTCTTATAAAGAAGAATACAGACAAGGACATTTGTGTCTGACTGCAACTTGGGCTTTCTGGTAAAATAGAATTCCCTACAGATGTTTTTGAGTTACTTGCTTTGGTCAAAATTTTGGTTTGAACATGCTGGAACTTTTTTTTTATTGTTCTTATTAGGCCTCTTTGTCTAAGAAAAGAGAAAAGGCTGGAACATTATACCCACATATTTCATTTTATCTGAAGGCACAGTCATGAAAATCCAGAGACTAAGGAGGAGGAAAAAGGCATCTTTAGCCATGAAAAATAGCTACATCTCAGTGGGGAAGCCAGAGCCAGGATAAATTTAGAGGGAAAGAAAGCATGTCCTAAAGCAACGGACCACATGAAAGGGTGCATGAAACACACATCTAGGGTGCTGTATTTAAAGCTAGCAGGCCGAAGCACAGGTGAAGGAGGAGTGTCTCCTGGCACCTTACTAATGGTGCTGAGAGCCCTTTATCTCTAGGCAGCAGTTTGGAGGCACCTTTCCCCACTGGTGACAGACAATCATCACTTCTTGATAGCCAGGAGATGATGGTCTGTGTCCCTATCTTAGCTGATAGGATCAGGAACACAGCAAAGCCTGAGAAAGCAAGAAGGAGGGAAAGATACAAGAGTGCTTTCTCACTGTAGTGGCTTTGCGACCTTCGTCCTGTGATGAAATAGTCTTGACTCTGGGCACTGTAAGCCCCTCACTACACCACTCACGATCATTCCATACATACACGAGATATGTAGGCATGAACTTGTTTATTTTATTCATTTATTTTTTTAAATATGTTTCATTGATTTTTTTAGAGAGGCAGGAAGGGAGAGGGAGAGATAGAAACATCGATGAGAGACAACATTGATCAGCTGCCTCCTGCACGGCCCCCCACTGGTTATCGAGCCCACAACCCTGGCATGTGCCCTGACCGGGAATCAAACTGGCAACCTTTTGGTCCACAGGTTGACACTCAACCACACTGACACTGAGCCACACCGGCTGGGCAGAACTTGTTTATTTTTTATGCTTTCTTTTTTCCCCTCCAGGTAGGCGAGAAAAAATGGGTGAAGAACAGAGAACAGAAGGTAAAGTGAGCATGCAAGTCAGACCCTTGTCTGTGGGTGGCCTGGGTTCCCGTCAGAGCTTCGTGAACTCAACATCTCTCTTTTTGCTTTCGTCAAGAAACTGAGATGATGACAGTTTTATTGCCCGAAGTTGCAGCACGTCTCTGGTCCGAACCTAGTGCTGCTCTTTCCCCACGCTGAGCACGCAGCTGCCGCTGTGACATCACAGAGGGAACGGCTGCCATCTCGCATTTTTCTGCTTTTCTTTTCGGTTTGCCTGGCGTGGTGAACCGTTTCTTAGGAGTGATAAACACGTGCTGGCAGCACCACAGTGTTCCCTGGCACTGGGGAGACTCTGGCTCCAGGAAACCAGGCGGCTCTGGGGCTGACGGCGCCCCTCTGCACATCCAGGCTTCCCGCTGGACACCGAGCCACGCGGAGGGTCGCTGTGGGTGGTGGGGCCGGGCTGCTCAGGCTCTCAGACTTTGAAGAGACACTTCTGGCCTCAATCGCATGTCTCATTTGTCACCACTTTCCTTGGCTCCTAAACTATCCCTTAGAGTCAACAACTACCACCCGATACTTCCATCACAACAGAAGAAGACTGTAAAGTAGTTAAGTCTGAGTGATACTCGTGACCTTGTTCAAAGTTGTCAAAAAGTTACCAAGTTAACTATAAAATCGACACTTTCTCCATCTTAAACTCTGCAATTGAATGTCTGTCCTACAAGGTTTCCCTCTGGGCTCAGTGTGTTGTTGGTTTGTGGATGGATCCTCACTGCACCACTGATGAGATTGATTAGATCGCGTATGTGACCTTGGGCAAGTGACTTAACCTCTCTGTGCCTCCGTTCCCTTGCCTGTAAAACAGGGTGGTTTTATAAAGACTGAGTTAATATATATTAAATATATACACATAAAGTGATCAGAACACTGCCTGGCCCTTCATAAGTGATATATACAAGGTAGCTTTCATAACTATGTAGAAATTTGATGAAAGTGAGGTGTAAGAGCCCAGAAAATGAGTTTGCTAAGAAGCTTTCATGTGAGTGACAGGGTAACTATTTAAACTAAGTTCCTTTATCTGTCTTTTTTTTTTTTTCGCGCTCCAAGAATTACAGGTTGCACAAACAAGGGGAAGGACTTAATCTCTTGAAATCTCAGTGTTCTCACTTATAAAATGGGGGTAAAGCACCTGCCTTTGTGAGGACGAGCTGAGATCATCCACATCGTGTGTTTAGCACACAGCTGTTCGGTGGAGAGCCTCTCTTTCCCATGTCTGGGGTCTACTTTCACTTTGAGTGCGAATGAAGCATCACTACACTGTCTCTAGGACTCAGGCATCTGTGAGAAAAGCTCCTGCTCTCTGCCACCCAAGCCCCCTCCCAGGGATACCCTGCCTGGGTGGAGGGAGAAGACCGAGGGGAGGGGGGCTGGTGACATCACTGTCACCTCTTGAAGGGAGTTGTGCTGATGGGAGTGCTGGCTCTCTGCCTGGATTCTTGGCATTTGGGTGACAGAGCTCACTGGATGCTCTACCCCTCACTCAGGGGTTCAGAAGATTCAGTGCCTGCCTCTGGCTGCACTTGGCTGGAGAGTCTCCCCCAGCCCACAGGAGCGGCTGCCTGCTTTGGGGAGCTGCCTTGCTACCGCCTCTGCCTTCTCTGAGCTCATCCCGACAGGCTGCCTTGTGGACCTTTGCCGAACCCTGCCCCTCCGGGACTGACATTCCCGGTTTTAAAGGGGTCTCTCCCCTGCCACCCTCTCTCCCTCCCTTCCTCCCACTGGTGCTCACTGAGTGTGTGCACCTCCCGCCCTATGGGTGCTCACTGGGTGTGTGTACCTCCCGCCCTGTGAACTGCACACTGGGTGTGTGTACCTCCCACCCCATGGGTGCTCACTGAGTGTGTGCACCTCCCGCCCCGTGGGTGCTCACTGGGTGTGTGCACCTCCCGCCCCGTGGGTGCTCACTGGGTGTGTGCACCTCCCGCCCCGTGGGTGCTCACTGGGTGTGTGCACCTCCCGCCCCGTGGGTGCTCACTGGGTGTGTGCACCTCCTGCCCCGTGAGCTGCACACGGAGCCCTCACGCTTCGGCCTTGGGCTGAGTTCCTGGCCTCAGTCCCAATTCCTCAGCCCCTCTTCTGGCTGTGTTCTCAGGTCAGGGGAATTTTCTGAACCCTGCGTGCCCATTCTTACTCACGGTGCTTTGGCTCCTTCTGACTCTCATTGTGAGCAGGGTGACCGGTTCACCAGAGGGGAGCGTTTGTTCTCAGTGGGTGCAGGTGTTTATCTCTCACAGGATGTCCTGCTCGGCCTGCCAAGGGGAGGAACGGGGCTCTCCTCTCATCTCTCCGCACAGCCCCCACACTGTTGCTTTAAAAAAATTGGAAAGTGTTATAGACTAAAGTCTTTGCCCCTCTCCCCAAGTTCGTACGTGGCAATCCGAACCCTCAATGTGATGGTATTAGAACGTAGGACCTTGGAGAGGTGATTAGGTCACGGGGTCGAACCCTCATGGGTGAGGTCAGTACCCCTTCTCCGTGTGACCTCGTGAGGACACACGGAGAAGACAGCTCTCCATGAAGCAGACCCCGGATCTGCCAGAGCCCTGGTGTTGGACTCTCAGTCTCCAGACTGTGAAAAATAAATGTTTGTTATTTCAACCACCAAATCTATGGTATTTTTGTTAAGCAGCCTGAACGGACTATGTACAGCAGGGTGATTAACCTGAGGAAGAATTTTGTTTTTCTTTTGAAATATCTCACTCCACCCTTCCATTTCATTCCTCCTGGCATCACCTTGCTCCAAGGCCTTGGCATCTCGTGCCTTTATCACTCCAGCTGCCTCCTGGCTGGGCTTCTCGAGACCAGTAAGCCCCAGACAAGATGATCTGAACCATCTGATGCCACCCACAGGAGGGCCGCTTCCCTGCACTGCCCACGGCGCCGCGGCTAACTCACTGCCCTCCGCTCCAGCTTACACCTCATTGCCTGATTTGTGAAAATAGATCTGGGACTTTTAACACCGTTTTCCTTTGCCAGTTGGCATGCAGGGAAGCTTTGCCGGCACAGAGCACTACAGAGACACCGAGGGAAGGAGGACACTTCTTCCTGGTCCTGTGGGCAGTTCCAGAGCAGCCTCGGTCCTCAGAGTTTCCTCCAGTGCCCAGTGCTGGCAGGATGTGGCTTCCCCGAGGTCCCCCAGCTCTCAGTTTGGGGAGCAGTGGTATTGTGGGGAGCGGTGGCATTGCAGGGAGCCCCAGACAGTGATGCCTGTACTCTATCCCAGGTTTCTCCTCTGCAAACCCTTTCCTCAGCCTGGTGGAACTGGACATATAGGAAACTGCCCCCCTGGCTTAAGAGGTACCCAAACGTACATTAGGCTCTCACAGAGGGAGGCCTCTCCTGTTCCCAGTTAGAACAGCACACACAGGGGCACCCCAGCACCCTCTCTGCGTCCAACTGCCTCTGCCTACTCAGCCTTGGTTCACCTCTCTTGTGGGCATTAGTTCTGTGCTGTCCCAATGCAGACACCATACTGTCTAGACCTCCCACCCGCAGCAGTGCGACACCCTCAGCACTCCCGACTCACTGCACTGCCCAGCGGTCTTGGATCACCTGAGTTCCAGCAGGTTGTTCACGCTTGTCCAGAGACTGTAGACCAGCTCTGGCCCAGGCAACCCAGAAAAATCCTCCATCATTCAATGGCTGCCACCAACCTCTCGAATGAGGTCTGAACCTCTACTTTCAAATGTGTGCTTCCTTGGTCGCCCCTGCCTCTTTGCTTTAAGATACCTTTTAGAGTTCTCTTTGTAATTGCTTTCTTGTCATTGGTTAATAGTTCTTTACATGAAACTTCCTCTGTTTAAATTACTGTGTGTGGTGTTGAGTTTTATGTATCAATTTGGCTAAGCTATGGTGCCTAGACGTTTGACCAAATACGATTCTAGATGTTGCACTGAAGGTATTTTTCTATTTAAATCATTAGAATTTGAGTTAATGCAGACTACTCTCCATAATGTGGGTTGGTCTCATTCAATCTGTTGAAAGCCTTAAGAGAAATAGACTGAGGTCTTCCAGAGGAAGAAGGAATTCTGCCTCCAGACAGTCTTTAAATTTTTTTTCTTTATTGATTTTAGAGAGAGAGGAAGGGAGAGGGAGAGAGAGAGAAACATCGATGAGAGAGAACATCGATTGACCACCTCCTGCATACCCCCCACTGGAGATTTGGCCCACAACCTGGTCATGTGCCCTGACCGAGAATCAAACCAGTGACCACTTGGTGCATGGGTCGACACTCAACCACTGAGCCACACCGGCTGGGCCAGACTGCCTTTAGACTCCAGCTTCAACATCAACTCTTTCCTGGGTCTCCAGCCAGCTGGGCTGTCCTGTAGAAGTCAGACCTGCTAGTCCTTAATATTGTGTCAGCCAGTTTCTTAATCTCTCTCTCTCTCTTTCTCTCTCTCTCTCTCTACACACACACACACACACACACACACACACACACACACACACACTATTGGTTCTGTTTTCTCTGGAGAACCCTGACTTATATACTGTGTGATTTCTATCTCCTGAATAGGCCCAGATTGATAGACTCATGAACACATCAAAAATATCCAATCACGGCTCTCCTGCTGATTCCCAACCCCCTCTATAACCTGATCCACCATATCTGTCCAATTCATTAACAGCCCTCAGTGTCCCAGGAATACACCACTCACTCCTTCTCTGCCTGTGCTCAAGTTTCCTTCATCATTCATGCCCTCCCATCTTTTCTCCTGCCATTCACATTCTAACCATCTTTCAAGGTCCAACTCAGATTCCTCTTTCTCCGTGAAGTCTTTTTTGTCTCTTGTAGCCAACACTGGTCTCTCTCTTCCTACAAAGCATGCCTATGCCATATAACTGAATGCTGAATTCTATGGTGCCTCATGTGGTCTGGTGTGTTTTTTTCTCTAATATTTATTTAGATTGAGTTCTTATTATACACCAGGCACTGTGCCATGCACTTTTAATCACCTCAAGTGGGAGATACTCCATCGAACACTCTCTGTGTGGATCTATGTGCTCCCCTGAGTCACTATATAATAAAAAATTTTCTTCCTGTTCTGGGGAACCAAATGAGATTAGCAAACTGGGACCATGGTCTATTTTCTTAAGTAAGACATCATAAGGTCAGGGAACACCGTTTTCAGAAGATAAATGACAGGTGTATAAATGAGGGAAAGGCATGTAATGTGTGCCATATTCCTGTGAGAAATCTCTCTGTGCATCTGAAAAGGATAGTTGCCTGCTGGGTTAGTATTTCTAGTAAATAATAAAGAGAAGCCTTTCTGTTGAACCTGCCTCCAGTGAGATAACCCATCCTGTGATCCATAGTGAAACCCCAGGGAGGTAATAGAAAGGGTCAGAAAACCTTCCCCTCTTTTAGTAGTTGCTGTGTCATGTCCATAGAGTTTACCGGGAGTTTCTAGCAAACCCCCTTATGTCTAACCTCAAGAAAACGGAATGGCTCAGACCTTTGGAAAAAGGAAAAGAAGTTTCATCAGCATACTGCTAAATATAGTGTAGGTGATTTCTGAATGCCGTTTAGCCTTGTCTTGAGTGAAGATTAAAACAGCAGCAGATTTGTCCTGATTCTTCATGTCCAGAAAGGTCTGTCTTAACACTCCTAGTTTATTTGGGCAAGGTTATAAAATGATCTCACTGTGAGGGTTACATTACCTGCATTCTACAAACGGGGAAGTGGGGGCAGGCAAGGTTAAGTAATTTGACAAAGGAAACACAGCTAATAGGTGGTAAAGCCAGGATGTGAACCAAGGCTTCCCTAACCACAACATGAGACTGTCTGCACGAAATCAGTTTTATTTCATAATGGCCAGATATACTGCATGTCATGCTTACTTTCACCTTGGGAGGTCAGGGCTGTTATTATCCCCATCGTATAATTCAGGATTAACGCTTAGAAAACCAAACCTCATTGAATTGCCCAGGTCCATCCAGGTAGCAAGTTCGCAGGGTTGAGGCCCAGATCCCAGTCTGTGAGATCCAGAGATGGTGCTCTCAGTCTATTGTTAGATGAACTCTTTCGTGTGGATATTATGGATCAAGGTACATACAAGCTCCATCTCAGCAGACATTGTGTTTTTCCCCAGACAGTCGCTAAGACAGGGCTGGATCCTGAGGAAGTACTCAAGTAGGTGGACAGCTGCTAAGGAGCCCCGAGTCCTGGAATCCAGCACCAGTTTCTTCGGGAATAAGTTTCTAGTGTTTTGTTGTATTTCTTCACAACTATGACATAACCTCTCCAGAGTCAGACTCCCTGGTTCTGTGTTCAGCAAAATTTCCCTCTCCCTGGAATTGTGTGAAGGCTACTTGGCTGGTGGCTTTGGCCCTCTTTTGAGCCTAAAGTCCCCACCAAGGTAAAAGACTGGCTCTGGAGGACACGGTACGCAGGACAGATGACAATGATGATGGCCAGAGCCTGAGGGAAGCCTGACTTTGGATTGCACATGATGGTGCTGCGTGCTCTGAGCTCAGGTGCTCTGGCCCTGCTCTGCTGCTTCGGGGATGCCTTGCTCACTAGCTGTTACCCAGGAGTGGAAGAACACTGTGGGCTGTTACTCATCTAGATTCAGAGGATGGCCTTGCAGAATGCTTCTACCACTGTGTGCCTTTAATTCAGAGATCCCATTGATCTGTGAATCCTTCCCCCATGGTGAGGACAAAGAAAAATAACATAATGGAAGAGGTCTTCTAATCACTGATTAGAAGGAAGTTTTGGGATGATGTGTAGGGTTAATTTGTTAATCTGTTCCACATTTGCACAGAAGCAGAATAATTGACTGGGTATTAATTTTCCCTTTAGTGGACTTAGAACCTCAATGCTAAATGGCATCTTCCCATGAAATGTTTTAACTCTATGAGTTCTACTTTTATTCTACTCACACCGATTAAAAAATGCCCCAGCTTTGTAGCCTAGAGATACTATTCTTCAGGATTGGAGACTATGATTTATTGGAAGTATTATTGAATATAACAACAATAAGAATGACTACCTTTAATGTTCTGCCTGTTTGGTTCCAAGGATTGCATCAGATGCTTTATATATGTTAGTTTAATTCCAACGCTATCCCTTTAGGATCTGTATAGCTCCTTTTATGACAATTTGAATTATGCAAATTCAGAATAGTATTATGCAAACATCAGGCACAAAATCAGATATACTCCCAAATTAAATAAAAAATGAACAAGAATTTTAAAACATATGGGCCAAGAGAATTCTGTTCACTCTATTGCCACAAGGCAGTACTTCTTTAGCTGGTAAGTAGAAGTATTTGCCATTCTCTGTCAAGATTCTTCTTGGATTCCATCAATTCTTGAGAAAACATTCTTTGCATAAAATGCAATTGTCTTATATTGTAATCCCAGGGGCACAGGGCAGTGCGGTGCATTCTTCGCCCACAGTGAGCCATCAGTAAGTGACCATTTAGTGGATTTGAACAGGCTAAAGGGGGAGTGTGGTCAGAAACAGCTGGTTAGTCCCTCACCTTTGGAAATGTGAGCCTGACCACTGTCCTTGCATCCCTCCACAGCTCATAGACAACGTCTGCATTTCCAGCTAAGGTTGCCAGGTCATTGGTGATGTCTCTGTGAGGACCACTAAGTGGCTGTAGTTTCTTCCTCTCAGTCTTGCTCTTTATTCCTTCCTTCTTTTTCTCCTCTGTCTCTCCTACTGCCTTCAGAAAACTAGCCCATGGATGAGGGTTTTTTGTACATAACCTTTTATTTTCAAATAATTGTAGATTCACAGGAAGTTGAAAAAACAATGCATACGGGTCCTATGTACCGTTCACTCAGTTCCCTGGTGGTAACATCCTATAGGACTAGGGTAGCATGTGTGTGATTGACGGGCAGTAGGGCACTGAGTTTAAATTCTAAAGGGGACAAATCCATGTTGAGATGCAGCTACCTTCTCATCAGGGCAGGCTTCATGAGTGTGCCACCCCACGAAGCCCCCTAAGCAGAAGGATGCAATCAGTATCTGGACGTTCTTAATGATTTTGCCTTTTAATTACGTTTGTATGGGAAATCGGTGGAACAGTGGAGCACGTGCTGGGGGCTGGGGGCCTTGGCTCCTGTGGGGTTCCATTTCTCTGTCTCTGCGGTCAGGGTGTTGGCCTCCTGCTCGCTGGCTCCCACCCAGCGACCGAGATTTCCTTCCCCTGCTGCAGGGGGCTGGGTGCGGGTTCCAGGGGGTCCAGCGGGGAGAGAGGGAGAGAGAGGGGGCCTTTGGTGCCAGTGACGGTCTGCCCTTGCCCCGCGAGCATCCCGAGGGAGTTGTTTTGTGTTGAACAGCAGACACAGAACACCGTGACAAGCCTTGGCAGAGTTGGCTGAAGAAAAGAAAAAGCTTTTAAACTGCATTTTGAACAAAGGGCCGGCATTTTCATTTTGCGCTGGGCCCCACAAATGATACTGCCAGCGCCGCTTAAAACTACTTTACAGCCCAGCCTCTGACAAGAAACCTAGGCATGAAGATGCATATGTATCAGGAAATAGGAAGCTTTGACAGAAACACAGAGGAATATTTGTTTGTCAAAGGCAAAAAGAGTTCCCACCAAGGCCGGAGCAATCTTCCTAAAGCACGCTCTTACCGAGCCAGAGACTGCGCTCCGGCCTGCAGCGCGCCTGGCGCAGGGACCGCAGAGCGGGGTCGGCGCGCACCACCCGCCCGCACCCGCCCGCACCCGCCCGCACCCGCCCGCACCCGCCCGCACCCGCCCGCACCCGCCCGCACCCGCCCGCACCCGCCTCCGGAGCTCCAGGCTCCGCCAGACCCGATTCACGTCCAGGCTTCGGCAGCTCGGGGCCGCGCGTTCCCAGTTCTGCGCCTTTGCTTATGCCACGGTGGTTGTAAAATGCCAAGTCAACCGTTCTTCGAGGCTGAACTCTCATTTCTCTCCCCAAGCTCCCAGCCTGTGCCCATTTCATAGCCTTGGCACTTGTTTTCTCCATTTCGTTCTTTCTCTGGGTCTTGTACAGCTAGAGCCATCTCATCATTCAGAAAGAAACTCACCTTCCAGACAGCTTTACCCGAATACCTGCCCTAAGCTAACCTCCATCCCATCCTGGCCCATTCCTCTTCTAGTAATTGTATTGGTCACTTTTTAAATGAACTTTGTATATTTAATTTTTTTAAATTGGTTTAATAATCGTCTCTCTCCATGAAGGTAGGGATCTCGTTCACCTTCTTCACATCTGTATCTTCATGCCTTCAGCCATGCCCAGCATGCATTTGTTGAATAGAGGAAGGGCCCTTTCTCTCCTCCAAACACTGGAGTATAGTGTATGTCATTTATTCGTTACTTGTTTTCTCTCTTCTTGAAGGTGGGGAATGATTCATCTTCTCCTTCACAATGCTGAGGAGAGACCTGGGCTTCAATAAGTCTTCACTGCATGCAGATATAAAAATAAACGGTGCCGAGACACAGCATTTCTTTTCTTTTACAGAACAACTGGATGCAGCGCTAAGCCAGAGAGAGATCAAAACTAATTGCCGGAATGAGAAGCACAGGCATTCACGGCGTCTGTACCAAGGACAGATCTGGGGACGGGTGTAATCAACTAACAGCGCACAGTAGCTGGCGTGACCTCTGTTCATGACAATGCCATTCTCTTCAGGGAATTGGTTGCTTCTGTGGCCTGTGGGATGAAAAGCTTCCTAAAATAGAGACCAGGGATGAGGTCTTGTTCTGATGGGAGGAATCAGAGCTGGAGGGCACCTTCCTTGTGAGCACTGGGCATTTGTGTTATTCTTTCAGCAAACCACTTTGATTTTCCTTGTCAGTAAAAATGGAGATGCCCACAAATCATTTTGGGAATCTAGGGGATATGAAGAAGGTAAAGTGAGGTATTCATCTAGAGAATGACAGGTTTGGCGCAGAAATGAGACCATTAAGTCAAAAAGGTGTACTTGAATAAATGGAAGAGCGATCTGTTCTGGTTATCCTGGGCAAGAACACGAGGCCTGCTGACCAGCTCAGCTGGGTTGAGAGGAGGCTTCTTAAACTCTAGGATAAGAGGCTGGAGCTGCAAAAGGTCTCCAGGCTCTGAAGGACAGAGCAATTATGTACAAGGCGGGGAGACTGGGAAGCCAGGTAGGGAGAGGGCTGCAGCCTTCCGGAACTTGTTCACACAACTCCCTCTTCCCTTCCCTTACACCACGGAAGAGGTCCTGGCACCCTCATTGCTAATGGTAATAATGAGGATGGCTCCCCTCCCCTCTCAACCCTGCAAAACCCTGGGATGGAGCGCCTCTGTGCTGTGATGACAAGTGGGTTCATTCCCAGGGCGAGCTGGACATTCGCAGAGGGTGTGTTGGAGGGCAGGGCAGTGTGCGGCACACACAGAACGTACAACTATGCGGACTGTGGGATCAATAAGAACCATGCTTTTGCTCCTGAGACCTGTCTGCTGGGGTCAGCTACCTCCTCAGGAAGCTGGGGTTGAATCTGGGAACTGCTAGAAGAAGGTGTGATGATGTGGGAGGCGGAGCTGGTTTGGGGAGGCGATTTAGGGAAATCCTGCAGGCAAGGTCCTTGGACAATGTGGTGGAGTAAAGGCTTGTGTTAGTCTTTTCCCTGGGATGAAAATGCCTATTGTGTGACAGGGCAGCATTGCTGATCTCCTATGGGATTGCCCCCTTCCCTGGGTCTTCAGTGCTCATGTTAGCATTTTAGACAGCCCTGGGCTCCAGTGAGAGGACTGCGGGCAGAGGCCACACCTTGGAGTCTTGCCCACAGGAATGCCTCACTGCAATCAGCTCTGTGGGGCCCTGGCCTGCACGAGGCATGCAGGACTGGAGGAGGGTGCTCAGAGAGGCCTGACAAATGGTACTGGGGTGAAAAAGCTATTATTTTCCTTCTCATTTCCATTGTGGAGAAAATCATTTTTCTTACTTCTTGTACAGAGGGAATTCTGCAGAGCCTGGAATTAGACCACAGCACACTTTCCCCATGGAAAGCATCCACTTCTGTGCTTGCTGCCCTCTTTGACCTTGCTTTTCCACTCCTTGTGACAGCACAGAACCAAAGAGTTTGCCTTGAGACTTGTTTAGTCTGGGCTCTGAGTTGGTTTTTTCCTTTGGCTGGATGTTCCTGGTGGTGAGTAAATAATTTATTTGTCAAATCAGTCACCTAGTAAAGCAGCACTTGCTTTCTAAGACTGATGACTCTAGCGTGCCAAACAGTACCCAAGGGTTCCAGCTTCTGCCAAAACAAAGAATGGTTTAGGAGCTGAGGGAATTTGGCCAGTCCTATCAGCCCTACCCCCAAATATGTCTCCAGTTTGTCTTCTGAGCTCAGGTCTATGCAGCCATCATTATACTTGGACAGACCTATTTTGTCTGGATTGCTATGATAGCATCACAACTGGCCTCCCAGTTCCACCTTGGATCTGCCTCCAAGCCATTCTCCACCCCAAAGCCATAGACACTGCGTTAGTATCCTGTAGCTGCTGCAGTAAATGACCACAGACTTAGTGGCTTAACACAACATAACATAGACTTATTCTCTTATAGTTCTGGAAGTCCAAAGTCGGACATCATGTTCACTGGGCTAAAACTGGGGTGTTGGCAGGGCTGTATTCCTTCTAGAGGTTGTAGGGGAGAATCTGTTTCCTCGCCTTACCCCGATTTCGAGGCTGCTTGTATTCCTAGGCTAGTGGCCCCACCTCATTTCCACCTCTGCTTCCCTTGCCACATCTGTTTCTGAGTCTGGAATCTTGTGATGACACTGGGCCCACCTGGGTAATCTCCCCACTTCCTGGGGAAGGTGTTGTTAGTCACTCTTCGTTCCCACACTGGGAGTTAACTGCAAGGATGTAGGCACATTTATGTTCGCAAGAGCATCATAAATGAAATTCATCCCTGTTCTCTTACAGATCAGAAGACAGTTCTTGATATGGCCTAGATCTCACTAGCCCAAGATTTGAATCGGCCCAAATCTATGGGTAGTGAATATCTTTACAGGCAGTTAGGAATGCTAACAAAAACAAAGAGCTATATTAAAGGGTCGATTCATTGATTGATTACCAAATACCCAGAGCTACTTGGTCCCCATGGAAAGTTCAGTCATTTTTCAAGAATTAGCAATGATATTTCAGCTGTCTTTTGTAAACGATGTCCTAATAGATATGCCTACATTACAGATATGCATGGCTCTCTCATTTCAGTTTGACTGACATATGTTGGGCACCTATGACGTGTAGTCACTTTGTTAAAGACAAGGGCATATAGGAGTTATGAAGGTCGAATAAACTAATTAGGACCTGGAGGTACTGAAGCCTAAGAAGGGGACCATATTTTGGCGTCTAGAGATATTGGAAGGCAAGAGAGGCAAGTAGAAGCAATGGTGTGAGGAATGGCCCGGGAGTTGGAGGGAAAGGGTGTTTTGAAGTAGCAGCAAGTGAAATGGGCTGAAGGAGCAGCGGGAGCATTGAGGAATGCTACGGAGGACATTGGACCCCTGTTGTGGAGACTCCAAATGCCAGGCTGAGGAGTTTGACTTTGTTCTGTGTATAGTAAGGAATTACTGAAACTTTTTACACAAAATGACACAAATCCCCATTATTTATAACAAAATATAAAGAAGAGTTAGCATCAACAAAAGGAAGACAAAGAACCCAATTAAAAAATGGGCAGAGGAACTAAATAGACACCTCTCCAAACAGGACATACAAATGGCTAAGAGACATATGAAGAAATGCTCAACATCACTAATCATCAGAGAGATGCAAATTAAAACAACAATGAGGTATCACCTCACACCTGTCAGAATGGCCGCCATCAACAAATCATCAAACAACAAGTGTTGGCGAGGGTGTGGAGAAAAGGGGACTCTAGTACACTGCTGGTGGGAATGCAGACTGGTGCAGCCACTGTGGAAAACACTATGATGTTACCTCAAAAAATTAAAAATTGAATTGCCATTTGACCCAGTGATCCCACTTCTAGGAATATACCCTAAGAAACCTGAAACACCAACAAGAAAGAATATATGTACCCCCATGTTCATAGCAGCACTATTCACAATAGCTAAGATCTGGAAACAGCCCAAGTGCCCATCAGTGGATGAATGGATAAAAAAGCTGTGGTACATATACACAATGGAGTACTATGCAGCTGTAAGAAAGAAAGATCTCTTATCCTTTGAGACGACGTGGAGGGACCTCGAGAGTATTATCCTAAGTGAAACAAGCCAAGCAGAGAAAGACAAATATCACATGATCTCACTGATTTGTGGAATATAATGAACATAACAGTCTGAGGAACAGGGTAGACCCAGAGATGTGGAAGTAGGGTATAAACTGACACCCTCAGAAGAGGGGGTGATGGGGGAGGGAAGAGATAAACCACAGAACTTATGCGCATGTATGCATAAGTGATGGACATGGACAACAAAGCTGGGGACAGGGTGGGGGGATGGGGAGGAGGGGGTCAATGGGGAAAAAAGGAGAAACATCTGCAACAAAAATAAATTAATAAAAAAAAATACAAAAAAAAAAAAAAAGAGTTAGCAGTATTTTTAAGGTGGGAAAAGTATTTACCATCTGTGTTCCTGAAAGAACACATTTCCTCATTTCTTTCTGAGAAAGTACTGTAAGCTTATATATAAAAGAGTGTATTCCTGAACAAATACAAGGAAAAAAAAAAAAAAAGGATAGTGTTACCTGAAAGGTTACATTTTGCTCTTTTATGTTCCACAGAATTTATAAGAATGCCAACAGAATGAGTGTGCATGGTTAAGATGATGATTTAGATGAAAAGTTTACAAGAACCTGAACCAAGGAAAAACTTTTAAAAATGCAACTGCATTATAGCTAAAAAATGACATTATGGTAAATTTATCAACCAATTTCAAAATGAGAACCTAGGATTAAATTTAGGAAAATCATATTTCATAGAATTGTGGGAGCACTCTGACCTTCGAGTTGAAATTGAGTTTGAGCTCAGTCAGTTAGTAGCTGGGTGAGCTTAGGGAACGTGCTTTCCTTTCTAAGCCTCAGTTTTCTTACCTGTAAATAGGCATAGTGTTAACCACCTCAGTGGTTTGTTGAAATCAAAAGTTTAAGTGCTTAATGGGGTCCTATTTTGTTCAGAATAAAACTCAGTAAATATTTTTACTTAGTTTCCTCCCACTTTTAAATAAGACTTGGCAATAAACAAAGAATAATCTTTCATATTTTGCTTCCCTATTCCATTAATTTAGTATTTTAAGTTTTGTAGGGAACAGATGGTCCTCATTATTCATGGATTCTGTATGTGGGGATCCACCTGCTTGCTAAAATGTATTTGTAACCCCCCAGTCAATACACGGAGCACTTTCATGGTCATTCATGGACATGTGTAAGGTTTCAAAAAATCTGAGATGTCTAATGCCCACGTTTTCAGCTGAGGCCAAGCACAGCAATGCTCTGCCTTCTTATTTCAGCTCTTGTTTTGTAAACAAGTGCCCTTTTCATTGTCTATTTAGTGCCAAGTTCTTTGAATGTGTATTTTTTTTGGTTGGTAATTTCACTTTTAAAAATGGCCTCCAAACATAGTGTTGAGTTGCTGGCTAGTGTTCCTAAACGCAAGAAGAGTGTGATGTGCCTCATGGAGAAAATATCTATATTACACAAGCTTTGTTCAAGCATTAATTATAATGCCATAGGCTGTGAATGCAATGTTAATGAATCAATAATATATATGAAATAAAGTATATTTAAACAGAAACACATATAAAATGAGGTGATATTTTGATCGGTTGATGAAAATGTGGTCAGAGGCCTGCAGGAACCTAACCTTGTGTTTCTTCTAGGAGCAATGATTTAGTATTCACTAGTTCAGCCTTTGCAGTTACTTTCTAGAATATAACAATGGAGAATAATGAGAATTGAATGTACTTTTGGAATTTGTCTTTGTAACAATAACATAATAGGTGGTGTGTTAGTTGTTTAATCAATAAACACTAGAAGAATATGAGCCTTTGCAAATATGCAAGTATTGTTTAATATTTCTCGCAACTTGTTATTTCTTGGTAAACTTATATGACCCAATTATACCAATTTTATTTGATTATGCTCTTAGAGCCTTTTGTTGTAGTCTGCTAATTTTATACTCTCAATTTAGTAAAAGCATAATTAAAACAAAATGTCAAAGGCTAATGTTTTCATAATTTTATTCCTTGGATACTTGTTTCAGGCTATTTATTAACTCTTAGTGACCCTCAACTAAATTTCTGTTTGTGTTTAACTTCCATTGGTTGATCTTTTTGAGTAATAATCACAAGATCCAGATAATGGTGGTATTAATAGAAATCAAATGCATCTTTTAACTGAAAAGAGAATACAGTTGTTAGGGAATCAGGAAAGGCTGTACTTAGGTTCTTCTTGTGAAAACTCAGACACAGAAGCTCAAGGGTTGTGTGTTCATAGATTAGCAGGAAAGTCTGGATCCAATATGTTATTATAGATTTTAGTTTAATTTTTTACAACAGATCTGGAGAGAAAGATGTCTTTTTAGAATTTGTTTTCATTTTAACAATATTCTTTAAAAATAAATTCTTATTTTAATTTATCCAGAGTTATTTTCTAGGCTCCATGTCCCCACACTTTCAATTTGTTCTTGGAAAACTTAAAGAACTTGTGGATACCACACTTCATATAATAGCCCACTATGTTCATAGAGACAACTGAAAATGTTAATTAATAACCTTTGCCATTTAAACTACTGATCTTGGACAGTCAATTAGAAAAATGAAAAAGCACATTATCCAAATCAACAAAGGCCTTGGCATTCACCATATGTACCCTTCAGAGACTGAGATGCAAGAAGAAAATAAAAGAACTTCTATTTTTAGACTTTTATCTACAAACATAGTAATAAATTAAGCTTTATAAATATTTACTGTATCTCCCTGGCATCATCACACAGCCTGTGTTTCCAGCAGTCACAGGTTAGGAACCTGGACCCAGACTCCACCTCCCAAGGGCAGAGAGTGATTTCCACACTCAGAAGTGTTGGCTGCACACCCACGCTGTGTGTTTCCTTTCAGCATATCGCAATGTTAAATTAATACGTGGGTAAGAGGATTAAAATTATATCACCTTGTATTTAAAAATATCTTTGAAATACTTTCTAAGGATATGGGGCAATGACCATGAAAATCTTTTCCACAACACAGAGGTTTGCTGGTTATGTTTACAAACAAAACAAAACAAAACAAAACAAAACCCTTACGAACCATATTTGCTGACCTTTTTTTGTGATGACAAGTAGCTATCCGTAGTGTGTTACCTGGCAGATATTTGAAAAAATAAGCAGACTTGATTTGCCCCTTCAAGGGAAAGGTCACATTTTAATAATGAATGAGAAAGAAACTGCTTTTGAAAGAAACTCATGTTATGAAGAAAGCATTTGGGGAATGCTGCTCTTATTAATGATTTAGTTGCCACAAACAGTGGGTTTCACCTATAAAACTCACAGCTCCACATTTAAGGAACTTGGAATTTAAAGAACTTTCAAATAAGATGTTCTGAATCCATTTGTTAAAAATAGAAAATGCAACACTGCCCAGTTAGTTTGCATGGATGAATGACTGACATCAGGGAAGATGGAAATTTACTAGACAAATTTAAAGGAAAAGCTTTTGCATAATTGGTGGATGGGACTGAAAAATGAGTACCATGATTCAGGAAGTTCAGTCAATAGGCCCTTTTCCGTTTGGATCTCTACAGTCTTTGTAAAGTGTGCATTTAAATTATGGTAGCCACTGAAACTCCAGGTGAAAATAAACTGAATTCCTGTCTCACAGAGTGTTATACCAAGATTTAAAAAAAAAATAAGGTGTTTCATATAAGGTGATCTCAACAATATTTTTAAGATGAGAGAGATCATAAAGTCTATTTTGAATCTTTAATAAATAAAATAACTTTTTAAAAATATTTTATTTTTTAGAGAGAGAGGAAGGGAGAGATGGAAACATCAATGTGAAAGAGAAACGTACATCAGCTGCCTTCTGCACACCCCCTACTGGTCATCATGCCCCAAACCCTGGCATGTGCCCTGACCAGGAAGTAAACCAGGACCTCTCAGTCCATGGAAAGATGCTCAATCCACTGAGCCACACCAGCCAGGCAATAAAATAAGTTTTAGTGTTTATTTTTCATTTTATCCTTTTAAACTTACATTTTTGTGTAAGTTCAATAATATCAATATATGTTATAAAGCAGCATGTGAATGTAATTTAATAATATCAATATATATTACACAGCAGCACATGAAGATAAAGTTCCATATACTAGGAATGTGTGCTAAAATTTTTCTGAAAGATTTATGTAATAAATAGGTTCAGAGATCACTGGTTTGAACAACCCATTCTCAACGTAGAAAATTAATATAAATTAGGGAGCTTGGATGTACTTTTTAATTCTTAATATTTTTCTCTCAAGGATGAGTGTGTAAGAAAAGACTACCATCTATTATTTGTATTTTTAAAAGAAAGGACAATTAATACCAGAAAATTAGGAGGGATGTAATTGCAGAAGAAAGGATAAACCATTAAATTTAAAATAATTTACTTATGAACAACTAATACATTGTCCTTTTTTTGTTGTTGCTGTGGACTCTTTGAATACCACCACGAAGCAGAACTGGTCTGCACACCCTAATTCTCATAATCTTTTTCCCAGATGCAATATGTCACATCCCTTGAACTTTTTAAAAAATGTAATTTGTTTCTGAATACTGTACGAATATGTACCTTTTCTGTGACAGTTATCCCCCTTCTTCATGGCGCCTGGCACAGGGCTCAGGTAAAGCACCCTGGTGCGATCCTTACCGAAACAATGACTTCCCAGTGGCCAGAGAGTAGGCATTTTACCATTTTTCATTTTAGTTTTGCTTTGTAGATGCTCGCGGCCCACTCTAACCCCTTGACACTTGGGTCTCGCACAAATACACAGTTGGCTCCTCTCCCTTCAGTGTATATTTGTCCCACCCGCCAACTACCTCTTCAAATTATAAAAGTCACTTGAATTCTAGGCCTATGATACTACTCATCCTTGCATCTGTGGCTCCAGTCTTATTGATCAAACTTCATATCCCTGTTTTCTTGATTATTTATGAAAATGACAAGTTACAAATGTTCAGAGACAACCCCTGAAATCTCATTCTTTTCTTCCAATCATGGGAGAAGCTATTGATGAAATTCTGTGTACAGTCTTCCAGAAAATGAGTTTTTCCTTTGTCATTTAATGTTATGTTAAAAGAGGGGAAAAACTAACAAAACAAAACCACATTGAAATCTCCACAAAGTTCTACGGTATGCATAGTATCTTCTCTCTATCACCAATGCCATCTCTTAGTCATAGGAAATGAGGTAAACTGGAAGGAACGCATGAAAACAAAATCTGCTAAAATTATTCTAGTTTCATCACAATGTCAGCAAAGAAAATATTTACTGTGCTTTTATTTTCAGAGTGTGGCTTAAGTCTGTGCCCTTTGAGAAGTTATGTAACAGAGGTTATCAACTTATGCACATGCGCCAAGATTCTTAACATACAAGATCACTCAGTGGGGGCAGTCAGGGTCATTTCTAGAAGAAACTCATGTTTGGTGCACTCTTTGTACCCTAAAAATACCCTCCTTTCTATTTTCTAGTCAACAATTTCTTTCCTGGCCTCTCTCTCCACATCATTGGATGGTCAACAGGCTTGTCAAGGCACTTCATGCAGCATTAATTTCCCGGCAGGAAATTCCTCTCTCATCTCCTGCTGCCACTTGCAAGGAAGCGAATCAGAGGAGACTTGGCGTTCACCTTTGAAAGTCGTTGGCTTCTGGTATGCAGCAAAACAAACTGACTGGATCCAAGAAGAGTACAGCATTTTGTTTAGCGTAGAAAGAATTCTTTAAGAAACAAAAAAAGGACAAATGGAGATTGAGATTATGCTTGGTTACAGAAGAATTGGCATTCTGAAAGTCTATCAAGGAAGGCTCATGAAATAGAAAAAGGAAAAAAAAAAGGGGGGTTGGTGAGTGAGAGTGAGGGAGAGGTGAAACCAGCAATGAGGTGGCAAGTGAGGGGACGTCTTTCCTCCCCGGGTCTACAAGTGATGGACAAAGGCAAGGCTGCCTTCGGAAGGGGTGCACGATGGAATGTTTTCTGTCGAGGATAAAGAACTAGACCCTGGAGACTGTGTCAGGCAACGATTTCAAATGATGACCCAGATCTCTACAAGGCTTCCTGATGTTTATCCAGAGAAGCTTATGTATCTCTCTCTCTCTTTTTTTAGAATAACATGTTTAAAAGCATTAATCAAAGTACATGAGATTACAAAGGAAACTGATTAAATTGAAAATACCATTATCAAAATATCAAAGAAAAATTTGTGATATGCTAGCATCTGTTGCTTTTTTTTTTTATCCTCACCCAAAGACATTTTTGCATTTATCTTCAGATAGAGCAGGAGGGAGAGAGGGGGGAAGAGAGAGAGAGAAACATCGATGTGAGAGAGACACATCGACTGGTTGCCACCCACATGACCCCAACCAGGGCAGGGGACAAACTGCAATCGAGGTACGTGCCCTGAGCGGGAACCAAACCCGAGACTCTCTGGTCCGCAGGCTGACCCTCTAACCACTGAGCCAAACCAGCCAGGGCTAGTGTCTGCTTCTTTAATAGCACATTAAACAACAGGATCTGGGCATTGCTACCTTGATATTGAAATAGTGATTAACATAAACTATATTTTAATATGTGAGCAATAACTCCAATATAACACAAAATATCTGTAATTTCTGTTATTAAGAAGTTGACAGTACAGCTAATTTTATGGTGGTTTGTGTCCTATTTTACAATTGAAAAAAAATTTGAGTTTCAGGTAGAAGTTAATGAAAATAAAAATGTAGTTTTTTTCCCCCATCCAAGGACCTTTTAATATTATACCCTCAAGGGTACTTGGACTCCAGGTTAAGAACTTCCATAGCTAGGGGCTGAAGAGATTGATCAAGGAACTGCAAAGGACGGTTTCTACTGTGGAAGAGAGGACACAAGAATGGTAAAAGCAGTGTAGACTAGCAGGAAAAAGTGTGGAATAGCAAATAGATAACTAAGATATTTCTGAGATAGATTTTTCTCTCCTTGTTTATTTGTGCGTCATCCAAATTCAGCCTCTTATCTCTTGTCTGAATTAATACAAGGTTTCCTAACTTACCCTTCAGCCAACCTCCCACACCACCACACAATCCTATACAATAGCCTCCTTTATCTTTCAGTTATGCTTTTGGGGTTCAAAATCACTCAGTGGTTCTTCATTGCCACCCAAATAGGGTATAGCTCTTCTGAATGTAATGTTCGTTAGCATTTGGCTTTGGTGTATCTTGATGATCTAAATCTCCACTAGTCTTCTCCACGTACGATGATGCAATCAAATTGGTCCACAATTGGCTTGGGTCCCAACACATTCTTGTCCAGACTTTCCTCAGCCTGTTGCTTCCATCTGGAATTTTCTTTCCCACATTACGTGATATGTTCAGAAATTCTACCCATGCTAAAAATAGGAACTTTGTCTTATTCAGCTTGGTTTCTAGACTAATGATTAGCTGTGTCCTTTGCACACCAAAGATGATCAATAGAGCATTTTAAATGAATGAACAAGATATTTCTGAGATAAATTACTGGGGACATGCCCAGATTATAAAGTTTTGAGTTTAGGGTGGGCCTCCACGTTAGATTCAGCAGCAGGTGTAGAAGAGTGGGGTTGATCGGGAACAAACTGGAGGTTTTCCTCATTCCATCTAAGGAAAAGGAGGAGAGGGTGGTGATATGGAGAGATGAGGCCTATATATTGGCTGGGAACTGTGGTGGAATGAATGTCAGCATCAGGGAGGGAGGACTAGAGAATATCATTTTGATTGAAGCAATTTTTTTTAAGATTCCTTTTTACATAGTTTCGACCCAGACTTTCCATTTCTTAAATGTTGCTTGCCTTTAACCTGTATGAGATTCTGGAGAGAAAGTCTCATGCTAACACAATTCCAGCTCCCCAGTTCCCATAGCACCCATTACAGAACAAGGTAATCTCATGGCTACCGATGTTATCAGATCAGATGAATTCTGTCCCTATAAATTATTCAAAAGCAGTTTCAACTTACCAGAAATGAATTTTCATTTCTATGAAAAAGGCAAGTTTTGGTCATTTTTACCTCAAAATAACCTGTGATACTTAAGACTAAACAGATGGATGCAGAATATTTCTCAAGAAATGTGTCCTTTGAAGGCTACGCTGACCTAAATTCATATCTCTTTACCAGATTCAAATGCAACGTGATATCTGTTAGATGAAAGCGCTGGGGGAGAATGAATATTAAACTGACCTTGAGTTCTCTCCATTTCCGATGAAAAGTTTCAAGTTGCAAATGTTCCTTCGGTGCTTTCAGAAAACATTTTTCATAGCTAGAACAGACACTTCATTTGCAAGCGTTTTATTTTAAAATTTCTTGGGTAGAATTTTATGCAACTCCTTCGGTATTATAATTCTCTGCAATATGATAAACACATCTGACCACCACATAAAATGGCACTGAGTACAAAGAGATTTAGGGACCATAGCCTAGCTTGCTTTGTCATCATGCTTGGCCCAAGGAAACAGGAGATGGCAGTCCTTGACACTATGCAATATTTAGGACAAGGATGACTCAGTTTAAATAGAGACATTATCTTCGTTCTGAGGTAAAAGGGCAGATCTGCAAGCAAATACCCTCCTTGTAATTGATGATAACAAACGTATCCCAAAGGGACAAATGCGATGAAACACGCACTTCATGAATAATTGGCCTCAATGGTCCATTCTTACACTTGGACCCCGAGAACTCATTGTGAAGGACAAATCCGCAAATTTTAATCAACGAATTCTCCTTTTGCTTCTTTAGCAGATATTTTACTGAAATAAGGAGATGAGGCTAATGCAGAGAAAAATAATGTACTATGGAGCCTTAAAATAATTTCCACCCGGATGCAGCCTCTGACATTTAGGTTCAAGCATTTGAAGAGTGTGGATAGTGGTTGAACTGTCTTTTAGCAAAGGTTGTTTGTTAGGCTTCTGAAAAAAGAAACATCTTTCCAAAGGCCCTGCCGTGGTAACTGCTGCTGTTGCTGCTATTAGGCATATGGCCTACTGGCAACATCTGTAGAAGAGAGAAGTCATAGGCTTTCTCTTCAAATTTTTGATGATAAAAGTATGAAAAAAATCAAGCATTAAATGTATCAGACTTTATCAGGCAACCAAATAACCCCGTTCTTTTTGTTTGTTTATGGGACCCGGTCAGTGAAAGGGTTAGTTAAAAAACACTCGACACCCAGTTACAGATGGGCAGTGGGTATGTAAGAGGTCTAAATTTACTCTTGCATTTCTGGCCACAGTTTCCTAACTTGAATTCAAAGATGCCAGGGGTCAGGAGGAAGGTACTCATTTCTCCATCCTTTCAAATGCGTGTGCTGCGTCCTCATTGCTGTCTGCGGCAGGAGTGCAGACACCTCCTGCCAACCCACAATCTCAGTCTCCACTGTGTCCCCAGAAGACCACGAGGTGAGAGCTCAGTGCCCTTGAGGTTTAGGGAGAGCACATTATTGCCCACAAAATGACACCTTCCACAGGAAAACTGAACCCTTGAAGAAAGCCTAATGTCCTTTTTTATGCAAATCCAGGAAGAAAAATGCCGCTGTACATATTATTGGTGAAAGACTCACAAATTTCCAAAGACCTATGCCTTTTTATTCTTTTAATAAATGGAACTACTAAAGATCTTTGAAAAACTCGCTAATATTCTGCAGGTTTCTGTCATGCATAACCTTCCCATTTTCTCTCAGAATTGCTTTAGCCTCTTCCAACTTTGAGGAGCTGACCCTGTGCTAGGAGTAAGTAGAAGACATCCTATTTGAAGAGCTGCAGCGCTGGTGAAATGTGTCCTACAGCGCACCCGTTACGCATTTCAGTCCGTCTGATATTCATGGTGCGTGTGCTTATTATAATCCGTGTTCCTGAGCCCCGCCCATAGACGCGGATCCAACAAGTTCGTGGGTGGTCCTGACATGTGGTTCTCAGACCACATTCTGAGAAACACTGAGATGGGCATAACCAGATTTTTTTTTTTTAAGAGTGAGTTATTTTTTTTTCTTCATTGATTTTTAGAGAGAAAGGGAGAGGGAGAGAGAGATAGAAACCTTTTTAAAGCTCTTTTAAGAGCTACTTTTAAATACCTACAATGTGTATTGGAAGCCTCAGCATGTCCCTTGTAGTGAGTGTTGTCTGCGTTCTCGCGCCCTCCTGGCACTCCTGCGCGGGCCAGCGCCCACCACCTCCACATGGGAAAGGAGTCACGCCCGCTGTGCCCCTGGGTCATCTCTCCTGCCCTCATTTCAACTGCAGTCCCTTCAGTATCTTTCTACACCAGGCAGCAAGTAGCGCCTAGGAAGCAACCTGACGAACTACCTAACGCTTAGAAAGAATGTAATGATTGAAAAGAGCTTTAACTCCCTCCTCTGGTTCTCTGTACTAGCTGTTTCCTCTGCCAAAACCATTCTCCCAGATCTTTGTTTTAAATATTATCTTCTCAGACAAACTTCCTTGATCATTCCTTGAAAATAATCTCCCGACCCCCTCCCTCCCTCAGGCATTCTCAAATGTAAATACTTACCAGGATCTGAAACTGTCTTGTTTCTTTCCTGTCTCTTCCCAAGGTGAAGTGTAACTCCACTAGGGTTGTTGGTTCTGTCTACTGTTTTTACAGTTTTATTCCTGGCATAGAGTACGTTTTCTATAAATGTTTCGCCAGTAACTGAATGGATGTGAATTTCTCCCAGAAATACCCTTTAAAAGTGGACGCATGGCCCTGCCTTTGTCCCTGGGGACTCCAAGTACCGCCCCCCCCCCCCCCCCCCCCGGAAGGGACCCGTCTTGGGAAACTGGCTTTCTTCTGCTTTCCACCCTGAACGTAACTCTGCAGGTGGGGTTTTGTTGCAGGGGAAATAGCAGAAGGCAGTGGGAGAAAGCCAAACAGGCTAAGGTGTGTGCGCTTCCCGTTCTAAAATGTCCTTTTTATTGGGACTTATTAATACAGGACAAATAGCTCCAACAGGGTACCATCTTAAGAAATGTGGTCATCTCGTGGCAGACAACGTCACCATGTGCCCCTACATCCTCCTAACCCAGAACTCACTGCTTTGTGCCACCGCATGGCCTTCTTATGGGGAGTGACCCCAAGTCGGAGATTCATAGCAAATAGGAGGATTTCAGGTGGACATCAGCCACCTGGTTTAAGTGCTGGCTATTCTGTTGTAAATGATGTAATCTTTAATCCTCATTTCTGTGTTTTGGAAAAGGAGGAGGTTGGTCTCAATTATTTCTCAATCTCCTTCCGAATTAACAAGAATTTTATGATTCAAACTGTTATCCAGGGCGGTCTCTGAAAAACATCTGTGAGTAAGCTACTCCACCTACTGGGCGTCTCTTAAATGACACAGTAAGGTTCCAATGAGGCGCTGAGACTTGGAGATGAACTTCCTGGAGAGTTTACTGGGCACGTGGAGGCCCCTATTGTGTTGAGCACATGCTCATATTGACCCAGTCCAGGCTTTCTGAATGCCATTGGTGGGGTACGCATTTGCTCCGTTCCGGAAAACTCAGTAAATGATGCTCACAAAGCTCACTTAATAGTTTTTACGTCCCCCTCTCTTCTGTCCTGCATCTTTCTCCGGAGCTGACACAGTTAGGATGTGAGGACAAATGGGATGGGCATTCAGAAAAGGCTGATGTCTGGAGGCAAAGCAGATTAGCAGAGTGAGGTCAAGCTCTGAGGTGTGAACCTGGGAAATGGGTCAGGGACTGCGGTTTCTAGGGGCAGGTAGGTTGCAGGTAGGCCCAAGCTTTGGGTAGGCCCAAAGCTTCCTTCCTTCCTGGGAAGGAAGCTTGGCATAGTGGCAAGAAAGAACATGGTCTTTTTAGCCAAGCAGTTTAAATCTGTTCTCTCTTACCAGCTAGATGATCACAGGCAGTTTACTTAGACTAAGGCAAAGAAACTATGTGCCGACCCTGTAATTATTGGTTTACATGTTACTTCATTCAATTCACATAAGATCCTTATCAGGTAGATAGTATCATGTTCCATTAAATGTCCGTGGCCCAATGTTTTTCTCATCCTACACTCTCTTCCTGAATGATCTGGGGATAGTTGTATTCAACAACCACATGAAGAGCAAAAGCAGACTCCTGACTGCAGTGGGTTAGGAAAGAAAGTGGAGGGAAAATAGTGTTAGACAACTCTTTCTGAGAGTTTGCCTTAGAAAGGGGAAAGAAAGATAGAAAGTTAGTCCCCCAAAACGTGCGTTCAAGGCAGTTTGCCTTCCCCTCTCAGAACGTCTGAGACAAATATGCTTTCAGATCAGAGAACGTGAGACCCACACCAGACCAGTCGCAGCAGCGAGGACTGCTCTCCCACTACACGGCTCGTGGCCAGCGGGCCATTCCTGCACAGCAGCGTCTGACTCCACTGACCACGCTCACCTTTTGAAATGCATTCGTCTCTGTGCTCTGAGGACATAAGACTCCCTTGGCTTTCCTCTTGTCCAGTTGCCTGTTCCTATTCAGCTCTAAGGCCCAATCCTCTTCCCTGCACCAGATTTCTGACTGTCTCTGTCCTCATCCCTGTGACTCTGACCTCAGCCCTCTTCTTTGTAATCTACATTCTCCTTCGGTGACCTCAAGGTATATCTGTCAACTCTACATGCAAATAACTAGTTTAGCTGAATCCCTTCCCAGATCACTCCCCAGAGCTCCTGCACTCTGTCTTCTCCATATGGTCACCTGGATACCTATAGGCATGGACTCATTTTAGTAACAAGTAGGACCATCAGGTGTCATCACAAATCAACTAGACTGATTCCTTACACTGCCCATTCAAACTCATTCTGTGGGACTGATTTTCCTCTGCTTCCTGGATCAATTCTAGGGAAAGTCCCAGGAGTTACCCATTTTCTGGTAACTATTAGTTTACTAAAAGACGTAGTATAAAATAACACTAGGCCCCCCTTATCTGAGGTTTCCCTTTCTGCAGTTTCAGTGGTCAACCAGGATCTGAAACTATTAAATAAAAGAT
Source organism: Tadarida brasiliensis (assembly GCA_030848825.1). NCBI lineage: Eukaryota > Metazoa > Chordata > Mammalia > Chiroptera > Molossidae > Tadarida > Tadarida brasiliensis. The sequence continues at coordinate 85,624,604 of CM061258.1, read as the reverse complement.
TCCAGAAATAAACAATTTATGTTTTAAATTGTGGGTGGGCCGTTCTGAGTAGAGTGATGAAATCTCCTGCCACCTTGCTCCATCCAGCCCAGGACGTGAATCATCTATCATATCCACAGTGTAGACACTTTCGCCTGTTAGTCAGTTAGTAGCTGTCCTGGTCGTCAGATCGACTGTCTCGGCATTGCATGCCTCTGCTCACGTCACCCTTGTTTTATTTAACAATGGCCCCAGAGTGCAAGAGTGGTGATGCTGGCAATTTCATGTGCCAAAGAGAAACCAGAAACTGCTCCTTTTAAGCGAAAAAGGTGAAAGTTCTAGACTTACTAAGGAAAGAAAAATATTGTATGGTGAGGTTGCTAAGATCTGGGGTAAGAATGAATCTTCCAGACATGAAATTGTGAAGAAGAAAAAAGAAATTCCTGCTAGTTTTGCTCCTGCACCTCAAACTGCAAAAGTTACAGCCACATGGGGAAAAAGGAGAAACACCTGTAAAAAAAAAGAAATTAATAAAAATAATTAAAAAAAAAAGTTACAGCCACAGTGTGTTGTAAGTGGGTAGTTAAAATGGAAAAGGCATTACATTTATGGCTGGAAGACATGACCCATCTGACTGATGGTAAGGCGCTGCGCCAGAAAGCACGGGGACGTCAGCAAGGGACCTCTGAAACGAGCGACACCAAGCCAGCTACTGTAAGTAAGGGGTGGTTACAAAGACTCAAGGACAGGTTTGGTCTGAACAATGTAACACTTCCTGGAGAGGCTGCCTCTGGGAAGAAGAAGATGCTGCTGCATTCCTGGCAGAGCTGAAGAAGTGCATTGGGACTAGGTACTATCCTCAGTTTCAGGCATTCACTTGGGGGTCTTGGAAGGCATCCTCCATGGGGAAGGGGGGCTATTCTATTTTAAGATTGGAGTCGTAGAGCTAGACTGACCTTCAAAGCCCACACTCTATTCTACTTCACCCAGCCTCCATTTAGTTTTAGAGCTTTACAGCTTTTAAAAGTGAATTGTTAGCATCTTGGCAATTTTGGAAAGGAACATCATTCACCTGCCTTTCATAAAAGAAAATCAAAGATTAACAGGTCTCACTTACAAAAGGGATTCAAGACACACGACTGAAATAATTGATCTAATTTCATGCTCCAAATTTTACTCTTTGTTCAAAATGAAGTCCCTCACACTATTGTCTGCCGTTCAGTCCCCGGGACTCCTCCTCCAACATAGCAAAGCAAGTATGCTGTGACGATCAGAAGTCCTGAATAGAGACAGTTATTGAAATATAACACTGCTTTCTTCTTTGAGCATCTGTAAAGCCCAGTGTGTGAAGTGTCTCCCAGCCCCTGTTTCTCCCCCACACACCCACATTTGGGTTCTTGCATACACAGATTCACAGAACAAAACAAAAACTGGCTTGTTCTGTCCACTACAATGTATAGAGAATGTGTCCTTTTGTTTTTAACCTGGCTGAACATTCAGTCTTAGCCTTCATAGAGTTCCATTTTACTGCTGGTACCTGTGGGCTAGATACCCGACTTTTAGGATAGATGGTTTATGTATCCATTAGTTATTCCTCCTTTTCTGCATCTTACACGTTTTCTCTCTGCTCGATTCTACCCTCAACGGCATGCATACTTACATTGGAATCTTACGCCTTAAAAACAATGACAAAAACAACCTTTCCTCAAACCTCCTTTCTTTTCTGCTGACATTGGAATTGTACTTTTGGTAATGGCGAACTAGTTAGTTAGGACCAACTCTATCACTGATAGAAACAGAAAAGCTGGAGTCTATATAAATGCCTCTTTGGATACATAAGAGAGCTCGTAAGACAGTGAAGAATAACGGGGCTAAAATCAGTAGATGAGCCCAACATTGGGGTCACTTTCGTCTGAAGAGGCTGAGAAGCCGAGCAGAGCTTTCAACAGACTCATGGAATTCAGAACCCATCAACGAGGCTCTGAGTTAGAATCCTGAGGAATAACCCTGGGGATTGGGTTGAATGGCAAAAAGGTCAACCCTGACAAGGACTGAAGGTTGCTTTCAGTGCTGGGATTAGTGCCCTTGTGCTTCTGACTGAAACAAAGTTGCAGAGGTGGCAGATGATGGAAACAGACCCTTGGGGATCCTGATATGGATGGCTTGACACTTTTTCCAATTCACATTAATAGTGTCTTTCTCAACTCTGTCTCTATGTAGCTTAGACTTCTCTTGCCAAAGTTTCCAGTGACTTATATCATGCAAATGAAATCTAATGGATGCTTCCTAATATTCATCATGGTATAACCTTTCAGCAACACTGGGAAACACTGATCACTTTCCTTCTTTAACCCCCCCCCCCCTTGTTTTTGTCTTGGCCCCATGACACACATTTCCCTGGTTTTGCTTATACCTCTCCAGCCACCCCTCTCAGTCACCTTTCCTATGCCCTCCTTCTCTGTCCACCCTAGGGGTTTAAGTTGAGGGCTCTCTTTCAATTACTTTATATTCTCTCCCTTAGCAATCATATTCATTTCTGTGGCTTTAAATACTATATATATGTTGAACATATATCTATGTTATATACAAAAATATTAACGCCATACACAGGGGTTGGCAAAAGTAGGCTTACAGTTGTGAGTATGTGAAAAAGTTTATTCCTGTATTATTATTTACTTATTAGTTATTGTATTATTTATTATTATTAACCTACTTTTGCCATATATATATATATATATATATATATATATATATATATATATATATCTCACAGTAGTTCAATTTGAACAGCTGATCTCACCCTACCCTACACCCTTGTAACTTGGCTCCTTTTTCAGTAGATGATACCTTATCCAACCAGTTACTTTCGTTAGAAACTTCAAAGTCCTCCTTAACTGCCCCGATCTCTCCTTTCTCTGCCACATTTAATGTTGCCAAATCCTGTTGCTCTTATCTTTTAAATATGTCTGGAGATCTGTCTACTGAGCTTCATTATCCCACCCTGGTCAAGACCACACTCTCCTGTGGCCTAGACTATGGCATTAACTTCCTAACTGGTATTTCCATTCTTGTTCCCTCCAATTTATTCTTTACATAACATGTCTTTTGAAAATTCCCTTGCTTGAGATATTTTGGTGGCTTTCTATTGTAGTTAGAAGGACATCTGAAAATCCTGTCATCGACCCGGGGCCCAGAGTTGCCTGACCCCCAGCCTCCCCTGTTCCTCCCCCTGTATTCTGAGTTACCCACTGGCTTTTCTCCGAGTTCCTTCCACTTTCCAAGCCTCTTTCCAGCTCAGGGACTTCACACACCTTGTCTCTTCTGCCTGGAGAATGCCCATCCCAACTTTCTGTCTGGCTAACTTTTATTCAACACTTAGGCCTCAGCTGAAATGTTATATCCTCAAGAAGGAATTCATTAAATATTCCCCCTGCCCCTTTCCTAATTTCCACTAGACTCCCCGTTTTACTCGTGTGCAGTTTTCAACTTACTGCTTCTCAGCTCCAAATTCAACCCTCAATCCACACTCTGCAGTAATGGATGGAACTCCTGTAGAGCAAGGGTGATGTAAGCTTTCTCAGCAGGGGGCGGTAGAGGAACATTCCAGGGGGAAGGGCACACCTGCTCTTCCCGGGTGATCCGGTGGGGCTGTAGTGTGGGTGAGTGGACATTTGGGGGTGCTGTGTCCCAGCCACGCACCTAGAACACAGTGTGCCTGGAGACCCTGCAGCCTGTGTGGCCTGTGATGGCCTTCCTGTGACCCTTTCCATGTAGACATCCTATGTTCCAGGTCTCCTGCCAGCCCTGGTGGCTTGATTCCTCTGCTCACTTCCCTCTCCCCTAGGTTTGTCTGCCCACACCACTACCTTCTAGACAGGGCTTTCCCAACAGGACACCTCGTGCTCCAGGCCTCCAGCCGTACCAGCACCCCCTCCTTTTACACACCCATGCACCAGCTACCAGCTTTCAATCCACCGCCTCCTCCGTCCGTGCTCTGAAGGGTTGCTCCCTGTTTGCCCTGTGACTGCAGACTGAATCTGACCCAGCGAACCAGCGAGCTGCTCTGCCATCCAGTGGACTCCACTGCATTTCCCAAGGAGATCTGGATCCTCAGCCTCAGAGCGGGATTCCTTTCTCCCTCCTTCCTCTGGTACTCTCCCTTGGAACCATACAGTTTTCCTATCCCTCCTTTAGTTATCCTTTTGTCATAGTATAATAATACTTTATATTAAATTTCACTTGTTTAAATCACTATGGGATTGTACCTTTTGGATCCAGATGGCTACATTTCTCTTCTTCTATTCTGTAATTTTACTTATGTACCAACCACAATGGCATATCTTTTTATTTATTTATTTATATATTTTTTACTTATTTTATTTTATTTTTTTAATTAATTTATTTTGTTACAGATGTTTCTCCTTTTTTCCCCAGCTTTGTTGTCCATGTCCATCAGTTATGCATACATGCGTATAAGTTCTGTGGTTTATCTCTTCCCTTCCCCCCCACCCCCTCTTCTGAGGGTTGTCAGTCCGTACCCTACTTTCACATCTCTGGGTCTACCCTGTTCCACAGACTGTTATGTTCATTATATTCCACAAATGAGTGAGATCATGTGATATTTGTCTTTCTCTGCTTGGCTTGTTTTGCTTAGGATAATACTCTCGAGGTCCCTCCATGTCGTCTCAAAGGATAAGAGATCTTTCTTTCCTTCTTACAGCTGCATAGTACTCCATTGTGTACATGTGCCACAGCTTTTTTATCCATTCATCCACTGATGGACACTTGGGCTGTTTCCAGATCTTAGCTATTGTAAATAGTGCTGCTATGAACATGGGGGTACATGTATTCTTTTTCATTGGTGTTTCAGGTTTCTTAGGGTATATTCCTAGAAGTGGGATCACTGGGTCAAATGGCAATTCAATTTTTAATTTTTTGAGGTAACACCATAGTGTTTTCCACTGTGGCTGCACCAGTCTGCATTCCCACCAGCAGTGTACTAGAGTCCCCTTTTCTCCACACCCTCACCAACACTTGTTGTTTGATGATTTGTTGATGGCGGCCGTTCTGACAGGTGTGAGGTGATACCTCATTGTTGTTTTAATTTGCATCTCTCTGATGATTAGTGATGTTGAGCATTTCTGCATATGAGTCTTAGCCATTTGTATGTCCTGTTTGGAGAGGTGTCTATTTAGTTCCTCTGCCCATTTTTTAATTGGGTTCTTTGTCTTCCTTTTGTTGAGATGTATGAGCACTCTATATATTTTGGAGATTAACCCCTTATCTGATGTATCATTGGCAATTATGCTCTCCCATAGAGTGGGTTCCCTATCTGTTTTGATGGTTGTTTCTTTTGCTGTGCAGAAGCTTTTGAGTTTGATGTAGTCCCATGTGTACGTTTTTCCCTTTGTTTCTGTTGCCTTAGGTGATGTATCAGTGAAGATTCTACTGCGTATGATGTCTGAAATTTTGTTGCCTACATTTTCTTCTAGGATTTTTATGGATTCATGAGTCACATTTAAGTCTTTTATCCATTTTGAGTTTATTCTTGTGTATGGTGTAAGTTGATGGTCTAGTTTCATTTTTTTTTTTCCATGTAGCTGTCCAATTTTCCCAACACCATTTATTAAAGAGGCTGTCTTTGCTCCATTGTATGCTCTTGCCACTTTGTCAAATATTAATTGAGCATAATGTCTTGGGTCAATTTCCGGATTCTGTGTTCTGTTCCACTGGTCTATATGCCTGTTCTTGTGGTACCAGGCTGTTTTGATTATAGTAGCTTTGTAGTATAACCTGATATCTGGTATTGTGATCCCACCTACTTTGTCCTTCTTTTTCAAGATTGCTGTGGCTATTCGGGGTCTTTTTTGGTTCCATATGAACTTTTGAAGTATTTGTTCTAGTTCTGTGAAATATGTCACTGGTATTTTGATGAGGATTGCATTGAATCTGTAGATGGCTTTGGGTAGTATGGACATTTTAATGATGTTAATTCTTCCAATCCATGAACAAGGTATGTGCTTCCACTTTTTTATATCTACCTCTATTTCTTTTTTCAATGTCCTGTAGTTTTCTGCAAATAGATCCTTTACTTCTTTGTTTAAGTTTATTCCTAGGTATCTTAATTTTTTTGCTGCAATGGTAAATGGGATTGTTTTTTTAGCTTCTCTTTCTGTGAGTTCATTATTGGTGTATAAGAATGTCGTTGATTTCTTGACATTAATTTTGTATCCTGCTACTTTGCCAAATTCATTTATTAGGTCTAGTAGATTTTTGATGGAGTCTTCAGGGTTTTCTATGTATAATATCATGTCATCTGCGAATAATGACAGTTTCACTTCCTCCTTTCCAATTTGGATCCCTTATATGTTTTCTTCATGTCTGATATTGCTGTGGCTAAGACTTCCAGTACTATGTTAAATAAGAGTGGCGAAAGTGGGCATCCCTGTCTTGTTCCTGTTCTTAAGGGAAATGTTTTTAATTTTTGCCCATTGAGTATGTTAGCTGTAGGTCTTTCATATATGGTCTTTATTATATCAAGATATGATCCCTCTATTCCCAAATTGGTGAGCGTTTTTTATCAGAAATGAGTGCTAGATTTTTTCGAATGCTTTTCCAGCATCTATTGATATAATCATGTGGTTTTTATCTTTCATTTTGTTTATGTGGTGTATCACATTTATTGATTTGCGAATATTGAACCAGCCTTGCATCCCTGGGATGAATCCCACTTGGTCATGGTGAATAATTTTTTTGATGTTTTGCTGGATCTGATTTGCTAGTATTTTGTTAAGGATTTTGGCATCTATGTTCATCAGGGATATTGGCCTGTAGTTTTCTTTCTTTGTAGTGTCTTTTTCTGGTTTTGGAATTAGAATTATGCTGGCATCATAAAACGAGTTTGAAAGTCTTCCTTCTTCTTGAATTTTTTGAAATAGTTTGAGGAGAATGGGTGTTAGTTCTTCTTTGAATGTTTGGTAAAACTCCCCCGTGAAGCCGTCCGGGCCTGGACTTTTGTTTGCTGGGAGAGTCTTGATTACATCTTCAATTTCCTTCGTTGTTATTGGTTTGTTCAAGTTTTCTATCTCTTCCCGGTCCAGTTTTGGAAGACTATGTGTTTCTAGAAATTTGTCCATTTCGCTTAGATTGTCGAATTTATTGCCATATAAATGTTCATAGTATTTGTTAACGATCCTTTGCATTTCTGTGGTGTCAGTTGGTACTTCTCCTCTTTCGTTTCTGATTTTGTGTATTTGGGTTCTCTCTCTTTGTTTCTTGGTGAGTCTAGCTAAGGGTCCATCAATCTTGTTTATCTTTTCAAAAAACCAGCTCCTTGTTTCATTGATCCTTTGAATTGTTTTTTTGGTCTCCATGTTGTTTATTTCTGCTCTGATCTTTACTATGTCCTTCCTTCTACTTGCTCTAGGGTTTTCTTTTTGTTTGCTTTTTAGTTCTTTAAGTTGTGAGGTTAGGTAGTCAATTAGAAATTTTTCTTGTTTCTTGAGGTAGGCCTGTAGTGCTATGAACTTCCCTCTCAGAACTGCTTTCGCTGCATCCCATAGATTTTGTGTTGTTGTGTGTTCATTTTCATTGGTTTCCAGGAAGTTTTTTAATTCTTCCTTGATGTCCATGGTAACCCATTCATTGTTCAGTAACATGCTATTTAGCCTCCATGTGTTCAAATGTCTTTGCATGTTCTTGTTGCAATTGATTTCTAGTTTCATGCCATTGTGATCTGAAAAGATGCTTGATATGATTTCAATCTTCTTGAACTTGTAGAGACTTAGTTTGTGCCCTAGCATATGGTCTATCTTTGAGAATGTCCCATGTGCACTTGAGAAGAATGTAAATTCTGCAGTTTTGGGGTGTAATTCTCTGTATATATCTATTAAATCCATTTGATCTAGTGCTTCATTTAGAATTTCTGTTTCCTTGTTAATTTTTTGTCTAGATGATCTATCCAGTGATGTCAGGGGGGTGTTGAAGTCTCCTGCTATGACTGTATTGCTGTCGATTTCTCCTTTGAAGTCCTCCAGAAGATTTTTAATATGTTTTGGTGCTCCTATACTAGGTGCATATATGTTTACCAAGGTTATATCTTCCTGTTGGATAGACCCTTTCAATATTATGTAGTGGCCTTCTTTGTCTCTAGTTATGGTCTTCAATTTGAAGTCTAATTTATCAGATATGAGTATTGCTACCCCAGCTTTTTTTTTCCTTTCCGTTTGCTTGGAAGATTTTTTTCCATCCCTTTACTTTCAACCTATGTGAGTCTTTTGTTGTGAGGTGGGTCTCTTGTAGACAACATATATGTGAATCACCCTTTCTTATTCAGTCAGCTACTCTGCATCTTTTTATCGGAGCATTCAATCCATTTACATTTTAGGTGATTATTGATATGTACTTATTTATTACCATTTTTGTTTAGTGTGGTTCTATTTTCCTTCCTATTTCTTCTACTAATTACAGCAGTCCTTTTAACATTTCTTACAGTGCTGGTTTGGTGCTAATGTATTCCCTTAGCCTTTTTTTGGTCTGAGAAGCTCTTTATTTGACCTTCTATTTTGAATGATAGCCTTGCTGGGTAGAGTAGTCTTGGGTTCAGATCCTTGTTTTTCATGACCTTGATTACTTAATGCCATTCCCTTCTGGTCTGTAGTGTTTCTATTGAGAAGTCAGCTGATAGCCTTATGGGGGTTCCTTTGTAGGTAACCTGTTGCTTAGCTCTTGCTGCCTTTAGGATTCTCTCTTGTCTTTAATTTTTGGCATTTTAATTACTATGTGTCTTGGGTTCTTCTTACTTGGGACTCTCTGTGCTTCTTGAACTTGAATGCCTTCTTCCTTCATCAAATTAGGGAAATTTTCTGTCACTATTTCTTCAAATATATTCTCTAACCCTTGCTCATTTTCTTCTTCTTCAGGGACTCCTATGATGTGAATATTACTACGTTTCCAGTTGTCTCACAGTTCTCTTAAGCTGTCTTCCTGTTTTTTCATTGTTTTTTCCTTTTGGTTTTCTGATTGGTTGATTTTTTCTACCCTGTCTTCTAATTCACTGATCCGGTCCTCAGGTTCTTCTACTCTGCTGTTTAGTCCTTCCAATGTGTTCTTCATTTCTGCTATGTCATTCTTCATTTCCAATTGGTTGATTTTCAATATTTCTATGTCTTTGCTCATGATGTTGATGTCCTTACTCATGCTGTTGAGCTTCCTCAAGATCATGGCTCTGAATTCTAGTTCTGTTAACTTGTTTAACTCCATTTCATTTATCTCATCTTTGGTTGAGGTCTCTTGTTCTTTCATTTGGCATCTGTTTCTTTGTTTCACCATTTTGGCTATCTCAGTGGGTTTTGGAGCCTGCCCAATTTTCCCTGTGGATATTGGTGTTCTGCTGTTTGTGGCTCCCTCTACTGGGCTTGGATGAACATGGGAGGACCCAAGTTATACACTACTGTCGAGTCTTACTTTCCTGGGTAGATTTGCAAGCCCAGAAAAGGTCAAGTTATCCTCTAGCTTTTTGCCTAGAGGCTATTAGTCTCGGTTATTTGAAGAGTTTTGGGTTCTCAGTTGAATGAAAACCTCCCTCAGGTGTTCAGCATGAGAGGATTTCCCGAGGGTGGGGCAGATGCTGGTAGTTAATGAGCCTCAATTTGCATTTCAAAGGCCCACGTGGGTGGGGCTGAATCTCCGAGGGAGGGGCTGCCGCCTCTCCCCAGAGCCCTGGGAAGGAGTAAGATGGCCACCGTCCTGCTTGGCCGCAAGACAGCAAAAGCTCTGAGCGCCTTCCAAATCCCGAGTGTCCCCACACAGTTCCAGTCCAGTCCGCCCTCCCTCTGCCAGAGCCCAAGGTGAGTGGCTGTGGCTATTTTAGCACTCTGTTCTGGCCCTCTGCGCTGTGGAGCTGGCTTGGGCTTTAACCCCAAGGGGGCTGCTCACAGCTAAGACTGCTGCTGTCCGTGGGCTCCCAGGCCCCCTCTTGCACCTCCGCAATCCTACCAGGATCGATTCAGTGTCCCTGGTTATATAGTCCTTGCAAGCTGCTTTTCTGTGGCTTTTTCCTGACAATTTGTCTTTATTTTAGTTGTATTTCCAGTTTGGTCCTGGGAGATGGTCTGTGTAGCTTCCATTCACTCTGCCGCCATTTTGGAATTCTCTCAGTGGCATATCTTTTTAAATCCTCACCTGAGGATATGTTCTTACTTATTCTAGAGAGAGAGAGGGAGGCAAATATTGATGTGAAAAAGAAACATGGACCAGTTGCCTCCCAAATGTGCCCCAACTGGGGACTGAACCCACAACCTAGGTATGTGCTCTGACCAGTAATTGATCCAGCCACATTTTGGTGTATGGGACAATATTCCTACCAACTGAGCCACCCAGCCAGGGCCACAGTTGCATATTTACTTGTGAATCCATTTCTTAATATCAGTCTCTTCTATGGAACTATAAGCACAAACAGGGCAGGTACAATGTCTGTTTGAGCGTGTGTGTATGTGTGTGTGTTCCCAGTACTTAGCATAATGATGTCTGGCTTATAAAAACCACTCAATACATATTTGTTGCATGAATAAATACTGTATGGCTGAGTTAATTTTCTGCTAATTTATTTTCCTATGTTGTTATTATGCCCCATTAATTCTTCTCAGTCATTGCCATCTATTCTAAAGATCAGGCATAATGTGTTCTGGAATTTGTAGCACCACAAGGGATCTGATTTTTGCCCTTTATACACAAAATAAAGCTGTATTTTTATATTTTACCATCTCCACGTTAAAACCCACTGTGGCAATGATGGTTATAACTCTAGTTACACCAATAGTTTTTTCTTAGCTGTGTCCAAACTTACTATAAGGTCCACATTTCTTTTCCAAAGAGGACTAGATGCAGTTATAAAAGTCTATTTTGATTCTGACCGCTATACAACCACATAACTAATTTTTCACATAAATTCTACCCCAGGATTCATAGACTCCAATCCCTCCAGGACCTAGTGGGAAGTTTAAATGATGAGGCTCAGTGTAAGGACATGAGGAGTGGTAGGGATTAGGGCACGTTGGATAGCACATGCTTCACCTGAATGCATTTAATTAAAAAATTTATAAAAATATTGTGCATGCCAAGTGTAACACCTGCAGGCAGTCCCAGTCCCGTGACTGCCACCTGACAAACCCAGACCCAACACACGGGCTCCAGGAACCACTTTGACTTTCAAGAACTGGGAATTTTAAAACATGGGGTGCTCGACAGAAGGTTGCTTTTATGTATTTGTTTTGCTGAGGAAGGCCATTCAAGAAATGCCAGCATCGACTGCTGTCCCTGTTTAATAAGAGGAAGCAAAAATTATCACCGAAAGGTAGAAAGAACACAATCTCAGGATAAAGAACCATGGAGGAAAAATTGGCAAGCTTGCATTCTCATTTTTCTCTTCTGACTATAGATGGAAATAGACTTTGTCGTGGGACTCACCCAGGTTACAGATCAGGTCTATCATGAGTACCTTGAAAGCTTAAAAAAGAACACCCAGTTTCCAGGAGCCCAGTCAGGAGGTAAGGGGAGGGAGATGGTTTGTGTGTGCACTTTGGAAAATTCTTCAGGGGCATCTGAAGCATACCCAGATTGCGATTCCTGCTCTGTTCCCTGTAATACTCAGAATACAGAGAGCAAGGTGGACCATCGCTTCCCAACCCGATCACAGAGAACCCTGTTTTCCTGCACTGGAGGGAGACAGAGTTTTCTCACAGCGGCTGTGCAGCTCACATTGCCACGGAAGGCAGACACCGCCTAGTCTGTGTCACAGGCAAGTGATTAACAATCTTGGAATAGACAGTCTTCACAAGGATTCAATATGCAACATTATTCCTCATTTTAAAAATATATTGATTTCTTTATTGATATATTCCTTTCCTTGTTCCAGAAATCTAATAGAATCTGCAAACACCTTGTATACATTTTTGGGGACACCCTGTATATATATATAACACATACACACACAAAGAAGCTTAAAATGAAGAAACCGGGGCAATATAAAATAGAGGCAGAAATAATAAAATTGTGCTGTGAATTAGGTAAACAACCCAAACTCCTGTTTCTAACACTTACTGACGGTGGCTCGCGAACACGTGGTTTGGCGTGAAGCCCCCGGGGCGGGAGGCAGCAGGAAGCAGTGGGCCCTTTGTTGGACTGGACACGTCACAGGCTCCCCAAAGAGGGAGTCATTGTTTAGCTCCCACCAAATGTTAAGGAGTTTTTCCAGAGAAGCTGGAAATTGAGCTTTCTATGTGCAATCTCTGAATTTTATGTTTGCATCAGATTAAAATAATTAAAATAAACACCAGATCACACAGGGCTAAGAAAACACGTCTGTTGACAAGACACAGCCTGCAGGCTGGTCGTCTGAACTGCCCACGAGAATCACCAACAGGCCCAGGCCCCTCCCAGACTTGTTGAATGAGAAACATCTGGGAGGAGGACTGGGTTTGCATAACTTGAGAACATTTCCCGGAAGATTCCAACCTTCACCTATAGTTAGAAATCACCGTGCTAATGAAGTCTGGGACATGAAACAAAGTATTCCAGGTGGCTTTCTGGGGGTGATCTGCTCCCGAAGCCTTGCTAGCATCCGTCACGGTAACCCAGGGAACGGCGCCCAGGCACCGCGGTCTAGCGAGACGTTAGCGGCGCTTTGCCTTAGCCCACCTTGATTTCTCTAGGGTACTAAGTATGCCGTTTGGTTCTTATTTTCTTGGCTTTGATAAGGAAGTTTTCACAGAGGATCTGAAAATAGGAATAAATGAGGTAGAAACTCATGCCAACCCCGATTTATGCAGCAGCAGAGAAAATAAATGACAATTCTCTGAACCTCTGAAGAAGGAGAAGTTCTTTAAAAGTCACAGAACAGAACAGTTTGCAGAATCGTACCACCTTACAACACACGTAATGGACCGACTGCACGTCCCAGGGTTTCCTCTCGGCCACGCCAACCCTCCCAGCTCCCCTCTGTGTACCTTCTTGTGTCTGTAATAGTGGAGGCAGCCGTCCTGCTTCAGCACAAACCACCGCTTCCTCCAGCCCCTCAGGAGCCCGGAGCGAGTCCTCTTGTGTAGGTAACCCCGGCAGGCGGGCCAGGGGGTGTTGGGGCAGCGGCTGATGTCAGATCCCACCACCAGAGTCAAGATGTCTGGGCCTAGAGGAGGGAATTTGGGATACTTCAGCGGCCGAAACTTTCCATCAACTGGATAACAAAGAGGTTATAGTTTTCATAATAGAATACATGAAACAGATCCCCACAACTGGAATGAATCAGAATTCTTTAGTAATTCAGCCCCTCACGTGGATGAGGACAATGAAAGCTGGGAGGTAAAGCGACGTTTCTGAGGACCCACCGCTCACAAGGGGTTGAATCAGATGTGGGGCCCAGATGTCCTGACTTCTGGTGCGGAACTCGATTCAACCACCTGGCCTTGTTGGGTCTGATCATGAATGATTCAAGTCTGTTCCTTCTCACCGTCTATAACAATGTCAAGCGAAATCTTTAACCTATTTTGATTTACAGCCTAAGAAGGAAGGTATGTGATGTTTGGCTTTCCTATCTCACTTTTATTCAATGAGCCTCCTTGACCCAGGTTAGTGAAAGGGAGTATAAACCACTGCTAATGTATCTGTCACCAATATTATCTCTGATCAAAATCAGTCACAAACCTTTGAGCTTGGAAGTAGACAGAAATTCTACCCACTCAGTGCTGAGGACCCTGAGCATTCAGGTGCTTGTCCTCGACTTCTCAGAGTGCCTTCCCCGGAGCCGGGACCTCCTGTCCTATAGGGTCAGAGTGGTGCATAGTTTGGGGGACATTGTCCCTGTCTCTGATAATGTGAGGTCACTGTTTACCACCTGTGCTTTGATGCTGCCGGTGTGGACACAGCCTTGCATCATATGCCCAAGAAAATTCTCTGAATGTCATTCAGACAGACAGCAACCCTGACATGCTTTGAAGACTACAAATGGGATACGGCTTCATTTACAATTCCTCTGAGAGGCAGGCCACATCCCTGAAGGGGGACATTTGGCCTTGGCGGTGCTGACTTCATCATGATGTCTGACATTGAGATTGCCGATCTGTTTAGAGCTGTCTATGGAAATGGGGGTCAGTGAGGAGAACTGCTTTTATACAAATGACAAGCGCCAACCCAGGGGATCATTGCTGGCTGAGCCACATGGCCCTGGAAATAAAGATTTGTCCCAGAAAGGCTGACATAGCCTTAACTTTAGCAGCATGCAAAGCCACCTTGGTAATTAAATAACTCTGTGTGTCAAGATAATTCTTCATTGACATGTAAATACATTTTAATTTATCGAACTGCCCTTAAGCGCCTGTCAAAAATACATCCAGAAAAATTAGAAGAAATGCTCCAGATTGACCAGCAACCACAAATGTCTTTGTCTTTGGACTTCAGTCCCCAAAGAGCTGCACTCCTGGACTAATATGCATCGTTGACACATCTGCTGATTTATTTATGTACTGCTGCAGTGGGCTGCCCTCGAGGTCATTTTCCTCTTGCTTACACAGACTGCATGTGGGTTTCTCTGATGCTGATCAGGCTAAGCTTGATTTTCAGCCAGCCATAAACATGACTTGGTGCACCAAAAAAATTCTCTCTGGGGCAAGGGTACAAATGGTCCTGCTGCAGCATGGTGTCATCATATCAAAGGAAAGTTTTTCACATTCAGAGTTCGAACATGATCCTGGTGCACGGGGAGTTGCTGAGCTCCAGACAGCTGCTTGGTAATGGTGGTGGTATCCTCTTTGTGGGTTCCATCAGGGGCCGGGGGGACCCAGGCATTCACAGAGATTTTAGACTTTAGATGTTATCTCCAAATTAGATTATTCATGTAGTCATTGTAATGTGTGTGTGTGTGTGTGTGTGTGTGTGTGTGTGAAAAGAACTCAATGTAAAGTACAAACAATTAAAATCTCCTGGTTTTGTTATTTTTTATCTATAAATTTACTGGGATGCTTAAAACATATTGAAATGTTCTAGTTCAGTGCTTCTCAAACTAAATGTAGATGCAAATTACCTGCAATGCTTATCCTCGTTCGGCAGGTCTGGGGCGAGGCCTGAGATTTTGTATTTGTGACAAGCTCTCCGGTGGTGTCAGACCACAGTGCGCGTGGCAAGTCCCCAGGCATCTCTAAGTTGCTGAGGCTCTGCTCATAAACACAACTGGATAACTAACCATCAGCCTTCTTCCTTTCCTCGGCTATGACTTAATTTCCCCTGTATGCTTTCATTCTCAACCCCAGTATTTTCCAACAACGAAATTATTAGCTTTTTCATCCCTTACTTCTTTCCCTAAGTGTCTTTCCATCCCGGGGAAAGAACACACATAACCACAGCCTTCCCCTGTCGGACATCCCAGAAATCTTGCTTGCTCTTTGGGGCTGAGTGGGAGGAAGGATGTGGGAAGATGAATGGCTTGAGGTGAAAGAGTCAAGAGAACTATCCGTTTCGTGAGATGAGGGTTCGAAAATCACGTCTTTAACAAATACAGTTCTTTGGTGGCGACGTCCGTAAAAAGAAAAGCTCTCTAGCAAACTTTTATTCCCTAGCACTTTGGCCTAGGATTTTGGAAGTAAGGAGTTGTGGGTGAGGTTATTTACAGCTACAGGAGAGAGAAAAATGATTTCTTTTTCTAATTCACACTTTCTCCTTGGATCACTGTCTTCTCATTATGCCACCAATCTTAAACTGTGTCAGAGTCGCACCTCTGCTGTCAGACAAACCGCCACCCTCGCAGGCGCAGAAGAGAAATGTGCAAGACCTGCGCCCGCGGGCTGCTTGGTGGGTTGGCCCTGGGTGCCGCTGCCCAGGTCCCGGCTCCGCAGGCATTCCTGTCTTGTTTTCAGTGAAGCCTGCTCATAGTGAAACAAAACACCCTCACAGACTCAGGGACTTCCAGGTTGATTAAGCTTTATTGTTTTCTTTTCCTTTTCTTCTTTCCAGCATTTTCCCCTTGATCATTAAATCTTCTATTTGAGCCTGCAAGTTACTACCTCTATAAAAACCCAAACTAGAACCTATGAGGGACTTAAATAAAGATTCACATGGAACCATGGTCATTCCCGGTGTGATACTGAATGCTTTCTTAAATCTGTTCCGGGCTTCCCATCAGCAAAATTAAGGTAATTTGCACAAGTGAGTGTGATTAGTGGTAATTTTTAATAGAATTGTTATCCGATTATTTTTATTTTATATTATACTAGCCTATAATATATAATACATTACTATATTATTATGATTATTATTGAATAGAATTATTATGCCAATAGGGTTATTGAAATTTGACCTTGCAACAGACTGTGGGCCCCCTTTCTAATGTGAGTCTAGGAAGATACGATAACACCTGCACCGGAAGCTAACAAAGTAGACTCTTAATCTGTGGCTGTAAGCTTCTGGCCATGCCTCCAAGGCTGTGTACTGATGCTGAGCTGCCTGTGAGAGACCTACCAGGGAGAGCTGATTAAAATGACAAATGTGCAGTCCGCTACCAGGAATTCTTTATTTAAAAGAGTGTCTCTGGTGAGTCTGGCATACTGTTAGATTTAATGTTTTGAGAAAAGTAATTTAATGTTTATAAATCTAAATCAGCAAAGTAGCAACCAGTAATATAATAGGATTTTACCAAAGTATAAAATGCATGGCAACGAAACTGTACAGAAATATATAGCCGTCAAAATGATATCAGTTGACTTTTAAGAAGTTTAGGCAAACAGATACAAAAGGCAAGTGGAAACAGTTAGATTTTTAAGCAAGCTCTTAATAGATACTTCCCAAATATATACTTCGAGATCTCTATATAGCAGATGAATTTAACAAAAGGCTCTATCAGTTGTTTCATGATTATTGCTTTCTTCAGATAAGTTGGTGACTTTCTCTCTCAGAGAGGACACCCAAAAGCTTGTTTCAGATTCTGTACATTCCAGATACACCCTGACCAGTTTATAGGCTTGCTACAAAATTGAACGTGTAAAGCACTACATAAAACTAACTTATTCCTATCATTTTTTCCTTTTTTCTTCCTCTTTTTTAGTTTCTTCCCAGACCCACTGTATCTCAGTAATCCTATTTTGTTTTTGCCTTCTGTCACCATTCCCGTCTTTACATTTTAGAATGAGGATGGGGCTAAGATTGTGCATGGGTGGGTCCCCTTCAGGAGGTATTCATCTGTCACTCTTGAACTTGGGTGCAGACTGCCCAGCCCATCATAGCACTCAGGCTGTTGCACACAGCTGTCTTTGGAACACAGCTCCCTTTTGCTTTGTTTTATTTTACTTTATGTTCTCCCTCTATTCCTAATTTCCCTCACACATTCTGCTCCTCACAATAGGTGCTCATAGAACACACTTGATATAGGACTTAAGGCACAGTCTTTCATGTATGTCATTTTATTTTACATAAATGATAGTATGTTAATATCTCATTCTATTTCTGTCCTTTTTTAAAAAAACTCAAAACCGGTTTCAAAGGATCTGTCCATGGTGCTGGCTAAATGCACATCTCCTTTATTGTTTCAAAGCGCGGCATAGAAGTCCAAGTACGAACTCACTGTTGGTCACTCAGACTCCCTCTAAGTATTCTCCACCACACAGAACATTGCATTGATGTCCTTGTATTTGTCCTCTCAGCAGTTTCTTTGGGCTTATAAACCCAGAAGTGCAATTTGCTAGGACAAAGAATTTATAGGTACTTTACTAGAAGTTGCCAGCTTGCTCTCTGAAATGCCTATTGCCCAAAAGAGTGCATGAGGGTTCTCATTTCTTCATAGCCTTACCAGAGTTGGCTATTATCTGATTGATAGTAATAATTTTCCCCTCTAATCTGGTGGATCTTAAATGTCATCTTGTTAACTTGCATTTCTCTGATCACTAACAAAGTTATTCTCTCACAGTTTCTTTTTCTGTCCACCTTTGTATATGGTATAAAGTATAAGGCATTATGTAAAAGGTATAAATCCATCCAACTTACAGTTCTCTATAAAAATGATGTACTTAAAAATCTTTCCTTTCCCCATTGTTTTGTGTGGCTACATTTATCATATGTCAAACTTTAATAGATATTTAGGGTGCTTCTAAGCTTTCTAATCCATCCCATCCTACTAGTCTATTTCTGCAATAGTGCCACTATTTATTTATTTATTTATTTATTTATTATTATGGTTTTGTAATATACCTTAATACCTTGTACACAAAGTTCCTTTGCCATTGCTTGCCCTATTCATAACTGATGTAGCTATGTGTAGACATGTATTTTTCTACGTATATTTGAGGATAAGTTTGAAAAGCTACTCAAATATTTTTAATAAAATTTAATTATTAATTTCATTAATTTGAGGAGAATTAAGATCTTTATAATGTTTTTCCATCTGTAAAGATATACTATACACCTCCAGTTACTTATGTCTTCTTTTATGTACTCTGGTCAAGTTGTACATATTTTTTCATACAGTTCTCGTGCATTTCTTGTTACATTAATTCTTTTCTACCTTGTAGTTTTTTTGCTACTGTTAATCATATCATAGTGTCCTTTTTTTTTTTTTTTTAACTGGTTTAGGTGACCACTACTGATTTTTATAAGGAGATCTTGGTTTGGTCAATATTTCTCTAATTAGTTCTAAGCCTTGGTCTATTGATTTTGTTATAATTATATAATCTGCAAATAATAATGGTTTTGTTTCTTTCCTTCTAGACAATATACCTTCATTTCTCTTTTTTTTTCTTTATTGATTTTTAGAGAGATAGGGAGGAAGGGAGAGGGAGAGAGAGATAGAAACATCAATGAGAGAGAACATCAATTGGCCGCCTCCTGCATGCCCCCCACTGGGGATCGGGCCCACAACCTGGGCATGTGCCCTGACCAGGAATCAAACCGGCAACCTCCTGGTGCGTGGGTTGATGCTCAACCACTGAGCCACACCAGTCCAGCACCTTTATTTCTCTTTCTTGTGTTATTGGATAAACCAGGACCTTTGATGTTATGATAAACAGAGGTTGCTGAAATTGGCATTATTCTTCTCAATTTCAAAAGAAATGCATCTAAAGTGTCTCTATTAAATGTTTTGTTGTTGTTGTGTATATTCTTTAATATACTTTTTCTTTTCATGGTTAGACTTTTGGTAGATGGCTTTTATCAAGTTATGAGAAGAAACTTCTATTCCTACTATTTAGAGAACTTTAAATATATATCTATACATATATATTTGCTGAACTTTCTTACATGCTTTTTGGTCTATTGAGATAATCATGTGATATTTTTTCTTTAGTCCATTAATGTGATGAATTGTATTAAAATATTTTCTTATGATAAGCCATCTATTTAGGGATTAAATCCTACTTGATTATGATGTATTATGTGTACTTTGAATAAACAGCTTGATTTATGTATCTACTATTTGTTCTTAGGATTTGTGTATTTATACACAGTAAAGTGACATATTATTTTATTTTTCATCTTATACTTATCTGGTTCTAGAATCAAGTTATAGCAGTTTTATGAAATGAGCTGAGAAGTATTTACTCTTTCTTATTTTTTGGAAAAATTCTATAGAATAGGAATTAATCATTTTTTGAAAGTTAGATAAATTACATCTATAAAAGTGACTGGTATCCTGAGCTTCTGAATGGTGGATGGAATAGGATGGAAATGGGGGAGAGGTAAAGGGGTCTATTTGTTTATAATAAATATCTTTATTTTAGTCTGTACAAATTTTCTATTTATTCTTGCACTTACTTTGGCACCATAAATGCTTTTGGAAAATGTTTTTATTTATTGAGTTTTTAAAAAAAAACTTTATTGTTGAAAGTATTACAAATGTTCCCCCTTTCCCCCATTGAGCCCCTCCTCCCTGCACCTTCCCCCCTCCTGCCTTCCTCACACTATTGTCTGGGTCCACTGGTTATGCATATATGCATATATGTTCTCTGGTTTATCTCTTCCCTCCCCCTCTTCCCTCGAGATTCTTCAGTCTAACAACCAATTTGTACTTCCTAATCCCTTCACCTTTTCTACCCATCTCCCCAACACCCCTCCCATCTGGCAACCAACAAAAAGTTCTCTGTATCTATGAGTCTGTTTCTGTTCTGCTTGTTCATTTGGTGTGTAGATTCAATCGTTGATAGATATGTATTTATTGTCATTTTATTGTTCATATTTTTGATCTTCAAGAAGACCCTTCAACATTTCATATAATTCTGGTTTGGTGGTGATGAACTCCTTTAGCTTTTTCTTGTCTGGGAAACTCTTTATATGTCCACCAATTCTAAATGATAGCTTTGCATAATAGAGAAATCTTGGTTGTAGGTCCTTGCTTTTCATCACTTTGAATATTTCTTGCTACTCCCTTCTGGCCTGCAAAGTTTCTTTTGTGAAGTCAGCTGACAATCTTATGGGAGCGCCCTTGTACGTAACTAACTGCTTTTCTCTTGCTGCTTTAAAAAAAAATTTTTTTTTTCTTTATTTATTTTTAGAAAGAGAGGAAGGGAGACAGAGAGAGAGATAGAAACATCAATGAGAGAGAACATTGATTGGCTGCCTCCTGCATGCCCCCTACTGGGAGTTTGGCCCACAACCTGGGCATGTGCCCTGACTGGGAATCTAACCAGCAACCTCTTAGTGCATAGGTCAATGCTCAACCACTGAGCCACACTGGCCAGGCTTCTCTTGCTGCTTTTAAGATTCTGTCTTTGTTTTTAACCCTTTGCATTTCAATTGTGATGTGTCTTGGTGTGGGCCTCTTTGGGTTCATCTTGTTTGGACTCTCTGTGCTTCCTGGACTTGTATGTCTGTTTCTTTCACCAAGTTAGGGAAGTTTTCTGTCATTATTTTTTCAAATAGGTTTTTAATTTCTTGTTCTCTCTCTTCTCCTTCTGGCATCCCCATGATATGAATGTTGGTACACTTGAAGTTGTCCCAGAGTCTCCTTACAGTATCCTCATATTTTTGGATTCTTTTTTCTTTTTGCTATTCTGATTGGGTGTTTTTTGCTTCCTTATATTCCAAATTGATGGTTTGCTTCTCAGCTTCACCTACTCTACTATTGATTCCATGTAAATTATTCTTTACTTCAGATAGTGCATCCTTCATTTCTGACTGTGCATCTTTCATTTCTGTCTGGTCTTTTGTTATGCTCTTAAGGTTCTCACTAAGTTCCTTGAGCATCCTTATAACCAGTGTTTTGAACTCTGCATTTGTTAGTTACTTATCTCCATTTTGTTTAGCTCTTTTCCTAGAATTTTGTTCTGTTTTTTTTTCATGTGGGACATGTTTCTTTGTCTCCTCATTTTGGATGCCTCTCTGTGTTTGTTTCTATGCTATGTGTCCTAGGCTTGGTAGGATGCCTACTGTAGTAGGTGTTCTGTAGGGTCTGGTGGCACAACCTCTCTGATCACTCCAGCTGGGCACTCAAGGTGAACCCTCCCATGTGGATTATACACCCTTCAGTTGTAATTGAGTCTTAATTGCTGTTGGTATGTCAATGGGAGGGATTTACTCAGGCTGACTGTGATTTACTCAGCTGCAAGGACTGACTGTGACCACTAATCACTGACATATGATCACCTTGGAGGATCAGCTGTGCAGGGGCCCACCACACAGAGCAAGACTTACTTCAGCAGGGCTCTGGTACCCACTGAGTCCAACCCTTGAGTGTGTCATTTGTGAAGGTGGTTGGGTCGTGGTGCTTCAACATGATCTGAAGCGTCCACTGGGTGTGTTGGCTCTGGGGCCTCCCGGGAGGTGCAGGCCAAGGTCAGCTACTGCCTGTGTTCTACCTGGGGCCACCAGGCATAAGCTGCAAAGCTATCTGCAGATGGCTGCTTCTTGTGCTGGGCTTGAATGTGCCCACGAAGGCCAAGCTGTGAACCAAGGTCAGCTGCTGTTAGTGCCAGGCCTGGGGCCACTCAGTGAGAGGTTTGGGGCTTGCTGAAGCCAGATGCTGCTTGTTTGAGAGATTTTAGGAAAATCCAAAGCATGAGCCCAAACAGGCCTTTCCTATGGTAAGGTCACTGGAAACATCTTGGGTGGGTGGGAAAGTTGGGTGGGACAGAGCCTCAGGGAATCACCAGGGCAGGGCAAACAGTGTGAACTAGGTTGCTGGAGTCCCAGATAGGGGTCCTGTCTGCCTGCCTCGTGGGGGAAGGGCTCACCAAAGGAACGACAGCCTCCACCAGCACCTTTGTCCAGGGAGAAAGCTGCCTCTCCTGTTCATGCCCATGCCAAACAACTCAGTTCTTCCCTGTATGTCTCTGGATATGTCTCTGGTGCCTTTCAAGCTGCCTCTCCTGTGCTGGAGCCCAGAGGGAGAGAGTCTGAGTAAGTCCGTACGCAGGCCCTTTAAGAGGAGCTGCCTGGGGCTCCAGCCGCCTCAGCCTCCCTCAGCCTTAGTTCCTGCTGGTTTTCACAGTCAGAAGTTATGGGGACTTCTCTTCCTGGCACTGGAATCCTGAGCTGGGGCCTGGTGTGGGACTGGGACCCCTTGTTCCTCAGGGATGACCTTCACAGCTGAGGTGTCCCTCCTGATTTTTATCTGCCACAGGTGGGTGTGGGACCAGCCCTTCTGTGCCTCCGCCCCTCCTACCAGTCTCAATGTGGCTTCTTTAATTTTGTAGTTGTAGGGCTTCTGTTCAGCTTGATTTCAGGTAGTTCTGAAAGATGATTGTTCTGTAGTTTAGTTGTAATTTTGATATTGTGGGAGGAGGCGAGTACCACGTTTACCTACGCCTCCATCTTCTATTTATCTAGTTTTCAGATTGATTGTTATATAGTTCTTTAAAGTAGTATTTAATTGTTTTTAAAACTATTTTTCTATTTTTTATTGTTTTGTTTTTATTTTATTTTGTTTATTTACATTTTTCTTTTTCTTATTTCTCAAGTAGTCTTAGAGATGTGCAGGAGATTAAGCCTGAAAAAGAAATACGCATCTCCCTAACCCAGCTGGGCTAAAGGACCACCTTATGTTTCCCACGGCCTGTCCATAACAGGTGCTGCTGTTTGCCTGGCTTTCAGTGGTGGGGAGCTGGCCACCGAGGGCCTGTGCCCTACACGAGGCACTCAGCCCTCTTCTGCTGTTGGCTCTAGATCCCACCCCTCTGAACATCCACAGTGACATTGTTTTCCCCAAAGTTTCTCATTGTCCTCATTTAAGAGCCTCAGATCTAGAATTTGTCTTTCCGCTTCTGAGGCATCTCCACTGTTGGGTTTCAGAAGGATTGGCAAAGACACAGGGAGGATCCCTGAGGGAAGGGGAGGCCAGGGGGTGGTGGAAGCCAGAAGATAACAGCAGATGCATTCATCCTACAAGTAGTTGCCAGGAACAGCACAAGCGAGGGTGTTCATTTTAGCTCTTTTCTCAGGATCAATGTTGGTTCATCATCTTTTAGAAATCTGAAAACCTCCATTTAAGTTTTAGAGATGTTTTCCTGTTTTCCATGAACTGATATGGTGAAGCAGAATGGTTCAGTATTATAAAGAACATTAACCTTCTTGGAGGAAAATACAGTAAAACCTAAGAATGTAAATATTACTAAAATCAGGTTTTATTTAACTCAAAAAATTAGAAAAAGTAATCATTTGGAACAGGTAAATCCAAAAGTAAGCGGATAAAATTCCCATATTGTATGCCATACTACCAATTTATTAGTATAATCATTACCACGTTGTCTGGATGGCCCGTCTGTGCTGCACATAGAGTGACTATTCACGTAGGACTTACAAGGAGCTGTGCACATGCTCACTGACAGCGTCCTTGGATTCCTGGCGCCCCTGGTACAAGACAGATCCTTCAGAGCAGCCAAATACTAAGCCACATTCTTTCTTTAAAAAGGCCCAGAATAGCTTATCAGGGCACAACATATATTAGCAATTTTCTTCTTGTCCTGGTCTGCGCTAGAGAATCTCTTGCTGCTGCTAACCCCTAAGCATAATAGCATCATGAGAAAGGGTAAGTGAGCCTTATAGCTTAGCAAGTGGCACCTATGGCCTATCTCAAATGCATATATTTTAATATCTCATTGCCTGATAATATACTTCGGGGGCAGGGAGGCATACATACAGATGTTGGGAAGCCAGGACTAGGACCCTCACGAAATAGCCCCATGAAGGAATACAGCATTTGCTGTCTCTATACTTTTAGGTCCGTGGGGAGATAAGGATTTGTGACTTGTCACCACAGGAAGTAACTTGGTTTGCAGAGAGGAAGATGGTATTAGCCTTTCCACAAAGTTTAATGTGAGTGGATACAAGGGACATGTATTATTGTTCTCTTGTGGTTCCATCTGTATCAGAATTGCTTTAAGGGCAGGCTTCAAGTGGTCCTAGGGAATCTATAGAAGTTTTAATTTGTAATTTCTTCTTTTCTGTCTCTTTTTTATTTAAAACAATTATTTTTATTTTTTTTCTTTATTGATTTTAGAGAGAGAGGAAGGGAGAGGGGGAAAGAGATAGAAACATCAATGAGAGAGAACATCGATTGGCCGCCTCCTGCATGCCTCCCACTGGAGATTTGGCCCACAACCTGGGCATGTGCCCTGAACCAGCGACTTCTTGGTGCATGGGTCGACACTCAACCACTGAGCCACACCAGCCGGACTCTCTCTCTTTTTTAACATTAAAACCCTGAGTCTCTTAACTCTAACAACTGATGGAAAGAAAGGAAAAAAAGGAAGAAAGAGACAATAGAGGGAGGGAGAGAAGAGAGGAAGGAAGGAAGGAAGAGAAGGAATAAATGAATTCTTATACAGAGAATATCATTGCAATGCAATTTTTCATGACAAGGAGTTGAAGGACATATTTTGGTATTACATAGAGCACAGGTTGCTCACTGCTGTTTTCCGGTTTCACTTTTGTGGCTGGCCATCGATATAGAGGAACATGGGGCAGAAATGTGATTTAATTTCTACGAAAAAATCGTGTTGCCTCTTCCACCCATTGCAGTTCTCGCTTCCTCAGATTAACTCTAAACTCGGCAGCTCACCCACCTACCTTTCCTTGCAAGGTGCACGGCTTCTGCGTGCTCCACGCTGGTGACCTCGGTGCCATTGACAGCCAGCACCACGTCTCCGATCTGGAGCCCGGCCTCCTCGGCGGCGCTGTCTGCAAGTAGACAGACAACAAGGGTCTCATTGAGGCAGGGTCCCAAATTGAGTGCCCTGCTGTTTGTTCCCTTTTTAAAAAGCTCTTTCTCTAAGGGCCTTTCTTTCCAACTTTAAACAATGGACGATGTCATTAATAAGAAGGAAAAAGCTGTCCTTGCAGCCTCCCTTTCATTTCCAAGACCCGGTTTCTTTGCACATTCAGCCGGCTGTCTACGTGGCCTCTTTGCAATATAATAGCAGCTGCTCAGAAACTCAATCTATTCATCCACCAGAAGGTTGATCTGCTAGTTCTCATTCCTTCATTGCTGCTAGGTCTCTTTGTAACCCTGAGAAAATCACTTAACCTCAATATCTTCATCTATAAAAAAGGGGTGGGGGCAGCGCTTCTCTGCAGGATTGTTGAGGGAACAAGTAATTGAAATACTTATGAAGTTGTGGCAAAAACAGATCTTGGAGTAGTCAGAGAAGAAAGAAAAAAAGAAATAAAGAGCCGCTTTCACTTTCATTGTATAGGCTCCTTTCTGAGGCATCTCAGAAAGGAAGCCAAAAATAGCCTAAGCCTCAGGATTTAGGCTTGGGAAGGTGGGGAGGACCTCTCCAGAGGCTATTTATTTTATCCTCTGGTTTTTTAGTAGCTGTACTTACTGTAACATACCTAATATTTTCTAGGGGGTAAAAAAGGGCTTAATAATAAGCCATTTTAAGGTTAACTCATTTTTAATAAGGTCTCCCACATATTTAACCCAGATTCCTTGTCCAGCAGTTGAAATCTCTTTTTTCTTTTTCACTTCAATGTGAACCCGTTTCCTTTTTCTCAGCTCTCGGTGTCAGAGATGCATGTGCACTGCTCATGGACGTGCAGAGAATTATGCAGAAATACCAGGCTGTCATCATCTAGAATGTCACAGACCTCCTCAAAGACTTTTAATCTTAAAGCATGACTCAACTGGTGAGGTAACATGACTTTGAATATTTTCAGTAATGACCACAATTTGTCTATGTCTGTTTATAAGAGTAGAAAAGGTTTTCCCTGCTTGGATATGCAATGGCCAATCAATGTGGAAGGGGAAGTGAAGAATACTATTTAGTATTTCCATTCATTTACATAATGTCATCCTTATAATGAATTAAAGTCTCGTGGTGTGGTTGATCATTTAAATGGATTTCCTCCCTAGTTTTAAAGGACTCAGAGGACTTGCTCATGTCAATGCCTTCTAAATCAAATCCTAAAATGATGATATAGGTCCAGAGATGACTTTTTATCAACTTTTGTATTCCCTATGGTATCAAATATTAAGTCTTATAGATGGAAGTTTGTCCATTAAATACATATTGAATAAATGAATGAATGACCCAAAAAGTATGCCTTTAAGAGGTTTAGGATTCCACTGGGGATGAAAGGACATGCACGATGAAAAAGAAAAGTGACTTGCGATACAGTGCGTGGAAAGTGTAAAATAAGTAACAAAGACAATAGATAATGTGAAACTTCAGAAAAGAGAATTCTCACTCCCCTTTGAAGTGGTTAAGCAATGCTTTCCAGAGGAAGTGACACTTGGTCTAACCTCGATGAGATATAAAATAGATTCTCCACAGTGGGGAGTAATGAGGAGGACAGGGTGGCGAAGACTGCTGGGTGTTCACAAAACTAATTCTTCTTCTATCTGAACTCACAGTTGGACAGCTTTTCTCAGACTCTCTGGCGATCGGATAGGCAATATGATTGAGTTCCAGCCACTGGAATGTGTATGCCACCTCTAGGCCTGATCCATAAAGACATCTATGGACCCCCCTTCTTACTCTTCTCCCATCTGCTTGCTGGATGCAGATAACTTCAAGGCCCTAGGCGAGGGGATGAGAACACTCAACACCAACAACAAAACAAAACACCTGGATCGTGAAACATTCTGTGGGTCAAAGCCAACATCCAATCAAAACATTCCCATTGGGCTGTTAATGTGAGTGACTAATGAGCTTTTACTGTCTTAAGCTATTCGCCTCAATCAGCAAGCCAAGAAAGAAACGTTTTCTGAGCAAAGTTCACAAGCAGAATGTTTTAAGACATGCCCAAAAGTTAGTGACTCAGATCAGTTGCAGCGGAGGTCGTGGGTAGGTAGGTGAGCAAGGAGAAGATGGAAAAGGTAGCCAGTGTGTAAAGGGTCTTCCAGGTGAAGATGAGGCATTTGCACTTGATCCTTCAACAACAGAGAGCCACTAAAAATTTGTGAGCAGAAAATAGATATGCCGTGGTTTCAGAAGATTAATTTAGAATAGGGAGAGATTAAGTTAAGCAGATCAGCAAGGATATTATCATCAGAATTAATACAGACCTGTAATATGACTCTGGGAATAGGAACTAGAAATGAATGGAAGGTGTAAAATGCTGTCACAGGACCTAAAACACTTCATTGCACTCATTTGCATATCTGCTTCTCTACCCATAACGGACTATGAGCACCTCATAGGCAAGTGACATTGATGTATGTATGTATTTCTCATGTCTAGTATTATCTCTGGCACATGGTAGGGACTTTTAAAAAGTTGGCTAAATATATGTGTTTGTTTTTTGATAATACTGGAGTAACCACGGAAGAGAACATTGACAATGTTCATTCGACTGATAGAAAAGTATCTTTGAAGCCTAGGATATGTGATGGGTCTAAGCACTGGATTCAGAATGTATTAAGAAAGGGACAAGGGTAAGGAGAGAAGTGCAGATTACTGAGGACACAATCTTGATGAATAATGACCTTTAAGGAGAGGAGGACAAGAGGAGCCGAAGAAGAACATAAAGAAGGAGCAGACCCCAGAGAGCACAGACGCAAGAATATAAAATCAGTGAAGGCAAGAGAAGAATTTCAAGGTGGAGAGAATGGTCCCCAGTGCTACAGTGACACCACAACAAATTCCATAAAAATACCTTTTAAAATTCTAGTCTATTCAAGAAGTCAAGAACAAGAATCAAGAGAAAGTGATTAAATCTGGAGATGGGAAAGTAAATGATAATAAAAGAATTTTAAGGGGTATGATGGACTTGGAAGACAAATGTTTAAACTATTTGTGCTGATCAATACATACTAAATACCTGACTAGGTGAAGTCATAAACCACTGTCATCAAAGGTATAAGTGTCTGATAACACATCTTAACTCCTAAGTAAACTCTGCCTTCAACAATAATTTTTGACTTCATGGATCCATCTATTTGGAAATAATTCATTTGCTACACCTTTGAGATTTAATTCCCATACTATATATTTCACTCATTTAAAATACATAATTAAATGGGTTTTACTATATTCCTGGGGTTGTGCAACCATCACCACAATATAATTTTAGAACATTTTTGTTACCCCAGAAAGAAACTCCCTAACTAATAGCTGTCACTCTCTATTTCTTCCAAACTCTCGGCTGCAGGCAACCACTAATCTGTTTTCTTTCTCTATGGACTTGCCTATTGCGGACATTTCATAGAAATGAAATCATATAATATGTCATCTGTTGTGTTTGGCTTCATTTATTTAGCAAAATGTTTTCAAGATTCATCCACACTGTAGCATGTATTACACTTCTTTTAATTGCTGAGTAAATATTTTATTGTAAGGACATAGAACATTTTGTTTATCCATCATCCATGGATGGGAATTTATATTTTTTCACTTTTTGAATAAATATGCTGCTATGAACATTTGTACAAGTTTTCTTGCAGACATAGGTTTCCATTTGTCTTAGGTATATACCTGTGAGTAGAATTGTGAGTCAAATGGTACCTATGTTTAACTTTTTGAGAACCGTCAGACTGTTTTCCAAAATGGCTACACCATTTTACATTCCGTTGGTATTATATAAATGTTCTGGGTTTCTCCACATTTTTGCCAATAATTATTGCTTTTGACTTTTTTATTATAGCCACCCTCGTGAGTGTGAAGTGGCATTTCACTGTGGCTGTCATTTGCATGCGTCTGTGACTACTGAACGTTTTTTCATGTGCTTATTGGCTATGTGTACCTTTTCTTTGGAGAAATGTCTACTCAAATATTTTACTCATTTAAAAATTGTTACATTATTTATCTTTGTATTTTTTGGGTTATGAAAGTAAAAAGGATTCTTGTTTGTAAAGGTCTTATTTCTGAAGTATAACCCTTCTTTGATAGTTTATTTTTTTAGCTTTAATTATAGAGGGTGCCGATTATGTTCCATTTTGCAATGCAACCTAAGAATTCTCCCTTTATCTCCTAATTATGGTAGGAATTTACGCATTAGGACTTCTTGGAGGAGGGAGCTCTTTCAAGGTGACTCTAATGTACCACAGGCTGCCCTACTTGGTCTTGGGGGCAGATGGAAGTATGTATCCTACATTGTACAGGAAGGAGTGAGGTGGTAGAAAAATAAGACCATTGTAATTTTCTTTAAAAAAAATTTTTTTTAATTGATTTTTTTAGAGAAAGTGGAAGGGAGAGAGAGAAACACCGATTGGTGGCCTCCTACACGCCCCCTACTGGTGACTGAGCCCGCAACCCGGGCATGTGCCCTGACTGGAAATTGAACCGGGACCTCTCAGTCCATGGGACAATGCTCAATCCACTGAGCCACACCCGCTGGGCAGACCATCCTAATTTTCTAAGTTTGTTTCCCCAAAAGGATACTTGACTGCATACCTCTGGGTTTATTATAAAAAGTTAAATGCTGAGCTACTTTATCCTTTTATGCATATTTACATGTAATGCAGAATCTGAAAACCTTATAATTAAAAAGGACTTGTCCTTTGCATGAAAAAAAGTGTACCATAACTATAGCATTTTAAATTCTAGAGCTTCCAGAAAGATGGGCCTGCCCACAATTTCCTCTGCGGTTTGCCCATCCCTAAATGTATAGTTTTCTTTTCAAGTTTGCTTGGTATCAAAGTTGGAACATCTGGTTCTTTTGTTTATGCCAACAGACCTCACAAGCATTTAGGCTTTCATAGAAAATGTTCATGCAAATGCCAGCTGGGTGTGGGCAATTAGTTATGGAAGCTACAAGCAAGCTCCCTCTCTGTATACTTATGGATAATCACTTCCATCCCACCTACACGTCACCCACTTTATCTTTTTATCTTCAGTGTGTAATTAAGCCTCTCTAGTGTATCCAGAACAATGTTTTGTGGTGTGAATGAGACTCTCAGAAGTGCTGAAAATATGTGTAATTTTAAAGTCCCTCAACCACTCATTTAGTAGATTTGACTAGACAATATGTTTCAGAGGTTACTCTTTAACACTGAGGAATACATTTTAAAAAAAGGAGAAGTACACTCAGCAGCTACATGAATCCCTGCCAGGGCAGTACTTTCTGATATTGAATAAAATCCTAGGTTAACTATGTATTGTACCATTTCTGCTATAGTAGACAGGCTTCAGCTTTTCCTATTGCAAAACCTCAGGGCCTCCTAAATGCAGTCATTTGCAATGCAAATATTTTTATTTGTTTCACATTTGAATGGATGAGATATACTTAACTATTTCAGTTGAACAGTTGCAAAGGTATCAAAAATTAAAGAAATCATAACATTTTATTAAACCGCAGTTAGTTATTTTATCTAGAATGACAGGCACAAAAAGTCTGCCGAGGTTTTGGATATTTTGCAAAAATCTGCTAAACTTATGAAGTCAGACCTGTTTGATTTTTTTAGAAAAAGGGGTAGTCTTTATTTTTCTTATGAATTATTTTATTTCTTTGTTTCAGACTAATCTTGCAAAGTCAGAGGTAGAAAGAGGAGAGTAGGAAAAAAAGAGAGAGAAGAGAAAAAAATGGCAAGAGGAGGGGGAGACAGAAGGAAGTGGGGCCGGAAGGTGTGAAACACCCATGAATACATTCCTCATGAATAAACACTTATTTCCTTAAAGCCTGATGTCTTTTACAAACATAGTAAAACAATCAGAAGCCACTTTATGATAAAAGTTGCCTGTCTTTGTGTCTGTACAGAAATAATTAATCCTTCAATTATTTTTCATTCTTGTTAACTTGAAGGGCACTACAGGGCCAAGTAAGGTTGACGGGGACAAAGTTTGCAATCTGTGTTTTGTCATCTGAATTCTATCACCATGTTCCCCCTCTACCTTTCCCCACTTGTTTGTGGTCCGCTCTTCCACCCCCAAATCTCACCAACATTTGGGTAAACTTCCTCCCTTCCCCTTCCCTTAATAAGATAATCATTTGTTCAATCATCATTTTTATATTTGATTAGCTGATGAAACTTTAATTGACATTCATTCACATCAATGTAAAGATATATCCATGTATTTGCATTTTAATATCTAACTCAGAATAAAAGGATTTTTCCCTGGGTGAAAGAATTTTCAGCTTAATAACTTGGCTCTTTGCTTTTTTATAAGTATTCTAGAATCTAATTTTTAAAATTTGCCACACAAGCAAAAACTAAAACAGCTACTTTGCTAGAATTTTTCACTGGGATTACAGCTAAGGAAGAACTGACATCTTTAAATATTAAGATTTACAAATGATACACATGTTTTTCCTGCCATTAATTTAGATATGCTTACATTTCTCTATTTTGTTAATTTCCAACTAATATTTGTCACCCCTTTATTAGAATTATTCCTATCTATTTGCGTCCCCAGACTCGAGGGCCTTCTGTTCCATACCCTGGGTGGAGGTCTTAGATCCACACTCTGAGGTGTACCTTCAGGAGATCCTGAGGTGAGGCTTGTAACTTAGTGAAAGCCGTTCATCGCCACCCTTTCCGATCATCGCGCCTCACACGAAAGCTTCCCTCTCCCAGGAAGTACTGCTTCAGCCAGTGATTGGTTTTGGAGAGGGTGCTAGAGCCAGGCTGTTTCTGGCCAGTGTGGGACTTCTCTAATGGACGCTCTGCGCTGGAACTTCCTACCAGGTCGGCTCAGATTTCTCAGAGCTGCCCCGCAGTGTGATGTGCTTCGTACCCAGTCCCACTTCCCGCCCTGTCTCCACAGGTGCCAGCTGACTGATGGCCCGAAGGCTCTTCTGCCCACATATGTCCTCTTTTGTCTGTCAGAGTGATTTCCTCCGATCTTTTGCACAGCTATGCTTGTATTGGTGTCTATTTATCAGACAACGGGAACTGAGAAAAAGGAATTCCTTTTATTACCTTAAAGAAATTGGCATTTGTTCTTAATTTGCTTATCTTTTGCAAGTCATGAGAAGGTGGAAAAGGAGGAACGGAGGAACAGATAAAACCTTGAGTACATTTGAAGGTATAGAGGTGGGATTTCTGATGAATAGAAAATAGAGATGGGAGATAGTGAGGAAGAAAATCCACGCTGGCAAGCCGGAGGCAACTCAAGCTCGGGGAGCAGAGAACCTCTATATTGGATAAGAATTCAGAAATTTTGATTATTGCACTAGACTGACCTGTAGTTCTGTAATTATTAGACTGCACAGAACCTTAATAAGAAAATAACAATGCTTTTATTGTCCAAGAGAGACTATAAAAAATCCATTCTAGAACTCACCCAGAGCACAGAAATATGTGTCTGCAAGGTAAGCTTAATGGAGAGTATTGAGAAAAAGTTATTTTATAGAATACATCGACTGAATCCTGCTCAACTGTAAACTGTTAGATATTTGAGATAATATCAGTTCTACTGTGTAGTTAAGAAGAGTTGATGTGATTTTTAATGTATTGAATATTTTTCTTAACAGTTGAGAATAAACTAGGTCAAGTCATGAAAAATTCAAAAGCAATTCTTTGATAAGAATAATAGGATTTCTAAAGAATGTGATTAGATGACAGTAATATTGCATCAAGAAGAGACAAAACACTACCTTTGTATTCGCGAGTGATGTCTGGTCTGTGTGACTGTGTGACTGTTGCTTATCACTCATTGGGAACTGTGTCACCGTGTCAGTATGACTTGAGGATGAGAGGTGCAGAATTCCCTGAGGTCGGTTCACATCTTCTCCATCTCTGCTCCATTATGTGGGAGCTTGGGGAAGGTAAAGAAGCATCACTCCACCCTCAGGTCCAGGGTGGACCAGGTTTCCTACCAACAGTTTGAACAGTGCATTTCCCCTCTCATTTGGCTTGTAAAACAGCTCACAGGAGCCCCCAGGGGACACTAAAACATGAGGACATTTGAAGCCAGTCCTCTCTGTCTTTATGACTCTGATGTGTGATGGGAAAGCTAGAATAGCTAGGACGGTTTTGGATCCAAATGGGAAGCTCGTAACATCAAAAAAAGTCTAGATCAAGGGGCTAAAGGAAATTGTGCCTTTGATGAAGTAACTGAGTCACGGAAACAAATGAAACACCTGTGCTGTTTCAGAACCTTCAACTTTTGCGTCAATCAATCCCCTTCGTTGATTAAATCATTTTGAGCTGGAGTTCTTTTTAGTTGCAAGAGAGAATGCTCACTGATATAAGTCATAGGGAAATAACTCTGGTTCTGGAGGTAGAAATTCGGATATCTGAATTCTGGAGTTGTCATGATATAGCTATATAACCTTAGGCAAGTCATTTAACCAATTTGAGCCTTAACATAGTCATCTGTTAAATGGAAGTGGTCATATCAAGTTTCACATCCTGCTGTACAGACACATGGGAGACCACATATAATATGCCTTGCTCATAATAGGTATCCAATGAATGTGAGTTTCGTTCCTCTCTGCAACATCACATGGCTTGTATATTTATTTACTGCTTTGACATTACAAATAAGTAAATTTCTTTCTTTATAAACATTAATGACTATGAAATAGATATCCATGTTGCTTAGTACTTAGATAATCCCTTCATGCTTAAAGGTGACTAAGCCTCTACTGTATTACACAAAATCTGTGTCATTGATCACCTGGCATAAGTGATAACCTGTAAGAAGTTTTCTTAGGACAGGTCCTAAAATTATAAAACTTAGTTTCTTTGCTGCACCAGGAATATCTCACATTCTATCTAGATATTCATGTGGACATCTTTATTTCATATTCCTACCAACCTTAGTGCTCTGGCCCCAATTTTTCCAAAGCATTGATCTCAGATTATTCTCATGTTATAGATCAGGGAGTAAATGATCCAACTTTCATTAGGCATCTACTAATTCTTAATGTGCTTATTAGGAAATAAGGAGATCTGAGAAGCTATAGGGAAATAACTTAGGGGGAATGGAACACTTCCTAGAAAATACTAAATACTAATAAATCGTCAACAACCTACTCTTAAGAGCCTTCTTCTCTCCGGAGCTTGAGCCCCATCTCCACAGATTCATGTGGGCTTATTCGCTGGTAGAGAGACCAATGCCCTATGTATACCAGAGGATTATTTTCCATCAGGACAGCATGTCTTGTAAAAAACATTGATCATAATGTGGGCTCTTGTCAATCATCATGAGTTTCTGATAGACTGAGATTTAGAAATCGCTTCTATTGCATATGTATGTTTTACAGGACTATGGTATCAAAGACTATGTAGTAGTCTGGTCTGGATTAAAGGTGCTGTGGGAGATAACTTACTGGCATCCACTTCTGTTACCACGATCGGTTTGGAGAATTGAATTCGGAAGCCCCAGGGATCGCCAGTTCCTTTGAAGAGCCTCACAGTTCGCTCTCGAACTATGGAAGAAGCAAAGAGGGCATTCTTTTGAGTTACTCTTTAGGTAGTATAAATATGATTATAAAAGTAGCTAGTATGTACTGCTTGTTTATTGCATGCCAGGCCTAATAACAATGTTCTAAGTGTTTTACAAGTGTTACCTAATTCAATCTTCGGGTTAGCCTATTATTATTGTTCTTTTGGAGAGGAGGAAACTGAGGCACAGAGAGGTTAAACAACTCACCTGAGTCACACGGTGAGTAAGGGACACTGCTGACCACTCCAGGGCAGCATGACTCCCGAGAGGCAGCTGAGCCCTACGGGTCCGTGTCACCCAGATCCGTACATAATGGGACATTTATTTCAAGGTTATAGGTGGAAATATGAAAACAGAGTTCTTAGCCATACATTTAGGTCTTATAGAATCCAAGAACACCTAACAACTGAGCTTCTCAGAAAAAAACAAAAACAAACAGAAATAGCTGAGCCTTGCAGAAGCTGTGACTGTAAAGTTGTGCTGGATTGAAGGTAGAGAGTTCCAGAGACTTCACAGTAAGAATCCATGGATTTTTACATTAGTCCAGTGAGCATTAGTTAAAGTGGCTCAGCCATTTCTCAGTCTGCTTTTCCCTATATCTTCTCCTTTTCCCTCCTACTACCGTCATACAGTCTTTTCTGTGTATGTACATATATGTATATATTTGTATACATATGTGTATATATATATATCTGTTAATAATATCTTTAAATGATAAAGAATAAATCATAATAAAGTATAATGATAAACTTCTTGAACCTTGGAAGTGAATTATTAGTAATAGCCCTATTAGTAGGTCTCTAGGGAAAGTGAGGTAATTATAAAATAAGAATGCTGATCTATTAAAGAAGGGTAAGGTAAATTATCACCTTAAAATTATAATTTTATTTTTTATCCTCACCTGAGGACATTTTTGCATTTATCTTCAGATAGAGCAGGAGAGAGAGAGAGAGAGAGAGAAACATCAACGTGAGAGAGACATATCAAGTGGTTGCCACCCACACGACCCCAACCGGGGCCGGGGACAAATTGCAACCGAGGTACGTGCCCTTGGTGGGAACCGAACCTGGGACTCTCTGGTCCAAGGGCCAACGCTCTAACCGCTGAGCCAAACCAGTCAGGGCTAAAATTATAATTTAATAGAATATCCTTTCACTAAAAAATAAGAACACATTAGAATTTATTGTATTTTTGTATTTCGTTTCTCATTTTTCAGATTTATATCTTCCTCTGGGTTGGATATCAAGAGTATTTCTTATTTGCAGGGTTGCATCCTCTTGAGGTACAGAGTCAAAGGCTGTTACAGAATGCACAATGTAGACAAAATATGGATAGAACTAGAAGCAATCATGAGGGCAAAGGAAACCTTGAGAATGTAAGATGACTTAACGGTTGCACTTTGAGTGGGAAAGGACCTTAGTCCAGCTTCCCATTTAATGAGGAATCTCCTCCTTGTCATCTCTGACAGATGCTCTAGGTGGGTGAGTCCCTAATCTTTGGAGATAGAGTATTATTATAAATTTACATTATATTGTGCAGAGTTTGTAAGAAGATTTGCCATTATTTTATTAAAATTTCTCCCAGTTATTCTGGGGTAAATCAGTACTTTTTAAAACTTAAGTTTCCTATAAGAAAGGACAAAGACAGTAAAAGATTAGTCAACTGTACACATGTGCTTGGATGTGACCATCTCCTTGGTCAGCGAGGGAATAAAAGTATCTGATAAAAACAAGGAAACAAGCATCTCTGTCTTTAATGATCCACTGTAGCCTAATAGCAGAAGTTGTTCATTCACACACATTCACTGAGTACCTACTATGTGCTCAGGAGTTTTCCTATGTACTAGGACGGTAGTGGTGAAGACAGACAAGAGACTTTTCTTCATGGAGTTTACATAATAGACTTTGGCTGCCAAAATTGGCAGACATTCACATGCAGGACGGACAAAGTCTGTTCACGTGGATTCCTGAATCAATGTTCATCTTTCCAAAATGTCTGGAGAAAATACTGTTTTTCTGTTGCTGAAAACAGCATGAGGAAAAGCATGCCAAAGTTACTGTGAAGGTATTGGTGCATTCCAGCCCTAAAATCATGTCCTCTGCTCTATTCTGTGCTCCTGGGAAGATCTCTGTCATTTGTTAGGACAATCCCTTTGTGGCAATCATTTTACATGATTGTTTGGATTGCCAGTTACTGGATCTCAGTATAATTTAAGAAGCAGAACTGGGAAATTCAAAGCTGCAGAAATAAATATTTTAACAGTCTGCAATAGGCTGGTAGCTAATCAGGACAAAAAAGAAAATCAGAAACTTTATTTCTGACCTTTGTAGAAATTATTTGTAACTTCCCCACTTGTCAAAAATTCTTGCTCCCTCTAGGTTACCCTCTTGATACTGTCTTCTGCTTTTGACATATTGATTACCCAACAGATATTTGTTTAATGGATAATTTTTACTGTGTTGATTCAAATAGAATCGTTTGTTGTTTCCCATAGAACATGAGATTGTGAAGATATAAACAATTCAATAAAGTCTTTAAATGGTGAGCTCAACTGCAGCCCTCTCCTGTGAGAGACGAGACAATCAAAATGTTTTGCAACGTGTTCCCCTCCCGTTCTGAAGACAATTTTCTCGTATTTTAAGATTTATAGTCTTGGTTTCCCTTGCCACTGTCTAGTGGGTAATGTATGACACATCTGCTGAAAAGCCACAAATAAATGTCATTGTCTTTCCAGAGACTGTGTGGGCACATCTTCAAGTAATTTATCCCCTCAGATGACACCACCTTGGAATCTTTTTTTAAGGTGTAAAGTTTATTCTTACAAAGCGCATGCTGGTAGATAAATTAATATTGCAATATCTTAAAATGCCATTAGGTTAATAAAGATATTTTCAGTTTTAACATGATTGATTTGTCTACAAATCATCTTTCCTCCCAATCACGATCTTCTCTATTGATCTCTCATCACATAGTTAAAAACATATGCATTTTATCTATGTAACACTTCAAGTCTTAGTACAACTAACACATTCTTAAACTGAGGTTCAATGTAATAAATACTATCATAAAACTCACTTGCAACATCTAAACGTTTTACATATGTATATATAAATTTTACACATATGTATATATACATATTTTACATATGTATATATATGCACATATATGTGTATATGTATGTGCGTGTGTGTGTGTGTGTGTGTGTGTGTGTGTGTGTATCAAAATTTTTGGCAAAATTGAACACATTTTTTTCTCTTTTTACCAAAACAAATAATAGTGAATTAACCAAATGCTTGTTCTTTGCTGACCATAATCAGTTGTAGATATGATGATAATTTTGATACCTGTACTGAAAATATTTAAGTACTTCTTTGTAGAATCTATCAAATTCATACTTGTAATTTCTCTCTGTGTGTCTTTAGCAAGTTCCCTTAGTGCCTGGACCATAGCAGGCATGGTGTTTGTTGAATGCACGATTGTATAAATAATTTAAAACATTATTTGCAACCCAAATCTTTGCTTGCTTGAGTTAAATTGTTTGCTATTAATCAAGGTCATCTATTTATACTGATAGAGAAGTTTACAAAAGTTCTACACCTTACATTTTATAGGAAAGATTAGACTGAAATAATAATTTCACATGCTGGAACTTGTAATTCAGGTATAAATGTTTTTTAAACATCATTAAGTTGTTATTGCATTAGGGAAATTACATAGTTTTAATAAACTAAAAATTAATCTAATAAAAAAATAATGAAACTATTAGATTGTTAATGAAGTCTGCAAAACACAAGAAAAATATTTATATTATTAAATGAAGGTATAATTATTAAGTAGTTGTATTACTAAATGTAAAATGTAGGCTATAAATCTTACATATCAAACTATATACATCATAATATCAACTGCATATTTCATATATGTTTAAAACAGGACTAGACCTATGTATACAATAAAAAGACAATGCAGAAACAATAAAATGGTTATATTTTGGTGTTGGATCAATAAATGATCATTTGTTACTTGTTTATGCTCTCCAGTACATATTTTGAAAAATAGTATTTTTTTATTCATAGAATGAAATAGACCCGACTCTTCCTCTTTTAATCTTTACTCCAACTTTGAAATTATTTTCTGTGTTGACTGAGCTCATAAGACAGTGTTTAATAGATTCAGATTCTTTCATAGTATTAATAAATACATTATATAGCTATATATATTTGAGCACACATACTTCTCTCCAAATGCTACACCCAGTGTGCAAGTTTGCTGACTTCAGACACTTGCCTGGAGCCTGGTGACAGCTTCTCTCAGACTTACACATTCACTCTATCATAACCGTAGAGTCCTTACCCGCTGCTGGTCTGGGCTTTTTGCTAAGGCACCTGGGACTGTCCTCAGGGTTCCCATCATCCCCTCGAAAAACCCAGGCTGCTGAATGGAAATTCTCCGTGTAGAAACCTTTTGCCTCGATATCAACTCGAAAGCCAAGATCCACAGAACGGCTGTCTTCTGAGGTGACTAGGGAGCAGAAAAGGTGATACCATGAACTGTGCTCTGGCGAGAAAGAAGGCGTGCGCGCTGAGGCCGTGGTGAGAAAACAGCCGAGGAATGTGGGCAGGGCAGAGTGCCATCCTTGAAAACAAGTACCTAAGCTGGCGGGACCGTTCTCTTGGGAAGAACCCACATAGTCAGAAAATACCATGAATAAAACAGGCATTGCTCGAGGACCTACACCACAGGAGTCAGTAGACTACAGACAGCAATATAAATCCTTTTGTTATGGAAAACTATGGACAAATAATACTTGTTTTTGAGACGTATATATTAGTATATGGGCATCGAGAGAAAGCCACAGACGACTGAGAATTAGCTTTAGAATTCCTTCAAACATTCCAAGCACGAGGGAAAAAACCATGCTTGTCTTGTGCTTCAAAGCAGGCGCAGTGTAATAAACAGACATCCCTAGAACACTCGCTGTG
Source organism: Tadarida brasiliensis (assembly GCA_030848825.1). Taxonomy (NCBI): domain Eukaryota; kingdom Metazoa; phylum Chordata; class Mammalia; order Chiroptera; family Molossidae; genus Tadarida; species Tadarida brasiliensis. Next base: position 85,584,907 of record CM061258.1, on the reverse strand, counting down.
GTCATGCGTGGAACAGAGCATAGAGGGACACACATCCAGTTTCATCTGACTGTTTCAATCCTTGCAGTTTGGGGGGTTTCTGTGTATTCGGGAGTCTCTTGGATAGTGTGGAACCCGTGCCAGTTAAGGAAATGAGATCGCATTTCCATATTAGCCTCCAAGGGCTTCTTTGTGGCCCTGTGCAGGCACTTCGAACCTGAGTCAAGTCATGCCCCAAGTCTTCCAGTCTTTCAAGGGTGCAGAATTAAGAAGAACCATTTCATAACCAAAATGTAATTTCAAAAGCATAAATCCTTTACTTGGATTTCTCAACTCCCACGGAGAGGGTGGGATTTGAAGACCACAGACTGCTTCTTCAACAACAACAACAACAAAACACCTCTTTTCAAGTTCTTCTCACACACTATAGTTGCTCCCAGGCCCTTCTCTTAAACATTGTAGGTAAAAACTCTTCCTTCCTCCCCTCACCCTGTCCAGCAGCGGCCAGCTGGACTTCTGCTGTGGGTCAGTTTGCTATGGCCCCAGGAAGAATAGTTCTGCTCTCACGAATTTTCTCTGGAGAATCGTTCCCAGTAGTCCTTGTCCTTGCCCCTGCTTTATTACCTCTGTTTTCCAAGTGCTGGACTGAAGAGTGTAAATGTTAGCTGTTGTCCTGACACACTGACAAGTGTAGCAAAAGTTTTCTAGCTCATATATTTGTTTAACTTGTGTAGAAATGGTCAGGAGTGGTAAATTCACAAAGCACAGTTTTTTGCAGACAGTCAAAAACAATGCTTGTTCTTATAGCTTTTATTTTGTTCATCAAATAAGATGTCATTAGTCACTGGATACTAATCCAGTTTCAGGTGCATTCACTGACTTATTAATCATTTATTAAGTTGAATTAACTTAGAATAATTGTCCTGTCATGAGCAAGGTGCAATGCTAGGCACAATGGAGACAGAAAGATGAGTAAGATAGGGAACGCAGAGGAAGGAGAGTGATTCTGGCTGTAGAGGAGGGCAGGATTAAAGGAAGAATATCATTAGATGGGACCCTGAGGAGTGGACAGAATTTCTACAGGAAGACAGGCTTGTGGACTGTTGGACCTGATATAGATAAGTAGCCTGCAGGGAGGAAATAGCTGCTGGAAAAATAGACCGTGTTGATTGAATGAATACAATTTTTGTGTGTGAAAATAAAGGGGATGATATACGGGAACATTATATAATGACAAAGTTGGAATGCAAATGATATGAGAATTTGTGGGATATCTCGTTTATTGGAATAAAATCGATGAACACTTTAGAGCAGACTACTTTAACTCATGATATGGGATGCCGTCTTCCATGCATCATATTTCAAAATCTTTTAAGGTTTCTTTGCACTATTTTTTGAATAAGTCTGAGTGTTACATTTGACTTTATTTGGTAGGGAAAGTAAACCCCAAATATTATAATAATCTGCTGACCCATCCTGTTGAGCTTTAAGCCTAAATCCAAGCTGCTTCATACATAGCAGTTACTAAAGTTACAGAAGCCCCAAAGGAATTTAAAGCATCTTCCCTTATTTAATTTATTTTCTACATGCTTGGCCTTAAATATTCAGTTACATTTTAATGTTCATGACTATAATGTGCACACATTCCTGGGCCCGTGGATTTATCTTTATTATTATTTTTCTCTTTGCAGTAGCTGTCCATGGTGGATATGTAATCATCCTCCTGTTATGGAAAGGTCTGAGGGTAGGCCTTTAAATTATAGTGATCTTTGTTTTTAACAGCATGCCTGGGACTGTTAAAACAGCTCACTTATTTACAAGCAGATTTGATTATGTGGATGAGCAGTTTTCTGTTCATTCAGTTACCAAGACAGAGCTAATCAACATACTCTTACATAAACGCAGACATAAAATGTGTGTTAAAGTCCAGCGAAGCGGCAAGCCCGCACCTGCTGCAGCTTTGGACTGCTAGGTTTCTCAACAACTGTCCCTGTGGAACTTTGAGCCAAATAGAAGGCATATCCAAATGTGACTTTGTCACCAAAATTTGGCTTGCTACATGAGCCTTTTAATAAATAAAACCTCAATGCAGAAAGAGCTCTGAAATATCTTGGTATTACTGAAATTGCACTTTGTCTTCTGTGCTCTTGAAAAATTTTAATACTTCCCCCCCTTTTTTAATCCTCACCTGAGGACATGTTTTTATTGATTTTTAGAGAGAGAAGAAGGGAGAGAGAGAGAGAAACATTTATGTGAGAGAGAAACATCGATCAGTTGTCTCCCATATGCGCCCTGACCAGGGATCGAACCCTCAACCTAGGCATGTGCTCTGACCAGGAATCGAACCTACAATGTTTTGGTGTATGCGACGACGCAACAACCAACTGAACCACCTGGCTAGGGCTGCTTCCCTTTTTAGAAGAAAAAATATAAAATACTTAGCTCAGTTCCAGGTGTCTTTAAACATTCTCATATCTCTTTCATTCCACTGTACTACTTGAGGATACGAAATAGTGGTATCTGATGAAGTGAGACCTTGTTTGGACTTTTCTGGAGAGAGAGCCCAAGGTCTAATTAGAATGGTCCAACCAGAAGCAGTGAGTTGTGGTGTTCAAGAGCATAGACCCTGGTCAGGTTGTCTGGGTTTGAGACCTAGTCCACCACTAACTCTGGCCAGGTGACATTGGGCAAGTCCCTTAGCCTCTCCATGACTGGGCTTCCTCGTCTGGGAAAGTGAGGATGAAAATATAGTACTTAACTCACAGTGTTGTTGGGAGAATGAACAAACTAATGTACTGTAAAGCCTCCCAGAGTAAGCACAATGTAATTTTTAGCTCTTTTTTATTAGGAATTAAAGTACTCTTGCTTGCCTGTCTTTCTTCCTCCCTGTCCCTCTTTCTCTCTCCACCCCACCCCCCTGCTTTCTTATTCCCATGCAAACTAATATTAGAAAATACATTTCCATAATATTTTTTGCAGCTGAAATAAGAAAAATGCTCTCAAGTATCCTCACACAATTAGACTCCTTTGCCACATCTGTTGGTGAGATTGGAGTCATTCGAGATGATAAAAATCAGAGCCCGCAGGCTTTTCCGATTTCGATTTGCAGCCTTCCGGTTATGGACCTGGTGTGCCATGGTCAGCGTTCCCCACAGCCGAGATGGATCGATCAGCTGTGCCCACATACATAAATATGCCATTCCTAATGTCTTTTCCAGTTACCATGTAGGAAGTCACAGCCGGGTGAGATTAGCAGACTGAAAGCACCAGCTGTAATGATGCTCGATAAAGCTGTCAGTTTCTACGCCATGGATTAGTAGCATATCCCGACTCCATAAATGAGATAAAATTTAAACCACCCATCAAACAGTGCTAGCTCCAGCAGCTCTCAGTGAAGTGCAGTCTCTCCTGAAAAGCTGCTGAGGAAATACAGCATGCCTCCTAAGTGTCTGGGGCTTGGATACACTGAAAGATAAAGTGGCAGCCGGTTCCCTTCCCTTAAGTCTAACGTAAAAGAAATTGTTAGTATAAGTAGTCATTAAAAACAGAAGTCATCCCAAAGAAAACACAATCGTTGTTTTAATGCAAATGATTACGTTAATTTGGCCTGAAATTTGAATTGGGGAGAGTTAGCTGATTCCTGGGTTGTTTCAAGTGGGCACTGGTAAATGGTTAACCAATGAGTTTGCAAAAGGAAATGCAAAAGCCCGGATTTGTAGCATTTGCCAGTTCGTGTTATGTGTACACCCGCCGTGGCCAATCGGAAGCTACCGATCTGATGCCACTGAATTGCGGTGTTAGAAAAAAATGTGCACACTCAGCTATCGTGAACCACTGTGGGCAGCTGCTTGCACAACTCCCCTTGTTTCTTTTCCTCAAGAATTGCAGAACAGACATGAATGTCTAAGAGCACTCATATTGGAAGAGTTTTCCATGAAACAAGTGGTCCTTTTCTCCATGGCACATAAACATCATCTGTGCTTAATCAAATGAAAGACAGTTTCCATTCAATCTCATTTTTTAGTTTAGATTAATCACAACTTATTCCAGGTAACAGTGCAAGCTCTTGCTGTACGTAATCAACATTTTTACTCCATATAAAATTTTGCTTCTGTTTTTCTTATTTGTAATCAAATTGTTCTTCCCTCCGATTCTTCCTTCTTAGTTGTTATGATGGGTTAATTCTGATTACTGTAGTGTTGATTGTTAAATACTTTGATAATTTTGGTGACATGGGTTTAGAGGTATAAACTACAGTTGAAGATGAAGAAATTCAAGGGTCCGAGGGAAAACCCAGAAGGGAGGAAAGAACTCAAGGAGTGTTCTGCGGGGGAAGCAGTGCTATGGAAGGGCCTCCCCAGGGGCTGAGGGGCAGCCCAGGGACCTCTGAGGTACAGTGGTATCTAAAGAAGGTTTCTCAGTTGTTTGCTGTGGAGGGTGTGATGCACGCCCTCCTTCCCTCTCTCCTTGGATGTCTGTGTGTGTGTGTGTGTGTGTGTGCGCGTGTAAGTATATTCTTTGGAAGGATCCAGAAGAGTAGGGCCAGTGGCTATTGTATCTGATTTACATGCATACCACAAGATTTGTATTCTTAGGTGAAAAGAAAGGAAAGTTTCAGACTGTGAGTTTATCAAACAAAAGGTCAAGAGACACTTGAATGGCAGTTCAAGAATATGGCTGTCCAGGCAATCCAGTCTGGGGAGTCCGTCTTGGTGAAATTTCAGCTATTACTCACCTCAGGACTGAGGACAATTTGCGTACACTGGGAACAAAAGCTCTAATTCCCAATGACATCGACCTTGCCTTTCCCCCTCTGAGGCATTATCAGAGCTCTGTCGAGGGGGCGTCCTCCTTCAGGGGTGGGAAACCTTTTTTCTGCCGAGAGCCATTTGGATATTTATGACATCATTTGAGGCCCATTCAAAATTATCAACTTAAAAATTAGCCTGCTGTATTTGGTCAGGCTAACTGGTGAGGCGTGGGATGTTAGCTGGTGTTGATTTCGAGGGCCTTGCATGGCCGGGCGGCGGCCGAGGGTGCCCCCCCCCCCCCAGGGTGCCCGCTGGCGATGTCTGACCACGACGTGTGACCGCTGCTGCACTGCGAGAACACAGCCCTGGTGCGGCGCGGGTTGCGGCACGCTCAGATGGGTAGTTTATGGACAGTTTAATAAAAGGACTATTTACAAAGTGCGGATAGGTTTTAAGGAAACCGGGTGTGATATAGTGGAATTAAGACGAGTCCATTTAACATCGAAAAGGTAAGGGGAGGGAGCAGATACCAAAGCAGAACCAGAGGCACAGAAGGCTGCACGGACGGGCCGCTTTACAGGAGTGTGGCTTCAGGGACACAGCCAGCCCGCGGCACACCACAGGGAGAGACCCGAGGCAAAGTCCGATTTTATTGAGGATTAGAAATTGGATGTAAGGCAGGTCCTTCGACATGAGACCTTGATCAGAACTGTATCAGAATCATGACTTAACAGGCTGGCACTTACAGACATGGCAAGGTGAAGATTTTGAGGGTTTCAAAGAGACTAAGGAAATAAATAAACTATTGGTGATTTCTGTTGAAAATTTGATGGTTTGGCCGGGTTGGGGGTGAGTTCCTGTAATGAACAATAAAAATATTTGCCTAGTCAAGACCCTCCTGGAAAGTAAAGATGTATTAATAAAAGGCTTGGGGTAAGGTCATGTACTTAGACTGAGATTTGTGGAAGGAGGTGGTTCTGGTCCTCAGTGTCTAAGACCTCACTCTCCTGCTCCCTCCAGGCTCCTGCTGATTTCCCTACTGGCCAAGCCCAACAGGAAGCCAGAGGACACACTAGGCCCTTGATATAGTCCCTAGAGGTAAGACTCTGGGGCGGAAAGTAAGGTGGGGAAAAGCGAAAAAGCCAGCTACAGGGGCAAAAGAAAGCTATTTGCAGGCGTGGGTTCAAGATAGTGGAATAAGGACAAACCCACTCTCCCATTTTGATAGGAAAGCTAGAAAACATATATGTGGATAGGTCCTAATTCCTGAAGGTTTTTATTTTATGAACACCATGGTGAATTCAGTTACACCTATGTAGAAGCAGGGGTGGCAGCTAATTTTTTCTGCCTAATAAAGGAAAGAGGCATTTCAAAGTCTAGAGGAAAATCAGGAAGGAGAGAGAGGGTGTATAAGATCTAGAGATGTGTTTGGAAGCAAGAAGAAAATTTTCAGTAGACTAGTAACTGGGAAATAACTGGAGTCCAGAATCATTCTGTAAGCCATGGAGTGAAATCACAGCAGAGGATCTATGTGAGAAAGTTTCTTTTTTCTATTGAAATATATTTGACATATAGCACTGTGCAAATTTAAGGTGTACAGCATGTTAATTTGATACATTTATACATTGCAATATGATTGCCATTGTAGTGATAATTAGCACCTCTATCACGTTACATAATTATCCTTTCTTTTTAGTGGTTAGAATAATTAAGTTCTGGTCTCTTAGCAACTTTGATGATTACAATACAATATTGTTGTCTATATTTACTGCACTGAGCATTTTGGCTCTGGAACTTACTACTCTTTGCAAGTTTGTACTCTTAACATCTGTCCTGTCCCCCACTCCTTATATCTTGGTAACCATCATTTACTCTCTACTTTAACAAGTTTGGCTTTTATAGATTTCATATGTGATATAGTACAGTACTAGTCTTTCTCTGTTTGATGTCACCGTGAGAAAGTTTTGATGCAGAATGCTGGGAGCATCACCAAGAGTGAGAACCCAGGGGCCAGAGAGGCCCCAGGTCCAAACACCAGGATGATTAACTGGAGTGCCAGGGCAGAAAAGCAGGTAATGTGATGTCTGCCCGTCCCTCACTTTGAACTCCAGCATGGGTCATGTAGCAGCAAAGACTGTCCTTGCTTCCAGCCAAGAACAGATACGTGTGTGAAAAAGTCAAAGACCGAGGACTGAGGACACCCAGATGGGATACAGAATATCCTGTGCAGTGGTAAGTGGCTTATTGCAACTTGAAACATCCTCACACTGAATACAGGGAAAACTGTAGTGGTTGCTTCATTACTTGCCCAGATAGGGCGCTCAGTTGGAGGCATCAGGTGGGCAGGGGATTTGAACCAAAGAATAAACACCCAGTCGAAAATCACAAAGCATCTGAGAAAAGCCAACACTATGAAAGATAATAAACTCAGCAAATGTGAATATATATCTGAGGAAATCAGAGCAATTATGTTAAAACTGTACACATTGTATGTAATGTTCTCAGAGGTATAAAAAAAATAAAAGCTGTTCAATAAAAAAGAATCACTTAAAGATCTTTTGTTGAAATAGAAAAGTTAAAAAACCAGGCTAAAGAGAAGGAAGGATTTAGGTGTAGGGTGCATTGCTGAGCTGAAAGGCAGAGCTAAGGCATTCTCTCAGAATGCAGCACACATGGTTGAGGAGAGGCAAAGTACAAAGAGAAAGTTAAGGCATATGGAGGATAGATCAAAAGTTTAAATGCCTAGCTAAAAAGGGTATGAGCAGGAAGCAATAGAAAAGAGAAAGAAAGCAATATTTGAAAAAATTGTATCTAAAAACTTAAGAGACTCAAAGAAAAATATGAATCATCAGCATCACTGGCCTATGAAATGCCAAACACAAAAAATATATAAAAAATACACACAGTGAAGTGTATACTAGAAAACCTTTAAAATACCAAGAATAAAGAGAAAACCCTAAGAACTAATAGAGACAAAAGTTAGGTTAATGACAAAAGCTGTGAGAATGATATTGGATTCAGACTTCTCATCAGCACCACTGGTTACGGGAAGATAATGAACTGGTTTCTCCAATAACCCGAACCTGGAATTCTAGACAAACTATGCCAAACTACCATTCAGAGTTAAGGGAGAAGTGAATATATTTTCAGATATATAAGGACTCAGTTTACTTCCTAAAGAATCTCTTTGAAGAAATTATTAAGGGATTACTATAATTAATAAGAAAAAAAATCCTTTTGGAAGTAATTGGTGCAAAAAAGCAATGATGAGGAAAGAATATTAATGAAATATATTAAGTATTCATTATTAAAATATTTTTTAAAAATCTGAACCAAATTCTAGAATATAGCAATACAGAAATTGATAAGGGGAAGGGGGAATACGAGTGGGAAAAAATAAACATTATAACAAAGTGTGAGGCAGCAGCAATATTTTATTGGAAGTCTACTATAATATAGAAAGGTATTCTCCAGGGGAGTATTTCAAGGATCCATGAATAATACTACCCGGCTGAAAAAAAGAAGGACCTCTTACCCTTTTGACAGCATGGATGGACCTGGAGATTATTATGCTAAGAAAATAAGCCAGTCAGAAAAAGAATACCATATGATCTCACTTATGTGTGGAATCTAATGAACAAAATAAACTGACGAACACAATAGAACCAGAGGCATGGATACCTGGAACAGACAAATGTCAGTGGGGATGGGGTGGTGGGGCCTGGATAAAGGGAGGTGAAGAGATTAGCCAAAGTACGTATATGCATAGCCCATAGACACAGACAACAGTGTGGTGAAGGCCAGCGGGAAGTGAGGGAGAGGGGGCTGGGCAGAAGTGGGAAAAGGGGGGTAAAGGGGACATCTGTAATAGTGTCAACAATAAAAAAAAAGAGGAAGGTATTCTCCAAGGGGTTATTTCAAGGATCCATGGACAATAGAGGGATAATAAAACAACCCTATATAGTAGTGTATGTGAGAATAAAAATTAAGATTCCAGACACTGAGTCCTTGAGGTCAAATAGGAAGAAGCACCTGGAGAAATTAGACATTGATGAAAGGACAAGAATAAAAACTATCAAGACAAATGGAGCATTTAAATTGTATTCTTCACTGTTCATGTGAATGTAAGAATGATGTGGTGGGGATAATACAGTACTTATGGAAATTACTTACAATTTTGTCCACACATTTGTAGCTACGTTCAGTCCCTAACCTGAGCCAGCTCTCTGATTCACTCAGATAAATTATATGACTGCCTTTGTGAACTGTACTCCCGTCATTCCATCAGCTTGTCTGTAGGATATAACCCAAGACACTCACTATTATCTCTGTCATAAAGACACCTTTCTCTGCATCAAAATTCTTGGATTCCTGGGCCCAATTCCAATGTGTGTATGAGGTTGTCCCAGACCAACAACAAGCAACTCTCTGGACACCAGCTGGATGTCTTATAATTGAACTCAATTCTGACATTGTCTACCTGGAGATAGCATGAGATTCCACAGGTTAAGGGCTCTGTCCTACAAGACTACTCCTCCCTCTACCACTTCAGATGCCAGTCTCAAGTCCAGGTGCTTCTGACCAACAGGCTAAAAACTAGAAATTCCAATGACCTCCTTCAACTCAAAATGCCTATTGCAAGTCCAAGTTGTTGCCTGTACTTCTGACTGACTGGCTAGGTTCCAAGGACCAACTCCTCGGGTTCCATTAATTTGCTACAGTAGCTCACAAAACTCAGAGGAACATTTTACTTACTAGATATTTACGTTTTACTCCTGATTTATTATAAAGGGATATAATTCCAGAACAGCCAGACAGAGGAGATGCAGAGGGCAAGGTATGGAGAAAGGACTGGGAGCTTCCATGCCCTCTGCCGGTACACGACTCTCTCAGATCTCACCATGTTCACCAACCAGGAAGCTCTCTGAAGCCCAGCCTTTTGGGTTTTATGGAGGCTTCATCATAGAGGCATGACTGATTCAACCTCCAACCTCTCGCCCCTCCTTGGAGTGAAAGCTCCACTCACCTAATCACATGGTTGGTTCCCTGAGTGATCAGCTGGACCCTAGGTTACCAGGGGCTTTTCAAGAGTTGCCTCATTAACATAATAAAAGACACCTTTGTGGATCTCTTCACAGGATATCCCAAGGGTTTTAGAAGACTGAGTCAGGAAACAGTGGACAAACAATATATATGAGAAATGTATTTTGGTCATCTGACTGACAAATATATATTTATTATAAATCACAACATTGCAACAACACTGTAGTTTACATTTTTAAAAAATGAAGTTTGCTCAGGTTTCAGCATCAGTGTTTTTCCTGAACAACTGGTTTGTTGTTGTCAATAATATGCAAATGACAAGTGTCTATTAATTAGGTAACTATCTTCTAACAATTTTAGCTGTTAGGGTTGTAGAGCCAGATTAGTAGTGGTACGTACTAAATCTACTAATGCCACCCTCTTTTTTTTTTAATGATATTTTCCCTTCAGTTGGATTTCCTTAGTGATGACCTACCTTGCATTCTCAGTTGTCATTAACTGTGGGCTGGGGTATAATGCTAATTTTTTTTTTTTTTATATCCTCACCCGAGGACATTTTTTCATTTTTTGTTCAGATAGAGTGGGAGGGAGAGAGAGGAAGAGAGAGAGAGAGAAACATCGATGTGAAAGTGACACATCGAGTGGCTGCCACCCACATGACCAACCAGGGCCGGGGACAAACTGCAACTGAAGTACATGCCCTTAGCGGGAACCGAACCCAGGTCTCTCTGGACCGCAGGCCGACGCTCTAACCGCTGAGCCAAACCGGCCAGGGAGTACACCATTTCAGCAGCAAGGGAAACATTATCTCATTAAAGTATACATCTAAAGACACTTCCTTATTTCAGAAATGTTAAAAGAAGAACAAAATTGTTTCTTATAATCAAAAATGTTAATCTTGTCTTCTTACTGTATACGTACTTCTGAAAAACCAGTTCTAATTCTTTGAAGTAGGACACAAATTTAATTCAGTAAAGAAACCTATGGTTAGTTATTTCAGTTTCTGAAGAGAAAAGCAACCTTAATAGGCAGTTGTACGTTTTGAAGGAGACAATTTACAAATTTGGGATTCCTAGTGGGTAATAGAGTTGATGCTTCCAAAACTATTTTTCATATAAAAACATAATTATCACATTTCCATGTTCAAACAACAGGGTTTATATTCTGCAGATAAGAAGGAAGGGACCTGGTCAAGCTTCAATAAGACTTTGCCTTTGCTCTGGTTTTGGAAAAGAAGGTGATTGTCTACTCACTGGATTCTTCAGTGATGTTGCTGGCAAATGAACTTCCCCCAGCTGAGCTGCATCTTTGACCTTCTTTGAATTGCTGCCTCCTCCTGGCCCACTGGTCTATTGCTTCCTCCTGGGAACCATCACTGGCCCGTTTACCTCTTGGAGCCAATTCCTGGGGTAACTTGAGGAGGCTATTTATTTCCAAATTCCAATCTAGATTAAACCACATTATATATGAAAAGTGAGATAATATTGCAAGATAGAATTTCAAATATTCCAATCTTTAAAACAGAATCACTGTAGACTAGAACTAGAATAATTTCATTTACCTTCTTCATGATTCGCTTTCTAAACTTGTATTACTTAAAAAAGAAGAGCCATATAATTGAAAAATCAATTTATGTAGGAAAGAGGGATCATCACACATTGCCTCAGTTCGATTAAATTTACAGATAGTCCTTGGGCACCGGCAGTATACACAATACTATATTAATTACTCACTCTGGAGGAGCAAAGTGCAAATAAATTGTTAATCATGTCCTCTGAACACTCAATAAGAAGGCAAGATATTATTACCTAAGTTAGTTATACTATAATCTATGATAAGTTTACTATTGAACTCAAGGTCTTTATGGTTTGACTTCCATTAATCACAAGAATAAAAATTTCATGATGTTTTCTTGCTGTGGTGTTGGTTCAAAATGAGAAAAAGAAGGAAAAAAGCCAGAGTACATGAAGCTTTTCATAATCTTCTTTTTGAATAAATAACAATTTAATAATTTATTAATAAATAACAATAAGAACTTCAAAACTTCTGCTTTCTGTCATCACAAGCCACAATGCTGTGTATTAATTAAAAGAAAGAAAATTACAAATAAACTAATTGCAATACAAACTTTAAGAAAATAACTAAAAAAGTGAAATAAAACTAAACCAAGGTAACAGAGCCTATAATACCTAGAAAGTCATTTGTAGGTTAGAATTGGCTAAGATTTTACTTGCTCTACCTTTTTGGTAATATAAGAAAAGGTAAACAACCTTAACCTTTATTTTTATTCTATTCCCAGGAGCAAATGAATTTTTAAAACTTGATCTTTGTGAAAGAAACTCTAACTTATCAGTATCAAAGTTTGTTCTTGGAACTATTTAAGGATCTAAGGACTATCTAAGGATCTCTGATATATCCATGAATAAATTGTCTTCTTTATTTTTATGTATAATTATTAATGACAATTTGCATAATAATTTAAATTTCACTTGTCAGGGCCAAAGATACACCAGGAGGAAAAAGTTACTATTCATTCCTTTGGTCTTCCATAACTCTGCTGTTGACTCCTACCTGTTCCCTAGGAAGTAAGAGGGTGACAGAAAGACAGCATTAAATCTATAATATTTACTACTGCTCCCTTTTTATATACTAATTTCCACTGTGCTGGTGACTTGGTCTACAGCTATGAACAAGATGACTTTTGGTCTTCTGGAACTTGGCAGAGCGGTAGAACTTTAAAAAATGCAACAGAACTGGCCTCTGGCCATTTTCTCCAATGTTGCCTATAGTTCCACGATTTGTAGAGACAGAGTGTCCACGTTGATCCCAAAGGCATCCATGAGAAGAATTTTGTAATGTCAAATATTTTACATTTAAAAGTGATTGTTTCTGAAATTGAAAACAATGGAGAAAAAAGAAGTCCTATGGTCCTAGGAAAGTGTGTGATGGAAATATGGCCCTGTGATGCGTTGGGAAAAGTTTTCATCTACAATATCTTCTTATATACTCAAATGAGGAGAAAGTATGTGGCCTACAGCATGTTTGGAAGTTTCATTTGAGACAATGTGTAATGCCCACTTCAGTGCAAAGCATCACTCCCATTGTCCTTCTTGTTATTTGTAGAGTCTCAGGTTTGCAAAAATGTAGAACACCCTTTGTATGCTTAAAAACTTCTACAAGATTTCTTTCAAGTAGTCATTCAGTCTAAGCTTGAACACTTTGCAGACTCAAATTTGCTATCTGTTTACTGCTTGAATCAGCATGATCCTTGAATACTTCAAGCTGATAGAAAGTTTTACCACAATGAATTGAATCTATATCTTAGTAACCTACATTCACATGTAACTCTCTCCCTCATTCCACAAATACCCAATAGATGTTTATGTAGCCATTCTAGGAATCAGGCAATTTGCTTGGGGCTAGAATGAAGACACTGGAGTTTCTTGAAGGATCTCTGTCAAAACACAACTTTGTAGAAACAATATGCTAATCCGTTAAAGAACACATTAATATCTTATCAAGCATGAGTGAGAAAGTAGAAAGCTACCACTTCGAAAGCCAGAGGTAGGCTAGAAAGTGAGATGGAAGCCAAGGAGAGGACAATGTACATCTGGGAGGAGCCTGGCTGGAACACAGCATGGGCATTGCAGCTGGACCTTGGACCCTGGACCCTGGACTTGCTCATCTATTGAGAAATGTTGAAATGGGCATGAGTGTGGAAAGTTCCCAATTTCACCAAAAATCAGCCGGTTGGAAATTATCTCAATAGTTGTATTCTGCTACTGGAAAAGAAATAAACTTTTATTCATCTTTTCAACCCTAGTCTTGGTGCAGGATTTGGGACTACAAACCTTCTTAGAGATGCAGTCTTCTATACCTTTTTGCGTTGGTGTGGGCATTTGGAATCACAACTTCCTTAGGGGCACAGGGAAATAGAATGTCTTACATAGTGCATGTAAATTTTGTGTCATATTACACATGAAGGGCTGTCTAATTATAAATATCTCTATGCCATGTAAAATATCATTTAATCCTCTCATTATCTGTTATTCTCTCAGAGGAGCCTAGTTTTGGTTTTCTCATTATAATTTTTTTATGACAGAGTTTCTGGGGATTTGTGGCAAAGATTTTAAATATATATTTCAGTTGATTTACAGCTGAAGAAACGAGTCCTTGAGAAACCTCTTTACCCAAGTAGGTACAGACCTGACCTGGCAGAGGAGAACCCAGAATTTAGTTTTGAGGAGTTCAGGCTGGTATTCTTCCCTCGGTGCCACTGGCTCTTCTACTTCCCACCACCTGCCCATCACCACCCTTTCTTGTTTACCCAGTTCAGAAGTCATAGATTTTTTAGTCTGCACTGTCTTCTAAGTCATATAATCTAGAGATTTACATATATTAAAAATCCAGATGTCTAGCTATCTTAAAAAAGCAAAAAGCCTGGCTGTACTGGACTCACATTCTCATCCCCTCAGGACAGTGCTCCCTCTAGTTCACCGACACTCACGGGCAGCTGGCTTCACTCATTTACATGGCAGCCCTGGGCCCTGTCTGCAGTGCGGATGGTGACCTCCAAACTAGTTAAATCCCAAGGGCATGCTCATGGGTGGAGGGAACTATGCACTCATGCCAGGGATTCTTAATCTGAGGTTCACGGCTGGACTCTGAGGAGTTGAAGGACCCCTTTGAAAATACAGGTTGGTGTCTATATCAAATGCATGATTTTCTGGTGAAACAGTACAAAGATGTTCCGGCTTCTCAAAGCGATCTGCACCCTAAAAAGATTACAAAATCTTGACCTGAGATATCAATAGTATGAAGAAAACAGTATTGAGCAAAGTATAAAAATACTTAGAGCTCTAGGAGAGTCAAAGTCATGCAACATTTATAGATTCAAATATCTTTTAATACAAACATTTTAATTGCTGAACCATCTTCCTGCTTTTTTGTATTTGTATGTGAACAGAGTTTTACACAAAGAAGCCTGTTGTGACTTCCCTGAATTCATTCTTTTATTCAACAATATTCCTTGAGTGTGTCCACTACAGGACAGGCCCTGTTCTGGTGCTGTGGACATAGCGATGATTAAATCAGAGAAATCCACACCCTCATGACTCCATTCTAGGGGGAGAAGACAGAACCACAACAACAAAATCCCCAGTAATGTGTGTGTGTGTGTGTTTGTCACATTAGAAAGTGAAAGTGCTACGTGTAGGAGTAAAACATGGAAGAGAGCTAGAGCATGCTTGGGTTGTGATGGAGTGTTTCACTGGAAGGTACCAAGTGAGCAAAGATTTGGAGAGATGAAAGTGAACCATGTGGACACATGGGGACAGTGATTCAGTTAGTGGCAGCAGCTCAAGCAAGGGACCGATGGGGGATCTTCTCTGGAAGGTTCTAGCAACTCAAGGAAGTCCATGTGGCTGGAACGGAGTGATGGGGGAAGAGGAGTAGAGGCATAAGAGTTGTAGGAACAGGCTTGTGAAGAGTCACAATAACACAGGGAAACTGTAGCTGCAATTGTTCACCACATGTGACCATTTCAAAGCTGACTGAAGTGCAATATCAGCTTTGGGAGGACTCTGACTTGAATGATTACTTTTATTAAGGAAATATGCCTTGCTGGAAGAGCCAGTCCAGGGAGGGGCATATCGTGGGGGAAGGAGAGCCAGCCTGGGTGGGAAGAATATACATCTAGATGAGCACGTGTCTTCTCTGGGAAACACAGTACTCTTAGTGCAGGTCTGCTTCTTCAAGACCTAAAGAATTATGGACTGAACTCCATGCAGAGATGAATGCCATCCACCTTGGCATCTGGAGGTATGTTGGCTCTGGGAAGCCAGCTGTAACTTGTGGATCTTTGCTTTAGGGTGCTCATCTCAGGCGGGTGACTGTATAGACTTTGTGTTGCTTTAGGGCATTTCTTCTCCATACAGTAAATTTCACATTTCATGCCAACACTTAAGTAATTGATCGTGCTTTTGTATTTTATGTTAACTTCTACATTTCGTTAGTTCTATTTTAAAACGAGGAATAGAACAACAAAGAAGAGAGAGCGTCTCAATTAAGTTTCATCATTCCAAATTCCCAGACAAGTTAGGGATGTTACTGGCACTATGAAGTTTTTATTTGTTCAAGATATAATTTAATATACGATGTGTAATATCACTAACTCAAAAATATAAAATATTGTTGGACTTACTGAGAAAAACAACAAGGGCTTCTTATGGAGTGACCCAAATGGTACAGTGTGGATCCCAGATTGAAAGCAGACAGGCAGAATTATGTACTTAGGAAAGAGCTTCCACCTCAGTCCTTGTGAGGTCTGGAGAGTTTCTGGGTTCCATCAAGGGTTTGAGTGGGGCCAACCAATGCACAAGGGAGGTCAGAGGTCTGCCTGAGTTCAGAGGCCCCATGGATGGCTCAGGCAGGATTAGCCATGGCCATTTCTGGTTTTTGTCCTTTGCTTTAATTACTATTCCACACGACCCCCCGAGACATGTATACCATGCTTCTGCAACACCACAGCGAGGTTTCAAAACACATTTTATCACAAACACATTTTTCCTATTCTTCTAAACATGCTTAGCTTGCAGGAAGG
Organism: Tadarida brasiliensis; assembly: GCA_030848825.1. NCBI lineage: Eukaryota > Metazoa > Chordata > Mammalia > Chiroptera > Molossidae > Tadarida > Tadarida brasiliensis. The sequence continues at coordinate 85,568,533 of CM061258.1, read as the reverse complement.
AAAGAAATGGTAGATTTTTTAAAGAGTGGCAAAAGGCTAATGTCTCCTACAAAATTGATTTGGCAATACATCAACCTTTTAAAGAGAAATTGATTTTTTTTTCTTACTTTATATTAAACTGTAGCCTTGGTGATTTTGTTATGCACTGTTTATGGGTGGGGTGGGTGATATATGCTTGCCCGTATTCATCTAACTCTAAAATACTCCATATATCTTCAACAATAAAGAAAAAAATCCAAAGTAATAAAAAAAGCCCTCCCATTAAGACTTTCCAAAGCTCAAACATGTAAAAATAAAGAAAGTGAAAGATGGTGTGTAGCACTGTACCTTTCAAAGCCTTCTGCTTCTGAGGTGAACACAGTATGTCTATTCGGTGATAGTAGTTTTCCTTTGGGCCATTTTTATCTCCTGCAGAATTTGGCCTTATGGATGCAATCCTTTGGCACTCTGCCGCCTCCTGCTTAGAGCTGGTTAGTCCAAGCTTTATTTCATCATGGTTACTGTGCTGGTCTGCATCACTGGTCAGTGGTTTCTCAATAAGAAACAGATTATCTGTAGCACACACGGCAGAGTTGAACTCAGCAGTGTTCGGTGGAAAATCCATTTGAAAACAGGCTTCATCATGATTCTCATCTGATAGGTCTTCAAAATCTCTGTGGCATGTAGTCTCTGCCCCTGGCCTTATGAGGAATGTGTCTTTTTTAACATTTTCCAGAAAGCGGGGTGACTCTTTAAGGTTTTTTGTTCCCTTGGGACACTCGGAATCAGCCGAGCTTTCTTTATCATTTTGAAGAATTAATCTCTGCTCTAACTCATCAGCTATGACCGACGCTTCTGTGTTGCTGGGGGCTGCCGTCTCCGCACAGCTTGCCTGGGACTCTGCTTGGCCCCATTCCACAGAGCTGTGGCTGCGACTGTTGAGGCTGAGACTTGGACTCTGTGCACTCTTCATTTCCAGCAGTCGCTGCGCGTCTGTACGAGAGTCGCTCTGTAGAGCGGCTTTGTTGACGCCTCTGTCAGTCCCATCAACCTGCTCTTCCTCATGGTGTATCACGCATTCAGCACAATGACCAAAGGAAAACGTATCCCCAGGGGTTTCTTTAGGTTCTGAATGTCTGGTGGCCCCGTGGGATGGACAGAATGGGGGGGAAGACGTCACAGTGTTTTGACTGGAAGGGAAAGATTTGGAATTTGAGTTCTCACAGTATTCTGCAGGTGGAATTTTGCTGCCTTTGCCATAAATGTTGGCTGCCTTTTCTCCTAGGTGCTTCGCATTGAGAGAAGATGAAGAATAGAAGTCAGAGTCTTTGCCGTCCAGAACTGGGAAGACGTTAGTAATGGTACTTGGCAAGTAATTTATTCCTTCTGTGCTTTGCTGTGTATATGAGTCCAATGTGATATTTTCTGGGATATCAAAGTTGATTTTTCTGTCGCTAGCTACATTTTTAGGATCCTCAGAAGGCATTTTACTTAAGTCTGTTTCACTTAAACTTGTGGTCTTTAGGGCATCATGTGATATAGGAAGAACATTTTTGAGAAGAGTCTCAGCTTCAAAGAAATGTTTCTTTTGCAGGGTGTTTTGACTAATTTTAGAGTCCTTCTGCTGAGAGATGGCAGCTTCTAACTCACAGTCATCTAAGACTGAAGGTAGTGCATCAGGCTTATTCCTCCCCCTGGGGGGTGAGCCCAGAGAAACCACAACGGTGTCATGACTCTCCTCCTGGACAGCAAATGCCACGAGAGGAGAGACATACAAACCACCCGGACTCTGATGCTGGTTTTCAAGCTGCCGCTTTTCAGGTAGCCTAACGCCAGACTGTGCAGAAGACCTGGAATATTCTTTAGTCATATGATCAGAGGAAACATTTCCGTATTTAGCTGTCTTCCCCCTTCTTTTAGGATGAGTTATATTAATTATTATATTCTGTCTCTTACTCATGTATTTGACTTTAATTCCTTTTCCTACAATGCTAACTTTCAGTGAAGGGTTCTCAGTTCTGGTGGTTTCTTCTTCGTATTTAGACAGAGACTCAGATTTTAGTTCTTCTATCAATATATTCTTGTATTTACCAGAGCAGCTTCTAGAAGAGTAACATCTTGGAATATGTCTGACAGAGTAACACTGATGACATGTTGGACATCTCTTTTTTGTTGGGAACTGCATTTCTGTTTTATAGAAAACTCTATTCTTGTTTGCTACTTGAATATTGAAATCCCCACATTTTACTTCTGTGATAGTTCTGCCTTTTGCTGGTTTAGAGCCTTCTATTGTGTTCGGGAAATCCTGCAGTGTGATTTTTCCTGACAATGATTCCTCACAGTCGTTAAACATGACCACTGGAAAGACTTTCTTTAGTTGATGAGAAATGGATGGGAGAGAATCATCATTTTCCTTCTCCCTACTTATTTTGCTGCCAGATGGAGGTTGCTTCTTATCTTTAGGGAGAAAAGAGGAATTCTGCTTTCCAGTCCTAGAAGCAGATGTACACTCATTTCCATTTTCCTTAGATTTCCCTAATGCCCCAGTCTGATGAAACACAGCCTCTGAGGTGTCTCCTTTGACTTCCTTTTCAAGACCCTTTACATTTTTTTGGCATGCTTGATTAGCAGGCTGAGGTTCGCCTAAAGAGGGAGCAAAAAAAAAAAAAAAAGTTTCTGTGTGTCCATTTAAAGAGCAGATGTTCCAAATTCTAGGATTAAATTCAATGCTTATCTTTTGTAAGTATTTTGAATAACATTTTTAGTATGTCGAGGTATTCCCCCTAAAAGTCATTTCTAATAAATATCTTATTTTAAATCAATTATCTTAGAATGCAGAATATCACTTGGTCATTTTAGGAAGAATCTAATTAAGCTTAACTTTAAAAGAGACTTCCAAATGAGTGAAATAAAAATTTCAGAGCAAATTTATGCAAATAAATTTTAAAAGACTTCTTGACAAAGAGCAAGTTGCCATGATCAGGTACTTGAACATAGCATTATAATACCAATTATAATCAAGCTGGAACTAATCTGAGATGGTACAGGAAATAAACATGCGGGTAAAGTGAATGGAAGATACCTCAGCACGGCTTCTAGGCAGCCTGTTAAAGGGGTCCGCTAGCTCCCTTTGCCTGGGTCAGGGGCTTTTGATGTGACAGAGAAGGTATTCTAGTGTTGCCGGATCCTCTCATTTTTCCAGAAGTAAACTAGAGTCTGGATTTATTATATGAAACCTCCCAGTTTCTGGGGATTGGCTCACATTTAGAAAAACCCTGTATAGATGGAGGCCAATATATTTAGGCACCAGCTCTGGCCCAAGAGCTGCCAGCTTGCAAATTTTATTCCGCTGTTTTATAATGTTAGAATCTTTCGCTGTGCGAAATTTGTGGACTTGAGCATGAGCGACCAGATCTTGGGTAAAAAAACAGTGAACAAAATATGAAGACCTCATATTATGTTTTAAACTATACCTGAAAAAGAGTATCTGTGAAGGAAAAGAAAAAAAACGGTCAACAAGTAAATAATGATGTCAGCTAAATCTATAAACCAGGTGTCCACAAGGATATTTTTAATAAGTTGATGAAGCTAAACATTATAAAGGGTTCTTTATAAATTTACTGGAAATGTTCTTAATTTAAATATGTTTATATGTTTTTAATACAAAATATTAAAACAAACTATACAAACACTAATAATAAAGAGTAAATACATACATTCTCTTCAACAGGAAAAAGAAAAATACCCCACCGATTTGGCTAGAAGGGGCATTGAAGTATGGAGTGCAAAAAAAAAATTGCTCTTTCAGAGTCAAATAAAGAACCATAGGTCTAGGAATCATAACTTTCCAGCTTCAGGAGAGGTATACAAACTTCTGATTTGACACATATGTTCTCCAAGCATACTGAACTTCCTTAAAGAGTTAACGGTTCCCGTTTGCCTCTCTTTTAGTCTGGCCGAACGGCTTTTTCCATGGCAAGTACTGAAACAGTTTCCAGCGGGCCTGGTTAGAATCTGAGAGCTATAACGTGGGAGTCATGGGGGAAAAGACATGAGACATACCCTCTGAAACCCATTTATAATACAGCATGTTCACGAGAGCAGTTTATAGACCGATAGGCTGCCTTCCAGAACTGTAGATTACAATTTATTCTTAAAAAGCACCCTCATGCCAAGAACAGTTCATTTTATAGCCCTCTTCAATTTTATAATTTATAGCCTCTTTCAATTGACTACACTTCAATTTCTGCAAGTAAGGAGATAGAACTGAGGCAGTTACATGATAATGTATTAAACACGGGTTCTAAGAATAGAGGTCTTAATAGCCTTTGCCTGAATAAGTAGGTATTTTTTTTGAAACTTTTATTCACAATACTAATATCATTAATAATTAGTTCAGAAGTATATATGTAATTACAATTAACCAAATTCTAAATCATTTTATAACATTTATGTGCATTTATCTTCCTACTTTTATAAACATTCTGTGATAAAGAAGAAAGTACATGAGCTGGGTATTACATGTTATACAGAAGTATAAAAGCAATGAATTGGACGTACGTATTGTGGGATTCAAGAGTTTCCATTTTTTATAGGCTTTTCTTCTTTTTCTCATTTTCGGGAGCTGAGGGTCTTCAGCTTTCACCGTCCTTTGAAAGCATAAAATTTGAAATTATTTTCCACTCTAAATTTAGGTTTTGTAAAATTACTAACTCAACTAATTGCCAACTTGATAGCATAGTATCTTTCTCTGGTATCTCAGTGTTCTCCTTTGAATACATTGTATCATAATTATACTTTCCCTCTTTGTTTAATTCCACCCCAACTATTTAGTGCATTATTTTATACCACATGAACATTCAAACATATATTTTTCATATGTGTATATTTCATATATTTTTCATATTTTTCATGTAAGATGCAAATTATAAAATCATATTCTGTTTAATTATTTTATATTCCAATATTTCTTGGCCTAATAGAAATACCGAATTTTTTTATGAAGTTGAACTAAATTGAATATTTTATCTAATTTGTTGCCCTGCTAAATTAAGTGAAGTAGGGAGACTGATTGCCTTCATTACATTATTATCATATACATTATATTTAAATACAGGATTAAATGCACACGAAATATTCTTTGTAGAAGAGCAAATTAATTCTTTTATCTTTATTGTGAAATAAAGACTTATTTTCTCCGTTGATGATGTCTTAGCTAATAGAAAGTATCTGTGGGGAGATATTTGGGGAAAGGCAGCCTCCTAACTTTCCAGGTATCACTTGCAGCAGGCACCTGCCTGTGCTTAGAGCTAAGCCTGATTCCACTGCTATGCTTTTAGAAGATAGAACTGTCTGCAAAGATGCAAAGAGAAAGCTCCCCACTGAAGTAGTTTGTTTCGAGTATATTTGGCAGGCTGTGCCTTTACATATCTCAGCAGAGAAGCTCAAGGTTTATCTGTTTTACCGTAACTCAAATAAATAGGCTGGTTTGTGGTCAGTTTTTGCAAAAATGTATTTAAATTCTTAACTCATCCCTCTCTTCAAAATCTGCTACATTATAGTAAGGGTTGATTTCAAATCTTTTCCCTCTATAAATTCTCATAGCTTTCTGAAAATTTTTTTCCTTAGGCTACCTTTCTTTTTTCTTTATTGATTTTAGAGAGAGGAAGGGAGAGGGAGGGAAAGATAGAAACATCAATGAGAGAGAACATCGAATGGCCGGCTCCTGCATGCCCCCCAATGAGGATCAGGTTCACAACCTGGGCATGTGTCCCGACCGGGAATCAAACCGGCGACCTCTTGGTGCGTAGGTCCACGCTCAGCCACTGAGCCACATCGGCTGGGCAGAATTTTAAACTCCACACGAGGACACCACAATCATTTCAAATCTTTCCTGCAATGAATTAATAATATTTACCTATTTCCTATCTCTAAAAAAAGTATTACACAGTTTCTCCCTTTTCTCACTTTCTATCCCTTTTCCTCCTTCTCCATCCTTCATAGGAAATAGAAGCTAACTGAAGTTCTCTCCATTTTCCAATACTCGAACTACCAACTTCTTTGATTTGTATCATATACCATCAAATCTCTTCTATTTTGTGGATGAAGTAAGTGTCCCTGGAACCATTTTCCTGAGATTATTCTCCTCTTCCTGCAACATCAATTTGTATCTTCCACTGTGTTATTATTTTAGCATATAAACATTCCCTGGCCCCTCCATCTACTTCACGTGCCCATGGTCACCTCTACAGCAACACGTCTTGAAGGAGTTGTCTATATGTATTGACTTCACAGTCTCTCCTCACATCTTTTCCCAAACCCACTCCACACAGTCTATTATCCTTACCACTCCACTCAGAGCCCTCTTGACAGTCACCAGGGACATCTGCATTGCTAAAGCCAACAGTCACTTCTCTATAGTCGACTTAGTCACACTTTCAGCAGAATTCGACACAAGTTATCACTCCATTCCTTTGAATCTAGTCCTTCTTTTAGATTCCATGATGTCACACTCTCCTGGTCCTTGTCTCGCTCCACTGGCCATTCCTTCCCAGATGCTTTTGCTGGATCTTCTCTTGCTCAACCTCTACTCTTTGGCATTTTCAGGGTTCCTTTCTCTTCTTTATTGACTCTCTCCCCAGGAAATCTTAATCATTTTCATGGTTTTAAAATAATCTATACAGATGACTCCTAAATTCATAATTCTACTCCAGACTCCCCTCCCCCAAAGTCCAGGCTTAAGAATCCAACTGCTAAGTTGGCATATTTACTCGAATATCTCATTGTAATCTTCTATTTATCATGTCACAAACACCTTCTCCAATGTCCTCTGCCTTCTCCAATTCTTTACACCCCAGAATCCTTCCAATCTCAGTCAACAGTGTCACCATATGTCTAACTCCAGTCAATACCTAGATGTCATCCTTGACGCTTCTCTTTACCTCACTTTCCTCATCAAACCCATCAGCAAGCTTTCCATATTCTGTTTTAAAATATCTTATCCTTAATATGTCCACTAATTTTTTTCTCCATTGCTAATACTCCATTCTAAGCCTCCCTCTCTACATGTATACACATGTAGTCCAGACTTTAAAAACATATATACACACACACACATATAATATATATATTCATAATATATTTAAATACATATTTAAATATATATTCATTTATATTTTAAATTTGGACAATTGCAATGGCTTTCTAACTGATTTTCTTACTTCTATATTTATATCCTTTAATTATTTACATAGCAGCCAGGTTTTTAAAATATATAAATTAAACATGCCATCCCCTGTTTAAAACCCTCTCTCTAATGGCCTCCCATTCCACTTTGAAAAAATCTAAGCACTTTTGTTTTTTTTTTACACACATGTATAAAGTATAATTTTATCCACAAGTAAAATGCATCACCACTAGGCCTTGGAATATACATTAAGGTAACCAATTTCACCACAGATTTGCTGGATTTATATTTTTCATAAATGTTTATTTGTTCTGTGCAAAATTGGCAATAAAGCTCAGGAAAGTTACCATGATTGCAGTTATATATCAGCCAAATTCCGTCACATTTGAGACCTTTGTATTGAATTTTATAGACCTTTTTTTCGAACTGAGCTCTGACTCATTACTATAATTCACAGGAGAATGAGAAAAAAATGTAAAAAGGAAATACTAACAATATCTTTCCACTGCAGAATTACATAGTGACAGCATTATTCTGAGAAAACTGTTAGAATGTAAAGGTTTTTTTTTTTTTTTTTTTTAAAGGTATTAGGAAATTTTACTAGTCCTATTTTTTTGACAAATTACTTAAAAATTCTCTTTTGTATTGTTAAGCTGAAACGTTTTCCTTGGAACATTCAAAGGGAATGTTCCGTTATCAATAAGAAGAGAAAGATTCATAAAGGTGTAAATAATGATCACTATTAAAATGCTAGAGGAAACTAACATAAAATTAATTCAGAAGGTTACATGCTTAACCATGAGTCCATCCAGGACTCATTTTAATGCCCATTCACCCCAGTTTTCTGTAGAATTTGAAAGCAACTTTAGTCTATTTTTTATAACTTTATTTTCTGGATTTTAACCCAAAGCTTATGTTCTCTGCACTAAATGGTCAAAAAGAAATGTACACACCTAAAACAAATTATGAAAAGTTTAAGTTTAAAAATATTCGAAGAGAAGAAAAGTCTGACATTTCTATTTACTTATATTTTAAGTGTACAAACTTATCTCTTGTCATTCCTGATTTTGAATAGCATGTACTTTAGATTACATTTTTTTTTTTTATCCTCACCCAAGGACATTTTTGCATTTATCTTCAGATAGAGCGGGAGGGAGAGAGGGAGGAAGAGAGAAACATCGATGTGAGACAGACACATCGAGTGGTCACCACCCACATGACCCCAACCGGGGTCGGGGACAAACTGCAACCGAGGTACGTGCCCTTAGCAGGAACCGAACCCGGGCCTCTGGTCCGCAGGCCCAACGCTCTAACTGCTGAGCCAAACTGGCCAGGGCGGTCTTAAATTTTTTTTTTTTTTAAGTATGTACAAGCATAAGAAGAGTTATACTGGAAAACATCTGTTTCAATAATACCCATATATCACTTCAGACTTACACTATGGGGCTGCAAGGATAAAACTTAGCAAACATGGCTTTTGGGCAGTAATTGTTAATGAATAATTTCCCAGTGTCCAGAAACTGAACAGTTTTAGTTAAGATCATTTAAGCTATTGCAAGTTGCTTTTCACGCCTTTACCTCCTTTCCTCTGTTGAAAACATTGAAGACTGTTTTTACATCTATATTTATATACTTTCCTACGGGTAAACTATTAGAATCTATTAGGTTAAAATTGTAAAATAGAAACATCCAAATCTCATGTCCATGAAACTAACTTTGCCTCTCCCTGAGCATACAACGGGCAGGTTGTTGAAGCTCACAGAGAATATTCATGTCCATCTGCAAAAGAGACTCTTGGAAATCATTGGAGCATACATCTGTTAAGATGTTGAGGTCAGAAGAATAAATATAAAAGTACTTTAATGCCAAAATAATGATCTTTAAACATAAGCTTTGTTGGAATGTCATCACCCTATCTGACCCATAATGGATCAAGCATAACTTGGTGGATGAGGGTAAGCCTTGAAGAGCAAGGAGTCCACCCTTGCAGGATCTGCAGAAATAAAATGCAAGTAGAAGAGAGCATTGTGGGCCTGGCCGGTGGGCTCAGTGGTTAGAGGGTCGGCCCGCGGGCCGAAGAGTTGCAGGTTCGAATCTGATCAAGGGCATGTACCTCGGTTGTGGTTTGGTCCCCAGCCCTGGTCGGACTTGTGCGAGAGGCAGCCAATCGATGGGTCTCTCTCACATCGATGTTTCTATCTCCCCCCCCCACCCACCTTCCCACTCTGTTTGAAGATAAATGGAAAAATATCCTCGGGTGAGGATGATAAAAGGAAAAGAGCATTGTGCAGTGTGGAATTTATTATTGTTATCATTGCTATTACTATTAACATTTTACAAGCTAGGTAAAAATTTACGTTAGTAAACCAGAAGAAAATTGAACTCACTATTTCATAAAGTTTGATACATTAAGTCATACCAGTGAAGGAACGGAAGGATGAACTAAAAATGAAAATCTCTTACACTTCCAAATGTGTCTACCCTTGGCTTGACAGGATAGGTAGGTGTGAGGTCATCTACCCAGCTCCTCCTTGTCATCAGAGGAGGCTGAGAGAGGTGTCGTGAGTTGCCCTAGGAAACAGGGTGGAAACTTTTCTTTCTCCACACGGCAAGCCTCGGAAAGGTTTTTATTGCTTTACTGTGTTCTTGTGGTGTAGAGGCTCTTTCTGACATGCTTCAGAAACTCTTCCTTTCCTCTCTCACTTTCTTGTAGAATGATTTCAGTGAAAGGAGCAAAATTGTAATTGGGGAAACTCAGTGTACTTTCCACTGAGGTAGCCTTAAGAGTTTGGCACTCTGCCTGGACGGTTTGGCTCAGCCATTGGAGCGTTGACCAGCGGACCAGAAAGACCCGGGTTTGGTTCCCGCTGTGGGCATGTGCCTCGGTTGCAGTTTGTCCCCAGCCCCGGTTGGGGTCGTGTGGGTGGCAGCCACTCGATGTGTCTCTATTACGTTGATGTTTCTCTCTCTCTTCCTTCCTCTCTCCCTCCTCAAGATAAAGCAAAGAATGTCCTCACGTGAGGATAAAAAAAAGATAAAAAAAAAAAAATAAAAAAAAAAAGAGTTTGGTACTCTGTGTTTGCTATGGGCTCAAGATTCTGAGCTAGAGTTAACGTAAACATGTAAAGATAATGCAAACTTAAAGGAATTTATAAGTTAGCACAGGGATACTCAAACTTGAGGGTGCTTAAAAATCACTGAGCAACTTGCTAAAAATGTAGACTTTGGGCCTCACTTTAGAGATTCAGATTCTGAGGTGGGGCCCAGGAATATGCATTTTTCAGTAAGTACCCACCCTCCAACCCCACACAAGTGATTTTGGTTTCAGAAGCACTGTTGGAGCAGATACAATTGATTGGTGGAAGGGAACCTCGTTGAGAAAATCTTTAATAGTCTGGGGCAGGCTTGGGGAAACAATTAATTCAGCTTCACTGAACTCCACTTCACAGTCCTCCTCTCCCAGATGGTACCCACTAAGGTTTAAATGTTTTATTTGTTTTTGGTTTAAGCACAGATTCTCTTTCTATATCAGCAAACTTTTGGGAAAAAAACAGAATAAAATACAAAACCTCCTCGAGAGATCACTTTTTATTTCTTCCCAGCCTCGTGTAAAGAGGCTCTACCCAAATTGTGTCCTAAATCAATCTTAGGTGTTAACGCCTCATTATCCCTCTTTGGTCTGTGGGAAACAGAACTTGTGATAAAAATTTAGCAAGTCGGAATAGTAGGCCAGGGCCACTAAAGTGAGGAGATACAATGTTGTATTTTCCATTGCTTGTCTCTGTTCACATTTGGTTTCTCAGAGTGAAAGGGTTCCTGTACTGTGTTTTGGGTTTGACTTCGCCTGTAAGTTAAAATGGTTGGCAAGTGCATGGAGGATTATGGTGGAGCAGAAGTGTTCAGAAGGAGGATGACTTCCCCCAAAACTGTGCTCTTCCTATTTATGATGGTGCACCTATCTTCTCAGAGCGCCAGTATTTACAGGGCAGGGTTCTTTAGGAGGCATCCCCACTGAGACTATCCTCCTGGGATTGAATCTGACCCCTGGCTGCTCCATGGTTAACCTGAGTTGAGCCAAAAGAACTCCAGAAGAAATTTACTTTTGGGTCCAGCAAAGGTAGATAAAACACCCCAGTGTGTACAGCCTCAGATTATCCTAGTCTTCTGAGGAATCATGAGACGTGGGCCAAAATGTAGGATCCACAAGGGCAGAGATCTGGTCTATCTTATACTTGGATGCGTTCCTGTTCCGTATATGTGGGAGAACATAGCAGTTAATAAACATTTGCTGAATGAATGAGTGAATGACTGAATACAACTGGCACTATTGTTTCCCAACTTCAGTCATTTGTGGACTACTTTCTAGAGTTTTACTCCCCCCCATGAAACAGCTGTGCTGTTATTGCTTAGTTTTTTGATTCATTAAATTTTTTACTTTAGTTTCATATTAGACAACACTATATGCAAAATCCTGGGTTGTAGCTGATACACATTAAAACAGAAACAAATAAATAATTTAAAAATAACAAAAATATCTTCATCTTCCACCAGCCAAAACTATTTTGCATACCAGTAGTGGTACACGTCACTCACTCTATGCGTTATTGTCATGACATTATTGACCAGAAAACCCTGGAGAAGTGTATTTTGCTTTGCTTAATGTCCTCCTTGGTTTTAGAAGGACTGTTCAAGTGTAAATTTAGCTAATCCCAGATGCAGAATGATGCATGAATAAATATCAGTATATGAAGAGAATCACTCTATTCAACTACAATTAGAACCCCAGGTACCCTAAATTTTTTTCAGTTGCTATGTGTGAGAAATCTGTAATTATGGTTTTCTCCTACTCTGACCTGACCAGCCCAGGGACTTTCAGAATCTATCTTGAGAAACCCATTTCTGTTCACTCAAGTCCCATGTGACACTTTACATTATTCCTCTTTGGCTAATTATACTGCTTTCAATTAGACAAGAGGTGATGACTTCATTTCAACACATATTTCAAATAATAAAAAGTTTACTAAAATGGTGTATTTCATTAAGATAAAGAAAGAGAAAAAATAAAGCACATGTGTGCACTTAAATATGTCATTAGTTACCTTGTAAAAGTTAGCAAAAGAATAGGCACAAAAGGCTAATTGAATAGATCTCAGGGACTACTTTTTTCTGCTCAAGACTTTCCCTACCTATTAATTAAATGACGAATGCCTTTGAGTTTTCTAAAGAGGAAGGCTGTCTCCTTCTTTGCTTATTAAAGTGGAGGCATACTACTCCAATGACTATATTACAGAAGAACTATGCTTCTCTGAAAACTTAATTGCTGAATTACCAACTCTTGATGGGTTTAAATGATAACCTCTTAATTTTGAACCATTCAACCTTAAACCTCAGTTTGAAGTAGAACTTGACTATCCTGTGTCTCGATCTTCCTCCAAAATATGAAATCCCTCTGATTCTTTCAATGAGGCAGTTTTATTCCCCAGGAGCATGTCTCATCAATTCTGCTGACACCAGAGGTTTTGATAGTGTAAAACAAACCACCTTCATTCCTTTCCTGCCTACAACAAACACACACACACACACACACACACACACACACACACACACACACACAATCTGATATATAACCACAGTGCTGAATTCTAAAGAGAGTAAGAAAAATCTCACGTATTTACCCAAAATCTCTCTTCTTACCCTCTAAGCATAAAGCTGTGTTTTTCTCACAGTGCCCTAAAAAATGGCTGTAGATTAATTCTACTTCTTCAAGTCATTCAGAATAAAGTAACAAACGTGTTCTTTCTAATATTTCAGTGGAAATGTTATCTATCACCTGCTATTTAGTAAGAGACAACTTTTTCTTTTTAGCAGTATTTAGTGTACTTTGGGCAATGTTAAACCTCATTACTTGTTTAGAATTCATAATTCAAGAAAACTTGAATTATCTTGAAATTACCGTTACCTCTGAAAATTAATTTGATAAGGATATTAATGTAAACAAGATGTAAGGACATCAAAGAGGCTTCAACCAAAAGATTTAGAAGAGGTTTCTTCTTCAATAATTTAAAAATCACAATTCGTTACATTTTCTTTCTTTTTTTTTATCCTCACCCGAGGACATTTTTGCATTTATCTTCAGATAGAGCGGGAGGGAGAGAGGGAGGAAAAGAGAGAGAGAAACATTGATGTGAGAGAGACACATCGACTGGTTGCCACCCACACAACCCCAAGCGGGCCGGGGACAAACTGCAACCGAGGTACGTGCCCTTAGTGGGAACCGAACCCGGGACTCTCTGGTCTGCAGGCCGACGCTCTAACCGCTGAGCCAAACTGGCCAGGGCTTCTTAACATTTTCTGTGCTCATTGTACTTATTCACTAAAATGAATACATTTCTGTAGCTTAATCCAAATTAATGTATGTTTTAGGAAGCAATAAAATGTCATTTATTTAAAATTTTTCTATGCTTGATATTTTCTGCTCTTCCTTTTACATAGCTTGAACTACTGTGCTGTATTTTGGCCCATTAACATAAAAAAGTGTGTAAATTGCAGTCTGGCCAATGATGAGAGTTATGCTTAGAATGAGAAACTATGCTTGGAATTAACCTGCCAGGTTAATTTAATCACTTTATGATTGGTTTTATATTGGGCAGATAATCAGTGCTAACATTCCATCCCATCTCTTAAATTCACTGAGGTCTAGGCAGTCCCATGAGATAAGAATAACATCAGTGCACTTTGTGTAGTTAGTATGTATACCTTCACAAGTCAGATCATATTGAGAATTTTTATTCCTTTTGCAAAAATATCTGGAACCAGTCTCTTGAAAGAGGCTTCATAGCTGATGAGAGAGCTGAGAATTTGATCCATCACATCTAAGATCCTGGTTTGTCATTTTAAAGACCTATTTGAAAATTTGGTTATTGGGTGTTTTTCCCCCTGAGGACACCGAGACTATTTTATGAGCATGCTGATTTCCTGATTGTAATTTCCTCACATGGTTACTACAAATTTGAGAAGTTAAATGACTTCATGTAAAATTTTTTTAAAAAATGAATTGTTAGTAAGTGAAGAAATATCTAAAAAAACTACGTAGAAAATAGGGATTTATTTTTCAGTTTTCTTTCCAAATAAAGAATTTGAGGATACTTATTCAACATTAAGGTAATCTGACACTAGAATTAAAAAAAAAAACACACACACACACACCCAAAAAACTAATGTTTAAATTCTGGAAGAAGAAAAGGGGGATTAAAAACCATCTAATATTTAAATTCTGAGTGAGAATGAGGAAGGTAAGAAGGACCGTCTGAATTCCTGATCCTGAGAGAAATCTTTGATTGTAAATATATACTGCCATCAAAATCTTGGAACATATTTTTTAAAGACCAAGTGACAGTAAAATTGCAAATACATCATTTTGCAAATTTTGATTTGGGATTATTTACACAAAAAATATTGGCTAGAATATTTGCCTATGAAATTGGTTTAAATTTCAGAGTAATTTTAATTATTATTATAGAAAAAAGCAATCCTTAATGTTTTCTTTCTTGAGATCAGATCACAATGTTTTGGGTGATGAATATATTTCAAAAATTAAATAAGAACATTTAAGTAAGTAAAATTAAGGTAAAATTAATGAAGAAAAATCCTACTAACTAAACCAGATGAGAAAATCATTTGGTGATTTATTAAAATCAAATGTACATTTGGTAGTAAATTTAATGCTGCAATGGAAACAAAGCAGAATATAGTAATTCAAAACAAAGATTACTGCTTTGAAATGAAACGGATCCTCCCTGAATTCAGAATGAATTTCAATTATGCTTAGAAGCCTAGCTTGTCAATTGCATTTTCCTTGCTTTTCAAATGCACAATTTATTTCAAATAACCAAATTAGGATATGGCTGTTGGCTATTCAAATATGCATATGATGTCTTTTTTAGCTGAAATAAAAGAGGCCTAACACATTGACTATTGAGAATTTTTTTTTGGATACAGCCATCCTCTTTGATAACAGAGCAAGTTACAAACAGCTGTTGGATTTTCTGTGACTGTAAAGAAGTATATTATTAATTAAAGTGTCCTTATATATAACATTCAAATAATTTTCCCTTTGCTAAGCAACTAATTTGGGACAATAAGGATTAAAATAGAGTACTTCATTCAAAACAGCATAGAAAAATAGAAAAAAAGTAAAAAGAAAATATAATCAGCTCACCTGGGTAAAGTCTTCATGAATTCCTCAGCCTTGAAGGAGATATGAATTAAATGCAAATATGTATTTTGAAAGGCAAGAAAATGAAGTAAAGATTTGAGGACCTCGTCTTGTCCTACTTTGGATTTTTCTGGGTCGTCTAAATCCAAAATCTGATTACCATATTTAATCTTATGCAGTGTCAGGAATGATCTACCATCCTTTAATTAGTCTATTATTATCTGTCTTAACCATTCCTAAGGTCTGTTTACTTTCAAATATACTTCTCCAGCACAATGATGCTCTTGTGGCTCAGGAGCTCGGATAGGGGCGTTTATGAAACAGAGCTATGATGTTTACATGGTGCAAGTGAAGAGGAAGAAACCCAAACAAAAGTGAAAACTTAAATGATCTAGTTAGGCTCTGTATCAGCTGATTTGTTTCTCTTTGCATGATAGATACAGGGACAGAAGCAGTGTAGTGTATGGTATTGTGGAGGTTGTGGACTTTCAATAGAAAGATTTAAATTTGAGTCCTATTTCCATATCCTGTGCTGATCTTGGGGAAGTCATTTGACTTAGACTCAATGTGCTTATTTATTAAAATCGGGATAAATAATAAAGACCTTGACCTAGATTTTTGAAATACTGTGAAATATGTAAATGAAAATAGAGTTTAGAAGTTCAGTTTAGAACCTTTAAATAAATGAAACATTTCTATTTAAACTAGTAGCTTATGATATTGGTCATAATTATTCAGATGATCCTTAATGAATGTTATTAATGCATAATAAAATTTTTACACCAATTGTAAAATGGGGATAATGATATAGTATTAATAAGCATGTCATAGGGTTGTTTAAGGATTAAAAAAATAATTGTCAACATTCTATATATAAAGTCCTGTGTAAATAGTATTAGTATTATGAGAATAAGCTAACCAAAGAATTCTATTTTCTTAGGAGCTTACTGTCAAGAGATCTATTAGTAGTTCTTAGAAATATATTGGAAAGAACAAGCAAAAAATAACTATGGCTTTTTGTAAGAATGTAAATATAAGGGGTTGGAAGACAGAGAAGCGATCAGAGTTAGAGGTAAACTGCTATGCTAAGGAAATTGGACTTTATCCACAGAGTCTTTCCGAAGAATATTAAATAAGAGAAAGACTAGATAAGATTGCCCTTTACTAAGACATCCTTGTGAAGAATGGATTGGGAATAAAACTTTGAACTAGGGAGACCAATTTTGGGAGTCGAGCTGAACTAGGAACAAGGTGAGTAGTCTGGAATAGGATGGTGACAGTGGAGAGAGAGAGAGAGAGAGAGAGAGAGAGAGAGAGAAGTACTAAGAAATAAAGAAATAAAATGGATAGGATTTAGAAATTGTTTGGCTGTGGGGTATGGTAGGGTGAGAGAAAAAGTAGACAAAGGTAACAATACCCAAATTTCTATGTTGGGCACTTGCAAGACTACTGAAATATGGATGTAGAAACAGGAACATGCTTGGGAGAAAAGACAATTTAATTTTACATATGTAGTATTTGGGAGGCTCTGAGATGTCCAAGCAAATATGTCTAACAGACAGTTGGAGATAGAAATTTGGGAACCAAATAAGTAGTTGAAGGTTGTGAAAAAATGTGTAATAATTATAGAAGACCCAACCTGAAAAATGACCAAAATTTAAGGAATTGAAATGGGAAATCAAGACTAGATGTGCTTTTGCAGAATTATTAAGACACTTCTGTAAGATAGCTCTGGTAAATGTAAAGATGAAGGATTTGGAGTGAAATACTTGAGTTCAAGTTTTGGCTCTCCTATGTATTAACAACGTGACTTTGTGAAAGTTAACTCCTCCATACCACCTGTAAAATGAGGACACTGATACAGTATTAAAAAACATGTCAAAGGGTTGTTTAAGGATTAAAAAACAATCATTGTCAACAGTCTATATATATAAAGTCCTGTGTCAATAGCATTAGTATTATGAGAATGAGCTAATCAAAGAATTCTATTTTCTTAGGAGCTTACTGTTAAGAGATCTATTAGTAGTTCTCAGAAATATATAGGAAAGAACAAGCAAAAGGTAACTTTTACAAAGTTCAGAAATCTGAGTTTGAATTAAATTTATAATTTATTAGTACTGATGGCATATTTCCTTTCATCCTTACTGGTGCCTCCCAGAATACACAAAGTTCCTACCGGTTTCCCACTCGTAGCTACCATCCTACTGAAGCCCTCACTAAGACACTCATTGTCAGGGCATCTTATTTGGAGTTCCAAATCATACCAACTGTTTGGCACTAGAGTTTTCAAACCTGTTTCACAACATAAATGAATCCAGCAACAAAAGCAAAATAGCTCTTAGCAGCAAAGCTGTTGGATCAATGGCATTTTAAATCATTTTTACCCCTACTGATAGAGAAAAGTTCAGCTTACTGCTGAAAGCAGTAATAGGTATTTATTCAAAACCTCACACTGCTCCAATAGACTTCAATTTCAGGCTAGAGTAAAACAGGCTGAAGAAAAAGTAAACAAAAATGAACTTCAGACTAGATTGTCCATTTACTCTTAGGTTCTTAAATAGATGTAAGTACCATTTTCAATTTCTACTCCTGGGTGGAACTTCCACATTACTAAATATGAAACTACCTCACAAGTGATTAGAAGAATGTTCTTAATCCATCACGGGTGAGACAAGGAGATGGTCTGGTCTAGTTCCCATGAGCCCAGGAATGGACAGCCAGGATATTTTTTTCAATCTTTATGCTGTAGTTTGTTTCTTATCAGATTTTTAGTTAGAAAGAAAAATGTTTCCATTAGCAGAAAGGTTTCTTTTTTTTTTTTTAAACTTAAAATCTCTTTTAAAATTTCCCAGCTGCCCCCACTATTCCGTAGACCATCATTTTAATAGGAATTGTGAAAAGGAGAAATATCCAGGGCCTAATGCAATGGCATTGTCCGCTTAGCAGTAAAAGAGAAACGTAGTATTGTTGAAGGACTAAAGAGAAGTTAAAAGTGCTACTACCACCAAAGAGTACTATTATATGTGCATATCCTTTAGTGAAAATAAAATAAGGAACTTGCCTGTTAGCCCAATTAACATGTCCAAATGTTCATGTACAGTTGAACATTTTTTTCTCAAACAATAAAAGAATTCAGGATTCTGATTACTCATTTTTCCCCATGCCATCCTTATTACTCAAATAACTGTCCTTTGAGCATTTCTACTTTGGGCAAATGGACTTATTTGAAAATCTATTGTATATGAAAACACACTGTACTTCCTCTTTCAGAAGCTATTTTGAATTCTAAGTGTCCCAGGAAAAAAAAGAACAAGATGTAGTGTAGAAAAAATCACTTTCAGCACTGAGTTTATTTTTACAAGCAATTCCTTTCTAGTTCTCTTCTGACCAATAAGACTCTTTTTGAAGATGGAGGATCTTGGCAACATTATTACCCATCTCCTCAAAATAGGAGTTCTCAAAATGTACCATGTGTCTGTCTCTCATCTACCACTGTGGTGTCAAAGCTCCCAAGTATTTGGCCCCCTTATTGAGCACACTCCCCCATCTGCACTGAAGTCAAACTCTGCTTCTCTAACCTCTTGTAAGTGCCTCAAGACCCAGATCTTTCACATTTGTACACAGATACTCTTAATTTCGGTCTGTGAAGAACACTGTCCTGGGTATTATTCTACTAAAGAAAACTGACAGACACATAAATTTCGCTCAACAACCACCACACACACACACACACACACACACACACACACACACACACACACACAATTCAGGACCTAATAATGGCCCTCATCCCTAATAAAATTTGCATTGTGGAAATTCTATTCTAAAAAAAATTAATGAATTTGTTTTATAGAACATTTTCACCTAATACTTTGCTATATATACATTAGCAATGGGTTCTAGGATCAGTTCTATCTAGTGTTTTCATATGAGATGTAATAGTTTATTAACAAACTCATACTTTCTCATTCTATCTCATGGTCTCACCTAGGTTGTTCCATTCTTTTCTGTCTTTACCCATATCCCTTATTCAATCTTTAAAAGAGTCATTTTTTCCCAACTGAATAAAACATGTAGGTTTCTAATTCTTTTAGTCCTTCTTTGGACAGTAAACTAAAGACAAATTCAAAATGCAAAGATTGGTAATATTAGACAAGTTATAAAAATACACAGACTAGATATGCAACTAAATCTGAAGATAAATTATTGACATATATGTATATGTGAATATATATGTATATATAAAATACTGTAGACATCCGTGCATGACCCAAAACTATAAAATTAAAAAGATTTAAACAAAAAATTTAAGTCTTCCAATATCACAGCTTTTAAAAAGGCTTTTGTATTTTTTGTTTACAGATCATTCATTCTAAACTGATAACTGAAATATTTTTTTCATATTTGCTTTTTCTAAAAAGTAAAATACATACAATATTGAAGTTGCTGATGTTACCCTCCTCCTCAGTCCAATTTTTCTCCCTCCCTATGAATTTTCTGTATATTCAGTTCATATATTTATGGTTTTACTACTTGGTAAGTGAGTACACAACAAATTATAGCGGAGATAATTATTTTTGTAAATATTAAGCTAATGCCTTTAATATTCACTCTTTAAAATCTTAAATCTTTGCAGCTGGGCATACAATTCAGGGTTGCCAGTTTTTAACTCTCAGCACTTTGGAATGTTTGCTGAATGAAAAGTTCTTTCAATCAGGCAGCCATGTCTTTCTTTAAAAATTCTTAGCCTGTATCCCTTTTAACATTGCTTCTCACCTTCCCTATTTTTTTTTTTTTCACTCATTTGTGGAATATAATAAACATAACAGTATGGGGAACAGGGTAGACCCAGAGATGTGAAAGTAGGGTACAGACTGACAACCCTCAGAAGAGGGGGTGGGGGGGGAGGGAAGAGATAAACCACAGAACTTATACGCATGTATGCATAACTGATGGACATGGACAACAAAGCTGGGGATGGGGTGGGGGGATGGGGAGGAGGGTGTCAATGGGGAAAAAAGGAGAAACATCTGTAACAAAAATAAATTAATAAAAAAAATAATAATAATAATAAAAAAAAAAACAAAAAACGGGCAGAGGACCTGAGTAGACACCTCTCTAAACAGGACATACAAATGGCCTATTTTTTAAATTTATCTTTATTGTAGAAAGTTTTTTTCCCCATTGACACACTCCTCCCCCCTCCTGCCCTTCCCCCTGCCTTCACTGCACTGTTTTTTTCCATTTTTTCAGACGACATTTATCAAAACATTAAAAAACACACATAACACACAAAACAGAAAATAAATTTTTTAATGTGTTGTTACCTTCATTTCCATTAGCATACATTCATAGCACTTAACCTCTATCATTTCTTGGCTATTCCTTCTACTTACATGTAGCTATTCACCTCTCAGAGGTTAGCAATTTAAGAGTAATTATTAAAACAATAATTTATTTAGATACCGATCTTCCCTGAGCATGGGATTAAATATCAAAAACTAAATTTGTAACTACATTTTATTTTGACACTTTGTATTTTACTTGGCTATCCTAACATATGGAAACCTGAAATTTTTTATTTAATTTTAGGATCTGTAAGTATTAAAAGTATATTTGAAGTAAAACTGAACCTTAAGTCATTATACTTCGTAATAATCAAGGCACATCACTTTCTGTATACCTATGTAATTCAGATTTTACTATGTATCTAAATGTCCTGTGTAAGTCTTAGTTTTGTTTAAAGTCCTGTTATCAACAAGCCTTCAATTACTAAAAAAACCCAGTTTATCAGTAAAATAAAGTTTTAGCTAATAAAAGCATTTAAGTTAAATAAATTTTAGTATCTAAAATTTTAATTAACAATATCTGGTAAACTGAATTTATTGTTATTATCTGTTATTTTGATTTATGCTACCTATACTTTTAGTAATAGTTTCTACTTCCTGTTAGAGGGAGAATCCTGTACTGGGTTACACAGTTTAGACTGTAATGATTAAGTTCTTAATTGTAATTACAATTAATTGTCTTAAAAATTGTAAAGTGTAATTGTGTAACTTTCATTAATGAATTAAATTAATTAAATTCACCTTTCAGGATTTCCTTACCTATTTTATCTATCTTATCTATAAAGAAGGGCAATGAACTATATATGTTATCCTTGAGGTCTCTTTCAGTTCTAACATACTACAGTATAGAGCAAATTGTACAAATTTATATATTTAAACTTTACCTGTTAAAACAATTTCAAAACAGCTTTGTAAAATATGATAGTTCTATGTTGCAAAATTGTGAATTACTACAATTTACTTTCTCTAGAATCTTACTGATTCATTTCTAAGCTATAGTTATTTTATAAAGGCTTCTTAGAATATGATGATTTAAGGCCAAACCCAAAATGTTATATTTGAGTTTAATAAATGTTATTAATAATTATTATATAATTGTTTTTAATGCAGATACAACCCTTATCAGAAAGTGACATAAAGCCAGTTGTATGTAAATCTTTCTGGGATTTATATAACATCTGACTTTTGAGGAGAATTCCTTTCAAATATGTTTAATTTCAGTGATGGGTCTTTAATGACTGGTCTAATGCTTATGAGAGGTGCTGGAATTTAGGTTTACTTACACTTTTAGAACATACTTCTTTACAACATGGTTTCTCTTATTAGAAATATGGTTTTGTGAGATAAAATTGTGGCGCATAACCAAAAAAAAATGTTCACAGAAGGCTGATCTAGATTTAACAAAATCTGAGGCAATGTTGTAATTTATAAAGATAAGAATTCTGTGGTTAAGATGAAAAATACACTTTGAAAATATTTCAAAAACCCAATATGATATTTTGTGTTGTGACAGTCTAAAGAGCATGGAACATTTCAAATCTCACTTGAGGAAATAAGTAGTATTAGAAATCAATTAGCATTTCAAGTCTAGTTATTTGACTTAGAGATTAGGGTTCATTCCAATCCAGTGTTTGATTAATTGATGTGCAATAGCTCGGCTTGGTGGCACAAAGAATTCCTGCTGCTTCCCTTTGGTCAGAACATCCACAACCTAAAATATACCATAATAAAATGTATTAGGATTCCAACACTGGCACACTGAAAAACTATTTCTATGCTTATATGATTCAACTAAAATGTGATGACCTTTACAGGCAATAACAACAGTAGAAAGTGATAACATCTGTATTCAACATGCAAAAGTTAGTACATTTTTAGTTGCTTCACTGAGTTAGTGATTCAATTTTTAAAATATTTGAGAAGGGCAGATTTCTTTATGAAAATAAGGTCCTAAGAAAGCAAAGTACATACTCCACACTTATTTTCAAAGTAAAGTCAACCTTTGGGACAGGTTTCATTTTATAAAATTCTGAAAAAAATCTAATTTATACTTTTAGAGGTTGAGCATAAAATAAAATTAATTTTATTTAGTCACAGCCACAAGGATTTCAGGTCTTCAGTACTGTAGTATATCCATTTGTTTTCAATACAAATACTTTAGGTCATGCAAGACACAGAACAAGTAATTTATCTCTCATTATAATACTTAATGATGTTTTAAAAAGTTCTTGTGAATGTATATTTGTCATACAGTTTTGTAATTCTTGCTCTTAAGCATATAAACCGAACAAGAACTTTTCACAAATTTTAAGCTTTTTTATTGATATTTTTTGACACCTGTTTTAAAGCTATAAATTAAAATATAAAATGTCTAAAAATAATATTCCTGTTTCTCATCTCTGAAATAATTGTTACCTATTTTAAGTCATTAAAAGGCATTAATCTGAAGGAATGGCATTTGAAATGAGAAAATGGCACAGAATCATCATTACTAGAAGAATCTCACAGAATGAGTTAACATAGGACACATCAATTACATTGTAATCCACGCATGATGAGAGGGCCATAGCCATTCATTCAACTTGTTGAAAACAAGTATCCTTGCTGCATGCCTAAACCGATACAGTCAGAGAACAATCAATAGAAGAAGGAAATTAAATTGAACTTTACCTGTTCTCTAGTGAACCAGCGGGCGTCCTCTATTTCATTCTTGTCAACTTTAATTTCTGTAGACACTGCTGCAGCTAAGCAACCAATCATTAAGGAGGAGGGCATTGGCCATGGTTGACAAGAGACATACTGAACATGGCCAACTTTGACTCCACTTTCCTCTTCTACTTCTCTTCGAACAGCATCTTCTATTGTCTCCCCTAATCAAATGGGCCAAAAGAACAAGTAGCTGACGAACATGCCCTGGACATATTGTGCTCCAAGTGGTTCAAACATTTGGAAATCACTTTGGACAGAAACCCAATTCAAATAATCAGAAAGCAGAAGCCTAAAACTAGATTGGAATTCAAGAAAACATTATTTCTTAAAGTTTATGACTGCATACAGAATGAAAGTATCAACAAACTTTTCATTTTTTAAAAGTCCAAATTTTTAGTGACATTTTAAAAATAACATCTACAACTATCTAGCACCTACTATTGGTTAAATACCATGTAAAAGTTTTATAGAGTGTTTCATTTATATATTATCACTAAATAGTTATAAATTATAACGATTTTAATGGCTATTCTTTTGCTCACTAAAATCGTCAAACTCTTTTCTCATGTTGCTAATTATTGTAGATAACTCTTTCCAAGCTAGTTAGAAAACACGTAACACTAAAAGTTTAAAAACCATATTAAGTAAAACTCAGTATTTTTCTTTCTAAATGATTATTTTCCTCTAGATCAGCGATTTTCAAACAGTGTGCCAAAAGAATTTTTAAACATGCAATATCTGACTATTTAGTCAGGGCCACTGACCTCTTTTCCCTTATTTGTCAAATAAAAAAATGACAATAGCCAACACAAAAATAGCCACCTGGTGTGGATGCCCTGTCTTCAGCAATAAATATATAGGTCATATAACAGAGTTGCATCTTATTAGTCACATTGCATAATAAGGTCGCATCTGATTGGTTAATTCTTGGTACCAGAAATCCTTAGTATGGGTACCTGATTTTTTTAAATTGATTTTTAAATATTTTTTTTTTAGAGACAGAGGAAGGGTGGGGGGAGAGAGAGAGAGGGAGAGAGAGAGAGAGAAACATCTATCATTTGCCCTCTGTACCCACCCTGACCTGGGACCAAAACTGAAACCCGGGCATGTGCCCTGGCTGGGAATCAATCTGGCGACCTTTTGGTGTGCAGGATGATGCTCAACCAACTGAGCTACATGGCCAGAGCAGCACCTGATTTTTTAAAAACTCACTGGAGCAAAAAAGGGTAGGTAATTACTATTATTATTATTTTTATAAATCAATAAAAATTACACCTATTTTGTCAGATTGTCAAAAAATATAGTTTTTGGAGTGCCTCAGAACTTTAGTAATTAGTTTATGTGCCACGAGATGAAAAAGGTTGAAAATCACTACTCTAAATGACTGTTGACTCCGCTTTGATAAAATAAAATGATGCCTATACATGTACTTTATATTTTGATTTGTTGGAATTGAGAATTAGGATAGAGGGAATAGTTTCTAAGGTAAGTTTATCTGGAAGTTTAGAAATGTTTTGCTATTTAAATATACCTGTATTTTTCAAATAGATTGATACATTTTCTATATTGAAAGTAACAACTTATGTTCACACAAAAAACAGTGAAAACATAAGTCATAGACTAGTATAAGATATCTGCAAGACCATAACTAAAGATTAGCATATAATACATATTTAAAAACTCCTAAAATCAATAAGAAAAAAGGATAACAACAAAACAAAAATAAGCAAAGAACATAAACATTTAAAACTCAGGGATAAAGAAAACTGGATGTGTATACACATTTGGAAAAGATACTCCATTAGTAGGAAAATGAAAATGAAAACTACAGTGACATACTACTTCATATCCATCAGAATGGCAAATTAAAAAGTCTGAAAATTCTAACTTGGTGAAGATGTGGAAATAACAGGACATTTCATGTACTGCTTGAAGGAATGTAAATTGGCAGGGACACTTTAGAGAGCAACTTGGCAATATCTAGAAAGGTTAAGATGCTCATAGCCTGTGATCTAGCAATGGTACTCTCAGGCATATACCTTAGATAACTCTTGCAAATGTGTACAAGGAGTAGTATAAAAATATTCATTGCAGTGTTACTTGTAATAGCGAGCTTTGAAATAAGTTAAATGTCCAACAGCAGAACAGATAAATCGCAGGATATTCATAAATGAAATGCTACACAGCAGTAAATACATAAATAACCTAGAGCTACTTGAGGCAGCACAGTGATTAAGAGCATGGACTAAGAACCAAACCGCCCAGGTTTGAATCCCTGCCCTATCACTTACTAGCTGCTTGTTTTGGGGCAAGTTATTCAGCCCCTGTGCTTTAGTACCCGATCTGTAAAACTGCTGACGATCGTATGATTTAATATATGGAAAGCCTTCAGAATAGAGTGTGGCTCTACATATGTTTATTACTATTATTATCTAACAATGAAGATTAATATTGGAAGTTGAGATTAAATATGTATTATTAGATATATTCATTCATTTATTCCACAAATATCCATTGAATTCCTACTATGTAAGAGGCACTGCTCTAAGGGTTTGGGATACACTGATAAATAAAACAAAGTCCCTGCCCTTGTGGAACTTACTTTCTGGTATGAGCAGATAAATAGAGAGACAAACAGATAGATAGATAGATAGATAGATAGATAGATAGATAGATAGATAGATAGACAGACACATACATACATACATACATACACACATACATACCATGTTAGGTGGTGATAAGTGCTGTAGCAAAAAAAAAAATGGCAGGATAACAGGAATTGTGAGTGCAGGGTATGGGGATAATGTAATTGGGGCTATCAGGGAAGGCCTACTTGAAAAGTTGATAGCTTAGTCTAGCACAGAAGGAAGTGAGGTGTAAATCATGACAATATCTTGGGTAACAGCAATATATGAAAGACCAAATATTGAATTTTTATTTATTTATTTTTAATCCTCATCCGAGGATATTTTTCTATTGATTTTTTTTTTTAGATGGAGTAGAAGGGAGGGAGGGAGGGAAAGAGAGAGAGAAACATCAATGTGAGAGAGACACACTGATTGGCCTCCTCCTGCACGACCCCAACCAGGGCCAGGGATCAAACTTGCAACCCAGGTACGTGCCCTTGACCAGGCATTGAACCCAAGACTCTTTGGACTGTGGGCCGACACTCTAACCATTGAGCCAAACTGGCCAGGACACCAATATTGAATTTTTAAAACATACAAAATTATTCCATTGGTAAAAACAAAAATTATATAATTTAAAATATACAGAAAATATTTTATTTATTTATTTTTAACTTATCTTTATTGTTGAATGTATTACAAATGTTCCTCATTTTTCCCCCATTGCCCCCCTCCTCCCCATTCCCGCCTCCCTGCTGCCTTTCTCCACACTGTTGTCTGTGTCCATTGGTTATGCATATATACATATAAGTTCTTTGGTTTATTTCTTCCCATCCCCCAAACCCCCTTCCCTTTGAGGTTTGTCAGTCTAACAACCAATTTGTACTTCTTAATCCCTTCACCTTTTCCACTCATCCCCCTAGCCCCCACCCATCTGGTAACCAACAAAATTTCTCTGTATCTATGAGAATGTTTTTGTTCTGCTTGTTCATTTTGTCTGTAGATTCAATTGTTGATAGATATGTATTTATTGCCATTTTGTTTGTTCATATTTTTTTAAATCTTTTTCTTCAAGAAGACCCTTCAACATTTCATATAATAATGGTTTGGTGGTGAACTCCTTTAGCTTTTCTTTGTCTGGGAAACTCTTTATATGGCCATCGATTCTAAATGACAGGTTTGCAGGATAGAGTAATCTTGGTTGTAGGTTCTTGCTTTTCATCACTCTGGATATTTCTTGCCACTCCCTTCTGGCCTGCAAAGTTTCTTTTGAGAAATCAGCTGACAGTCTGATGGGAACCCCCTTGTGGGTAACTAACTGCTTTTCTCTTGCTGCTTTTAAGATTCTCTCTTTGTCTTGAACCTTTTGCATTTTGATGATGATGTGTCTTGGTGTGGGCCTTTTGGGGTTCATCTTGTTTGGGACTCTCTGTGCTTCCTGGACTTGTATGTCTGTTTCCTTCACCAAGTTAGGGAAGTTTTCTGCCATTATTATTTCAAATAGGTTTTCGATTTCTTGTTCTCTCTCTTCTCCTTCTGGCATCCCCAAGATGCGAATGTTGGCACGCTTGAAGTTGTCCCAGAGACTCCTTACACTATCCTTTTTTTTTTGGATTCTTTTTTCTTTTTGCTGTTCTGATTGGGTGTTTTTTGCTTCCTTATATTCCAAATCAATGGTTTGCTTCTTGGCTTTACCTACTCTACTATTGCATCTGTATAAACTATTCTTTATTTCAGTTAGTGCATCCTTCATTTCAAACTGGTCCTTTTTTATGCTCTTGAGGTCCTCACTAAGTCCACTGAGCATCCTTATAAGCAGTATTTTGAACTCTGCATCTGTTAGGTTGCTTAACTCCATTTCACTTAGTTCTTTTCCTGGAGTTTTGTTCTGTTCTTTCATTTGGGACCTGTTTCTCTGTCTCCTCATTTTGGCTGCCTCCCTGTGTTTGTTTCTATGTATTACTTAGCTGAGCTGAGACCAGATGCTGCTTGTTTGAAAGAATTTAGGAAAAGCTGAAGCAGGATCCAAGACAGGCCAATCCTATGGTAAAGCAACTGGCAACAGCTTGGGTGAGCCTGAAAGTTGGGTGGGGTGGGGCCTCAGGGAATCACCAGGGTGGGGCAAACAGTGTGAGCCAGGTAGCTGGAGTCCCAGATATGGCTGCATCTGCTGGCCCAGGGAAGGGCTCACCAAAGGAACAAAAGCCTCTGATAGCACATCTGTCCAGGAGAAAGCTGCCTCTCCAGTTCTTCCCCATATGATTCTGGTGCCTTTCAAGCTGCCTCCTGCATGCTGAAGCCTGGAAGGAGCGAGTCCGAGTAAGTCCGTGCGCGGGCCCTTTAGGAGGAGTTGCTGGGGGCTCCAGCCACCTCAGCCTCAGTTCCTGCTGGTTTTTCCAGCCAGAAGTTATGGGGACTTCTCTTCCTGGCACTGGAACCCTGAGCTGGGCGCCTGGTGTGGGACGGGGACCCCTCAGTCCTCATGGAGGACCTTCCCAGCTGAGGTGTCCCTCCTAATTTTTATCCGCCACACGTGGGTGTGAGACCAGCCCCTCGCGCCTCCGTCCCTCCTACCAGTCTCGATGTGGCTTCTTCTTTAATTTCGTAGTTGTAGGACTTCCATTCAGCTTGATTTCAGATGGTTTTGAATGATGGTTGTTCTGTAGTTTAGTTGTAACTTTGATGTGGTTGTGGGAGGACGCGATACCACGGTTACCTACGCCGCCATCTTGACCGGAAGTCCCAGAAAATATTTTAAAATGTCCTTTTTCTAACATGATAATATATCAAAGATTATTTCTGGAATGCTGTCTAAAATTTTTATTTAGAAATGATAAGTTAAATGAAAATTATTACAAAAATTATTTTAAAAAGACTTACCAGGTTCAATAAATCCAGCAAGGCAAGTAAACATGCCTGGGGGAAATCTTTTCTGCCTGCCTAAAAGACATTTGGCCCCATCTGGATGAATAACTTGCATAATTACGACTGGATCTATTAAAAAAAAATCAGATGTATGAATGACAGGAAAAAATGATTTAGACTCATTGTGTATGTCCAGTCACTGTCTAGTAGGATAATTAAAAGGTGTATCTACTATAAGAACAAGACTCTTGTCTGGTTACATGAGATTGTTTCTTTCTGCCTAATGATATTATTTCAGGGAAGTTGTATAGAACACTGTCAGTAAGCTAAAATATCATTCTTATCCTCCTTCTCATCTTAATAGTAACATTTGCTGTGCATTTATGGTATGCTAGGCATATTCTTATTTTTTTATAAGAAAATAGTGTGAGTAGATAATACATGGCATAGAGAAAATTCAAATTTGACCATAGTAAACATAGTGAATTTTCCTCTCCCTTCCATCCCAATCCTTAACATAATGTTTTTAAAAGCTAAGGTGGCTCTATGATTAAGTTTAAGCCATCAAAAAATACATATAAATTAAATAACTTCATCTCTCTGGAAGTCACTAATCTAATGAATTATCCTCTCTATATGACTGAGATCCAGGAATCAGATGTAAAAGGCTCCCGAGCAGTAAAAACAGATGTCATTAAGCCATGCACTTTACTTACTCCCAGGAGACCTCCTCAGGTGTTGCGTAGTGCATCTATTCTTTTTTCACAAAGTTTTAAAGGGCTGGGTTATCAGATTTCCAAAAACAGACTCAAAGCAGCAATTAGAAGGAGAGAAGGTATAGGCAGATACCAGCAGTTATGAGAAGCTAGGCACTGAAATATTGGGGCTTTTTTTGTGTCTCTGCACTAAGTTGATCCAGACTGGTGGGCTTTTGAAATCATGTATCTGAACACATCAAATTCATATTGATTAATCCAGAGTTAAGAAATGGCTAATTATGTACAATGTCCTTTACTTAAAAGTCATGACAGTATGTAATAACTTAATACTTACAATCTTAATGGTTACATTAAACATGCCCTTAATAAAAAGGTCAACCCCCTCAGCAACTGAAAATCTTGTCTTTCCAGAATGTGTTATTCCCCAAGATTCCATTTGGCTGAGATTTCACTGTAGAGGAAAAGTCTTACCGCCCTGGCCGGTTTGGCTCAGTGGTTAGAGTGTCGGCCCACAGACCAGAGATTCCTGGGTTCAGTTCCTGCTAAGGGCACGTACCTCGGTTGCAGTTTGTCCCCGGCCCCAGTTGGGGTCATGTGGGTGGCAGCCAGTCGATGTGTCTCTCTCACATCTATGTTTCTCTCTCTCCCTCCCTCCCTTTCTCCCTCCCGCTCTATCTGAAGATAAATGCAAAAATGTCCTTGGGTGAGGATTTAAAAAAATAAATAAATAAAAAATAAAGGAAAAGGCTTACCAATTCTTGGATATGATGTATTGTGAACACCATGGAGGCTAGGACAGTCTTCTTTTAAGCATACTCTTTTATAGCCACCTTCTTCAATTTTAGTCTCAGTTCCACAGGTTGGGCAGAACTTGTATCGACTGTGCCAGGCAAGAACAGATCTTGCTTGAGCTACAACCCCTTTAAGAGATACACAAAAAGTTTTAATTCTGTGACAAATTGTAAACAAGTTAATATATACGTAAAATATTATTAAGTCATAATAATGACATATATTGTATAAAAGTTCTTAAGTCATAATAAAGCATATACTTCTGAATAGCTCTGTGATCAAGGATTTAGTATTCCTATTTTTATGATGTGTACACTTTTTTTTGAAGCAAAAGATTTAATTCTACATATGACAGATGAAAATTAGAGTTAACTTTATTTTTTTTTTATTTTTATTTTTATTTTTTATCCTCACCTGAGGACATTTTTTGTCCAGATAGAGTGGGAGGGAGAGAGAGGAAGAGAGAGAGAGAGAAACATCGACGTGAAAGGGACACATTGAGTGGCTGCCACCCGCACGACCAACCAGGGCCGGGGACAAACTGCAACCGAGGTACATGCCCTTAGCGGAAACCGAACCCGGGTCTCTCTGGACCACAGGCCGACGCTTTAACTGCTAATTTAGCCAGGGCTAAATTAGAGTTAACTTTAATTTGAACTAAGAAAATGTAACTCATATAAGATAGACGTACTAACATCCATCTTACACACTGTATTAGCTCAGGCTTTTACTATAGGTGATTCTGAAATTTTGGATATACAAAATTCTGGTGTATAGTGACTTTACAAATAGTGACTTTATAAATAGTGACTTTATAATGGATACTTTTATAAAAATACACTACAAAGGCAGTTCCTAACTTGGACTTGAACTTTTAGAAGGCACTATTACTAGGAAACTGTTGGAACTCATCTCTACCTTGGTGACTAAGCCATTATTGGACCATGTCCCTGTGGAACATCCTGTTTGCAACTGAAAACTGCACAGAGTATTTAAAAAAAAAAAATACTGTATTTACAACATTCATGTCTCTGGAAGGGCCTTCCATATCACCTCAGGGAAGGTGAACACTGACAAGTGACCCCTTGCGTACCCCCCCTTAACTCCTCAATCTATCATAATCTAGCTTCTGTTCCTTCTACTCCACTGACACTCCTCTTGTGAAATTCACCAATACCTTCATACTACTAAACCAAAGATCCTTTAAAAAAATAAAGTTTGTCTTCACCTTACCTAAATTCTCAACAGCATTCAACACACTTGACCAGTACCTCCAAACAATACCGTTTTCATGGTTTCCATGTCTCCTGTTCTCCTCCTGCCTTATGGTTACACTGTCAACATCACCTTTGATGGCTCCTCTACTTCTACCTGACCTCTAAATTGAGGGATTCAGGTATGATTCCGAGATTCTCTTTCCTACTTGTTCTCAACTCTCTAAGTAATCTCAGTAGTTTCATGGGATTTAAATACCATATTTGTGTTGATGACTCCCATATGGGTATCTCCAATTCAGATCTCTCCTCTCCTCTCTCCAGCCTCTAATATCCTCTAAAACTTAGCATGCCCAAAACTACTATCTTGATTTACTTACTTCAAGTCTGTCCTGCTTCCCTTGCTCTACTCATCAACCTACATTATTTTATCAAAAAATAGCATCCCTATCTATCAAACTACTAAAGTTTCAATCCTAGCAGTCATTCCTGGTCTTTTCCTTCATTATTATATAATCTACCCTCATTCCATCAAGGACTGTCAATTTCTCTCAAAAATATATCTTGAATGTACCTCCTTGTCACCATCTCTACTATTATCACTTTAATTCAGGTTACAGTCCAGGTTACTATCATCTCCCTCTCACTCATAATAGTCTCAACCTACTGATCAAGCCTGTCAGTTCTACCTCCAGAATATCTCAAACTCTCTTTCCCGCCACTCCACTAATCCAAGTCAATACAATCTCTTACCTGGGATGCGCTAATTTCTAATCACCTCACAAGACTCCTGACTTCCGTACTTAATTACCTACAATTCATGATCCACAAACCAGTCAAAGTGAGGGTTTTTGTTTTTTTCTTAAACATAGGTCAGGTTATAATATTTAAATGGAATTTAGACTAAAACTCCTAGTTTCTTACCATGGCATAAAAGGCCCTACATGAATTGGCATACCCAGCAACAGAAAACAAAACAAAATAGTCAGCCTGCCATCAGGCTCATTGCACAGCAGGTGCTCAATAATTATTCACTGATGAATCAAATGACACCATCATGCATTAGGGTTAATTCTGGGGAAATTTATCTTGGCTGATTAAGGCTGCTGCAATTACTCAAAAGAGTAGTCTCCTAGGGTGAGAACTTTACCAAGTTTCTAATGAAGACATAGCTTCATTTCATTGCTTACTGGAAAAAGCACGCCCCCTAGAAACTGGAGATATATACAACTTCAATACAGTTCCAAAAAGCAGATTATTACCAATACAAGAACAGATCGTTCACTTCTTACCAGCTTCATTTTCTTTCAATTGCAGAAGAGCTGGCATTGGAGGATGAAGAAAATAACAATTTTCATGTCTTTTCTTAAATTCTTCAGCAGCAACAGGATCTATACCTAGAGCAAACCAGGCAACCAACCCATCTTCTTCTTCTCTTGGGACCTCCCCAGCATAATTAAGTAACTCTTTTTTCATTTCAAGTTCTACTCCAAGGAAAATCAAGGTGATCTTTTCAGGTTGAGCCAAATAATTCTTTACATCTGTGTAGTTCAGCTGACAAAGCCTGACTTCTGGCTGTTGGGAACTTTCTTTGTTGCCACCTAGAGTAACCAAGGGATTTAAATCTGAGAAAAGGATATAAACTGTGGCTGGATGGCTTTCTTTAGCTAGTAGCCAGTCAGAATTATTTCTTTTTTCACTTTTTCGGTCCAGCAGTGTTTTGCCAAAGTAATTTTCACTTTCTTCTACTTCATTGGTTAGGAACCAAGGTTTTTTCCCACCTTTAGTGTTAGCTAGTAAGTTAGCTACATGCTTGTAACCCCAAAATTTAGCAATATCTAGTGCAGTCTTCCTTGATTTGTTGACAACAGATCTGTCACACCTATAGATAAAAGGAAAAATATATTAGGAAATAAACATTTTCTCCAGTATTTATTACAATAAAATATTTCCAGATGCATATTATAGTCCCTCTACTTAATGATTACATAGAATTTTTCTTTTAATACATAATTTACAAGTGGGAAGGTTAAAAGAAATAATCACAAATGATGAAAAGTTAGAGATAGTGGATATTTCAATTTTCTGAAGAATTATAAAATAAAGTAGTATGTGCTCCGAGATATTAAAATTTTACGAGGGATTTGTGATAGTCATAGTGGGTACATTTATGTTTTCTATTTGGGAAAAAATATTAGATTAGTTTATAGATTTGCTTTGCTATTAAGTATGAAAAGGTAATTCCTCACTAAAAAAGGTTACAAGCTTTTAGTTAGAAATTATGCTACATTTTTATATAACAAAACTGGTCAATGAGTTATTTACAAGTCCAAAGATATAAATATGGCTACAAGAAAAATTTAAAAGAAAAGATGTAACCTATAAATTAAACCACAATAATCCTTCAGGTGGTATAGCCTAAAATGTTTACCCTTTCTCAAGTAGAAATTGGACAACATCTGGGTGCCCATTCCTTGCAGCATACATTAAAGCAGTCCAGCCATTTTCAGAAGTTTCATTGAGAAGAGATGGAGAATGACTGAGTATTACTGTTAACTTGGCAATGTTTCCTTCTGCAGCTAAATAGTGAAACTGGGAAATCATTTCTTCTTTTGGACTTCTTTTTACAGAAGACATTTCTTCCTTAAAAAAAGGAGAATAGAAAAAAAAAACTCATTTGCAATTGCTCTTTA
This sequence comes from Tadarida brasiliensis, assembly GCA_030848825.1. Classification (NCBI taxonomy): domain Eukaryota; kingdom Metazoa; phylum Chordata; class Mammalia; order Chiroptera; family Molossidae; genus Tadarida; species Tadarida brasiliensis. Next base: position 85,534,183 of record CM061258.1, on the reverse strand, counting down.
CATCAATGATTGAACATTATCCAAGTGCTGATATAATTATAATAGTTACGGTTTCTAAAATAATATACTCTTCAAAAGGCAATTAGTAGTCAACTGTCATCACAGCATACATTTCAAAATTGCCATTAGTTGATAATTTTAAATATAATTCAACATGATGGATATATAAAATAACATATACAGATCTTTGGTAATACAGACGATGGGGCCATATCCTTGGCAGAGGGAGTTAGTTAACAGCTTTACAAAGAGAAACAGGTATTTGAAGTAGACCAGAGGTACTTCAATAGGAGGAGGGTTTTAAACAGATAGAAGTAAAGGCAGAAGTTTTTAGCACATGACAAGTAGCATTCTGTTAGATTCTTGGGTATCAACGACAGAGAAATCATGATCCTATAACAAATTATTCAAAAGCTAAGTTTCTCATGAAAATCATTTATTGTTTTTCCTTGCACAATTCTGCAATCTATCTGGAACTGATTTTTGTTCATGGTATGAGATAGGGGTCAAGATACATTTTTATCTCATTGAGTAATCCATATGACTTGACATCATTCTTGAAATTACTATCTTTGTCCCTTTGCACTGTAGTATTATCATAGTCATAAATCAGATGACCATATATTTTTAATTCTGTCACTGGACACTGTTCTGTCACTTTGTCTACCCTTGAATCACAGAAACCTTTTAAACCCTAACTTTGTCTGTTTTGTCACTCTGTAGTTTCAGTAAGAAAAAATAAAGAAAATAATTGTTTCATACCTTAATAAATGCTGCCTAAACGTGGATTAAATGTGGTAGGGCACAAACTGAGCTATTTTTGGTGGAAATGGTTCATGTTTCAGTTGTCTACCAATTCCTCAAAGTACCTGTTTTTAATGTATAAGTTTTTTTTCTATGAAATGCTGTTAAGAAAAGATTTGGCCTTCTAATTAGGCTTCCACTGTTCTAAGCAATAAGATATTTAGGCTAAAAAGAAGGAAAGGTCATAATTTTTTAAAGCTGTTGTGTTTAGGGTTCTGACTTACAATTTGGCAGATCAATTTTATAGTAGGAGTAGGGGGAAAATGGGCAAGAGAGATTAACTTTATTTCGTGTCCATTCACCTTTCTTGTTTGTATCTTTCACTACTTATAAATTAATAGGTGAATATTATAAATAGGCAAAATATATTCACAGGAATGTAAACATCTGGATAAAACCTAATAATGAAAATCTGTTTATAACTTAAATTAATAAGAGTGACTTCTATATTAGAAAACAATTTTTTATTTTTTTTTATTTACCCGAGAATTTACCTGACCATTCTGTTTATACTGAGATGTGTAAATGCTTTAAAAATATGAATACTAAAGACACAACTTTTCAGGGCTTGGTTTTGAAGCACTGCTATATACTGACTCATGTGTAGTCTCCCTTCTAAGTTGCCGTTCCCTTAAATTTTTAAAATATGGTTCTTTTTGGAGAGAGAGAGGAAGGGAGAGGGGGAGAGAGAGAGAAACATCGCTGGAGCCTCCTGCACGCCCCCACTGGGGATCAAGCCCACAACCCAGGCACCCGCCTAGACCAGGAATCAAGCTGGTGACCTCTGGGTGCAACAGAGCCACACGGGGGGGCGGGGGTAGGCCCTAAATTTATATTCTCTAAATCTCATCATACAGGTCCATTAGTGAAGTTCACTTTAAGCAGTATTTCACTGCCTCACGTTCTGAAGTCACGGTCACGTCCTCACTCTCCCCACGGGCCGCTCCACGTGACTGTACCATCCAGAAGCCCCAGCGCCATGTGTGCATTCACTGTGTTCAGGAGAAAGTGGAAAACACACACTTTCCCCCTTGGCTTTCTTACCATAAAAGCCACTTAGAAGCAGAACCGGTACCCGTTCCAGAGAAGCACACAGAGCCTGAGAGCAGCTCAGCGGCCTGTGGCAGGTCCTGCGGGGGACGATCTGCAGGCAGGGCGAGGCGATCCCGTTACCCCAACGCTGCCCGCGCTTTCCAGGAGGGGCATAAATGACTTAGGGTCAAAGGGTCTCAGCTGTTATTCCAGCCAACACCCACTTTTACTGATGTGGAACTCGGGGCCCACGACCGGCCCAAGGCCACAGGGCTCAGAGACACGGCCAGGCTGGAATCCGGCCGTCACGGGGCACCGGCCGCGACCGAACGAGCCCCTCCGACGGCCCTGTCACCAATCCGTGCCACCCTGCACGGCCTCTTCACAGCGCCAAATGCCTCGAGACTTTATTTTCTTGCCACTACTGCGAGATTCCTTCTTTTAACTGGAAACCACATCCGAGGCAGCGTCTCCTTTCCCCCCTTCAGACTGGGCTGGGGGAGCCCCAGCCGCCCGGCCGCGCTCCCCGCCCCCGGCCCCCGGCCCGCAGGGACGGGCCCCGCGCCGAGCAGGCCCGGCGACAGCGCGCAGACGGAAGGATGACAACCGTCCCGGCCCAGGCTGCGGCCGACAGCGCGCCGCTGAGCCACCAACCGAGAGACGACCAGGACGGAGCGAACCGGCTGTGGTCGACGGACCAGTAAACCCCCACTTACTCTGCCGGGCGCCCGCTAGCGCCTTCGACTTCCGGTGGAGGGCAGGTGTCCGCGCGCGGCTTTATGGGAGATGTAGTCCGAAGGTCAAGGCTGTGCGCGACCCGAGAAGGGGCGGGGCTTGGGGGGAAGAGTGTGGCTCAGGGCAAGAGTTTCTGCCTGGGACCACAGGCTCCCTGGAGGTCAGTGAAGGTTTGGTTCTTCTTCCCGGGGAGACCGAGATGTGTAGAGTGTGGTGCTGGCAATGGAAGACTCTAGGTCTGTGGAAGGGATTTCAGTTTTCTAGTAGACTGCACCCAGCCGATCAAGTCCAATGCAATGGAGTGTTCAAATCATTCTTTCGTGTTAAATGAAACTGGAATAGGCACTGGGCCAAGACTTTCCAGGACATGACCTTAAACAAGGTGTTGGCCTCTGAACTCCAACCTCCTCATGTGAAAAATGGCGCCATGTGTTTGATGCCCACCTCATTCAGTAGTCCTTTAGAAAGTACATACCAAGTGCCCACACCACCTTCTTGGGTTGTTGTGAGGTTTAAATAGGGTAAGGCATGCAGAGCTCTTAGGACAGTGCTAAGTCTAGAGCTAGTACCCACAACACAATTATTACTGCTGCTGCTGTTTATTATTTCAGTTCCTTCCCTTTCTGCTCCAGAACCTACAGAAGTTAACTGCCAGAGTTTTTCTTTCCTAAATTGTCTTTTGGGCAATCAACAACAATTGAGTCTCTCTCTCTTTTTTTTTATTCCTTACCTGAGGATATTTTTCTATTTATCATCAGATAGAGTGGGAGGGAGGAAGAGAGAGACAGAAAGATACATCTATGTGATAGAGCCATATCGACTGGTTGCCTCCTGCACGACTGGACCAGGGCCAGGGACGAACCACAACTGAGGTATATGCCCTTGACTGCAATCAACCCTCGACTCATTGGTCTGTGGACCAAAGCTCTAACCGCTGAGCCAAACCGGCCAGGGCAACAATTGTCTCTTAACGTTGGCCATTGCTTCCTGCCCAGATTTTGGTCATTATGTTAATTGCAAACAGCATCAGATGTTAGACCCTGTCTTTGAGTTTGGCTAAGAAGAGAATTCAGAGTTGAGGAACTAAATATAAGCAAAAATTTATTTAGAAAGTCATAGAGGTAGAAGAAGTGAGCTGTGGAAGAAGTGAGCCAGCTGGGCTGTATGGACTCAGGAAGAAAGTTACAGAGGCAAAAGAAGGGCCCTTGGAGCTTAGGAGGAAGAAAGCCAAGGTCTGTGCCTTGAGGGAAGAAAAAGGGAAGGAAAGGCACAGGGGTGCTCAAGAGAAAGATGTTGCACCCTGGGTCCTTCTCTTAAGAGTTTTTATTTGGAGGTCTCAGGATGAGGATTTCAATAGAATATTTATCAGCTTTCCAGGTGTGTCCTTTCAGGGTCATGGTCTCTATAGATTGGTCAGCGCTAGGGTAGGGAGTCATTAGTCATTGCAGCTGGTCCTGATGTCAGCCATGGCATTGCTTCATCTGGTTTTACCATTTCTATGGGCCTAGAACTGAAACACAACTGAGGCCTAGATATTATCTTTAGTCTGATCCAAACTCTGTCTCTGTGGTCAACAGACCCAAGGGTTAGTTCCTAAGATTATTTGAAGGTGGTCAGAACCTCATTGTCTTGAGAGCTTACTGCTTAAGGGAGTGGTCATGCAAGGGCTTGTATAGGGATCCTGTGAGGCTATTCTCTGACCCCCCCCCCCCCTTGTTCCTCCTCCAAGGAGGTCTATATGCTGGAGGAGGAAAGGTCAGGGGAGGGTCTGAATTGCATGACCAGTGATATGAAAGGTCAGGGGGTCTAAACCACATGATCAGTGATATATAAGTGGAAGAAAGGTCACCCTGGGTGAGAGGTCTCACCCTACAATACTTGTGTTCTCAGTTTTGTCTGTTGCTAGGAACACAGGGCTTTCGGTCCTGGTGACCTTCTGTACCTGGCCTAGCATTCCTATTCTGCTTCTATTAGAAATTTCTCACAGTGAAGTTTTATGTACCTGTTGACATTATACTTTCATAACGGCTCTTTCTAGCTTTGTTCTACGCTTCTGTCCATCAATAGTTGTCTTTAGTTCTTAATGATGTCAGTGATCAGGCAGGAGATCAGAAATACTAAGTTTTAGTTAATTTACTTGGAATACCCAATCTTTGTAGTCTAACATATGTTCAAGTAAATAGATTAGTATAATGAACACTCATATATTAATCATGTAGCAGAAATAATTATTAATATATAGTCTTTTTCCAGTTCTTTAGATTCTTTTGAAGTAATTCTAGACACCATATTATTTTACTAATAAATATTTAAGAATAAACTATCTGGAATTATGAATATATATCTACAATATAAAAGGGTTTAAAAAAATAACATTACTACATCATTAGTGCAACCTAAATTTTTCAGTAATGTTGTAGTGTCATGAGACTTTCATGATCAAATTTTATCATCTCATAAATTTTATGTATTTTACTCGAATCAGGACCTAAACAAAGTCTCCACATTATATTTGATTTGATCATTTGCTCTATAGAATTTCTCACCTGAATTTTGCAAATTGTATTCCTATGCTGTCTTTTCTCCTGTATTTCTTGTAAATTGGTAAAGTTACAGGATTATCCAGATTCAGCTTTTTTTTGGCAAAAATATTTTATAGGTGTTGTCACTTACTCCCTATTGCCTTACATTAAGAAGCATACAGTGTCCGGTTGTATCTCTTTTTGTCATGTTATATAATTGGCTGTTGAGTTCAGATGTTATCAACCTGATAAAGTTTGTGATAAATGTAAATATTTTCCAGCCACTTTCCAGCTAATAGTTTTAGCAGCCATTGATGATTATCTCATAGGTCCATTATTTCATTTAGAGTTTCAAAGTGGTGACATTCAAATTTGATTATTCATTCTACATTTACTAACAGAAATTCTTTTTTTTTTTAACTTTTTTTTTCTTTATTGATTTTAGAGAGAGAGGAAGGGACAGGGAGAGAGAGATAGAAACATCCATGAGAGAGAACATGGATTGGCCACCTCCTGCATGCCCCCCACTGGGGATCGGGCCCACAACCTGGGCATGTGCCCTGACCGGAAATCGAACTGGCGATCTCTTGGTGCATGGGTTGATGCTCAACCACTGAGCCACACCGGCCAGGCCAGAAATTCTTTTATAATAAATAACTTTGCCTCATTAAATGTCTGTATAGTTTATACAGGAAGACTAGAATAAATGTGCAATATTCTCCTTTATTTCCTAGTTTTCAGAGTAATGAGTTAGTTCCCTAATTACCTTCAAGTTTTTAAGTATTAGGGGGACCTGAAAGTAATGTCATTTCTGAGCGTTTTGATATTCAGTTGTCATTTATCAGCTCATTGTGTACTTCAAAGTCGTGCCAAAGACATTTTAAGGTTAGAGTGACTTGTTTACTCATAAATAATTAAATCTTAATTTTTGTGTGTGCAATTTATAGTGAAATGGCCAGCCAAATACCCGAAGAGGTACATATCCGGTATTGTATGTTTTTTGAGTTTCACAAGGGTAGTAACGCAACAGTTGCTACCAAAAACATTTGCGATGTTTATCCAAGTGCATTAGACGTTTGTAAATGGCAAAGGTGGTTTTCTAAGTTCAAATCCGGTAATTTTGATCTTTCTGACTCGTATCGATCAGGAAGACCAACAACTTTAGACAATGACATGTTAAGGGTGGAAGTGGAAGCAAATCCATGTCAGACAATCGAGGAACTGTCAAACACTCTTAACCAACCTTGGTCGACCATCCAAGAACATTTGCAGCAGATTGGTAAAGTAAGCAGAGTAGGTGTTTGGGTCCCGCACAATCTGTCCGAAGAAAGCAAAGCTAACCAGTCCACCACATGCAACTTATTGCTTCAGCGGCACAATATAGAAGTGTTTTTTGATCGCTTGATCACTGGAGATGAAAAATGGGTCCTCTATGATAATCCAAAATGCAAAAGGCAGTGGTTCTCTCCAAATGAATTGCCACGAAGTACAGCTACGCCAGGTTTACACCCCAAAAAGGCACTTTTGTGTGTTTGGTGGAGTATTCGCAGGGTCGTTCATTTTGAAGTGCTGAAACCTGGACAAACTGAATGCAGACCTTTACTGTGAACAATTGGATCGAGTAAATCAATCTTTAATTGAAAAGTGCCCAGCGATTGTCACCAGAAAAGGCGTTATTCTGCAACACGATAATGTAAGACCGCACTGTGCAAGACGAACCCTGGAAAAAATTAATGAATTGGGGTGGGAGGTATTGCCTCACCCACCATACTCGCCCGATATTGTGCCATCAGATTTCCATTTATTCAGATTGCTACAACATTTTCTAAGTGGCAAAAAATTTGACAATTTGGATGATGTCCAAAATGCCATCTCCAGATATTTTGCTCAAAAACCAATTGATTTTTATTGATCCGGCATTGAAAATTTGCACACTAGATGGCAAAAGGTTGTTGATAACAAGGGTGATTACATAATTGATTAAAAATAAAAACTTGTTAAAAATTTATCTGTTTGAATTAATGTTGTAAAAACACGGCATTACTTTCTGGTCCCCCTAATATATTTATGAACTCATGGATGTTAAAATTTTTAGTGTGTATATATATATATATGTATATATATATGTATATATCCTCACATGAGGATATTTTTACATTTATCTTCAGATAGAGTGGGAGGGAGAGAGGGAGGAAGAAAGAGAGAGAGAAACATGATGTAAGAGAGACACATCGACTGGTTGCCACCCACACAACCCCAACCGGGGCCGGGGACAAACCGCAACCAAGGTACGTGCCCTTAGCGGGAACCGAACCCGGGACTCTGTGGTCCGCGGACTGATGCTCTACCGCTGAGCCAAACCGGCCAGGGCAATTTTTAGTATATTTTATATCATTGAAGATATTATTTATAAAGTATTTTTATAACATTTATTATTTTGATGCTCAATTATTTCTTCTTTGGCTAGTGGGAACCCACTCAAGTGGATTCCTGAGTTCTTATGACCAAGCCACTGTAGTGTTTGATACTTTATTTCCTTTCTGGTGTGAAAAAGATGTTTCAGACTCATCGTATAAATATTCTCCCCAGACCTGAAATCAGCCCTTTCTCCAAGGAGCCTTGGTTCCTTTAATAAAAAATGGTATTTAGATACCACAGTTTTTGTACTTAGGGACCTCATTGCTAATGGATTACTGAATACTTCTCTGTATGCAATCCTTTCCTGGAGAAACTGAACAGATACAGATCCTACCCAAAAGAAGTTTACAGTCCAAGGACATTAATGATGCCATCACAGATGTTAATGCCTTGAAGTAATGTTTTCATTTTATTACATTCCCATTTAGAAACTTAGATTCCTCAATATCTACAAGAAAAAGTGAAAACTCTTTAGCCTAGAATTAGATACCTTTCTTAATATGGGCCCAACATATATTTTTAGCCATATTTCCCTAAGGACATCCTATATAAACTGTTTCTCTGATCTAGACAAACTGACTTATGACCCAGGTTATGCTTTCCTACTTATACTTTTGCTCATACCAATTTTCCTAATTTAAATGCTTTCCCTTAACCAAATACTACCCATTTCTCAAAGCCCAGTTAAAGTCCCTCTTTTATTGGGTCTTCTAGATCATTCCTGTCCATATGAGTGTCAATTTACCACTAGTTCCTCCTTGTTCTCGCCACTTCAGTGTATGCTGGCCCCTTTTCCATTAGCCAGTCATAGTATTTCTTTGCCTGAGGGCTTTTTCTTGTCACCAAAGCCCGCTGTGCCCATCTGCTCAGCAGACCTGCATGCCAGATAATACTGCCTGGGAGCGCCCTCATCTAATTACTGACATAAATGAGTATATAAATACTTTCCCAGTCTTTCTGTCCCCTTTGCTACACTATTCTCAACTGGCTGCCAGATTTTCCCAGTGGGATTAGTTTTGTTTGTTTTGTTTTGTTCTGTTTTTTATAGCTATAGTGGACACTTGGTTAATAACCTACCTTTTATTGTCTGCCTTCCCTTCCCTGTCTCACTTTTTCCCTCCGCTACCATTGTTTCTTCCTAGATTACCAATTGCATGTGAATCCTTGTCTCAGATTTGCTTCTGATCAAGCCTACACTAAGACAAGGTTTTTTTCTCCTTTCAATTCATAACTCTATTTTATAGTAGTTGTAGTAGTTAGCCTCCTCTGCATAGCTTGGGAGAATCGTTACTATCATTAAATAAGTAAATCCCAATTACCACTCATTCTAGAACATACTATGATCTATTTTGTGTATGAGAATCAAAGTTATTGCAAATCAATGCATGAAATATGGATTGGTTTCTTTTAAAGTCAAACAATTTGGAGTTCAAATTTGGAACCGCTGTTTTTTCTCTGCTTATCCATAGTATTGTTTTACAAAATGGCTTATCCCTTACTATTACTGGACCTCTAAGACCTCATGGACTTTTTGTTGTACTTTTAAGTGTAGCTGCTCTGAAAAGTTACTCTGTACCTTTTTTGAGTGCTCTGCAAATGAATGTTATATATAACACATAGACTATATTGAATTTATTGGGGAACATTGGTTAATAAAATTATATAGGTTTCAGGTGTACAATTCTACAATACATCATCTGTATATTGTATTGTGTGTTCACTACCCCGAGTTAAGTCTCTTTCCATCATCATTTATCCACTCTTTACCTTCTTTTACCTCCTCTACCTCCCTTTCCTTCTGGTAATCACCATACTGTTGTCTGTATCTATGAGGTTTCTAATTATTTTTTGCTTAATCCCTTCACCTTTTTCACCCAGCACCCCCACCTAACTCCCCTTCCCTCTGATAGCTGTCAGTCTATTTTCTGTAACTAAGAGTCTGTTTCTGTTTGTTTGTTTATTTTGTTCATCAGATTTCACATGTAAGTGAAATCTACATGTGAAATCGTATGGTCAATTTGTCTTTCTCTGACTGGCTAGTTCACTTAGCATAATACTCTCCATGTCCATCCATGTTGTCACAGAAGGTAAGATTTCCTTCTTCTTTTTTTTTTTTTTTTACAGCTGAGTAGTGTTCCATTGTATAAATGTACCATAGAAATATGCCATTGTATCCTGTAAATTCAGTGAAAACCCATGGTCATTTTCCTTTAAGCAGAAAGAAACTTGATTTTATAGAAAATATATAAACAAAAGTTTATGTAGATAATTTTACTTGGTAATTAATTTTACACTATCTTGAGATATGTCTTATTCCTGCCACACATTGCTTTTAAAATTTTGTATTAACTATATATTTTTGCCTTTTTCTCTAATTGTAGATTTTAAAATGAAGTGTGTCAGATATTTAAAAAATCTCCTACAGTAATAGCTGCGTTTCTTTCACATATAAGGCACTTAATAGCAGTCGGTGGTTGATGATAATGAGGTATGCTGGGAACTGTGCTTTAACTCTGCACAATTTAGAGGTGAATTCAAAAAAAGTGAGGGATCTTGAACTCTACATATGTCCTTGATAGAAGATAATTTCACATGTAACTGCAGGTAGGGACATTTCTAATTTATATACATCATACAAAAATTCTACATTCTTGAATACACCAAGTTTGCTTTGGACTTGGGACTAGCTGTTCCCTCCTTTTAAAGTACTCTTCTAGCAGACTTCTCAAGCCCTTCTCAAGAGTACCCCCCCACCCCGAAGATAACTGCCCTTCTGATCCTATCTCCAGAGATTAGCTATGTCAGTTTTTTTAAAAAAAATTTGGGTATAATTGACATACATTTTATTAGTTTCAGGTGCATACCTAATGATTCCATAGCTGTATGTACTGTGAAATGATCACCACAATAAGTTTAGTTAACATCTGCCACCATACATAGCTACAGAATTTTATTTTTATTTTGTGATGAGAACTTTTAAGATCTAGTCTCTTAGTAATTTTAAATTATGCAATACAGTATTATTATCTATAGTCACCATGCTGTACATTACATCCCCATGACTTATTTTATAGCTGGAAATTTGTACCTTTTGATTCCCTTCACTTATTTTGCCCAGCCCTCTTCTCTGGCAACCACCAATGTGTTCTCTGTATCTATGAGTTTGGTTTTTCACTTTTAGATGTTAACGGTGGGCTTGTCACAGATGGACTTTATTATGTTGAGGTACATTCCCTCTATACCCACTTTGTTGAGAGCACTGGAAATATTCTATATTTTGACTTGAATGGTTTAATCTGGCTATAGACATATGTAAAATTTTTTTGAGTTGTACGTTCAAAGATTTATGTGGTATAAATTAAGATTTATGCACTTTACTATATGTAAGTGAATTAAAAAGTAAATAAAAATGGAGGCATCTAAAAAATACTCTTCCCTTAGATTTTCTAATAGTAGGCTCCATCTTGCCATTCACGTGTCACTCAAATATCACCTTTTTAGAGGATTTCACTGATCACTCAGTTTACAGTGACTCTCCTACTGTTATTTTCTTATTTTGGCATTATTGTTTTTGATATTTCTTGTTTCTGATGTTTATTTATATTTTTCCCTATTGAAATGTAAACTACTACATGAGAAGGTCTTAGTTTACCTCATTTACAGGACCTGGAATTTTGATTGGTATATAGGAAACATTCAGTGAATATTTGTTGACATTGAATAAATGGTGGTTTTCATGCAAAGTCAAATATATTTTTGACGTTCCGCCATACCTGGGTAATTAGGACTTCTTTGTAACATTGAGCAGGCATGCCTCTAACTTTCTGTGGTCATATTTATTTGTGTCTTTATGGAATTTAGTCAGGAAAATGCTTGATCTAATTGTTCCCTTCAAGAAGCTCATTGCCTAATGAAGTAATATAGATGGCAAACAATGACATGTTCTATAATAGAGCGAAGACAGAGTGGAGAGCATGTTATGGGCACCCAATCCACATTTACAGGCCAGGGTTAGAAAAGGTATAGCGGAGACTCAAAGTGCTTACCAATGTGTTATTTTTCTCTCCTTCCACAGCTTCTGGGACAAGGGTATGGCCCAGGCTCTTTACAGCTAGGCAGTGCACTGTGGACAGAAGGGGCGCTCTTTCTGGGCCAAAGCAGCTTCAAGACAGTAAATTGCCCTCTAGATCTTTTTTACCCTGGATGGCAGTCTGGGTCTGGATGGTAAGATGACCAAGTCACAAGGAGATGGGACTGGCATTCACCCTTGGGAGGGAGCTGCTATGGAGAGCTGCCATAGTCACAATGGACTTTGCCTGAGCAAGAAATAACCCTTTCTGTGTAGGCCACTGGGATTTCAGGGTTAAGCTGCTACCTTGCCATGACCTAATCTATTTGGAGTAACACAAGAAATATTGGGGAGATAACCTCTGAAATGAGTTTTGAAAAGCCAGGGACAATGAAAGGACAAACTCTGTTTGTTGGGGGCTTTTCCTTTTCTTCTTGCCAGGGTAGAACCTTGTCCTTTAAAAGAGTAGGATCAAACTTAGAGATAAAAGTGGACTAGTAGATGAAAAGGTTGTAGATTCGCCCAGCCGGTGTGGCTCTGTGGATTGAGCAGCATCCCGTACACCAAGAGGTCTCCAGTTTGATTCCTGGTCAGGGCACATGCCTGGGCTCCATTGATGTTTCTTTCTCGCTCCCTCTCCCTTCCTCTCTCTCTAAGATCAATAAAAACATATTAAAAAAAAATAGGTTGTAGGTTCTACTGTTACAGATATGTTAGAAAAACATACCACAAACTCCTGATGTGCCAGGGGCCTGGTAGGCAGGGCAGACAGAGCTCCGTCAGCAGTCCCCAGCGTGTCTGATTTAAGGCCCGTTGTGCTCACTCTTCTGCAGTTTAATTTCCCCTCACTGACAATGGCAGCATGTAATAGCAGCTGGCGGAGATGACCAAAATAAAACACTCTACCCTTCGCAATCTGTACATCCAGGAATGCCTTTAATCTTTAAATATGCTCCTTCATGATTTTTATGGGGACCAAACCATGTTTGTTGAGTTTAATGGTAATTCCATCTGTCTTATAAAAACAATTTTCAGAGTTTTTCACTTCTAGAAGTATCTGAAATGACTGCATTTTTCACACAAACATCAGTTTAGTTTATGTATTTTATAAAGAGTTACCAAATAGCAGTTTATTCTTATTTACAAATTATCTTTCCCCTTTTGCTGTATGAGTTGTGTTTTCTGAAGCAGCAGCCATGATGGGAGGAAGGGTCTGTCTGATCAGAGGCAGAATGAACATTGCTTGAAAGAGCAATGCTCTGTGTACTCAAGTTAACTGATGCGGTAATTTAATCACAAGCGGATGCTCACGTTTCATGTTTAAGTCACTTAAACTTGATTTTTTTTTTCTTTTTTAGAATGTCTGGGCTGATGAGGATTTAAATGCATTTGTAGCATTTAAAAATGTCCTCAAAATTGATTGCAGCTTGACATCCGTCCCGTTCTGTATTCAGTTTTAGTTTAGTTATTTTGAAGCTATCAGATGAAAAAAAAAATCTAAATTTAATATTCTGCAACAGGTTTTTTTCATCACCCTGCTGAAGCCCAGAGGAGCACACTCTACTTTTTTAAGCTTTAGTCTTGTATTTTTCCTTAGGATATTTTTGACCCCAGATACTTTTTCCTTTAAATTTGACTGAGCTGTGATCATGGCTCTGACCTCCAGCCTTGAAAGAAGAGGAGTTCTGCCTCTCAGGAGCACAGGATGCCTCAGGCACTTTGCAAGGCGGTTGGCAGGGATTGTTTCCCAGGCTGTGTAGCAACGACCTTCTACAGGGAGCGAATGTCTGCAGTGCACATAAATTCCTTCAGCCCGGATTGAGAGCCTCAGGTTTGCTACTTGCTCTCTGAATCAGAGTCCAGCCTGTTTCTGTGGAGGATGGATAATTTAGTACTGTGTTTCCAGCCACATGTTATGTGCTCGCATGTCAGTTAATGTACTGGTGGAGGGGAATCTAGTCTGTTTTGGAGCCCCACAGAGGATTAGTTCAGAAGTGAATCTAAAATTTTGGAATGAAAAACTGAGATGACTTTACTGTGATTAGAGGGCACCTTACCTGTTATTTCTAAACAAAATGCCCCAACAGTGCTCTGTCAGCTGTCCCCAACTTGTCTGATTTCAGTCTCCCAGAGAGGATTGCTGTTGCCTCCTAAGGTATCATTATAACAATAATATAATGCTGATTGCTACGATAGTCTCAGAATACATTAAAAAGAGGAATGAAATTTAGAATGATTAATACACACTTTTTGAAACTGGGCTGGCATTTTGTTTTTATTCTCTGAACTGAACTGTCAGTCTGAATCCAGTAGATTTTTAGTTTTTTTAAAAAAACTACAAGATTATTCTCTCTATTCCAAAAGGTATTTATATATTTTTAAGATTAAAAAAACCTGATTTTTAACATTATATGTGACCATTGTTAACGTTGTTAAAAATGCTGTACGTATTTTAACTTCTTGTGAAATATCCTTGAGAATCCACTTATTGCCACGATGCTGTCTAGCCAGTTTCAATATAAATCTGACCCACAGAATTGTGTGCAAGCTAGAGTAATTTAAAAGAGGAGCTATGCCACTGAAGGCCGCGTGAAATACTTAGAAAACCAAGATGAGGAGCTATTACAAAATGCCACTAGGGATATCCCATGGAATATTCCATATTGTCCTACTTAAAAAGTTACCTGCTATGGAGGAAAACATTTCAAATTTAAATTACATGGAACTTTTCTGGCAACGGGACCATCAAAGTGATACTTCCTGTGTAGGAGCAAGCACTGAAATAAAATTTGAACAGTCACTCATTCATTCATTCATTCATTCAAAAATAGGTAAGAAGTTCTTAGCATGTTAATGGAGAATAAGTTAATCAAATTCTAACATCAGATCTTTTCCTTTTCCTGAATTTAAATGTAACAGAGGTCAGTTAAGCAAAATGTGTGGATCTAATTTTGTTAAATCCAACTGTTGAAGCTCTGGTGGAGAAAGCATACCTTACCTAAATTATGTCTCAGTATTCATCCTCTTTGCTTTGCTTGGTTTCTGGTTTTCTTAGCAGAGGAAATCTATGCTGTATTGGATGCAGATTTATTTAAAAGTCTCTGGCCTATGCAATCTCATAAAATAGAGAAGGAAAACAGAAACAATACTGTCTTTGTTCTATGGCCAATATGATGGCATGGAGGAATCAGATACTGATCTTAGCATTTTAGCTGTGTGTTAGCCAGTAACTTTTACCCTCCCCTCTGCTCCTCCCCTCCTTCCTTTCCTTTCTCTCATCTTCTGTGATCAAGGTTTTAATTTAGGTTCCATAAGAAAAACTAGATTGATATAACTGGGACAGCGATTGCATTGTTTTCAAATGTTGGTCCTAGTCATGAAATCAGAATGCAATTTCATCTTTGAGTTTTAATGATCTCAAATAGAATAATAATACATTTTAACTTGATTTGTAAGCCTGCTTTTGGAAGGATGTATAAATTATCCTTGTAGAATCGTGTAGGATCAAAATGTAATGAATCCTGGTCAGGGCACATAAAGAATCAACCAGTGAATGCATAAATAAGTGGGACAGCAAATCGATGTTTCTCTCTCTCTCAAATCAATTCAATAAATAAATAAGTAAATACATAAAGGGAAACTTAAATATGATCGATGTAAATCCAACGGATTTATTGTTTATAATCTCTCTTTTTTCACAAGCTGCCTCTGCCTCCTCCTTGGCATGCCCACTGTGCCACCATCATTGTTTAGGATCTTCTCACCACAGTTACTACAGTGGCTTCACAACTGCTTTCCTTGTCTCAGATCTCCTCTTCCAGTTTACCTCCCAGAACGTAGCCAGAGTGCTAAATTGTTCTTATTCGCTTAAAATCCTTTGTTACTATGCATCAGCTTTAGGATAATATAGAATATGTGGTTGTTGTTTTTTTTTAAGTTATAATACCAATAATTAAAATTTTTGGAGGATATACACCCAGTGTATATTTCTTTATTTATAAATTTATAAATTATACACATGTACATGTTTAAATACTAAAATATTATGTACATTTTGTCATATGTATAGAAATCGAATTTTGAAAAAGGAAGTTGTAAGACTAATTGTAAAAAAAGTTCTAATATTTTCTTCCTGTATTCTTGTAATTGTATGAACCCGTGGTTGTCTGAACCCAACTTTGGAGAACTCCATCACTGCACTATTTGCTATGTACCCTAGACCTATAACTAAATAATTGCGGAGGCTGTGGCATATAAACTCCTCCTGTTTCTTCTGGTAGAAACACCTGCCTCACTCTACCCCTTTACCCATAGAACTTCTTGACTAATTCCTATTTTTCAAAACTATGTTCATATGTCACTATCTCAGAGTAACTGAATTATATCCCCTTGTCTGCTCCTAGAGCACTCTAAATAAACTTTTCTCATAATATTTTTATATATATATATATATTTTTTTCCCTCCCCCCCAACCCCCATTACTCAAAAGATTAGGAGTTCCTTTGGGGAGCAACTATCTTGCTCATCTTTGTATCCTTAGAGACAACCATAATGCCCAGCACATATTTTGCTCTCATGAAAGTTAAATGAATTCATGAATGAATCAGGAAGGAAGCAAGGAAGGAAGGATGGAAGGGAAAGAGGGGGAGAAGGAGAGAGAAATTCACAGGTACATTCAAGATAAAGCAATCTGTTACTGGTATAGGAAAATTTTAATCTGTATCTCTATGGTTCCTCAATGGTCAATTGGTAAATATTCAGACAAGGTAATTTTGCATTATTTTTAGGTGAGAAATTCTGTTTATTATATATCAGTATCAAATATAAATACTGCTATGTAAATGTTCTCTGTTTTTCTCCAGACCCTAAATACTCACTTGGTAACCTTTCTTGTTGAAAGCTTCATTTTTGTTCTTTAGGAAAATATATTGTTTTATGTAATGCCGTAGGACCAGCACAAGTATGTCAAATATTGAAGTGCTTAAGGTTCCTTTGTAATGAGTGTGAGGGTAGAGCGAATCAGAGAAAGCAGGTTATATATAAGGATAATGTATTTTGATGATATTCAAATTCATTCAGCAAAGACCAAGTAAGTCAGAGTAGATTTGCTGGTTCATCAGTTGTGCTTCTTCTTCATCCTTATTAGTAAACTGTAACACATTTTACAAAGACTCTTCATTTCCCACAGGGCACAGCTCTAGGTTAAGCCTAAAACACAACTTTCATCATAGATCATTCATTGAAATAGAATGAAACATTTACGGTATCTCTCTGAAGATATTGGCCAAACACTCTATTTTGGAATAGTGCATTATACTGGATTAGTTATTTAATACTTTAGCCGTTATTGAAACTTGGAAACGTGTGTAGATGAGCTCTTGGGCTTATTGGTATTGTTAGAAAAGCAACAGATACATTCTGGAGAAAAAAATATGATCCTCACCAAGCCTCTTAAAAGCTAAAATGTAGTAATTTCCCAGTTGTTTAGTTTTATGCTGTTTACAGTGCCAAGAAAGTTTTGAGAATTTACAGAAACTGATATTTATCTCTTTGACTCCCTTTAGTAATCATTATTCTGTGATACTAAGATATAATCAGATTTCTGTTGTTAATATCTTGTCTTTGCACAAATTTAGATGTAAAAATGGAGGGCCCCTCTTTTGTATTCAATCTGTTTGAATTTTCTTATTTGAAAAATTGGAATAAAATGCTTAAGGTCTACTTTTTCATAATAGACTAATTATAAAATCTTGGCTCACTTTAGGCAAATTAGTTCTTTTAAGGAATCAAATAGTCTCCTTGGAAATGGTTCATTCTTTTCTCCTAAAAGTAATGAATTTTTGTCACCTTTCTTTGATACTGGAGGCTAGGATATTTTCTTTTTTATTTTTGTAAAGTTAAATCTCTGAGTTAGTTGAACATGTCAAATTTAAGTTATTTAAATTAAACTGAATCGTGTGCTTCTTTCTTGATGATTTTGAATACAGTTGAAATTTGGAAACATTTTTCAGTTATTGAATGATTTCTCAAATCGAGTTGAAATTTCTCTGTTTAAATGGCATATCTTTATAAAAGTAATAGCTTGCAAGAAATTGTCATTAACATTCAAATCTCAATGTAAGATGTGTGTGTTTGTTTGTTTTTCACAAAGTATTTGCAGAGAATTATTCTACATGTACACGTATCATTCCTTGGGACTTTTTTTTTTTTAACATTGTCATCTTTACCTGCCTTTTTCTAACATTACCTTTTCATTAACAAGGACACAATCTAACTCACAGAGTAAAATTTCTCAGCCCCTTTGAAATAAAAATGGACTTTTCAAATTTGATTCATCAATAACAGTGAAATAAATTGTTGCAATGTAAGTAATGGATTTAGACCAACAAAATTGATATTAGTGGATGCAGTCACATGATTTCTGGCAATTTGAAACTTCAATAATTAAGAAAATGGAATTTTTAAAAAGATATACTTGATATGTATGTATGTATAAAATGATAGTTTATTATTTTCTTGGCAAAACTACTTTTCCTTTCTTCCCCAAATTCTTTTTGCTTCACTTATATCAGTATGATAACACTTGGTTGACATGGAGTTTTAATACTGCCTGCCTGGGTTCAAAACCTGACTCTGCTACTTATGAGCTGTGACCTTTGGCCAGTTCCTTCATCTATGTCTGTTTTCTACTCTGAATAATGGACTAATTAATACATAGTGACTTTCTCATAGAATTGTTAAAGGATTAAATGAGTAATGCATGTAAAAAGCTTAGAAAAACATTTCCATATGTAATTTAAAGTAATTGGGGTTAATTAATTCTTAATCTCTTTATTGTTAAGGCCATTAAACTAAAAGTGTTCTCTTCTTGAAATGGAGAGTTTCATCAAATGACCACCTAGAATAAAAAAATGAATTGCATGAAAAAATTCTGTCATTAATACAGTTTATTGTGGTTATAATGGTGGGGTTAATAGAGAAATAGAAATAATCTCCAACACTGTTGATTCTTCAACTATTTAATCTTCATACTATAGTTTATGGAAACTGTATGGAAACTGCTTCTTCGGTTGTGACCACGTGGCCCATTTTTTTAGGTTAGAGAAGGAGTTATAATGTTAGTTGTAGTTATAGTGTTAGTTGGTTTGTACTCTATGAGGTAGGCATAGATTATGATCCTCATTTTTCTAAGCCTCTCTACCAGCTTAGAGAAATTCAATGACTTCCCTAAGGTCACACAGCTAATCTTAGTGGCAGAATGTGTAGAATTAGCCTCATATTTAATCATATTTTCTAGTTATCAAAACTCTGTATGAAATATGATATGTTGTTCTCAGGGAAAAAGGCTTGAACAAAAGCAAAATTTATACCTGGATCATATAAGACTTAAGGCCATTGGTGTTATAAAGTGACCAGGAGGAGTGGCGTTAATAGTTGCTTTCGGTTTGTATTATTTGGAAGAATCCTTGGTGTCAGGTTGTTTTCATTCTATAGAAGGAGAATATAAAATTTGTTATGAACTTTTTCTCAATTGATGTATTCACAATTTTTTAGTAAAGTACAGAGTTTTATCTTTAAAACATATTTTAAGATGAAATATATCTTTTAGATGAATCTGTTGGCAATTCTTAGAAACATGGAGGAAGCAGTAAATCTATCCTTTGGTAATTATTATGTGTAAAGATCCTTAAAATCATCAACAGTGGGATAGCTTAAAAACGAAAAGGGTTTATTTAAGATAAAAGCTTATTAGCAATATTTAAATGAATTCCAGAATTAGATATTAGTGGATGCTAATATCTAATTAGCATCCTTACCTACTGGCTTTATTTATCATGAGAATCTATTTGAGACATACACCAGTTTTGGTCAGGTTATACCATGGCACAAACCAATTCCTGAATTTCTGTGACTTAGAAGAATATGGGTCTATTTTCGTTTATGTTACAAGTCCATTGCAGGTTGACGTGTAACACACCTCACACTGTTGTAACACAGTCCCACATTTGTGTTCTTTCTTGTGTAGTCAGAGAGAAAGGAAAGCCTCTGTGAAGCCACAAGATGACATTCACATTCATGTTTGGCAATGGCACAAGTGACTTGGGTTTACTGTGTATTGGCCAAAGTCGTGTGGCCAAGCCTGAGATTGTGACAGTAGCAAATATATTTCTTTCACAGGGACAGTCACTAGAGAGGAAATTTACAAGGAGGAGGAGTGAATGTTTTGAATAAATAATGCAATCTACCATAGGTGCCATGATAATTCCTAGGTATGGACTCTGTTCAAGATAAATATTGCAGTTTTCTGTGGATGGTGCTTTTCTCTAAAATTGTATTTCATGGGCAATATCTACATCTTTCAGTGTTTTTTTTCTTAGACAGGGTTCTAATATTTTTGTTGTATCAAAATTTTCTCTGCATCTCCTGTAACAGCAAATTGTTGGAGTTAAGGCTTTTAGCTTCAAGAAACAGAATTCCACAGCAAACGAGTGTGAGTACGATGGGGGCAGGGGGTTATATGGATGCAGTAGGATGTCACGGAACCCATGGGCAGGAAGTGCTGCCAGGCTCACGAGGGACTGACTGGAAGGCTGTTGGGCATTATGCCATCTTTCTCTTTCTGTGTTTTCTTCTCTGTTTTTTTCCCCCTGTGCATATTTTTCCTTATTTTCTCTTTGTATATGGGCATTTCTCTCTGGTTTTCCATGCCTTTTGTTCTCAGTGGCAACACCATATCTCAGTGGCAACACCATATCTCTTGAGTTTACCTGCTACCACTTCAAAAAACAGACACTGAACTGTCCTTTCTGAATCCCAATTCTGAACTCCTGGAGGAGAGCAGTGTTGTCTGGTGGGCTGTGACTGGCTAGGGTCATGGCATTTAAATCTTTGTGGATAAGCGAGTTGGGAGGGGAAAACCCACAGAAAGAGGGTTAGATAGACAACCCCAAAACTATTATGTTATATTTTTTGGTAAAAATAAGCAGCTTTAAAATGAAATTTTTTTCTTTGTAACAGCAACAACAATAATAAAATCCTCATGAATATGTTTTAAAGAAGTTCTCAGTAATGGTTTTTTGATGTTTGATAGAGAGGGAAATAAAAGCACACTAATCAAGCTTTCAAGGCAACTAACAGGTCAGTTTTTTAAATTGAGGTAACATTGGTTAATAACATTTATATATTATATAAATATTCAGTAATATTACTTATAATAAATTAAAATTTAATATTAATAATATTAATAACATTATTTCTATATTATGTTTCAGGTATCTAACATTGTAATTTGATATCTATATACATGATAGCATGCTGTCTACCAAAAGTCTAGTTTTCATCCATCATTGTATTTTACATATGAGTGAAATCATATGGTTTTGTTTTTTTCTGTCTGACTTATTTCATTTAGCGTAATACCTTCAAGGTCTACCTATGTTGTCATATGTGGCAATAGTTCATCTTTGTTATGACTGAGTGGTATTCTATTGTCTATGTACAAATGTTCTTTATCCATTCATCCACCAATGGACACTTGGGTCATTTCCATACCTTGGCTTTGTAAATATTGTTGCGGTGAACACAGAGGTGAATATAACTTTTCAAATTAGTGTTTTCATATTATTTGAATTAAATACCCGGAACATGAATTGTTGGATTATATGGTAGTTTTATTCTTAAGTTTCTGAGGAATCTCCGCACTGTTCTTTGTGGTAGCTGCACCAGTTATGATCCCACCAACAGTGTACAAAAGTTTTCCTTTCTCCACAGTCTTTCCAACAGTTATTTCTTGTCTTTTTGATAATAGATATTCTAACAGCTATGAGGTGATACCTCATTGTGGTTTTGATTTGTATTTCCCTAATAATTAGTGATGTTGAACATCTTTTTATGTGTCTGTTGGCCATTTGTATATCTTCCTTAGGAAAATGTCTAGTCAGATTCTCTCTGCCCATTTTTTAATCAGGTTTTTTTTAAAAATTATTTTTTATTTTTTGTTATTGTTGTTGAGTTGTATGACTTCTTTATATATTTTGGATATTTACCTTATATTAGAAGTATCATTTGAAAATATCTTCTCCCATTTGGTTGATTGTTTTTGTTTGTTTTGTTGGAAGTTTCCTTTGCTGTGCAGAAGCTTTTTAGTTTGATGTAATCCCATTTGTTTGTTTCTGTTGCCATTGGAGTCAAATTCACAAAAACATCACTACAACTGATGTCCAGAAAATTAGTGCCTATGTTCTTTTCTATGTATTTTATGGTTTCAGGTCTTACACTGAAGTCTTTAATCCATTTTGAGTTAAGTTTTTGTAGGGTGTAAGATAACGGGCTGCTATCATTCTTTTGTACGTGGCCTAACAGGGCAGCTTTGAAGCCTTTAAATTGTAAAAGGAAAACGTGTTGTGTATACTCATGTTCTTTTATTCATTTTGTTCTTGCCTTACCCAAGATGCAGTGTTATGTCTGTGCTTCAACGACGTGACTAGCCATCCCCCCTAAGACCCACAGCTGCTGTAAATCATGTTCCAATAGAATGGGGGAGAGCTGAGAAAGCCTCACTGTTGTTTAAATAAAAGTATTTCAGTTTTTCTCAGAATTCAGAATATATATTAAATTTGTGTCATATAATTTCCATGTTATCTTAAATTCTGTGAAGTTGAGCTTCACTGGTACAGCAGATTAAAAATATCAGTGCATTATATTTTTTCTTCCAACATTTTATTTAGAAATTTTGCAAACCTAAGGAAGGTCGGAAAGATAAAAAAATGATTTCCCATATATACTTCAGCTGGATTTACAAATTTTTTCACATTTGCTTATTATCTCCGTACATGTATGCTTATATATTCCTTCACTTATTAGACATGGTTTACTCAATTAAAAGGAAATTACTTAATTCCTCCTGGAAGAACTTTATTACTTCCAATTTTGAGGGCTGGGGTGGGATGTTGCAACCACTTCTTTTTTTGTCACATAAATGATGCTCTTGTAAAAAAATCTGCCTCGATCAAATGTGGATAACCCAAAAGTCTCAGGGGCCCTCTCAGTGACCTATCATACTCCTCTTTTATAGCAAGAGACTTATTATGATATAGATATAACTCCATCCGTTGCCAGAAAAAAACTTCAACAGTGGCTTGCACACACATTGTCTTTAAAATCTATGTCGCTGCTTGTTTTCCAGACCTATTTGCCCGTGCTATTCCATCTATTTTTATTTGCATTTCTATATGCTGGAAAATGAATTACAGTCAACAGCAGGTGGCAGTGCTGGCAAAGGTTGTGACTTTTGGTGTATACAGCTTGAAAAGGAACGCATCTTTTAAATCTACACAGGTAATACAGCTAGTGAGGCCTCTTTACCTAGAGACCTATATTTATTGCCAATGAAATTTATTTCAAGAATTATTTGAAGAATCAATATAAAATTGTAAGATATTTTATTTTAAATAAAATAAAATTCAGTTTAGAATCTTGTTTTAATTGAGAAAAGCCAGCTTGTTTTATCCTTAGTCTATAGTTGAATACTTACAATAGAAAGATTAGGTAGCCTGAATCCTGTTAAAATTTTGTGGCAAACTTCATGAAAGCTTTTATAAGATAAAGTACTCTGGTTCAACAGGGTAACATATTTTAGAAGGCTTAAGTTGCTATGGGCATTTGTGGAAATAATTTAAAATATCATCTTTAGTTACAATTTGTTTCCGACCATACTTGTGTTGCATTTTTCTTCTTTCAATTTAAAGAAAAGGAACCTGGAAAAGAAAACGATTTTGTTTTCATTGAGATATTCTATTTTGTTTTTTAAAATTTTGTGTCATTTCTCTAGAAACAATGAAGAGTTTCGAGGATGATATATCAAAAACTGTCTGCTTCTTGGATTTTAATCTATATGTGTGTTTGAATTATGTACATATTGCTTATTTAAACATCCATATGTTAATATGTCCACCTGTCATTTAGACATTAGCTAACAGCAGAATAGTTGATTTCTGTTATTAATCGAATTTACGTTATAAAGAGCTCAGAAAATTTAAAATTACAATAGAATTGAGCACTCAGGTGGTCATTGCTCAGATGAAGAAACTGAGGCCCCGGAGAGACCTCACTGAAGAAGTCTTAATGGTATGGGAAGACCTTGTTACATTGGATCTTGCTTCTCAGGCAGACTCAGGAATGATTCAATTGCAATTTATTATTATTTTTATTTATATTCTCTGGACTCCTGCAATTTTTTGGGGGTGGTGGTGACAGGGTTGTCAATCACTAGGTCCTATATTTTATTATGAAGAAAATGACTTTAACAAATATTCTATCTTCTCCAAGAAGCACATGTTTTAGCCACTTAGTTAACTGAATAGTTGACTTCATGACCCCATTTGCTTGATGTGTAATTAAAATTAGATGAGTCTTCCTGAACCCCTAGTTTCAGTGCTTTTTAAGAAATACCCTATGTAGTGACAGCTTTTATCATTTCTACACTTTAAAATTCATAAGTGATAAAAATAAAATATTTATGTTGCATTAAGATAAAATAATAAGTGATCAGGAGACTTGAATAGGACAAAAGGACTCTTAGGTGTAATTACTGATTCTCCAAGGAACAACTTTTTCCATGAAAAACAAACAAAAGAGAATCAAACCTTAAAATTTTCTTCCAAGGTTACATTAGAACTAGGAAATGAGGTGGAAACATTCTATACATTGTATGAGGGTTAAATCATTTTCAAATAGAAATACATTGCCTGTTCTCAATAAAATATCAGTGATTTATTGAAGTTATTAACTCCAATACACACTGTTTTGTACTTTTGAAATTTCATTATGACTAAATGCTTAATCATTACCACTTTAAAACCTGTTATTTATATACAGTAGCTTTTTTTTTTTAAGGTTAGGCAAATTCGTGTTTCTTGAAAATCCTCAGGTCAAATGTATAGCCAAGTGAAAGTGCCTTAAAAATAGAACTTTATCAAATTTGGCCTGTGGTAATCTATGTTTTAAATTACAGCACAACTCCTTCCAAGTCAATATAATGAATTGATTTGTAAACGTTTCAGACAGGACTGCTTTCTTTGGATTTTGTCTATTGAATGTGCATTGCGGTTAAAGCATCTTTTCTTTTTCTGCATAATTAAGTCTATGTTCTTGGCCTTTCACTCAGTTTAAACTGGGTTTAAAAGGCAGAAATGTATATTAAGGCAAAATTATGCACATTTATTATTCTTAGTCTTATAAATATTGAAGCAATTTTTTTTTTCCTCATTTGGTGAGAGAAGAGAAAAATAAAGCTGAATACCCTGAACTTTAGTTCACATTCCTTAGGACATTTTATTTTAGGAAATAATTGAACTCACTGCCCTCAAATGCCCAAATTGCATGATACCCAGTAAAATTCTTTATTTTTATAGCCATGCTTATGTTGAAATTATGGTATATGAGAAAGAGTAAAATGGAACAAGATAGTGGTTTCAATTTTGAGAAATCTGGAAAGATTTTGCATTAATACACAAATGGAAAGAGCTCTATGGAAAGATCAATTCAACTAACATTAATTGAGCACAGGTAACAGTGCCTCTAGGTGCCAGACTGGGTTAGGCACTTTATAGGAACCTTTAGGTTTGCAGCACTCCTGAAAGGTGTTTTATTACTTATTTACATTTAAGGAAACTGGAAAGTTAAGTGAGTGAGCCTAGGATTGAAACACAGTTCTCCACACTGATGTGTTGGACTTCAGAGCATCCTATTACTTGGTCACCTACTAGTTTTCAGGTACTGGGGATATAAAAGTGAATCAACCCAGTTCCTGCCTTCAAGAAATTCATATGGTCATCTATTGGGAGAGAGAGCCATTCAAACAAATAATTTGCATTATCATGTGATAAGTCCCTATATATAAGGATGTAAGGGAGGGAATTCTTTCTGGTAGAGGGAGCTAAACGTGTAATCACTGAGATGTGAAAAGGTATAGTGCCGAAGAAATAAAAACTATTGCCTTGTGGCTGATTTTTAAGGGCCTGGAATTTTATGCTAAGTAGTGTAGGACCCCTGGGTCACTCTGCTTTCAAACAACCCTCATTAGTATTTCCTAAATGGTTGTCCGTGCTAGTGGATTTAATTGTTTTATATTTTGAATATAACTTAAACTATCAGACTTCTGTGGGACACATCAGACTTTTGTAAAACAGGATACATTTGATCACAAGTATTTGCAATACTCATTCACGCACCGTACGCAGTTTTTTTGTTTTGTTTTTAAGATACACTTACTGATAAAGGAGAGTCCAGTTGTCAGTGATTGTTACTGTGAAAGAGCACACACAAGAGGGGGTACTGGTAGTTGTTCACTTGGCAACTTCCTATCAGATTTCTCAGTTTTTGTGAAATACGAACAAGGTATTTCAGACAGTATGTGTGGTTGCGTTGTAAAAGAAATGACTTGTAGGATTTTAGATTCTTTGAGAGTATAATTGTAGATAAAGGATATGTTTGGAACTGGCAATAACCTTAACGTTCTGAAGTCTGTATTTGCTGTCAGCACATCTGACACACTGAATTATACACAGGAAACCTGTGGATTGATACCTTGCAGGCATTGGTGGTCTTTGTATCTACTGTGAGAGATAATCACATTTTAAAAATGGGCCACCCAAATTTTTATTTTTGAATTTAATATTTGTAATGAGAAACTTGATACATACTTTAAACGTTTAGAGAATCATCCTATATTCTAAGTGATGTCAGGTTGGTGAAATTGTATTTTCTGTCTCCTCAAATGTTACTCAGCATGAGGTTTCTTATCCTTTTGATTAGTGCTTTTTGTGTGCCATTAATAACATATTTGTATTTTGAAACCAACGTTATTGATTTATAGATATATGTATGGGTTCTGAAGTACTTTTCTGACAAAAATATGAACATAATGTAAGTTTGGAATTTAAAATCCACAGAATGCTCAAGTTACACTTCTCTTCAAGTTAAAAGTATCTTAAACAGTCTAGCTGTCACCCTGGAAAGAGAGAAAAAAAAAGGGAAATGTAACAGTTCTCATAAACACTTGAAACAGTTCTTCTGCCAAGTGTGCAGTTGGAATGTAGTTCCTCTTCACCACAAGCAGGTATCCTTATCACTGGCAGCAGCATGAACTCAGAAAGAAGGCTTATCATGAAAAATTCTCACATTTTTCTCAGTGTTTTCTAAATATGTAACTAAGGCAAAGAGACTTTAAGTCAGATTATGGGTGTCTGACTTAAAGTCTTTTTATTATGGGTGTCAAATTAAATAATAGAGAAATAACAATTGATCATTAGGTTTTTAAAGATCTCTAGTTTTAAAAGAATTTAATGTTTCTGAGACAGTGTGAGTCAGTTAAGCTGTAAAGTGTGTGTGTGTGTGTGTGTGTGTGTGTGTGTGTTTAATCTTGCTATTGCTACTTATTATTGAAGGGCAGCTACATTTCTGCTGTTCTTTTTCAGATATTGTCCTAATCATTTCCATGCTTCATATAAACAGGCCCAAACAGATTTTAAGTTGATTTCATCATCTCAATATCAGGAAATAAGAACTGTGATACCTAGTGATGGCCTGACTGTTGAATTGCTTTGTGCCTAGAAGGCAGAGTCTTAAATTCTTATTAGCTTGTTAATATGTCAGGCATAATTGGGAAGTATGGATTGTTTCCTAATTATTGTCCTATAACCTCAACTCTATATACTCTGTTTTCTCAACAGTGTGAAAAATGTGAGCTTCAATTAATATTTGGGATTATAAAATCGTGGATTTAAAGGTGTAAAGTGTGTGTAAATGTCATTATTCTAATAAAAATTCAAATTTACAAGATGAGACCTTTGACTAGCCTTGAATGAATGGCTCCCAATGAAGCAGATTCTAAAATGGCCACGAGAGGGCGCAAAGGCATTGTCGAAATGCACAGACCCAGTTCCCGGACTGACAAGTGACTGAGAGAAGTCTGTCTTCCTGACCATCAGATGTTTGACATTTCAGAAAACATTTAGAGCTTCCAGAGCACTTTTGTTGAACTTGACGTGAGTGTATGCTCATCGGAGTATAGTTCTACTTTGTAAAAATTTCTTCTGAATGAGCAAGTTGTCGCTGTGTTGATTCTTAAAAAGCTTAAATGTGATCAAATTAGTAAAGCAGTGTTTAAATGGGGGATATAATTACAGTTGCTGCTATTTGAACAACTTAATCTAGGGTTTTTTATGTCATAAGTTACCATTTTAGAGAAATCTAGATCCTAAGTTTTATACTTTAACTATGAAGAGGGACTTTTGACCGGGAAGACGAAATTAATTCTTAGAATAAGAGGCTTTGGGAACATTTAAGAAAAAAGACAAAAATGCGGTAAAATGTAAATATAAAACAAAGTTTCTGTTTATTATTTGCGATCTTAAAATTATTTTCTATGTTAGGTGATTTAACATTAATGGATTATTCGGTCCTTTGCAAATTTTAAGAAACCCAACCTCAACCAAACAACTAACCTAAAATCAATTTAAATATTGATAAATTAATTGACAGAAGAAATAAAGAAGGTGTCTCTTATAGAACAGTTGTTTGAATAAATTTTCTTTGCATGGTCTTAGTTGGACAATTAGATGAGATCAGATTTTTTCAAAATAATATCTTTTGTTTGTTTTGTGATAACCTTAAAAAAAATTAAGAACTGAATCTCCTATTAGTTGTGAGAGAAAATAAAAATAAATCATTGTTGGACATTTAGTTTTAAAGCTATATCTGAAAGAACTACTTTAGAAATAATCTCTTTGGTGATTTTATGTTAGCTTTTCAAAATAAAATCAACTTTTGAAGTGAAATCTCACAGGAGATGTTAAGTCAGTGGAAACATTTTTTGTTGTTGTAGGATGTCATCTACTAAGAGATGCCCCAAAGCTCACAGCATTCCTCATTTTTTTTTCATAATCAGTATCTTAGAACCACAGGAAGCCTCTAAAAATCACCATCTTTCTGTGTATCTAGATTATATCCCTAGATATCTGATAGCAATAGCTCTGTTTATACCTATGCACATTTTTATTACATGTAAATTGTTATAACAAATTTTTTGGGGTGATAAAATGACAATCACTGAATGTCATAGACTTATATATGAACGTTAGGTATTATCATTGATGTTAGGGGCTAATCCAGTTTATACTCTAATCTTTCAGTTTCTAGTTGAGATGGAGAAGGAGGCCAATTTAGAGAAGAAAATTAATGGTCTTGCTAAATTCTCCAAAAAAAAAAAAAAAAAAAAAAAAAAAAAGGAAAAGAAAAGTATTTCAGCAATGATTGGGATGATCTAATAAGATTCATGTCTATCTCAAGAATTAACAAAAGATAGCATACACCTCAGTTGTATAAAATGAGCCAATAGGATTCTTCTATACATAGACAATTATTCTTTGGGTAAAAAAAAAAAAAAGAAGATATTGATCTAGATTTCATACCTGAAGGAGAAAGAGGTCTGAACATATTGTGAGGGGCAGTAACTAGTCATCTCAAAGAGACCAAAAGGATGGAAGTAACAAATATTTTGCTCTAGTGCATTTATTCAACAGTCTGTTATTATATGCCAGGCGTTTGGCAACCTGTTGCTATTTTAAGACCAATCAGTTCTTAGTAGTTGGAGTTCTAAAGAGATGAATTTATCTTTACCTTAAATTCCATGCCTACTCAGAAGACATTAGATATCCTAGTACTTTTAATAAACATCCCAGTAACCCTGCAGTAATTTCTGGACACGATAGACTTGGGTGTATCTGCATTATTAAAAGCAGTTATGTCTTCTAATTTAGTGTTGATACGGGCCTTTTATGGCTCATTATGCTCCATTGATATTCTTCATAGTAGTCCATTAATTTTGTAGCTCAACTGGTCACAGTGGTGCTGCTTTGACATTTAATGTCAGGGTGGCAGAGAGTTACAGTTAAAAAAGAAAAATCGCCACATTGGAAACAAAGAATTAGTGCTTAGAATGAATTGTTTTATACTGTGACTATAGCTAATGTTTTGTTTTTTCCTTACTTATAAGACACTAGGGACAGAAAAAGATTTTTTTTTTTTTAATTCATTCCCCAACCTGTGACAAAGACTCTATCCCATCCTTCAAAGACAGTTTGATATCTATCTTCTTTAAAGCTCTCAAGGGAAGGAAAGTCTGTAAGCTACCTTGGTGACCCGTCTTGGTGTGGAGTAGCCCTCATACATTTATACAAGTAAAAATGAAGAAAAGTCCAGTTTGACATAAAAATCATCATTTACAGTGGGTCACTCAGAGAATGAGGGGATGACTACACATTTTTTTTTCTTCCCTTATGGGGAAGATGAATGACCTCTCACAGCCTTGACTTTCCCCTGTGTTCTGCCTGAAATCATTATGATCCTGTGAATGTAAAATGAAAGATCAGGAACAGCTGCCAGGCAATGTGTATAATTTTGGGAAAATGAGAGCTTGAGAGAAACTCCTGAATATCCTCCTTTTCTTTCACTTTTTTTTTTTCATAGCTTTCTTTCTGACTTTCCTCTGGTCACATCTATTTCTCCCAGCTCCTTTTCTCCCAAGCACCTGTCAGTGAACACAGCTTAGGTCATGACAAGTCATGACATTCAGGTGCAGAACTCTCTGAGGCTCTGTGACAGAAAAGAGAGGATTAAAAAAAAAAAAAAAAGATGACTTAAAGTGAATGAGGCTGGGCTATAATATCTGGAGTATTCATCTCAACCCTAACTTAGAAATGGGTGCCCCGGGGGTAGGAGGGACAGGTGGTGGGTGAAGGAATGCATTTCAAAGAAGTAGCATGGAAAATAGACTCCTGGCCCTCTGTGTCATATTGAGGCCTTGCTTTATTAGGTCTCTGGGATAATCTATGTTCCTTTGGCTGCACACACCATAGTTTGGAGCTCTAAAGAAAACAAGAAAAAGCAACCAAAGGAAGAATTACATTTTAGTAAGATGATAATTCTGAACTGCTCTCTTTAGAGATGGTCTATTTAAAAGTTTTGTGGATATGATGCTATTTTAATGAAACCAACATGAGAAATGCATTATATTACTACATAATCAAACTGTGATAATGTTTCCTTTGAATATTACGTCAGTGTTCCGTGATCTGCTTTGATTCCAGATGAAATTTAGGTGTTCACCACAGACTAAAGTCCAAAAGTATTATCTGGATCTTGGTTACTTTATTCTCCCCTAATGTGATACATTGTGAATTTAGACTTCCGTGGCATCCTTGCTGTTAGTTTTCAGATTAGATACATTGATAGGAATTGGAGAATAAATCTTATGTTAGATTCATGCATCCTTGTTTAAGGAAGTAGCTATTTTGGGGGAGGGGGAAGGAATGAGGTCAACTTAAAAATATTGTAATCAGCATCTCTTGACATTGAGCTTCCTTTGAGAGAGGAGGTTTTATTTTAAAATGTTAAATATTTACATTATTTAAAATGACTGGATGTTTTAAAATCTCCATATTGTTTTGCATATATAATCTTGTATTTAAGTTGTATGGAGTTAAATTTATGTTATAAATAATGCAATTCTGGCTTAGGTCTAAAGTTGTGTTATAGACTGAATGTTGGTGTCCCCTCAAAATTCAAATGAATGTGATGGTATTTGGAGGTGGGTCTTTGGGAGAAAATTAAGTTTAGATGAGGTCATGAGGGTGGGTCTCTTATGATTGGATTAGTGTCTTTGTAAGAGGAAGAGAGACCAGAGCTCTTTCTCTCTCTGTGATGTGAGAACTCAGAAAGAAGGCAGCTTTCTACTGGCCAGAAAGAGGGCTCTCACCAGGAACCAAATCTGCCAGCACCTTGATTATGGACGTCTTAGCCTCCAGAACTTTAAGAAATAAGTGCCTGTTATTTAAGCCACCTAGTTTATGGTTTTTGTTATAGCAGCCTGAGTTGACTAAGACAGCATGAGAATGTAAAATGATTCTAAAATGTAAAATATTATTGTATTATCTTCTTTTATGAAATGTATTGGTGAACCTACTAGGTACCTTTAATAAATCCCTTGCTGCCATGGACCCTTCCTGGTGGCTTCAAACCCATGGACATAGACAAATGGTGTGGTAAAGGCCAGTGAGGTGGGGGGAGTGGGATGGAGGGGGTCAATGAGGGAGAAAAAGGGGGTGCATCTATAATACTCTCAACAATAAAGATAAATAAAAAAAAAAGACAGTGTCTATTCCTCAAAATTTGTACCTTGGAATTTGCCTGCTTTTCATTCCACAGCCAAAAAAGTGTGTCATTTATTAGTACATCCTGCTCCCTACCCATATTCAAACCTCTACCAAATCTTCTATTTCTGGGTCAGTTACTGATTCTCCATCTCCAATATTCTTTGATTACATCTGATCTAATCCATTTACTGTGATACTTATTCATCATCTATTACTGTCTTAATGGACTTGCTTTTCTTCTTATCCAATTTATATTCTGTGGTCCTTTGCTTCAGTTACTCCTTTGCAGACATGCTCAACACTCCTCTCTCCATCCTCCTCCCCACACCCACTTTCTGTAGCATTCATCAGGTTGTGTCCCTGCTTAAACCCAACCAACTCTCTGCCTACCTTTGCACCTGCACCTCAGCAGCCTAATGTGGGGGAAAAAACATGTTAGGAAGGTGCTTCTTATCCCCTCCTCCTGTTTCCTTCCATGTGGAGGGGCTTTAATAACATACCTGTTCTGCCTCTGTCCTCTCATTCCCTCTACACTAGAGATGTTACTTTATCTGTGTGGGAGACTGAAAGGGGTAATTGGCAGCGTCTCCCTTGTCCTGCTTGGGATCTGGCTGCCTGCAGAAGTGTGAGTTCCTCATGCTCTGTGCTGGCTGCTGTGAGAGCACCCAACCCTAGGGGGAGCCTGCAGGACTTCCACCGACTACAACTGGGTTGGCAGATCTATCTGATTGTGGATTTCAATACTAGGAAGTCTGTTTGCCCACAGGTATCAGACACATTTCCAAAATCGATGTTATTAGCAAAAAAGATGACATTTATTTCCTATTTGCCTCTTTCTTTCTTTCTTTCTTTCTTTCTTTCTTTCTTTCTTTCTTTCTTTCTTTCTTTCTTTCTTTCTTTCTTTCTTTCCTTCCTTCCTTCCTTCCTTCCTTCCTTCCTTCCTTCCTTCCTTCCTTCCTTCCTTCCTTCCTTCCTTCCTTCCTTCCTTCCTTCCTTCCTTCCTTCCTTCTTTCTTTCTTTCTTTCTTTCTTTCTTTCTTTCTTTCTTTCTTTCTTTCTTTCTTTCTTTCTTTCTTTCAATTGTTTCTTTAATCCTCACCCGAGGACATTTTTGCATTTATCCTCAGATAAAGCGGGAGGGAGAGAGGGAGGAAGAGAGAGAGAAACATTGATGTGAGAGAGACACACTGAGTGGTCGCCACCCACATGACCCCAAACAGGGCCGGGGACAAACCACAACCGAGGTACGTGCCCTTAGCAGGAACCGAACCTGGGACTCTCGGTCCGCGGGCCAATGCTCCAACCGCTGAGCCAAACCGGCCAGGGCTCTTTCTTATTTTTTTCCTCAAATGAAATAGAACTTAAGTGTGTTATTTACTGAGTGCCCCCAACTCGGACCATTCTACCTAATCTAGCCCCCTTTCATTCTCTGTTCCCTTGCTCTTTTGTTTTTCTTTGTAACAATTACCAATATTTGGTATACTGTATTTATTGATTAGCTTTCTGTTTCCTCTGGTAAATGTAAGCTCCATGAGGGTGAGACATTTTTAGCTATATTCCTGGTGCCTGGACCAGTGCTGGCTCACAATGTATATTTATTGAATGATTGTTGAAAGAAATAATGTGAGAACATTTTAAGTATCATCTAATGATTCAGTTTAGACACTTGTAACCTTATTTTGCTTTATTACAAATAGGCCAACTCTCAATTATTGAGTGTAGAGTTAATTGGTTTGGAGATTAAACATGGTAAAAATTAATAATAGTTTATATGTTAAAGAATTAAAATAGCTAAAAATTTTGGTATATAGGAAAGAAGAGTTCTGTATACCCAAAAGAGTCTATTTTTTGTTTTATTTAATGGAAGTATGTAATACTAATATCTATCAAATATATTAAGCATATATCAAATTGTGTCTACTTCAACTTGAGAATATTCTTCCCTCTTGTCTGTCAGAAGTGTAGAATACTAATTTGAATGTTAGAATCCAAGCAAAAAAGTGGACTAGTTAAAGAAATCACAAAGTAGAGAAAAGGATCACTTTTCTCCTTTATAGCATGTTATAGGGAATAAACAAATTTTTGTATGAGAAAATTTTTCTTTTGCACTCTTCCTGAGTTCACGTGGATTGAAAAAGTGAAAGCATGATAAGGTGTCCTCTTTTGAAAGCCATGATGACATGTGGTTCCATTAGCAATGGTTAGAGAAATGCGGCTAAACATGAGAGACGTTTATTTGAAGTCTCAGAATGAAAGCTGTAGCTTGTTCTCTTTCCTGGTAATAGACCCAGGTTTTCCTTTCAGGAGTTTTCTCTCTCCCACTTACAGCCCCCGGGATTCAGAAGGGCCCACTTGCTCTTCTAGCTCCAGAGGGTGTCATAAGGATCAGGTTTGGATGATCACCATATTCCGTATCACTGACCACAGTCACTGGTACAGGGATGAGCTCGTGACCCAAGCAGTCTGGGTCAGCGCTAATGCCAGGACTTCAGCTGGAACTCTTGTGACAAAGGGTGCATTTTAGCTGTGGTTGACTGGCTTGGTAGAACATAAACTGTGGCTGCCAGGGGCCATCTTGCTGAAGGCAGGAAAACTCCTTGAAAATCAATTCTACAAAAATTAGTTTTCAGAAATTAAATTTCTCAAATGAAAATTTGCTACATGACAAATCTAGTAGTTTACCAAAATCTTATTTCTTTTAACTACTTATAAAGATTACCATAATTTATACTTGGTAGAATGCTTTTAAAACTTTTGAAGATACTTAGCTTTTTAAAAAAATATATATATATATATATAAACATTTTAAAGAGTGTTATAGTTGGTGAATTCTAAGGATTCTTATTAAAATACATATTTCATATTTAGAAAACAATATTTCATCAATAACTGGTAGCATTTTATGTGAATTTTTTCAATTTCTGTTTACTTCAAGTCTATTTAGTATCATTTTTTTATGGCATCAACATCTTAGTATTGTTAAGACTGCTCTGCCAATTTCCATGTGGCATTCAAACCTTAGTTTACCTCTAAAACGTGATAGTAAAATTCAGTACTTGGTATGATTCCTCCTTTTGCTTTCTAGTTAGTTTTATACTTTAAACATATAATTTTTAGCCAATTTCCACTTTGAGCCTCCCAATTGTATTTTTGTCTCATTTGTGTTATATATGACATAGTAATTATATAGTACATTACAGTAATAACAATAATTGTTTCTGGTCATTCTGATTTTTCCTAATATTGCTTTGAATACTTTTATCATTTTAAGTGAAATCTTTTAGTAAGTCATTTCCAAATTCACATATTCAGTTATTTATTGTGAGAAACCAGAACAACTCTTCTCTTGAATGATTTTTTTAAATGTTATATTCTCTATTTCTAGGCATTTTTAGCTTTCTTGTACCAAGTCCTCCCATGGTATATGAGTTTATTTTTAGCAATTGTTTACAAAATTTCAGCACAGACTTATTTTCATAGAACTGATTTCGGAAAAACGTTTTTGGTGAAATGACCTAAAATCCTCTTTCTACCACAGAGGAGAGACTTGTTAAAGTGAATTTAATGCAGAGCTGAGAGACAGAGACAGTCGACTGATAACATCATTTGAACACCTGGATCCCACTGTACTTAAAGACAGAGGAGGAGACTGGGTTCCCAGGTCAGCAAACCGTGGGCTAGAGATCAGCATGTAGGAAGTATACTGGGATCAACACCTCTGGGAGGGTTGGGCTGTGATGGGGTCTCAACAGGACTGCAGACACTACCCTTTCTGGTGCCTGGACTGCTTTACTAGATCCAACAGGTGGCTCAGAAAGCTAAACGTTACTTCCTGTGGGGAAACAGGTAACTATTCATCGAATTCTAGCATTTCCCCCTGGTTTTACTAATATCAATTCTTGAAAGCTTCAGCCCTATGCCGTTCAGTGGAAACTTGTCAACAGGACATTGCAGTGTTGCCGTGTGAACTCTTCTTAGGGGGGGAAGACTGGGGAGCAGCTTGGCTTTTTTCAAGGAGCATCTCACTGCTCAACAGAAACTGGTCCTCTGTTGCCTTGAGTCTTCTGGTAGAGATGTGATGGTGAGTGATGGCATGTGAGGGGTGACCTGCGATTTTAGGTTTAGATTCATCTCCTGAAGTCCTGTGTGTTTCTTCTAATTTTGGAGGATATATCTTTTTTTGCTTTTATGCAAAAGGATTGGAGGAGAAAAACAATTTGATGATTCAGGTTAAAAATGGGAAGGCACTAGTGTGGGACACATTTTGACAGCAAGGTACAAAAAGATAAATACACCTTTCACGTTTTCCCAGTGTGATAACTGTGCTAACTTTAAGTTGAACTGGGAGAAGGCATTCGTTGATAGGATATGTTTAAAATGTAATACATTGTTAGCAGGGTTGAGTAAGCATTTTTCTATGTTAATCATTGAAAAGAAACCAAAATAATTATTTTCTTGACTAAGAGTAGAACGGGGAATTGTGCCTCTATCACTAGCATCTAAAGAAATGTATAAATCTGAGCATGACTGCGATTATATTTGAGTTTAAAGAAGCTCACCGTTGATACATACTGGAAACAACATGGCATTAACTCATCTTCAAACAAAAATCCATCACTTAACAAAACTTTCCAGCTCAGTTTCTTTGCTTCTCTTTGCAGCAAAAGTCCTCAAAACAGTAACCTGCAACCCAGCCCCCAATTTCTCTCTTTGTATTTCTCCTACACTGACTCTTCTCAGGTTTTTTGCCACTCCACATCCCACCAAAATTGCTCTCATCAAGGTCAACAAGACCCCAAGGCCCCTAAATCCAATTCTCGGCCCTCCTCTTACATGACCCGTCAGCAGTATTTTACACGGTTGATAACTACTTTCCCCTGAAAACTCTTTCTTCACTTAATCCCAGGACACCACACTCTCCTGGATTTCTTTTTACATTAATACTGCCCCTTCTCTCTCTCGTTTTTTGTTTTTTCTTATTTATCCTTACCTTTTAATGTTTGTTTGGCCTAGGCTTTGGACCTTGGACCTCTTCTTTCTCTGTCCTTACTATGTTGGTGATCTCATCTGCCTCATGGCTTAAATCTCATCCATGTGTTGACAATTTCTAAATTTATATCTTTGCCCAAGACCTCTCTCCTTATTTCAGCATCATATATCCAGCTGACTATTTGACAGTTGCATTTAGATGTCTAATAGATATTTCAAAATTAACATGTCCAAAGAGGATTCCTACTCTTTTCCTCCATCGAATTGGCTCCATTCACAATTCCCCCATATCAGTTAACGATGACTCCCACTTTCTTATTGCTCAGCCCAAAAACCTTGGCGTCATCTTCGACTCATGATTCTCCCACAGCTTATATACAATCTGTTATATTATATATAGACTCTACCTTCAAAATAAATTCAGAATTTTGCCACTGCTCACAGTCTCCTTTGCGACTGACTGGGTCCAACCTACCAACTTCTTTCATTGGGGTTGTTTTAATAGTTTATTAACTGGTCTCTTGTGTTTCATACCTGCCCTACTCCAGTGTATTCTCAAACAATAGTCTGAACAGTCTTGTTAAAATGTAACCCATATCATAATGACTTTTCAACTCAAGCCCACCAAGCGCCTTCTCTTCAGAGTCAAAGCAAAAGGCGTTACAATGTGTTATGTATTAGTTAGCTCCGGCTACTACAACAAGATACCATAGGCTGAGGGGCTAGAGCAATAGAAGTTCATTTCTCACAGTCCTGGAGGCTGGGATGTCCAAGATTAAGATGCCAGCACATTCATTTCTTGATGAGGCCCTCTTCCTGGCGTGCAGACCGCTGCCTTCTTGCTGTATCCTCACACGGCAGAGAAGCAGCTCTGGTGTTTTTTCCTTTTTTTATAAAAGCACTAATCCCATTGTGGGGCTCTGCCCTCATGACCTCATCTAAACCTGATCCCCTCAAAGGTCACACCTCCAAATACCATCCCTTTTGGGGGTTAGGACTTCAACATATAGGTTTTAGGGGGATACAGACATTTAGTCTCTAATAGCTTATAAGAGTCTAGTGGCACCCTTAGTTCTCGGGCCTCCCCTGCAACACTGCTCTCACCATGACAGTCTCCTTACTTTGACTTATACCTGCTGGCCACCGCCCCACATCATGGCCTTTGAACGGACTGATCCTGAACTGCTCTTCCGCTGATACGTCTATAGATTTAACTTTCAAGACTTTGCTCAGTTGTCACCTGTTGAATGAGACCTACTCTGAGTACATTGTTGACATTTGTGACGCCTCTCCCAGCACTCCAAATGCCTTTTACTTTGGCTCAATTTTTTACCCACGGCACTTTATCTTCTAATATATTTTATAATCGGCGGAGACAGTGGTTTGTACTCACTGAGTGTACTTCTACGCTATACCTCTTAGACCACTGGCATTTCTGTGGGGCATATAATTTATTCTTTCTGATGAATGTGTGTGGAAGTGATATGTATCACCTCCAGGCCAAAGTCGTTAAGAGCTGGTATTCCTTCCTCATGTTTGTTTTCTTCATCTTCTGAATAGATGCAAATGATGAAGAGAAACCACTACAAGGAAGGAGCCCGCATTTCTGAATCACAGTGTAGAAAGATATCCTTGGATCACCCAATTGAAGTATGATGTGAGGAGGAAAAAAATTTTATTGTGTCCCAAAATTATGTCCAGCCTCCATTCTAATTGGTTAGTGCCAGTTCTATTTTAAATTGATTGATTGATTGATTTTAAAGAGAGAGGAAGGGAGAGAAGGAAAGAGAGAGAAACATCACTTTTTTGTCCCACTTATTTATGCATTCATTGGCTTTTCTTATATGTTCCCTGATCAGGGATTGAACCCACAACCTTGGCATATCAGGACGATGCCCTAACCAGCTGAGCTAGCCCTCCAGGGCCAGTGCTGGTTCTACTTTAGAACATTTTGTATATCACCCTGGGAACATAAATGGGTCAGTGCATTCATTTGAAACTGAGTGGGGTAAGTGATAACTATTAATGAAGGGGAATATCAACAAATAAAATAATAATAGTATATAGGTGTTATCAACAACTTCAACAGTTTCCTTAGATGAATTAAATAGAGGTCATTTGCATTCAAGATCATTGAGAGTTGACTATAATGTGGGCTACTCTATGTGAAAGTTTATATCTTACCTTGTAAATTTGAGAAAATTCAAAGACATTTGTATTCTTTCAATATTATGGATATTCATAAGAAAGCATTTTAACTTCAACATCTATTCCTGAAAACATAAGTTAAAGCAAATTACTAATTAATATGTGCCTTATTTTCCTAGCCATGGCAATTTGCATAGCCATGACTTATGCTAACATCTGACCTGTATTTTGCAACTTATCAGAACTGTGTCTTAGTTGGGAGTAGAAAGTGTCAATTAGGATGTGGAAGGGGCAGGAGGAGAGAAGGCTGTACAGTCCTGAACAGATGAAGTGATAGACCTTAGGGGCAAACATGAAGCTGAGTTCCAGACAAAACAGAGATCTTAGTTAGGTCGACAGGACAGGACAAAAGGATTTCTGGAAAGGAATCAAGAC
Organism: Tadarida brasiliensis; assembly: GCA_030848825.1. Taxonomy (NCBI): domain Eukaryota; kingdom Metazoa; phylum Chordata; class Mammalia; order Chiroptera; family Molossidae; genus Tadarida; species Tadarida brasiliensis. The sequence goes on along the minus strand of CM061258.1, from coordinate 85,494,819 downwards.
TCTAATTTAGATATCCGAGCCAAAGATATGGAACTAATTATTATATTAGGGATTTAAGAAACCAAGTAGATGTTCAGGTAAGAAGGGAAGAGGTGATTTGCTGATCAGTTTGGGACAAGAGTTTATGGTATGAAATTAATTCCTGCATCTGATGTAAGACTGAATTTACCATCGAAAAGTTAATTTTCCAAATACTGAAAGTTTGAGTGATACTGGGCAGAAAGAAAGCAGATATTTTTACTATTGCTACCTAGTAGGTGTCCCCAAAATGTTTTGTTAATGAAACAAAGGGATAAATAGGCAGACATGTTTAATGTAGGTATTTAAAAGACAGCTAACTAAAACAATGTTAAGTTGTTTAATGTGTTAAAATATATTTGATTCTATCTTGGTAATCATATGAACATGAATTTTATTTTCATGATTTGAACGTGCTCTTAAGCTTATGTGGCCCAGGTTTTGGATATGAACTGTATATATAAAGATATCTTGGGATACAAAGTAAGTAAATTAATTGTAATTAAAGTCATTTAATTAATAGTAACTTAAATGTGATTAAACAAATTTTAAAAGGTCAGGATTGTGTTAGTTTGAGACATTATATAAATTATCCTTGTGTGTCCAGAACTGCCAACACTTAGTGTGCATAAAAGTAACCATGAATGTCAATATTTTCAAAGTCCACAAGATGAGTACGTTTTTTCCAAATGTAGAAAACTAAGATTTTAATATGCAGTGCCATATACTTGCTTTCCTAGGTCAGGAAATCAGGGCTTGCTCCTGAATTGAACAGGTAGGAAAAGTCAGGGTTATTATATACCTGCTCATTTTGTGTTGAAGTAGACATTTGTTTCAAGGACAGCCTCTCTGGGTGGGATTCAGGAGCTCAGTTGCATGGCTCTTTATTAGCTGCAGTGGATGATGGTCAAAGTTATATTCACTTGCCTTTGCTTTGTTGGAGCCAGCTGTGTTCTCCTGGTGGTTACCTGGAAAGCTGTGTTGACCTTCAGCCTGCTCTCTGAAGATGCCATGGCTGCTATTTCTGCTTTATTATCAAGTCTCTGCTTATTGCCTCCATATTGCTCTCTCCCAGTCCACAGACAAATGTGAGAGTTTTGATGAACTGTTTACAGATTGTGTGTTTTGATCTTTTGATAGAGAGTCAAACAAGTCCCCTCCCCCTCCCCCTTCCCCCAAGTATTTTAAGGATATTACATCCTGGTAATAATCTTGATAAGTGCCATGTTGGGTCAACTCTGTGTGGTAGGATAATCTTTTGGGTTTTTTAAAAAACATTTATCTTCCTGTATTTTCTCCTTTTTTTTTTCAGGTAAAATATTAGGTGCTTCCTTTGTTCAGAGGTTTATGGAACAGCAAATATATAAAAATAATAGCAATTTAAAAAAATATATTCTGTATGTCAGAAACTTTACTAAACATTTTAGATGGGACCTCCTTTAATTCACACAGCACCCCTTTGAGATGGATGTTATTATTGCCATTGTTCAGATGAGAACAGAGAGCTGCAGTGACCATATAATAATTGTATTATGCCAAACAGAGTTGCTCTGTAGCACTTTCCATTCTAACAAGGATTAAGGATTTCCAAAGCTGAACTCAGGAGAGGGTTAACATTGGTGTCTTGGCCCTCAGCTGGTTGGGCTCAGTGGTTAGAGCATTGGCTCATGGACTGAAAGGTCTCAGGTTCGATTCCCAGGTCGTGTGGGAGGCAACCAATTGATGTGTCTCTCTCACATGGATGTTTCTCTCTCTCTCTCTCTACCTCCCTTCCTTCCATGCTCTAAAAAAAAAAAAAAAAATTGGTGTCTTGGAAATAGAAGAGAGATGAAGTGTTTCTAAAAGAAAAGTAACAAGACAGAGGAGGATTTTCTTGTTACTAAAGTGAGATTCCCCAAACTGGAAAAAGAGAGAGATTTGTGGTTCCCAGAAGCAGCAAGAACTTGTCTTCTGTTTCCTGATGCAGGATTAAAATACTAAGACAGTATTACCAAGCTACATAAAGCCCATGGGCCACGTCCAGTTAGCTGCTTTTTGTGTGTGTAATTTAATAGACTTTATTTTTTAGAATAGTTTTAAGTTTGTAGCAACATTGCACATAAGGTTCAGAGATTTCCCATATGCCTCCTGCCCCCACACCTGCACAGTCTCCTCCATTATCAGCATCTCCACCCCAGAGTTACACGTTTGTTACAATTGATTAGCCTACATTGACATATCAGTATTACCCAGGCTCTGTAGGTTACATTAGGGTTCACTCTTGGTGTTGTACGTTCTATGGGTTTGTCAAATGCATGAGGACATGTATCCACCACTGTAGTATCACACAATGTCCTAAAAATCCTTTGTGCTCTGCCTATTCATCCCTTCATCCCCCCAACCCCAGCAACCACTGATCCTTTTTTCTGTCCCATTATTTAGCCTTTTCCAGAATGTCACATAGCTAGAATCATACAGTATGGAGCCTTTCCAAATTGGCGTATTTCAATTAGTAATTTTCATTTAAGATTCCTCCATGTCTTCTCATGGCTTGAAAGCTCATTTCTTTTTAGTACTGAATACTCTTCTGTTGTCTGGATGTACCACAGTCTGTCCTTTTACTACTGAGGAATATCTTATTGCTTCCAAATTTTGGTGATTATGAATAAGGCAACTATAAACATCTGTGTGCAGGTTTTTGTGTAGACATAAGTTTTCAACTCCTTTGGGTGATACCAAGGAGCATTACTGCTGGATTATATGGCAAGAGTATGTTTAGTTTTGTAAGATACCACCAAGCTGCCTTCCAAAGTGGCTGCACCATTTTGCATTCCCACCAGCAATGAATGGAGTTCCTGTTGCTGCACACCCTTCCCAGCATTTGGTGATGTCAGTGCTCTGGATATTGGCCATTCTGGCAGGCTGCCTGTTTTTGTAAATTTATTGAAACACAACCATGCCCACTTGTTTACACATTGTTTATGGCTGCTCCTGCATTACAATGCAGAGTGAAGTGTGGCAGAGACGTTATGACCCCCAAACCTAAACGATTTACTATCGAGCCCTTTACCAAAGGTGTGTTTGCCAGCCCCTGTACTGCAGGGTTGCTGTCGCCATACCTAATTCAGGTATGGCTATTTTACATCAAACTGATATTCAGAAAACATTTTCCTGTTTCCTGTGACCCTATTAAAACTCTTGCACTATCTCAAGAGTTGTGGATTAGCTAATTCTTGAACGGGCTCCAGACACTTAATATCATTTTTGAAAAAATCATGCTTTCTTTTTATTTCTAGCCACATATCTTTATTTTCTAGAAGTAATTTCATAAAGGTTTGCTTTTAATACATGTTTTGCAAGTCTAACATTTCCTTTTATTATTCTCGGTTGCCCTTCTCTTCTTCTCTAACAAGCAATTATTCCCTGTTTCTCTCCTGACCCCAGTTTCACTGATTCACCCTCCCATGTAGCGATTTAAAATAGTGCCAAAGAAAGATGCTTGTCCCTGTCTTGAATCTGTCAAGCTGTTAACTAGTTTCTTCTCAGGTGTCTGCTGAAGATGCAGCAGGTTTTCAACAAATGTGTTTCAGGGACCATTTGGCTAGTTTTTCATCATCATTTTCAGTACAGGAGAGTCCTTACCAAGAGGAGGTAATAATTTTGTTCTTTGTGCTCTAAATGTTACTGCCAAATTGCCGTCTTTACACATATTAGTAACTTCACATTTATTTGGCACAGGCAACGGGACCCACAGAATAATTTATGATCTAAATGCAGCTTGTAATAGCAGAATTGCTGCTGGTGCTTAGAAATTAATTCAGAAATCACTGTCTGTAGCACAATGATTTACCATTGTTTTTGCACCATGTTGTGGAACCTAAGAGTATTAATTAGAATTATGGCATAAGACCAAATAGAATCTAGTGAAGTTTCATATTGCAGCAAATCAACCACTTATCAAAGTATTTTGAATGTAATAAGCATTTTTGTATTTTCAGATTAAGTTGTGAGTGAGGCTATTTAATATATTCTGGGGCTTGAATTGTGCCAGCACCACATATTAGTCTACAATTTGGATAGTCTAGTAGATGTATATGTCCTCTTTTATGAGTTTTTAAATTAACAATAATAATTCAAGTTAGACGCAATTGATGGATTTAAAATCGAAATGAGATTTAAAGAGGAAGGTTTTATAAATCAGGTCAAGAGTCGTGATTTTTAAACATTGAATTGAGTTGAAAAAAATTGGTAAACAATGGACGCGAGATCAGAGTGAGGAAGTGGAGATTCGTGGGATGTTTTAAAAATATGGCCTGTCACAGGTACAGTGCATCCCTGAAGGCCAGCCTCAAAATCTTTCTCCCTAAGCAGCTACCAGAAAATTCCTGCTGGAAGTGATGGTGCTGATGAGAACTAACATTTTCTGGCTCTTTCCAGTTGATGATGCCCTTTCTCCAAACGGAGCTCAGTTGATTCTCCCAATATCTCTGTGTGATATCTTCAGTTCCCAAACTCCTTTGTTTACAATTGCCTGTACTTCTGCCAGTGGTTCTTTCTCAGGGATATATGTCCAAGCCAGATGGAATTCTAATTCAGGAAGTAGGTCTGGGAATTGTCTTCACCTCGTCTCCTTTTCTGATCTCCCTGATTCTAACATGCACCACCAGGATTCATTTGGATGATACATTTTATATGTTATTTTGTGTATGTTTGTGTTCAAATTAGGTTTTCCCAGCTAGGCAATGACTATTAAATGAATTATAAGGCTAATCAAAACAAAACAGATCTATAAAATAGGGGTCTTAGAAATTAAAACTTGACATTAATATTTTCAAAAAAATTCTCTTTTGTCCAGAATTTGATTCAATTCAGCGAATTTGATGTATTTTAAAAGTACTGTGTGTTAAGTGTAGCAAAGGCTTCCAAGCTGAGTAAAACATGGTCCTTGTCCTCAAAGAGCTGGCTGTGTAGGAGGTGAGATGAAACAAAGAATATCATCACAAAAGGAAATTCTCAGGTTAACTGAGAATTATTACAGCTATTATAAAGAGGCTGTCTGTGGCCAGAGAATGCCGTGTTACATACCTGATACCCAGAATCACTGTATGATTTACAATATTCCTTTGATGCCTAATGAAGAAGTATGAGCTCTCCCTCTCCTCTAATGTGTTAGAAATCAGGAGAGTCTGTCTTTTGTGGGAGAGAACCAGACATACTAAATATGGGAAAATAAAATGTGTCCAAGGAAAGTGAAGTAAAGGGAAGGCCTGAGGCAAGTGTAAGTAGCCAATCAGGGGTTAGAAAACTGGAAAAACAGCCCTGGCCAGTTTGGGTCAGCAGTTAAAGTGTCGGCCCACAGTCCAGAGAGACTCGGGTTCAGTTCCCGCTAAGGGCATGTACCGAGGTTGCAGTTTGTCCCTGGCCCTGGTTGGGGTCGTGTGGGTGGCAATCACTTGATGTGTCTCTCTCACATCAATGTTTCTCTCTCTCTCTCTTCCTCTCTCCCTCTCTCTCTGTCTGAAGATGAATGCAAAAGTGTCCTCAGGTGAGGATTAAAAAACAAAACAAAACAAAACTGAAAAAACAGATGATAGAAAATGGGAGAAAATTGGGGATTAATTCTGGATGTCAGAATCCTATGGCCTTGCTAGGTTTCTGTGTGCTCCCAGGAAATGTTGGCGTGCAGTACTCCAGGTGCGTCTAAGGAGGCTGTACAACTCGGAAATCACTGCAGAACTATTGGGGGATGTTATGGTCATTTGGATACGTAATAAATAAAAGATTCTTTTTCTACATAGAGAAAGAAATTCCTGAAGTGCAAACTGTACTTCAATGTCAAGATTCTCTTTTTCTTTTTGGTAATTAATTCAGGAGGGGGTAGATACTGCACCACAATGCATCATGCTGGATCACTAAGAACTACATGATATTGTCTCCTTTTAGCATCTAACAAAAGCTTGTGTTATCTGTCAGATTTGCTAAGACATAGATTTACTGTCTGGCATTGTTCTTTCAGGCTTTCACTTTATGAGGCTCCATGTGTTTTCAGTCCTAACAGGAACTTGTTTTATTATCTTCCTGGGATAAGTGGCTCCCTGTACTTTCACTTGTGGCCTGAGGTGGATTGGGCCAAAGACAGTACCACATTAACGTGTGTCCTTTTGAGGCCAATGCAGTTGGTAAAGAAGCGTGGAGTCCTGCCTTGATGAAGGATGTCTAGATAGGCGGTATGCTTTCGAAAGTGCTTAGCCTTTTCACTATATGTAATGGGCATCAGGAGTCATCCTTCCATTTAATAATTAGTGAGCATTTGTTATGTGCCAGGTAGCATTTTAGCTGTTAGTGGTACAGTGGTGAATTCCAAACTAAATAAGTGTATTAAGCTGGTGAACATGTCCATGAAAAAGATAACTGCTAAAAGAAAACAAAACAAAGTGATAGGATAAACAGTGTGTGTGGGCGCCCAATGCAATATACAGATGATGTGTCATAAAACTGTGCACTTGAAACCTATAGCATCTTATTAACCAATGTCGCCCCGATACATTTAATTAAAAAAAAGTGATGTGGGTTGGATTGGGGTGGTAACTTAGGTGGACTGGTCAGGGAAAGCCTCTCTGAGGAGGTGACATTTAAGAACTGAATGACAAGGACAGTGGCATAGGAAGAAGGTCTGGGGGTCTGCATGTTCCACGCACAGGGGACCAAACCACAGCAAGTCAACAGCTGGAGAGAGGGCACGAGGCTCTGCATGCGAAAGGTGACTCTGTAGAGATGTCCGTGTAAGCCATCTTGAACTAAAGTCCATGAGCCATTAAGTCTTATTACTTGACAGTCTCATAGCTAAAATGTGAACTAAAATTTCTCTAAAATGTGACCCTTAACTCCCCAAACAGACAATTTCTCAACTGTAAAAAGCCAAATAAGTAATTTATATTGTTTTTACATTATATCCTTTTTATTTGCTAGGAGAAAAAAAAAATTCCAGTGGCAAGTGAGGGCACTGCTTAGAAAATCTTCTAAAGCTCTGTCGACATAATTTCCCAAAGAAGAGTAAGCCCACTGCTAATTCGGCACTTTCTGGGAGTTGTCCTGAAAAATTAAGCATCCTAGTAGCAGTTGTTATATTTACAATTTTTCCTTTGTACTATTTGGTAGTTAGATGAGGAGCACAAATAGCATCTTATTCCCTGAAGATTCTGAGCATACCTTTATAGATGAGAAGCCTTAAGGTACAGAAGTCCAGATGTAGGCATCATGGCTTATACAGATGGAATCGAGTGCACGGGGTACTCACCAAGAAGTTAAGTGCACTATAGAAATATTTATTAATCTAGTTATCATTAATCATAAATTCTCAGCTTAAAAAATAAGGTTGAATTATTATTTGTAAGAGACATTGCCAGATTTAAATACATGTGTGTATGTATAATTTTAAATATATATAATTTCTCACACACATACACACAATTTTTATTTATCTGTTTTCACTTTGCAAAGCACTATTACTAGTTTGACAGATGATGAAACTGAAACTCAAGCCTCTTAAATGAATTAAACATGTTAATAGTGCAAAACTAGGATTTGAACACAGCTCTTCTGACTCAGCCCACGTGCCATGCTGAATTTGGACATTTTGATAAAAATGAAGGCCTTTATTTGTTTTGTTTTTTGTTTCTGCTAACCAGATGAAAAATATAAATAAGTTATCATGGGAGAAAATGTACTAACCTACTTAGACAACAATCAATTTTTAGACCTTTGGAAGTGCTTAATCACATAAAATTAACACCCAAAAAAACAAAATGATTTTGTTATATGAAATCATGTTTTATGTTATTGAGCAAGAATTGTCAAATAGTTATTGGAAATGTTTTATTAATCTTGTATAATTATTGTGGGACATAAAGTTAATGAATGTTTGTGAGCACCCACAAAATTTCAGCTTGCACAGTGCAAATCTTTTCATAATTGTTTCCTTTAGTCTTGCTCCGTTTTACAGACGAGGAAGTTCTCTGAGGAACAGAGAATGTTAGTAACTTACGCAAACACGAGACCTGGGCTCTTGTGGCTCCTAAGTGCAAACCTACCATATTGCTCTCACCCAAAGCACCACTGTAGTTTGAAAGTATTCACATTTCTTTAAAAAGAAACAGAATAAGTATGATCTTTCACTCTTTTATATGAGACTTCTTTTTACCTGCTTCTAAGTAGTGAGATCTATCCAGGAAATGATAACATCTACATTCTCCTTTTATATATGTAAACTTTGATAAACTTTATTCCCTTTACCCCTTTCCCAGGAAGTTTTGGAAGATTTCAGGCCATTAGTATCATTTATAGTTAACTGAAGCTTATTATGGAGAGGCCTTAAAGATTAAATGCCTTTCTTATTATTTATCATCCAATCTACTATTGTACTGGAGCAAGGCATTAGCGGCTGGGGAAAAGAGAACCACTGGCTGTTTGACAAAGACAAATTCCTGTACAAGGACTTGCAGTTCAGAATAAACTTCATCCCAAATAGTGCTTCTGATTGATTTATGAGTGGGATGGGCTTCCCATTCACAAGGCAGCAAAATAACTCATCTGGAGGGGATGATGGTGGCCTCAGTTTTGAAACTTTGTGATATAAGTTATCACTGTGGTTTAAACCTTCAGAATTATTCATTTTCATTTCTACTGCTGGAAATGTTTTACTTTAATTAAAAACTTTCAGTCCCTAGCAGACCTCGTAAGCACAGATGTGCTAATCCATATATTCAGTTCATGGCTTTAAATTGTGTCTGTTATTGCAACTTGTATTTTCAGTAAATAGATCACTGGTCATCAAGAAAGCTAGTCACTAAACGTGACAGGCTTAGTCTAACTCAAATAGCATGTAACATCATCAGCATATAACTTTGGGATACAGGTAGCATGTTAAAAAGAAATTTCCCCATCAATTCCTGTGAGCTAAGAAATCAATGTTTGTTTGTTTTTTTTATGAGGAAATATTTGGAAAAAGAAATGAAGCCACGGAGATCAGCCCTGGTTTTAAGTAAAATGAATGCCCAGCCATATAGAAGGAATATTTTCAATCTTGTCGAAGAGGTAAATGAGAAATAGTGTTTCACTGTCAAGATGTAGCTTGCACATTTGATGGAAAATTACTGAAGAGAAGCAGTCACATTTCAGAGTCTCAAACCTGTTAGAAAGTGAGAGCAGTTTCTCTCCATGGAATTGTTATTGTGAAAAAACAGGCTAGCTTGTAACACTGGGGTGCTTGATTTCAAATCCGAGTTTGTATTGGGCCTTCAACAAGGTGTGGAACTGTAATAGGATGTGGTGGTTTGATATAAGGTAGTTTATAAGTCTGATTCATATCATTTTTACTGAGAATTTTCTGTTCTGATTCTTCTCAGATAAGAAGTGTATGTGGGTCATTGCTACACACTCCAAGTTGTTAAATAAAATAAATATAAAATAATTACTACTGTATGGGAACACTTCCTGAGTGTCTCTGCTGTGGTATATTTTTGACATGTTTAAATTATTGGCAAAAAAAGAAAAAAAAAACTGTCGTAGATCTATTGATACCCATGATAAGTTTGGGACAGTATAAACCATATTTAATTATCTTAGCATATCGCTGTTCCACTCATATTGTTTTCAGAAATGAGACAGGAATAAGACCAATTGTAATAAGAAGACTCAAGTCTCCTGGGATTTTCTTTTCACAGGTTAAGATTTCAGGGAAATCCCAATTTATCTGATTTAATCTCTGTGAGAAAGTAATTTCTAGCCCACAACTAGTTATGCTACAGACTTTTTGTTGCTTTACAAAACTCTCAGTGTCCTACACTCTCTAATTACTGCATTGCTGACATGTTAGTGAAGATCTAACATGATCATAGCATGTGTCTGTCCTAGGCGTGTGTAGTTAGGTAGACGCCATTCCCATCTCCTCAAATTCTGATTCTAATGCACCTACTTGAATGCATCACATGAAATTGATTTTTTTTGAGGTAAAATTTTAAGATCACTTTATTTTAAAACAATAGGTTATTTTTGTTGCTCTTGAGATGTAAACTTTATTATTTCTATATAAGTTGGACAGCAGTTGACATACCTTTTGTGGACATTATTTGAATATTTATTTATCTTTTTGGAGCCAATGATATATAATATTTTTCGGGCCCTTTGAAAGCTCAGAGATCCTAGGTTTTGTGTTTGCAATACCTAATGTAAAAAATGCCCGTGATTGTAGAAAGCTTGTCTAAACCATTGCAGTTCTATACAGAAGTCTAAGACAGCCATTGCAAAGCTAGTTTCATGGTTCTTGTGGCAAAGTTGATAAGTGCTTGCGTCCACTTTTGTCAGAAGTAATGTTGAAATGCTTGGGCTTCTGGAGACAAAATGCTGTCACCTTGAGGATAGTGTAACTGACAGAATTGGTGTTGTAAATCCCAGGTGAAACCGCTGCTTAATATGGAACAACTGTTACTTGGATACCAGTTTTTCTGACAAATAAAATGATCACTGGTTAATCACACACACATACGTGTGTATAACCTTTTTTTCCCTCAGTAAAGCTCTATTTTCATTATCATGTTGATTCATGTATAACCTTTTTAAGAAGACCATATTATATTCCTTTATAAAAAGGAGATGGAAGCCCTCCCTACCCTCACCTACACTAGACACTGAAGATTGAAAAAAAAAAAAAAAAGGTTGAACCTTGTGGATCAAAGATGAGGTAGAAGATATAAAACGGATTAAAGTTAAAATGAAGATAAATTCCTGAAAGCAAACAAAGGCATGAGAAAATGCAAAGAGCTTTCAAGGTTAAATAGAGTGATAATCTCAAAAGCCAAATGAGTTTAAAGTTCTATTAGGTTTTATCAAAACCTTCACAAATAAGACCTTAAAGATATACCTGGGTAAATATGATGAGCTGCTGCAAATGTTCACTCCAGGAGTACCGTATTTATCATCTAATTGCCTCTTTCTTACAGTTTTCCCCTATGTAGAAACATCTCAGTTTGAGACCATTTTAATTAATTATTGACATGTAGTTCATCTGACTGCACTGTATATTTTATTTTCAATTCAAATCATTGGCTCTGTCAACTGTAGGCACCATTATTAATTAGAAGAAGAATATTTAAGTTGCCCGAGAGTGGTTAACACCCTAGCATAGAGTTCTGTGCCAGTGTGGCCGAGTTTTGTGTTTAATACTCCATAGAACAGCCGGTTTTACTCTGGCATTAGCTGAAGATTTTCTTTCTTTTTCCATTAATCATTTTCTTCATACTTGTTTAGAGTTTTTAGGTCACTCATGACCTGGTCACTCAGGGACTTGCCAACTAGCAATTGACCAGTATGTGTCCTTTGTTTTGTAATCTGAATGATCTGGTGGGTCATCAGGTCACTACCCAACTGTATTAGAAATAATAGCTCTAAGTAAAATCATGGTGAGTCTTTGAAAGCCCGTAAAATGGGTGAGAAGTCATTTGATCACATGTAATGTTTAGAAGATACTTGGGCAGAAGTTTGGTCCTGTGAAAAATGACAAGTGCGTGTACCACAACTCACCGTGGCCACTGACTCATATTTTCTTTTCTTTTTTTTAAGTCCTCACCCGAGGATATTTTTCCATTTATCTTCAGGTAGAGAGGGAGGGAGAGAGAGAGAGAGTGAGAGAGAGAGAGAGACATTGATGTGAGAGAGACACATTGATTGGTTGCCTCCCGCATGACCCCAGCCAGGGCCGGGGATGAACCGCAACCAAGGTACATGCTCTTGACCGGAATCAAACCCATGACTCTTTGGTCCGTGGGCCGACACGCTAACTGCTGAGCCAAACCGGCCAGAGCCTGACTCATATTTTCTATTGGTGCTGAGTATTTCTAGTTTTCAACAGTGCTAAATTTCATTTTTTAAAAACTAGGATAATTGGGAAAGGGATTTTAATAAAGATAATACAGAACATCTTAATTTGACTGCTAAGATTTCTTTATAAGGTCACACAGCTCTTCCTAGAGCTTCAGAAAGGAAGTTGTATCATGCTGGCATTGTTTGACTATTTTCTAGTAGAAAATATACCATGTGGGAAATTTATATTTTAAGAATATTGTACATAAGAAAAACATTGTATCTAACGTTAGTGTTTATAGAAAATAGAATAAGTAATTGAGTTATTCCACAGCTAAGAACATAAACCTTATTTCCCGGTGGAATTGTAGAGTTATTAACATGGAGAATGAAGGAAAATAATTCATCTAAAAGTGATAGTTAAAGTTCAGGACAGCAGAAATTCAAGGAAGACAGGCTTTTTAGGCATCTCATTATTTGTGAGAAATGACTGAACTTTTGAAAGCAGAACACTGAAGTAAAAGAGTAAATCTAGAGGACATGTGAGTAGATATGAGGCCCACCGTTATTTTTTTGATATGGGAATTGAGCCAGAACATTGCTAGGTAATGGTGACCGCTTGCCTATGCAGAGCCAGGTGGGAACAGAGTTTGCAGACCACGGGACTGGTTCTGCTCTGAGAACAGCTCCACAGTGCGGCGTGGAGGTTGGGGAGGGAAGAGAGAGCTCAGACCAGATTGTAGGTGACCACAGAGGTACTGAATTCTGGATCAGTTAGAAGTGACAGGGTTTAGGTTTACGAAATTCTGGATAATTTACAACAGTGTTTCTCAGAATGCTGCTTGGCTGCCTGGTGGTACTGGAGATGATTTTAGAAGGTACAAGGGCAGAGCATTAAAATACACTGAGCCACATAGAAAGAAAGGCACTGTCTTTGCAATTACGTTTTCTAATTAGAATAAGGAGAAAAAACCCTGCAGTGTGGTTCTAATGTGTCCTAAATAATCACTAACACTTATTTATTTATTTATAATTATTATTTTTAATCTTCACCTGAGGATATTTTTCCAAATATCTTTAGACAGAGTGGGGGAGAGAGAGAGAGAGAGAGAGAGAGAGAGAGAGAGAGAGAGAAACATCGACGTGAGAGGGACACATTGACTAGTTGCCTCCGGCATGATCCCAACCAGGGCGGGGGACGAACCGCAAGTGAGGTACGTGGCCTTCGTCAGAATCGAACCCGCGACTCTTCAGTCTGCGGGCTGATGCTCCAGCCGCTGAGCCAAACCAGCCAGGGCTCATCTCTCTATTTAATAATTGGAAAGCAGATCTTGGCAAGCAACTTCATCTAGCTAGATGTTGATGACATTTTTTTATGGCACGTAATATTGACTTTTCATTGACAATGGAGGTAGAAAGTTTTTAAAAGTACATTCAAGTGAGAATAATGATTTCATTTAAACTAAAATATTAAGTATGTGAGTCTAGGTGCTATAGAGATAAGACACACGTCGTGACCACCGTGTGCAAACGAAGGAACCGTGAAGTAGAGAGATGCTTCAGGACCTCTTTTATGTGTGAGCGATTCCAGAGATGTTTGGTCAAGCAGCATCTGCCACGTTTCCCTGTGTATTTTCATTTTAGCGGCCAGAACTCTGTTCGCTGGGAAGGGATGCCAAAGCCCCTTGTCCTGTGCTAGGGAAAACAATGCAAAAGTTAAAGTGGATGCTGGGTACACCACACCTGAAATAAAAAGGAAACTCAGTAGTGTCTTCACTGCCAGACGCTCTTACTTCATGATTGTACAAATCAGCCTGCGATAGTAATGTTTATAATAAGAAAATGGAGAAAACAATGGCTTTTCTTCTGACTTTCTAAAAACATATTCAGTTTATTATACAGGTTGGGTATTTAAAAATAAAATATATCTGGCAACAGTTGAAAAGAAATACAGCTAAAATTTTCAGTCTGAACAAAAATCATAGATGCATTCCTAATCTTCAATAAATCATAACATAATTATTTCTCAAAAAAAAAATTCCATTGAGGGGGCGAGTCATTCCTGAGTGGTTTGGGCTGGTTATTTAAGAATCCAGAAATGGGATATATTTGGTAGGAGTTGGTTCCTTAGTCTGACTCTTGTTTGTACTTTTTGTATCAGACCAGGGTCATCTAAGAAATTAACACTCAGCACGTTATATGTCTTTTCAGCAAGTAGCTAACTCATAAATTTAGAGGTTGCCACTTAAGTGGACAGTGAATGTAAAGGGATTATTTTATGGAGACTGGGGCCTCTGATAACTTTCTGTAAAGATTCATTGATATATTAGGAGCTTTTGCACAGCTGATTTATTTTCTGCATGCTCTTTACCCTCTGCGCCGTGTACATTGAAGAAAAATGCTCTGAGTGCTAACTACAATTAGAAGTGACTGTGTTGAGTCTGGTGTGAGAAGAATATTAAAAGGAAATATTCTATATCCATTGGGCTCTGCTGGTAATAGACTGGTTCAAAGCATATCTCCACAGATTATAAGGCAGTATTGGCCATTTTCATGTCCACTTCCAGCTCTGAAATTGCTTTTGCTACTATGCACTTTTTTTTTTTTACCTATCTCCCTTCCACCACCATTCTTCACCTATTTTGTCCTGCATTACAGTTAGTGGTATTCTCATCTCTCCTTTTCAATAGGTTTTTAAGCTCTGTATCTTATATATCTTATTCAATTCTAAGACAGTGTCATTTCAATCAATAGTAGCATTTCAATCAATGCTTTTGGAATTCAATCTTGAGAAAGACTTACCCTGCTTCAGGAAATGAGCAGACTGCCTAGAGCCTGGCATGCCACTCTAGTTTTGCCACTTGCTACCTGAGTGGCCTTGGAAAAGTTATTCAGTCTCTATAAGGCTTAGGTTCTCCACCTGTAAAATGGGGTAATAATAGTACCTGTCTCTTAGAGTTGCTGTGAAGATCGAATGAAATAATTTATGTCAAGACTTAGAACAATGCCTAGAAACAGGAAGGGAGTCAATATAGTTTGAATATTTAATTTTTGTGATGATATCTCAGTACTTTTACCAGAGACAGGTCAAGAGAATTGTTGGTTGCAGTAGTAGAAAGAAAACTACTGAAATCCAGGAATCCAGATTTTCATCTTGTTTCTGTTGGTATTTATGTAACCTTAGCCTGACCGGCGTGATCTCCTGCACTTGTTTTCTCATTTCTAAATGAGGGTGTTTGAACGCCATGTCTCAAAAACTCCTTCCAGTTTCAAAGTTGTATGACTATTATTCTGTGTGTTCTCAATGGAAGGGCATTTTTAAAATGCAAGTTAATATATGGAACTTTAGAGGGATATTGCATAATCTATATATGATGGATTGCACTTGATTAAAAGTTGAAAAATATTAAGGTCTTATTGAGACCACTATAATTAAATCTTTTAATCTGTATAAATTTCATTTAAATAAGGGAAAGTAAGATGCATGCTTATTTAATAGAATTTAACATTTTTATCTGCTTAGCAAAAATGGAAGCTGAACAGATGATTTATCAGATGAAGTTATTAAACCAGTATTAGTACAACTGAATAAAATGCCATACGAATTTAATGAATGTGTCATTTTCCCAGAGACAGTTTAACTAATGCTTTGGTGACTTCCCTGGATCCATTATGCTCTGTCTGGATGATTGCTGAATAGTTGAGTTATTCTTCTGGAGTTCTCTCCTTGACATGGGTTTCAAGGAAAATTGGCATTTAAATCTTGATGACTAGAAGTGGAAATGACTCATTCCAGTGGGTTGGCCTTGAAACCCTGGTTTAGAAGAGATTACCCTGGATCTTCCTGGTTCTGAATCACATCATATGGCTGAATAAATCTTTTCACTCCAGGTACGCAAGAACTATAACCCTCTTTCCCCTGCTATGTTGAGTTTGGAAATGATAACATTTAGTGCTCTCTCTCATTGCTTGTGCCCCATTCACTTTCCAACCCATTGCGATCTGATTTCTCCCTTCCACTTCATTGAAACTGCTTTGGCCAAGGATGACAGTTTCAAAATTGTTAAGTCCAATAGCTATTTTTATCCTTTTTCGACTCTTCTGCTTTAGACAATATAGCTACATTCTCCTTCTCTAAACGTTCTTTAAACAAGTATACTTCCTTTGCTCTGTGTCATCATTCTTACCTTGTTTTCCTTTCTCACTGAATGATCCTTCTTATTTGAGACTTTTCATTATCTTTTGAGCCTTAATTTTATCCTTTATCACACACTGAAACTCAGAAAATCCTGTGAGCTCTACTTTCAAAAGGTACTCAGAACCCTACCATTTCTTATTACCCCTATAAGCTACCATCATTCTCTCATGAATTAATGATACAGTTTACTTAAAAAACCAAACCTTTTTTTCTCTTGTCCCATATAGTAGATTCCACAGACAACAGCCAGAGTAGGTTTATGAAAGCGTAAATCATATTACTTTTCCAATCCAAACCCTGACTTCTAACATTATCCAAAGTCCATTTAATGAAGTCTATGTAATGGCCACTATGGCTCTTCTTGATCTAACTCCTTGTTATCTCTCTAATATCACTTCTTTCCATTCTCTCCACCTATAGTATTCTTCATCCCTTGTTCTTCCTCAGACTACCCAAGCACATTCTTAACTCAGGGCCTTTCCATTTGCTCTTTCTCCTTCTAGGAAAGCTCTATCATGAGATATTTATGTGACTTATTTTCTGACTTACTTTAGATCTCTGCTCACAAATCACCTTAGAAGTGAAGCATTTCCTGACCACATTATATAAAATAACAATGTGCTCCCTCCTCCTTACCTTATTTGATTTTTCTCCACTATGCTTGTCTTCATCTTATTATACTATTGATGGCTATCAAATATTTAGTCTGGACTTTTCTCCTAAGCTTCCTGATAAACATTTCTACTTAATCATCCCACAAGCACTTTGAATGCACATGCCCAAAACTCAAGCATATTTTATGCCCCAGAAATACCGAACTGCTTGTATCCTGAACAAAATCTTTGGCATCAGGCTTCTGTGCAATTACTCATATTATTTTCACACCTGTAACACTCTTCTTCATCTGCTAATTTCTATTCGTGCTGCCTGATCAAATTTTATTTTTTTGAAGCCTTTTATTAATAGGATTTCCACCCTCAGAGTGGTTAATCGTTCCTCCGCTCTGTTTCCATAAAACCTTGAGCTTATCTTTAACTACTGTATATATCAAATTATAGTAATATGATTCCTTTAATTATCTCTCCCCTAATAAACTATAATTTCCTTAAGAATAGAGATTGTGCTCTACATATCTTTCCATTTCTAGCGCCTTAGTTTTGCCAGCATAGAAGGCACTCAAGTAATGTTTGTTAAACTGATCGGAGCCAGTGTTCTTCAGGGAATAACAGAATGTTAAGAAGCCTACTAGCCAAAGAGGGTAGAAGAGGGAAGATATAGGAAGAAAGGAACTTTGTTTCCTAGCCTGATTAATTACCAAGATTAATCCTTATATAACTCCAAAACAATTGAGTGCTTAGGGACTGAAGGTAGGCGTGAAAGAGGAATGGCATGAACGTTCTACCATTGGCCACAGATGTGTTTGGGGTAGAGGAAAGATTATAGTAGTAGAATAACAGAGCTGTATTCTGTTAGCAATGTCACTGCACAGTGCCAAGTGGCTGGCCCAGCTTTAACAGTCCTGTTGGGTGGTGGCAGAGGGATAAATTACAGGACAGTGAATTCTTAGACCTGGAGGCATCTTGCTAACAGAAGAAAAATAGAGAACAGTGTCATATTTCAGAGAAGACCCGTGAATTAACAATATAAATAAAACAACTTAATATGTTTTCAATCTATAGATAATTGGATAATAGATTTCCTTTGATATGTGGCTGTTCCCTTATCCTTTTATGCCTAATGGCAAATACAAAAATGTTGAGGCTTAGAGAAGATAATTCAGTGGTTGATGTTTCCACAGCTAATAATTATAGTGTCAGAATAGAAATCTGCTTCTAATTCCAAATATTTGGTTTTTGTTTAATATATTGCTTTTTCAGAAAGATATGAGTCCAAAGACATGTATCCAAGTGCTGACTTCCTTACTTCCTGTCAGGCACTTACCTGTTCTTGGATTCAGTTTCCTGATCCTTGAAATGAGTGTGATAATATTTTTTTCCTCCTAGCTCGCAGGGTTGTTGTGAGGCTCCAATGAAAACTACAAGTGCTGTGTGGAGGTACTGTTTCTAAAAATAGGAAACTATATTATTGGTGTACATTAAGTCAACTTTATTTAAAATTATATTATTTGATGTTTGGTATATTAAAATGACAAATGATATTAAATTTATCCAAGTTAATGTTATTTGTTATTACTTCCAGATCAACTAATATGCTTGATAAATTGATTAGGACTAAAGTGGAGCCTTTCTCTAAGACAGTGTCCACAGGGTCCACACTCGAAAACCAATTATAGATGAGCACACACTCTCTTGTTTCTGCTGGTGGTTCATGCTTCCTGAATGGATTCCAAGAGGAAATTACGTTATATTGATTTTCTCTTTGTAGCAGGTTGTATAGTCAGCTTGGCATGTGTACATGATTATAGGAATTAATACATTTTTAGAGGAGGAATATATCTTTCTAATAAGTACTTTCCAACATATTCTTAAGGAAAAATATTTTAAAGTCCTAACTAAGATATTAAGTAGATATTCTCTATGGGCATTCATATATTCATTCAACAAATATGTATTGGTTGTCAAGTAACTGCCAATGTGCTAGACATTTGGTAATATCAGTGAACAAAATAGATTCCAGCCCCAAGGAGCTTGTTTCAGGAGGGAGGACAAATGTTAGACAGTAAATATAATGAATGAGTATATTATATAGTATGCTAGAAGGTAAAAATTACTGTGTGGAGAGAAGTAGAGCAGGGTAACAGACCCAAAAGCTGAACTTATTCATTCAGCTAATTAATAAGTATTTACTAAGTACAGCTACAAATAAGATCATATCTAATTCCTACTGCATTAGCAGTACTTAGTGAGATCCAAAATCTACCTTGAAAACAGTCATCAGAGATGGTAATGATATGGGGAAATGAGGCTAGCTAACAGATTGCTTGTGGGTGTGCAAATTATTCCAACTTGCAAGTAACATAATCTAACACTATCTTTTTTACATTTAAAGTGTACAAATATTTTACCCACTTATATGAATCCATTCTACAAAAGAGAAGGCTTCAGAGTGTAAGGAATGATATGTAAGGATATTTATTCCAGCATTGTTTGTTCCAAAAGAAAGGAAAGGAATTGGGTAGGAGAAGCCTCAGACCACAGCACAGCTTAAGCAGAAGATGAGGAATCAACCAAATATCACCAAGCACTTAATGATAAGGAAATTCATGAAGTTTTATTAATAACTCCAGAGAAAACAGAGCTAAAGAACAAATATGATTTTAAGAAAGTGTAATTGATAATCCTTAAAGAGATAAAAGAAACTAATGCAGCCATGAAAAATAACAGGCTATTAAAGAAAAAAAAACACAAAAAACAACTAATTAGAGATCATCAAAATAAAAAGCTCAATAAATGGTCTGAATGGTAGATGAAGATTTAATAAGTAATTAAGAAGACTGACCAAAGAAGTTCACCTAGAATTCACAAAAGACAAAAAGGTGAAAACTGTGATGGAAATAATTCACGTAGGTTCAAAAATTGCTATATTCATTTAACAGATTTTCAGGAGGAGAAACCATTCTGTGACAGTACCTGTGTACCTGTATACTCTCAAACACTGGTTGTTACTAACTTAAAAATTTTTGAAAATATATTAGGTTAAAAATTGTGAATGGTATTTAATTTTTATTTATATGACAACTAGTGAGATTGAGCATTATTTTCTATATGGAATATATATATCTGTCTACTATTCATGATTTGACTGTTTTTTTCCTATTAAATTATTGCTTTTTATTTTGATATATAAACCTTCTTTGTATGTAAGTGCCAATAATCCTTTGTCAGTCATATAAGCTGCAAATACTTTACCTTAGTCTGACATTTAAAAAATTAGTTATAATATATTTTGTCTTTGAGAAGATTTTCTCCCATTTATTTCAATATGTCAGTATCTTCTTTTGTGTTTTCTGGATCTCATGACTATCTTAGAAGTATTTCTTTTGTTTAAAACTCCCCAACCTAAGCTATATTTTATTTATTTCCTTTATAGTTTTTTTTTCAGTTTTACCATATGAATTAGATATTCAATTTTTTATACTAATCACTCCCTTGAATTTCTTTACCAGTTTATCACCCAAGTGGGCATTTCTAAACTACAGTTGTGCACATTGTTTACATATTGGCTGTGTCTTTTGTATTTTTAAATATACAGTTTCTCTCCATATCTGTTTTTCTTTGGAATTCATTTGTTGAAGAATCTAGATCATTTAATCTACAGAGTTTCCCAGTCCGGATTGGTAATTTCATACTCAGAGTGCTATACTATTTAACATATCTCCCTGCCCTCTGACTTCCTACAAATTGGCAGTGGGTTCCAAAGGCATGATGGGTTTGATCCCTCTTGCAAATCTGTTGGTGGTGGCAGTTTTTCGCGAGGACACACATAATGTCTGTTTCTCTGTTTCTCTCTCTCACTTTCTCTCTCACTCTCTATATCTCTTTTATTATAATGTTAGCAACCGTATCATGTGAATGCCTTCATCAATCAATTCATTGGGGGTTGGAAAATGTGCTATTCTAATTCTAGTACTTTATTTTATTTATCAGCTGGAATAATTTGATGAAGAAATGCTTCTCCTCATCTGTTATGTGATTACCCAGTGGTACAATTCATATAAGGAAGGCAGAATAGATGCTTAATTCTTTTTCTTAATTTACCAGTTTCCAAGATATTAAATTGATTTCTACTCATCTTCTGGAGACCCATTGGCTTTTTCCCCTATCATTATGAACTCATAGATTTAAATGTGTTTTGATGTGTTTCAATCCATTGGCATTATTATCTTATTGAAGCTCAAATTGTCTCATTTTTAGCCAGTGGGAGCCTCTTCCGTTTGGCTCATGAGTGTTTTGACAGGACGCTAGTAGTTTTTGATTATTTACTTGCTATCTGATTTGACAAGGTTTTCCCAGCTTGTCTTGTATATTTCCTGTCTCAGTCCTAGAATCAGCCTTTTCCCAAGAAATCTAAGTCTGGATTATTTAGTGGAAAGTTGGATTTCAAGATTAAAATCTGGATGTTAGAGATGCTTACTTATCTTGGGTTGGTCATTATTTCTAGACATTTTAATAAAATTAAATATGTAGGCAGAGATAAGAAACACACAGAAATATATGTCATTAAATATACACATATCCAAAGATAATACACATATCCAAAGATAATACACATTATGAGTTTATGTTAATATTTTCAAAGTAATTTAAGTACTACAGGGTTTTACTTAACCTCTCCTGAAGGACATAGGAGATGATAGAATTAGAATTATTTCATAATTTCTTATTTCCTTCATCCTGAATTGCACACAACAGCCTCAGAATGATAATACTATTATGACCACTCTTAATATGGTTATGGAACACAGTTACAAGTGATTTTTGCTTATGCTATCCTCGTTCCTTGATCATTTTTTAGTGGATGAACTATATCTGTAAGGTCTGAGTGTATAACAATACACACTATATTATTTTCCTTTTAACTTAATTCATTTAGTTTTGGTTCTAAGTGTAATTATAAACATAATGCTCACCATCAGTACTTACATTGATAGTTCTCTAGTTATTTTTCTTTAACGTATCTTTATTGTTGAATGTATTACAGATGTTCTTCATTTTCCCCCCATTGACTCCCTCCTCCCCATTCCCGCCCCCCTCCTGCCTTCCCCACACTGTTGTCTGTGTCCATTGGTTATGCATATATACATATAACTTCTTTGGTTTATTTCTTCCCACCCCCAAACCCCCTTCCCTTTGAGGTTTGTCAGTCTAACAACCAATTTGTACTTCTTAATCCCTTCCTTTTTCACCCATTCCCCCAACCCCCCTCCCATCTGGCAACCAACAAAATTTCTCTGTATCTATGAGAATGTTTCTGTTCTGCTTGTTCATTTTGTTTGTAGATTCAATTGTCGATAGATATGTATTCATTGTCATTTTGTTTGTTCATATTTTTTTATCTTTTTCTTCAAGAAGACCCTTCAACATTTCATATAATTATGGTTTGGTGGTGATGAAGTCCTTTAGCTTTTCCTTGTCTGGGAAACTCTTTATATGGCCATCGATTCTAAATGACAGCTTTGCAGGATAGAGTAATCTTGGTGGTAGGTTCTTGCTTTTCATCACTCTGAATATTTCTTGCCACTCCCTTCTGACCTGCAAAGTTTCTTTTGAGAAATCAGCTGACAGTCTGATGGGAACTCCCTTGTAGGTAACTAACTTCTTTTCTCTTGCTGCTTTTAAGATTCTCTCTTTGTCTTGAACCTTTTGCATTTTGATGATGATGTGTCTTGGTGTGGGCCTTTTGGGGTTCATCTTGTTTGGGACTGTCTGTGCTTCCTGGACTTGTATGTCTGTTTCCTTCACCAAGTTCAGGAAGTTTTCTGCCATTATTGTTTCAAATAGGTTTTCGATTTCTTGTTCTCTCTCTTCTCCTTCTGGTACCCCCAAGATGTGAATGTTGGCACACTTGAAGTTGTCCCAGAGGCTCCTTACACTATCCTCATTTCTTTGGATTCTTTTTTCTTTTTGCTGTTCTGATTGGGTGTTTTTTGCTTCCTTATATTCCAAATCGCTGGTTTGCTTCTTGGCTTTACCTACTCTACTATTGAATCTGTGTAAACTATTCTTTATTTCAGTTAGTGCCTCCTTCATTTCTGACTGGTCCTTTTTTATGCTCTTGAGGCCCTCACTAAGTTCACTAAGGTTCTCACTAAGTCCATTGAGCATCCTTATAAGCAGTATTTTGAACTCAGCATCTGTTAGGTTGCTTATCTCCGTTTCGCTTAGTTCTTTTCCTGGAGTTTTGTTCTGTTCTTTCATTTGGGACCTGTTTCTTTGTCTCTTCATTTTGGCTGCCTCCCTGTGTTTCTGTGTGCTACTTAGTGAGAGGTATGGGGCTAGCTGAGACCAGATGCTGCTTGTTTGAAAGAATTTAGGAAAAGCTGAAGCAGGATCCAAGACAGGCCAATCCTATGGTAAAGCAACTGGCAACAGCTTGGGTGGGCCTGAAAGTTGGGTGGGGCGGGGCCTCAGGGAATCACCAGGGCGGGGCAAACTGTGAGCCAAGTTGCGGGAGTCCCAAATATGGCTGCTGACTGCTGCCCCAGGGAAGGGCTCACCAAAGGAACAAAGGCCTCTGATAGCATGTCTGTCCAGGAGAAAGCTGCCTCTCCAGCCCTCGCTCCAATGCCAAACAGCTCAATTCTTCCCCATATGACTCTGGTGCCTTTCAAGCTGCCTCCATGCTGGAGCCTGGAGGGTGTGAGTCCAAGTAAGTCCGTGTGCGGGCCCTTTAAGAGGAGCTGCTGGGGTCTCCAGCCACCTCAGCCTCAGTTCCTGCTGGTTTTTCCAGCCAGAAGTTATGGGGATTCTCTTCCTGGCACTGGAACCCTGAGCTGGGTGCCTGGTGTGGGATGGGGACCCCTCAGTCCTCAGGGAGGACCTTCCCAGCCAAGGTGTCCTCCTAATTTTTATCCACCACACGTGGGTGTGGGACCAGCCTATCGAGCCTCTGCCCCTCCTACCAGTCTCCATGCAGCTTTTTCTTTAATTTTGTAGTTGTAGGACTTCCATTCAGCTTGATTTCAGGCGGTTTTGAATTATGGTTGTTCTGTAGTTTAGTTGTAACTTTGATGTGGTTGTGGGAGGACGCGATACCGTGTTTACCTATGCCGCCATCTTGACCGGAAGTCCTCTCTAGTTATTTTGATTGCCAGAATTCTTTCCCTAGTAGATTCCTCAGGAAGTGCTCATGAGAGCATTTCTGAATTCTTAATGTTGATGATAGTTTGTGTTATGCCCTTTATATTTGAAAGTCAGTTCCTGACACACACATTCTGTCACTGAGATTCTCAAATATATTACTACATTTTATTCTGGCATAAAGCATTGCTGTCAAAATCTGATTATAATCTAATTTTATTTTTCTTAAAAAAATAAATGCTTTTTAAAAAATGCTCCTGTATTTGTTTCTTTGAGGTCTAGTAATTTTACTAGAGTGTACTTAGTGATAGTAGTTCTGAGTCGGAACTGTTAGGTACATATATGCTCTTTTAATATGTAGTTTCACATCTTTAATTAAAAAAAGTTTTCTTGAATACTAGGTTTTAGTATTTGTTTTGTCCCCTTGCTTTTTTTGTTTTTAATTTGAGGGACACCTGTGATCTATATCTTGGATTTTCTTTGCAACAGTATCTTAAGTATTTTATATGTTCAATATCTGTCATTTCCTTCCTTCTAAGCCATTTTTGTCACTTTTTCAAAAATTTCTAAGGTATAATTTACATAAAGTATAAGCCACCCATTTCATTGTACATTCCTATGGATTTTAAGAAATGTATAAGGTCTGGTAAATGTCACCACAATCAAGATATGGGAACAGTTCCAGCACTCCCATCATCCAAATTCCTTTATACCCCTTTGTACTTGAGAACTTCCTCCACACCAGTCCCTGGCAACCACCGATTTATTTTCTGTTTCTATAGTTTTGCATTTATAGAATGTCATATAAAGGGGATCATGTAGTATGTAGCCTTTTGAGTCTGAGTTCTTTCATTTAGTGAAATACAGTTAAAATGCACACATAATGTTGCATTTATTATAGTTTGTTCTTTTACTGTTGATTGTTCAATAATATTCCAGCACATATATGTACCGCTGTTTGCTCCTTTATTCTTCAGTTGAGAGACATTTGGGTTTTGTCTAGTTTTAGTTAATTATGAATAAGCCTCTTATCATAATTTGTGTATGAGTTTTTTTCTGTGAACTAAGTTTTTATTTCACGTGAGTTAACAGGTAGGTGTGGGATTGCTGGTTGACATGATGAATGTATATTGAGAAAGGCTTCTGCACCTAGAAAGAATGAGGCTAATGAAGTGAGAGAAAGAGCTGAGTGGCCTAATGGTGTCAAGTTCTTATCCTCGATTTTTCCTAAAATTCAGATTCTTTGTTTTTTTTCCCTTAACTTGGTTGTCTAATTATTCTTTGGTTTTCATAAAATAAACTAATGTTCTTTGGATAATTGATTTTTGTCCTTTTAGGCAGTTTTAAATAGATTTCTCACAAGTGCAACCAAAGTAAGACTTCTATTATAGAAACCCTTTATTGAGCCCTTAGAGGGAGCTAGCCACTGTGCTAAACCCTTAACATGCATGTTATAATTTATGCACTGGGATTATCCAGCCTTGTACATTGGTTGCAATGAAAATTTAACTCATTGTTATGGGAAAGAGAGAGGAGGAAAAATAAAAATAAATAACCTTATGTGAAACTGATGTGTTTACTAAAGGGTTATAAAAATGCTGTCAAGCATTGCCAATGTATTTCTTGTTTTGTTTACAAATGACTTTATTGTTTAGTACAGGCATTTTAATGTTGACAAGTAAAGTACAATTCTACTTTGCACGAAAGAACAAGCCACATTGCTATGAATTCACACATGCATATGTAGATTACTTCTTTGGTGTGTATATTAATAAATAAAATATTCATGAACTGAAACCTTAAAATGAGAGATTTAACATCATGATGGATAAAGCATTTTGCTGTTTCCATTAATTCTAACAATATTCAGTTTTCTGGTTCCCTTTGGAACAGATTTAAAAATATAAATGATATAAAAAAAAGGTCTGTAAATATGGCCATCACCTTTATTGAATAATTTAAGGTATTTTGATTTCCCTTCTGTTTGGGGATGAATGTTCTCTTTTCCTCAATCGCTTTATAAGGACACATCATAGATGCTGTATGAGCAGTCTGATGCTATGTGCTGTTGGAGTCAAGAAGAGGGAGACATCATTTTCTAGGGTGGAGGCTCAGGGAAGACTTTGTGGAGAAGGTGGTCTTGGAATGAGGCCTTGTAGGTTATATATGTCCAGTAAAAGCTTCACCTTCAAAAAAGTAACTAAAATTTTTTCACAGTATTTTGAACACACAGTTGAAGTCAGTAAATCTGTATGGCTGAATTCTTGACTAATTATTAAAAAGAAATCATGCCCGCCTGGCTGGTGTGACTCAGTAGTTGAGCGTCGACCCATGCACCAAGAGGTTGCTGGTTTGGTTTCCGGTCAGGGCAGATCCCCAGTGTGGGGGGGAGGGGGACGTGCAGAAGGTGGCCAGTCGATGTTCTCTCTCATTGATGTTTCTCTCTCTCTCTCTCTAACATCAATAAAGAAAAAATAAATTAAAAAGAAAAGAAATCATGCCCTCTTTGTCCTATCTCCTGCCATTGCGATTGGAGAAGGCAACTTCTAGAATAAATGATTCTATTATCTTCATGAAGATATATTTTTATTATGTGTAGATAAAATTCTATATTATATATTTTTTTTATTTTAGTTGGCTGACATGAATTCCAGAGAGTTATTTAAAAATTTTCATGATCTCCTGGAAAAATAATAGGTCATTAAAAATGGACATTATTTATTCACCAGAGATCAAGAGAATCAATGTGGTCACTCAGTAAAATATACTTTTAGACTTAAAAATGACTCAAATGGCTTTTTAGAGTAATAAAACAATCCTGAGTGCAGTAAAAGCACATTTCAAAACAGGAAAAATCACCATAGCATTTAGAAGCAATAGAAAAAATAATATATGACCTATTTGCAATTGTTTGCAACAGGACCTCTGGCATTTCTGTGTACTGAGGGGCTTGTTCATGGAGCCATTGCTAAGAAGGGAAATATTGCTGATTATTTAAGACACAATGGTTCATACAGTGCCATAATTCTGAATTAATCTCTTGAACACTTGTGTGGTATATAGTGTTATGGGCCTCATATGTTGATACACGGGAATCACTGTAGAAAGTTGTTAACAGAAGTTTTTTTAAATGTTTACAAGACATTGAAAGATTTGATTGCATTAATAAACAAGAAACCACAGATATCGCTAGCAATGTTTGTGTGTGCTTCGGTAAATGTGGTATTATATATGTAGTACCATGGTAAGTATCACACACATGAGTTTAATCTACTGTGCAATTGAATTTAGTAATGCAATGGACCTCTTTGAAATGAGTGTGCAATTATTGATTCCCTTCAACTTGGGATACATCAGTGGGATATGTGGTGGCCCAGACTCTGAGCAGGTCACCCTCTTCCACTTTCCCCAGCATACAATATTAATTCCAATTTTTACATATGCCATACTAAGAAAAAGGTTGGGAAACCCTGAAAGCAGCATTTATTGAGCCACAGTTATGTGAAAGATACTGGCCTAAGAATTAAAAGTGATTTTAAAACAAACAAGATATTTTATGCTTTTAAAAGTATTTAAAATCTAATGTAACAGGGATATGTAATGAATAAAAAGTTACACACTTACATTTTTTATTTTGTTTGAATGAACTTTATATGTATTCCAAGCCCACATTTCCACTATGATGGAAGGCAATTTTGCCAAGTCAAGGTAACTTCCAGATTAAGGCTGTTTCTTCTGGATAAACTCAGGCAACTTTAAGGCTTCTCTCCATCTTCTCTTTTCCAGATGATCTAGGTTCTTGGGTGCTCCCGTATCTTCCTGACGTTGGAGGGAGAGAACATGGGCTGAATTTCTATCTGCTGTGTTCATTGCTGGAATAACTTGCTATATGTTTTCTCAGTGTTGGCAAAGTGCCATGTTTGTCTGGGAAGCCTCTTCTGAGCTGTAACCACCCCCCCCCATTCCTCACCCCTTTAACCTTCAGGGATCCCATATCTTTTTGTTGTTGTTGTTAATCCTCATACGAGGATATTTTTCCATTGCTTTTTAGATAGAGTGGAAGGGAGGAAGGGAGAGAGAGAAAAACATCGATGTGAGAGAGACACATCAATTGGTTGTCTCCTGCATGACCCTGACCAGGGCTGGGGATCAAACCTGCAACCCAGGTATGTGCCCTTGACAGGGAATCGAACCTGACACTCTAACCACTGAGCCAAACTGGCCAGGGCAGGGATCCCATACCTTAATTTTCACCTTAAGTCTTTTTGGATTCTCTCCATATCCTGTAGGATTCAAAGAAGGGTGGTGATGTGGGCAGGAATCTCAAGGCATGTCTCTGTCTAACCTGCCCTGCTGTAAGTTATACTCGAGGTGGTGGCTCATGTTGGGAAGCATCATATTGCCAGGCTGCCTCTGCCTAAAATCCAGACAAGAGATGGAGCCTTCTCTGCCTTTGTATTCTCAGACGTTTGATGGTTTCTATAGACTCCGCTTCTCTGGGTTTCAAGCCTTCTGTGGGCAAAGGAGGAACCAGGCACAGCTGTTGCCCGTAGCTTCCTGCCCCAGTCCTCGCCAAGTATTTCATGTGTACACATACTAGTGTGCTGGGGAACTGGATTTATATAAGCATATTCCTCCCCGAGCCCCAAGGTGGCTTGTAATCTAAACTAATATTTTCAAAAATTTTTTATAGAAATGCTTTGTAATAAACCCATTTTCATATCACTTCTCCTCGGCCCCCCCAGTCACATCCCTCCCTTACTCTAATTGCAGTGCGCTCTATTCTATTCTATTTAATTAAGGGGGAAAGCAATGCTAGTGTAGACCCAGGATGTTGATTTCATGATGTACTATGGCCTTCACCAGCAATTTGAAAAGCAGTGCTATCAACCTTTGCCGTGAGTCCCTCCTTGCTGCTGATGAGCAAAGCCAGAGGTTTAGAGTCCTAGTAGGTATCATCCCTTTTTTGAGTGACTGGGTCTTGCAAATGGAAAGAACTTTGGATTTTAGACCAGTATGTATGCAATGTGCATAAAAAATTCATTTGAATTATTTATTTTGGTCTATGTTCCACTCTCTACCTTTGAGAACGAATATCTTGGGTATATGGGCAGAGAACAGTGAGAAAAATGAGGGAAAGAATTTACAGATTTTATCCTGCTATATATAAATCAAGACAGAGAATGACAGAAGTTTTAAATGCCACAGAAGGTTAGAGAGATTAATTTCCCCAACCAAACAGTTCACAGAGGATGCTCATATTCAGGGGGTTTATCTGACTTGTCTAAGGCCACAGAGCTTGTTAGGTCCAAAACTCGAATCCTTGGCTCTTGGCTGTCATGTCACCATTAACACAACACTATTCAGCCTCTTCTTAAAATGGGAAAACTGGTCAAATGAAAGTACATATAAAGTACTAACATGGATTTGGGCTGATGTGCACCATGTACTTAGTCTTAATATCCTTGGTATTAGGGAGCCTGACAATTCATGTACCATAAGACAGACTTTGGGGGATTAAGCTGATGGTCACTTTGTTCTTTGGCTGATTTACTTAGTAATATGGAACAATCCTCCATTTCAACTCTTGTTAGAGAAAACATACTTCGTACACTGACATAAAGATATCTAGACAGTTCTGATGATCTACATCAAGGATAAGCAAAAAGAGGTTTATTTTAAAAAAATATGTCTAAAGCACATCAGCAATCCTTTTAGAAAGTGATTTATCGATATGTATCAAAAATCTTTGAAATTCATTCTAGTGTTTATCTCAGAGTTATGTCTAATAACAGAATACTGTATTGGATACAACTTAAATATTAGTAGTAGTGAGATGAGTAAGTACATTGTGGTAGTTGTGCAAAACAATTTATTGTACAACCCTGAAATATGATATTAATGATCAGTGTCCCTGATAATAGGGAATGTTTGTGTTTTAAAAGATTTTATAAAGGACAAATAAAATTGTACCCTCAATATAAGATTAACTATGTAAAACAATTGTATAGAAAAATTAAAAGGAAATAGATCAATATATAATAATGATTATCTTTGGGGGATGGACTTATAGTGGTTGTATTTTTTTCCCTTCTGAATCTTAATTTTTTTTCCCATTATCATGCATTACACATACTCAGAAAAAATAAAATAAATAATTTAAAATAAGTATTTTATAAATCAGTTTAAAATGTCGGGAGCAGAAAGAAATCTCAAGTTTTAAGCTTTTAAGGTTTTTAGGTTGTTTGACTGCAGTGTTCAAAGACGCTTTGTGAGTTGGGGCATCTGCACACTTTTTTTTGATGGGCTATCCTGAAATGTAACATCAGTGAATCATATCCACAGTTAGTAATGTGCAATACAGAAAAAAGAAGATGTTGAATGGGAAGAACATCAATCTTTAAACAACAGTGGAGTTATTATTTAGCATGTTGAGTGGGCCAGGGTGTTTGTTTATCTCCTGCTGCTATGTATAATTTAGGACTGTTGTTATTTGATCCAGAAGAGAGGAGTAAGTTGAAAAGAGGAGAAGAAATGAATAGCTCCTCCACCTCCTCTCTGAGGAAGTTACCTGCAATCAATCCTGCTAGAATGAGCAGCAGCTACAAATGGGTCTGCTTTCTTGAATTCACCGGCTGCACCCACAGTCCACACTGCAGTAGTTGAAGCAATCTTCCTTTCAACATATTGATTTCCTATGGAATTGTCATTTGAAATGATGGATCTACAGTTGGGTTGGGAGCTGGAGGAAAGATGGTTGTGTTTGTGTTCAAGACATGAATTTTGACAGGCTTTGTCCTCCACACAAAGGACACAAGGAAAGGAAAGAAATGATTAGAGTTGGGAGAAAGATTAAGAAAATACTTTAATCATCTTCCAGTTTTATAAATCAGTTTTTAATACTTAGGACAAGGTTATTTATGAGTCTATCATTTTACAGTAGTTGAATTTTTTTGATTGTCCCTAAAACCAAAGTAGTAAGATTAGGATTATGTACTTTTTGATAGAAATGTAGAACATTTTACTTTCTGGCTAGAGTATTCATTGGTGGTAATTTTCTATTTCTCATATTAGGTCTGAAGGCTGATCTTTAGGTCACAGTGATAATAGTCCTTTCTCTATAGGTCAGATTTCCTGGAGCCCTGCAGCCTTCCATTTAAGAAGGGCCTAATTTCTGATTGTTTCCTGCCATCCTAAGATACTGGACCTGAATCCCCTTTTCCCACCGCCCTTCTGTTATTTTCTTTTGTGTAATATGAATTTCATGTGATATGGATCTTCTTTTTCTGTACTATGTCATTGCTTTTTCCTGCCACACCTTGACACAGGTTAATTTCTTTTCTTGTAATTTGCTTTTCCTTATGCTCTCTTTTTTCCTTCAGAAACAACCCAACCTTATTGGTTTGGGGGCATTATTCAGGCTGATTATTTGTTTGACATAGATTCATTTCCTCTTCTAGATAGGCCCAAAGATATTAATATATTTATTTTTTTCTTAGTTTTTAGACAATAGTCCATGATGCAAAGTGTGTACATGAGATTATATATGCTCATGTATTTGTACATGATGTACAAAAATATTGAGTTCATATAGCAATTAATAACTACTTACCATCAATGAATGCAATATTCTTAAGTGAATTTTATAACAACAAAAACTATGCTTTATTTTCAGTTTATACTCTTAAACCATTTTGAACAAAATTTTCTCTAGAAAATCACTCATTTCTCTACCTACACTAAGTGTAATAAGCCAGATTAAGTCATGTGGAGGTGATGAGGCATTAATGTATACGGTACAGTAGGTATTAGGAGTCTTAGAGTCATTGGTCATTGTCTTCTTAGGTTAAACCACCACTGTAATTCTTTGTTATTGCATTTAATAGATAGAGATTTTTTGATACTGCAATATATATCTTTAATCAGCTGACTTTTCTGACGGTCTTAAACGTATGCTTTCCCTCTTCTCTAATTTTCTGCTTTTAATCTGCTATGCAATAGGAAAAATCATATCTATACTCTGCAGAATTTTGTCTGAAGTAGGACTAATTAGTCACCGGGTGATATTTAAAAACATTACAAATTTTGTAACTTAAGAGTATGATCTTTTAGTACACAGCTTTTGACCTCTATTTTTACTGCCTTGAGCTCTTTAGTAAAACACTCTTTTCCTGATTCTTATTAGGACTGCAGAGATTTGAAGTTGTTGGGCAAGTGTGATGTTGAAATATTTGAGTGTTTCTAAGCAATGCCCCTATTAATAATTATATTAGCTATTAAAATGTGAGGATTAAATATACTCTCTATGCAAGCTTTTGATGTATGGTAGTCACATAGTGTGTGTATGTATGAGTGTGTGTGTGTGTGTGTGTGTGTGTGTGTGTGTGTGTGAAAGAGAGAGAGAGAGAGAGAGAGAGAGAGAGAGAGAGAGAGAGAGAGAGAGAGAGAGAGACCATCCTCCCAGGAAAGAATTGACCAAAAATGGGTAGTTTACAACATATTTGATACTCATTTCTAGCATATTGCACTAATCTGAACAAAAATTTCAAGACTATTGTCAAGCAAGCAGCAATTTCACCTCTATCTTTGTTTTGTTTAGGACACATTCCCCACATATCTTTTTTTTTTTAAATTTTTTCCTACATATCTTTTATTTAGAAGATACATTTAGTTTGGAGGATGGACTAGGATGTGTGTATGTGGATGAATGTAAGGTGAAATGGAGCATAAAACATCCAATTGGAGCTGTGATTCTTCTGATTCTAGCATTTAATCGAATTTCTAGAACACTAAAACAATGAGAAGTCATTTGGCAGATGCTTGCTGATGATAATCTGTCATGATAGCAATATCTTATCATTGAATAATTAAAACTATACTTATAAACTAGAGTAACCCTTCCAATTTCGGCGTAAGACTAACAAGGATTCAAGAGCCCATCTGCACTTCGGTCTGTAAAACCTTAAGTAATATATTAGGAACACAAGTCAACTAAATTTTAATAGTAAGATAATTTCTACTCTATATTAGTAAAATAAAAGGCTTAACATTTAAAAATATTCTTTAAGAATAAGTCAAAAAATTTTTAAAAGGCATGTTTTTTAGGAAGTCTTCAGGTAACCAGGGTTCATTCTTCCATTTCTGGTATTGTTAATTGAATTTTTTTTGCAATAGTATTTATTTTCTTTTTTTCTTTATTGATTTTAGAGAGAGAGGAAGGGACAGGGAGAGAGAGATAGACACATCAATGAGAAAGAACATTGATTGGCTGCCTCCTGCATGCCACCCACTGGGGATTGGGCCCACAACCTGGGCATGTGCTCTGACCGGGAATCGAACTGGTTTCTTGGTACATGGGTTGATGCTCAACCACTGAGCCACACCAGCCGGGCAGTGCAATAGTGTTTTTAAGGAAGAAATCTCCATGCCTTCAAGACAGTAGGTGTGTATCCATCTTTTAAATTCTTACAAATCAAATTTTGATTGGACACACTTAAAAATGTGTCTAATATTCATTTTCTACATAAATTAAATATTTCTATATTAGTCTTTTTCATGTATATGCATTATTATATTTTTTTTGGAGGGGGGAGAGAGAGAGAGAGAGAGAGAGAGAGAGAGAGAGAGAGAGAGAGAAAGAGAAAGAGAGAGAGAAAAAAAACATTGATGTGAGAGAGACACATCATTTGGTTGCCTCCTGAACTACCCTGACCACAGCCGGGAACCAACCACAACTGAGGTATGTGCTCTGGACCGGAATCAAACCAGCAACTCTTTGGTCCTCAGGCCGAAGCTCTAACCACTGAGCCAAACTGGCCAGGGTGTATATGCATTATTGATGGGAAACCAATGTCATTTGTAAAACCATTTGGCTTAAATCATCACATTTATTTTAACAGAGTAAATAGATTCTTTTCAGTTGGTGTTCAGTGAAACAGGCTAAGTTATGTTGCTGGATATTTATGGTAAACAAGTGCTATTTCTCACTCATTTTTGTTTAGAAAAACATGGATTTCTGACATTTATCTCTCTTATTTACTAGTCACTGCTATTTATATTGGTAGACAATGCTATTTCCTATTTAACTTTGGTATGATCACAGTGCAAGTATAATTTTGAGCTCAGCCACCTGTTTACACATTCTGTCATGTGGCAAACATCACCCTTTCTAGAGTAAGTATTTCAAGGGAGACAGGCAATAGTATCAGTGAAACATATGGCAATCCTGACCCTAAAGCTGACTTAAATTAGATTTAAAAAAAACTGTTGGCCTGTATATGTTCCTGAGGATGCCTCTTGGTAGTATAATTGAGATGCTGGTGAGTATGAATGGAGTAGCAGGATCATTATTGATAACACTTGGATCTAAGCCCTTAGCTTATAAATATTGAGGATGTGTTAACATGTATTGATGTTTGGTCATGGTCTCAGTGGCAGTGAAATACATAAAGAAGGTGCTGAATACATAACAAATGAAGGAGCCACAGCTCTGCTGTTACATTGATGATGTACTTTCATATATATTATTTTTTAACATAGAGAATATTGTTTCTTGTCAAATTTTTGGAAAGGAACTATAAAATCTCCTAGTGAACAGGTTTGCTCATTTAACACTTTACAGAAAAATCTCATACTAAGCTTCTTAGTGAGTGTGATGGACTAGGGATTCTAGAGATCAGAGTTTAGTCCTATTATCTGTGTTATTTAACAGCTTAACACTAGGAATCCATTTTAGACATTGATTTCAATGAGCTATTAGGTGAATATCTCTTCAGTGAATGATCTAAAACTGGATGAAGCCCTTCCAGTCAAATGTTTTATCTTGTATATTGCAATGAAAGATATATGAAAAGAATAATTTATTTTGAGAAGATAAAGTCTTTGAAGTGGTAAACCCTAGTATAAAATAAGGAGTGATCTTTTCCTGAATTAGGAGTAGTCTGTAGTATAAAGAAGGAATTCTATGAGCAAAAAAATAATTAAGAATATATATTTGTCAATGAAAAACTTACATTTATGTCTGATACCATTTTTTAAAAGGTAGGCTGAGGGAAAAGCTATTAAATCAAACTTTTGGTGGTAGAATAAGAGTTTTGATCAAGGTTTTGTCTTGCTGTCATTAAAAAGAGTTCTCTGAGTATGAGTGTCTAACAATATGGGTAATCAGAAATTTGGAAAAGAAAAGAAAAGACTAGTTTTTCAGGATGTCAGAAGAGGGCATGAGCAAGCATTAGAGAAAAAGAATAAACACATACACACACACACACACACACACACACACACACACACACAAACTTTAATGGGATGAATACCCAACTTGTCACAAAAATGCTTAATGATGGAGTAAAGATAAATTAGTCAGCCTGTCATATGTTGAATATTCATCTTATCATCTATGCAGCTGGATCTTAGAATGCCATTTCCTTTTTTCTTTTTTTTTAACATAAAGCAGATTAAACTACTAGTTTATTCTTAGGAAGTGCAATGTGTACCTTACATGCTTAAGTGGACTGTTGGAAGACAATACCTTAAATGGCGTTTTGTTATCCTGAGAATATTTTTCTTACTGTGTGATCATATTTATGGTGTATAGGTTACATAATTTTTTGAAATATGCAAAAGATGATATGAAATGGGCATTTCCCTAACTGGTACTCAGGCATTCTGATTGATATTTATTTAGGGTTATATAAAAAATGACATATTTAAAGCACATATGCACATATATGTTGATGTATGAATATTATCCCTGATCATTTATTAGTAAGGGAAGTGATCTTAATTATTTCTCTAGTAGATTTCAGAGGTTAATGCAAAGTCTAATCATATTCTGTTAGACTCAACAACATGTGTGATTCAAATTTTACAAAGCTGTAACTTGGAAGTAATATTTATATCATCTTATTGGAATTTGTAATCTTATACCTCAAATGAATTTAAATGATCATTTTAAACTTTTAAAATAATTCTCTAACATAAAAAATATATAATATGTGACTCCAGAAATGAATTGAAGGTGAAACTCATGAACTTTAAGTATTAGGGCCCCCACCTGTACAGATTTCTTTCCATCTCAGCATATTCTCCTCTCGGGTTGTGGAGAAGAATCCCAGATTGTGTGACTGTTACAAAAAAGGCATCAGTCATTTAAATGCATCTTAGGAAATATACTGAACTAACATATATAGAAAGATTATTTCAATTTCATACAAGAAAGTAATTCAGACATTTATATTTAACAATGACTTCCAATTTTGATTTTTTTGTATATTGAACTCTCATATGTCATCTTTGGAAGGTCTAGTCATTTTTCTTAAAAATTGATGAGGAACTTGTGAATTGCGTCTATTGAAAATCAAACTCATTGTTCTTTGTAAGAATAGAGATTATGTTCAGTGTTATATTTTAAAAATCAGATTAAGTGAGAAGAACTGCTTCCTCTATCCTGTTTTGTGTTAGAGGACATTTTTTTCTAAGAGGAATTTAATGTACTTTATCAATATTGGCCCAGATTCTGTTGGTAGTCTGTCCTTTAGAAAGACAGGTAGGAGGTAAAGGATTCTCTTCTTTTAAATTAATCCCCCTTTTGCCCCATCTCAATCTATCCTCTGAATCCAATTCTATTTATAAGAAATACAGATTGCTCGTCAGTGTCCTCAAGGTGAGTGTGAGTTATTGAGCATTCATAAACTAGCCCTTTTCAGGTGAGGGACTTCATCTCATGCCACTGCCTTCCCTCTCCATCCTCTATCATTTTATATCCAATTATACTGAGCTATTAAGTTATGCTAGTTTACAGTACATCTCTGTACATCTTTACAAGTATGGAGGAGTTCTAAGTGAGGTGTCAACATAATGTAATTTGTCTGGAAACCTTGTGGGGTGGGCACTTTTCCTGTGCATTGAGAGAACTTTTATTTATTTATTTATTTTTAGAGAGAGAGTGGAAGGGAGAGGGAGAGAGAGAGATAGAAACATCAATTAGAGAGAAACATCAATCAGCTGCCTCCTGCATGCCCCCTACTGGGCATCGAGCCCATGACCTGGGCATGTGCCCTGAACAGGAATTGAACCGGCTACCTCTTGGTCCATGGATCAATGCTCAACCAGTGAGCCACACTGGCTGGACGCATTGAGAGAACTTTTAGAAGAATTTGTCTTGAGGGAAAGAGAAGAATAAGTGTGTTGTCATAAGTGAGCCTTAGCCACCTCTTAGCCACAGAAGAGCAGTGCCAACCTCAAGCTCAACATGTCCATCACTTGTTCAGCTCCTTGTTGGGCACATGCCTGAATCCTATGGAGACTAAGTATGAGAGAGCTATTTAAAAAAATAACAATGAAGAGCAGTTTTCCTAAATCTTTGTAAGACATTAGGAATCCAGCATTATTGTTTTGAGAATCTTCTCCCTGGGTGAAACAAACAGAACTCCTCCTGTGTTTTGCCATAGAACTAAAGCTTTAATTATATGAAGGTCCATTGGTGGCCTCGGGGAACTGTGGGTCCCTGTTGTATGACACTCTCTGCATCTGTTGATGCCAATGAGATGCCACTTGGAAGGCACTTTTTTATAAGTCTGTGTAAGTAACTGTGGGATCTCAGAAACATCTGATTGGGGTGGTGGTGGTGTTGGAACTGGTAGGAACCTGACATTCTGAATTAATAAATGGAGAAAAGTTGCCAGGAAATTGGGAGTGTTACTGTAAATGTGATCTATATCATTAAGGTTGATTCAGAAGACATAACCACACTAATATTTTGAACAGGGAAATTTTAATACAAATAATTATTAAGTAGATAAAAGGCAGTAAAGGGGTAAAGAAAACTTGAAAGTGTTTTAACAGAGGTAGCAACTACAGACTGTGACTGTGGGGTAAGTGGACCAGGAAGGAATTTAGAAATTTAGAGGGATATCTCCACAGGGCTGAGATGACCACCTTCGAATGGAGGGCTTGGCTGCTCCAACAACAACTGTCTGCCGCTGGTGTGAAGAAGAACCCTGAGGCTTCCTCCCAGGACCCTGAGGCCAGCCTGGAGATGGGAAATGCTGCAGAGAACTCTGTGGGGAACAGTATGGCCCCACAGTATGTCAGTCTCTCTGACTCAGTTGCTTCTTTCTATTCTAGAGTTTCAGGCCCCTCAGTGCCCCTAGCTGGCTAGAGGGCAAAGGAGAACCACAGTGTGTCGAGTCCTGGCTTCAGTATCTCAAAGTAGCGAGGGAAAGGTGGGTTGATGCTAAGAGGCAATAGATTAATAACTGGCACACACCCATTTGTCTCAGAGACTGACGCGAGGATAATGAGGCACATTTAACCCAGCGCAACCCCAAATTCTACAGTTTTATAGGGTCACCTTCCATTTGTTATCTGAACCCATGTTGGACAAGTCCTATGCCTTCCTCTTGTACTTCTGAAAATTTCCATGGAGAGTTTATTATTTTTCCTGTTACCAAGAATTTCTTTTACTGAACTGTTGCTTTGGTCCTCCACACAGATCATCTCAGGCCATCTAATATCCTTTACACTTCTCCAACTTTCTCTGGACCATTCCTCTTCCAAAACAGAGACATTTACTTCCTAAAGCACAGTTTACTCAACACTTGTATTTAACAGACTTAACTGGAAACTTGGGTCTTTTAATGGAGCCAAAGAATAAGGGGCCATTAAGCTGATAAATAAGACAAAGGAGTCTCAGATGGAGCAAAAATAAAGGTCGAGGTGGGATATATGGGCCTGTTAATGGAACCACAGAGTTTGGGAGAATTGCCCACCTGGTCACAGATGAAGTTAAATCAGGCCTGGTCTTCACAGTAAGAGCCTGACTAAGTCAGACGTTTGTCATGAAGGAGCTCTTCCAGTGGAGGAGAAGGAGCATCATGATGTGCTAAGCG
This sequence comes from Tadarida brasiliensis, assembly GCA_030848825.1. NCBI lineage: Eukaryota > Metazoa > Chordata > Mammalia > Chiroptera > Molossidae > Tadarida > Tadarida brasiliensis. Next base: position 85,456,120 of record CM061258.1, on the reverse strand, counting down.
TTCTGGTTCATTCTTTGCAAATTTAACCAGTTTCAGAGAATTCACTGTATCTGTGTCTCTGTGACTAGAGACAGCAAAAACGAGAGATGTCACACCATCTGATCTCCCACATCACAGAGAAAATGTCAGGACTGAGGAGAAGCATTCTCACCTATAACATAGAGGTGAGAACAGGTACTAACTTATAACTCAGTGTGAGATAGGACTGTGCCAGACCCATCTTCAGAGGCTTATCCATTGGTCATCTCTGTTCAACCTGTTCTGCTGCTGTGTTACATCAAACAGTCTTAACTATTTCATATACCTTCTGCCCCCCAGCCCCCCAACCCCCATGTTGCAGGGACTCCAAGTGAGGTTGGCAGACAAGACAAAGGAAACAAACAAACAAATCAGTTGACATGATACTATTTTCTCCCTCACATGTTATTTTTGGACCAAAAACACTTGTTTCTCAGTTCTGAAAGTAAAACCAGGAGCACATTCTTTTCTTGTGACTGAGTCTTTGAGAGAGAACTAGTAAAGTATAAAAGAAAACTTTATCCCTCCTTCCCTTTCCAGTTTATCCTGTGTGCTGGTGTTCCAAGTGTCTACCACACTGCTTGGAACATACTAGCTACTTAATAAATTGCTGAATGAGTGAATGTAGTGAATGCTAATTTAAGGCCAGGACTATTGCTTCAAACATTACCAGAATTGGAAAGTAGACATTTCCTCTCTTCAGTACTCATTGTCTGCTTTACCTCTTATTTACCTTCTCAGATACTCAAACGTTGATTTTTCCCTTCTCAGTAGGCACCTTTGTTTTGGAGCTTTTCTTTTTATTCCTTCCATCTCCCTCTTGTTCCAAACTTAATTATTTGGTATCCTAATCAATAGAGTTTTACTAAGTGAATGTTTATGTTGTTATAGTAATGGCTAGAAATAGCTAAAATATGGCCTTTCCACTTCTATTTAAATGTTACCAAGCTCTGAAATTTTGCTGGAAATTAAGTCTTTTAACTTAAAGACCTAACTATTACAGTGGAAGTTTAGTCCCCATGGTAGTCTTGCAGATCAGATTTTTGATGAGGGGGTATTTCTCAGATGTCCTCAGGTCTCCTGACTTTCTACAGTGTCAGTCCTTCCAAAATTGCCTCCAAACAAATGAATTGCTCGGATTCTAAAGGTACTCCAGTCTCACTGATGGCTCTCAGAGGAGAGGGCAGATGCTCCAGTTATGTCTTCTAACTGGTCACTACTCCCATCCACACACAAGAGTCCACACATTTGTCATGGAATGTCACTGAGGAGGAAAAGATCAGTGGTAATGGTTACTGGAAAAGCCAGTCCAAAGCAATCATCAAGAAAGATCTGCTCTTTATGTTCTTTTTTTGTTTTACTTTATAATAATCCACAAAAAACACACACACACAAAAACGAGGAAAGAGTCTTGGTTTCATGCAGAATTCAGCTTTGTGCATGGAAAGAACTAATTGGTCCAGGAGAACTCTGGAGGCCTGAAAAAGTTTTTACATCTCATTACACAACAGTACTGATCACTCACTCATTAGTTAGTGGTTCAGTAAAACTGGGAGCACAGATATGTGTCTATAAAGCTGCAAAGCTTTATCATCATCACTCTGTGGTTTTCACCAACTAGCTCTGAATTGCACCAGTGCTCTGAACAGTAAACACAACCTTTTTATTCTTCCCTTTTTATCAAGGTAGGAAGCTAACAAACACTGGTAATAGAAACAGGAACATCTCAGGACAGTGGCAGTGCTGTATTGGAACAAGGTTCTTACAACACCTCCTCCTCTGAAAAAAAAGGAAGGAAAATCATGCAATTGGTAGAGTAAAACTGCACATTCAAGCTCAGAGACCAAAGCTTTGGCAAGGGGATCAAACATCGGATGAAGAGAAAGATTTTTGAGACTATTACTGTCTATTAAATAGAATAAATAAAACTGGGGGGAAAAAGTTGAGATCTATTGTTTTTGTTTGTTTGTTTTGCAAAATTCAGCTTTGTGCACTAAAAGAAGTGATTGCTTTAGGAGAACTCTGGACACTTGAAGCAGTTACTGTGTTCCATTAAACAACAGTACAGTTAACTAAACTGGATATTTTTTTCAAGTCTAAACTTTTATGTATGAAACCTTGGTTAAACTTAACAGACCAAACATAATCTTTTAGCAGTGCACCCACGTGAACAGAAGAGAACGTAGGCAGAGTGAACAGGAGGGTCCCTAGTCTGTGCGGACCCGGGTGAACCTCCACATCCTGTTATGCTTAAGATGCTGCTGGTCAGACTTCCTTCCTCCTCGGCACATTTTTGTGGCCCCAGTTTCCCTGTTTTTATCCAGATTCCAACCACCAGGTCCTTGAAGAACTTTTTGAAGAATAGCCTCTATTCTTTCTGTTTTAATGGTGTATAATAAACTTTCCTCTTTTAGGAATTGCCAGATCCAATCTTATCGCTGTACGTGAAGCAGCTGGAGAAGTTAAACAGCATCCTGTTTACATAGGTTGCTAAGACGGGAGCCAAGACTTTTGTCTGCCTCTTAGTTCATGTATTCTTCCTTTACATCATGCATCTTCTCATTAAAACCCAGCGTAAGTGTCTCTCTTAGTATCTGAGAATGCCAAAATGGCTGAGGTGCTCTTGGAAGGCTTTAGAACGTACAGTCGTCCCTCGTTTATCGCGGTTAATCCATTCCAGACGCCAGCGGCTGCACCTGGCGTTGAAGGATTCCTGGGGTGCTCGAATATATAGACCTACAGTCTATGTATTTTAATTTTAATACATAGTATTAATTTTAATTTTAATTTTAATTGTAATGCAGGGGTGTATAATTGACTCAGACAACCGAGCACGTGCTGTATCATTTTCACTGTCTCGATCAACTTTTCAATGAATATATTAGAAAAAACCGCGACAGAGTGAAGCCACAAGAATCGAAGCTCTAAGTGGCGAGGGACGACTGTACTTGCCTGGCAAAGGGAAAAATAAAGCTAAGTCTGATCTCTTGTTTTTAAGTATTTACTAACTAGGTTCTTGGTTATGGGCATTGAAAACCTAAAACCACGATGACGACCATACCATACAGCATGGCATATTATATATTTATTTGAAAATTAAACAATGAAGTTATTTACAAAGTACACACTAGTTGTATTTGCTTAGCTGCAGTTTGAACGTGATGCTTAAATTTGAGAGCATTTAACACAATTTTCAACAAATATTAAACAGGAAGCTACAAGGTGCCAGGCACCATGTCAGGTGCTTAGGATGCAATGACAATGATATGGACATGACTCCTGCCTTCATTGTGCTTACTGTCGAGTAAGAGATATAGCTAGGGAAGGTGTAGTGTGAAAATGAACACCAGAAGCAATGTACAAGGCACGTGAGTACTAACCAAGGGCATCTCCTCGAGACATGGGGAGTTTGAGAGGTTTTGCCAGTGTGAGTGATACTTAAGCTGAGAAGTCGAGGCCTCAGAGAAGTTAACACGGTGCAGACAGGAGTCGGATGGGGATGGACACGTGTTGCAGACAGAAGGAGCAGCAGATGGAACGTTTCCAAAGTAAAAGAGGAAATAATTGTTCAGGAATCAAGAGAAGTTCGGAATTGCTGAACTACGACTCCTACAGCTTTTCTGTGGCTATTTCAGTGGTAAGCATGCAACATTATTTTTTCTCAGGGCACACATTATTTATCAGATGGGTACTTTTTCTAGACCTGGAAGTTTGGGAAACAGTTTTGTTTCTCTTTTATTTTCTGAAGAGGGAGCAGAATACTGCTCTTCAAACGTATTGATTATTTCGTATTCCACCTGATGTGTGGGACTGCGTGGGTGGTGTTACACCCAGAAGCAGAAGCCATGCTTTCACATAGCTTGAAGCCTGTAAATCATAAAAAATGGATGCCTTCTGTTGCCTACGTTGTGACTGTTGTCACTTGTAACTTAGAATGTAGTCATTGTGTTCAAAAGCCTTGTGTGACTTGTCATATACAATTGTTAACATGTTTACAATTCCTGGCTCTCCTAAACTTTATTTTATATATTTCATAGCTTTCTTGTTTACATAAAGTACCTCAAAAATCCTACTTTCATGCATGGAAGTTTCTGAAAAGCCTTCCACACTGGACAATTATACTTGACAACAGAAAGAAAAAGAGACATGTAGGAAATGATTGTAACTAACTTATGCCTATTCGAAGCAAGCTGGTGATGAAAAATTGTCCTGTTTACATTTCTCTGCACTGAAACATCTCACTCCCTTCGAAAACAGCTCATGGTTATATATTAGGCCATTCAGTATTAAAGTGATTATGAAGATTCCTAATGCACAAATATGTTCTAATAATGTATAATAATTATTAGTAATTATAATAATAATCATTATTAATAATAATAACAGCTAAAATTGGTGTCATGCTACTATATATCAACTGCTAAGTGTTTTATGTTTATTATTTCATTTAATCTGCATAACATTCTCATGAATCAGGCATTATCATTTTCTCTGTCTTATAGTTAAAGAAATTGAGGTATAGAGAGGTTACATACTTTTCCTCAAATCACAGAACTGATATGTGGGGAGGAGGAATTTGAATCTAGGCTGACTTCACAGCTCACTGGTGTACCAGGTAGACTCTGTCACTGAAGACAGTGGCATTACAAAAGTTTGCAAAAAGAGTAAACTAGCGGCATGCCCAGAAACCAATAGAGTATGACATTAATTTAAAGGATAAGTTTCTTTGGCATAATGGTCTATCTTCTTATAGGTATTTTCAGAATATTTATTAGGTTAAAATTAACTTGCAATTCTTGTGGATGCTAATAAGCTGCCCTGTTTACCTTTAAGCTGAACTTTACAAATGGTATTGTACCTTTATAACCTTGACATTTATTAAGGTTTGAAAAGTGCTGTTCACTCCTGGAGAAAAGAGAGTAAATGTTCTCCTAGTTAGAGTGCTTTGAGAAAAAAAAAAAAAAAATCAGTGCTATATGTGTGAATTGTTTGAGTGGTTCTTTATAGTATACCAAGCACTTTTGAATTATTTTTTATTTATTCTTGCAGCTTTTCAAGAGAGATAGGGTGGGCATTATTGCCTCCATTGTACTTTAAGGAGGCTGCTCCTCGCTGAGTGAAGGATGAACTAGAACCAGAACACGAAACTGTGGTCTTCCCTACATGCTGTTTCTCTACATACAATTCAGAAGGAAAATAGAGGGAGCACATTCCATAGGGAATGATAAGTAAGGAGACAAAGTCAGCTCCCCGTGAGTTAACTAGATTGTGCCTCTTGACTGCTTAACATCTCCGAATACAACTTGGCTGCTAACCCACTGGAAGCATTGCAAGTCCTGATGACCACAACTCATAAACGTGGTTCGTGGCTTCTTTGCTGGCCCCCACTTCTGTGTCAGTGGAAGATGGGGCTCCAAGGACTTCAGTTCTCCCCTGTGCCCTAGATTGATGCCACCACGGAGAGAGCACACTTATTTGTAGAGAGTGGCTTTATAAGCCCTCAGGAAACTTGGCAAGCTTTATTTTTTTTAATCGAGGAAACCCATTGATGCTATGGCAAGGACTAAAAAGAGTTTATTTTAGTAAATAAAGCCAAAGTCAATTTTCTTTTTTAGAACCCATGGTAATTGGTAGAAAATCCCGTTGCCAACTTGCTCAAATTCTTACTAAAATTTGTATTAAAAGAATCTGTGCTGTGTTTTAGAAAATTTAGCTCTTGGCCACAATTTTCCATTTTGAATTATAGAAATAAGAATGAGGCAAGTTGCAAAATAATTGAATTGAAACTCTAGATTTTGGTAAATAATGGGCAAGAACGGGAAGCAAAGACATATTGTAGGAGGTGTTAGTACCAGCACCACGAAACCACTAATGCCAGCCTAAAGCAAATATCTGAAGTGGCCAGTGTGCAGAGAGATACAAGGGCAAGTAGGGTCAAATAAAAAAGGCAAAATCAATCTATATTCGCCAATCAGATGCCAACTTGGTAATATCTTTTTGATTAAGGTAGTGTCAACAGTAAACACATATTACGGGGACAATGTGATCTTCAAATGTTGTACTAAAAATAATTTCCTTCAATTTTAGAAATATTTTATTGTCAGGCAACTACTTATTGTTAGAATCCTGGGGAGCAAAATTACCCATGGTCTTGGCCGAAACATCTAGCTTGATGCAGACCAGGAAGCACTATACCCCGACAGCTTAAAGAAAGGAAAATGACAACGGGGCTGATAGGATGATTTAAGGCCCCTTGAGAAAGAGAGATTGAGGTCCACTCAGGGCAAAGACTTCATGATTCTGGTGAGGAGGTCCACTGTCTCTGCTTCAGAGATGGGGGCCTTAATCAAATCCGTTATAACTGGGTTTAGCCCAGCTTCAGTTTATGTAGTTACTCTTAGCAATATCTATCATAGGTCTGCCACAGGTTGGCTCTGTGACCTTGGTCTAATGCTTAACCTCACTGGGTCTTTTTCTATGGCACAGTCAATACACTTCCTGTTCTTTTCCAGTCCTCACAGGGATGCCTGTGAACAGATAACATAGTAAATGGGAAATTGTTTTGAGTTTCTCAGAGGAAAGACACATTGTGTGCTGGAAATTATTGCTGTTATTAAAGTTAATGATTATTATTAGCAGTACATTGGGATACACAACATGCCAGTCAAGAGTTGAGTAGCTCTCACTTAAGAAATCAACAAAGAATTCAGCTTAAATGTTATGAGGATTCTACTGGAATAGATAAAAGATTCAGGTATAATACTTTTTTTTTTTTTTTCCTAGGAAGAGCATTGAACCATAGATTCATTTAGGACTCACAAAAACATTTTCTTAGATTAAAAAAAAAATGGAATTGGAAGATGCTTAAGTACCAGATAAAATCTGTTCTGTTAGGTAAGATTTACTCAATTTAGTGATGGCTGACTGGCTTCAGTTTTTTATTCTGTCCCCCTCCACACATGCACACACCCTTTCTCCTTCTAACCTTCTCCACACACAGCTATGAAATAATTATAAAAGGAGTGCATCGAACAGTCTCAACTCAGCAACATACCAATAAGCAGTGTTAAATGTTTTCCAATATAAACATTATTTTCTGTTCTCTACCTACTGATAAGGCTGGGTAGTGGAGAATCCTGATCTTTACAGAAGTATCTCGATATCCTGATCTTTACAGAAGTATCTCGATACATTCAGAAAAAATCCAGGTCCTATTCAGTGTTTATTATGGTCAATGTCTTCTTTCAGTGGAGGGGTAGCAGCCTGCCTTCTCTTTCACCTGTGTTTGCTGGAGCCTGGGGTGTAGGTACGGCTGACTGTTCGTGTGAGGGACTGCATGCTCGTTGGGAGGAATCGGGGCACCACTGTGGTTGGCCATTGCCTCTTCTCTGTTCAACACGGGCTGCCTGGTAAGGTTAGGTGCAGCTAGTCTCTAAATGCCGGTTCCCTGGTGTGGCACTTGAGGTGGGCTTTGGTGCCCAGAGGGCATTCCCTCTGCAGCCCCCTAACTTCAGAAATCCGATGGGGTCGGTGCCACCTTTTTTCCCTCAAAACCCCTAATGAATGGTCTCTGTGTGGGCTCCTGCGGTGACCACCTAGCTCTGCCTGAGATTACGTCTGCAGCCTACCCTAGACCCTCACAGAGCCTCAGAGCCCCTGCCATGGAGCCTCAGCTGAAGAAGAAATTGAAGAGAGCAGTCTTTGCCCTATTCCCAATTGTTTGCAGGCCTGGTGCTCAGCAAACAGCCAGCTCTGTAACGAACTCTGTGAGATGTCTGCCTCCTCCTAGAAGGGGAGAGGGGCAACGGGGAAGGGTGTGTGCCCTACAGTTCTACAGATAAAATCCCCTTCATTTTTTTCTCTCCAGATGCCCCTTCTCTCTTCTATGATCTTTTGTGTGTGTGTGTGTGTGTGTGGCAACATTTTGGTTTCATGGAAACTCCTACAGCCAGGTAATCAGCATAGAGACCCCTCCATTTCATGTCCCTACATGATCCTTGAGTGGAACCAAAACTTTTATAAATGAGTTTTTACAATTTATTTTTTTACTGTTAATTAAATTTATTGGGGTGACAAGGGTTAATATGATTATATAGGTTTCAAGTGGCAATTCTATGCTACATCATCTGTATGTTGCATTGTGTGCCCACCACCCGAAGTCACATCTTCTTCCGTCTCCATATATTTGACCAAGCGCCCTTTACCCCCACACCTCTTCCTTCTGGAAACCACTAAACTGTTGTCTGTATCTATGAGTTTTTGTTTGTTTTTCTTGTTTGTTCATTTGTTGCTTTTAGTTTTGTATCACACACATGAGTGAAATTATATGGTTGTTAACTTTTTCTGTCTGACTTAACTGCTTAGCATGATAGTCTCAAGATCCATCCATGTGGTCACAGATGGCAGTATTTCATCTTTTCTTATGGCTGAGTAGCATTCCATTGTATATATGTACATCTTCTTTGTATAAATGAGTCTTAAAAGTTGTTTTTGTCCATTCTCTTTAGGCAAAACAACACAAATATTTCATGGTAAATGAAATCTCTCTCCTATTATAAAAGACACCAAGAGAGAATAAGTCTAGGTGAATCAATTCCAAATTATATATATGTGTGTTCCTTCCCACAAGTCAGAGATATAGACATAGTTTTCCCAGTTTTTGTGATGTGGAAACTGAGTCTCAGAGAAGTCATCATATACCTTATAAAAGGTAGAGGAGATATTCAAGTCAAGATTTGGCTAATTTCAAATTTCATATATTTTTCCTGCTAGAGAAAATGACGTCTGAGCCTGCCATCCCTCTTGCTTAGCCTGCATTTAAACCCTCTTCCCAAATATGGGAATTCCCCTTTTCTTATGAGTCTCGGAAGGGGCATATCTACCTCTCATGATATAAAGTGAAGATATTATATACTTATTTCCCTAAGCTTCCCTTGCAGCTAGGACAAGGACATGTGACCTAGCTTTTGCCACGTCAGATGAACTCATCCCCGACAGGGGGCACTTTGAGGAGTGCCCGTCGTCAGCAGGAGCAGGTGCATAGCTGGATCGAATCTCAGTGGTGGCCAGAGCAGTGCTGCCAGTGAGGTGCTGTGTTCAGAGTTCAGGACTAGCAGTGCTGATGATGCGAAGTCCAGTACCCTGAGGCAGCAGTGGTGTTCTGATCCCACCAGGACAAGGGCCTGATTTGGGGCAGTATTCTTGGCTGTGTAGCCATGCCTCTGCTTCCTAAACTTTCCCCGCGAGCCTGAAATGTATCTCATATTCTTTTAATCCGCTAGGGTTGGTTTCATTTTCTGGCAAATTTCAATCTACAGCCTTTTGAATCATTTTAAGCCTGTTTTCTTCTACGTTTGATTTGTGCTTTGTGGGTTTGGGTTCTGTAGAGTTTATCAGAGAGCTAGGTAGAATTACATTAGATATGTTTTGCAAAGTACTGTTCATTTTTTTTCTTACAAACTATGTGTGACTTTTAGGATAGGAAGAATATGATTGCTGCAAAGTACCTGGCAATATGCAGGAGCATACATGAGTTTCCTTGTAACTGCACAGGCAGAGCTTTGGAATTTGTGAAACAAGAAGCTAAATAGGCATTCAAAATGATTAATTTTATGAAGTGGTACCCTTCATTTGCCATCTGCCCGAGCAATACCTGCTCAGTTCAAGAGTTAATGCACGTGAAACTTTTCCTACCACTCCTTCCCCCTTTCCTAACTGACCAATCTCTCCTGTGACTTTACCTTTATATTCTTTTAAAATTATTTTATGTTATCACCCTTCCTCCTTCCTTCCTTCCTTCCTTCCTTCCTTCCTTCCTTCCTTCCTTCCTTCCTTCCTTCCTTCCTTTCTTCCTTCCTTCCTTCCTTCCTTCCTCCCTCCCTCCCTCCCTCCTTCCCTCCTTCCCTCCCTCCCTCCCTCCCTCCCTCCTTCCCTCCTTCCTTCCTTCCTTCCTTCCTTCCTTCCTTCCTTCCTTCCTTCCTTCCTTCCTTCCTTCCTTCCTTCCTTTTTTGTAAGCTCACTCCCAATACACGGACACACCCTCAGGGGCAGATACCATGTCTCATTTTCACTGTTCTCTCCAAAAAGTCAAGCCCCATGCCTGGAACAGAGTAAGCAATCAGTGAATATTTATTTGAAGAAAATGATGAGTACGGTAAATTCTGGCGTGGTTAATTTCCCTCAAATTTCACATCTGCTTAAGTCAAATTTTCAAGACAGGTTTCACTACATGCTTTATATAATTCTTCATAAAGTTCTTCTAAAACCCCCACTTCCTTCTGAAATCCATCTTTTCTACATTCTGTCCCACCACCCCACCCCTCCACTAAACCCACCTGTGCCCCATGTGCCCTAGACAGCAAAGTGGTCCAGGATTCGTGGCTGTTTTTTAACTTCAGAATCTCCTCGGAAAAGCATTGATACTAATATCAGCACATTTTCAGCCACCTTGTATTCTCCACTCCATGGCAGCTACTTTCAGTCCATTAGGACGCAGGAGCAGTGTTCTGAGCGCTTGGTGACACATGGTCTGTGTGGGTTGTGTTTGACACTTCAAGTGTAATTTGGGGAAGAGAGAAGTTTAGATTGGACTTAGACCCGCCTTTTACTTTACGTGCTTAGAGCCGGCCTCCCAGAGTTCTGTGGTACAGTCATTCTCCTGGTCTGCAGTGTAAAACTATTTGTGTTACATGTTTCAGAATTCTGAATTTCATGCTGCGAAATAGGGGGGGTTCCATTTTGTAGCACTCCCTTTCTAGAACCTACTCTTTATTTTCAAAGAGAACAAAGATCATAGTGGAAGAAAAGAATGAGGATAATAATGGCTCCGTTTTCACAAGCACCCTGTCAGGTTTTTGTGATGTAACCCGTGTCAGTTTCAGCAGCGGCAAGTGAGAAAGACCCAGGGGCTGCAGGCACACAAGGCTGCCCCACATGTTCCAACTGCTCTGTCTAACCCTAACTCTCTCCTCGTCTTTTCAAAAGGTGGAAAGAAAAGGACATGAATAGTTCCTGTCTGTCGTACTGCAGACTGGATAGAATATGTCAGAGAGAAAATTATACGTGTGGGATTCGGAAAACATTCATTACAACTGATCGGGGAACAAATTGACGTTGCCTGGTGCAATGTGCTGGCCTCACAGCAGATTAAATGCACAGGATAAAAGCAGGGACAAGCAGTGGCGTGACCTTGATTTCTAGTCAATTTCTTGAAATATTCTTTTCGAATTTCGACTACATTTTGGGCTTAAAAAACAACAACAAACTAACTGAGATCCTTCTATAAAAAGAAACTAAGTTAAGCATCATGTTGTATCAAAAGATACCATCAAGGCATTTACAGTTTAGTGGGGGAGGTGTCAAACAAATATAGCAAATTGTGATACAATATAATCTTTAATAACAACCATCTTATAGTATTCTAATTGCTGTAGCAGTGGGACATTATTTAATCTTTATAAACACCCCATTATTACCTGCATTTTACAAAGAAGGAAACTGAGGCACAGAGAGGTTAGGTAACTTGTTCAAGGCCACATAGTGAGTGAACGGTGGAATGGAATTTAAACCCAGACGTTTGGCCGCAGAGCATATATACTGCATGATCCTACTATTTTAGGCAGTAATGAGAGATGACATAAGGCAGTACACGTTAAATGAATGTGTATTCCAGAGGTGGTGGCTTGGGCTAAATCTGTCCCTTAGATGTCTGGGCCACACTCTCTTTTGCCTGTAGGTTGTTGAGAAAAGTTTCTGTGTGTTATTTTAAATTTTAAATTAATTGCCAGTACTCAAAAACTGAGGGACTTTACATAAATATTAAGATTTTTTGCTTCTCCAGATATTTCAGGAGATGTGGATATCCTCTGCCCGCATTCTTACGAGGACACTTTAGAAGTGGCTTCACTCTCCAGTCTGCAAGTCTCCACCACTCCCTTTAACTCCCACACATATGCGGTGTGTCAGCTGCCATTTACCATCTTGCTTCCATAGCTTTTTTCTTGTATTAGAGTTAGGACGAAAATTATTTCTTGTACTCATGTCTATATCAAGTGTGAGCAAAATGAGAACTATACATAGATACCAAGTATGTATATTTATTCACTAACTCTTAGTGTTACCCGCCAGGTTTGTGAACCTGAGGTTGCAAATGATGTATGCAATAGCAAAAAGCTCACTTAGGTAGGAAACTCTGTTTAAAGTTAAAAAGAAATTTCCTTGTGGCTTGGAGAATGGATAAGATTTTTGTAGGTAGGTATGGAAGGTTGGGAGGTTAAATGGGTAAAAATCAAGCTGCAGTTTGTATACAAATAGATTCAGTAATAAAACAAGCATTACTCAATTATTGATTGGAGTAATTTGTGATGGTTTTGTTGACTTCTGAGGTTGAAATGAATAATATGCATAGACAAATTTGAGAAAGTTGTAATGGAAGGATCAATCACGTCTTCTCTTTCTCTCTGCCCCTTGTCTCCAACACAGACAGACACACACACACATGCACACACACATACTCATATATACATATATACACACAAACATACAAATATGCACAGATACACATGCACACACATATACACACTTTTGTACAAATACACATGCACACACGCATACACACACATACACACTTATTTTTACCTTTGAATTGTTCAATGGCTTTAGGCAACAGGATGAGACACAATGTTGATACAACTGACACAGTAAATGAATTACTAGACCGTAACTGTATCAAAAGATTCAGGTAACTGCATTAGAGATATTATTTTCCTTCAGGCAGGCACTGATGGCATCCACAGGGTCACAGAATCAGTAGGGACTAAGGGATGACCCATGGATGCCTTTCAGACAGAATGCATGAGTGACAATGTCCATGGGACTGCCTGCCAGCTAAGGTCTGCCTTTCCAAATTCCCCGGCTAGGTCTTGTGTTGTCATCTGATCTCCACTAGCCCTGAATGCAGCCTCCCCCAACCCTTGTTCCAGATGGAAAAAGGAAAGCATTAAAAGATATGGTTTAAAATAGGTTATTACCTGGCATCTTTCAGAATAATAAAGAACAATTTCAGAACTGTGCTTGAGTGCATTTGACTGAAGCATCTTCATGCACAGTGAGCCTCACTGAGCATCAGTTTGCTACACTTCACTCTGCTAGAGATAGTTCTCAATGCAACAGTCCATTCCAATTTATCTTATGCCAAGAAAATGAGTATTTCTTACACTCCAGAGGCACAATTTCCTTTCTTATGTATTGCCTTGAGAGAAAATATTTCCGAACAAAAAACAAATACTCAAATCTTCCCCTTATCCTTCCCCTTCCCTATCTTGGAAAGATTAGATATCAGAGCAAAATAATTTGTGGTAACTGCAAATTCTTGAGATGTAACCTGGCAAAGCCACTTTTGTTCAGTACCTAAAATATTTCTTAATAAACTACTTGAAACAAAATAGGAATTTCACAGGTGTTAAGTCTATATTTCTCTTTTCAGATGTAACTGATGATTTCAAACATGTAGATTTGGGACCATAAATGATAAGATCACTGCCCTGCAGGTGTATAATAATAAAATAAACATGAAAGGTTGAAAGTATATGCAAGGCACATACAGAACCCAGTGCTAACCAGGTTTTAGAATTGAGAAGTGTCAGCATTTGCTGCAGTGGAAACAGCCAAGACACTCTGGGTGTTTGCCCTTTAGACGCTAATTTCCATCTTTAAGGGACTCCCTTCCTTTCCTCCCCCTTCCCTCCTCTTTTCCATCCTTTATCCCTTTCCTTCTTTGTGAACTGAACACCTACTCTGTGCCAATTACTGTGCCAGGGGCTGAGACACTCCCTTTATTAGTCTGCTAGGGCTGCCATAACGACATACATTTATGGGTGGCTTTAAGAACAGAAATTTATTTTCTCACAGTCCTGGAGGTTAGAAGGCCAAGATCAAGGTGTTGGCAGGTTTAGTTTCGGCCAAAGACTCTCTCCGTGGCTTGGAGACGGGCTGTTTTCTCACTACGTTCTCACAGGCTCTTTCCTCCTGTGCACATACATCCCTGGGGTCTCTTCCTCTTCTTGTGAGGACACCGGTCATATAGAATTAGGGCCCCAACCATATAAACTCATTTAAACTTTATTACCTCGTTAAGCCCCTATCTCCAAACACAGTCATATTCTAAGGTACTGGAGGTTGGGATTTCAACATAGGAATTTTGGAGGAGACACAGTTCAGTCCTCATGAAACCCTAATACAAGGCCCGTTTCTGAGAGGCTTATGGTGTGAGAGAGGGATACAGAGAAGGAAACACAAGTGTGAGTCACTTGACTAAGGATAAATGACTTCATTTCTCAATTCCTCAGCATTTTTCCTGTAAATGATGGATCGGGTAAGTCATATCTAGGGTTCCTGACAGCTTTGACAGTCTGTGATTCTAAGTCTGTGTCTAAAATTAGGCCTGAAACACGGGATGAAATAACATGGAAGATGAGAACGGAGCCTGACTGAATGGCAGCTGCTCCCTCTCCAGGGGTCCCCAGTGTGACCTTGATCATTCCCCTTCAGCTTTCTAAGAGTGGCTCCCTGTCTTTCATGCATTTCAGGGAGTTGATGATTTTTATTAATCGATCACTCACTAACTTTACATTCTGAAAGAATAAACTAAACTTTGGGCAGGCATTTTGTTGCCTGAATTTAGGGACTGAGTCCCTGAAAAAATTCCAAAAACATATACCGCCAATCAATAAAGTGACTTTGCCCTACCATCGAATGAATGCAGAGGAAACCCTTAGTGTTGCATATTCAGTGACATACATCGAAGGCTCGTTTCCACAGCTAGTGATTCTTCCTTCTGAAAACGAATTTCCCTTTTTCCTTTCACCTTTTATCCAGTGTAAAGTAATTTAAAAATCCATTAACACATATTGCCATGTTAATTGGATGATATTCTTCAAGGTCAAGAAACTATCAATAGATATTGAATAGTGACTATAAATAAACTCATCACAGTAATTAGATTTGTCAATTAAAATTGGGAACAGCTAACTCTTTACGACTGGATTAAAGGTGGATCACTTTGGGAAAATAATTTTGCTCTACATAATAGATGAAGATTGGATGATGACCTCATATGCAAGTCTGACCCCTTGAATGAAATAAGCTTCTGATTTCTTAAATAACAGAATCAGAACCTTCCAGAAGTTTGGATGTGGCTGAATTTTCTCTGAAAATATGAAAAAAACATTAAAACTAAGTGAAAACTCCAACAAATATTTGCCAAGAAGATTCTCTAATAACAATATCTAACATTTTTAAGAACTTCATTTGTACTATGTATAGCCCGTGTACCAAAACTTTAATGCATTACCTCTTACTCCTCATAATAGCCACATGAGGTATATAGTTATTTTCGTTTTGCAGGTGAAACTTTTCCAAGGTCATTCATACTACTAATAAATAAGTGCTGGATCTGGATTACAAGTTAGGTCCATCTGACCCCAAACCCAGCACTCTTGTCACCTCTCCACGTGTGTGTGACTGGATAGGTATTTTAATTAGTTTCACTTTGTTTGTTATTTTCTCCAAGTGAGAAGGTTTCTGGTGAAAAAAAAAAAAATGTAACCCTTGTTGACATTTTTACTTATTTGATCGGTCTCTCTGTAACCAGTCTCCCATCTTATCCCTTTCCCCTCCCACCTCTCTGGATGTCTTCCCAACTTTACTCAGCTTCAACACCACATGTCAGGTTGTACCTCATGTGGACATTATCTCCTCTGCCCACTTGAACTCAGACAGCTTTGTTAGGCTGCCTGTTTGCTCCTGTTCCCTTCCTGCTTCCTAGAAGCCCTTCTCTCCCACAAATGCTCCCATGTCTCACTGGCCCAACAGGCCACCTGCACCCCCATGCTGGCACCTATCTTGCTTGGCAGCTGTTAGTTTTAGATTGAACTTTGCAGGAAAAGAAGGGAAGGAGAGAAGGACACAGAAAATAAATTATTTGCCTTTTTATTTTATGATATTTTCTGATGTTAGAAATTTAACATTTCCTTTGAGTAAGTAGTTCAATCCTTTTTGATGATTTATGATATTACTTTTATGTTTAAAATGTGATGCCTTATAAAGATAATGAAAAATATATTAACTTTTTAAGTTTCTTTTGCATTTAATTATCTAATCAATTAGACATTTATTTTGTCACTGAATGTGAGAGGATCTAAGCTAATTTTTTCCCTGTTACTGCAATATCACCTTCCTTTTTTACTTTTCTCATTTCACATCCTGTGGCTCATCTTATCCCCTTTCTTTTGGTTTTCTTCTACTTGTATTTATTATACTTTCTTCAATGCCCCTCAGTTTCTGTGTTCCCTCGGATCCTGCCATCAGAGACCAAACATGCCAACTCTGCCTACAGTGACTGCCCTTTGCTTTCCCTCCACCATCCGCTGAATGCTCTCTCCCACCTCTTGAGTAATGTGAGTCATTCACAGTAATGAATGCCAACAAATCGCAAATTTGTAAGGCTCTTCCTAAGACGTTTTAAGGAAAAGAGAACCCTCTGATTCCCTAAGATCTTCCATCTCTCGTTTTCAGTCTGACCTGAAGTCAGCAGAATTAATTTTTGTTCTTTCTCTTGAGGCGACCCTCTTACTCTAAGGAGAGTGTGACTTCCTACTCCAGTAGATTTCTAAGATTTCTACTCTTGGAATACACTGATCAGAAAAGGCTTTTCATAGTATCTAAGTCAAATATTTTACCTGTTGAAGAAGGTCAAATATTTTACCTGTTGGAGTTCCAGAAACATCTAGGACAGCTGCTTCAATCCACCTTGTTCTTTCACAGAGAAACGGAAGCATGCTTAGGTTGCACGTTGGAAATGTCACAGGTGTGAACTGATTTACATTTATGTCTCGATATGATACCATGAAAATAACAATTACTCATTTCACTACTGCAGATTTTACGTTATGGTAGCATTTTCACTTTCTAATGTATTTCCAGGTTTTCAAATTCTATGGCATAGTTATCGGACCACCATTTATAATAAGGGATTAAGGGACTAAAGAGGTAAAGAGGAAGTTGAAAGAAAATGAGTTGGAAGGACTAAAGGACAGTGAGTAGTTTTCCTCTTCTTTGATTCCCAAGTGAGTGCATTTATGAGGAACTTTGTGTTTCTTTTAGAAAGATGCATATGTCCTGAGTGAAGGCAGACAAAGCCTTAAAATTGTGTAGTTACAATTAGAACACGATTGAGAATGGGGGTTGGGCAGAGAGAGAGAGAGTATATACCATGTTTGTGAGCTGAGTGATTTTTGAAAACTATCTTCAAGGTGAAAGTAATAAGCTAACCCTTTGCCAGTCTTTCTGGAACATCGGTCAGCTTGATTATGTAAGGGAGCAGTGGTGTGGATAATTAGCAAAGAGTGAATAGTTCCCTACCTTTTTCTATTAATCTGGGCAAGGGGACGGTTGGTTCAGGTTTAGTAGACAGAGGAGAGAAAGAGAGTCTTTTTTCTCCTCTAACTGTCAATATTCCTTCCTTCTCCTCATTTTTAGCTATGACTTTTTCTTATTTCACAGAAAAGAAGTAACCAGAAGAGCACTTCTCTATCTTCGTATCATCACATCATTCATACCCTGCATTCACACACATAAATTCTACCTTTTATCCTTCACTGTGGATAGAATGTGTCTGCCTAGTTATGGCAACACCCTTCATCTCCCTCCTATGAGACGCTATTCTTTCTGGTTAATCAAAGGCATTGTTCTAGCAATTCTTTTCTATCTTGCTTCATCATACCTTGCTTTTTTTCACCAGACAATTTTAATGAATAAACATAAGCTTCTTCCTATCTTAAAAATAAATAATAGTAACAAAATCCCTAAAATTCCCATTACTCCACTTATTTGCTCTTCTTTAGAGCAAAACTCCTGGAAAGGGCTATTCTATACATACTGTATACCTTTTGTCCCCATACATCTTTGAGCCTACTTGATGACCTTGAAACATCTCCCATAAAGTACACCTGACTTGTATGTGGCTAAATGGAATGGTGAATTCTCACACCATGCCTTACTCAGCCTCACAGTATCATCTCACACAGTTAAACTCTTCCTCATGTCCTGAAGCACTTTCTTGAACTGATTTCTAGGCTGCCACTTTATCTTGGTCTCCTATATCACTAAGAGATTCCCCCTCAGTCTTTCCTCGCTGACCTGCCCTTTAAAGTGTGGAGTACAATTCCTTGTCGTTCCTTTCATTCTTGTGGCTGTAAATACTATCTCTATGTCAATGCCTTCTTTGTCCATATAGAAATACCTTGGTTTTATTGCTGTTTGTTTTACTTTCTTGAGGTCCTTGATCAAATATTGGATTCCCAGTCAGGTTTCCCCACCAACCTACACAGAAGTGTGACCCTCCCCCATCACTTCCTGTACCCCTGGCCTTCCTTTATTATTCTCTCCAGCCCTAAACAACATTGGACATGCTGTCTAACATACTTGCTAAAATTTAAATGACAATATAAACTGACTGAGGCAGGCTTTTACCTTGTTGAGTTATGTCAGGGTTTTTGTATTCTTAATCCTAGCACCTAGAATACCACCTGTCACAAAATAGGTACCAAGTAGCTATTTATTGAATGGATGGATGACTGGATGGTAAGGGAAACAAGACGCTTCTTATCTTGCTTAAAAGTGACAAGGGCTTGGGTTCTATCATGCATAGTGGCAGGGTTGGAAGAGGGAGAAAGAGTGTGTGTGGGAAAGAATGGGGCCAGAGTCCCAGTGTCAGCTGGTTGGCAACCAAGTCCTTGGAAGGGAATGCTAGTTCTGTCTGAGTGATGATGTTGATTCATGTAGCATGAAGATGGGTGATGGACTTCATTAGGCATCAGAGTAACCAACTAGGATATTTTCATGTGGAGGTGGACAGCCCCAGAAATTTTGGGTGAGTAGAAAAGCAAACCGGAGATGTGCTAGGTAGGAGAAATTATTTTCAGGGCTGACTGGCCCCATTAATTCTTGAAGTCTATTTGTCACAAACTATAACTTCTTCAATACATGTCTTTCTTTCTTTCTTTCTTTTTTTTTTAATGAGGACTAATGTTCTTTTCTTAAGAAGTATTTCTGGCTTACAAAGAGAAGCAGCAGAAAAAATAACAACACATTATGTATATGAAAATCAGCAGCTGCAGCGTGAGGAAAATAAGGCAATGAGATTTTTAAATTAAAAATATTCTAATTTCAAACCTCCTGTCTCTTATATTAAAAAAGTTCTCTAAGGCAACAAGATATAGCTGTAAAAGCTTGAAATCTGTTTTAATCTTAGCTCTGCTGCAAAACTAATGAAATAGCAAAATGGGGAATTACTTATGTTCTCATTACTTCAGCTTCTTCATTTGTATATTGAGGATGCTGGACTGAAGTAGAGTTAGCAAATATATTTCCTCTTCTGTGCCAACTGCGATCATTGGTAAGGACATTGGAGTGCTGTGTGGATGAGCACTGGAGACCACACGGAGGCTCAGCAAAAACGAAAGTGGAATTGATTGGTGCTGTCTGCCTTGGATTTAGGACAAGAATGGTAGCGTGTGTGCCCTGTGTGTTTGCGATCCTGGACTATACAGTCTGTAAGACAGTTTTCATGTCTAAAATTCTATCACGTACAGTCTTTGCAATAAAGGCAGTTAGAAGATTTTATATGTAGGATATTAAAACATTAATTTCAGTGTATGTTTTTGGAGAATCTGAATATGTTTCATGACTTGCAAGGGTGGGAAACCTTTTTTTTTTGCCAAGGGCTATTTGGATATTTATAACATAATTTGTGGGCCATACAAAATTATCAACATAAAAACGAGCCTGCTATATTTGGTCAGGCTAATGTGGTGAGGTGTGTGATGTTAGCTGGTATTGATTCCATGGGCCTTATGTGGCTCTTGGGCCAGATGTTACCCACCCTGTAGGGCACTGTGACTTATTCTTACTCATAGTATTTTACATTGTGTGCTAAGTGCAGCATGATAGGTGTTTATAAGCAGTGCGTGGAAATAGTACTGATATTTTGCCATGGAGAACTCAAGTGAGCATCAGTGAATATAATTCACCTAAGTTAGCTTTTAGTTTTATTTAAAATAATCTTGCAGTTTTACCCACTGGCTTTGCCTCATAATAAGCCCACAGGAAATGCCATTTTAACACACAGGAAATGAAGCATTTTAACTAGTCTTTCCAAATGATTATCGGAATTTCTAGAATTGAGTGATGCTGTCTCAGTTAAAAGAAATACAAGGGTGAGACATAAGGGAGAATATCTAGAGACAGAGTTAAACTTGAAACGTGGAAACTTAATTACAAGGCAACTGTGGTCTTCCTCAGTTTGTATTTCTTAGAGCAGTTCTTCCCTGGACTCACCCCCAACATACCAGATGAAATAAATTGGAAATTTTGGGTCAAGTGTATGGATCTGATATAATTTAATCTATTTTTCAAAGACAGTACCAAACTATGATACAATAATGTAACTGGCTGAAAAATACCATTATGTTCTGTATATTTTTAGTGCCACTTATAAGTGATCACAAGAAAGAAATGTCAGTTTGTGGAAGTGTGTGTGTGTTCTTCACATAACTATGAAATGTGTCTGACTCATCCTCAAACCTAGCACTGAATTTGGCACTTTAGTTCTGATAATTTTTGAATAGAAATAATTTAAATAGGACTTTGGATAAATGTACTTTGAAATACATCAATTCACGTACAACCCTGGAATTATTTATGGTGTCTAGATGATCTGAACTCATTTTCTCTAATTTCTGATCTTTGATTTATAATCAAAAGATCATTTTTTAATTACTAAAAAAGGACATTTAGAAATCATACAATTCAAATCCTTTCATTTTTCTTTCCTCTCCTTTCTTTTACTTTAGAGTTGATGTGATTTCTGTATTCATCTTGGTCATTTATTTTTATTTTTGTTTTCCCATCTCTTTTATTATGTTCCAAAAAATACAATGAAACACACCAGATCCCACTTTCTAGATGGAGCTTAGTGTCAGCCAAACACCTGGTTCAAAGTGGAATGTTTGTTAAATGAGCCGAACAGTGGTTTGCTTTTGCACCCTGACCAAATTGTCCGATTTTTGTCTGGACTGGATTGATGATTTCCACTCAGACTATCCGATATAGTCCTTTTAGTAAATGGATTTCATTAACTGAGTTCATTTTGCCCCTGTAATCTCTAATTGCCTCTGGGTGTCTGTGGTGTGCTTGCAGCTCAGAGCTTGAAGTGGTATCTTTGTTTTTATTTTTAACAAAGCAGGCATATCCTGTTGGCAGGGTCCACATTATGTTCATCTTTCTTTCTTTCTTTTTTTTCTTTATTGATTTTTAGAGAGAGAGGAAAGGAGAGGGAGAGAGAGATAGAAACATTGATGAGAGAGAACATCGATTGGCCGCCTCCTGCATGCCCTCCACTGGGGTTTTGGCCCACTGGGCATGTGCCCAGACCGGGAATCGAACCGTGACCTCTTGGTGCATGGGTCGATGCTCAACCATTGAGCCACACCGGCTGGACTATGTTCATCTTTCTTTCAGCATCTTGGACAGTACTTCTACCCAGTAGGCTCTCAGGATTTGGTTTTTCAATCTCTGTGTATTCTTTTATTCTGTTTACTTAAGATATAGTTAAGATGTTTTACCATAAATTAGGACCTGTGGTTCTGATAAATTCCTTTGGGGTCTTAGTTAAATCACTCTGAATGTTCTTCTCAGCTCTTTTAAAGTCTTCCCAAATTTTGACCATCTTTGAAGATTTCACGTTGTGGGGACTCCATCTGGCATCTGAGATGTTTTCAGTAGTTGCAAGTACTTCATTCTCTTATTTATTTATTTTTTTAGATTTATTGAAACTCCCCAAATTATTTTTTTTTTCATTGAGTATTTCTCATGTGCTTACAGATGAAAATGTCTGAATAAAGGTTACCTTAGGAAGATATACACAATACAACCCCAATCTCGTTTGTCCATAATGAACCACTGCAGAGGAAAGGAGAATGCTGGCATTTAAGAACACCAGCAGGACACGCCGGAGTGGGAACCTTGTAGTCCCCGCAGGGATCCAAACTGGATGCAGACACGCGTTTTACACATGAGGAAATGAAATCAAAGAAAGATTAAATAAGTTGTCCAGGATACACACTTGTTAGTGACTAAAGGGTCCTCAGACTCCTATTTCCTGTTGATTTCACTCTTTTGAAAGGTGAATCCTTAATTCCTCAGGTATCACACCTCTCCAGCTCTATTCCTGCCCTTTCTTCCGAGTAAATCATAAAGGACCAGGTCCCGCTAACCCTCACCTTCCTGAGAAACAGTGAACGGTGCTGCAGAGCTGGGGGTGGTTAGTGCGGGAGCCTGGGTGTGGGTGAGTACGAGTGGTTAAACATGGAAGATTTCACATACTATGTTTAATATTTTCAAAGTTAAAACAACAAAAACAACTTCAAGTTGCAAGGGCTTTTAGAGCAAAGACTACCCATCCCGTAACCATCACTGCCCAGCACTTGTTTTCTTCCTTATTCTGCCATACAGGAGTGCATTCCGATTTAAGGTACTTTAGCTGTCAGAAATATCAGAAAGAGCTTTTGCACTTGAAGCTCTCTCCCCAAAACCTTCTCGAGTAGACACCCAGAGCAATTCCAAAGCGATCTTTGTTTTGTCTCCCCATTGTCCTTTCACCCCAGATGTAGCTTTCAGCTAATGAGCTCTTCCTGACATCACAATGAGAGTTATTCGGCACTCTACCGGGAGAGGTCAATTGGGAAAGGTCACACAACTCGAGCAGAGCTGAGATTTATTTGTAAAATCCATATTTTGTTTAGCTACTTGACACCTAACATTTCAGTTGCCCAGGTGCTCACAGTTTCAAGGTTCCAGTGATCTGAAACCTAGCATGTTAACGTTAGGTAGGCCTCTTGACTTTGTTTCTGCCTCCTATCCTCAGGTATAACCAGTCCCACGTCATCATGAAATCCATTTTTATTTTGCTTTTTAAAAATTGGGGGAAATAGTGGATGTCAGGACAGAATCACTGGCCTTATTTCTATAGGCACATTACTTAAAGATTAAAAGGCAATGAAAGAACAAGGACCCCCTCGATATTTTTAGTGTACAGTGTGCTTTGGAAGGCAGCAAATCAGAGGGCTTTGCTCTGCTAGACCTTCAGAGAGGAATGAAGCCAATTAATGTGCAATTACCGGCAGCAGTACTTTATCTGAAGGGTCTTTTACAATGAAACTTTTTAACAGGATAATTGTAGGCATCTGCTTCATGTACCTTAGCAGCAACATAGCCAGTATTCGCTAAGATCTGAGCTTTTACAGCTTTACACAAAAGGACATATTGGCAATTCCATTTTCTGTATAATAGGCAGACTATGCAAAACACTGAGCTAGAATTCAGCATCGTTGTAGAATGCTCAATGTCACCAGAGCGATTGACTCGTTCCACCTGGCTTTCAGACATTGGAGAAGCAAAACATATGTACCTTAATAGCAAAATGCAGGCTTAATGAATGTGCAGGCGTTATGTTAGACCAAATGCAACAGTCGACATGATGGCAAGCTACTTAAGAACATGTCACAATGTTTGGTTTTTAAGAGGTTTGCCTTTGGCAATGTTTCAGAGAAGAATGTGTTCCTTACATTTGCGGTCCTGTGAGCCAATAATAAAGTGTTCAGCATATGAAGCTGGTATTTATTTTAAATTGCTATGTCAATATTTTTGTTTAAAAGCAGGTTTGATTCCCTGTGTGGACTTTGTTGAAGCCTTCTATCACTGCTTTTTTATTTGAGTTTGATTTAGCTTCTTTTCCCCCTGATTTTGTATTTTGCAGAATGGCTTGCATGAAAGCCTTCTGATTGGGTGGGGGGGAGAAATTTGCTCTGTGAATTTCAAAGCCCAGAAAATGTAGAAAGGAGCAAACACTTGCTGAAGGCATCAGAGAAGTGACTGCAATCAAGCAGTGTTGGTTTTGTGACCTTGAAGCTTCCCAGAATAGCTACCACATTTGGAATAATGGGAGCCCTGGATTCAAATGCCTCAGGATGACCTCATCCCCTTCCTCCTACTGAGATGTCTCCAGGCTTTATGCCAATGTTTCGTCCGTTAGCAAGAATCCAGAAAATCAGGCTTTTGTTTTAAAAAATACAAAATAAAGGCAGCCATTATGGAATATTGATTGCGTAACTGATTTAATCCTAATGTGATGTCAAAACAAATTTACCCAGCAGTCGAGAGAATGTTTTATCTACCACGGATACGATTGTTCTGTGGATGCCGGATGCTCTTCCAATAAATTGTTGGGCAGTTCTATTCAGGGACTCTCACAGTTCTCCATTCCCAGGCACATTTCTGTGGGGTAATTAAAATGGTCTTTTTATAACAGGAGTATGAAACAGTATGCATCATCTATACACACTGAGCTGAAAAAATATTGTATTCATAAATTAAATTGGACATTTTGAAAGGTTAATGCAAAAAGCTACTTTGCTCTTGGTAATCAATAAGGAAAAAAGGATTTCAGGTAATTAAAATCTGTGAAGTGAACATTTCTCATTTGGAAACTATTAAAAAGAATATAAGCAGACCGAGTCGAGAGATAAATATGGAAAACAAGTGCTTCAAAATTCGTGTTATATGTTGGCAAGGGAGTGTAACAACATATATTCTGAGATCTGAAGTAATATAACATGTTATTACAGATAGCATAACAAATTATATAGCCTGTGTATAAGTTATGTATGTACATTGCTTAATTTAAACATTACATTGCAATTTTAAAATATGACTATTATATATTTTGAGCTCCAGTTTAGCTATTGCAGAGGGCTTCCTTACTCAGAATTTGACCTAGGAACCCGTACACAGCATGGGTGCTTGGTTAGAAATAAAGAAGTTCAGGCCCCTCCCTGGCTTACTGAGTCATAATCTATAATCCCTAGGTGATTTAAAGTTTGAGACTATTGTCCCATAGTAAGGTGGGTTGCCTTTTAAAAATTCATGTCCTTTAAAAAATATATATATTTTATTAATTTTAGAAAGGGAGGAAGGGAGGAGAGCAAGAGAGAGAAACATTGATGTGAGAGAAAAACATCTATCGGTTGCCAACCAGGGAGTGAACTGGACACCTTTAGGTGCACAGGAAAATGCTCAGCCAACTGAGTCACACCGGCCAGGGTCATGTTCATTTTTTAAGGCTCAAATCAGTAGTGTTTTCTTGGGAAAATATGAGGACAGTAACTGGCTCTATAAGGTTACTCTAGAGTACCTGACTTCCCACAATGTAGCGACTAGGGAGCACTCACTGAGGGGAGCCAAACTCCACGCCCACCACTACTTGATTCTGGGTCCTTGTTGACACAACTTTTCTTTTTGTCTCATGGCCATGTATTGTCCTCTTTCTGTGCCATTTGCCTATCAATAGTTGATCTCTGGTTCTAGTTTCCTTTACCTAGACTTTAGAAATCACCCCAGTGGAATTTTTTTGATTCCTTGGTTGGAATATTCTCATCTTTTAAGAATTTTTCTAGAATTCTGACCCTGGCTAGAGACACTAGACTTTGAAATATCTGAATACTTTTCCTTCTGTGATGGTTACTTTTATGTGTCAACTTGACTGGGCTAACGATTGCCCCAAGATATGTGGTAAAATATTATTTCTGAATGTGTCTGTGAGGGTGTTTTTGGAAGAGATTAATATTTAAATCAGTGCACTGAATAAAGCAGATGGCTCTTCCCAGTGTGAGTGGGCACCATCCAATCCACTGAGAGCCCACAAGAACAAAACGGCAAAGAATGAATTCGCTTTCTCTGATTGACCCGAGATATCCATCTTCCCTCGCCCTTGGACAGTGGACATCAGCTCCTGGTTCTTGGCCTTTTGGGCTTAGATTGGGACTTACACAGTCAGCCCCCTCCTTCACCCCTTTATTGATTGCCTGCTCATGATTCCTGTTTCCCTTACTTAACCTTTTGGTATTAGGCACACAACTTCTACTAGATACAAAATGCTAGAATATCAAATTCATTTAGCTTTCTGTTTACTTTTCATATAGCTCTTAGAACATTGAAATAGCATGTTTCATTTTAGTTTTGACATAGAGTTGTAAAGATGTATTATTTCTATGATGGAAAAAACGTATTCTGCTAAGGATTAAAGTTATGTATATATACTTTTTTTTCCCAATGAAGAGTAAGGCCCTGTGTTGTGTGCTGTGTAGTATAAGGATGGATTATAAAAGACATGGTCTAGGGCACCTAGTGTATATAATTGTAATACAGGTAGGCCAGTATATAAGTGCTCTGAAAATAGAAGTGACAAGAAAGACATTAGGTACTCAGAGTAGAAAGAAATCATCTGGCTGATAGTCGGGAAAAGGCTCAAAGAAGAAGCAGTATCTGAATAGAACTGAAATGGGATAGGGAAATGGTATTCCCAGCCCAGGGCATAGCAAGGGCACAGTTGCTCAAACAGATTTATATAAGATGTACCCAGAATCATAATGGATATTTAGGTGAAGCTGAGTACATGTCAAAGCAAATGGTGGGAGACAGAAATCTGACCACAATGTGCTAAGCGAACAAACTGGATTCTGGAAGGAACATAATTGTTAGTGACAAAATTGGGAGAGAAATAGTGCTGTAGGGAAGGAGGACACAAAGTTCAGCACCTTTGTGCCTGAAGCCTGGCTACTAAGGGCTGGCCAAGAAAAGGTTCCAGTTAGCAATGAAGGCATGTATATGACGTCTTTCTTTGTCAGTCTCAGCAACGTTTCTCATCCAGAGGGAGAAAGGATATATTAGGAATCAATGGCCCTCTCAAGTGGTGGGCAGCCACATGACACAGAGATAAGATGATACATGGATCTGATAGACTGAGCATCCAGCAAATCCGTTGACTACACTTGGCAGCTCAGACAGATGAAACAAGTGAAGTGATTGGTTCTCATGAACCAGAAGAGAACAGGTGAGATAGGAGCGAATGGAGACTAGTGTAATGGAGGTAGCACTGACCCAGGATGTAGGACAGGGACTACAATACACCTCTGTCCTCATTCACTGTGTGACTTTTGGCAAGTCACTTCAGCTTCCACGGCTTCAGTGTCCTCATCTGTAGAATGAGGATAATCTCTATTCTTAGCCAATGTGGATACAATTTGTCTAATTTTCAAACCAATGTGATGAGGTGGGCAATTTAATCATCTTTCTGAATATCAAGATTATAAAAATTTGGTTGACTCTTCATTCAAGATCTTGATTCACTTGGAGCCGGTGTTAAACACTCAGGTAGTAGTGGTAGAAATGCAGAGTTTGGGAAGAAGCACCAGTGGGCCCAAGACCCATGTCCACTGCCTTTTTGACCACAGCACTACTGGAGGGGTCAGAGGGGGTGGGGTGAGAAACCACGACTGGGGACCTCCCGAGGTGGTTCTGTAGAATAGGACATGATGTTGGGCCTTCAACAAACATACTCAACCCTTAACTTAGGCCTCAGTCCATGATGCTTAAACTTCAAGTTGTATGTTTTTGGGGTTTATCACTGTGAAAGATCTTACAAAATTTTGTGATTAGGACTTTTTCTCCCACCTGGCTGGTGTGGCTCAGTGGTTGAGCATCAACCATTGCACCAAGAGGTTGTCGGTTCGATTCCCGGTCAGGGCACATGCCCAGGTTGTGGACCCTGATCCTCAGTGGGGGGGCATGCAGGAGGCGGCCAGTCGATGTTCTCTCTCATCGATGTCTCTCTCTCTCTCCCTCTCTCTCTAAAATCAATAGAGAAAAGATGAAAAAAAAAGACTTTTTTCTTCCAAGCATGGCATAGTCAATTGTGCACTGCAGAGATTGTCTGCCAATCAACTAATAATATACCTCAATGGAATATATATATCTTTAATTCTTGTGGCTGTAATCACCTCTCATTATAATTTTCTACACAGTTCTACTCTGGGAAGAAACCTGCAAAAATAAAAAAAGTGTATTTTCCGAAAGTTATTCTCTATTTATGCCAAGTGAGTAAAATTCCTAAGTGTTCAAATGTCAAGGGAAAGACAATGCTAACTGCCCTCCTTCACTTTTCATATTGGAGGCTTGTGCAAGTTTGGGCAGGATAAAGAGAAAAGCACCTTTCATTCCCCACGGCTGTTAAAACCTGCCTTTAGTAGGCACTGTGTGTCTTCTTTTTGTAATCTCAGGTTTTATAGTCTCCTTTATCAATTGTGAGAGGTGTGGAAGGCTAGTTTATATCTTTCAGAAGGGACACCTGGGTCAACAGGTTGAAAGAACTTTGAAAGTTATTTTGTATCTTTGCCAGTCACTGCATTGTGTGAGCATCACCGCAGCTAGTGTGTAAACCATGTTTGAATAAGAGGGAGAAAATGGAATTTATCAGGGGACAATGCCCTTTGTTTAGAAGGAGCAACAAAAGATGAATAAAAGGACACAGCCAGTCTTCTGTGTTTAGTGTCCCAGTTTTCCAGATAAAAAAGGGGATAATATTCTATCTTGATTGTGTTCAGAGGCCTTTGGTACTTTAAGGAGGTGGAGGAAGAAGGGAAATGAAAAAGAAATAAAGCGACCAATATGTTCTTGAACTGTGACTTCCAGCAGCTGCATTTAAAAAACAACCATTACATTTTGTGGGTATATCTGTGAGGCTTTTCCATTATGTGTGCAAACACAATCTGATTAGTATTTGTTATAAGCTTGTCTTGTCTGCTTTTATTACAGACATCACCTTCAGATGTGGGGCCACTGCAGCTATTAAATCAGGAATATTTAGCTATTATTTGTAATAAATGTCAGCAGGGCTGAACTGAAACCAGCAGGAAATGTTCAGGGCAGAAAACACACTGACATTCATTCATGCAAATTTGTACCACTGGTAGAATTAATCATAAAGAGGGAGGGTAGAGCATACAATGCATTTATATTACTGGTTTGGCCAATTCTCCTTCCTGAGTATGAGAGTTATAATGAACAGAAAGCAATCTGCTGACAAATAGTCCCATGTGAAGTGCACACAGCGAGATTAACTTTCCAAAGCAGGTACGTCTGGTTTTATAGTGGACCCCCGCCCCATTCCCTCCACACCACACTGGCCCTGTGAGGTAGCTTTGTGATGTCCTTTTTCCTTTTTAAAAGACATCTAGATTTAGCATGCACATAACTCTTGCCTCTTAAAGTCACAGGGACACTCTAAAGAATATTCTGTACATATTGCTGAGTGTTGGACTAACCTTATTCTGTTATAAATCAGGGTGCTTGCGTCACACTGGAGATATAGTGATAAAACTGGGCTATTGATGACTATTAAGAAATTATATAGTTTACCAAAAAGGAGGGAATTGAAATCCTTTTTAATCTGCCTCTATGTAAAGTGAGTTGAACAACCCGTACAACTGAATCATCTCCTCAGAGAAGATCGCAGTCACCGTTATCCAACAGCTATTGCTTGAACTGAGTGCCAAGGAGTATTATTTAATTCTGTGAGTGAGTAAAGTTAACACCAGAAAATAATTAGTGCACTTATTTAATTTTTTAGGTTAGAAAAATACAAGACGAAAGTGTACTTTAAATTTTTTCTCATTTCCTCATAGTATAAAATTGTTATTCACTGGGAAACAAAAACTACTGAAAAGAGCTGACATAAAAATTATAGATGATGTCAAGGGTGTTAATTATTTTCATGGTGTTTTAGTCCTGTGATTTGAATAAAACACATGAAGAACATGAGATTAATATGTGCTTGATAATGTTAACACAAAAATGCTTTTAAAAATTGTATACTAATATTGATCACAATTAAGGAATAGTCTTCTAAAATCTTTCCTATATTATGGAAATCAGTTTGAATTAATGCTTTTCTAAAGCAGTGTCATTTCCCCCCACTGCTTTGAATCATGCACATATTTATAAAAGCACACCATAAGCTGAAACAATATTCTTACTAATTCTAATTCCTGATGTGATCCTATTTCTTGCATTATTTTTCTTGCACAGGTTTTAGGAGAGACCTTGAACAAGTCAAAAGGAAAAGGACATTTTTGTTGATTAAGTGAAAGTTGTACTAAGTATAGTAACTGAATCGCGTGACTTGCGCTGTAATTGGGGAGGTCAGTCAAGGCGTCGGGGTGAGGGGCAGGACGCGTTTTCACCTGTGGGAGAGCTGCAGTACTAATGGAGAGAGCCAGAAAAGCTGATGCAGCATCGCGACTTCATGACTTCCAGAGCTGAGCTACTCTTTTTAACGATGTCCTTATGGTGTGATTATTGATTCCATGTCTCGTTCTGTAGAGGATTTGCAGGAATTGTAGGAACATATTAAAAATAAATGGATAAAAGAGATACTATAAATTAATGGCAACAGTTAACATCTTTTTATAGGGAAGGTCAGTCTGAGGGGGGAGTTTACAGGGCAGATACATACACTGTTTGGCTTTCTATAGTTTCTAAAACTGAGCCAGAATTTTGTCTCTGGGCTTCCTGGTGGCCAAACAGAAAGAGCGCTATGATTCCTACGTGATTAAAGTTGTTGAGTAGAAGAAAGAGTGTTAGTCATATGAGGCAGGCAGACTCTGTGGCCCCCATGATTCTTGCTTCCTGGTTTGCATGGCCTTGTGTACACCCTGCCCTTTGACCATGGTCAGGACCCATGACTTCTAACTACTAGAGTATGGCAAAGGTGACCGCACGGTTATGTGAGTGATTACATAAGATTTTACCACCCTTATTGCTAGGACTCTGAAATTCTTTTCCTTGCTGGTTTGGAGAAGCAAGGTGCCATATAGTGAGCTGCCATACGAAGAAAGCCAGTGGCAAGGGGGAAGGTAGCCTCCAGAAAACAGCCAGCAGGACACGAAGGCCCTGATTTTGCAGCATAAGGACTTGGGTGCTGCTAGCAATCACGTGAGCAGATCATTTCCCACTCGAACCTCAGATAAGGCTGCAGCCCTGGCTGGCACCTGTGCTGAAGCCCCACGAGGCCTTTGCAGCAGCAGACCCTGCCAGGTTGTCCCTGGACTCCCGACCCGCTGAAACTGAGCCATAAGTGTGTGTTGTAAAAAGCACTAAGTGTGTGGTAATATTGTGCAGCAGTAGACAACTTATGCGTAAATATAGGGAGACAACTTTAGTTTCTCTTCTCCCATATCAAATTGTCTGCCTCCCTCCTCCTTTTAAAAACTTGCTCCACTTACAAACTGTCCGGACATTTACTTACCTTCCCTAAGTCTTCCTCCTTGTCCATCTAGAGATAATTCTCTTCTCTCTACACCTGAAGGAAAAAAGGAATATCCAGTCCCTGGAGAAACTCCTTATTGTTTTCTAAAAGGTGTTGATGCCACTTTGAAAAATAGCACAGCACAATTTACTCAGTGAAAGTGTTACAAAGAATTTTATAAGGGGGATAATAAAACAGAAAACAAACAAAAAATAAAATAGAAAACATTTCTTACATGTCAGGCTCTGTTCTAAGTACATACATGTTATCTTATTTTACATCATTAGAAACATTTTTGGTTTCATGAGAAATTGAAACAGAGGTGAAATAACTTTCTTAAGGTCACACATTTCTTAAATGCAAACTGGAATCTGATTCTAAGCAATTTGGTTTCAAAATCTATGCTTTTAACTACTATGTTATCCTGTCTCTTAAAGGCTATGAATAGGAGAAGACAGCTATTAGAGTGGGTATGATTGGATATAAAGCTGAGTCTAAGTTTCTTGGTGATAATTGCAAAAGCTGAAATGTGTTAAGCCATTTAATTTTCATTGTTTAAGAATACATTTATGAAATGGGCAATGAATCAGCCTCCATATAATGAAAGGAGACTCAAAGAGTTGTTTTGAAGTCACCTTTGGCTTCCCAGTTGGGCATATGACCCAAATTACCTTCGCATCAGGAGACTCATTTCAGTGCCAATTTTTATTAATCTGAACTTCATTTAAGAAGGCAGCATTTTTTTTTCCCGTTGTGATTATTCTTCTGGTACCTTCAAATTTAAGCAACATGAGCAACTGCCGTCTTTCAGAATAAATCACCTCTGGCCTCCTGTTGCTATTTCTCCATCTCTACCTTTCTTCCTTAATTGTTGACGTTTTGTATAGTGTGATGGTTAATTTTATGTGTCAGCTGGGCTGGGGTATGGTGCCCAGACATGTGGTCAAACGTTATTCTGGATGTTTTTATGAGGGTGTTTGGGATGAGATTAATATTTCAATCTATGCACTTTGAGGAAAGCAGGTTGCCCTCCCTAAGGTGGGCCTTATCCAATCAATTGAAGACCTGAATAGAACAAAAGACCTACCTCATCTTAGCTAGAGGGAATTCCTCCAGCAGACGGTCTTTGGACTTCAACTACAGATCATTTCTTCCTGGATCTCTGGCTTGCCCGCCCACCCTGAAGATTATGGATTTGCCAGTCTCCATAATTGTGTGAGCCAACTCCTTAAAGAAATACACATACATATCCTAATGGTTCTTGTTTTTCTGGAGAACGCTGATTAATATAGTTGCCATTTGCTTCAGGAGAGGTTGGTGATTCTTTCAGCCATAGGAGGTGAACATGAAATGTTAAAGGAATTGTACTGGAGACATTTTGGGAAATGTTTCCTCAGTGATAAAAGTAGATACAAAAGAGGAGACCTTCTTTTTTATCACTCTGGATTTTATTGGCTGGTGAGATACCAGGACCAATCCTGGTCAAATTGAGATGAGAGCAGAAGGTAGCTAAAGAAGCTAAGGCAGTGTGCTTAGGATGGCAAAGCAGGAAGCTGAGGGATTCTGGTTGCTGGAGATATCACTGAGCTGCTGAGTTAGCCAACCTAAGAGCACTGAGTTCCGAACGTCTTGACATGCAAGATAATAAATAGACTCGTTAACCAATTCCAGTTAGGTATTTTATTTGCTACTGAAAATATACTAAGGAATGTTGTTAACCAAAATATGTGTCTCTAGGGAGATGAACAAATGGACCTGGTATGATTAATGATTAGATATTGATTACCAAATCAGCTTACAACCTCATAAGAATGCAGGGTCCAGGCAGTTAGTTAATGTACTTGAGTGAACTATAGGGAGTGACCGGGACTGTGCTGGATCAAAGAGGGTGTGATCTGCATGAAGGCAACTACTCCGCTTCTATGAATTGCTACCATTGGGAAATGCAATACCAGTACTGTCAAGTTTTTAAAATTTTTTAGAGAATCTGAAAATCTGGATTTTTCTTTGAAATTTTCCAAGTTTTTAATGTTTATAATTATTTCAATTAAAAAAAATAAAACTTTAATGGGTCAAACAAACGAGGTTGAACGCCGGAGTTCAACGATAATCTTCTAGTTTGCATTTTCTGACTTCAAAGGTAATGAATTTCTGCCAAATATAATGATTTCTTGTTTCATTTTTTGTTATTGTAACTAATGTTTTACCTCTTCTTCCTTGTAGCAGGACTAATGATCTCTTAGGGCCATTCTTGGATAGTGATAATAAGACAACATTACCTGAATAAAAGAGAATGCTTATTTTCCTATTTGTTTTAATTTAAAGCCTTATAAGCAATTATGATACAAAGTTTAAAAGGCAGAAGGAATGTAGAAAACATTTTTTTACTGTCAGTTAAATTTATATCTATTTATTAAGATACCATTTTCTGTACAGAAATTTTGTATGATTTCTTATTTTCATTTTGTTTTGAAACATGCTCGCTGAATTAGCAACACAGTCCATCGAGATTTTAAACTCCAATCAGAAGAATTCACAAGCATTTTTATGCAGGCTCCATTAGCATTTATTTGACACTGGGAAAATTATTTAAGTTTTGAAAGCTATTTTTTTTCCCTATCAGTAAAATATGAAAGTTGAGAATGAAAATCGGGAACATTCCTTTCAACTTTAAAATATAATGATTCTTGGTTTATGGCTACAGCACACAAATTACATTTTGTGAAGAGCTGATGATACTGTCTTCATAACATTATTCTCTAGATCAAGAATGTTGCCTTTTAAATAACTTGCAGTGGGGTCAATCTGTGATTTCACCTAAACCCTTAAACTTCTTTAGAGTTCCAATTAGAATAACATTTTGGGGGCAATGTTAATTAAAGAAAAGAAAAAAAAATCCTCCTTAAACCTATACAAGTATAATGAAATGAATGCAGTGATATTCTTGTTATTCACTACAGTGCCCTGGCTAGGGTGGCTCAGTTGCTTGGAGTGTCGTCCCATACACCAAAAAGAAAAAAAAAAGAAAAGATTGCAGGTTTGATCCTAGTCAGGGCACATACCTACATACCGAGGTTGTGGGTCCAATCCTTGGTGGGGGTGCATATGGGAGGCAGCTGATCCGGATTTCTCACATCTATTTCTCTTTCTCCCACCCCCCTTCTTCTCTCTCTCTAAAAGTCAATAAACATATCCTCAGGTGAATATTAAAAAATAAAAATAGCAGCAACAATATCATGTCAGCGTGATATCATTTATCAAAAGATGACTTAAACTTTCTCAAGGCAACGGTTCTCCAAGCACAGTCCAAAGGCATTCGGAATATTCCTGTGGATGTGTTTGCATCTCTCTTCAGGCTGTTGGTGAATTGTGCCAAATTCTATATGCCAATCTTCTGTGTGAATAAAACATATGTTAAATAGAATGGAAGTTCTTGAATGTGTACACAAAATTCATGACAACTATGACCTAACTCCTTAGGAAAGGAGTGTGAAATTAAAATGCTTCCAACACTGAGCCTCACCGTTCACAATGAATTGAAATAATTGAGTCTTCATCAGATAGGGAGTTTTCATCTGCGTGAGAAGATTTTTTATTATGAGACTTGATGCCCTTAACTTTACATTCTTGGTGTTTAATGACCATTTACGTAAAATAGAATTTTTAAAGAAGCAATGTCCTAAATTGGTTTATTTTGAGGTTGAAATATTTTAAGATTTTATCCTCTTCTGGACTTACGTTTTTCTGTATACAGGATCAGGAGATTTTCAGAGGCTGGGGAAGCAGTGAGGATGGATGTTTTTGTGTTCATTAAATCTAAGTTAAAAGCTCCCACATTTGCTTCCTCGGCTGGCAGTTCTCAACTAGAGCATTTTATATTTGTTAAAAATTGATTTTTACCATGGTTAAAAAGTTGATTTATTTTTGTTTGTCCTCAATCATTCTTATGAAAAGGAATAAATATGAAGCGTGTTTTGTGAAATTCATACAGTGCATCTACTTTATTTTTTTGGCAGCTGTGATTTCTCAGGTTATTTGAATATGACCTAGTGATCCCATATGACCATGATCTGAGGTGCTTAAATCTCCTCCACTTGGAGCAGGAAATATGTCAGAAATCATTAGGAGGTTATCTGCACATTATATTGATTTTTACAAATTGCTTCTTAAATTATAGTGGGCAGCATGACACATATAAATGTCACTGAGATCAAGAAATATTTGGATAAAATTAATACATTTTCCTAGTAGTTACTGTTACAGCTGTTCTCTCATACTATACCATTAGTAATTGTCCTTTGGTGTATTATTTAAAATACAAATTTTATATTCATTCTCACTGAAGGTGTATGTCGAGTAAATTGTGCTCGTTATGTTATAGACATCAAGTTTGGTGTCTAAAAAACGATAAGCCTTCCCAGGTCAGTCGTACCTATCCACAGCCACTGCTGAGGAGTCTGACCTGTGCAGACGCTGGAAATCCACCCCCTTGATTTAACCAGTGGTTAAGAAGGGGAGCAGAAAGATTTCACAAGATAGAATTAGAACCCTGAGTGATGATTACAAGCCAAATTTCTGAGGAGGCAGAACTGTGAGTAAGCAGAAGTTACAAAGTGGAGAAAAGATTTCAGATCTCTCTCTAGTTGTATAAATAGCATTTGTAAAGCATGTAATTAGCAAGTAACAGAGTTAACACTAATGTAAAGATTCTACCATGTTACAAGTTTTTGGGTTTTTTTTCCCCCTTCTGGGCACCAGATAGTCCTGAGTTTCTGTAGTCATGTATCCTTTTGGTACACTTCTCACAAAAGATAACTCAAGTTTGTCTTTATTTCTTGACATACAATGAGAATTATTCATGTTTCTTAGCAGCAGAACCAATTCTTCAAGTGAAATATTTCAGTCCCTAATATTTGAAAGCACACTCGTAGCAGTGGCGGGAAGCTCAAGTGCCTCTCACACGCGTCTCTTTGCTCTCTCCATTCCCCGTTGTCACCCACGGAGACACTTCTGTGAACTCTGCTTCCTTCTTCCTATACTTTAAAAACCCACTAATATGAAGGAAAGATACAGTAAATCCATAAACAAGTGATGAAAGAAGCAGGCGACCCAGACGCACAGAGGTATTTATTTCTCTTGGTGGATTTGGATTGTTATTTTATTGTCACTTCTATCAAGATTCGTTAGCTATGGGACCTCTTCTCCTCTACGCTCACTCCTCCCATGATCTCACAAACTATCTGGAAATTGTGTTCCACTTGATATCTCTAGTCGAAGGCACTCCCCTGAACTCTGGACTCCTCTGTGCAGTTGCTGACCAGCCATACCCACCAGCCATGCCCTTTCTGTGGCTAAAAGGCATCTCATAAAGTAGCAGGGAAAATGAAGTCATTATACAAAGCCATTGTGTAGTTATACTGAACTTTAGAGAACTGTGTTCTAGAAGCCAGTAATGTAAATATGTTGGTTCTGGTAAGGCAAAGCATCTCCAGACGTTACATTAAATTGGTATTAATTTTAATGTATTGCTTTTATAGCTTTGATCATATTTAATTCATATGTTTTTGATTTTATATTTATGTAAGGAGTTTATATCTGGGTTTATGTTTTAAATATTTAAATTACCATAAACACAATTGAAATTATTATGGGAAATGTAAAATGCTTCATTTTCCTCTAAAATAAAAAGTGTTCATGAGAACACGTGATTGACACCATTAGTACATGCTGTTAACATTATGTTGTTCACAGAGTGGTCTTTTATCTGCAAATAGCCTAGTAGCAAAACTATTTTTTTTTTAATTAGACACTTTTCGAATGGCAGCTGTATGTTTTTTTCTGAATAAAGCGGGATACATTGATGAGGCCTTTTTGATGTTTCAGAGTAGAAAAACACTATTTAAAACCAAGTAAAGGTTACAAAGATATTCCTTACATCCATTTTTTTGTTTTTTGTTATTTTACTCTTACTAGTTCTTTGAAGGTAAAAGTTATGATTAGAGTATTTTTTGGGAGTTATTTAATAGTACTAATATAAAGCTAAAAGGTTGATTTTTAAAATTTATTTTGTTAATTAATGTATTTTTGTTACAGATGTTTCTCCTTTTTCCCCCATTGATACCCTCCTCCCCATCCTCCCACCCCGTCCCCAGCTTTGTTGTCCATGTCCATCAGTTATGCATACATGCATAGAAGTTCTGTGGTTTCTCTCCCCGCCCCTCTTCTGAGGGTTGTCAGTCTGTACCCTACTTCCACTTCTCTGGGTCTACCCTGTTCCTCAGACTGCTATGTTCATTATAGTCCACAAATAAGTGAGATCATGTGATATTTGTCTTTCTCTGCTTGGCTTGTTTTGCTTAGGATAATACTCTCCAGGTCCCTCCATGTCATCTCAAAGGATAAGAGATCTTTCTTTCTTACAGCTGCATAGTACTCCATTGTGTATATGTATCACAACTTTTTTATCCATTCGTCTACTGATAGACACACGGGCTGTTTCCAGATCTTAGCTATTGTAAATAGTGCTGCTATGAACATGGGGGTACATATATTCTTTCTGATTGGTGTTTCAGGCTTCTTAGGGTATATTCCTAGAAGTGGGATCACTGGGTCAAATGGCAATTCAATTTTTAATTTTTTGAGATAACACCGTAGTGTTTTCCATAGTGGTTGCACCAGTCTGCGTTCCCACCAGCAGTGTGCTAGAGTCCCCTTTTCTCTACACCCTTGCCAACACTTGTTGTTTGATGATTTGTTGATGGCGGCCATTCTGGCAGGTGTGAGGTGATACCTCATTGTTGTTTTAATTTGCATCTCTCTGATGATTAGTGATGTTGAGCATTTCTTCATATGTCTCTTAGCCATTTGTATGTCCTATTCGGAGAGGTGTCTATTTAGTTCCTCTGCCCATTTTTTAGTTGGGTTCTTTGTCTTCCTTTTGTTGAGTTGTATGAGCACTCTATATATTTTGGAGATTAACCCCTTATCTGTATCATTGGCAATTATGCCCTCCCATGCAGTGGGTTCCCTTTCCAATTTGATGGTTGTTTCTTTTGCTGTGCAGAAGTTTTTGAGTTTGATGTAGTCCCATGGGTTCATTTTTCCCCTTGTTTCTGTTGCCTTAGGTAATGTATCAGTGAAGATTCTGTTGCGTATGATGTCTGAAATTTTGTTGCCCATGTTTTCTTCTAGGATTTTTATGGATTCATGAGTCACATTTAAGTCTTTTATCCATTTTGAGTTTATTCTTGTGTATGGTGTAAGTTGATGGTCTAGTTTCATTTTTTTTGCATGTAGCTGTCCAATTTTCCCAACACCATTTATTAAAGAGGCTGTTTTTACTCCACTGTATGCTCTTGCCACCTTTGTCAAATATTAATTGAGCATAATGTCTGGGGTCAATTTCTGGATTCTCTGTTCCGTTCCACTGGTCTATATGCCTGTTCTTGTGCCAGTACTAGGCTGTTTTGATTACAGTAGCTTTGTAGGATAAGCTGATATCCGGTATTGTGATCCCACCTACTTTGTCCTTTTTCAAGATTGCTGTGGCTATTTGGGGTCTTTTTTGGTTCCATATGAACTTTTGAAGTATTTGTTCTAGTTCTGTGAAATATGTCACTGGTATTTTGATGGGGATTGCATTGAATCTATAGATTGCTTTGGGTAATATGGACATTTTAATGATGTTAATTCGTCCAATCCATGAACGAGGTATGTGCTTCCACTTTTTTTTTTTCATCTTTTTTTTTTATTATTAATTTATTTATGTTACAGATGTTTCTCCTTTTTTCCCCATTGACACCCTCCTCCCCATCCCCCCACCCTGTCCCCAGCTTTGTTGTCCATGTCCATCACTTATGCATACATGCGCATAAGTTCTGTGGTTTATCTCTTCCCTCCCACCCCCCCACCCCCTCTTCTGAGGGGTGTCAGTTTATACCCTACTTCCACATCTCTGGGTCTACCCTGTTCCTCAGACTGTTATGTTCATTATATTCCACAAATAAGTGAGATCATGTGATATTTGTCTTTCTCTGCTTGGCTTGTTTCGCTTAGGATAATACTCTCGAGGTCCCTCCATGTCGTCTCAAAGGATAAGAGATCTTTCTTTCTTACAGCTGCATAGTACTCCATTGTGTATATGTACCACAGCTGTTTTATCCATTCATCCACTGATGGGCACTTGGGCTGTTTCCAGATCTTAGCTATTGTAAATAGTGCTGCTATGAACATGGGGGTACATGTATTTTTTCTGATTGGTGTTTCAGGCTTCTTAGGGTATATTCCTAGAAGTGGGATCACTGGGTCAAATGGCAATTCAATTTTTAATTTTTTGAGGTAACACCATAGTGTCTTCCACTTTTTTATATCTTCCTCTATTTCTTTTTTCAATGTCCTGTAGTTTTCTGCAAATAGGTCTTTTACTTCTTTGGTTAAGTTTATTCCTAGGTATCTTAATTTTTTTGCCACAATGGTAAATGGGATTGTTTTTTAGTTTCTTTTTCTGTGAGTTCATCATTGGTGTATAAGAATGCCATCGATTTCTTGATGTTAATTTTGTATCCTGCTATTTTGCCAAATTCATTTATTAAGTCTAGTAGATTTTTGATGGAGTCTTTAGGGTTTTCTATGTATAATATCATGTCATCTGCGAATAATGACAGTTTCACTTCCTCCTTTCCAAGTTGGATCCCTTTTATGTTTTCTTCATGTCTGATATTGCTGTGGCTAAGAATTCCAGTACTATGTTAAATAAGAGTGGTGAAAGTGGGCACCCCTGTCTTGTTCCTGTTCTTAAGGGAAATGTTTTTAGTTTTTGCCCATTGAGTATGATGTTGGTTGTAGGTCTTTCATATATGGCCTTTATTATATCAAGATATGATCCCTCTATTCCCAAATTGCTGAGCGTTTTTATCAGAAATGAGTGCTAGATTTTGTCGAATGCTTTTTCAGCATCTATTGATATAATCATGTGGTTTTTATCTTTCATTTTGTTTATGTGGTGTATCACATTTATTGATTTGCGAATATTGAACCAGCCTTGCATCCCTGGGATGAATCCCACTTGGTCATGGTGAATAATTTTTTTGATGTATTGCTGGATCTGATTTGCTAGCATTTTGTTCAGGATTTTGGCATCTATGTTCATCAGGGATATTGGCCTGTAGTTTTCTTTCTTTGTAGTGTCTTTTTCTGGTTTTGGAATCAGAATTATGCTGGCCTCATAAAACGAGTTTGGAAGTCTTTCTTCTTGAATTTTTTGAAATAGTTTGAGGAGAATGGGTGTTAGTTCTTTGAATGTTCAGTAAAACTCCCCCATGAAGCCATCCAGGCCTGGGCTTCTGTTTGCTGGGAGAGTCTTGATTACATCTTCAATTTCCTTAGCTGTTATTGGTCTGTTCAAGTTTTCTATCTCGTCCCGGTCTAGTTTTGGGAGACTATATGTTTCTAGAAATTTGTCCATTTCGCTTAGATTGTCAAATTTGTTGCCGTATAAATGTTCATAGTATTTGTTAACGATCCTTTGTATTTCTGTGGTGTCAGTTGTTACTTCTCCTCTTTCATTTCTGATTTTGTGTATTTGTGTTCTCTCTCTTTGTTTCTTGGTGAGTCTAGCTAAGGGTCCATCAATCTTGTTTCCTATCTTTTAAAAAACCCAGCTCTTTGTTTCATTGATCCTTTGAATTGTTTTTTTTTTTTTTTTTTTTTTGGTCTCTATGTCATTTATTTCTGCTCTGATCTTTACTATTTCCTTCCTTCTACTTGTTCTGGGGTTTTCTTTTTGTTTGATTTCTAGTTCTTTAAGTTGTGAGGTTAGATAGTTAATTAGAAATTTTTCTTGTTTCTTGAGGTAGGCCTGTAGTGCTATGAACTTCCCTCTCAAAACTGCTTTTGCTGCATCTTATAGATTTTGTGTTGTGTGTTCATTTTCATTGGTTTCCAGAAAGTTTTTAATTTCTTCCTTGATCTCCTCAGTAACCCATTCATTGTTTAATAACATGCTATTTAGTTTCCAAGTGTTCAAATGTCTTTGCATGTTCTTGTTGCAATTGATTTCTAGTTTCATGCCATTGTGATCTGAGAAGATGCTTGATATGATTTCAATCTTCTTGAACTTGTAGAGACTTAGTTTGTGTCCTAACATGTGGTCTATCTTTGAGAATGTCCCATGTGCACTTGAGAAGTATATGAATTCTATAGTTTTGGGGTGTAATTCTCTGTAGATATCTATTAAATCCATTTGGTCTAGTGCTTCATTTAGAGTCTCTGTTTCCTTGTTAATTTTTTGGCTAGAGGATCTATCCAGTGACATCAGTGGGATGTTGAAGTCCCCTGCTATGATTGTATTGCTGTCGATTTCTCCTTTGAAGTCCTCCAGAAGATTTT
Organism: Tadarida brasiliensis; assembly: GCA_030848825.1. Classification (NCBI taxonomy): domain Eukaryota; kingdom Metazoa; phylum Chordata; class Mammalia; order Chiroptera; family Molossidae; genus Tadarida; species Tadarida brasiliensis. The sequence goes on along the minus strand of CM061258.1, from coordinate 85,414,461 downwards.
AAATATGTTTTAGTGCTCCTATATTGGGTGTATATATGTTTTCCAAGGTTATATATTCCTGTTGGATAGATCCTTTCAATATTATGTAGTGGCCTTCTTTGTCTCTAGTTATGGTCTTCATTTTGAAATCTATTTTATTGGATATGAGTATTGCTACCCCAGCTTTTTTTTCCTTTCCGTTTACTTGGAAGATTTTTTTCCATCCCTTTACTTTCAACCTATGTGAGTCTTTTGTTGTGAGGTGGGTCACTTTTAAACAACATATATATGGGTCATGCTTTCTTATCTAATTAGCTACTCTGTGTCTTTTTATCAGAGCATTCAGTCCATTTACATTTAAGGTGATTATTGATATGTACTTATTTATTGCCATTTTTGTTTAGTGTGGTTCTATTTTCCTTCGTATTTCTTCTATTAATTGCAGGAGTCCTTTTAACATTTCTTGCAGTGCTGGTTTGGTGCTAATGTATTCCCTTAGCCTTTTTTTGTCTGGGAAGCTCTTTATTTGACCTTCTATTTTGGTTGATTTTTGAGGTAACATCAAATATCACAACTTCAAAATATGCTGATTTGCTGAAAATATGACTTGCAGCTGTGTTTTCTTTTAGGAATACCTGTGTTTGTTGATACTAAGAGACCTATTAGTTTACCTTTCTTTTCACCTCCTCCTTTTTAATAATTATGTTATAGTGCCCGACTAGTTTGGTTCAGTGGTTTGAGCGTCATCCCATGGACTGAGAGGTCCCGGTTTTATTCCCTGTCAGGGTACATGCCCGGGTTTCTGGCTCCATCCCCAGTAGGGGGCGGGTAGGAGGCGACCAATTGATGTCTCTCCCTCAGGTCAATGTTTCTATCTCTCTCTCCCTTCCTCTCTCTAAAAAAATCAACAAAAAAAATTTAAAAAATGATTGTAAAATAGCAAAAATATGGAGATTATGTGTAGTTGGAGCAAGCTAAAATTCAAGTAGAGAGGAACCAAGAAAATGACAAAATAAAATAGAATTTCGTTGATAGTGGTGATAAAAAAAAATAAAACTTCGTTTATCATTATCACTATCTGTAAAATAATCTCCAGAATTAAACATAGAAGTGTTTCTGCTGTTGCATTTTATGTAATGGTAGAGAGGTTGTTTATGGACAATTATGATTTCCTAAGCAGCAACTATGTATAAGAGACTGTAAACAGTGGTTCATACATAATTTTACCTTCACAAAAGTCTTCCAGGTCTGTGTTATTACCCTTGTTGTGCAGAATATGAAACAGATACCAACTAGTTAAGTAATGTGCCCTGTGTCAGCAATGTGTGGACTTAGGTTTCAAATCCAGACTTTTCTGTTATATCTCTTTAATAAAAATGAGAAAAATGACCGTGGAATACCATACATATGGTAAAATATAAGGCTTGTGTTCTTACAAACTAGTTTTAAATGGGATTCCTATAGTAATGCTCTGTTACTATTTGGGGTACTGTGTACATTTTACGCCTTCTAAGATAACTAATTTAAAGGGAGCAACACACTTTATATTTGTGATATTTAGAGCATCACAAATAAAGCAAATAGTTAAATTATTGTTTTGTTGCCCTCTTTAGTATATGTATTAAAAACATTATAGAGGTTGAAATGCCTGTCATCTTGAGATGGTTATCTTTCAGGATTCTTAATTATATATTTACTGTGCTTATGATATGTGAACCAATATACTAGTTGCTTGTTATTTCTAATATTATCAGACTTTGTTGGAGACTTTGTTGGACCAGTAAATACTTCTGAGGAGTACTGTACTCCTTCCTTAATTTCTCCGGGCTAAAGCATTTGATCCCATTAAGTATGGTTTTCAGTACCAAAAGGCAATTCCAGTATTCATTTTTGGGACCCCTGTGAACTTTGCAGTTATCAAGAAAAAGATTAGGTGCGTGTCTCCTAAATGATTAAGTGGGAATTAAAGAACACAGTAGTTCCCTCCCTAGCTACTCCCATATAGCCCATTACCTCTGGCTTCCTATAAACCTAGAGTCAAATTTAGTACACATTTGTTGTAACTAATGCCTAATCTCATTGTTGAAAGCTTTTTATTTCTCTTTTAAAATCTATTTTTATTCTATACTTATATCCACATTTTTGGGTAGTATGCTTACAATTTAGACTATCTCCCATTCTTTTTAGAAAAAGAAAAAAAACCACACACCATAGTCTCTTTCCACTGAGTAATATGGCACTATGTTCTGTCAAATAAAAATAAAGGATCATTTAGTGTTGAATCTATGAGGCCAAGGAAAATTATGACTAGAGAAATAATTTATTGAGTGTATTAGTGAAATTTATCTTTGTCTTACCATAATTCCTATGTAACAATACTACCTTTCAAAAAGTTGCCTAAAAGGGGCTGCCTTTTGCAAACTTCTTTAGAATATTGCTTGTTAGCTGCTTGAGAAATGTGAAATGGCAAATCGCAGAATGTGTGTGTGTTTAAAAGCTGATCTTCACAACTAAGAGACAACAGTGGCTTTTGACTCTGTTATTCATTTTGCACAGCAGTGGACAGGTGGTTATTGTACACCACCAAACATTCTGGGGCAAGATTTGCTGTAATAACACAAACCAACAGGTTTAAACCTCACAAATGACCTTTGAAAGGGCAAGCATTCAATTTTGACAAAAATGATCAACAGCAGGCTTGAGGGTAGAATATAAAAATTAAAAACCCTATAATTAGGCAGCTTATTTAAAAACACAGGATGAGAAGCACAGATGGTTTATATTAACAAAAGCAAGCAAACAAAAGACTAACAACAGGAGTGTAAAATTAGCAATGGCAAGAGATGAACTATGTACTTCCATAGACTGACGCTAAAAAATCTCTCTCTTCATCTGTCAGCATTTATTAGGAATTGGAGGTAAAATACAAGCCTTTGCTTTAAAGAAACGTACCGTCTAATAAAGGTGATAGAATTTACAGCAGTTATACAAATGTATGTGCAGATGAAATTTCACCCTATAAAATTATTTGTACAGAAGTATGAAACAAGCTTGGAAAAGGATTTAAAAGAATAATTCCATGCATGAATAGATACAAATGGAAGAAAGGGTGGGAAAAAAGAATGAAGAGTAATTTATAGAACGCAAACATGCACACTCAAACATCACTACACTCATGAGGACAAAAACTGCTCTCATTATTTCCTATGCACACATAAATTATTTACGTGTATATTTCCTATACAGACGTACATTAATATGCTTCTATATTCCAAGAGCTATACGTCTCTCAATCCGTTCTCCTGCCAAATTATATAAACCTAAAGTATGGAACAGTGATACTTGTTTCCAGGAGTGATCGCTGCATTCAAAGGGGACTTGATAACATTTATGAGTCATCTACGGAGTCGGCGTGATGCTCCACTAAAAGCTGGTGGACGTGAGAACCTGGTGGTTTGGATGGGGAGGTGTGCATAGGAAATAATGAGAGCGGTTTTTGTCCTCAGGAGTGTAGTGGTATTTGAGTGTGCATGTTTTTGTTCTATAAATTACTCTTCATTCTTTTTTTCCACCCTTTCTTCTAGGGCTTGTACCTCCTTTCATTTAAAAAAAAAAATCTTTCTTCTTTTCTTAGATTTTCCAGATACTTGCACACTGAGCGCAAAGTGATTTGAGTGGAGGAAGTGTATGGTTCAGTTGCTTATGGGGCAACATATTAGCTCCTTTCTGTCTTTCTTGATTTGAGAGAAAGAGAGAGAGATTTTGATTTGTTATCCCACTTATTTATGCATTCATTGGTTGATTCCCGTACGTGCCCTGACTGGGGATTGAACCTGGGAGGACACTCTAACCAACTGAGCTACCCGACCAGGGCCTAGCTTTTTTTTTATTGGCCTCAATTTTTGACTCAGTTTTTAGGCACAGTGGATCCACCTTTGCGACTGTTTTTGGCTGTGTGTGGGAAAAGGAATTTGATTACTTCGCTTATCAAAAGGCTTAGAATCCTTGATTTTTTTTTTTTTCTAATTCGAGGGCATAAACAACAGAAGAGAAGAGGTCTCCTCAAATGCCAACGAACACTAAACTTCAGTGTTATGAATGCCCTAGGCATTTGATTGTTGTCCTTCATAGATTCTTTCAAAGGCGGCATGTGAGGCTGTCAATAGGAAGCTAATCTATTTGATCTCTTAAATAAAGTGAATGGTTTCAAGGACACCTGATTATATGGAACACTATTCTATATCAAATTGCTTTTATTAAGTTATTTTATAGATTGAAAAACCGAGTAGCATAGAAAGTTTAGTGACTTTCCAGCACCACTCAGCAAGTAATTGTCAAGATAACAGACTTCTGAAACTGAATATACAGCCTAGCCATCAGGTAATTGTGTATGTGCATTTTTTTTTGCCCAGGCCTCTTGTGGACTCCATTATATTTTCTGTGGTTGCTTGTTTCTTTCAGCTGGTCACACTTCAAAAGCACCAGCTTTCAGAAGCAGTCACACTCAGAGTGGCACCATTGGCGGCGTCTGGCTCGTCACTGACCTGGAGACCCCCACTCTGTGAAAGCAGCCCATCCACACAAACGTCCTGCGATTCACTGACACAGTGCACCCACTCCACGGGGAGCAATGTGCACCTGATCGAATGACGTGGATGGGCCAGGGGTAGTAATGTGTACACAAACATTTATTTTGTGTGCCACATTTTTCCTTTTTGAAGCTATGAACTCCACTTATCAGAGTAAAGCATTCTTTCTCTTTTTTTCATTTGCAAGATTTCTCTCTCTGTCTCTGACTTCTCCACGTATCCTCTCTGCTACATTAGACCAGAGTGAGCTGTGAGTGGGATAATGTGGAACATGAGGAGGGTAAGATGTTCCAGGGGGCACGGCAGAGAGGGCGAGCCTTTTCAAAGCTATCTTGTTCAGTCTCCCAGGTGGCCAGCCCGTCATCAGTGTGCGCACCATGGACAGTGTTCTCTCCCAGCTGCTAGGACCTTTGTCATTCCTGCTGTTATGTCCAGTGTGGTCTGACAGGGCAGTGTCAGAGGCATTTGGGTAACCTCAGGTACAAAAGCAGGCAACACAGTCATATGATAAATGGGTCAGAGCCATTTCCTCTCTTTGGAACAAAACACTTTTATTCTCTTTCCTTAGACAAATGAGAGTGAAGGCAGGCTGTTGTGGGGGAAAAGATAAATCAAAGGATTTTCCTGTGTTTTAATCAATACTAAATGCTTTGACATATGTTTTCTACTGGGAAGGCAGAACTGGGGTTGTCACAGAGTAATTAGAGGCGGGCGCACTGAGCATTGTGTGTGCCCTTCAAACAAAGACCACAGGCAGTTAAGCCTTTGCGTGGATCTCTGGGCAGGGGTCCTCCTTCCCGGCGGTGATGGAGGAGTATTTACAGATGTTTTCTGCAGATGTGTCGCAGCAGGTAGACATCTTACTGTCTGCTATCTCTCGTCACTTACTTCCTTTCTTCATTCGCATCTCTCTCCATTTCCTCCCGATGAACTTTTCGCTGCTCTTCTGTCTCTCACACCTGCTTCCTAGATCCCTTGACTCTGACTTAGCGTTGTCCCTTCTTCTTTGCACCTGCAATCTGGCAAGAAGGCCATCTGTTCTTTTCCAGATCTTTTGTCAAAACTCACTTTTGGGAAATGTTTTAAGTACATTACCATAATAAGTGCATTTCTCAAGATGAACTGTTTAATATTCAAAACAAGAAAAAAAATACACACACACACACACAAACATATAATAAAAATACTGTCCTACCTTTATTTTGTCATCTATTAAATATGAACTATATACTACATTTAAAGTTATTCATTTATTTAATAAATATTTAATGACTAAAAAGGCTCACAAGTCTACATCAGAAAGAAATTAGCCTTACCTGCAATAAAATAGTACATAGAAGAGTAAATAAATATATTCCTAAAAATTGAAAGTGGGTCCATCAATATTGAAGCTACATTTGTCCTCCTAATTTGACTACCATTAGATACATTACTGTTATACCAGGGAAAATAGGAAAGTCTAATAACAGGTAAGGTATCATATCAACAGATGTTTTAAAAGTTCTGTGCAAAGATATATGTATATTCTGCCCCCCCCCAATGTATGCACATTTTAACAGCTGATAACTCACTTAATTCTCACTCCTTTTCAGATTTAACTGATTTGAAATAAAGGTTGAAGCCAGACTAAGCTTTGAACAAAGAAAATGTATCCACTAGATTTTTTTATGGGGATACATAAAAGATAAAGTTTACGGTACAAAACTGGCAGTAGACGAATTGAGCTCTTGAACGAGCAGGCACAGGTGTACTGAACGAAGTGATCCCTGATGTCTGAGGTTCCATTGCTTCCTGTTATCAGCAATGCCTGGACCAGAATGGGCATCAATGTGAAAACAGGTGTTGGCAAAAAAATTATTCATTTCTGTAGATTCTTTTAAATTTTGAAAATGAACTGTAAGTTAATAAATACTGACAAATCATTCAAATTGTGTATATATTTGAGGGGGGGATATATATTTGAATCCCCTGGAGATTTATTTTCCTATTACTTTGATGTACTTCTGTTATTTCTACTCCAGGTTTTCCACAAAACTCATTGTTGACCCATTTGTAATTTCCATACTATTTCTAGCTCCGATTGTCCACACTTCCGCACTTCCAGTCAAATTGTACAAGCCCAGAGCTTTAAACAAACGTTTTAAAAATTGTAATTGATATCAATTCTTGTAGTCAAAGATAATATGGATAAGTAACAAAGATTCATTATGCATTGTTTTTATTCTTTTAGTGGATGGCATATACTTAAGACTGTTAACCCTTGGGAGCCATTTACCTATAACTATTTGCAGATCCTATCTTTCCACTTCTAAATAGTTTTAGTGGCTAAAAAAGTAGAAAAAGTATACACCTTGCTAAAGACAAGCACACTGCTGGAACATAAGAATTTGTACAGATGTGGAGGAGGTGTTTCAGCCTGGCTTTCAGAATTGAGAATTGATTCTTTTATTAAAAAAAAAAAAAAAAAAAGGCAATTCAAAAGTGTGTCGTCAGCTTCTTAGAGAGAAATAATTTTAAGTGGACGCTTAGAAGAGACTAAATGAGAGAATACAGCAGAGAATAAAAATAGATAACAGTGTTGGAAGCATAAAAATAATTTTCTAAGTGTATTTTTTCTTTGAGTTAATTCTCATTTTCGTGAGGAGACTTTATCTTCTTAATAGCAATAAACGGATTGATCCCTTTGGCTCTAATGTCTATCCTGGGTGAAATTCACAACCATGAATGAAAATCAGAGTTATTTAGAAAATATTCCAGGTGTGGAGCAGTGCTCTTGGTACTTGTATTTTTGTTTTCAGGTATGTTTGAGGAGTGCCTGAATAGTGAACCCTGTGGATATCTCGCCGTTTTCTTTGCCATAATACTTGACAGTGTGTTGCTGAAGATGTGTGTGAGCCAGTGAGAATGCTCTCATTTCCCTTCTTGATGCCTGAGGACAGAGGAGAAGCAACGATGATTTAAAATAATGTTCTGTACCCAGGATTTTTTTTTTTTTTTTGACAAATACTTAACTACATAATAGGGTGAGTTCATTTTTATTTAGGGTGGGAAAGTTAGCACACTTGATAAAAAGTATATCAAGGGCAAACAAAGATTTAATAAAATGCATTAGAACATTTTAAAAAGTACTTTAAAAAGCACGTGATTTTTTTTTAAAGGTACTTTAAAAGTCCTTGGGTGCAAATGTGCTCATTTCCAGACAGGCGCCTCTCTGGCATCCTTGCATGAACGCTAAGGGACCAGCAGAGCCACCCAAACCACCGGGAGGAGCAGGCTTGAGCGGGAGAAACCGAGCAAGTCTCTCCACTCGAGGGGAATTTTTTTTTTTTAAATCAGAACTTTTTTCTGCTTTCTAGGCAATAAAACAAAGTTTCAAAGTTTGTCTCTCCCATGAGTTCCTTTACATTCTTTCACTCTAAGCAAGTAGTAACTATATACTTTTTTCATAAATCAGTTTTCCATATATGCTGCAAACCATATTTAGATGTGACACAATAAAAGAATGGATATTGATTGATATACATGAACATATATCATTTACAGTTCAGATGGAAACCAATCATTGTGTGTGTGTGTCATTGCTATAAATAGTTTCCTAAACATATTTTCGGAGGAAAAAATTCAAAGCTGTGTCATTATTTGCAGAGAAGGAAGGAGAGAAGGATTTGAGCCATGAAGAAGGATTCTTTTGGAGTGAATAGTCAGGGGACTCTGGTCAAAGATCACTTTATGATTGAACCATGTTTAACAGTAATTCAATAATGATTCAATAGTGATTGAACAGGGTAATGCAAAACGAAAAGGATTAAAACAAGTGGCCTGTAACCCACTTCTCTCCTAAAAAATTGATTACCAGAATAACAGAGTGGCTGATTTCCTCGCTGTGAACGAGGGCAAGTGACATTCAGCAGCATTGTAAAGGTACTGGGAACTCTCCTAATATGGCCAGCAGGAGAGTCCTTGTCTGTGGAATGCTCACAGCAGCTCCTTGCTTTAGGACTGCCTACAGCAGCCACATCTGGAACCTGGGGGTTATGAGACCTCCTCTCTGGGATCGCATCTGTCACTGTGGGCCAGAGAGTTTGCTGGGTACAGGAAGGGAGGGCTTGGAGAGCCGCGTGGGCTGCCCAGAAGTCTCCCTGCTTTGCCTTGGCCTCTTGCTTCTGGGGAAGAGCTCTGATTTATGTGAGTCTGATTCAGCAGTGTAAACCTTTGTATTTGCACAAAAATAGCTTTCATGTCTTAAATAACTAGATTGGGAAGCATACAGTAATTTATCTCATTCAATTGTCACAAGAAGCGAATATTTGCCATTGTTTTACAGAGGAAATAACTGAAGCTCAGAGAGGTTAATAATGTGCCTTTACTGTACAGCCTGGCACCATGCTAGGCCCCTTGGGGGCAAATGAAAATATGAAACTTCATCTCTGTGGTATATATATTTTTGTAATAATTATTCATGCCCCATACAAATGGTGTTCCAAGTCCCTGAAAATAACCTGTCAGACTTTCACTAAAAAGAAACATGAGTATCACGTTGCAGCAATAGTAGGGAAAGGCTACTTACATCTGTATGTAAAAAAGTCCTGTTAAGGAGGGGATTTAACTACTGAGGAGACTGAGAAGACTGTTGTTTCAGGGAATTTGAGGGAATCTGAGCTGTGAGTAGGTGAATAGAGTAACAGAAGAGCAGCCAGCTGGACTTACATTCTGAGATGTGTGTGAGCAGAGAAGTGTTCAAAGGGATATTAGAACTCATTCCACGTCATCTACTCTATAGTGATAGAAGTCTCAGTCAAACTCAGGTGAGCTGGAAATGTAACTTTACTTTTTATTACCTACTCCAAGCTTCCTTTTTACTGGGTAATAGAAAATCTAAATCAATACACAGTTCTCATCTCTTCCCCAAGGTTGAGTCCAAGTTCTAGGGGACTTTGAAGAGCCCAAGCAGTGCATTGGGATTGGAGTGCCCTTTGGTGATCGACACCTGCTGCGCTGTGGTCATCTCATTGGGTCCTTGGTCTTTGCATTTTTTTCCAGATCATTGCTGTGTTTGTGCCAAGTCTTGGTTGTGGCTGTTAGGCCTCTTCAGGTCTGCTGAGTCCCTCTGTTTATTCTCTTCCTGCATCACCCTGGAGGACAGTGAAAACTGCATGGTTGTCTGAGGGCCATTGTCCTAACCCCACCTGCAGCCTCTGCTCCTGTGTCATGTCTGGTGTGCAGGGGAATTCTGGGCTCTTCCCCTGTCCCAGCTCCACTGGGAAGTGAGGTAGTGTCCCTGTAATCTGGATTTCTCCACAACTCTTTGGAATTGTTCTCCCCTCTTCTAGTCTTGGTCCAAGATAAGGGACATGGCTGGTGCCCAGGATCTTTCTTAGGGACACATCCATGTCTGAGCTCTCTTTGCTTCTCCTCTTAGTAGAAGTAGATCTCTTTACTTTTACCTTCTGTTTTCTTTATATCCTTGAAGCTCCCTAGGCCTTAGGTTTTTGACACTCCAAAGTTTATTCTATGTTCTCCTGTCCCAAACTTTTCAGAGGTGCCAAATGTTTAGCTGCCCAAATGGGAGAAGTTTTAAGAAGTGGCAGGAAACAGAAGAAATACCATAATCACTTGTATTCTCTTACTACTTCTCTTTTAAAGCTGAGGCATTAGAGCTGTGGGGATGAAAACGGGAGTGAAATCAAGAAGCAGAGCCAGAACTGGTAGGTAGGTAGTTCAACTCTGCTTTCTCCCAGTCAAACTGGAACCCCAAGCACAGTGGAGAAATGTTATATCAACAACAATAATAATGGCTAACCTTTATTTATAGTTTATTCTGCTGGGAACTCTTCTAATAAGTATCTATGGGCTATCTCACTGAATCCTCATACCTCCAGGAAGTGTATATATTTTCTTTAGTTTATGGATGAGGGAACCGAAGTGCAAAGAGGAATCGCAACATGTCAGAGAGGCAGTAAGTGCTTCCTGCTGTGATATTATGCTGCACTGGCTGTGTAGGCGGTATGGTTGTACTCGTTACGTGTTGCTTCGTAACAACTTATCCTAAAACCTTTCAGCTAAATTCAATAACATCTTACACAGTTTCTGCTGGTCAGAGATTTGGGAGCAACTTAGCTAGGTAGTTCTGACAAAGGGTTTTTCATCAGATTGCAGGTATGTCTTGGTCTGCAGTCACTTGAAGGTTTCACTGGGGCCAATGAATCTCCTTCCAGGGTGGGACACTCACATGCCTGGTAAGTGTTCCAGCTGCTGGCAGTTCTTTGCTATGTGGACCTCATCACAAAGCTGCTTGAGTTTTCTCATAATGTCGTGGTCGGCTTCCAGAGACAGTGATGAGAGAGAGAGAGACAGAGAGACAGAGACACACACAGAGAGAGAGAGAGAGAACAATACTTTCTATGCCCTGGTCTTGGAAGTCCTAGTCTGTCATTTCTGCTGTGCTTATCCATTAACTTGTTCATTTCATTTTATCTGTTAGAAGGTAGTCGCTCAATCCAGCTCATATTCAAGGGCAGGGAAATTAGTTTCCACCTTTTGAAGGACAGAGTGTCAAAGAATGGGTGAGAATATTTTAAAACCCCCACAATGGATATTGCACATCCTTCATGAATGTTGTAATTTAGTCCAGTTTCACTTCTAACTTGTTCTTTAAACATATGTGTGAAAAAAAATATTCTCATCATAAAGAGACATATTCAAGGCCTTATTAGGAAAAATGTATTGCATACGATTGAATCCACCCACCCACGCCTTGTGCTGGTGTTATGGTAGAAAATGATCATAGCTTTGATGTGTACTTTATTGTACTTAGGAAGCAAATTTTTAGTTTATAAATATATCAATTTTCTTTGCTTTTATTTATGGCTATCTTTGATGTGCTTTCATCTTTTCCCTTGATACATTGAAGTCTGTCTCTGTGTTACAGTCATCATCTTTGAGTTACATTCTTAGGTAAAATGCAGCCCTACACTCATGGGGTCAAATCCCAGCCTGACCACTTATGAGTTTTATGATTTTGGATATGTTAATAGTCTAAGTCTCAATTTCCTTGTCTGTACAATGGTGCTAATAGTGCACATGATATACAGTTGCGATGATTAAATGATGTCATTGTATGTAAATTGTCGAGCACAGTGCTTAATACATGAGTGCTCATTATTGTTATTTTTCTCATAATCTCATAACAGAACAGGGTTAATATCTGTCAAAAGATACATATACATTGCTTTTTATAAAATACTTGACTAAAAAATTATATGAGACCACCAACTTCTTTCTCATAGGTATCACAATATTTAAAAAGTGCCCTCTCTTTAGAAATGAAGCTTTAAACAAATAAGTTATCAAGCACCCTGTTTTCAAAGAATTTATTCATATTCCCTTAGGATCAGGGTGAAAGATTTAATTGATTTCACTGTTCCCCTTTAAGGTCAGTTGGTTAATGACGGTAAAAACACTTAATTGTGGTAGAGTCACAGGTCAAACTTCCAAGCTCGCTCCAGTTTTATTGAGAATTTGCTTTTTGTTTTCTCTTTTCAGCTTTGTTCTCCGTTAAGTCAGATCTTACAAGATTGTGTTATCAATCACTGTGGCAACATTTACTCTTTGTGCCCAATAACACGCTCAGAAGATCATGTACATTCTTTCATAATACAGTTCTGTAGCTGTTTTCATTGCACATGATAAGCAAAGCAATATTCAAGTTTCTGTGCTGAGAAGTGGAATGTACCAAGACATGGAATTGATTCTGGTTTTTAAATTCAGGAACTATTCAAAGTACTTAGTTCCTGGGCTTTTTAAGACTATTATGCTTGGATTGAATCTCTGGAAAAGTATGCAATATAATTATCTGAATTCAAATAAATGTGTAGTATCCTCTCTTATTATGAATATCATCACTATTTAATGATAACATTGGAATATTCTGTTTTATGCAAAGTAATGAATCATCCAGCTATCTGTGAAGGCAGGGTATGATAGATGTGACAGTCCCCAGAAGATTCTGTCAGGTAATTTGGCTTCAATTTACCTGAACCAGCCCAGTTCAGGGCTTAAAGCTACATATCTCTTCAGCATATAAATAGGTATTATTGTCCAAGGTGGGCTATACAGACTGTTTTTCTAGGGATAGTAGTGGGAAGGAAGAAGACTTTTTAAAACTTTTTCCTTTGGTTGTTTTGTAGATATTCTCAATTCTGAATGTGCTTGCGAATCATCTATTTGGTTTTTAAAAAATGCAGATGCCCAGGCTGTATCCTAGACGTAATGAGTCAGGAAATCCAGGGGTGGGGAATAGAGATGTATGAATTTTTAAATCTCTAGCAGTAAATTTAAGGCACTTTTAGATTTAGCATCATTACATATGCTGAACTATACCAACAGTATAGGGCAAACTATACCAGCGGTCACCTTGCAATTTTCTTTTTACTGGAGCCTAGACTAAGAATTGGCATAATACTCAGGATACAGTGAACAGACTCTGTCATGGGGAGGGATTTTGTACAGAGCTTCAAAGCCAGTGTTGAAGGAAATAAAGAAGTCATAACAGGGAACCTCTCTGTTCCTGTGGCTTGGGTTAGAGGAATTCCCAGGGAAAGTGCTGCTCTCAGAGGAATTCCAATAAACCAGTTCTGAGCTGCATTTCAGTTTTATTTTGGACAAACTGTAAACTTCCAAGTTTGTTTATTTTTTGCCCTCATGTTCAATTTTATGGACTTCGTTGACCCTGGGATTCAGAAATAAGGTTGTATATGACTGCATTTTCGTGATAATTGAAACTTTCTGCTTAGAATTTATTGGCTTCTATAAATTTGCATAGATTGTATGCTAATTTTGAGGTTTAAAATCTCAGAATGAATAACCTGTTACGTTAATATTACTTTCATTTGTAATTCCTAAGAATAGTTACTGTGTTCACCTGCTGTGACCATTTAGTACTTTCTGGAGCACGAAGAAACAGTCCCACTGAGAACTGAGTCCCTCTGTCCTCTGCTGCCTCACATGACAGTCTCTCTCTGAGCTGTAGTTTTAAGCATTGAGCTTTAAATGTTAATCAGTTTGTGCTCGTGAGCTGAGCACATTCTTTAAAACCATCACCATTCTGCTCCTCACAATATAATTAGCCATTTTGCACTTGTATATTTTCTGATGCCAGGCTGCATATATGTTACTCTGGAACAACATCTCTGGCGAAAGATGGTTTGGGAGAATTAAATGTGTATGAAGTGAATGATAGTGATGATAAAAATTAGTTTTGGAAAGCTGTTTTTGAAAACTAGTTTTTCAATGGAAAAGAAGATACCTGACTTCCTTGGCAGTAGTACACATGTAGCTTTTAACAATTTTTAAGTGATTTTGAATATTTCATCATATTTAATATAATATTTAATCTTCAAAAAAACAGGGATAAACTTAAAAAATTAAACAATGGAGAAAGTGGTGTGACTTTTTTGCAACAGTTAATAGTCTTAATAATATCTACCACGGGTGCCCTCCCCCACTGGGGCTCCTCCGGGAAGTGTCCAGTGAAGTTGGAGACCAGGGAGTTGGGAGGGGAAAGATGAAAAACAGGCCGAATACAGGTCCCAGGACAGAGACCAAGCTCAATGTGTTTTCTTTCCACTGCCTCAGTTTACCTATTCAGAAAGTGGTCCAGGAAGAACTGAGCAGGTTTGACTTCAAAACTGGGTTAAGGGGGGCACCTCACACAAAACCCCAAGCCTTCTTCTTACTCTGTGCCAAATCATTTCGTTATCCTGAGGTGGGGGTGTTGGATGCACAGTGGGGCTCTGAGGGGCCTCTGCCCTGCCGAGGACCTCATCTTGGGGAGTCTAGCCCTTACTTGGAATGCCCCAGGTCACCAGCAATAGCAGTGACACCTACATCTGTCCCTGGGTGATGAGGAGAACCGGGCAGCCCTATACCCAGGCCCCTCACACTTACTTTATTTGTTGAAGAGGCAAAACCCTCGAGATTCATGTACTGTATGACAGACAGAAAACAGTACCTAATGTTCTCCCCAAAAGACAGTATACTTTGGACTTTGTAAAGTGTTCATTAAAATGGAGGGAAAAAAATGAAGAAAAATAATATCGACCATTTAATGAACAATTGTAATTCATCAGGAATTCTGCTGATTGGTTTACACTGTTGACCATTAAACAAAAACATGGGTTTGAACAGTGCTGGTCTACTTATATGCAGAATTTTTTCAATAAAGTCCTACCATTTTCCAGTTGTGGTTGGAAGTTGACAGATGCAGGGGGCTGACTGTATGCGTGTATCTTTGCCATTTTATATAAGGAGCTTGAGCATCTGCAGATTTTGGTATCCAGGGGGAGTCCTATAATTAATCTCCCATGGATACTAAGGGACAACTTAAATTTGGGGGGGGGAGTCAAAAATTATAGGCAGTTTTTTTTTTTTACTGCATGGGGTTGGAGCCCCAAACACACACATTCACATTGCTCAGTGGTCAACTGTATATATTATCTCATTTAATCCTCACAGTAACCTAAAAAAAGTAGGTATTGTGAATGGAGAAACTGAGGCTCAGAGCAATTACCTTGCTGAAGACCATATTATAAGTGGCAAAAAAAGTATCTTGGTTTACTTCAAATTTTTTGGAGTTGAAAGTTCTTGTTCTTGACTGTACTAACATGCTCCTGGGGCTTAAACTTTCCTGATAATGATTTCATTTCCCCCTCATGATATCATACTCTCTCCTGATCACAGCCACAGCAGACAGCAAAACAATAAAGACGATGTAAACGTGCTGGCCACATTTATAAATGAGATTTTTTTAGTTAAACTAAATAAAGTATCATAAAATGTATAAAATACTGAGTTGTGTCATGAATTTTATTATTGATACTGAAAGATAATTATTATTTGATCAGTTTTACTGCTTCCTCGCTTGCAAAACAATAGCTTGGCTATTATTTACAATGAGATGTGTTGTTTTATAAATCAGAATTCTCAGAGGACAGATACGCACTCTGACCTTAATAATATCTTTCCTCGATCCCAAGCATATCATTATTCACAGGTGTACTCGAATAAAATCCTTTTGGATTATAGTGATATAAGTAGCGAGTGCATTAGAAAATCCACAGAGGAGCATAGCCGTGGCAGGGCCAAATAGGCTGGTGTTAGAGAAAATCCATCTTTAAAAAAAAACCCCACCAGCCCTCACATTCACCCTTTACCTGTTATATGGCTGGATTTGCAATGCTTCTGTAAAAGTGCTGTTTCTCTTTGTCCCATTTACTGGCCAGATGACGGTGTCGTAAAACCCCCATCACCACCCCCACTCCTGGTACTAATTAGCACCCCGTTTGTCAGCTTCAGTCCAGTGGTGAGGACTTGAGTGGTTATAAATACTGTAATACCTTTTCACCTGTGAAAGTAGCTCTTCCAAAGACAAAGGAGAAAGCACAGCAGGCAGGAAGCCTGCATTATTGCCACCTGAGCTGTTCCTTTCTCTGGACAATTTCAAGCTTTAACATCTGTTCCGAACACTGCATTTATTAAACTAAATAAAAAAAAAATACATTCGCCTGTATATACTAGTCCTCCCAGGGGACGGAGAATAGGATTTCCCTCTTTTTAAAGAAAGTGAAACAGTTGACAGAGACTCGTGTCTGCTTCATGTCAAGAAAAGCAGCCTGAGAAGTAGGAAAGGGACTTATTAGGAAAGGATTTGCCCCCTCTTTGGCCGTGGTGTGATCGCTGCTGAGGATATGCTTGTGTGTATTCTCCTACAATTTTTAATTACTGGGTTTAATTGTTGGCAGGTGGGTAAGAGTTCTGTTACATGTAATGTCTAATTATTTATCCTTTGCTCTTTGTTAGAAATCGAATGCATTAGTTTGAAAATGAGACTCAAGAGGTCTGCTGTGTTCTTTTTCCTGCTAGAGGACAAAATAAACTGAGGTTATGAAGTTCTAATTCTTGCAAGGTCACAAACTTTCCTCATAAATAGAAATCACATGACTACCCATGAATGTCTAGGTCACCCACTTTACATTCTTAATGAAAGCAAACAGTGGCAGGAAAATAGGGCCATTTTTAGATAGATATAACAGTCCATTCAGAAACCAATAAATATATCCCAGCTTTGCCCTCTTCCTTTATTATCATAGTTACGACTTAGACATTTACTCTTTTTCTCACCCCCCCACCCCGGTCTCTTAAAGATATCTTCTAGATTCTGAATGAACTTTCTGCATTCACCAGGCTCTCACTTAGCATCCCTTGCCCTAAAGCCTCCATCCTCTATAGACCCTAATCTCTAGCAGGTTGCAAAGCTCAGAGGACTATCTTGCCTTTTAAAAAGGGGGTTCAGAAGAGTAAAAACAGACTGGTTATAGGTATATGGAGGAAGTCCAGTGGAAGAAGTGATTCCAGGTTATGAATAGTAAAGCGTTAGAGGTCGTGGAAGATTGCACGTAGACAGGAGCAGAAAGCCAAGGGAGAGTGTGGCAGATAGGCCTTGTGGAAGATGAGAAATATTTGGTGGACACTGGAAGAAAACTTGCTCTGAGAATGTGGGTGACACATGTAAAATGAGGGAAAGAATAAAGAGAAGGTTCAGGACTTGCTGGTGTCGAGCCTGCATGAGTGATGCCCATGGTGTGCTTCGGGTGACTGTCACGTGGTCTGCGGATGTGCTATTTCTCATTGTGACCCACATATGGTTGTACATTTATAGCACAACATGACTGCTGGCTCACCTGTCCAGTATCTAAGTGACAAATGGGAACTTGACACTTTGTAAAAACACACCTGTGGTGTGAAATGCAACAAAAATACTGAATGGTATGAATTGCTACTTTGAGTTGGACCAGAAAAAAAAAGTCTTTTATTTAGCCAAGTAAGTAAGTGCTATATTTCACTTACAAAGAACTTCTAACTGTGGCTTTTATGAACCCAATGGAGGGGTCAAGTTTGCGTGCTATGGACTTACTTAAATTGGTGATTTGGATTGCTGACCGAAAGTAGCTTTTTTTGGTTATTCATAGATGCACGGAAAATCTTAGACCATCTACTAGGCCTTTCTCCATCAAACTAACACTGATAATTCATTCACATTCTCAAGTATTTCCTCTTGTCCTCTTGTTCAGTTTGAAATGACTCCAGCTGACCCCTTTGGTATCTGCCTCCACACCTTTAAAGGGCATCTGTATATGGAGCTTTAGTTTAAGATGTTATTTATTGAATTTTCATTAAGAAAAGTGAGGATTTAGTTCTGTTTAATCTACTATACATGTACATTTCCCTTCTTCCATGTCCCAGAATGTTATAGTAAAGTTTGGGTAGATCAAAATTAAGTGTGATGAAGTAAATGTTATTCAAAAGTGAGTCATGTAGTACACTCTTTTTATTCTTCCCTTTTCACACAAAAGTAGGAAGGAGACAACTGGGACTATTGAGTGAACATCATTCTTGAGTATTCCAAAGGGGTTTGGAATTCTAGGTTAAAGAGAATTCTCTCAGAAATGTGAAGGTATTGTTCTACTAAATTTGTTTTCCATTTTTTTAAGGATATCGAAATCTCTTTAAACAGTTAATGCTTTGTTTGTTATGTTTTCTCCTCTCTGGAAGCCAGCAGAATCTTTATCTCCGGTGTTCTTAACGTTCACAGGGACATGCTTCATGGGGGTGGGCCCTCAGAGGGCCTTCAGCTGGAAATTCATATGCTTCAGTGTCGGGGAAACTGCTTGATGTCTTTCTTTAATACTTTTCTACCTTTTATTCTTTCTTCCTGGAATTCCTATTATTTGGATATTAATGATAGTTTTTTGAGGTTTTTCTTATGTGGTATGGTCTTTTTCTTTCAAGTTTATTTTTTAAGAAAATTATTTTTCTTTATTGATTTTAGAGAGAGGAAGGGAGAGAGAGAGAGAGAGAGAGAGAGAGAGAGAGACATCAATGAGGGAGAACATCGATTGGCCGCCTCCTGCATGCCCCCCACTGGGGATTTGGCCTACAACTTGGGCATGTGGGAATCGAACCGGCGACCTCCTGGTACATGGGTTGATGCTCAACCACTGAGCCACACCAGCTGGGCTAGTTTATTTGTTTTTAAAATGATTTTACTCTCGTTCATGCTAGAGGCTTTCCTAAGAAAAGTTTACATTTACAAGGCACTGAAATGCTAATTGGAAACTCTGATCATTTAGGCTTATCAATTGCGTACTTTACTCCAAGGTGGGCTGGTTGGGCTGTTTTCTCCAGGAACCCCTGATATCAGTATCTTTAGGTCTTTCCTTATGGAATGGCCAGACTCCCAAGATGAGTATCATCCAACCATCTTGCTGGTGGGTGTCTGGTTATTCTGGGATCCAGGTAAGAGAGGAATTCTGGGGGTGAAGGATAGGGCAGAATTTTGTATTCACTTATTTCTGTTTTCTTACTCTCAACTATGCTTGTAAACTCTGGGTTGAAAGACTCCTTCTTATCCCTCCTCACCCCACTTTTTTTTTTGCAGAGAGTTCTTTGGCTATACAGAGTGGAAGAGAAGGAAGGTATCTGTGGAGGCTGTAACTATTTCTAACACTGATTTTCAACCAACCTTCCTTCCTTTAGTTCTTTTTCCACCTGCCTCCAGAGCTGACTAACTAGGGCCCATTCCTGCCTTGTGGTGGGTTCTGCATGAGTGCTTGTTTCTCTCTTTTTCTCTGTGGCCAGCTCAGGATTCAAGTTTTTACAACACAACTTGTCCATCAACTTCCCAGCTTCAAAATGTTGCTATTGTTGCTGTCTTCTCTCCTGGTATTTCTTTGTTTTGTTTTTTTTTCCAAGTTTATGCTTTTAAATTGTACTTTATTGTCATTTTAATGAGTTTTCAGGAAGGAGCAAGAGCGAAAGCAAGTATTTTGAGAACTTAGAATGCTCATTATTCTTTTAATAGTTCTATTCCTCTTTTAAGTGGTCATTTTCTCTCAGGTGGGCCTATATTTGATACATGATTCCTAGAATTTCAATGAAAACATGCCCTCCCACACTGGACAATAAGGAGAAGAATCTCAAAGATTTACAAGTTCAAGCTGAACCTCTTTATAACTCTGGTTATAGAATAGCCACCTAACCTCAAACTTTTACCCTGGATTTATATGTTGTATGTGGTTTGATTCACGACATTGGAGTAGCATTAAAAGGCAAGGTGAGTTGGTTTTAAGACAGTTCTGCACAGCTGAGCAATCCAGCACAATTCAAATAGACAGAAACGGGTATGCTGAAGTGATCATTGCCAACAGCTCAAGAGGAAAAGTAAATAGTTTAGCTCTTCAACATCCTGGCATGAAAAGCATCTGTAATATACAAAAATCAGTAATAGCACATTATTTTTGAAATGAGATTTTATTTAATGAGTGCCAACAAGAATTTAATCCCCGTATTTAATTGAAAAATGTTTTATCCATTTGAATACATAGGGTTTTTTTTTCCTTCTTAATTTGTGGCTCTGAAAACATTTTGCAGACATTAGAACAGCTGCCAACATTATAAAATATGATATACACTAATTAGAATTGCACTGAGTATTTAAAAGAAAAAAAAAGAAATGTACAAACACTTTTAAGGTATTAAATTGTTCAAAAAAGGCATTCTTCTTATCCCCCAATGTGTACAAAACCTCATAAAATGCTACCTAAATTTATTGTCTCTTTGGTTATTTGGCAAAGTAATTTGTGAGTTGTTAAAACAAGGCATTTTCTATTTTGTTTGCAAGCTATTTCTCTATCCTGGCTGCTCTTATTAAGTAGCTAGTTTTTGTGTGTGATGTGTGTGTGGGAATTAATGATACTTGAGAGATTAGAAGCTGCTCAAAGACATAAAAGAAACAAACTTTCAGGGACTGATGTTAAACCAGCCTGGAAAATCCTGATACTGATGTTTCTCAAGAATTACTTTCAATGTTTTAGAATTCTGAGCTGATAGATCTATGCTGAAAAACAAGCAGTCTCTGAATTTGGTTTGCTGTGGCCTTATCCTTCGTCTACTTGGTTCAAAAGAACAAAACACTTCTTGTTGATCCACATGGATTAATACGAGTTAACTGGAGTAGCAATTCTTCTGCGGAAGACAATCCCACTATGAGAAGGGATTGATTTGATTTTATTTTTTTAAGAAGTTTTTCTATTTAGTAATGCCTTTGTATGCCTGGATGGGTTTTCTCCCCCTGCAGTTAGGACTCAGAAAAAAGTTGATGTGCAATACCTGGAGCACAGTGGAAACCGAAACAGACAGGGAATCATCCCCTCACTTGTCAAGGAGTCACTTACCTAGTACCTCCTCTATTTGGATCAGAAGAGAGAACCAAGATGTGGAGAAATAAGGCTTGTGGTTGCCAACATATGTGCCCATGTACTAAAGTTCATGAACTGTACTCATAGGAAGATTCTTAGATCCTTCAGCCATTGTTTAAGTTTCTATTAAAAAGATCCAGTAAATTATTTTCTGATTACCTTACTGACACTATTTCAAAACGATTTTAAAAGAAGATCAGGAGGGACAAATCCGGTGAGGGAGCAGACAGGCTGATGACGCTCCAGGATCCCGGAAGGCAGCAATGCACAGCTCAGAATAATGATGGTGATCATGGTACTAAGATAATGGTGATGATGATAACGGTAGTCACTGTAATAGCTTTAATTTCCTGAGTGGTCTGTATGTGCCAGGCTTTGCTTCAGGTGTACTTTCATACTTGATCCCTATGATAAATCTATGGAACACCTAATATTGTTTTCTTCACTTTATAAATAACAGAGGTTTGGAGAAGTTCAGTCATTTGCATGAGGTTGCACAATTAGAAGGGGCAGGGGCTGGATATCCACTCCTATAGCTACGTTATGTTCTACTGAATAGCTTTTGTTTGATGGCTCCAAGTCATCAGGAAAATATGGAATTTATGTTCAGCATTTTTTGGTTAAGAAGATAGAGACTACTGTAGCATAATTAGAGATTCCTCTAATGACATCCCTCTAAATGTCAGTTTTCTAGAAGGTCCACTTATTAAGAATCATGCATTTTATCATTCTCTGCTATCAAAATGTAAGTATATGTGAGGAACAGCTAAACAAGGTCCAGGGACAGACTGCTCAAGGGTAGGGAGTAAACAATTGATGTGCATTTTTTATAGAATTGAGACAAATCAGAGGGTCTGATGAATGACATCTGGGATGCCTACGACAAGGGTGGACACTGCTGCAAAGCCTTGAGGGACTGCTTTTGAGAATTTATTTGAGGATAGTGACGTCTTTCAAATTTGTCTCAGGGAAAATTTGTTTATAAAAGGAAAAACAATTCTGTAAGCATAGGTGAATTAGAACAAAATTCAAATATAGAGAACATCTTGGAATAGCAACATAATCATTACCATTGAGTATAGACAGTGACAACATTTTTTTCCCTTCTATGAATGAGTAATGTCTTGGATAGTTAAAGAAAAGATTGGTCAATGTACCCTATCAGATGTCAGTCTCTGTCGTGTGGTGAGTACGCCTATGACTGGAAAACCACATAAACAGTTCTGCTATCTCAACCTTAAAAGTGGGGCTGATCTTCTTTCATAACTTGATTTTTATGAAGCTGAAGATAATTAGTTCCTTATTAGATGAAACTTGCTGTATGTGTGTGAAGATGTACATGACTGCTAACAATTCGGATGACAGATATGTTAAACTGAACAGATCATGAAAAATAAAAATAAAAAATAGCCTAAAAACTATGTGTACTAAGAGTGACTACTTGCAAATATATTAATGACCAAAAATTAACAATACATGCATGATTGGAAAAAAGCCTGACTTGGAAGAACTATGGCTGGAAATGACCCGACAGAGAAGAGTATGAAGAGAAATAAGAATCAGAAACCTAAATGTGAAATACATACATGAGTTTATAATATCTAAGTTTATTAAGAGTTGTTAATTTTTCATTTCTGATTGATGAAGTTAAACTAGGACTGGAAAAAGACTAGTCAAATGTCCAAAAAATAAACCAAAGTAATGGGTGTACTAGAACACACAAAAGAACAATGTTAAAATTCCAAAATTTCACATTTCTTAAGCAATTTTTTAAAGTGTTCTGTGCATCTTTTTCATTACCATAATTTAAATAATTTTTATTTTATTAAAATTTTTTTTTCTTTATTGATTTTAGAGAGAGAGGAAGGGAGAGAGAGAGAGAGGAACATTGATGAGAGAGAACATCAACTGGCCACCTCCTGCATGCTCCCCACTGGGGATTTGGCCCACAACCTGGGCATGTGCCCTGACGGGGAATCTAACTGGAGACCTCTTGGTGCATGGGTCGACGCTCAACCACTGAGCCACACTGGCCGGGCAATTTAAATAATTTTTAAAAAACGATTTAGTGTTCCAGAATGGAATATGGAAAACCTAAATTCAGCTCTTAGAGGTAATTTCATGTTTAAAGACATGTTGTAGATGATATTTATACAACATTTCTTTCACATTTCATACCTTCTCTTCACTGCATGGCTTTTACTTTATATGCTATGTTGTGGTAGAGACTGTTGCTTTTTATTGCTCTCAGGTTGAATTGTGATTTATCTTCATAAATAGGCCAGAGTCATAAAAGGTATGATTTAATACATTTTCTAAACCTGTGAATTATATAATTATATTTTTAATAACTTAATGCATAAATAATGTGATTCTTATGTACTACAAAGTCTTTTTGTAAAACAATACAATAAAGGTTAATTAAAATCTATAGTTTAGTGTGGCTCTAAATGTCTTAGCCTATAGTTCATTTTATGGTAACTAGACTTGAGATATTATTTCTGAGATAAATTTACATATACTTAATGTTATCCTAAATAGTATCCAAAGTTTAAACACAGGTATTTGAAGTATGGGATGTGTCAAAGTAAGTAGTAACACCTAACATTTACACACACATTCGTACACAAATCCATCTCATGCTAATTATTTTATGACAAATGATTTATTTGTACTGGGCATGTTTATCATGTGCAGCACTAATAAAAGCTAGACAGGGTAGGGAATGATTAGAGGGACAGTTTCTGTTTTTGTTTTGTTTTTTCCCGGAATTTTTAGGAGGAAATAGGTTAACGGTGCATAGAAAAGTTTCTTTTTTCTTTTTTTCTTTTTTGTAAAGTTGGATCTGAAAGCAATATATATGCTTTGTAGACATTTAAATTAGAAATACCATAGATTATATCCTTACTGTAGACAGACATATCCTTATTATAGACAGACAATAGTGGTGAAGGCCTGGGGTGAGGCAGGAATCAGGTGGAGGGGGGCAATGGGAAACATCTGTAATACTCACAACTATACATATATAGTTGTAGTTGTCATTTTCATCCTATGCATAGTCCTCCTTCTTTCTATATCTCCTACTCAAACATAAAATTCTTCCTACCACTTCCTAGATTCTGATTTGAGTCTGATTTGATTTCAGTCTAACCTAGGGTGCTGGGAGTGGCTCATATGGATTTTCTCTTCTTTTCTTTTTTATCCCTGGCTGCGGTTCAAAGATTGATACACAAAGAAAGTAGGTGCACAAGACTCAGTTCCAGGAAGAACTTGGGCGTAAACTTATATGAAGAAGCTCTTTTTATTTATTTTTTTGTGGGATTGTTTTCTGTTACAATAATGCAAGTCTGAAAATGTCAGTACCCACAATATAGAGAAGTCATGCTCAAAGCTATTGCAAAACAAAGCTGTGCCAGGAGCTGGAAAATGATGGAATACTAGTCATATTGTTTGAGCCTATGGGTCCAACCATGCCTGAAGCTAACATATCCTCTGAAATTCTCAGTCATAGAAAATAGCAAATTAGTACCTCCCCTTTTTTTTTTCTTTGCTTTACTGAATTGAGGTAGTTTTTTGTCCATTGCAAGCAAATACATTCTGATTAATACAGAAATGACTTTTGGGGATAATGCATAATCCAGTAATTAATTCTTTACTTATCTGATACACACACACACACACACACACACACACACACACACACACACGTATCTCAATATAATTTTCTTTCAGCTGGTTACCTCTCTTATCCACAAGCTCTCTATCACCATGAATACTGATTATACATTCAGTTACTATAAATAAATTATTCTTGGAGTACAAACAATTACTTTCTCCAGATTGGATATTAACAATCATATCCTCTTAAACCAGTGTCATTAGTTTATTATCCTGTTTACCTGCAACTCCCTGATCGTTGAAGCTGACACTATTCTTTTAATTCAGTTTATGTTTCTCCTCTTACTTCATGGTGTAGTTGTGGCTTGGATATTTTGTTCCCTATACTCTCTCTTTTTTTCCAACTAGTTTTTTTTTTTTTTTAGGTTTCATTTGACTTACAGCTCCCCTTTCTTACTCATATTTACTGTACCCCTCACTACTAACCCTTAACTTTGTTGTGGCTGATCATTTGCTAATCCCTCCCCCCCCCCAACACCAATCTTAAAACTTCTTCCAGGAGATACATGTGTGAAAGGTTTCAGTGGATTAGGCGTGTTTGGATTTCCTAGTATGGCATGTCAGCACATGGTAAGCATTCAATAAATGTTTATGGAATTAATATAAACTTACCTTACTAACGTAGCATTCTAGAGTTCTCTGAAAATTAACGGTATTTCAGAGCTGTCTGATTTTCCCCCACAAAGCAGATTAGATAAGGAAAGAAGTGAATTTATTCATCTTACCTTCAATATATAATTTTGTTAATGCCTGTTAACCCCCCAGTGCTGTTTGAAAGTAGCAGATGTGTCTCTCTTTTTAGTGAGGTTGAGTCTTCCTACCAATGCTCTAGCAACTGAACGATGAAACAAATTGCTCATAGGCAATTGTTTTCTTTCAGTGTAAGTTCCTGGATTATGTCATCCATTTTTTTTTTTTTTAAGTTTGGGAGACTCTGGGGAGATTATTAGGAAGAAAGCAGCCATACCTTTAGCATTGTAAGATTGTTGTGCTCTGTATTTCAGGTACTCTCCCCTGCGCATCGATCAGGTTCTGCCTGTACTGGAGACCTTAATGACCCGGCTTCTCATGGTCCTCAGTCAGTCTTCCCTTTGTCCACACTTGCTTCCTGGCTGGGTTAGAATTCCCATCAGTCACCTTTAAGCAGTCCTCATGCCCTAGACTGCTGTCTGTCTTAAACCTGCAGCCAGATCTGCTCTGTCTGGATCGACACCTGGCCCGTGTTTCTTCTTTATTCTCCCAGGCTATAGAACATCTGTAAAGAGTTACTACATGTGTTTATTTGACTCACTATGGTCTCTAATTAATTTTTTTTCACTTTTTTTTCTTTATTGATTTTAGAGAGAGAGGAAGGGAGAGGGCGAGAGAGATAGAAACATCGATGAGAGAGAACATCGATTGGCCGCCTCCTGCATGCCCCCCACTGGGGATTGGGCTCACAACCTGGGCATGTACCTTGACCGGGAATCGAACTGGTGACCTCTTGGTGCATGGGTCGACGCTCAGCCACTGAGCCACACCGGCCAGGCTCTAATTTACTTTTTAACTCACAGAATAGTAAGAATTTTTATTCATACATCAATTTTCTAGTAGTTTTTTGAAATTTCTGATTTCTTTAATGCTTTAATCTCACTTTGTCATATAATTGTACCATCACTTTAATCATAACTCTGTCTATCTTCCCTCTTTACTACTCACAAGTATCTTCTGTTGATATTCGTCTCTGTCCCTTGCTGCCTTTCTTGTCTGAGGAAAGGTGCCCTGTCCTCTTTCTGGGGCTAGCTACAATCCAATTTCTCCTCAAAGACCCTGCTCTCTTATTTTTCCCCTTGACTATAACATCTTCAATCTCTCCGTCTCCAAACTCTTCCTGCAACCTGCAAACGTGCAAAGGTCCCGCCTCACTTCCACCTTTGCCAAAATGTTGAATTCAGAATTAACAACCACTTGTCTCATCATCATTCTGTACTCTAAATGTAAGCCCCTATTTATTTAGCTTTGTTATCGTGAGGCTACCAAAATCCTTTCCTTAAATTTCACTGACAGGATCCTAGCACCAAATCCAACAGCTTTTTTTCCTGTTCTTACTCTCAGAACATTTGGCTTTGTTTGCTGTCTGTCATTAGAATTCTTTCTCCCTTTGCTACAGCATGCTGAGAATCTCATTCTTCCTAGCAGCTCTCCACTTCCATGTCGACTTTATTTTCATCTTACATCTGCCTGGAGACCTGCCATCCACTTGAATGTCATCTTTTATAAAGCTGTTTTATTATGACACTGTGATGCTTGAAAACTCGGGTCAGGTCTGAACACTACAGCCTGGCAGTCAAGGGCAGCTGTCTGGGCTTTGCCTACCTTCCCTGCCTACTTCAGACTAGCCTGCCTGAGCCTATACCACATCCCGACAGGGATCCTGTGCTCCAGCCAAGCTGATCTGTTTACTTTGCCGCACTGGTTCTCGTGGTTAGGATACTTTCCTTCCTTTCCGCCACCTAAAACTTCGATGACTGGGGAAAGTTACTCTTAGAAGCTACCACAGGGCTTTTGCAAAAATTTCCAAGCCTCTGTGATAAAACATTACCTCACTCCTACTTGCTTTGAAAGAATATCCTTCCTTTCGTGGGGGAAGCTAATAATATTCATTTACTTCCAAATGAGCTATCCACAGCGTAGTGTTTGTTCTGTGCTATGGAATGGTGAGTGTGCCAGGACTGAGCTAGGCTTAGGGATCGCCTAAATGGAAGCACAGTCTCTGTTCAGAGGGATCTCGGAGCTAGCCTGTGCCCTAGGACATTACGTCTAGCTTGAGCGCATATCTGAAAGCTTTAACTGCTTGGAATGTGGTTACCTTAAAAAAAAATGAGAATACTGCTCATAGGACCTAAATAGATGTTTTATTAGTGTTCTTAGACTCATGGCCATTTTATTTATTATTTATTTATTTATTTATTTATTTATTTACCCAAATCAGTCACACTTTGGCTCAGCTTATGAAATTTGATAATTTTTCATGATGTATTGGCCCTTACTCAATTCCAAAATATGGAAAAATCCATGTTAGTGAGTTTAAAATTAATTTGTGACTTACTAACTTACTAAATAAAATTTCAAAGGTTTTCAACAAGAGACTCACATATGCTGGAAAGAAAATATGTTAGATATTTATTCTCTCTCCTGATGAAAACACATAGAGTCCTTCAAATAAGAATGTTTATCCAAATACACAGTTACCCGATTTCCCCATATTTAATAGATAATTTTGGTTTTAGGGGTTATGCTAGGTCACATGTGTGATATTACATCATGGAATCGTGTTCATGGAGAAGAAACAGGAACACTCGCTCTGCCTGAGTGCCAGATGCAGGGCATTTGTTGGAAATGGTGTGGCTTGTGGACCTCAGGTTGACATGTGTATGGACTGTCATTTATGAGCTCCTCCAAATACTGTGCAGTTTACAACCATCACTAAAGCTGCTAGCCTGTAGGGAATAGCAACACAAACTTAATTTTTTCCCTTATAATTCAGCTGTAGTACTTTGTGAAGAATCATTACTAATTTGTCTGGTGATTTCAACTGATTTAAAGTGCAATTTTTAATAAATCATATTTTATACACAATAAGCAAGCTCTTCTACCTTTTCTTCCATTCTTTAGAGTCCATGAGGTATAAAGAATACATGTTTTATATAATATATAGTATACTGCAGTATATTTGTGTATATAATTTGCTTTCTCTATATTGCTCTTTTTAAAAAAAATAAACTTCACCCAAGGAAATGTTTTTATTGTCTCTTTTTAGAGAAATGCAAAGGGAGAGAGAGAGAATGAGAGAGAGAAACATCGATGATTGATGTGAGAGAGGAACATTGATTGGTTGCCTCTCGTGTGTGCCTCGACCGAGGATTGAACCGGCCACCTTTTAGTGAACAAACTGAGCCACACTGGCCAATGCTTTATATTGCTTTTAGGGAAGTTGTTGAGATTAGTTTTAAATGACCTTTGTCTTTTTATGAAACAGCTTTAAAATCCTAACAATGTATTGGGACACTTTGCATAATAACTCAGAAAAAAAAAACACGCATTTTAGAGAGTTACATCATAGTTCCTAAAAAATCTGAAATGGGTTCTTCCAATTTCATACTATTTTGAGGCTGATGTGTGCATATGTACAAATCACAAAGCTTCTTCATGGTTTGCCTTCTTTACCGCCTACCTAACGAAAATATTCATGGGAATAATGAAGTCACCTATTTTTTCTAAGATTGTGAAGACTTGTCATTATAGTTGTGGCTGGATTTGGAAGATGTGTGAACTTTGTGGCCTTTATAAAGTCTAAAGTGCCAAAACTTATGCCTTCTTATGAGCCTGTGGTCCTCTGGGGGTGTACATTTGACTTAAAGATACTTTGGTGCAGGAGAGAGATAGAGTCTTGATGTGCTACAATAGTGACTGTTGCCGGGTGTCCCTGTCTCACCAGAGTTCTGATTGCCTGCCTTGCATCCTTCATAAGTGCTTTTCTATTTTTAACTAAGAGTCGGTTTCCCCTGATATGGAACTCCTTTGGACAACGAGTCCTCTGACCTGAACCCAGATGTCATCTCTGATATATTAGGGATCTAATGAGGCATTTCTAGTATGTTTGAAAAATCCCTAGAGCATACAATCTTCAAAATTACTATTTCTTCTGTTAGGAGCATAAGGGGAATACATGATTGAAAAGGCTGGTCTGGTCTTTGAAATGTCTAAGGGGAGATAAGAAAATGGTTTTCAAGGCAGACTGTCCATTCTCCCTGTGCACTTAACCAACTCAAAAGAATAGCTAACACTCTTCTCTATTCTATTCACAGAACACGCTACCCGGCCCTGCTGAGCACGCAGGGCTAACAAGCTACTAGTCTGCTCTGCTGTCCGGTGTGTTTCTACAGCTCTACTTCCAGTTGCTTTATTGCTTGCTTAAGTGTATTCCCAAACTGATGGTGTCAATCATTATTATAATTATGTAATTTATTTGATAATCTATGCGTGAATGTAGTGTGAGTGTGAAAAGGGAGTTGTTTCCATGATAACTACTTAGAATGCTCTAGAAAGGTTGATAGAGGCGAATTGACAAAAAAAAAAAAAAAAAAAAAAATGCCATGTTTGCTGTCAAATTAGGTGTGAGAAAGGCAAATATAAACAATTGGAGAAAAAGTTATTAAAATCTAGAGATTTATTTTTTGATAACATTAAAAAAATTATTGCTTAAAAGACACTAAATAGAAATTATATATAATGATTTATATGTATTGGTTAGTGAAATAAGGAAAATGGGGGGATTACAATGAGCAGATCCATACAATTATTAAGAAAAGACCTTGTCCTACATAAAAAAAATGTTAGGTAATATGCTTTATTTTTCACATAAAAATGAAATATTTAAGGTGTTATGTACATTTTCTTTTATTTCTGCTTTTTGAAATACCTGACCAATCACTGTTCTAGGTAAGTGAAAACCCTGTCTATTGTACTAAATGCTATAGTCACTTGCTTTAGTCCAAGCAACAGTCTTTTGCTGCTTATTTTAATTTGGGATCCCCAGATCTCCACAGTAAGAAGCAGATGTTTTGCTTGGTGAAGTTGAATTTCCTTAGCATACTATACTTTTCTGGATGGAGTTTCCACTACCTTCCAGCTCCTTTCCCACCTGTTCCCTATCCATCTGAAGCTATAGCCACATCTGACTTCGGACTCTTCACTAGTGATATCATGCACTTTATGCTTCAGATTACACTGTTTGGGATTTCATCAGCCTCCTGCCCACCTGAGCCATCTGCTTGTCCCCTGGCACAGTCCCCCTCAAATGTTCCAGGTCCAATAGTCACCTCCTTTGTGAAATTATCCCAGCAGGCAACTCCCTTAGTCTTACAGGAGTTCTTCCTTTTAGCACTTAGTCACTAGCCATGCAAGATGATATTTTTATGCAGCATTTGTCTCGGTCAATCTAAACTGAAAGGTAAAAGAAACCAGGTATTGATCGTTTCTGTATCCCCAAATCCTAGCAAATACTAGGTATTCAGACAATTGTGTGTAGAGTGAAGTAACAAAGAGATCGAATTTGTTTCAAATTGAACTAACAACTAGACTCTTCAGAGAATAAGGCCTCCCTCAGAAGCTAGGGAACTCCTTTGTCTTTCCACAAGTTGCCTTTTCTCTCTTTTCCTTTTACCACATTCTTGAATTTATTGTCTCAACTTCTATACCTCTCATTAATCCTAACCCCAGTGTATTTCAACTTCAGCCCCCTCAAACTTAAGGGATATTTTTAAAAAGATGGTAAACAACCACTGGCAGGGAATTCTAGAAGGAATTAAACTCTCAGATGGTGAGTTTGACCAGATTAAATTTAAGGCTCCCTCTTGCTCTGATATTCTGTGAGTTATCTTTCAGCAGGTATTAGTTCCCTCACAAATTTATGGTGCCCTTTACATTCCACCATATGGGCTATCATCTATTTTGCTCTGTAACCCTGACTCGCTTATGAAGCCCCTCTTTTATCACCCAATTAATGATCAACAAGAGCAAGGAGATGAAGTCCCCACTCACCATCCTATCTACCTCTTAACAAATCCACAGCAAGGGGTGAGCTGGACTTGGAAGTTTGTCCTGGCAGATGGCTGGGCTTGTTTACCTGTCTCCACATGCTACTCTCATCGTATGAAATAAGAAGAATGCTAAAACCCACGTGTGTGTGAGTTTCCTCCTCTGCAGCCATAATCTACATGAAACAGAGAGGACAGAGTGCTTCTCTGTGCATAAAGGAAGTAGCAAGAGGAAGCCGGTGGTTGAGCTGATGCATTGAGAGGCACTGGGGGGAAGATGGTCCAAGGCATCGATCCTGGTTGCCCCTGAGCACAAAGCTGGCGGCCGCAGAACCGATTCAGGATGAGCAGCCACAGACACATAAGAAGACTTGACTCTGCGTGGTGAACACAAATACTTTATGCAGATGATGTGTCATGGAAACATACACTTGAAACCTGTATAATTTTATTAACCCATGTCACCACCATACATTCCATAAAAAAAAAAAAAAAAAAAGAGCAGTTCTCTAAGACTAGATGAAAGTGGGGGCAGCGAGATCTTTTTTTTTTTTTTTTTTTTTTGGTACGTGCCCCTAGCGGGAACCGAACCCCAGGGCTCTCTGGTCTGCAGGCCAAGGCTACAACCGCTGAGCCAAACCGGCCAGGGTGGCAGTGAGATCTTAAGGACTCAAGTTGAATGTCAATTTCTGTCACAGATACTTTAACAAACTCAAAGATGTCCTTATTATCAAAGAGTACAGCAGTCCTTCCTCACCCATGGGGATATGTTCTAAGACCCCTGGTGGATACTTGAAGCTGCGGATAGTACCGAACTCTGTATATACTTTGCTTTTTCCTATACATACATACCTATGGTAGAGTGTAATTTATAAATTCGGCACACTAAGAAATGAACAACAACAACTAGTAATAAAATAGAACAGTTATAACAATATATTTTAATAAAAGTTATGCAAATGTGGTCGCTCTTTGAATATATCTTACTGGACTGTACTTGCCCTTCTTGTGATAATGTGAGATGACACAATGCCTGTGTGATGAACTGAAGTGAAGTGAATGATGTAGGTGGGCTTTGGGATGTAGTGTTAGGCTGCTATTGACCTTCTGGCAATGTGTCAGAAGGAGGCTCGTCTGCTCCAGGTGATTCTGGACCAACAAGCCATGGTACTTGACTGAGTAACTGAAACAATGGAAGGTGTGACCGTGGATAAGGGGGGCTACTATCAAAGATTTATTGGTAGGGCATTAACAGGACTAAGATCATGAGAATTACCTAGGTCCCAGTATTTGTAACAGCTAGTACTCGATGTCATGATGCCCTGTAGAGAATTCTGCTAGTTCTGGACAAAGGGCGATCATTTCCATCTCTTTGATGACTATTCCCTAAAAACATGCTATCTAATTATATTCTATAAGTACTTAAAGATTGTGAAGTCATGTGTGACTGATAAGCTTATTTTTCTAAAGTTACTCTGTTGGAAACAATTTCATTTAAGATTTAAGCACAAGAAGTGGGAATTTAGCCATATTAATTCTATTATATTTACAGAAACAAAGTTGCTAAATCAGTTTATGATGAGCTCTGAAAATTTACCCTTAGTGGGTTAGAAAATTATACATTTTAAAATCCTAAAAATTTGATTAATGCTAACATCATAAACTCTGTGTGTGTGTGTGTGTGTGTGTGTGTGAGAGAGAGAGAGAGAGAGAGAGAGAGAGAGAGAGAGAAACAAAATGTAATACATCAAATGTCTATAAAGTCAAACAGGATGGAGATGAGAAATAAATGAACACTTTTAAAACTTAATTAAAAAAAACCAGTTGAGGGTATGTGGGCTAGAAGCACAGTTAAATTTTTTAACCATGCAAATTTGCATTGCATTTCAAGTTCTTGTCAAACAAAGCTGCATACATCAGACACTTAAAAGGAAAACTGACATTAGCACAAGCTGTTGGATGAAGGCATGTAACCACCCTCCTTAAGTTTAGCTGTTAGCAGTGTCTGTAACCTGCAGTTAGCTGTGACGGATTCAGGTTTGTGTCCTTGAATTAGAGAGTGAAGAACTCTGCTAGATCAAATTAATTGATGAAATTTAAGTATATAATTTAATGCACCTAAAATGAAATCACATTGAAGATAGAAATTAATATACATTCACAACAAAATTAACCCTTGGCTCATTGACAGCAAGAAGCAAAATAATTCTGGGATGGGGAGGACCTCCGTTAGAGCTGAGGGACTTCGCTAGTTACACAATTCCCTTGTGGCCAAAAAGGCCAGGTCTTGCCCTAGGCAGTGCTATCACTCTCAAGTATTCCAAAACCCTAACCAATTCACTCAATTCCCTTCCAAAATTGTATGCACAGGTGATAATCCAGGGGAGCTGGGGAGCTTTGGGTGCCCTATTATTAATATCTAGCATACAATATTTCATTCATAAAGTAATGACTTTGGTTCCTTGGACCCTCAACAAGAAACTAAAACATATGTGACTACACTTTATAATAAGTGACAAATCTCTCCCTGCTCCCTTTTGGTATTCATTGTGATATCATTAATCAGCGCTGAACTCCTGATTATAAATCTTGATAGTTTCTGAGACTGCAAAAATGCGTTATTCCTCTGCTATCCAGTATTCTGTATGTCACATTCTTTGTTAAAAACAGCTAGAAGGTTCTAGGGAAAGCATTTAGTTTAAATTCAGCTATTCAACTATTTCACTTCGAGACCATCACAGTCACCTTGGGATCTCATTAGGAGCTGTGAAGATGGGTTTGTCATTTGTCTGTTGTCCCTAGAAAGAAAATAAAATTCCTTCCTTTTGATTTTGAACCTGTAGTCTAGGAATGTTTGTTTTTTCAATCTATGTACTATGAATATGCATATTTGTCTGTTCCAGTATCCATTGCAGATGATGAACATAAAAAAGGAGAAAAAAAATTAGGTCCATTTGATCCACTTCCTAATGGAAACATTATCCATCTGTTCTTAATAGACTGTAATCAGCCCTATTTATTTTTGATTTTTTTCTAAAAGAAATTGACAAAGATAAAACAAAAAATGCATTTAGAATTTGAGAAAAAATAGCTTCCTCATCATGAATTTCTACTAGATCAAATTTGTACCATGTCACAGATCACATCATTTAAGCAATATCGACAGATTAAAATAATACTCATACAATCTGCAATCAGAAGAGGAACAAACGGGTGGCATTTGATGTCTGACACTCATGTTTTCCAGATGTAGTTTTAAAATCAAAGCAATAGTCATATCTACTCACTAAAAAAAGAAAAATGTGTTTATAAAATAAGGCTTCAATGAATCTTCTCTTGTGCCGCACCCCAGATCATGTTCCTAGAGAAACTACATTAAACTCTTACATCTGTTTTATTCTTGGTATTTACCTCATATTTCTAAATAAAAAAAGTTTTTGTATGTGTATGTTCTTTTAAAAACTATTATTCCAACACAGTTATATCATATTTTATTAAATATTCAGTCTTTAAAAAAATTTTTTTTTTTAGAGAGAGAGGGGAAGGGAAAGAGAGATAGAAACATCCATATGAGAGAGAAACATCGATCAGCTGCCTCCTGCACTCCCCCTACTGGGGATCGAGCCTGTAACCCAGGCATGTGTCCTGAGCTGGAATCGAACCAGGACCTCTCAGTCCATAGAATGATGCTCAATCCACTCAGTGACACAGGCCAGGCAATATTCAGTCTTTATATTGATAATTATATAAATGCTGTTAACTGACGTATCAAGGAGCATACTCTACTCATCTTTCTATTATTGTACATCTTTTAGTTTTGCTAGAGTTGAAAATTGCCTCACTTCAAAAAATTTTCTCTGTAATTATTACTAATTATTTTCAACTCTTCCGTGGGACTGTGAAACACCTCTAAGTACCTTGCTCCACATGACAAAATATTTCACATAATCAATCAGTGTGAAACCAAGGGACATCTGACTTGGAGCTCTCCCAGGCTTACTGTGTGCAGCACAACTCCAGGGTGTACATTTACACAGACTGTGATGCGAATGCAGCAGCCTGAGCTCCCTGGTTCCAGATTGCACTCATTCTCCAGACCAGATGCATGACTGTTATCCTGGGTCTTCTCGTTATCATTATGGTGAATATTTCCTTCATCTCTCTCTCTGCTTTGTTTCCTGTTTCCTGCATTTTAGGCATTCCTTATTCTTGGTTCTCTACCTCATTTTGTGGAGCTCTCTTCCAGTAGGTTCCAGGAAAGCATTCAAAAGATGTGAAGCTTGCATGTTGAACAGTATTTTCATTCTACTCTCACACTTGTTTCATAGTTTGGTTGGTTATAAAATTATAGTTAGAAATGTTTTATTCAGGATTTTAAGGCATTTCACTGTGTTGATGAGAATTACTATGTCATGTTGTGTCCTGATCCTTTGTGTATACTCTTTAATTTTTTTTTTAATGGAAGCTTTTTATACCAGTGCTTTAGTGTTGGTGTTTTGTTTTTTTTTTTCAACTTAGTGTGCTAGATATTCAGTAATCCCTTTCAATATAGTAATTGACCTTTAATTGTAGGAAATATTATTATTACTATATAATCCCCCCCCTTTTTTTTAACCTAGAGCTCTTGGTAGATAAATACAATACTTGACTTCTTTCTCTGACCTTCTAATTTTCTTATCCTTTCTTCCTAGTTTCCAACTCTCTTTTTTTTTTTTGTGGTATTTTTAGAAAGGTTCTCTTTCAACAAGGTTGTTGAATATACCTTTTTTGCTTTTAAATTTTCTATTAACACTTGTATTTCAGCTATTCTGTTCTAATATTTTCATGTGCTAGTATTTTCTGTTCTTTGTACATTTTTTTTTTTTTAAAAAGCTAACTTTTTCTTGTTTTGAGGATAAAGTAGTTTCTTTTATTTCTTAAATTATATATTTTTTAAAAATCTCATCACATTATTACATTGTCTCTGTTCCAAGTTCCTTTTATCTGCTGCCTCTTTTTCTTGTCGGAGACTTTTATCAAATCTCTTTTTCTTCTTGGCAACCATTCAAATTTAGTAGTGAGGACTGAAAAACTGATGGGAAACTTCACGGTGTGTGTGTGTGGAGTAGGTGTTATTTATAAAACTAGGTTTAACAGAGATCTAGAAGATTCATTATGGGACCCCTGAATGTCTTGTTGACCTTTTTCTCTGATTATTTTCTCCAAGGATTAATTCAGTCTACTGCTAGAATGCCTGGCTACTAGCATAATAAGAGTTTAGGTGGGAGAGAGGGCTGGAAACTCATTATTTAGTATATAGAATTTAACTTTATTCTCCTCACCCCTGCCTTCCCCATGTTTTTAGCCTCTCCAGTCAATGTTTTAAAGACTAAAGCATTTCATCTCATTCCAAAGGGAGCAGTTGCTAGGTTGTCTAGGGAGGGGTCTGGGCGTGAGGAGAGGGGCTGGGCTGTCTGAGGGGAGGGGTTTTTCTGATATATATGTCTGGCTTTCAGGGCACCACTCACCAAATTCTCCACCTGCAGAGGCTTTCCTGAGGCTGTTCAGAGTTCTGCAGCATGAACGGATCAATCTCACTGGTGTGCCCCACTGCATATGCTGACATTTTAGTTTTCTCCACACAGTTAAGTATGTTACAACTCATTTACTTCCTTTCCATATTCTAGCATTTGTTGACATATATTGCCCACTGTTGTTTCCTCTTTTTATTTTCCTTATGGTTTAAAACTCTCTATTATTGTGTCATTATTTTGGTAGGGGTTCAAAAGAGAGGAAACATGACTACATGTATAAAATCTGCCCTGTTGAACAGGAAATTCTCTAATAGAATTTTATATATCAAAGAAATTGCCCTATTGGAAATATCTATGTGTATGTACAGAGTATTTTCCCTGCACTAAAGATCCTTGGTGCTCCATCTATTCATTTCTCCCCCTCCAAACCTCTGGCAACCACGGATCTTTTTTACTGTTTCCTTGTCCAGAATTTAATAAGGTTGTAATCATATAGTCTGTAGCCTTTTCAGATTGGCTTCTTGCACTTAGTTCCTCCATGTCTTTTCATGGCTTGATAGCTCATTTCTTGTTAGATTTTGATTTTCTGGATGTACCACAGCTAATTCATTCATGTAATGAAGGACATCTGGGTTGCTTCCATGTTTTAGCATTTGTGAATAAAGCTTCTGGAAACATCTATGTGAATGTTTTTGTGTGGACATAGTTTTCACTCCTTTGGGGAAATCCCAAGGAATGTGAATGCTGGATAATATGGGAAGCATTGGACTAGTTTTATAAGAAACCACCAAACTGTCTTCTCAAGTGGCTGTACCATTTTGCATCCCCAGCAGCAATGGATGAGAGCTTCTGTTGCTCCACATCCTTGCCAGCATTCGGTGTTGTCAGTGTTCTTATAGGGCACCATAAACCATCTTGTGGGGAAGGATGTTAGGGGAACAGAATGACAGATTTTGAATTTTAAACCCAGCTGGCTGAGAGATAGACTTATAGTCAAAATTAATTTGATGTTAAAGAATGTGAAGAAATTTGATCATTTTTGCACATGGCATACTGTGGGCTGTATTAGTGTCTGTTGCTACTCTAACAAATTACCAGAAACTTGGTGGCCTAAAACAACAAATTTATTATCTTACAGTTCTGAGGTCAGACATCTAAAATCATCGTACCAGCAGAGTTGTATTCCTTCTGGAGGCTCTCGGGGAGAATCTGTTTCCTTTTCTTTTTAACTTCTAGAGACAGTCTGTATTCCTTGCTTATTAGTATTTTCCTCTAGGGTAGTATCTTGCAATCTCTCTCTCTCTTTCTTTCTCTCTCTTCCGTTCTCTGACCTTCCATTCTCACATCTCCTTCTCTGACTCTTCCATCTTCCCCTTTTCCTTATATGAACCCCGTGATTACATTGTGTCCACCTGGATAATCCAAAATGATCTACAAAACCCAAGATCCTTAACTTGATCACATCAGGAAAGTCACTGTTATAATGTAAGGTAACATATGGACAGGTTTCAGAGAGCAGAATGCGGATGTCATTGAGAGAGACCCTGTTCTGTCTATCACATGGACAATACTACACATAAATGTAATTTGGAACAGAAGAACATAATTTTTACTCTGGGGAGAAAGAACCAAAAACAAACAAACAAATAAGGGCTTATAACTCATAGCTGAAATATTTTATTACTTTTTATTATAAAATAGTCCCACATTCATTGTGGCTAATCCAGTCAGTAAAGGAACCATATGCATATAGTAGGAAGTAAAAATTAGCTTAAAATTCTAAGGCCCACGGACAATCACTATTAAAGTTTGGTGCTTATATTTCCAAATGCTTATTTTTCAAGGAAAAATATCAGTTCATGAACTTGACCTGAAGTCAATCATTTACTACCTGGATCTCCATCAAAAAGATATGCAGTCTACCAATATGATTGATGTATGCATTCAAAAGATTGGCTTCAGGTCAAGTTCTTATGGCTGTAATTCTAAACAATTGATTATTTCCTATTTTATTGAGTCACTTTGAATGTGAAAAGTCCGTTTTAATCCCTCTATTTGTTACTCATCTTAATTGAGGGAGAGACTGTGTCTATATTATCACTTGACTGAATCTTAATCCCTTCTAACATGAACCTTCTTGGCATTCATGTCATTTTTATTAATTTATTATAAGCTTTATATATAGATTTTATTCTGTAGAAAAATCTTTTGGGGATTGGAATTGAAACTGCTTTGAATGTATAGAGTGATTCGAAGGCAAATTTATTTTTTAAACTTCGGTGTATCTAGTATTCATCTAGAGTCTTCCTCTAACTGAAGAATTATGAGTTTTAAGAGTGTAATAAAATAGAAAAAAATCCACCAAATTTAATAAATGAGCCAACAAAACAAGAGTGTGTTCCTTGAAAGAGCTACAATTGTGGCAAGACATATAAAATTTTTTAAATAGAGTATGTTTTAAATAAAACATAGATATAAGTAATGATACCACTTTAAAAAAGACATACAACACAGCTTTGAATGCCCAAAGTTGACATGAAATGTGAGGTTATCTAGATATAAATGTATAATCAATGGTGCCACTGTATACTGAATTAGTAGTAAGAATTAATCATATGAAGAGTACCAAGTCTCCACAGTTTAACAAATAATTTTATTCAAAAGTTCAAAGAACAATAAATCTTATCTTGGACAATTTATTTCTGCTATTGGCTATCTTCTTTTATGTGGGTTTTATTTTCAGGGATGCAAGAATAATTCACTATATCAATGTAATTTCCTATACAGAATAAGGTACAACAAACAAATGAACACTTCAATCAATGTAGAAAACCATTTGATAAAATTCAACATTTGTTCATGGTAAATATTTATCAGGTTAGGAATAAAAGAGAGAATTCTTAATCTTATAAAGTTATGAATTGAAAAAAATTCAAAATCATAACTAATGGTGAATAGTTCAGTGTTACTTAATGGGACATGAAAGTTACCCTATCATTTCTTTCTAGTTTTGAAAACAAATGAAAGGTTGACACAGAAGCAGAAATTTAAAAATAAGATATGACAGCTTTTTCACTGGCAGAGATTCTTGGAGGACTTGATTTGTATGTACAGTCACATTGGCTCTCTAATTCTGTCCTTCTGCATTGAACTTACTCTCTAAATATAGGCCTTTCTATCTCTCAATATGAGTGCTACATGGATGATCACATAACCTAGGATTCCAAAGGGAACGTGGTTTTGAGAAAAAGTAACTCAGAAGGGAGTGATTAGCATGTTCAGTTCCTTCTCCTAAACTCATCACTTTGATGAAGTAGTAGCAATAGCCACATAGTATTGTAAATCTGAAAGTCGATGGAAATGTGAAGAGTGAGAGATAAAGTTATCTCTTAATAGTTTTCGTTGATGCCACAAACAAGATGGCGATCCCCACATTATACCCACTATTCAATATTGTATTGCACTAAGTCATCAAAAGTAAATGAAGTTCAAACTACTGAAAGAAAGAAACAACGGTAATTTCTTATTTGCAGATACTATAATCATCTAAATGCTATATCTAGAAAGAACATATAATAGGTTAGAAGCATTAAGAGAGTTTCACACACTGCTGAATATAGTATTGACATTTGGAAAAATAAATAAAAATTGTAAAAAGGCATGAAAGAAAACTTGAAAATGGAGAACTATATT
Source organism: Tadarida brasiliensis (assembly GCA_030848825.1). Classification (NCBI taxonomy): domain Eukaryota; kingdom Metazoa; phylum Chordata; class Mammalia; order Chiroptera; family Molossidae; genus Tadarida; species Tadarida brasiliensis. The sequence continues at coordinate 85,374,118 of CM061258.1, read as the reverse complement.
ATGTTAATAATGAGGATATACATTTTATAATGGTGACACTTTTCCTTCAGATTACTCTCTATATCTAATGCCATTTCAATTACATTCCTAAAATAAATTTTTCTGTGAAAATGTAGGAACTGACTTAAAAATTAATGTGGAATAGTAAATGGTCCAATAAGAGTTCAGTAAAGTAATGGAATAATATGGAGAATGGTTGATAAAACAGGCTAGAAACTCAGAAGCAGATTCATTCTTAAATAAGAATTTGATGTGCTTGATATGCAGCCGTAGACGAAAGGCAAGTTATTCGATAAAGGATGTTAATACAATTGGCTTTCAGGCGAAAAAGAACCATTACAACACCATATACAAAAATAAAATATGTAAGTTAGAGAACTAATGTAAAGCATAAAATTTTAAAGTAATTAGAAGACATTATGGGGGATTTTTTTATGCTTTTATAGGAAAATATCTCTTAAGATATGAAAACACCAAACAGAAAGGGAAATTTTGATAACTGTTTCAAAATTTTAATATTCTGAGTGTATATTTTAAATATATATGACAAAAGATTACAACCAAAATTCTTTGAATTTAGTGGGCCCTTGAATCTCTTGAAAATTATACAAAATTGCAAAATTGTGTTCACGGGCATCTGTGTAGTATTTTAACATTCTGTAAAATTGGATGCATGACCCCCAAATTAATGACAGTAATCACTGTTTTGGGCAATCTGTGCTAAACTATGCACATACATACACAACTCAGGAGGGCAGGAGGATGGCCTTGTATTTGTTCCCCAAATTCTAATATTTTTGACATTCATCTTGGCTTTTCCACTGGCCTTTGGCTTTCTGATGGAATACATTTATACCCATTTCCTTCTCGTGTAAAATTTGATAGGTTTTTTAAAAAGTGTATCTGTTAATGATAGGAAAGACTTTCATTTCCTTCAATTTTGCTCTAGGGCTATGGTGACATCATTTCCTCTGAGAATTAGAAATTAGGAGCAGCTATACCTTATAGCTTGCATTCTTTATTTAGATCTGGGGAGGGAGCTTTGGGAAGAAGAAATACTTCCTAGGGGCATTTAGAGTGAGCTTTATTCTTCTTCAGTGTTGTCAGATTTCACAAATAAAAATACAGAAGGCCCAATTAAATTCAAGTTTCTTATGAAATTAAAAAACACTGATTAGTTTTTTCTTTTTTAATTTTTTTTTCTTTATTGATTATAGAGAAAGAAGGGAGAGGGAGAGATAGAAACACTGATGAGAGAGAACATCGATTGGCTGCCTCCTGCATGCCCCCCACTGGGGATTTGGCCCACAACCTGGGCATGTGCCCTGACTGGGATTCGAACCAGTGACCTCTTGGTGCATGGGTTGATGCTCAATTACTGAGCCACACCAGCCGGGCACACTGATTACTTTTTAGTATAAGTATATCCCATGACATATTGTGAACATACATATATTTTAAATGTATGGTTTATCTGAAATTCAGATTTAATTAGTTATGCTGTATTTTATTTAGCAATCCTACTGTTCTCTGGTGTGAAGGTTCTCACCATTGCCCACACCTCAGTAACTTGGGTAAGACCAAGGTATCCATTCTATGAAATATAAATAGGTATTTTATTAATATTGTTCACTGACCCAGAAAATGCCTCAACCCTGGATTCACACATTAAATGTATTGCAGAAGACAAAACCATTCATAATTCATTAAGTTTACCTCTCCAGATGATTCAAGAAAGAAGGCATGATTTAATTTACTAGGATTACCAAAAGTATTCCAGTCGTTTAAAATTATAATTTGAGTCAAGCTTTTAAAATAGTAAGAAACATAGATTTACAGATTCTCTGTGAATGTCTCTTTCTCATCCCCACATCCCTGCTCACTCAGTTATTACCTACAAGTCTGACTACAAGTTTGACTTTGATGTTTTATATCCCTAATACATTATATATGTCCCCTATGCAAGAAATCAGGGAATTAATATATGAAAATAAAGCTTTAAAAAAAATCTAGTGAAAATGAAAGAATTTAGCCATACAATACATTTCAAATACATGAAATTTAAAGTTCCTTTTAAATCTTTGACCTGTGATCCATGGCATTTTAGAACATTGACTAAAATGATACTTTGTAAATTACTAGATTATTTTTGGCAATCCTGGTGTTCTACAGCATGATTGTATGTTTTCAAATCATTTGTGGAGGTAAACATATGAATAATAAATAATTTAGATCTTTTCAACTTAATTACTGTAGAGTCCAGGGTGGGTGTGTTTTCTGGGCCAATGAGAAATAGAAATATTATACTGGTTTTAGGTGAATCTAGGAATTGTCATTTTGCAATTCAAAGAATAAATTTAAGCCCTGACCGGTTTAGTTTAGCAGTTGGTGCGTGAGCCCGTGGACCAATGAGTTGCAGGCTCATTCCTGTCAAGGGCACGTACCTTGGTTGCGGTTTGTCCCCAGCCCTGGTGGGGGTCGTGGGGGTGGCAACCAGTCGATGTGTCTCTCTCAAATCAATGTTTCTCTCTCTCTCCCTCTATCTCCCTCCCTCCCACTCTATCTGAAGATAAATAGAAAAATATCCTCTGGTGAAGATTAAAAAAAAAAGAGAATAAATATCATGGTAGGCAAAATAATGTCTCCCCAGTGATGCCCATGTCCTAAAACTTGGAACCTGTGAATATGTTATGTTACATGGCAAGAGGGACTTGGGGTACAGATGGAATTAAGGTTGATAATCAGTTAACCTTAAAATAAAGGGGTTACCTTGGATTATCCAGTGGGCCCAACATAATCACAGAAGTCCTTAAAACCCTAGGAGGGAAGCAGAAGAAGAGTTAGAGTAAGAGATTAGAAGATGCTATGCTGCTAGTTTTAAAGATGGAGAACGAAGCCGTAAGTCCAGCCTGCAGAAGCTAAAGAAAAGGAAACAGATTCTTCCCTAGAGTCTCTAGAAGGAATGCAGCCCTACCAATATCTTGGTTTTAGCCCACTGAGACCCTTTTTGGACTTCTGCCCTCCGGAATGTAAAGATAATAAATGTATGCTGTTTTAAGCCAGCAATTTTCAACCTTTTTCATCTCATGGCACACATAAACTAATTACTAAAATTCTATGGCACACCAAAAGATATATTTTTTCCGATCTGACAAAAAAAAATAGGTAAAATTTTGATTGGTTTACTATATATAGCCTACCCTTTTGGCTCCAAAGTGATTATTTTGTTGTTGTTGTTAATCCTCACTTGAGGGTTGATTTTTAGAGAGAGTAGAAGGGAGGGAGGGAGAGAGAGAGAGAAACATCCATGTGAGAGAGACATCAATTGGTTGCCTCCTGCACACACCTCAGCCTGCCCCAACTGGGGCAGGGATGAACCTGAAACCCAGGTACGTGCCCTTGACCAGGATCAAACCCGAGACCCTTCAGTCTGCAGGTCAACACTCTAACTGCTGAACCAAATCAACCAGGGCTCAAAGTGACTTTTAAAAAATCAGGTGCCTATATTTATATATAAGAATTTCTGGTACCAAAAATTAACAAATTAGACTCAAGCTTATTATGCAATGTGACCAATAACATCCACTCTTATTATATGAGCTATATATTTATGGTTCAAGACAGAGCATTCACACTGGATGGCTATTGTTGTCTTGCCTATTGTCATTTTTTTATTTGGCAATCTAAGGGAAAAGAGGTCAGTGCCCCTCACTAAATAGTCAGGTATTGCATGCTTTAAAAATTCTTGTGGCACCCAGGTTGAAAACTGATGTTTTAAGCCATTGCATTTCTGATAATTTTCTACAACAGTAACAGGAAACTAATACAGCTATATAATTCATATAACAAAATATTTTCAGTTTTTAGGTTAAAGTTTCTCTCTTCTAAATAGTTGGATTGGAATATTTACTCTTAACCATCATTTATTGGGGCTTACTATATATGTGTACTTTGCTAAGTGCTTTATATATTTCACTTTTTCCCTTAACCAATTAGGTCAGTTATTATTATGATCTCTCTTCATGGATAAAGAGATGGAGCCTCAGAGAGGTGAATTAATTTGTTCATCTTTGAAAGGTGAAATAGATCCATCTGAATTTAAAAGCTCTTAAGTATTTTGTACTTTATCTTCATTAGTACAAATAGCTGATGTGTGATATGCACATATTTAAAACAAGTAAGCACTTTTTTAGGGAGAAGGGATGCATTGTTCTCAAGGGTAGGAAGATTAAAGAAGATAATGGGAGAACTTTGGGTTAAGAAAAATTTGCTTATATCAGTTATAATATTGTATGAGTAGTCCTTTCTAAAGAGACATTTTACATGTTTCCTAGTGTGCTTAGTGAAAGAGAGATGTAGTTTACGTGGGTTGAAAGTTGTGACTTTTCTTGGTTCATGCTAATGTTGGCATTTTGTTATACATTTAAAAGGAAATTTTGATATAATTCAAGTTGTGACTTTAACTTATATTGGTTGTACTTTAGGTCCTTATAAAAATATGAGTCATGAACATGACCATGGGTGTAAGATTGCTAGAAGAGAAATTGATAAATGATCTAAACAATTTATGGGATTAGCCATCGTATTGGCCCAAATGAAACAAAATTTAAGTTTTGCCCCGCCTTAATACTATCAGCAGGGCTTGCTAATGAAATAAAAGTTATGGGAGAATCTGCTTTACTAGTCAGGTCTAAAATTCTTTGGTACTATGTTTTCACTTTGTTTTATTTTATTCAAATTTATTTAAAAATATTTAGGAACCTTGAATAGAATGCCTTCTGTTTTATTCTTTCCCTTATCTCTTACTTGAATATAATCTCTGCTGTGATATGGCTCATCAACTCTTTATTCTCAGACAGAAAATATAGTGAACCCATAATTAATGATAAATACAGTAATCAAGTAAAATTTATGTACTTATAACTGATATTTTAGAAAGTGTTTCGATTCTGGGGATAAAAGGAATTGAGTAAAAACTAAGAAAGGCAGTTAAATTGCTCTGATAGACAAATTTTTCCCCATTTTCTTTCTCTTTTTGAAATTAAATATTGTGATAATTTATTTCGCTTTCTTGTATCAAAAGTGATATTTTACATTTTATGAGTGATGTCTCTATCTTTATCAGAGTAGATTTCAAGAAACTTATTTTCCAATAGTGAAGCCCAAATTGGTTTCTTTCATTTCAGTGAAAGAGAATCTGACTCTATCTGGCTGAAGCAAACTGGCTCACCTTGCTGGAAAGTCCTAGGGTACAGCTTAATCCGTGGGCTGAAATATTAGCATCAGAAGTGGACTTTCTATCATCTGTTAGCCCTGCATTCTACTGTGTTGGCTTTATTCCTCCAGGAGCATCAATTCATAGCATCACAAATCAGTTTCAGGGGAAAGAGAGCCGGCGTTCAACGTTTGAAACCTGTTGCTGTAACTGGTTTACTGTGGATCTTGTGCCTTCTGGCAACCAGTCCTGCGGTTGAGCAGTGACAAATCCTAATTAGCTAAGTACAGTTTGCATGTCATTGCTGGGGATAGATTCTTCCTCACTAGAACCAAATAGAATGAGAGGAGGGCGTCATTATCACGAGAAGTGGAGAAGGATGCTAGGCTGCAAAACCAACAAAAATCACTAGGTGTCACTTTTCTCGACCTTGCTTTTTAACCAAAATGTGAGGAAAACAGACACACTTGGTTATTTTGACAAATGGCACTGGGCACTCTCTTTGCCTGGTTAGGATGAGTTGAGTTGAGTGTTTCCTTTGAGGATTGTGGAAGTGACTTGGCCTTTGTAAGAATAAAAGTAACACTACCGACATCAGCTCAAATGAAACTAGTTCTACGCTGTTGAGTGAAAAGTAGCTGAAGAGTGCCTGTTCTAAAAGTAGATTACAGTGAAAGGCAGCACACAGAAGAATTAAGGTAGTTATTCATTTTTAGATTCCTGTTAGTTTTAGTTACAAGAAAGGATGTAATTAACTCCAGTGTAGGTAGGTAGCAGAAGAGAACATCTGCTTTCCTGCTCTGGAGGGAGTTAAAGTCAAAGTTTTGAGCCATTAAAATAGAAGGGTTGGGAATCCCGATTGAACTTTATAGCAGAAAAACAAAATGAACAAGTGCAAGAATATCACTTTTTTAAGGCTACCCAGATAGCTTGTTCAAGTTTCTTTGGATTGGTTTAATGGCACAGTGGACTTATTATTAATTGAGTGAAACCCTAAACATATTCACATTTATATGTAAGTGCCAGATCCTTTAGAGTTATCAATAACCTTCTCAGAAAAATATTTGAGGAAATCAAGCTTAGTAACTTAGGTGACCAAGTATATTTATTCAGTGAAGTAACCTTGGAATCAGTTTCTTTTAAATGACAGTGTGATTGGGATCCCTAGAAATGGATCTTGTTTACCACTCACATTATCCTACTAACTGAAGTCAAATGAGTAAGATTCATGTACTTCTTTTGGTGCTTGGATGTGTATAGTTTCCCGGTTTGGTTTCTAATCCTGAGAACTCATTGATGTGGCCGTAGGAGAGTATGAGAACTCAGCGAGCTAGCAGAGAAATGGTACACAATGTATGACACTCCTCTGAAATTCAGTTCAATGAAAGATAGTATTTAAGGCTTCCTGAATGAATTACAGCCTGGTAAGATACTGCTATAAAAGCAGCAAAGCCATTAGCAGAGACAGTAGAGATGCTAGGCTGGAACGCTTTTATATGCCAATTTAATGTTTGTGATTACACTGCAGATCCCGTGCTCCATAAACCCATTTTTGTGGAAATGGGGGAATGCTGAAAGCCCATAGCATATAACTAAGACTTTAGAAAGTTCTGACTAGTCTAAAGAATATGTTATCTTCTTTTAATGCACAAATTTGAGAAATCGAAAATTACTGAATGACACGTGAAGCAGATGATCTGACATCGTACAGTTAAGCCTGCAGAAAGCCTTATTTGATAGCTTATTAAATGCAGCTGGTATGTTTAAAAGTAAGACTAGAGGGGGGAAAAAAGAGTTGAGTCTGTAAAATGCTTTAGTCTCAATAAGCCTTCGGCATTTTGCTGATAGTAAGGAAATGCATCCAATCTTCCTGCTGGAGTTCACTTTTAGGATTCCCTTACAGTTTTCAAATGGGATATTGTGAGATGCAGCAGAGATTTCAATAACAAATAAACAAACAGAAGATAACCCATGGAAACTTTTAATAATCTGATAGCCTTGTAAATGCTTTCTTCAGAAATTAACTTTGGGGACTTCGGCATTTATTTTCTTATAACAAGGGTGAATCGATTATTGAATGGTTGAAAGCACACAATGCATATTGATCTGTTCATGCGTAGCCGCTTTCTCCCAGCAGGCACCTTGGTGCCTGCAACATATTTTTAAATAGGATTACTGCTCATTAAATTACAATGACCTGAAGCAATGGTCAACAAAAATGAAATTGCCTGGTTCGTCATGGTTTGGAGCATTGCCATGGACTCTCAGAGCCTTGCTTTCCCTGGTGGAAGTCAACCTGAAGAATATACATGGATGGCTGATTCAATGTCTAGAATTTAGCCAAGCAAAACCTCACATTTTGTACTTATGAGTGAAACTTGAATATGGCCAAAGTTTTATAGCATAGCGACTCCCAGTTTTTACACTGACTTCAAGACTTATTTATTTTTTTATATTTTATTTTTCAATTACAGTTTATATTCAGCATTATTTTATATGAGTGTCAGGTATACAGCAAAGTGGCTACACAATATTATATTTTACAAATTAAATGACATGCATTTTAAATCAAATTGCTGATATCTTGTGTAGCAATGATCCAAGAGAATAAAGTTTAGTTTTAGTCAATCTGAATGCTGGTATATATAAAAACTATATTTTTGTTATGAAGATAGAACATATGTTATAATATAGAATATATAAGGCAATCTTTTGTAAGGCAAAGTAACTTTATTTTATAAACAAAGGGGGATTTTTCCTGTTATAGTCATTCTTGAAAATTATAAAGAAAGATTGTAAGTACCTTGTTACTCTCTTCCTATCTAAATATCATTATTCCACGATTTAACCTATTTTATAATCTATTTTATAATTTCTACCTTCTTAATACATTTGCTGCTACATGGGCACTTGGTATATGTATTATATTTTTATCTGAGAAATCCAGGGCCCAGGTTATGATAAAAATAGAGGGGAATAAGGCCTTCATTCAGGTTGCTTATAACTCCATATCTACCAGGCCTTCCCATTATATGTATTTTTATGCATTAAGGATTTTGCTATTGGTAGAAAGATCACATAATATCCTCATTTCCTCTGAGCATTTGGGGCCAAGTCATAAAAGCTCCTGTGATACAGTGTCAGGACCATAAGGTCAATCACGTGGTCTGAATTTGCTTTACTTTTGGGCTATTGTAATGTAGCTATTGTTTATTCTAGAACCGCATTTAGTTCCAGGTCTCTGTCTCTCTGAAGTTCCAATTCTTGTCAAAGGTCTTAATTCTGGTGTGATTCTGACTCCTATATGCCCACTTGAACTATTGTAACTCTTTGGAAACTCAGTGATTTCTTCACTGTTCAGTTAAGCCCTTGGGGCTCTGGGTTGGGATGGCTACCAGCTTAGAGCTCCCTGATGCCACACTGGCGACCTTGCTATCTAGGCGTGCCCTCAGTGTTTGTAGATTGTCTCTGTAGCCATATTATTTTACACTCAGAATGAGCCTCACCTTCTTTACACTCAGAATAGGACCTTTAGCAACTCACTGATTATCCTGTCTAGAGTGGCAACCTCTCTCTCCACTGTCTCCAGCATTCCCAACAGAGTTACTTTGCTTTTGTTTTTCCTCTGTGGCACTTCTCATCTGACACACTATACCTCTAATTATATATTTATTTGTGTTTGGTTTCCCTCCACTAGAATGTGAGCTCCTTTAGGGCAGAGACTTTGTTTGTTGTGGTTTCTCCTGTGCCTGGAACATCATCTGATATAAGTGCTAAGTAAATAGCTGAGTGACACTAAATGCATGAAGGGCAGAGTTTTGAGGTTTAAGAAACTCATATTCTCGTCTCTGCTATTAGGAACATTCTTTGACAATAAAATTGCCCTCAACTGTGATCCATGGGTCTTCAAAGAAGATATAAAAATGGGAGACCAAACTTTTTTTTTAGATTTATAAAAATCTTAGCATAATTATTTTAGCTTTAACAGTCTTATTATGTTTGTATTCATTGGCCCTTTCTGATCTATATTATTAGATATCATCTATTGTCCAAAGAAACAAGAAAAACTGGAAGGCAAAAATTGATTTCTAAGGACAAAGTTGTTGTCCTTTTGGAGAGTAATGTTAGCTTACATACATAAGCAAAAGTCTGTGTAATAGCTCAGCCACTGTGGTTCAGTGTATTGAGTGTCATCCCTTGCACCAACAGGTCACTGGTTTGATTCCTGGTCAGGGCACATGCCCAGGTTGTGGGCTCGATCCCCACTGGGGGTTGTGTGGGAGGCAGCTGATCTATAGTTCTCTCTCATCAATATTTCTCTCTCTTTCTCTATCTCTCTCTCTCTCCTTTCCCCTCTCTCTAAAAACTCAATAAAAAACATACTTTAAAAAAAAGTCTGTGTAATAGCTTTGCCTTATTTCTCAGAGGTGCTCAACTAAACTATTCACTTCTATTCTTCAACAGTGCAACTATTTGGCCAAAAAATACCAAAGGGTTGAAACCTTGACAATGTAATGTTTGGAAAACATAGAAGTTCTTTCACCCTGGTCCCAGTAGAAAAGACCTCCTGGTGGTAGGTCCCATGCAGATTTTCTGTTGAGGAAATAAATAACATATCTGAGTATGAGAAAGAACTATCACCACAAAAGGAAGATCATTCCTCAATCAGGGTGAATTTAAGGATGGGGATTTAAAATGCAACAAATAATGTCAGCCATTTAGGAATAATTGGTCATATGGAACATTCAGCCTCACTTGAACGACTTTAGATTATGAGTCATGATTTCATCTCAAAAGTTAAATATTGCAAACCCCTGTGAATTTTAAAGTCTAGTAAATAAACAACAAAAAAATGAGGAAACTAAGCTGGTTAGAGTATAAAAAGATATTAAAACATGAAGTTCATTTGGGGATATGAGCAGATGTGAGGTTCCAGAAAATATTGGGAGTTGCTGATTCTTCCTTCCTTTGTGCTGCCATCATTTCCTTCTAGAAATGGTGCTACTTCCCTTCTTTGAATTCTTCCCTCCCTGATTTTTTTCTTTCTTTAAAATTAAATTTATTGGGGTGATATTGGTTAATAAGATTATATAGTTTTCAAGTGTACAATTCTGTAATACATCATCTGTATATTGCGCTGTGTGCCCCCCACCCAAAGTCAAATCTTCTTCCATCACCATATACCCTTTACTATTGCCCCACCCCTTTCCCCCTGGTAACCACCATACTGCTGTCTATGTCTATCAGTTTTTGTTTGTTTTTCTTGTTTATTTGTTGCTTTCAGTTTTATATCCACATATGAGTGAAATCATACGGTTGTTAAATTTTCTGTCTGACTTATTTCGCTTAGCATGATATTCTCAAGATCCATCCACGTTGTCTCAAATGGCAGGATTTCACCTTTTCTTATGGTTGAGTTGCATTTCATCATATATATGTCCCATATCTTCTTTACCCACTCATTTATGAAATGACACGGATTGTTTTCATGTCTTTCCCACCATAAATAATGCTGCAATAAACATAAGGGTACATTTATCCTTGAAAATAAATGTTTTCAAATTTTTCAGGTAGATGCCCAGAAAAGGGATTGCTGGGTCATATGGTAATTCTCCTCTTAAGTTTTTGAGGAGCCTCCGTACTGTTTTCCATGGTGGCTGTACCAGTTTGCGTTCCCACTAGCAGTGAATGAGAGTTCCTTTTTCTCTCCAACCTCTCCAACATTTGTTATTTTTTGTCGTGTTGGTAATAGCCATTCTAACAGGTGTGAGCTGATATCTCATTGTAGTTTTCCCTCCCTGATTTTCTTATCCAAATCTTACCCATACTGAAAGTTTCCTTTTCCAGGAACCTTCCCTGTCAGAATTTACACTGACAAATCTCGTCTGTAAAATCTGGGAGGTTTAATATTTACATATTATACCTCCAAACTATAGTAATCTCATTCCTCGATAGGATTTCAAGTAACTAGCAGGCAAGGACCATGGTGGCTTTTCTTTCTCTTCCATTTTCTCCTTCTTCTCATCTTCCTTCTCCTCCTTCTCTCTCTATTTTAATTGCTAGCCCTGTGATAGAGTTGAACATGTTTTCTTTTTTAAGGTGCTTAATACAGTTTGGGGAACATGTGGTACAATTGGAAGTTTGGAGTCAGACGGACTTGGCTTTTAATTACCTACCAGTTCTTTGACCTGTGGCTAGTTTCTTTTTATTTTCCAGTAATATACCTTTTAGTGTAGTTGTGAAAATTAAGTTTGATAATGTACACAACCTATGAGACATATAAAATATACTCAACCATGTCCTTACTTCTTTTTCTCACCTTGATTGTGTCATCTGACTTTGTGATGACCCTAATTATTTATTTAGGTTATGGAAACTTCTATGGAGATTCTAAGTAAGAATTTTCTGTCTAATCAATGTGGTGCTACCTAGAAGTGTTTGGGGAAGTAGAAGATAAAATGAAACATTTAGTCAAGTAAATGGTTATTTGGGGAGTATTGATTATTTTTTCTTTCTAGTTTCCTAATTTCTCTTTCCTCCTCCCATTCTCCTTCCTTCTTTCTTTCTTTCCTTCATTCTTGCCTAACTTACTTTAAAAAACATAATGCCTGCATCTATAAATATTAAGCAATTTAAATTATATAGTGGTTTATAAAGTTAGTATATATATACAGATGTAATTCAATTTTATGATATCTAAGACAAAAAAAATGGTATGTCATCACTTCAATCCTTTCTTTAGTTTGATGAACAGGAGTCAATATGTACATAATAAATTATTTTGATTGAAAAAGAATATTATCCAGAAACTCAGTACTGTGACTTTGAAACTATACCTGGCTCTGATTAAGCACATTTTATTGTAATCTCAAATTTTTATCTAATTCTAGGGATTCAACTTGACATTGCTTTCCCACATTTTCCAGGGATGATTTACATTTCTGATAACGTGCAATATTAACTTCAGTTTTTCTAAACTGAATCCAATTTTATTTCTTGCCCATATTTCTTTTCACTCAGGTCCATTTGTCTAGCTTCTCTGTCCTTGTTGAAATCTGCAACAGCATGATCATGACCTAAAAATGTCATAATCTTTCTTCCAAGCCATTGCTGATGCAGTTAGATGAGCCAGACCCATTGTCAGCCTTTTAATCGCTTTCACAACAGTCTCCATTCTCATTATTATTCACCTTTGTTTGTAGCCCCCCAAGTAGTTTTTATTCTACATTATAATATTATTTTTATGGAAGCTAAGTTCATTTTTGAATACAATTTTATAATACACAGAGAAAATGTTACCAGAATCAAAATGCATTGTGTCTATGGTATTCACTTTTTTTTTAACTAAAATGAAAATGTGAAGAAATCGTAGTTTTCTTAGATTGGACTAATGGTGGTTTGTCCTTTTAATTATTTTTAAATATCTTTTTTATTTCTCTCCTGATTTTTATTTGATCATTCCTTCCAAAATGTAGAAGTTTTGTGCACTAGAAATTATGGATAGGATTAGCCTGGCTATTTGCCTTATTTCAATCTTAAACAATATGTTTAATACATCTCTCTTGAGAAAAATTTATTTGGTTGAGTTTTATAACTATTTTAATATAAGAGAGAAAGCCCTATACTTATGGGACCCTAAAATCACCTTGGGTAATTTAGAAATGGTGTTTCTAATTATTGAACTTCTAACTTTGGCAATAATACTTATTTCTAAACTTTTCTCTTATTCATAAAAACAGATTTATGTTTATTATTGATCCCATGACCTATTTTTTCTCTCTGAGCTATGTGTTCTTTTTCTGAGAAAGAAGATGCATTTTCAAAATACCTGAGGACCAGATATAATTTAAAAAATATATTTCTAATTAAAAATTTAGTTGCACCTACTATTACATTTTTATTTTTGGCCAACCATTTGGAATAATTTTGCTTAAAACAAGCTCCTTTTTATTTTTCATTTTTTATAACTTCTTTGCTGTTACTTTAAAAAATTACTACCATCCCAAAATGGCATTCTTAGCTCAGACTTGATGCATACACTTAAGAGTAAATCCTAATTTAAAGTACTTTACGGTCTGTTTCTTACACCAACAAGATCCAATAGAAAAGAAAATACCTGGAAGTAGGATGCACCCAGAACTGATTTAAGTATAAAGATGGTATCTAACCTTCAGCCCACTCCATGAATATTTTTATTATTTTAATTACTGCATGGTAGACTTTAGTTACTGTTTGCCCTTACCATTATTGATTTTTTGTTATTGTTGTTAATCCTCACCCGAGGATATTTTTCCACTGAATTTTTGGAGAGAGTGGAAGGGAGGGAGGGGAAGAGAGAGAGAGAGAGAGAGAGAGAGAGAGAGAGAGAGAGAGAGAGAAACATTGATGTGAGAGAGACACATCTATTAGTTGCCTCCTGCATGACCTTGACCAGGGTTGGGGATCGAACCTCCAACTCTTTGGTCCATGGGCTGATACTCCAACTGCTGAGCTAAACTGGCCAGGGCTTGCTTATTTTATTTTTTTACTTGGCTTCTTTTGGTACCAATTTAAGGAAATGTTTTCTAAGCAGTGAAGCACTTTTAGGATATTGTGATCTTTAATAATACAAACAACAACTATTCAATCAGAGATTACTTTGAATTTCTAATTCCTTGATGGCAATGGACATTTGCCTATATTTAATAAAACTTCTGTTTCCACTGCTTAGAGCTAGTCTTATTCAAAATTTAAAATTCAACCAAGTTTCTTTTAAGGCTCCTAACCTCTATTTAAATCACTCCTTTGGATATTTAACTACTTGGTAATAAGGTATTGGGAGTGTTCATTTCTTATATCTAGTAGATGCAACAAAGACTCTAGATGATTCCAAAATTTTCCTTTCTGCAAAAATAAAACCTTCCTGTGTTATGTGCTTCGGTTCCCTGAACCCAGCTATTACATTAAGTTATATTATCTTATTTCTGTTAATGTGTAAACTAGCCAATATGTTGTAAACTTGCGGAATAGTCCTTCCTATGTCTTACCAATTAGGAGAATTTCAGAAAGCATGATTGAACAGAAGAGCTAAATTTGATCATGTTGATATATATTGTGTCTCCCACATCATAATGCATCTTAATCTGCCTATTCTTCCCATAAGTCAAATAAGTTCTGTAGAGCAGACTTCAGTGTTAGGGGCTCATTTGAGTTAACTGACCCTGATCATGTTTATCTCATGAGATTTTAATTGGTTAGATATAAATATGATGCATGATGCATTCAGTCTCAAATTAGTGGTAATCTATCTATGGAGTACAATATAGTTATTGATTGTATTTATCACATTTTAACATCTAGCAACTTAATATCTATTTCTCAAATTTTTAAATTTAAAATTTAATATGTTTTTGAATAGATAATCATTTACATGGCTCAAACATTCAAAAACTGTAAAATAATAGTAAAAGTGTCCCTTACACTAATGTTTCTCAGCCATCTGAATATTCTCCATACAGGCAACTAAAATTGACTTTTTATTTATGTCCTTACAGAGATATATGCATATATAAGCAAGTACATAAATGCATATATACTTGTTGTTTATCTTTTTTTAAAACAAATGGTAGAATATTATAGTCATACATATCAGAGATTATTATTTTACATTCATCCATAGAGCTCTTGGTTATTCTTTTACTATGGATGAAATGTGAAGACATATACCACAGTTTATTTAACTGGTCCCCTATTAATGGATATTTATTTTTTCCCTAACTTTCTCTAGTGCAAGCAATTCTGCATTGAATAGCCTGTATGTAAGTTATTTGCACCAATCAGAGTTGAAATTATTAACTGTTAAATTAATAATATTTGACTCTGATGCAATGATATTTGATGCTTTGCTTTATTCAGTTTAGGTGAGTTCAGTTTTCCTTTTATTGAGTCAAATTTATAAGCATTTCCAATTAAAACAATATTTTTGTCACTGAAAACAAAGGGAAGTCATTCTTTTTATAAACTACCCTTTAAAGAATGAAGTATTAAGTGGTTTATCTAGTTACATTTAAGAAAAAGGAAAACCCATTTGATGTTGGATTCACCTATTCAACTAGTGTGGCTTGGAAATATTAGAAGAAAAAGGAGTTCCAGACCAATTCTCTGTAGTGAACCAAAGAATCAATGAAGGGGGAAAAAAGCTTTTCTTCTTAGTTCTAAATCCAATTATAGTAGTTATGAATCTGGATATGGCAAGGTTTTTGGTTTCCTTGCTTCCCAGGCTTGGTGTTTACTATGAGAAAGAAAAGCAGGCACTCATTTGGGGCTGATTGCATTATGGATACAGGGACAAAAATCACAACACCTCTTTTCCTATAATCACATTTTCACCTCCTCATGCAGTGCACACCTGTGCCTTGTTGGCAGTTGTACTCAATGGGAAGCCACACACCACATAGCTTCAGTAAGGGAGGAAATTAGATTCTTGCAATACGTGTCCTTTCAGATGACAACTGGGTGTTTCTTACTGAAGATCTGCAAACTAAGTAAATAAAAAGTCAGAAGAGAAAGTTTGCACAGAATTCAGTGCAAAGAGCGCCTGGCATGGTGGGTACCGATCTGCATGCCATGGGTAACGGAATCATAATGACTGTAGTAAATGCTCATATCTCAGTTTATTTAAAATTTAATAACAATTCAAGGAAGAAAGCTTCAGAATAAAATTATGCATACTAACTCTGCGCTTTGTATGAATGTTCAGGCTGGCTCAGCTGAACAATAGGATGTGGCAGTGCATTCATTGGCCATGTGAGTTCAACATTGTCTTGCCCCGCCCACCCCCTGCCCAGCCTTCACTCAAAATGTTTTGCAGCTGTGTGACTTTTCCACTGTAAGACTATCTGAATTTCTCCTCTAAAGTCAATTTTGTCTTGGGTTCTTGGAACTGTTACTTTGCTGGATATTTTCCAGCTTCCCAGGTATTTAATTTCTTTTCAGTTTTGTCTTAATAGTTCTTATTAGCCACGTTCAAGCTACCTCTCCTATCTATGACTTTGTTTGACATGTTTTAATATTTGGACTGTGATCTGCTTGAATGTGTTCTGCTACCACCTTAATACAATTATGTTTATATATAAGAGGATGTTATTATACTTATGTATTTAATTTGTCAAGTTGAATTAGTCAGCAAGCAGATTAGAAATATAATTAGAGCAAAAACAAAGAAGGGAAATTATTCAAAATTTTATTTGAAGTCATGGATATTTCACAAATAAACATAAAAGTAGTCATAATTAGAAAAATCAGAATTTTTGTTGGCATTTCCTGCATTCATTTTAGGACTTAGCATGTTTTTATTTTGAATTATGTCCAGGGGACCATAAAATCTCTGTGACATTTGGGATCTTGCATCATTTTAATCTGATCCTGATAATACAATCTCACAACCAGTATTTCTTTTCTATGTTCCTAGATATTACAACAAGAGAAAAGCTGTTTTTTCTTTCTAATGTTCACCTTACCCTTTTTATGGGCAAGCTGTTGTGTTTAGGTAACAAAAAGAGTTCTAGTTCTGAAATCTTGATCCATTTTAGGGGCCCACAAATGATGGCCCATGAGCCAAATTCAGACTGACACCTATTTTTGTATGGCTTGCCCACTAAGAATGGTTTTACATTTTTTAATGGTAGAAAAAAATGTATTTAAGTATATCTAAAAACATTACATGTAAAACAAACAACAAGACCCTGAAAGTCAGAGAGGAAAAGGTAAAAGTTTTAGAGTCTTCAGGACCCAAGAAATAGCACTGTGATGAATTTCTTCAGTGTTCTTTCTCCCTCATTTTGCGTACATTTGAAGCTGAAGGAGCCCAAAACCTGAAAATGATGTGGTCAGACAACAATAACAAAAGCGTGGTCTCTCTAGCCAAAACACCAGGAAAGGATCAGCCTAGCAAGATAGAAAACTTTTAGACAATAACTACTATACTCCAGGTAAACGCCACAGGAAATAAAACAAAAACTGCAGTTCAACTTCCTCCCCTGCCAGTAAAAGCTGAGTATGGAACCCTTGTGAGGCTGTGATGAGGCACCCCAACCTCCAGTTTGGGTTTTGGCAGAGAAAGCTGAGTAGGGAGCCAGGACTTTCATCCCTGTCTGGAGGAGGAGGGTCCCCACTTTCCTCCCTCTGGCACCTGTGGAGCCTGGATCCTTATTCAGTAGTAATGAAGTGGCCCTCCTCTTCCTCACTGGGTGGTGTCAGAGGAGTCTTAGTGGACGCATGGGACTTGCACTAGTGCCCAAGGGGAATGAGCCATTCCCCACAAACCTATGCTATCAGTGGAGGCACTTGGGTTCCTCCCAGACAGGGTGGTGGCAGTGGAGGTCTAGTGAGGAGCCAGGACTTCTACTCCTGCCAGCAGTTTCAAGGAGCCCCTACTGCCCTTGAGTGTCATGAACATCAAGTGGAGAACCTAGACTTCTACCCTCATCTCAGCAGTGAGGTGGTAGTACCCCACTTACATTGCTAGAGCAATGTCAGAAAAAAAACCCACACATGGCTAAAAATTGAGGGTTTAAAATAGCATTCAGAACCTCATAACACAATACTGAAAGTCCAGTTTCCAACTGAAAAATCTCAATTTGAATGAAAAAAGATAATCGATAGATACCAACATCAAGATGACAAAAATCTTAGAATTATGTGACAAAGATTTTAAAGCAGTCATCATAAAAATGCTTTGATGACAAATTACAAACACAGTTAAATTAGTGAAAAAATAGAAAGTCTCAACAATAAAATAAGAATTCTCTGCCAAGAAATAAGAGATAGAAAGAAGAACCAAATGAAAGTTTTAGGATTAAAAAAATAACCGACGTAAAAATCTCAATGGGAAGACCCAATAGCAGAATAGAAGGGTCAGAAAAAATCATTGAACTTGAAGATAGAACAAGAAAAATTATCTCATCTGAACAACAGAGGTAAATTTGAATGAAAAAATAAACAGAGTCTTGGGGATATCTGTTAGTATAACAAAAGATCTAATATTCATATTATTGTTGTCTCAACAGGAGAGGAGAAAAAGGATGGGGCTAAAGAAAGTACTGAAAGAAATAATGGCTAAAAGCTTCCTAAATATGAAAAAACTCGGTCAAGAAGTTGTTCAAACCCCAAATCGAAAGAAATCCGCACTGACATTATTATAGTCAAACTTCTGCAGATAAAGATAAAGAAAGAAATCTTGAAAGCATTGAGAGAGTAATGACTTTTCTGTGTTAGGGACAAACAATTTAAATGACAATGTATTTCTTATCAAAAACCATGGAAACCAGAAACAAATAGCACACAGTGTTTAAATCCCAAAAGGACTATCAATCCAGAATTCTATATCTGGTGAAACTATCCTTTAGAAATGAAAGGAAAATCCTTACATTCTCAGATGAAAGAAAGTTAGGATTATTTGTCATCAGCAGACCTACTCTAAAAGAATGGCTAATAAAAACCTCTCTAAACTAAATGAAAAGAGAAGGAAGCATGGGACATCAGGCCCAGATGCTTTCACTGGAGAAATCTACCAAAAGTTTAAAGAATTAATGCCATTTTACACAATCTCTTTCAGAAAATAGTTCTGAATAGAGGGGGGACATTTTCTGTTTTAATTTTTGAAGCCAATAGTACCTTGATATGAAACTAAAGGCAGTTGAAAGAAAGAAAGAAAGAAAGAAAGAAAGAAAGAAAGAAAGAAAGAAAGAAAGAAAGAAAGAGAAAGGAAGGAAGGAAGGAATGAAAAGAAAGAAAAAGAAAGAAAAGTATAGAATACAGTATATACCATGGAATACTGCTGAGCAATGAAAATGAACAAATGTAATATATACAACAATTTATATAGCATCATGAAATGACAAAATTATAGAAATGAAGAATAAATTGGTGGTTGCTAGGGGTTAAGAATGGGGGAGCAGGATTAGGTGTGGCTATAATAGGACAACAGGAGGGTTCTCTGTGGTGGTGGAGAATTCCTGGTTGTTATACTGTGTTCCAGTTTTATAAGACGACATCTCTCTGTATTGTTGCTTACAATTCCAGTAAATCTAAAATTACCTCAAAATAAAACATTAAAAAAATTGTAGGATATTTAAATTTCAGTGTCCATAAATAATGTTTTTTTAATTGATTTGAGAGAGAAGAAGTGGGGGGCGGGGAGAGAGAGAGAGATTTGTTGTTCCACTTATTTATGCATACATTGTTTGATTCACATATGTGCCGTGACCTGGGATCAAACCTGCAACCTTGGCCTATGGGGATGATGCTCAACCTGATACCCAGCCAGGGCATAAATAATGTTTTATTGGCACCCAATCATGTTCATTTGTTTATGTATTATCTATATGTGCTTTTGTCCTAAAACAGCAGAGTTGATTAGTTGTGACAGATGTCTTATGGCCTGTAAAAGGTAAAATATTTACTATTTGGGTTTTTATATGGAAATATTTGCCAAACCTCTGTCTATGTGATGAACTTCCCTCATCTCTGCTTCAACTGGCAGCATACAAGTAAACAAGTAAATAAATATTTTAAGATAATAAAAAGTGTCATGAAGGAAATAAACCAGTGTGAGAAAATAGCAAAAGGTGGGATAGGTGGTTGGACTTTGACTAGGCAGGCAGAGATGTTCTGTCTGTGGAGGGGACTGTTTCACTGTGTCCCCTGTGGGAAAGTAGAGCCAGCCAGAGAAGATCTGGGGGAAGAGAATCCCAAGCCTTTTTAATAGCAATTACCAAAGGCCTAAGATGCCATTTGCTTATAAAGATTAGCTTGTTTGAACCACAGAACTGGGGCCAATGTGGCTGGTGTGCAGGGGTGTTGTATCAAATGAATGTGAAGAGATGGCAGAGGCCAGATCAGCTGGGCCACTATAGGCCACAAGGACAGTGAGTTTAGATTTTACCACACACATGCAGAAAAGCCATTGAAGGATGTTAAGCAGAACTGACTTATGTTTTTAAAAGATCATGTGGACTGTTTTATGGAGAATGGAAGAGTTGAAGCAAAGAAATTAGTCAAGTCACTCTTGTAATAATTTGAGCAAGGGATGATGATGGTGTCATGCCTATATCTCTTCAAATTGAATTAATTAAATGTCCTTGTTAAGTTAATAAAGGAAAGGAAGGGTGGAGGAATGAAATTAAGCATTAGAGGTGGGTAATTATTTCAAAAGCTCTCCATGGGAGCAAGAACATGGATAATGGAGTCATTTGACCAGTTGCAGGCTGTATGTATATCCTGGGAAATCAAAGGAAGAGGAAGTTTCATGCTATCATCAAATATTAATGATCACTTCCAGAATAGTGTGGTGTGTGTGGTTTCCCTAGTGTAATTGTAATATAGTAGGTAGTCAGGGTTTTCCAGAGAAACCAAACCAGTATCGCGCGCACGCGCGCGCGCACACACACACACACACACACACAGATTTTAAGGAATTGGTTTACACAATTGTGGCGAGTTCAAAATCTGCAGGATTGGCAGGCTGGTAACTCAGGAAATAGTTGATATTGCAGCCCACGCCCAGAAGTACACTGCAGGCAGAATTCCCTCCAGCTCAGGAAAGGTCAGTTTTAAGCCTTTAACTTATTGGATGCAGCCCACCTGCACTGTGGGGTGATCTGCTTTACCATGTGTAGCATGGCCTAGACAAATGACACATAAAAAGAGAAGTTGGAGTCTAGATACCACAGCCCTAAAGACACCATGGAGGCCAAATCTTAGGAATTTCAGCAGTAATAGGTGACGAATGACAAGAGGGACACACTCTGACTTTGGGGCTGTGCAAGTCTTGTCATAACCCTCGTTGAGGGTGTGGGTAGATCTTGGAGATAATAACCAAGATTAGATTTATCAGCTGCCCAAGGAGATTTTTCTTAGTGTTGGATTTAAGTTTATTCAAAGAAAATAAAGAAATGGATTTTATTTTTCATACTCAAGTTTGTGGACTAAGTGTTAACCATGATGCAGAATGCTAAAGAATGTAGGATTAGGTCACAAGTTAAGTTTTAATTTTTTGAGAGAACACCCATTTAGGAATTGAAATAATTCTATTATTTATGCTGCCAGAATTAGAGGGTGGGGGGAGTCTGTCTTACTGCCAGTTCTAGTCAACTTTGGTTCCTGTTTCTCCTCTGAGACTTAGAGAACTTACAAGGCAGAAAATAAAAAAGATCACTCTCAGAGTCTTTTGTGATTAATTTTCAGAATTCTCATTACAACAATTACAACAAATGTGCATTGAGCATCTCATGCATAAAACACCAGGCAAATTTCTGCACTGAAGGAATTAACACTATCCACATAGAATAAGCAGGTAGTATAGCTACTGACCTCTTTGACTTTCAGGTTAGACCAATAGGGGTTACAATTGTCCACTTAAAGTAATTATTAGCTATATGTCCTTGGTCAAATAACTTCTTTTTGAGACCATTTTCTGATCTGTAAAATGGTAATAGTACAATGGATTCACATGTTATACTTGAGTTACTTTCTAGAGTAAAAGTTTAGATGATAATCTTATATAACCAATATTAAGCTTGAAAATAGCCCATCATTTATGAAATAATATATATATATATATACACACACACACACATACACATACATAAACACACACACACACACATACACACACACACACACACAGTACCTCTTATGCACTAAAATTTGGCAATCACTAAACTGGAAAGAATGAAAAAAGTCTGTAGGCAAATTTCTGGGCACCACTTTTTATTTTTATTTATTTTTTAATGGCTATCAATCCCCAGTGAAAAATGGGGAGTTAAGTAGAGAATTATTGAAGTTTCTGCTTGCTCAAAGGGTTTTCTCTATAGTAAGCCTTTTTAATTATGTGTGTGTGCTTATAGATTTGTTTTTATTGTGAGAATTAAATTGAATCGTGGAATAGCTATATTTTTTAAAAGGTTGAGGGAATGGAGGTTTGCTGGGAATGTTCTGAAGAAAGTCGAATTGTACCTCCGATGCTGTAGGACTGTTGTGTGGAGTAAATAAAATCGTTAGATAAAATCACTTATTATCACACCTGACACAGGATAAAAAAGAAAGGCAACAATTTTTAGTTACTTTAATTGATTTATATGTTCTAGAAGTAATTTGATCATCACTGGTGGGTTACACTAGGTTATGTTTACAGCTTCATTCAGCCTTGAATCTGGTCTTAAACATTTTAAAACTATAATACACGATCGATTTTGACACTCACCTTGACTGTTTGGAGTATTCAGAAAAAAGGAAAAAACCATGCCTGGTGTGGAAGTCAGGAAGGGCCTCAGGGAAGGGGGAGTGTTTGAGAGGGACCCTTGAAGAACTAGTAATTTTTTTATGGCTAAAGAGAGTGATGTTGGCAGCCTCCTCTGGCTGAATATACAGTCACCAGCCTCCCCACTCTAACCTTCCCCACTGCCTTGCTGGCAGAGCCCTGACGCCCACAACATAGCAGAAGCTGCTTTCCCAACGTTCCTTGCAGCTTGTCATAGACATGTGACACCATCCTAGCCCATAAGCTGTAATTGATAGCTACTGGGTGCTTCTAGGAGATGGCTCCTCCCTGATTATCAGATAGAAAGAAGAGAGAGAGAAAGAGAGAGGGAGAGAGGAGACTACATTTCTCTTTGAGCACCAAAATAATAGAAAATATTTATATAATGCTATGTGCCAAGAGCTATTTTAAGATTATTACAGTTTTTCCTATTACAATGTTGTCCTCAATTTACATATATTAAGTCATTAAATCCCAGATATGATTTTTTTCTGTATATTATAAATGAAGAAACTAAAGCCCAGAGAACTTGCTTACGTTCTGAAGGCGGCAAAGTAGACGTAGATATTAACTCACGCAGTCTAATTCCAGCAGTGGTGACCTTGACTGTTATGCTATGTAATGAATCCCAACAGTCTGGTGATCATACAACTGAAAGAAGGAAACACTGGCTTCTTAAAAAGTGTTACGACAGAAAATTAACTGAATTCATTTGCATTTATAAATTTGGAATATTTAAGGTTTTATTTTGTAACTCACGCAGTTAAGTGAATTTTCTGTCACTTGCAAGTAATAGAAGATAATCTAGGAATTCCTTAGGTGGTACTGGTGGTAGTGTTGGAGTGTGGAATGAAAAACATTTCAGGCAGGGAAAACAGCATGAACAAATTCAAGGATGGGTTGGGTTTAGGGGCTGGCTATTAACTTCCATTTGCTGGACCAGAGTCCAGGTAATGGAGTTGTAAGTAATGAGTCTGGAAGTACGGGAAGAGTCCTAAGGTAACAGTGTCTAATTCTGCTTTTTTACTAATTTCAGGCAGCATTGGGAGTTTTTATTTAGGATTATTGGCCTTGGGAGCAATCAATTTAGAACATTGCTTTAGGAAAAACAGCCAGGCAATGCAGGAGGTCTCTTTACCTGGGGTATGGACAAAGATACAACTGAATTTCATAAATGTAGCTAGAAACAAATTTGCTTTACATCTGAAATGGAAGAGTTATCTCTGGTCTTGAATTCTAGTTATATCTTTGAAAACCCCTAAGAAAAATATCTGCCCATTAGGTTTACATAGAGATGTTTGATTTCTCACTACTATATCTTTAATCTATTGCAAATGTCTTAGAGCAAAATTACTTCCATTTTTAAGTCCTCAAATCCTTTTTTCTTGGAAACCATGTAACCTACCGCTTTGTAGGACGTCTGTCTAATGAAACACTCCAGCACTTCAGTCCTCCCATTTTTCAGGGACTGAAGGACAGAGCTCATATATTATAAGATTGGCTGTTTTTGTTTTAACATTGCTTCTATCCTCCTGATAGGAGAACATTCTTAACATGCCAGAGACAGTATAGTATAAGGAAAATTATGAAGTATTGGTTTTGATTTAAACAGAGCTAATTTCAAATATGACTCTAACATTTCTATTTTATGTTTTTGGGTAAGTTCTACTTAGGCATGCCAAGCCTCAGTTTTCTTTTCTATAAAATGGAAATAACAATTCTTCCTTGCATGACTGTTGTGAGTGATAAATGAGGCAATATATGTGTTCAATAAATGTTAGGCTTCTTTTCCTTTTTCTGACTCCCAATGAATAAGTGGAGATAATTGGTAAGATGTATTGGAAAATATCTTAGTAATATAAAAGATTACTTAGGATTATTCAGGGGAAAAAAGAAATTAAGAATCATGTTGAGACTGTTTTAATTTATTTTATACTATGGTTCAATATCAAGTGTTTGCTTCATTTGGAATTTTTTGCAGTTTGTTTCTTTAAGCTTCTTATATCACACTGATTTGAAGAGAACTTAACCCATAATTTTTATCTCTAAAAAATAACTTTCTGCTCTATGCATCTGCTGTTTATGGTATGAAGACGGTCACTATCAAATGGTAGCAAAATGGAAGACCAAATAAACATGGAAGGGGCATTAATTGTGATCCATCTGCACCCATTGGTTCTTTAAAAAGAAAAAAACAAAAAAGGATTTTACCATAGCTCTCAAGCAGATTTTTACTGTATCTGAATTTAAGTCCATAGATTAATAGTATCAGATTTTCCTTTGTTTTGACATAAAGCAACCATGACATGGAACAGTGACCTGCGTGCAAGAGGATAATAGAGAAATCAGTCAGTTGATCAAATAAAAATCAGTCACTGAGTCAATAAATAAATCTGATTTTCTCTGATACTCACCTTTGGTTGGATTTTCATGAATATCTTTGGAAATTCCAAATGTATGGACTAAAAGAAAATGCTCTGACAGTTCTGAGCTTAGGGATGCTCTGAGCACAGAGGTTCAGGAGCTGGGAAGACTCACAGATAAAGGCATGAGATCAATAAATGTAAATGTACCCAGGACAACTTTCCTCAATAATGTAATATTTCCATAGGACTGATAACTTCTAAAAAGAGTAAGAAGACTAAAATAAATCCTTGGAAATTTAAAGTAGTATAATATCCTGCTAAACAAATCTTGATTTAATCTTGACACCTAGTATCTAAAATTGGTTTAACCATGTGTCAATAAGAGATGAATTTATTCCAGGGAGGTTTAAGTAAGATTGCTGGTACATGTAGTGTCAGTACAGTAGTAATGATGGGAGGAAAATGATAAAAACCCATATATTTCAAACTTTTAAAAATGATGTGGCATGGTTACATTGCATATTCTGGGTAGAGGCCTTACCATCCCTGTCATCTTTCCTTAAACATCCAAAGAGTTGTAGATGCAGTATCACAATATAAATAAAGGTTTTGAAAAGCATTTTAGATTCAGCAAATAAAAGGACTGGAAAGGGATTGTCAGAGCCAACCTACTCATTTCACAGAAGCAGAGACTGAGTCCCTGAAGTGACTTATGTTGAATGACAATGATGTCAAATGTTATAAACATTGTAAAATAAAATTAGATAAGCAGTTGCTGTCAACAAATTATTTACCTGTGAACATCTATTATAGGGAGAAGCTTAAAGGTGATGATGGTTTTTCAGATGTACTTGACACAAAAGACATGAGAAGATAAAGAGGAGAGATGGCAAATATGCATGTAAAAAGATATTTCTCATCATATGTCACCAGAAAAATGCAAATTAAAACGACAACACACCTAGTAGAACCACTACAAACCCGTTAGAATGCCCCAAATTCAGAGCACTGACAGCAACAAATGCTGAGGAGGAAGTGGAGCAACAGGAACTCTCATTCATGGAAATGCAAAATGGTCCGGATGCTCTGGAAGACAGTTTGGCAGTTTCTTACTTAACAAACCTTAAACTTATCATGTGATTTAGCAGCTGCACTCCTTGGTATTTCCCCAAAGGAGTTAAAAACTTATGTCCACACAAAAACCTGAAAACGGATGTTTATAAAAGCTTTTTTCATAGTTGCCAAAACATGTAAGCAACCAAGAGTCCTTCGGTAGGTGGATGGATAAATAAACTGTGGTACATCCAGACAACGGAAAATTATTCAATACTAAAAAAATAAATAAAAGAGAGAGCTATAAAGCCATGAAAAGACATGGAGAATCCTAAA
Organism: Tadarida brasiliensis; assembly: GCA_030848825.1. NCBI lineage: Eukaryota > Metazoa > Chordata > Mammalia > Chiroptera > Molossidae > Tadarida > Tadarida brasiliensis. The sequence continues at coordinate 85,347,849 of CM061258.1, read as the reverse complement.
TGCATATTACCAAGTGAAAGAAGCTAATCTTAAAAGGCTAAAAACTGTTTTATTCCAATTATATGATATTCTGAAAAAGGCAAAACTAATGGAGACGGTAAAACACAGGTTGCCAGGGTTTGGGGTGGGTGGCAGAGGAAGGAAGGATGAATAGGTGGAGCACAGAGAATGTTTAGGGCAGCAAAAATACGCTCTATGATGTTATAATGATGGATACATATCATTATTTGTTCAAACCCATAAAATATAAAACACCAAAAGTGAATCAATCCTAAGGTAAACTATGGCCTTTGCATGGTTATGATGTGTTAATGTAGGTTCATCAGTTGTAATAAGGTACCCCCACTCTGGTGGGGGATATTGATAATAGAGGAGGCTATGCAGGATGTATATGAGAAAGTTCTGTACCTTCCTTCCTTTACATTTTACTGTGAACCTAAAACTACCCTAACATAGGAAGATAGGGACATATATTCAGGAATACCCCTGTCTAAAGTATAATCAAGCTGAGGGGAACATTAAGGTTGTCTTGGTCTGATTCCACTATTGTATAAGTAGCCTTTTGTCCATTTTCACATGTGACTTTTACAATAATCTAGATGAGTCATGTAATCCTCATACAATGGTATCACCACCATTTGCAATGAGGAATCGGATGCTCAAAGTACATGTTTACCCAGAGGCTCACAATAAGGACTTGAAGGAAGTTGCATTTAGGTTTTTGACTCTTGGTCTAGTACTTGTTCGACTGTGTTAGCTTTTCTTTGTTTTTTTTGTTTTGTTTTGTTTTGTTGTTTGTTTTAAATAACAACTAATATTTGGGTAATATTTACAATCTCTACAGCACTTTCATTTAGATTATCCAATTTATATTTTCACAGTGAGGCAGAGGTAGAGAGGATATAATTATCTTCAGTTATAAACGAGGTAATTGAAACTTCAAGAAATTAAGTGACTTTCCAAATAATGAGATTGGAATCCAGATCTCCTGATCCCATTAACTAATTAAACACACATTTAGACAAATACCTGATATGTGTTCAAATTTTATGTCAAGAGCTAAGGAGTCAAAGGGAAGTAAGGTCTCTGCCCTCATCTTAATGAGAGAAGAAAGAACGAAAGTAAAGAAACTGAGGAGGTAATGACAGGGAGCCATGAGGGCATTGAGAGAAAGCATAACCCCTCAGGGTGCGTGATGTTTGCTTCTTTGGATGAGATGTTTAGGGAAGGCTGATCTGAGGATTGGACATTTGTGCTAATAGCAGGCATAATAACATTTTTAATGGAGGGGACAGTTATACAAGCCTAGAGGGAAGGAAACACTTAGCTAGAAAGTGGCATTGCTGTGGCCACAAGTTATATTCAAGGAGACTATGTTCTTAATGCACTACACATTGCTGGCCCCTGGAGGTACAGGAGGAAGGCAGGTGTCACTGAAGCATAGTGAGAAAGTAGGAGTATAGATAAAGCTGAGGTCAAAGAGGGACCTAAGAGTCAGACCAGTCAGGACTGTGAGCTGTTGGAAGAAGCTGGGATTTTATTCTACCAACTATGGCATCCACAAGAGTGTTTTCAGCAGGGAAGTCCCAAGATCTGATTTACCTACATCACGTCAAACTAGGAATTCCTTCTCCTGAATGTTTGATAATTCATATTCAGGAACTGCTCCTGAGGCCAGCTTCCATCAGTCCTCCTGCTGTGATAATGGGTGAGGGCAGTGAGGAAAGGGGTCTGGTTGGGAAGAGCTGAAATGATACCATACACTATTGTATGAAAACACTCCAGTGAAAAAATTGGGAGATTTGATACAGTATGGATATTGACAGATATCTGTGTCCTGCCAACATGGGAGAGCTTCATGGGAAATGAACACTACCAGTGGTTATTTCATTTTAATATACTTATTGCAACTCATTACTGGTGTCATTATGGGTATGTTTTCAACAGGCACATTTATGCCTACTATTCAAAGTTTGTTGGTATGTTGATCTGCAAATTTATGCCTTTTTGAAGAGATTATGTTTATTGTTAGTGTGTTATGCCCGTGCATCAAGGTCAAAGCATAAATGAAAATAACCAGTATCTTGCACAGGAAGAAAGTTGCAATTCTTTCCTGACTCTGAGCACATGCAGCTTAGGTTGATATTTGATATGTACTTGGGAAAGAATGTAATGAAAGCTAAAGAGAATAAAAATTAAATAAAATAACAAAGTGCATATGATTCACAGTCTTATAAGTGAAGGTGCTTAAATTTTTTTCAGCAGTTTGCATTCTAGATTTTATACTCCTTTGAAATAGAAGAACTTGCATCGAGGTTTAGTGGCTTTCAAGTCAAGCAATTAATTGGTGAACGGAGATCATACAAGAATAGCTTTCCTAATGGAAAAGGCTGAGACAAATGTAGACCCTTAAGATCAAAACACTAAAAAGATTAAGCCAACTGAGTTCCAATCAGCATACTTTTTTTGCAGGCAGAAGAGTATTTTCAGTAATGTTCAATGAGGGCTTTTTTAAAACGCTATCTTAGTGATGAAGTGACTAGGTCACTGTTAACACTATGGGGAGAAAAGCCGATGGCACTTCTCTCCCTCATTATTTGCAGCACTTCCTTCAGTACCGTTGGTGGCCTTGTTACAAGCAGAAGGGCCCACTCATAGCCAGTATGAGGCATTTCCTCCTTACAAAGTCGCTCGTGGGAAAGATTGAAGACAACGGACAGAGAGCATCACAGGATGAAGCTCACGTGAGTGCCAGTGTGAACACATTTATTCCTGGGAGTAAACGTTCCTTTTCCTTTCTCCCCAGACTTTGATAGACTATCTTCTCATGAACATCTAGGTGTGTACTGTCCATACTTAACAAATCTGAATTCTATTCTAGGTTGTCTGTCTGGTAAATGCTCTCAATCTCCAACGTGCCAGACACATGCAGCTGTTCTCGTTTGATTGAAATGCAGCCCCTGACATTTGCTTGCGAGGCCAGCTTTGGCAGAGTCATTAAGGAGAGAAGGCAATTCTGTGTCAGTTAAAATGCATCAACATTTTAATTGTTTTAGTTCATTTTCTGTTCAAATAGCTCTTGAAACTTTGCCCATGAGTCTTTGTGTGGAAATCCTGGGCATTTATTCTGCCCTGGGGGTTCTTGGTGCTGGTATATCCATTTGGCCCTTGTCCCTTTGATGTGATTTCATGTTTATAAATTATTGTTTTTTCCCCCTTTGTAATAAGACATAGGACAAGATATTAGGGAGGAAGGGAGAATAATTAGCATTACCATTCATAGGGGAAACAGAAATATGACTAAACTGTCTGGTTTCCTTGGAGCCCTGGGGATGGCTGCCATGATTTGGAAGCGTTTTGTGAATTTACAAAGATCTTCAAGACCAACTGTAGTTTACCACGTTAATTTCTTATTGATTTTTAGCAATTTCAAATTCTTGAGGCTTAGCTTAGCATGCACTTCTAGGCTTTTTAATTAGACTTGTATATACAAGTGCAATGTGTTGATGGGACTTATATGAATTGTTTTAAGATTTAGAAGAAAGAAAAAAAGTACTTTATCCTTTTTTTGATAGCCATTTTCTTTACAGGGATTGAGGTGAATACAAAGGAGAATTTTACTCTTTCGTTAAAATATATAGAATATTTTAAAGCCTCTTTACAATACTGGGTTTTCATGTCATTCCACTATAAATGTTAGAGCATGACACTTTCATTATTCAATGATAAAATAAACTTCATAAAATAAGAAAATGTTAAGATTTTCTCTTGTTTTCAAAGAAATGTATATATTTTCCATTTGATTTTCTATAGTGCTAATTTATTTACTAAGATGTCCATACATTTTCCTTTTATAAACTGGAGAATTATAGGATGATTTACCGAGGGCAATATATATGGAACAAAATTTAAAGGTTTTGCAATCTCTGCTTTTCAGTGAGAAATGTGGTTTAATATCTTGCACTGGATAATTATACTTCCTATATCAACAAGACATCTCCTCTTGTCCCTACTCTTGTCCTCTTTCACTGGGACTCATTCAGAACCTCCCAGGCTGGTCTCTTCACCTTCAGCCTCATACACACCAACAAGCTCACTGTGCATCAAAGGCTGGAGGCTGGAATTATTTGAAGATTTCTCTGTGCATCTCTCTCTGTCTCTGTAGTCTCTGTGCGGTCTTGCCAGCCTGGTGGCTTCAGGGAAGCTGGACTTCTTACAGACTGGCGGAAGGCTCCCAAGGCCCATGCTCTGAGAAAGAAAGGGAAAGCAAACAAAAGCTGAATTGTCTTTTTTGACCTGCTGTCACATAACATCTCTTCTTGTGTTCTGTCGAGATAATCAGGGACCTATTCAATTTCAAGGGGAGGGGAAATAGACCACACCTCTTGGTAGAAGGGTGCAAGGATCTGGAAGAGCATGTGAGACCAGAACATGGGATATTTTGGGGAAAATATTGCAGTGCATGTCTTGTAATTTCAACTTAAACTATGGTTTAGGATTATAAAATTTAACAAAAAAATAGTACTAAGCCTTGGTTTAGGAGTCTAAGTCTATTTCAGGTACCACTATTCTAGGTTTATTGCTATGTTTTTGGAGGAATTTGGAATTTTTAGTTCTTCCTGGTAAGTTGCCTTAGTATTGCTCATATGCTTGAGAGCAAAAATCAAAATTAAACAAGTATATGTTCCTGTAACAATTTCCCCAGAAGTAATGACCATATTGAAATAATTAGAATTTCAAATCGTGCTAAAGTTGGTTTCTTTTTGCTGACTTGGTTCAGCAGATGCTAACCAAATTTAGGAGGACTATTCTAATTTCAGCATATAATATACAGAAATGAAGTGAATGCAGAGGACTCTGTGACCTTCAGAGATGAAATTATGCCCTTTCTAGCAAAGCCTTTTATTTCTAAAATGTGTGTTGCTTCCAGCACCTGACTCATTAATGCCTGCCTCCTTCCCATGTTGTTCTGGATGGCCAAAGCACCATCACTGAGAACCTCCTTTGTGCAGAGCACACTTTTAACCTGATTGCTTTGCATAGAGATGAGTGCTTTTTCAAGGTTGAAGGCTTTGGATGAGATAAAGACTGCTATTGAGCTAATCAGAGCATATGTGGGGAGGTTAAAGGGGTCAATGATTTCCTAAGAAAAATAGTCTTTACTCTTTAACTTTTTCTCTTTTCAAATACAAATCTATTCTACAAAGTTTCACATTTGCTTATTGTTGTTTTGCTTTACAGAGTAATACTCCTTAAAAAGACACACACGCGCGCGCACACACACACGTGCGCGTGCACGCACACACACACATACACATACATTAATTTTAAGAAAGAATAAAATCAGTGTTCCATGATAAGAACCCTCATTTGGAAGGGATTCTTTTGTATCATTATGAACATTGCAGTCAGTTGGTATTTCTGTTAACGCACTCTAAGTTTATACTTTACGGAACTGAAGGCAGAGAATACATACTTTGGTGTGCAACTTTATGCTTCTAGATTAGTCATGCTTCTAGAATATGCCATGGATTAACCTTTATGGCATTATGACATGCCACTTTTTAAATGGATTTTTACTGGTAAGCTAACAGCTTAAGTCTATACTTTCAGTTCCATTTTGTTGTTTTCATGCATTTTTATTTAACTTACTATATTTTTGCCCTGAGATAATTCATGGAAAAGGTGCCATTCCGAAAAGCAGAGTGCATACCTGCATACTTCTTCATGTACTTCTTTTTTATATAGATTAAGAGAGCTAAAGTGAAAAATGAAATTAACTTCTTGCTTCAGGAATGGCAATCATGGTCCTTGTCCTCAGGCAGATTAGAGTGCTGAGGAGGTAGCTTCATGAATTGCAGGCCTTACTGTTAGCATTAGTTGGAATGGAGAAACTCAAACAAGATCATTTATGATGCACTCTTCTTATTCTCACACCTCTTTGTGTAGCCCAGTAACACCTATAATGAGCTGTCTGTCAGGGACAGGGTGCAATATTAGTTGCCAGCATTCTGTGGTTTCTCCAGTAATTCAATTCATCATGGATATTTCTAGAAATAAAAAGAAAGATAAAGAGGAAAGAAGGTCAATGCAAGAATTAATAAAGGAAAATATGGCACATGTGAGGCAAGAGAGCAAAAATTAGATTAGATATACAGAAGCAATTTCTGTATGACTTGTTAAATAATATAATTTGCAATGTAAAAAAAGGAAGTCTCAGCCAAAGGAAATAGCATGGGCATAAGGACCAAACTGATTCAAGAATGTAGAATTTAATTTTTTTGCAATTTTCTTTTTCTCTTAATGTTAATTTTCTTTCAGAATCTATGGTTATGAAGACATATGAATCTTTTCTCTGAATGTTTTGAAATGTATTCTGATGCCTAGGCTATACCAAACTCTTAGTTATTTATTATGAACTTTAGGAGGCTTAGTGATTTTCTGTATTCAAAAATAATAACTCCAATAATACATTGGCTATCAAATATGAACCAGAAATGCTGCCATATATATGTGAAAAGTAGGTGAAGGCCAGCAGAATAAACCACTTCAAAATAAGACCTTTTGGCATATGGATTATTTTAGGCTGATTATTTTTAAGAAACAGCAAACAGGAAAAACTGAAAACTGAGTAGGAGTTACTTTTTTTGTAAGAGACATTTACATTTATAAAGGAACTCTCCATCTGTACAGGCATCTCCCTCTCTGTACCAGGAAGAGCAGGATGGCTAAATCTCCAGAAACTCTTACCAGTGGAGAAGGCAAGGACTTAAATCTGCCTCACAGCCATACCCTGTGCACTGTGCTTTGCCTGGTAACCTCCCCTATTGCTCCTCCCAACATCATTTGTCTTTAGCTGGAGAAGGTCTTAAGGTGGTGGTTTGGGCCATTTGGGAGAGTTGTTCAGTTTTCCTGGGTTTCTCCCATGTATACAAGAGATAACATGTTGTTAAACTTTTGTTTGCTTTTACCCTGTTAACCTGTCTCAGCCAAAAATCTAGAAGGTAGTCAATATGGGGATAAAATCTATTTCTGGATAATTCTTTGTAACACATTTGTAGTTTGCTATTATTTGTAAGCAGAGTGTGGCTGGGGTGAGGATGGGAGTGATGGCAGAAATGAGAACTTTAGGTTTCTAAAGACACTGGTTCCTTTCTAATTTCCACTCATGGATTCCCAGATTGCCATTCAATTCATCGTGAGTCAGGCCGGTAAACCAGAACAAGTACAACAGGGGAACCGAGACAGATGGTTAAATGGCCAAGCAGTTTACAGCCATCTGGTAAATCTCAAAATCCTATTTTCCCTAACCAAGGACACTTAGAGAAAGGGTTTACATTTCTCCTCCAAAACCAGGAGGTAAATAGCTTAAATCACTCTGTTATCATCATCATTAGCTAGTTATTCATATTGATAACAGAAAGAGAGCAAAGGGAAGGCCAGATACTATAAGCATGGTCATCTGGGCAGCTTGACCAGGAAGCTGCAACTTCACACTCCCCAGGGAGCCACCAGGGTCTATTCTCTACAGATCACTGGGGGAAGGGGTCCAACAAAGGGGAAAATGGGGCATGCACAGTGAAGTTGGGGTGATGTAGGGAAGGTGCTTGCCTGTCAGTCTAACCTGGGAAAAGATCATTGGCTAAGAGAGTGGAGCCAGTGCAAGCACACAAAATCCTGAGGGTTAATTGGTTAATCCCAAAACAAAGAACTCTCTCTCTGTCTCTTGCTTTGCTCCTGCTCTCTTGCACTCTCTTGCTACATGATCCACACTTGCCTGTGCGCCTCCATAGCCATGTTGCCTTAAGCAGTGGACCCTACATGCAATGGACTGCAGCCGGGAACACAAACTAAGCTAATTAGATGCTGGACTGTGCCTTACCATGGAGTGGAGACTCTAGGCAGTGGCTTTACTCCTAGCCCTGCTGAAGATAAAATTGGACTTTTTCCATGACGGGATAGAGGGGAGTGGGACCTTGGAAACCCAGGGGTTTAATTCTACAGAAATAAAGATCACTTGTTCTCCCATGTGAGTCTCAGGAAATTTATTTCCCTGCGGATCACAAGAATTCCACTTCCACCAATCACAGGTGGGGACACAGAGGACACCCCACTGATAACACTGTTGCTTTTTTTCTAGGCCCTTCCCATTTCACTGTCCCCAGCTTTTTTTTTTCTTTTTCTTTTCTTTATTGATTTTAGAGAGAGAGGAAGGGAGAGGGAGAGAGAGATAGAAACATTGATGAGAGAGAACATCGACTGGCCGCCTCCTGCATGCCCCCACTGGGGATCTGGCCTGCAACCTGGGCATGTGTCCTGACAGGGAATCGAACTGGTGACCTTTTGGTGTATGGGTCGACACTCAACTACTGAGCCACAGTGGCCAGGCTGTCCCCAGCTTTAATAAATATACCCTCAAAATCACCTGGACTTGTGTTGTGAAATCTTTCATGAATGAAGTCAAGAACCCACACACTACAAGCCGGCCCGAGGCAGACTCAACAATCTCATAGTCGGAACTACTCATTTTCTCTCCCATTAGGTTTTCAGTGTGAATTTTTTCCTTCACCCCACAAACAAAATGAATCGTTCTGTTACTTCGTTCAATATGTACATGTCCTATGACATTGAATTTATTTCCATATGTTAGTATTCACAGCTGGCTCTGTTCAATACCAGCATACAGGGCAGTTTGAGATAGATTGGTTCTCCAGCACAGAACTGAAGTGGTCCTATGGCTGTGGCAGACATGTGGAATGACCTGCTACACAACTTGTGGATATTCGTGCAGGAGGAAAAGTCCCTTAAAGGCACCCTCTTTTTGTCTGCCTGAGTATACAGGCTGGGCTTGCTATTTGAATCTTAATAACTGTAGGCCACATTACAGTTATTCTTTTCAAAGTATTAAAATTTAATTGAATTCTTGTGTTTCTGAGAAAGACTGACCAATATTAGTGTTTTTTATAACACTAGTTTAGTTGTCGTTTTAGAGGGGAAAATGCCTTAAATGATTTAATTTGCGATACACAGAAATTAAGTGAGCAGGAACAGAGCTTGAAAGGAAGGTGGAGAGCTGCTGTATTGGGTCTTTGTTCTTTAGAAAGTTGACAGGCTGCTTATGTGTGCGTGAGAGAGACTGTGTCAGGGTCCCTCGTGTCTATTAGGCTTTCTCAGTAACAATGCCACTTCACTGAGTTCTGAGTGCTTGGGGTAGATAAATGGCTGATGCTCAGATTCAAATTCTCCTCTTGCCTGAAGGCCCTGCTTTTTAAAGACTGAGATAGCTTATAAATTCCCTGCATGCAAGGGAACAAAAGTGACTGTTATTCACCAATTAAATTCTTTCTTCCCAGTGCAGAAATCAGTCCTGTACTTCTAGTCTGTGAGGGAGATAAAACCTAGGACAGCAACCAGCTGTGGTGACAGAAGGAAAGACAATGAGAGTTTAGAGATAGGAGCCACGCTTGGCTAAAACAGGGGAGGAAAATGGACTCAGATTGGCATTGGTTGTTCACTGAAGGGCATGGATCCCACATCCTCGGCATAAGCTGATAGAATCAAAGTAGACCACATGGGGCAAAGGGCTGACTTGAAAAATCAGTTCAAGCTGCTTGGTTGCCTCCCAGAAGTGTGGAGGAGCATTCTGTGGTCACATCTCCAGGGCAGCCAGAAACCAATACTCAGTTCTCACTTCGCTTGCAGTGACGATTAAAAACAAGTCCAGGAGATGATTGTTGGAATAATGATATCAGCTTATTATGGGTGAGTGCGGACCAGATGACGGGGAGCTTTGTGGACTGAACGCAGAGTGCTTTAGAATAAATAACCCAAGGCAGTGATTGTAACTGAGTGAGGTTAAATTGGAAAACGTTCAGGGACTGTGACTAAGACATCACATTGCTTACAGCTTCAGAAGAGAACACTTGTAAATTAATTGAGCTAATGTAGGCCAGACCTTTGGTTAGAACATCTATTTTTCAAAAGTGGTATTTACAGACAGCTGTGTCTTTTATAATGCTTATCAATAATTGGTGGTACAAAAGATTCTTACCCTGTTTATTCGTGAAAAAGCAACCCAGGAGTGCTGGAATAATGATTTGGCTCTAGAATTTTCCCACATTCAGCATCCCTTCCCTGACAGTTCCCTGCCTTATGGAAACAAGGATTATGATTTGTCTCTACTGTGGAGCATGGTGGCTCCAGGTTCATTCTAGCTAAGCAATCTCTGATGGTCTTGTCACACTCTCTATTTGCTTGCCCATGGATAGGTGGGTCTTTCTGGGTCACAGTAGGGAAAAAACGATCCCAGAGATTCTCTCTTTTAAAATGGTATTCTTAGGATAATCCAATGTTTTCACTATTTTATATCAAAGTCTATTGCAAGAATAGCTCACAGGATTGCAGCCTTGAAGAAGCATAGGGCTGGAGCTTCAGAGGCTCCTAGCTTACTTTGTGTTCTTTTTTGTAGGGCTCTGAATAAGCCATACACAGGGAACATCACAGTGGTAACTCCAGCTTAGTGATCACAATTTCCTACTTTGTATTTTTGAAAAGTTTTACTTTTCAAAGGGCCTAGATCAGTAAGCCCTTTAGATCAGGCTTGAACAGAGTTTTTGAAAACTTCATTTAAACATAGAAATTTAAAGTTGCCTATGATTGTGGCATATCTTATCCCAAAGTGAATTATTTTACATGTTGTGCCTTGTGCATAACTAAAATGCACACATCAACACACATGGATCCACCCACATATTTTTAAGAGATTGTTTATTTATTTTTGGTGACCACATTGAAGAAGTTCAGAACGAACCTTCCTAAAATGTGCCACTTTTGATGTGGACTATTTTGAGCTGAAGATGATCAAAACTCAGCTGACTCAAGAAAAACTTTTACCTCTCCCTTCATTAAACCCAAAAGAATTTAGATAGGAGACCTAGCCCAGAAAGAGGGCTATTACCAGAGACAACTTTTTATCTGAATGACCTTTCTGGATGGCAGGACCGACATCTAATTGCTAAGTATTTGTTTTTCTTACCATCCTGTGAATTACCCTTCTCTTTGAAGTCCCAGGACCCTACTCCATTTCTTAGCTCAGGATAGCATAGAAGCCTACATTGCCCAACTTGTTCTTGGGTCTCATATTCTTATGGGGCCCCTGTGTGAACGTAATTAAATTTTTCTTTTATTCATCTGTATTTCATTAATTTGATTATTTGACCAACCAACAAAACCTAGAAGGGTAGAAGAAAAAATTTTCCTCCCCTACAATGTTTTCAGGATGTGGGCAAAAGTAGAGTTATATGGAAAGTACTTCACAGGGTGATCTTTTCATAAATTGCTAACTGGGCAAGTCATGGTGAGTAGTTATGTCCAAGACAGAAAAGTTTTTAGTGAAAGGTTTATCTTTGCCTTAAGTAAGATCTGTGTCCATTGTATTTGTGCATCTAGGTTAACACACTTTGTAATAGGGGTAACCACCCTCAAGAGAGCATGTCATCTTGTTGACTACCCTGTAATCCAATGCTTACCTTGCTTTCTGCCACTTTCATGTACTCTTCCTTGCTTCCCTCCTTAATTTCAAAAGCATTAAAGAAACATTTGAGATCTTGCTTCCCCACAATTGCTGTCAGTTTGGGCTCAAATAAACTCTTATGAAAATTCTCTATAGGTTTGGATGTTTCTTATGTCAACAAGGGTATACAGGAGGCAAAGTCACAATCATGTGTTATGCTTTGAAGTGGGGTAGGTAGACCTATGTAGTCTAATTGAACTTTAGGGAAAATGAGTTTATTATATAAGATAGCCAGTTATGAGCAAGGAGTTTAGTGAGTAAAAGACAGAGGATGATGCATTGATGAAAGAAAGGAGAGAAGAGAATGGTAAGAAAGTGTGTCTTAGTTTGGGAGTAGTGACCTGAGAGATAACATCATGGGAAGTAGGAATAGCCTTTAGGAGACCCAACTCATAACCATTATATACAGCCTTAAGTGATCTCTTTTGCTGTCATCTATCCCTAATGTTACAGGGGAGCAGAATTTGCCACCCCAAAATATGTCTCTTTGGTGTAAGGATGATCTTGAACTGGTTATTTTTAAGAAATAGCAGACCCAGGAGAAGCTCTGAAAACTGAGTAGAAGTTAAGTTTTTTGTAAGAGATATTTACATTTATAAGGGAAATCTCCATCTGTACAGGTGTCTCCCTCTCTGTACCAGGAAGAGCAGGATGACTCTAAATCTCCAGAAACTCTTATCAGTGGAGAAGGCGAGGACTTAAATCTGCCTCACAGCCATACCCTGTGCACTGTGCTTTGCCTGATAACCTCCCATTACTACTACCACTGCCCCCAAACATCTTCTTTTGTCTTAGTTTGAGAAAGCATTTAAGGTGGTGGCTTGGGCCATTTTGGGGAGTTGCCCATTATTTCTCCTTTTATTTTTATTTTTGTGAGTCACCCCATTGCCTTGTTTTTCTTAGCCTGAAAACAGAATAATAGCCAAAATAACATTATCAACAAAACTCTTTTCTTTGCAGTTTTTATTTTATTTTGCCTGTATGTTGCCTCTTTCTGTGTTTTTTTGCAAAAAGGTTTGCACAGAGTAGGTATTCAAATATGAAACTGAGCACATCAGGAATCATACAGGTGAGCCTAATAATTGTGACTTGCTGATTTCTGGTTGTTTCTTATGCTTCTAAGCCTAATAACAAAAAAAGCTGGCTTGTATTTTCATTCTGTTTCCTATACAGGAAAAGCCCTGTTGTGATGACATTGGTTAAATAATGATTATAAATCATATAAAGGGTACTAAGTGTGATATATTTTTCCAAATTTTATTCTGCTTTTTAATTATCTTTTAGTTTTTTTGACATGTGTGTGGTTTAAAACTTTGTACACACACACAGAAATATATTTATTTTTTTCTAAGTTATTTACTAGTCTAAGTTCTTAGCCTTTCTTAAATCAGGTATATAATAATATCTTTATTTTTCTGACATGCACTCTTTTTTAACTTGATTTCATATTAGATTTATATGGAAGTATGTTATAAAGTGTAAATCTGATTTTTCCATACCACTTATTGAATAATTTACTTCTTGTTATTGGTATCCATGATCCTTGATATCACATATTAAATTATTTTGTGTACAAAGGTCTGTTTTAGAGTTATCTTTGTGGTTTTTGTTATGTCTGTACATTTTCTTGCTAATATACTATCTTATTATTGTAGATTTGTAATACACTTTAACACTTAGCAAAACACATTTTCTTCCATTATTTTTCTTTGTCAAAAACTTATTAGCTGTTAGACATGTTAATTCCTGTATATAAACTTGAGAATCGCTGTGTTAACTTTTCTTTTTTTTTTAATCCTCACCTGAACATATGTTTGTGTTGATTTTTAGAGACAGACGAAAGGAGAGAGACAGATAGGCAGAGAGAGAAAGAGAGAGAGAGAGAGAGAGAGAGAGAGAGAGAGAGAGAGAGAGAGAGAAACATCGGTTGCCTCCTGTACTTGCTCTGACCAGGGACCAAACCTGAAACCTAGGTATGTGCCCTGACAGGGAATCGAACCTGCTACCTTCTTTGGTGTATGGAATGATGCTTCAACCAACAGAGCTGCCCGGCTGGGGCTCACTGTGTTAACTTTTAAAAAGTCCATATGTAGCCTGGCTGGTGTGGCTCACTGGTTGAGCGTCGACCCATGCACCAAGAGGTCGCTAGTTCCATTCCTGGTCAGGGCACATGCCCAGGTTGTGGGCCAAATCCTCAGTAAGGGGCATGCAGGAGGCGGCCAATGGATATTCTCTCTCTTCGATGATTCCATCTCTCTCTCCCTCTCCCTTCCTCTCTCTCTAAAATCAATAAAGAAAAAAAAATTAAAAAGTCCATGTGAATTTTGTAGACAGTGATACTAAACCTATAGTATATTAGTTTAGAAGAATCTACACTTTTTACATAAATTAATTTTCTAATTTATAAAAATGGAATGGCTCATGGTTTACTCAGACCTTAAAATTTCATGTTTTTCTTGAAGAGCCTACCTAGATTTTGCTTACTATATTAATGGAATTTTAAAAATTTAGTTCTTAGTGGCTAATTCAAATTTGCTTTTATTTATATTTTCTTGTAAGAGGCTACACTAATTAATTTCATTATTCACTCCACCGCCATTTTGGAATCCTAATTTCATTATTAACTATAAAATTTTGTAATAGATTCTTTGGGATTTTCTAAATATAGAATTATTCAATGAGAATATTGTTTCCTCCTTTCTAATTACTATATTTTTCTTACTGTTTCATATTTCTGTATTTGTTGGGACATTTAGAAAAATGTTAAATAATATTGCAGTGTGCTAGTCTTTCTGGAACCTTTACTTTTGGTCTTATTTTAAGATACATAATGGTGAATTATTCATTTCTTAAAATATATATCAAGAATAAGTATTGACTATTAACACATGTCTTTTTGGAGTCTATTGAGATTGTCAAAAGTGTTTTCTTATTTGAACATATTGCTATTAAGGAGATTTCCTATGATTTGTATTCCTGAATTAAAACCAACTTGGTCAGGGTAGATGTGCTCTTGAATTCAATTTGCTTGTATCTTATTTAGAAATATTCATATCTATATTCATAAGTGAATTTCCTCTAAGGTTACTTTTATGTGTCAAAGGTATAATAGTAATCCAATTGAAGCTTAATAGTATAACAGAATTGGAAGTGAATATAGAGCAGCGGAACATTTTTAATCCTCACCTACCATTCTCTGCTAGACATCTGACCACGCTTCTCTCGAGGCAGTATAGTTTTGAAAAGCCGCACATTTGCATAATGTCTTTCCTCTTGTTCCTTTGTTCTTCGAGTTGTACCAAACTAATTGCTTTGGAGAGTTACTTCCCAGATTTCTCCCACAGGTAACATTTAGGTAAATAAGGCTTTTCAAAGTTAGAATCAGGGACTTGATCCTATTGGTGTACACCCTGGAACATCAAAGAGCGTAACACCAAACACTTCTCCTACCACCTCTTTGGTTCATGTCTATTCTGATTAGAAAGGAATTGAGAAAGAACCAGAGAAAAGGCCCTATTGCTGCTAACCAAGTTTTAGGCTGAGGTGTTCCTTCCCAGATGGATTTGCATTAGGACATTGATTCTTATGAGACAGTTATAGCAGACTGGGAAGAAACTCTTATGCTCCTTCCATCTGCAGTTGACCTTTCTTATTCTTTAATGGTATATATTACCAATTATCTGTTCTTTGATAATGTGAAAGTAGTTGCTGGTAAAACTTTTGAGACATTTTATAATTTTTACCAGTTATATATATTTATTTATGGCTTTTGGTTTCTTCCTGCTTTCTGCTTCTACTTGAACTAGATTTTGTAACTGTATTTTCCACAGCTCATTGATGCTTTCAAATTTATCATCATAGAATCGCACATGCATATTTTTTTTATAAATTTTTTTTTCTTTATTGATTTTAGAGATAGAGGAAGGGAGAGGGAGAGAGAGATAGAAACACAGATGAGAGAGAACATCGATTGGCTGCCTCCTGCATGCTCCCACTGGGGATTTGGCCCACAACCTGGGCATGTGTCCTGATTGGGAATCGAACCTGCAACCTCTTGGTGTGTGGGTCGATGCTCAACCAGTGAGCCACACCAGCTGGACACACATACATAATTTTTAAAAAATCTTCTCTGTTGTTGCTTGTACAGGTCCTTTGACAATTAATCATTAATTTGGTAAATCATTTCAGGTGGATCCCTCTGGGCTATGTTTTCATTCTGAAGGTTTTGCTGAGATTTTCCCATTAATTTCTAATTACAACAGTAGAATAAAGTTTCTTTTTATGATCTTTCTTGTACTATATATGGCAGTTATAATTGTGACACTATTATCATCTCACTTGGATTTCTATGTCTGGGTGCTCTGTGGGCAACAGTATCTTTTTTCTTCATTCAGAGTTCTAAATGTGCCCTTGGCGGAGAGCTGTCTCCATTTTATGACATGCTGATCTATGAGCTCTGTCTCTCCTTTGTTGTTGTAAACAAACCTGAGATAAGTATTTCTCTAGTGAATCAGTAGTCTGCTTAACATTCTACAATTCCAAGCATGACAGTATAAGAGACTCATAAATACCCTGGTTGTCTCACCTCATTACTGACTTTCAGGAAATCATGCTTAACTTTCATATCTTTACTTTGGAATGAAAACTTGTAGGTCTTCTGAGAAGCCTGAAAACAATTTCATTGAAAGATAGGGGAATTCTTTGTATTAGCCGGTTATGGAAGTTAAGTATATCTGGTTGTTTTCTGCATTTTTGGCTTTCTAATGACCTTCATTGGATGTGAGATTTAATTTCCTCTGTCTCACAGCATACAGTAAATGATTAGGAACTAGGGAGTCCCAGCAATTGTGGAAAATGACAAGACAAACAGCATTTGGATGTGAGAACTTTCTTTTTTGAGTGTAACGATTGAGTTGCCATAAGCCCCTTTCCCTTCTCACCAAGCAGCTCATCTCTCTGTGGACATGTAATCGAGTTTTTTCTCCTTCCAATTAGTGATTGAAAACCTACTGATTGCTTTCACGTCAGATGATTTCTCTGCTAAGAACTGATCCACTTTAAAGTGAACCTCCCCGTGCACTGTTTTATTTCTTTGCTAGGCTTTCTAACTGGATGAAGTCATATTTATTTATATTTTAATTTACTTATTCTACTAAAGTATAATATAAGCTGCAGGAAACCAGGAACTTGTCTGTCTTACTCTCTAGCAAATCTCTGTTGCCTGAAGAGTGTGAGGCATTCAGGAATAAATCTACTCAAATTTCCTGATATACTTGTCCTTTTTATTGGTGTGGATTCATATTTATATTTTAAATTGAACAGTCTCATTTACATATATGTTAATGTTATAAGCTACCTCAAATCTTTTTAAAGCATAGTGTAGTACAAATAAATAAGAAGCTAACCAGCATACTGTACTTGCAGATTTGGTTTGAATTTTCTTGAATTATTTGTTAAAATGTGGAGAGAGAGGGGAAATAGTACTGTCATGCACTGCTGGTGAGCATGTGAATTAATACAACTTTTTGAAGGGCAGTTGACAGTATCTAGCATAATATAAAAAGCACACAACTTTTGACATAGTGATATCAATTTATCAGTATTAGAAATTTCTATAAATATAGTCATAACAATGCACAAAGATTTTTGTACATGCCTATTTATTTCAATAAGGTTTTAGTAACAAAACAAAAACAACCCCCCACTCCAAGATCTGCAAAAAAATCTAATAAGCAAGAATTATTAAAAGTGATTATGGATATTATATGATGTAACACTATGAACCTCTTACAGAGAAAAGTGGGTCCACAATGTCAGTGACCTCAGAGCTGGGCAATACTTTTCTGCTTCATAGTTTTAAAAACCGAGATATTTATAGGTGCTTGTTACAAATAGGTTTTAGTTACTATTAAAACAGTATTCTAAGAGAAAAGAAAATCTTAAATGTCCAAAAATCAAGAAAGAATGCTTTGGGAAGTTGCAGGCTTGTCAAGATGACCTGCAGTCTCGTCATAGCCCCTAGGGACAGGCAAGGATATGCAAATCATTAAAGAGGGGTCTTTAAGGTCAAAGGCCATTATGGTACTTCCAGTTATATAAAGCTACACACTGGATTTCCCAAGCCTTGAAAAATAGCTCCTCCCATCCCCCATCCCACATAGCTTCCAGAACACAGGGTTTAATTCAGAAGCCATCCGATGTTCACTTCCTCTCAGGCAGAGACGTGATCTGAGGAAGGAGAGAAATGGTCTGAGGTATAGCACTGACACAAACCAAATTCACTTCAATGGAAGGCAAAGAGCCCGTTACACTGTGTGTTTCTTAAAAAGTAGCTCTGTCCCTTTTGATGTAAAAAAGTGCCCAAGACACATAAAACAAACAAATGGCAGAATAATGAGGTAGTGCAATCTCACTTTTGAAAGCTTTCCATTTTCATGTGTGCATAATCATAATTTTAAAAAATGCCAGTAGCATTACCCAAGTAGCTGGGGTTTGTATTTTAAGGTTATTAAAGATCAGTTTGTCGGAAAAGTAAACCAATGTAAAAGATATAAGAACAGGAGATGACTTCGGGAGAATACATCGCAGAATCACAGACATTCTCTAGGGGAGGATCTAAGAAATCTATCTGATGTAGTAGATAGAAATCTGGCTTGGGGACTGAAGACAGGGTTGATTTTTAGCTGTGACCTTTGTTACCCAAATTCTCTGAGCCCCACTTTCCTAATCTATAAATTGGAGATAATGAGCATGATTGATGTGCACTGAGGGCTTATTGGGTGCTTGGATTCTTTGTCTTATTTAAACCCCACACTACCAAGTCCATAAGGAACGTGATATTATTTCTATTTTACATATGAGGAAACTGAGGCAGACAAATTCAGTAAATTTCCAGATGATATAGATAAGCAAGTGTTGGCCTTGACATTCCAACCTCGACAAACTGACTGCACTTTCAGCACTAAACAGCACTTTGTCTCGGTCCCTGCTGTTGACTTAAGAACATCCAAATCAGCCCGGTGGGTGTGGCGCAGTGGAGTGAGTGTCAGTCATCCCCTGGACTGAGAGATCCTGGTTCATTCCTGGTCAGGGTGCACGCCCGGGGTCACAGGCTAGATCCCCAGTAGGGAGCATGCAAGAGGCAGCCAATCAATGTTTCTCTCTCTCCCTTACTCTCTCTCTAAAAAAAATAAAAAAAAAGAACATATTAAAAAAAAAAGGCATCCAAATCTGTAGAGAATTTTTATAAAAATTTATTTGAGTCCAAAAGAGGATACACATAGAAGCAAGATCTCCACAGACTGAGATAAATGCTTTGGAGAAGAACAGTTTGCAGTTTCTTTTTATGCATCTGAGATTAGGGAGGGAAAGTAAAGGTTACATGAAGGTGGGAGGAAGCAGCTCGAGGTCGGATTACAGGATAGTTAAGGCGGTGTGCTCTCCTGGGGAATCTGAAAGGGGGCATGTTAAAGTGTGTTGACCTAAATATACAGAAACTGTGGACAGGGCTTGCTCAAGGCAAGGATAAGCCTTTTACTAACAAAGTTATATGTCTGGTATGTGACTACCCACCATGACCTGCCCAGTTAGGAATTTATGATCAGATCCCCCTGTGAGGTTATCTTCCAGAGAAGCCCTTTTTTCCTCCACAATGTTCATATTAATAACTTGTTTTGCTAGAAAAATGGATAGTGGACAGGTGGTAAGCTCAATTAACATAGTTATTATTTTCTTATTCTAGGGATTATTGTACTATGTTCTGAAGAGGGCAGAGAGCAAGGACTGAGTTTGCTTAAATATATTGGACTTTGACCTTAGACTTAATTAAAGGTGTGGTTGTAAAAATAAAATTATACAAAGCAGTGATTTATATTTTACAACTGAAAACAAAAATCGACACCCAGGAAGGTTGTATTTTTCCCTTATAATCAGCCAGCTAGTTAAAGGTAGACAGAACTTTTCTTCATTTTTTCTGCCTTCCTGCCTTTCGCCCTTTTTATCTCCTGCTTATCTCTTTCCCTCCCTCCTTTGTCTTCCTTCCTTTCTTTCAATATATAGGGTGTGTTGGGATGGCATATACTTGCAACAGGGGTATATACTACCTTCCACATTAAAATCTAGACACTTAAATTCACGAACTCTTATTGAAGCTGCTATAAGTTTGGTGAGCCAATGAAAATAGCAACATGACTTGGAGCTTTGTCATAGATAGCTGGAGGGGGGATCTGAGGGTGGAAGAAAGTCACCGAAGGGCTGCCAAGTGGAGGACTGCACACCTGCGGTAGGATGGGTGCCAAAGAAACTGAGAGGGAATTCTGGGAGTAGAAGATAAAACAAATCTCCCTTTAGAATTGTGCAGTTTGGAGAACATTATGTATCGATGGTAAACTTAAAGTTGATGGTACATGTGAAATGGCAGTGTGCCACAGTCATCACCCCTCACATCTGAGGGAGGTTCGCAGAGCTGTCTGCACGGATGTAAGGATGGAAAGTCATAGCTACTGGGGACGAGGTCTGACAACAGTCCTGTGCTAACATAGGCTATTATGTAAAAAGACAACTCTGAGAACCCATGTTGCTTCTTAAACTTTGCCCAGTAGCAGAGATGAATGACTTCGTAGTTCTCAGGAGTTCATTCCTGGAATGCTTCAAAAATGCTTTAAGTGTTCTCCAGCATGAGGGACAGTGGTACGCCCAGAATCTGGGTGGGCAGTGAAGTGACTACTTGTAGTAGTGTTGGGCAGGAGCAATCAGACTATTTTCTGATTCTTATGAACCAATTGGGTGATTGGGCACAGAGTCCGTGCAATGGTATAATAAGCTTAAATGATGCTTTTATTTCAGTTATGGTCTTATGAAGCCCTGACATACTATGACTTTGCCTGCACTGTTTCCCAGGTTAAACGTTGGCATAGTGTAATTTGATTTTTTTAATGTTAATACTGCTTATGCTTAGGTATGCATTTTCAACAACTTTGTCAATTTTATATATATTTTCTTTGTATCTTTGTGGGATACATTTTGAGTTTTTAAAGTTTATTTTTGTTTGGCATTGAATCATTGTGAAAACATTACCAAACTGTCATCCCAGTTCTTACTAAAAATATATAAGGTAGTTTGTTTCTTTTAACACAGAAAAAACACCCAATTTGTAATTGAGTTACCTGCAAATTGAGGAGGGAGAACATATTTATGCATATTTAATGCAGTTGAGAACATTGATTAGCTTAGTCTGTGGGCTATTACTCGGGTATTGAAAGTAAACTTTTCCAAACAGCAGGATAAAATAAAATCTTACATATTTGCATTAGAATTTTGTTTTATTGCAAACTGAATTTCTGTGTAACTTTTAATTCTAAAAGGCATAGTAATTTTCTCAGCTGATGATCTGAAGGCTGGTCACACTAATTTTTTTGGGGGGGGGTCACACTTATTTTTCTTAAGTGTGTAAGAGTACACGAAAGCCTACATTTTTTCAGCTTTTTAAAATTGAAATAACAACAAAAAATTTTTTTAAATGTCACAACAATCATATCCCTTCTAGCTATAAGTGAATTATCATAGAAACTTTTCAGTTTGCTCTTTTGTGGATGAAGATTTCTAATGAAGAGTGTGACAAAGTCTCCATTACCCAGGGGGGACTGAGTACTGTTTCTAAACAAAATATCTCCCTTCCAGGGCCTAAGGGTCCAAAAAAAAGGTATCCTTTTACCCAGTGAAAAGTCAATATAAAGGAATTAAAGCTCAAAGCTCTGCCAATGGAGCAGGATGGCTCTTGTTGGAAATAAAACCAATCTATGAAACAATGAGCAAGCATAAAAATAACTCGTGAATAAAATCCTCTCTCAAGTTAAATGCATTTACCTACATTTTAGTATCAACCGTGTTGACATCGTGGAGAACTGTCAGGAGAGCTGACATTCTTAGAAGCCATAACATCACCTGTAACCTTTAAAGAAAGCTGCTTTGTGAAAGCCCTAAAGGCAGAGTGGGCAGACTGGCCTTTGTATAGCGTGGTGGAGATGTTAAAATAGCAACACACACAACCCTTTCAAGCAATTTTATGTCACGGACAGTGAGGCTTTTGGAAATAAATCTATAAGTAGTGATTTGTCACTACGTATGTAAAGTGAAATAATTTCAGACAGGTTTTTTTTTTTTTCCTCTCAGATCAGGAAGTGCTATACCCAAAGTGAATAATAAATCAAATTTGAATCTTTTCATCTCGATATATACATCTCTGAGGATATTATTTTTAAAGCTAACATTTATTTCTTCATTCACCACAGAACTAAAGTCTAATTTTATAACTTTGCAAAATGTTTCAATCACTTTCTTTGGTGTAACAATTACAAGTGCAACATATTTGTAATAAAACTGTCAACCATGGTTCAATTCAAAATGTATCCTGGGGAAGGCAGACTTCTGAAGTGCGAAAAGTCTATACTTTTCTTTGAGAAGCAGTGAAGGTAGACTCACAGGAAATTTAAGAATCAAATAGTAATTTCCACACAAAAAAATTTGGAATTCAGCTTTTCCTAATTATAAACCAAATTTTAAGGGTACTTTTAAACTCTGGTCTCTACTCTTTAGAGCCCACATTGGTGGGCAACTTCTTTCCCTCAACTGTTGTCTACCCTGAAAAAAGATTGCTACCACAAATGCGAGAAACAGAGGACTATCCACCAATATTTAACCTAAATCAGCTGTATTTTTACCATCATTGTGACTCTTATGGTTATTTGTGTGTGTGTGTGTGTGTGTGTGTGTGTGTGTGTGTGTTTGTGAATTATACACCTTTCTACTATCCAAAATATCTCTGGAAGAATCTTAACTCCCTTATTCTGTATATACTTTATAATTCTGAATATTCTCAGTAATTATTTACTGAGACCATCCTTTTCAATTTACACATCAGAGATTTAACCACATTGCCCAAGGTTCCACATTTGTTCACAGGGTTCAAGATTTCAATTACTCTTAAATGAGTGTTTGATGATCATCACAACAACAGTTTGTAATATAGATTGAGAAGATAATGTCTCTGAGGTTTTGGTTTTCTCACAGTCAACATTTTGTATTATCAGAGAAACACAGTCTGAAATTACTAATCTTTTCCTCTTAAACCAGCAAAATATTTTACTTGGATTCTGACAAAATTTAATAAATATGAAGAATGTTGATTATAGCAAGTAAAAATACATTAACAGCTAGGCTTGAAACCACAGTTTACTTAATACGTGTAGGTAAGGGTTTACCGTGTGACTGGTATCTCTTAAAACAAGCTTCTATTTGCAATATTCACATTATAATTTCTGTTTCTTTCTTTTTTTTGGGTTAATCCTCACCCAAGGGAGGGAGGGGGAGAGAGAGAGAGAGAGAGAGAGAGATCAAAACATGCTTCCTGCATGACCCCGACTGGGGCCTGGGATCAAACCTGCAATCCAGGAACATGCCCTTGAATCCGCGACCCTTTGGTCCATGGGCCGATGCTCTAACCACTAGGCAAACCCTACCAGGGTATATCTTCTCTTTCTAATGACATTTTTTTTTATTAATTTATTTTTGTTACAGATGTTGCTCCTTTTTTCCCCATTGACACCTTCCTCCCCATCCCCCCACCCCGTCCCCAGCTTTGTTGTCCATGTCCATCAATTATGCATACATGCGCATAAGTTCTGTGGTTTATCTCTTCCCTCTCCCCCCCCTCTTCTGAGGGGTGTCAGTCTATACTCTACTTCCACATCTCTGGGTCTACCTTGTTCCTCAGACTGTTATGTTCATTATATTCCACAAATGAGTGAGATCATGTGATATTTGTCTTTCTCTACTTGGCTTGTTTCGCTTAGGATAATACTCTCCAGGTCCCTCCATGTCGTCTCAAAGGATAAGAGATCTTTCTTTCTTACAGCTGCATAGTACTCCATTGTGTATATGTACCACAGCTTTCTTATCCATTCATCTACTGATGGACACTTGGGCTGTTTCCAGATCTTAGCTATTGTAAATAGTGCTGCTATGAACATGGGGGTAACATGTATTCTTTCTGGTTGGTGTTTCAGGCTTCTTAGGGTATATTCCTAGAAGTGGGATCACTGGGTCGAATGGCAGTTCAATTTTTAATTTTTTGAGGTAACACCATAGTGTTTTCCACAGTGGCTGCACCAGTCTGCATTCCCACCAGCAGTGTACTAGAGTCCCCTTTTCTCCACACCCTCGCCAACACTTGTTGTTTGATGATTTGTTGATGGCGGCCATTCTGACAGGCATAAGGTGATACCTCATTGTTGTTTTAATTTGCATCTCTCTGATGATTAGTGATGTTGAGCATTTCTTCATATGTCTCTTAGCCATTTGTATGTCCGTTTTGGAGAGGTGTCTATTTAGTTCCTCTGCCCATTTTTTAATTGGGTTCTTTGTCTTCCTTTTGTTGAGTTGTATGAGCCTCTATATATTTTGGAGATTAACCCCTTATCTGATGTATCATTGGCAATTATGCTCTCCCATACAGTGGGTTCCCTATCTGTTTTGATGGTTGTTTCTTTTGCTGTGCAGAAGCTTTTTAGTTTGATGTAGTCCCATGTGTTCATTTTTCCCTTTGTTTCTGTTGCCTTAGGTGATGTATCAGTGAAGATTCTGCTACGTATGATGTCCGAAATTTTGTTGCCTACATTTTCTTCTAGGATTTTTATGGATTCATGAGTCACATTTAAGTCTTTTATCCATTTTGAGTTTATTCTTGTGTATGGTGTAAGTTGATGGTCTAGTTTCATTTTTTTGCATGTAGCTGTCCAATTTTCCCAGCACCATTTATTAAAGAGGCTGTCTTTACTCCATTGTATGCTCTTGCCACCTTTGTCAAATATTAATTGAGCATAATGTCTTGGGTCAATTTCCGGATTCTCTGTTCTGTTCCACTGGTCTGTATGTCTGTTCTTGTGCCAATACCAGGCTGTTTTGATACAGTAGCTTTGTAGTATAACCTAATATCCAGTATTGTGATCCCACCTACTTTGTCCTTCTTTTTCAAGATTTCTGTGGCTATTCAGTGTCTTTTTTGGTTCCATATGAACTTTTGGAGTATTTGTTCTAGTTCTGTGAAATATGTCACTGGTATTTTGATGGGGATTGCATTGAATCTATAGATTGCTTTGGGTAATATGGACATTTTAATGATGTTAATTCTTCCAGTCCATGAACAAGGTATGTGCTCCCACTTTTTTATATCTTCCTCTATTTCTTTTTTCAATGTCCTGTAGTTTTCTGTAAATAGGTCCTTTACTTCTTTGGTTAAGTTTATTCCTAGGTATCTTAATTTTTTTGCCGCGATGGTAAATGGGATTGATTTTTAGTTTCTCTTTCTGTGAGTTCATCATTGGTGTATAAGAATGCCGTCAATTTCTTGACGTTAATTTTGTATCCTGCTACTTTGCCAAATTCATTTATTAAGTCTAGTAGATTTTTGATGGAGTCTTTAGGGTTTTCTATATATAATATCATGTCGTCTGTGAATAATGACAGTTTCACTTCCTCCTTTCCAATTTGGATCCCTTTTATTTTTTCTTCGTGTCTGATTGCTGTGGCTAAGACTTCCAGTACTATGTTAAATAAGAGTGGCGAAAGTGGGCATCCCTGTCTTGTTCCTGTTCTTAAGGGAAATGTTTTTAGTTTTTGCCCATTGAGTATGATGTTGGCTGTAGTTCTTTCATATATGGCCTTTATTATATCAAGATATGATCCCTCTATTCCCAAATTGCTGAGCGTTTTTATCAGAAATGGGTGCTGGACTTTGTTGAATGTTTTTTCAGCGTCTATTGATATGATCATGTGGTTTTTATCTTTCATTTTGTTTATGTGGTGTATCACATTTATTGATTTGCAAATATCGAACCAGCCTTGCATCCCTGGGATGAATCCCACTTGGTCATGGTGAATAATTTTTTTGATGTATTGCTGGATCCGATTTGCTAGTATTTTGTTAAGGATTTTGGCATCTACATTCATCAGGGATATTGGCCTGTAGTTTTCTTTCTTTGTAGTGTCTTTTTCTGGTTTTGGAATTAGGATTATGCTGGCCTCATAAAACGACTTTGGAAGTCTTCCTTCTTCTTGAATTTTTAGAAATAGTTTGAGGAGAATGGGTGTTAGTTCTTCTAACACCCACTTTGGAAGTCTTCCTTCTTCTTGAATTTTTAGAAATAGTTTGAGGAGAATGGGTGTTAGGTAAAACTCCCCCGTGAAGCCATCCAGACCTGGGCTTTTGTTTGCTGGGAGAGTCTTGATTACATCTTCAATTTCCTTAGCTGTTATTGGTCTGTTCAAGTTTTCTATCTCTTCCTGGTCCAGTTTTGGGAGACTATGTGTTTCTAGAAATTTGTCCATTTCACTTAGATTGTTGAATTTGTTGCCATATAAATGTTCATAGTATTTGCTAACGATCCTTTGTATTTCTGTGGTGTCAGTTGTTACTTCTCCTCTTTCATTTCTGATTTTGTGTATTTGGGTTCTCTCTCTTTGTTTCTTGGTGAGTCTAGGTAAGGGTCCATCAATCTTGTTTATCTTTTCAAAAAACCAGCTCTTTGTTTCATTGATCCTTTGAATTGTTTTTCTGGTCTCTATGTCATTTATTTCTCCTCTGATCTTTACTATTTCCTTCCTTCTACTTGCTCTGGAGTTTTCTTTTTGTTTGCTTTCTAGTTCTTTAAGTTGTGAGGTTAGGTAGTCAATTAGAAACTTTTCTTGTTTCTTGAGGTGGGCCTGTAGTGCTATGAACTTCCCTCTCAGAACTGCTTTCACTGCATCCCATAGATTTTGTGTTGCTGTGTGTTCATTTTCATTGGTTTCCAGGAAGTTTTTAATTTCTTCCTTGATCTCCTCGGTAACCCATTCATTGTTTAAGAACATGCTATTTAGCCTCCATGTGTTTTAATTCCTACAGGTTAGAGATTTTATTTTGCATGTGTTTGAATACCTTGTAACAAAGTTGTTTTTTATATGTAGTAGGCATTCAATTGTCAAAGTAAAACTCCACTTTTCTAATGAGTCTGAATATTTATTAAATCACAATATGGGTGTTTTGGTAAGGTAGTTGCTGAGTTTAAATGTCAGGATATGGTCAAGTTAACTGTGATGACCTCATGTCTTCTAAAGCAGCTAGACAGTAGGCATGCCAGGCCATAGTAACCCTACTTATTTATCTAGGTGAATATTTCATCCATGAAGAATAGGTTTAGTTACTAATTCTTCCTTGCCTCTTTGATCAGTCTAATCTTCTGAGTTAGATGCAATTTATTATGAAGCTATATCACCTGGGAAGTTTTCCAGGTTCATTTTTAAAAAATTGAACTTTTCAGTATGTGATTGTTTAGATTATCTTCTTATATTGGAAGTCAGATCAGTAGCAGTACATTAATACTGAAAGATAGAATAAAAATTCTTTTACAATATATTGAAATCCTGTAGGAATCATATTGGAAATTTCTTGTGAGTAGAAAGAATAAAAAATGTGTTTTCTATTTCTTGCTCAAGTTTTAGTAAATTTATTTACTGCTGTTAAATCCATAATTTAATTTTGATAGAGGATTCTACTTACTGATAGCAATATGTTTTTGAAAACATTTATTATAGAATTGTACACTTGAAACCTATATTATTTTATTAACCCATGTTACCTCCATAAATTCAATAAAAAAGTAAAAAAAAAACCAAACATGTATTAAATTGGATTACACATTTCCACAAGTGACTTGTTAAATATAAAAATAAATAATTACACACTAAGAAATTTTTTTGTCCTCTCAAGTTGGAATAATGTAGAATGTCATCTTGTTCTTAGATAATGGTGACACAAATCTGATCCTTTCAGTTTTCTTGGCAGAAGAAAAAAATCTATTCTATAATTTATCTTCTGAGATAAGATTGTGTAACAAGGAACAACCTTTAAGATATTTTCAAGAGTGCCATTTTCCTGTAAGTTAGATGCACACACACATACACACACACACACGCACACTTTAGAAAGTACATATCAATCCTATGGCAAACTTTAATTCACTAAATTACTTGCTTTGTGAAGTTCATTATGACCAATCTGTGTGAAAGAGAGAAAGTAATTTTTCATAACTGCCTTTGAGACAGCTATATCAACTCATTCTTCTTTGGCCTTGAAATAAGATAAAAAATTCACTGAGAGACAACTGGCTTGTTTGGCTTTGATGTTTCCTACTCTATATCTCAGTCTTATGAACCTTAAACTTTTGACCTGAGCAGTATTTCTGATATATCTGGACATACTTCATACATTCTTGGTTGCATTTCAATAATTCTAATTATTACAAACATTGCTCTTTTCCTTCAACAAAAGAGGGCTTAGCCAAAAGCAATCTGTTTGCTCAATACAACATTTTGTTAGAAAATAAATATTCCTAGTGCCAGGCTTTTTTTTTTTTTTTTTCAGAATTAAAAAAAAAATCATATTCCACTTTTAGTCATTTGATTTTACCTTGTACTCTTTTCACTACTGAAATGTTATAGTGCTGAAGTGTAACATACAATATAACTAGACTAGTTGGGAAAATGTATTAGAAGAGAGCAAATACAAATATTGCAAATTTAGAAAAAGACCTTGATCACTGTGACTTGTGTATGTGAATATGCAAACATATGTATGTGTCATACAAGGTCATACTAGAAATGAACTCTGGATACATTGGAGGAATTATGGGCCTTGGTTATAGATGTTTGGTTATCTGAGTTTCTTGATTTCTCTTGAAGAAGCCTGCATTGCTTTTATAAACTGAACCCTGCTTCCACTTCTTGTGCCTCAAGAAAAAGAAGGTAGAGTCCTAGACTTTGCAAGATATCTGCAATGAGAGATGAAAGAGAGAGCTGGGCCTGGGGAGGAGACTGAAAACACCACAGGAACAATGCCAATGGGCAAGTCACACAAATGTGAGCACGCAAGCACATGTGTGCATACACACACACACACACACACACACACACACACACACAGAGTTTTCTGTTCTCAGATGTTATGCTGGTCACATATTAAACAAAGCAGAGCTCTGAGAAAAAGACTTGGCTAATAATGCTCAAATGCTCTATAAATATTCACAATGGTCTGCAAGCTGGATGTTGATTCATTCTGCCTCGTAGTTTACTCCCCCTGTGACGCTTTTTGAGTGCAAAGAAAAAGATACTTGACTGAGCAGATAGGATCAGCATGATGCAAATACTGGTAGGAGATGCATTAAAGAATGTAGCTCTGAGAACAAAGTTACCACCTCATTTCAATTTCAAAATATTTTTTAAACATTCTGTAATTTTGGTCAGTGTGTGATTGTGCATATGCAATTATAAAGTGTTGTATTTGCACATAAATTGCAAACTCAACACTCAGTGAGCTTTTGGCTGGTATTAAAACATCGACAACATTTTACAGAGAGTGTGTATGTCTAAGGTAGGACAGTCACATACCAGGGATGAGTTCCTGAAGACCTAGCATAATTCAGTTATCATAATTCAAGATAATTTTCTCAGAAGGATAAATGTAAACAGTGGATGCCTCCTTCAAATGCAGAAATATTCATGTTTTTAGCATGTAAAAATTTTTTTATTTTCTCTAAAATATTCACAGTGATCTCTCTAGTATTAACATTATGGAGAATCACAGTGGGTCAGTCACAGTTTGTATCAGAGTCCATTCAGAAGACAGATCTGAAGTGATTTGAACAAGGAAAGTTATAAGAAAGAATGATTAACTATAACAGGGCATTGTAGTTACTAAGGGTTTCTAGTAATAAGAAAATTCTAAAGAATATGGTATGAGTAGATACACAGAGCAGCCCTCACCCCCAGGGATGAGATAGAGCACCCAGGGAGGAGTTGCCTCTCCGAGGCTGCGGTGTGGACCTTGATGGAGAGGGCATGGTTGTGGCTCGTTGGATGGCAGAGAAATCGTTGTGTTGCTGCACTGGCAGGACTTGCTAAATCTGTCCTGTAGAACTTGCCAGAATGCACCTCTCAGGGTGCTGGGGAAGGTCTTTCCAGAATGTTCTCAGCGACAAGACCACCTGAGCCAGGTGCCGAGGAGCTGCGGTGCCTCAGGAGCAGGTTTCTGGGACTGGAGCAGCGGACTGTGGTGCAGGGGCTGCCCAGGAGCACACCTGAGCCAGAAGAAGCCGTTTTCTCATGCAGTACCCTCCCAGCATCCTCTGGACGGTGCGCCTCATCGTGCCAACACGCAAAGGGAAAAAGTACTTACAGGGCCCTTCCCTTTTTGCATTGAGCAGGCAACGAAGGGTGTGTTTGGAGCCAACAGGCAGTGATTTGATAACAGGCTCAGCCTTTATCTTAATATGTTATTGCTTCTAAATTTTAGTACCAAATTATTGATTTAAAGATTGTTTGCCCCTAGCACTAAGCACTATTATGGCCACTTAATCAATAGAAAAATATAGACTATAAAAATATTTTAAATTACACTGATGGTGAACATTAAAATAAAGACATACTGTCCAGCCAGTGTGGCTCAGTGGTTGAGCGTCGACCCATGCACCAAGAGGTCGCCGGTTCGATTCCCAGTCAGGGCACATGCCCAGGTTGTGGGCCTGATCCCCAGTGGGGGCATGCAGGAGGCAGCCAGTCGATGTTCTCTCTCATCAGTGTTTCTATCTCTCTCTCCCTCTCCCATCCTCTCTCTTAAAATCAATAAAGAAAAAAATAAATAAATAAAATAAAATAAAGACAACTATGCACCCCAAAGCACTTACAAATATGTTTAAGCACATGAAATATATTGCTCAGATTATAGGAATATTTACCAATTCAAGTTGAATTTATAAATCCATCAGCTCACCATCATCTTAGAAATTAAGCTATTCTTGATTTGTTTAATTTTTAAAAATATTCATGTTATTTTACCTTTTGCATGAAATGAGAATCTTAAATGTATTTTTATCACGTTATTTCAAATTTCCTAAGTCAGGTTCATGTGAATTGTAGCCTTGCTGAGTACATCTCTCATTGCATGGTTCAACCTTTATCTTATTTTTTGCTCTTGGGAGAACTGACAAGAGCGTGTAGGATGATTACCCTAAACCTATCACCACTCTAAGGAAAAACTTTTTTCCATCTTGCTGGTGATGACTCAGTCATTTTCCAACACTCTAAAATTGTTGTTCAACTTGTGCTTGACTCATTCTCACTTACATAGTTAAAACTGTATTTTGGGGGAATTTCTTCAGCTTCTTAAGCCATTTTACCTTTCAGAGTTTCACATTATTTTTAGAGAATAGCGTTTCGGTGTCTGGGCTCAGAGCCCAGTACTTTAAATCCAAACCTCTAATTTGAATTAGTCACTCTATGAATATGCATGTTACCTAACCCTTCTCTCTGGCTTCTCAACCTCTGAAGAAGAGGCACTATTTTCACTGATTATGCTGAAACCAATATCATTATATTTTAAAATGCCTTTAAACCTAGAAAAAAAAATAGGCTTAGGTCGTATTTTATAAGCATTTCCCTTCAAATTGAGTTTTCCTTCCATAAAACCAGTGCTAATACTGCAAGGAGAAAAGCGTTTTCCAAGATGAGTAGTCAGTCGACATTCCTGGCTTATGAAAGACAATGATTTCATGTAAGAGAGTGCCAGGTATGCCTTTGGGCTTTATATTAATTTGTGAAACATTCCTTTCATTATGTTTCCTGTTAAAAAATTATGCACGTTTGAAACAAAGCCCAATGACAGGGTCTAGTAACTGAAAAATATTTATTTCTCCTTGGAAATCTTACCTGTTTAATTACCCAATCTTTTGGGAACACAGCCAAAGCCTAGAGTGAGTCTTTTGTTGTAGGAAGAAAAGAGAAAAATACTTTGGTGCTGGGAGGAAACATCTCTCTTACAGCTCCTGTGACCCTGTGTCGTGTTTGGAGTTGCCCTGCTAGGCTGCGGTTGTTATCTGGTTTTGTGTCATTGGAGTTCACATGCTATGATAACCCCAGACGAAAGCACTCTGTTCCTTTACCACTGTTCTTTTTTCTTCTGATTTCTTATATTTGTGTCCTACTTGCTCTGGCTTGTTCATATTCTGGGAGTAATGGGGTGAGGTTAATATAAGACATTTAACTCTCAATTACTCAGGGGCTAATTATCCAGTCTATTGATTGCACAGTCCAGCCTCTGCTTTTCCTGCCTTTCAAAGGGTGGTTGACTGCCCCTTAGCATTAAACCAGACAAGAGTAGGGGGTGGAGAGGAACAGTGATAAAATTCAAATCTATTTTGCAGCTTATTAGCGCTAGTTAAGAGCTGAGGTGAATAGCAAAAATGTGGTTTGGGGACACCTGTATATTTAATTTAATCCTATTTTTCCTCATCATCTCTTACCATGGATAATTGAGTTGACTTCATTACCTTATGTTCATATGTTTAATTCTCAGAAGTTGGGTTTTTTATTACGTTGGAGCTGTGGCTTAATTGATATTTGAGGGAGCTCTGGGAAGCTATAAAAACTTCATTTTTAAAATAAGGAAACTGAGATACAGAGTGTTCAAACTGAAGAAGGGCACTTGGTGGAATCATGGGCCACAGTGAATTTTCTTCTCTCTTTGGTCAGAGTTCACAGATAACATAGCCATGAATAGTTACAGTTTCAAGGCTGGCTTGGGGTTTGTGTCTCAGCTGTGCCACTTCTGGCTGATTGAGCTTGAGATATAAATACATTTCACTTAGCAGGATGTATGGCAGATAGAGATCACTCAATAAAAGGTCCATTTAATTCAATTATAGTTTTAATAGTTGTAGTGGTAGGAATACTACAAATAATAAAGTCTCTGACTTATTTTTAATATTTCAAGAAGAATAAAAGAAACTTTACATTCACCCATGGCAAGACAATGTAGGTTATTAATTAATGCAGGCTTGTGTTGTAATCTAATCTCAAATTATGGTTTTATGAGGTTGTCTTTAGTGAAAGTCCTTATTTTATAACTACAAAAGCAGGCCCAAAGAGTACAACTCTTTCCCCAAGTTCACCCAACAAGTTGAAGGCAGAGGTGCCATTAGAATAAAAATGTAGGACTAGTAGCTCCTAACTCTTTCCCCACAATTGTACTTGTGTTAGATCCCCGATGATTTCATTCATAGGCTCCTACGTGAGCTTCACTTACCTTTTCCTCACTGTCCTGCGCAGTCTTCACTGCCTGTGCTTTTAACTTCCTGATTGGAAATGGGACAAAACAATAATTTTTACAAAATAAGAAGCCTGGAAAAATGATGATGACAGAAAATTCTTAGGTGATAGCAGTCAAGCAAAATGTAGTGGAATAGTGGAGGAAGTAATGTGTGTCACTTCTACGGCAAACCTTTTAGAAAATAGATATGCCCTTTTCATATTCTTTCTTTTCCTACCAGCTGGGTGCAGAGGACTGCGAAGACTTGAGGGATAGAAGACACATAAGATAGATAGATCCTGAGTCCACGAATCACACTACATGGAAGAAGGTGTCTCTCTGGACAGGGATATCTGAGTTGAACTACAAAGTGAATGAGAAACTTTCATCATCATAAGCTAAAAGCAGTGTGTGTGTATGTGTGTGTGTTGAGGGGGAAGGGATAGGACTTGCTAGTGCTATTCCAAATCATATCGAAACTTTTTTTTCATAATCAATGTGAAAAATTTGCAATCTCTGAACCATAAGACATATGTATGTGGGTTTTATATTTCCTTATAAAAATAAGATTTGGTTTGGCATACATACTATTTATTGTGGGGGCTAAAATGTATTAATACTTTTCCTCCCATCTTCTAAATTCTTCTGGCTGGGCTAACTATGAGTTAACGGAGACAGATTAACAGGAGAAAACCAAAGTTTAATACACGTGCATGGAGAATTTGCATAGACATGAAAATTCCAAAGACAGTGAGACAACATTGGCTATATATGACATTTTGGACAAAGGGGAAGGTGGGTGGGATGGGGTATTAGATTTCAGAAGTGAGAATGAGCGATTTACAGGTAGTTGAAGAAGTGCAGAACACATCTGGCAGGAAAATCCTTGCTGGGCAACTCAGAAACAACGGGACACTGGGCACCTGCCCCGAGCCCTGTTTACCATGCTTAGTGAAAATCAGGCGAAGGCGAACATCTTAGGATCTCCTTTCTGAAGCAAGTTTCTCTGTCTGAATCTCTTGGGCAGGAAAGGGGATGGGGGCGGGGGGGGGTCAAAGGCTCCTTCTGAGTCTTTTGTTTCTTAATAACCAGCTTAAAATCAATATCCCTAAAGGGTCATTTCAGCTTGGCAGGATTTTGGTCCCTTATTATTTTGAAGAGACTTCTTGTCATTTTTTTTAAATTTAGTTTTATTGTTGACAGTATTACAGATGTCTCCCATTTTCTCCCTTCTTGTAGTCTTTTGATAAGACATTCCATTAACCCTCTCAGTAATGCTGAATTATGTTTATGTTCTTCCTAAATAATATTTTGTAATGGCAAACAAATAACTTTAGATTTCAAGTTATCTGGACTAAAAACAATAGTGAGGAGAGCATGCAGAACAGCATATACTAAGTATGTAAGAATGAGTGGAAGTCAAACAAAACAACTTTTTAATGAATGTAATACTTTTTATTCTATACTTGCCATCAGTACTATGAAGTTTATGTGAATCTCCGTACTGCATTTCTTTTTCGTAGTGAAATCAAATTTGTGGTTCCTTCTTTTCTCTGTTTATTACTTTGCCAGTGTCTCAGAACTATGTTAATAATCTCATTTCCACCTAATACTTCTCACTATTTAATCATCATGTGTTCTCACCAGAGGTGCAAATACATTAAAAGAAAAAGTCCTACATGTGACTGTCACCATACACCAGGTCCCCGTGTGTCCATCACTCCGCCCAGAAATGTTGCACACAGCATCCCCCGAGATGAGATCCTACTTTCTCTGAGACTCAGTTGCTGTGTGCCTCTCACAGTGAGGGCATTTCAACACTGAGAAGAATCAAAGTGAGTATTTTCATGTCATAGCTCCCACACTTCACTGAGTACTCTGCTAAGAGGCAGTTGATCTGCCTCCAAGACTGGAGGGAAAAAAACAACCCTGGGTCAGTGTTGAACTTACTGAAATGATGTCATTGAGGAAAGTTGTTGATGGTTGATTCCACATGATTTTCACCATATAAAAGCAGACTTCAGAACCTAAGCTCTGAATCAGAGGTGGGCATTAGAGTCCGTTGGGGTTGGAAGAAACAGGTGATGCTAGCATGCTGCCTCTTTAAGCCCATAGCCCCTGGTGGGAAATGCCTTCCCTTCTTCCTTCCTGGCCCTCCTTCCCTCCTTCCCTCTCTCCTTTAATTCCTGCTTTCCTTTTTGAATGGGAGCAGCTGCAACATGTTTGTAGGAAACAAGAACCGTGTGTGGGCCTTTCTCACATTGATACTTTTCTGCACATTTTCTTTCCATTCCCCTGATGCAGTTGAATCAAGCTTGCCTAACCTTCTTCCAAAAATCTCTCTCGTCCTTCCTCTCGGCCTTCCGCCCTTGAGCAAGACCTTTTACCTTTTCCCCTCTCTAAATGGGGATGATTTTTATAACTCAAACACAGAAATTTAGATTAAAATGCATATATCTCAGGAAAAGTCAGTTCTTTGACCCTGAATCTTTTGTTCTGGGAGTCAAAAAGTGCTGTTAAGCCTTGAACTGAAACAAAGAGGAGGGGGTTTGAGGTCTGTGTGCATGTGTGAGGGTGGGTGAGGTCTCGGAGGCTGAGGAGACTTCACCACTCGGGAGGATTAGAACCACTGAAAGAAGCTGGGCTCAGACTTCCTGTTTTATCTTTTAGCCCAAGGCTAGCTCTGTTCCTCCTCAACTATGTAGACGCAAATAGAAAAGGTGGGTGTAGACAATTTGCTACTGGCACAATCTGTCTTCCATATTCCTTTGTAATGTGGTTCTCTATCAAGTTGTAGGTCTAATGAAAAATTGCCTCTCTACAACTATGGAATATGTACCAATGTTTTGGAATAATCTTGCTGAGAATGCAGGAAGAATATAAGCAATAGACAGAGTGTTGCAAATCAACTCATCTGAGATTTTTGTTTTGGGTGATGGGGGGAATCACTCCATTCCTGCTGACAGAACTCTGGCTCAGAAATATTATTGGCAACTTCCCTTTTCTATAACAAATATAATGAATAATTTTTTTTTCAGTCTAAATGCCATAATAAACTTGCTCTGTGAGGAAAGAACAGAGATGAATGAAGCTTGGCATTCCCTGGTTTATACTCAGAAAATAGCTATTCATTGTATTTCATTCTCACGCTACAAAGTAAAATATACAAGTTTATCTTTTAAAAAACTCAAGAAATGACAACAAATTGCAAAAGATAGCACAAGAATATGGAGAATACACTAATTAATACACTAATTAATAGAAATGTTTTGTCTCCCCTATAGGAAATCAAGCTAAAATGTATTACATGTTTCCTTAACATAAACCTTTATTAATGATCAATAATTCAGTGTCTTCTCAGTTCATTTGTTTGTTTGTTTTGAGAGTACCTTTATTAAAGCCAGGGATAGTGACACAAAGGGCTTAGGGTACAAGAAGCAACAGGAGAGAACCTCCATGCGCTCTCTTTGGCCAGAAACACTGTAGGAAAGAAGTGAGCCAAGGCGGGGCTGCTTTGTCTCACTGAAATATCACAGCAAAGGGGACCTTGGAGACAGGTTCCTGGGAAGCCCAGGAGGAGCTGCCACTACTGGGTGCTCCCCTGGTTGCAAGTCTCCTGGGGACCCTTAGAGGTTCGGAGATGCACGTCTGAGAGGGAAGAAAGGCATGGTGTGCTCCAGAGAGACGTCGGTTCTGGTGGTTTTCATACCCAGCCTGACTCTGTTGTTATTGGGCTAATGCGGTGTAAGATGTGTTCTGCCCAGGACTCTAACAAGCCTTCTTTCCCTAGTTTTCCATCAAAGGACTAAAACAATCAGTGGCTTTTTTGTTGTAACTGAGACTCTGTAATGGGAAAAATGGCTATTCTGGAAGAAACAGTTAATATATTCAATGTTTTATTCAATTAGACCTACTGTTTCCTGATGACCACCCGTGGGGTTCAGCAACACTCTATAAAATTAACATCTAAGGCATAAATGACCCCCAACAAATAGTTTTCATAACAACAAAAACAAGAGAAAATTAGCAAGGAAGCAAAATGTGAACTGAGGAAATCCTTAAGTTTGAGACTAATGTGTTAGGAGATGTTCCCAGTTTCACGTTAAACCAGGTAGGAAACATATGAAATTATGCAACATCAAACCGAACTGGAGCACCCTACTTATTTTTTTCCTCCTCTAAAATGCAGTGCAGAATGGACTCTTCTTTATTATAGTCTTTAAATAATTATTAGGCGTAATTGCCACAGTTCATAGAAGATTTAAAATTAGCAAGTGGTGCTTATCTCTCCGCGGTGCTCAGTGTTAATAAAATATGCCGCTCCATAAACACTTCGCATCATATTTGTCCATGATTATTTCATTGTGTTTCCAAGTACAGATGCCAAGAGACAAAGTGTTTCGGATTCCTGTAATTACCAGCGTTTCCCTCCATTCGGGTCCATGAAGTATGTAGTCAATCTCTATTGTCTTCTGCCTCCGTTCTGAATCTGTCCCCAGTGCAGTAATGTCAAAAACACCATTTAGCCACACAGCCTGCTCAATTTAAAAAAAGGAAAATCACATTCAAGCTACTAATTAAGAAAAGAAGTGAGCTGTGAATAAAAAGAACTGCCTTCTAAAAGCCTTCAAAGAGAAACTTGCAACTATATTGCCTTCCGAAAAGGAGTGATTCTCAAGTTATCAAAGCTAAATTCTAATATAGCAGTTAGAGGCAAGTTTGACTAAATTCTCAATATTGTAAAAGCAGCCAAGTGAGTGAGAATTCAGGTAATGTCCTTTTCTTTTCTAGCTTTAAAGGAGAGTTTAATGAATTGATTTCCCCCCCCAGTTTACAGATACTTCTTTTTCTAGAAGTTGCTTCCATCTCTTTAAGATCATTTTGATTTGATTTGTTAAATGTGCATTGCTTTGAAAAACTACACTGATGTTCTGTGATGCACAGATAATTTGCAAAATTATCAGTAGAGTTGTCTCCTTGATAGAATAATTTTTCCAAATGATTTATTTCAACAGCTCTTTAGAAATATTTAGAATAAACTATGTTTTGATCACCATAGACATAGGATAAATGATTTAGACAGGCAGGTAAATAGCAAACAGTAAAAAAATTCTCATTCTATTAAACATCACAACACAGAAATGCTCCTGAAAGAAGGTGGTTAAACATGCCACTTGTAGATGTAGAAGAAGAATCTAAGCAGGCTTGATAACCATATCTACTTTGAGTGCAGGCAATGTCATATGTTACTCTCTCAAAATTTACTCTTCATTACTTTAATGCTTTATATATGAATTGATCAAAAATGTGAAAAGATGAATATATCAACCATGCTTTACTAATTTTGGTTTAACTTGGTAATCTGTGCAAGAGAAGTACAGTTCTACTGAACTATTAGGACATGTTATGCTTCTTTATGTTTCTTTCCCATGGTGCTTTGAACATGGTAGTCTAGACAATAGTCATGTCCCCTGTTATTCTCTCAGAAATGAAAAATCTATTCAAGTCCATCAGTATTTCACTGTGCTTAGGACCTCACTTGGTCTACGCTAGGACCTAGGTCGGGGGTACTTACAGAGTTGGGCCACTAGATGCTGCTAGTATGCTTTCCATTATACAGTGTTCTGCAGATGGCTTTCTCTCCCAGGATGAGTCATCAGACATTGAAGTCTGACTTCTTAAATTGGAGCCATTTGGTTTCCATCCTCGGAGGAGCTTGGTTGTTATCCACAGACTCATCCTTACCTCGCACAAGAGAAATTTAAGGCGATCCAACTTTTGACAACCATCATACGGCCTTGCAGGAGTATTATCCCAAACCGACTTCTTTGTGTCTCAGTTAATTTATTTCTAAATGCAGGAATCAGTTATTACTCGATTTCTCAGAAAATTGTGACACCCTCTAGGTAAATGCTAAGATGAATTGTGAACTTGGGAAGAAAGTCTGCCGAGGGAGATTGTTCGGAAACGGGCGGGAGGGCACCGAGAGAAGTAAGGTGATTAGAATAAAGGGATGGAATCCACAGACGAAAGGGCAGAATAAAAGCTGTTCCCAGAAGAATTAAAGAGGAAAGTGAAAACCTGAAAGTGTTTCGGGCAGAGGACAGGTCCCATCTTCCAATGGGTAATCCGTCAGGATAAGGCCAATGAGAGATCTGCAGACACCTATGTGGGTATTATGTTTTGGAATCTTGGTTATGAAGTCAAGAGGATGACCCTGAGGTACTTCTTTCAGTGACTCAAATGCCAAATGTGAAATACCATAGCTTTAGTCAAAATGACATGAATGATTACTTTCAAATTGATACCTGAAAAAAAATTTTTAAAGCTGTCTAAAAGACTACTCCTAAGCAAGCAAACACAGAAAAAAAAAAGCTATATATTTTCATAAATTAAATAATTTCCCAGCACCCTTCAATATTATAAATACGTTAAAATTTATCTAAATTTTAAAAGTGATTATATTTTAAATGTGCACAGCCTAACTACCACATATAGAGTGAGACTGTTCTATTTGAAAAGAAAAAGGCCAAGGAAGAGGACAGTTAATTTATATGTTGAGACAAAGTAGTATTTTAAAAACAAGTAAAATATATTTTAGACATAAGGGTAGAAGATGGTCACAATATAACAAAAGGATTGTTAGAGAATATTTACAGCTGGTGCAAATCCCATTTCCTAAAAAGCAAATAAGAAACATGCCTGGTATTGGCAAAAACCTGATGCCGGGAGGGAATGTTTGGGTTGTAGTTACTGCCGCGTAGCTGTGTAATCATGAGCAAGTCCCTTTATCCCTTTGAGTCATCTCTACTGGAGAAGGGGCAAGAGAATCATTAACTTGAAATATTTGGTTAGAAAGCTTCGTACTGAATAAATGTCCTCCAAATGAAGGGAAGACAGATTGAAATATAACAATAGTACAGCTGAAGTTTGCTATTACTTTTTTTTTTTACATTCTCACCCAAGGATATTTTTCTGTTGATTTTTAGATAGAGTAGAAGGGAGGGAGGAAGAGAGAGAGAGAGAGAGAGAGAGAGAGAGAGAGATGTGAGAGAGACACATTGATTGGTTGCCTCCCACATGACCCCGACCAGGGCCAGGATCAAACCTGCAACCCAGGTACATGCCCTTGACTGGAATCGAACCTGAGACCCTTTGGTCCATGGGCCAGTGCTGTAGCCACATAGCCAAAATGGACAGGGTGCTTTTTTTTTTAGCCTCACCCGAGGACATTTTTTTTTTTTTTTTTGCATTTATCTTCAGATAGAGCTGGAGGGAGAGAGGGAGGGAGGAAGAGAGAGAGAGAGAAACATCGATGTGAAAGAGACACATCGACTGGTTGCCACCCACACGACCCTAACCAGGGCTGGGGACAAACTGCAACCGAGGTATGTGCCCTTAGCAGGAACTGAACCTGGGACTCTCTGGTCCACGGGCCGATGCTCTAACTGCTGAGCAAAACCAGCCAGGGCCAGGGTGCTATTTTTTAAAACAGCTTCATTGAGATACAATCCACATGTCATACAACTCACCAATTTAATAAAATTATACAGTTTGATGTTTTTAAATATATGTATTCATAGACTTATGAAACCATCCTCAAATCAATTATAGAGCATTTTTGCAGAAAGAAACCCTGTACCTGTTAGCAGTCACTCCCCACTTTCCAGCAGCCCTCCCCTTCCATGCCATCCCTAGGCAGCCGCTGTTATCTTTGTCTATAGATTTACTTATTTTGGATATTTCATATAAATGGAATCATACAATATAGGGGCTTTTGTGATTGGCTTCTTTCCCCATAATGCTTTTAATGTTCATCCATGTTGTAGATTGCATCAGTACTTCACTCCTTTTCTTATTTATTTATTTATTTATTTATTTATTTTTTATCCTCACCCGAGGACATTTTTGCATTTATCTTGAGATAGAGCGGGAGGGAGAGAGAGGGGAAGAGAGAGAGAAACATCGATGCTGAAGAGACACATCGACTAGCTGCCACCCACACGACCCCAACCGAGGTGGGGGACAAACTGCAACTGAGGTTCGTGCCCTTCGAGGGAACCGAACCCGGGACTCTCTGGTCCGCGGGCCGACGCTCTAACCACTGAGCAAAACCGGCCAGGGCTCCTTTTCTTAAATGGATAGGCCACGTTTTGTTTATCTGTTCATCAGCTGATGGACATTGAGTTCTTTCTACTTTTTGGCTATTATGAATGTTGCTGCTATGAGCATCCCTGTCCAACTTTTTGTGTGACTATGTATTTTAATTTTTATATCAGATTAAAAAATCTGACCAGTTTAATGTGAATTGACAGATCAAAATGTATGACAAAGGCAATAAACAATAAACATTTGTTTGTTAAGAGTATCCTATTCACTGAATTGTTCTTGAGGAAATAGTTTCTCTAGAAACTACTGAGATGGTTATAAATGTAAATGTGTTTTGAGGTACTCAAATGAAAGGCAGAGTGTGAATCCAAGTTTTTGGTATTTATTATTGTGACTCTGGAGTGGAAGATGACGTGGAAACTGAATTCTATCATAGAGGAGGAGAGAGCTAGCATAATTAAAAAGTGTTTTGCCAGTAAAGTTAAGTTTCTGCTTATGTTTCCAAATTACCTGAATTTGGCATCCCTTGATAGTTTATGTTGTAGTGGTTATCATACACCTGATATCTTCTCTCTTAGAGAAATTTGGTCTCCATAACACCAGGTGGATTTTTAACATGTGGTACAACTCTTTGGAGGAAATTAACTGGGACTAGAAAGGTGTGGGTATACATTTTCTTGTTACTGAGTAATTAGTAAAAATATACATGGTAGTGATGAATATACATTTTTTAAAATTAAGAAAAACAAATAGCTATCTTCTATTTAGATGTGGCAAATATATTTGTTATAAAAAGAGAAAATGACATGATTTATATAACTAAGGAAATACATTATAAATAGGTTAATTTTTTTTTTTTACTTCTAAAGGAAACCAACCAAACCACTAAACATTCTAATGCCAATATATATGTTAATATAGAAATCAAATTTGAATTTAAAGCTAAATGCTAAGGTGTTTGAAAATTGTTTGAAGTAAATTTTTCAAATCTGTTTAGGAAAAACTACTTGTCTTATCTGTCCATGCTTCTTGTAGATCTAGGACCTGGTCTCAGATAATAATAATCACATAAAATTCATAAGCAAACTGAGAGGAGCTGCCCAATAACCACACATGTAATGCTATGATTATAATTTAAGGCGAACTTCTGAAAGGCATTCTGTTGAAGTAAATTTTGAAATGTCTAAATATGCTTTTTTATGGGATTAGATTTTTAACTTAAAAAATTTATACTTGTTCAAAGACATTATCTCAGGGTACATCATATACTGATAACCACATTCCTATATGAATATAAGATTTTATAGTTACTTTTATCCTCCAAATGGTATAGCTCAGTTTTGCACTCCCAACAAGTCATCTTTGGCATAACGTATGTATAGCATTGAAAAAATGTTTTCTAAAAAATAAAACAGGTGGCCCTGGCCAGTGTGGCTCAGTGGTTAGAGTGTTGGCCCGAGCACTGAAAGGTCTCGGGTTCAATTCCCAGTCAAGGGCACATGCCTAGGTAACAAGTTTGATCCCCTACCTCAGTCAGGGCCCATGTGGGAAGCAACCAATCTATGTGTCTCTCTCACATCCGTGTTCCACTCTCTCTCTTCCTCTTTCTCTCTCTCCCTCCCTCTCTTCCACTCTCTCTGAAAAAAATCAATGGAAAAAATATCCTGGGGTGAAGATTAATAAAATAAACAAACAAACAAATAAACAAAAAACTGGTGAATTTAGTTCTAGCTCTTAGAGTTCTAAGCATAAGATTATCATTTGTCTTCCCTTATCAAGACTTCTCAGACATAGAAACCATTTATATAATAACGATTAAGCTTCTTAGCAATTGATATTATTTTCATATTTTGGGGGAGTTGAAAGGGAACTTGTTTGAATCAAAACAGTAAGAAATACATGAAATGATACAATTTTATGAATTTTAGAGCATTTGTAGTAGATGTAAATGTAATAAAAATAATAAATAGAACTTTGCATACTTGTTTCTTTTTATTGAATAAAGACGAGCATAAAATCTTATTTTTTTTATTTTCACTTTTTTATTTTGATTGCCTGATGGCTTAAGTTTATACTCTAATTTGTTATAACTAACTTAATATAACTAACCTGTTATATATGCATTAGTACAATGAAAATCACAGCTAAAATTTCCATGTAGTGTTTACTACAAGCTGGGCACTATTCACATGTATCTTCACTTATATCATAATTATCATCATCAGAACGAGTTAATGTCAGAGATAGATTTTTTTTTTTACATAAGGAAACGAAGGTATAAGAATATTAAGTAATTTACCCAAGATCACCATACAATAATTTTCAGAGATAGAATTTGAACTTAAGCAGTCTGATTTAACAGTTAATTTTTTAAAATGCTATATCCAGTTTTGTTTGTCTTCTCTCTTTTTTTAAATATATTGGAGTAACATTGGTTAATAAAATTATATGGTTTCAGGTATACAATTCTACAATGCATCATCTGTATATTGTATTGTGTGTTCACCACCCAAGTCAAGTCTCCTTCCATCACCATTTATGCCCCTTTACCTTCTCTCACCTCCCCTCCCGCCTTTCCCTCTGGTAATCAGCATACTGTTGTCTGTCTATGAGTTTTTTTTTTTTTTTCTTAATCCCTTCACTTTTTTCACCCAGTCCTTCTAACTCCCTCCCCTCTGACAGCTGTCGGTCTATTCTCTGTATCTATTTGTCTGTTTCTATTTTGTTTGTTACTTTATTTTGTTCATTAGACTTCAAATATAAGTGAAATAATATGATATTTATTTTTCTCTGACTGGCTTATTTCACTTAGCGTAATACTTTCCAGGTTCATCCATGCTGTTGCAAAAGGTAGGATTTCCTTCTTTTTATGGCCAAGTAGTATTTCATTGTGTAAATGTACCACTGCTTTTTTTATCCATTCATCTACTGATGGGCACTTGGCTGAATCCAAATCTTAGCTATTGTAAGTAATACTGCAATGAACATAGTGGTGCATATAGTCTTTTGAATTAGTGTTTTGGGTTTCTTTGGATCTAGTCCCAGAAGTGGAATTGCTGGGTCATAAGGCAGTTCCATTTCTAATTTTTTGAGGTAACTTCATACTGCTTTCCACAGTGGCTGTACAAATCTGCATTCCTACCAACAGTGCACAGGGGTTCCCCTTTTTTCACATCCTCACCAACACTTGTCTTTTGTTGATTTATGGTTGATAGCCATTCTGACAAGTGTGAGGTGATATCTCTGAGGTTTTAATTTACATTTCTCTGATGATTAGTGATGTTGGGGATTTTTTCATATGTCTATTGGCCATCTGTATGTCCTCTTTGGAGAAGTATCTGTTT
This sequence comes from Tadarida brasiliensis, assembly GCA_030848825.1. NCBI lineage: Eukaryota > Metazoa > Chordata > Mammalia > Chiroptera > Molossidae > Tadarida > Tadarida brasiliensis. Next base: position 85,303,652 of record CM061258.1, on the reverse strand, counting down.
AGGTTCTTTGCCTATTTTTTAATTGAATTGTTTGTTTTTTTTGGTATTGAGTTTTATAAATTCTTATAAACTTTGAATATCAATCCTTATCAGATATATCATTGATGAATATGTTCTCTCATTCAGTGGGTAGTCTTTTAATTTTGTTGATGGTTTTCTTTGCTGTGCAAAAACATTTAGTTTTATATACTCCCATTTGTTTATTTTATCTTTTGTTTCCCTTGCCCGAGGAGACATGATCAGAGAAAAATATTGCTATGAGAAATATCTGAGATTTTACTGCCTATGTCTTTTCTTGTAGAATTTTTATGGTTTTGAGTCTAACAATTAAGTCTTTAATCCATTTAAGTTTATTATTGTTTTTGGTGTAAGAAAGTGGTCTAATTTCATTTTTTTGCACGTATCTGTCCAATTTTCCCAACACCATTTATGAATAAACTATCTATAGCCCATTGTATGTTTTTGCATCCTTTGACAAATATTAATTGACCATAAAGGCATGGGTTGATTTATGGGTTCTCTATTCTGTTTCATTGATCTACATGTCTGTTTTTATGCCAGTACCATGTTGTTTTGATTACTATGGCCTTGTAGTATAGCTTGATATCAGATAATGTGATTCCTCCTATTTTGTCCTTCTTTCTCAAGATTGCTGTGGCTATTCAGGGTCTTTTGTGATTCCATATACATTTTTGGAGTATTTTTTCTAGTTCTGTGAAATATGCCATTGGTATCTTGATAGGAATTGTGTTGAATCTGTAGATTGCTTTGGGTTGTATAGACATTTTAATGATGGCAATTCTTTCTATCCACGGACATGGTATATGCTTCCACTTATTTGTATTTTCTTCAATTTCTTTCTTCAGTGTCTTATAATTTTCTGAGTACAGGTCTTTTACATTGGTTAAATTTATTCCTAGGTACTTTTTTATTTTGGGATGCAATTGTAAATGGGATTGTTTTTTTTAGTTTCCCTTTCTGATAGTACATTATTGGTGTATAGAAATGCACCATGTTTCTGGATATATATTTTGTATCCTGCTACTTTACTGAATTCATTTTCAGTCCCCCACCCCAACCTTTGGTGGAAACTTTAGGGTCCTTTATATACAGTATCATGTCATCTGAAAATAATGACAGTTTTATTTCTTCCTTTCCAATTTGTATGCTTTTGGTTTTTTCTTCTTGTCTGATTTCTGTGGCTACGACTTCCAGTATTAGGTTGAATAAGAGTGGTTTAAGTGGTCATCCCTGTCTTGCCCCTCATCTTAAGGGGAATGTTTGTAGTTTTTGCCCATTGAGTGTGATGTTGGCTGTGGGTTTGTCATATATGGCCTTTATTACATTGAGGTATATTACCTCTATTTTCACTTTGCTGAGAGTTTTTATTATAAATGGATGCTGGATTTTATCAAATGCTTTTTCTGTATCTCTTGATATGATCATGTGATTTTTTCTCCTTTATTTTGTTTATGTGGTATATCACATTTATTAATTTGGGGATATTGTACCAACCTTGCATCTCAGGAATAAATCCAAGGAGATTATGGTGTATGATCTCTTTAATGTATTGCTAGATTTAGTTTGCTACTATTTTGTTGAGGATTTTAGCATCTGTGCTCATCAGGAATAATTTCTTTCTTTGTAATGTCTTTATCTGGTTTTAGAATGAGAATAATGCTGGCTTCATAAAATGAGCTTGGGAGTCTTTCCTCCTCTTGAATTTCTTGGAATAGTTTGAGAAAGATAGGTATTACTTCTTCTTTGAATGTTTGGTAAAATTTGCATGTGAAGCCAAATTCTGGTCCAGAACTTTTGTTTGTTGGGTGTTTTTATATTACTTTTTTTAATGCTTCAATTTCATTAGTTGTAATTGGTCTATTCAGATTTTCTACTTCTTCCTGATTCAGTTTTGGAAGATTGTATGTTTCTAAGAATTTAATCATTTCATCCAGATTGTCCAATTTTTTTGCATATAGTTGTTCATAATATTTTCTTACAATCCTTTGTATTTCTTTGGTGTCAGTTATTACTTCCCTTTCATTTCTGATTTTATTTATTTAAGTCCTCTCTCCTTTTTTTTCTTTTTCTTTTTTTTTTTAATCCTCACGCGAGGATATTTTTACATTTATCTTTAGACAGAGTGGGAGGGAGACAGAGAGAAAGAGAGAGAGAGAGAGAGAGAGAGAGAGAGAGAGAGAGAGATTGATGTGAGAGAGACACATCAATTGGCCGCCACCCACACGACCCCAACCGGGGCCAGGGATGAACCGCAACTGAGGTACGTGCCCTTGGCTGGAATCGAACCCAGGACTCTTTGGTCCACAGGCCGACGCTCTAACTGCTGAGCCAAACTGGCCAGGGCTCTCCTTTTTTCTTGATGAGTCTGGTTAAAAGTTTGTCAATCTTATTTATCTTTTCAAAGAACCAGCTCTTTCATTAATATTTTGTATTTTTTTAGACTCTATTTCATTTATTTCTGCTTTGATCTTTATTACTTACTTTCATGTACTCATTTTGGGCTTTGCTTGTTGCTCTTGTTCTAGTTCCTTTAAGTGTCAAGTGGGATTGTTTATTTGAGATTTGTTTCTTGAGGTAGGCTTGTGTATGTTAATATTATAAGCAGTCTTAAATTTTTGGGGGGAGGGGATAAATGTGGGTTGTGTAGAACATGCCCTAAATATGGATTCACTTGTTTGCCACATTTGTGTGTGTGTGTGTGTGTGTGTGCGTGTGTGATTACCATTTTCTTAAAACTATTTACCCATTAAAAATAAAAGCATTAAAGTCACCTGTGCATACACTGGATAATTATTCTAAATTTACCTGATCTAGAGGCAATCTCTAAAGGAACACAGGAACACACATCACTTAATTCAGGCCTTTCCAGCACCAGGGTTGGACCTGGAAACAGATTTGAGGTTTGCAGTCCTTCTCTTCACATGCCTCTAAATCTATCAAATCTAAATCTATAGCTATGTTGTTCAAATCCTCTAGAAAAATAACCTTCATGGCCATAGAGAACAAAGAGTATCCTTTTATCTTAAAATATGTATTATATGATATTTTAAATATAGCATAAAATATAATGTCAGCATTTTTGAAGGAATAAACAAAAACAAGTCTTGCTAATTTGCTAAATTCTACAAAGTGCTTCGTGTCAATGTCTTTCAAGTATATGTTTTTCGTAAGAACTCCCTCTGAAGAAAATGTCTTTCATCACTTCAATGTGTAGCCTAAAATTAAATATCATCCTTCCTAATATGAATTTCCTTTTAAATTAATGCAGAGCATTTAGTTTTGTTCATGTAAACTTCATAAACGAAGCCTTATTATCACGTTATGTTGTTTCTCTCCACTTGGAATTTAGATTCCGTTTTGTCTCTTTTATTCCACGTTGGAATGCAGTGCCTTCAGCAATGACAAGAGGAACATGGCAAAGGGCTAAGTTACATTGTCCACTACTGTGTTTATCTGTCTGATCGCTCAGGTTAATGAGGATCCCTTAGGTAACCCAGGACTCCTAGCAGTAACGATCCACAATTATATAAATTCAACAGAATCAGTGTCAAACCATGATTATAAAACGGTGCTGTGTTTTTCACCCTCCAAGGCATTTTCCTCTCTATTTATGAAAAAAATGACTTTTGATGTAGTGTGATAGACTACTGGGTATTGATGCCTTTAAAAAAATGTACTTTGTAACAGAAATACACCCAGCTATGATAAAACAACAATGAAGAGAAAATGAGAAAAACAGGTAGATTTTAGTCACTTGCCTGTGTATCTATTTGGGGACATTTCAAGATGACTTTTTAAAATTAAATTTATTGGGGTGACATTGGTTAATAAAATTTTGTAAGTTTCACATGTATAATTCTATGATACATCATCTGTATATTGCAATGTGTGCCCACCACCGAAAGTCAAATCTTCTTCTGTAAAAAGATGACTTTTTAAGAATCAGTAATTAGTAATAAATCACATATATAGAAATAAACACATATAAATATATACATATTTATGAATATATACATATTTATAAATATATATATTTTATGAATATATACATATTTTAAATATACATATTTATGAATATATACATATTTATAAATATAAATGCATACATATTTATAAATAAAAATATAAAATATACTATGAGTGAATATTTAGGCTAAAGCAGTGAATGAAGCAGTCCTCCTAGAGAGCTATGGATAGCTTTCTCAGTTGTAATTTGGGATTTATAATGGTGCTGTAGGAAACATTTCTCTTTGGGACTGGTTTTACCAGTCTGTGGGTTCTCAGGGAATCCTGCTCGAGGCGTGTTTAAGCCACCAGAGACTTCACTACTGTGCTGAGAGCGTGCAGCCTTTTGCTGTACCTTACAACATTGCAGTGAAGCAGATCAAGTTTCTCAGCAATATCCGTGCCATGGAAAGCAGTGTGCATTTGACCCCACCCCCCACCCCCTCACAGCAGAAATAAAGGTAAAAGTTTAAAAACATAAAATTTTTATTGAAATGACTGGAATATATGTTTTTAAGACAAAGGAATTATGTCTCGGAATGGTGTTTTGAATAGCTCTGGCAAAGATGGAACTACTCATTGCAATTAAGTGGCTACTGTGGCAATTGTTTCATCTATATTTTGTTCTGTCTCTCTCTGTAGGCTTTGAATACTCAGCTCTTGCACACAGCAGGCAGCTGAGATGCAAGAACTTTGTGTAAACACTTTAGAATTGTATTGTGACAGCCTTGGTGGCCAAAAACTTTTTTGCCTTTTTAGGAGACAGAAGCTGTAAGTTGCCAGTCATAAATACAAATGAACTTTGCTTGCCCAAACTAACAAACAAACAAACTAATAAATAAATAAAATATTTCAATTTGATTCTAATCTTGTATCAACCAGATTACATGCTTTTTAAGGATGGGAAGATCCAGAACCTTGCAGTTCATCTGAATAACAAATATCAATTAGGAATACTTAATGAATAATACATACGAATATTTAAAATATACAATATTAAGAAGCAAGTTGTCTGTAGAGATAGATGGCAGGTGTTTCTGGTATGTGTGAAGCTACCCAAAATTGGGCTGTTGAAAAATATTCTTTTATAACTACATATTTATTAGAGATGCAGGAAATACTTACAATATTATTTGATCAGCTTCCCAACATGTAAGTTATGTAGCAAAGCTTAGATGTGGTAAAAACATGATGGATTTAGAAAGAGACTTTATATCTTTAAAAAAGAAAGATGTCCAATTGCATTGTCAAAGGAACTATACCTATTTGAATTAACGGCTGCTGACTTTTGCCTGGGGTTTCTTTCCAGATGTCAACAGGAAGGATAAACATAATCCTCAATTATTCTCCCTGCATCTGCCAAGCACTCAGGCCAAGGCCAGGTGAACAGCACTGAGTCAGGGGGAAGGAACCTGCAATTCCTCCCCATCCCTTCAAAGCAGAATTAATGCCGTGTTAATTGAAATGGTTTCATTTTGTTCAGAATATTTCCTGATAATTCAGGAACTAGGAAATGCTCATTGTTATGTTTTAGTTAAAAATTGATTTAAAATGTTTCAAATGGCATTGTTATTGATCTCTTGGACATAAAAGCTGAATACACTGCCCTGCTTATGGCCAACAACAAAATCCGTGGCTTATCCACTGAGATTTTACAACACAGTTATGACAGATCTTCCCTCACGTGGGCTAATGGGCTCTCAGGAGCACTGGGATTCCTTGATCATTCTTTCAGAGTGTCTTGAAGTAGCAAATTTCAGTAGCAAGAGTATTATCTTTCGAACAGGGTTGTAACTGATCACAGTAAGATGGAAAAGAGAAGAAGGAGAAGGAGAAGGAGAAGGAGGAGGAGATAGAATTAATAGCACCACCCAGACTGGGTAACATTCCTTTCAGTTAAAATAATCATGTCAGAAAAATGAATGTTAGAAAATAGTTTTCAGGCACTGCTGTTTCAAATTTCAGCCGATAATGGAATATAATTAAAAACTACCATTGCAGACTCCATCCAACATATTTATTGAGCACTCATTATGTTCCAACCCATATTCTAGGTACTGTGGATACAGAAGTGAACAAAACAAAGTTTCTGCACTCATGGAGGTGCATACAAGTGTAATAAATATGAGATGAGATATAGGATATATGTGCATAAACATGTAATCTTATATTTAAAAATAAAACAGAGAAAAATTATGGGTCCTGTCTGGTGTTGCTCTGTGGTTAGAGCATTGGCCCCAGCACTGAATGGTCTCGGGTTTAATTCCTGGTCAAGGGCACATACCTGGGTTGCAGGTTCATCCCTGGTCCTGGTTCGGATGTATGTGGGAGGGAACCAATCGATGTGTCTCTCTCACATGGATGTTTCTCTCTCTCCGCTTCCTCCCTCCCTTCTACTCTCTCTAAAAATCAATACAAAAAATATCCTCAGGTGAGGATTAACCAAAAACCAGAAAAAAAAAAAAAAGAGGAGATAATTTTAGGTGGCAGTGCTGGGAGGAAGAGAAGAGTTTTCTTTGAGAAGGTAGAATCTAAGTTGAGACCTGGGGAAAAAGTGAGAAATCAACCTAAGCTATGGCAAGACTTATGGAAGAGCCTTTCAGGAAAAGTATTTCTCCTCTCCTCTTTCCCCTCCTCTCCCCTCTCCTTCCCTTCTTTCTTTTTCTTTCATTATGTGAAGCTTGCCTTTAACTGTTTTTGCTTAAATTGGTGCATAAGAACTACCAATGAGTAGAAGAAAATTAGAAATTTTGTGTTTGGGATATTTGTAATAATTAATTAGTCATCTCTTTTGTTAAAGATGAATCCTTTTTCTTCTCTTGGCAAAGTAATGTTTATGGAGCAGAAATAGAGTGTGCCTTAATTTGAGGGTCTTGACGTTCTGGAGTTCACAGTCGTGTTAATGCATTATTTTCTCTAGATATCTGTGTTTTTATAATAAGTAGTGGGGGGATGCACTTTGTGTTTCAGCTGTTTTGACTTTTCGATCTGCTAGGATGTTAAACATGACTGAGAGTCTGTGGGACTTTGCATGTGCCTTTGAAACAGGGCTACATGTGTGGGAAAGCATTTTAAGAGGCTTTCTTATAAGTCATTTCTTTGTTATGTTATAATTCACCAGTACCTTATTGGACCCCAGCTGTTGAAACTTGATAAAGGATAATTAACTGCTGGCAAAATCCAGATTTGGGGATCCTTTTATCTACCATTAGAATAAGAACTTGCACGGACACCATTAATTATCTAGATTCCAAAGCATGGTTAAAACATGACTTTATCTCTTTTAAGCCTGATGGTATTAAATGATTTTATTATATAAACAAATAAATACATGATTTAGGAAAAAGGTTTTATGTCATTTCTCTTCTTACTTTGGGAACGCTTAATCTTTTGAATGATTACAGCTTTATAAAATAAATAAACTAATGTTTTTTGTTTGATGACTTTTTATTATTATTTTTTCCTCTTTCAAGAGGGTAGAATAGTGTGGATTTAGATGAAGAAAAGGAAATAAAGTCTTTCTGAAGTTCTTCCAAATTCTTCAAGTTAAAATATGCAAGACTTGATGAAACTAGCTTTTATATTTATATTCCAATATGTAGCGCATAGAATATTCTCAATATTTGTTGTATGGATAATATCTGATAGTGTTAAAATTAACGCACACCTCGCTTAATTTTTATACGTGTACGCACTTATATAACTATCACCCAGAACATGATATAGAACATTTCCTGCACCATGGAAGGTTCCCTCGTACCTTTCTCCACCCCCCTCAAAATGAAATAACGCTATTTTGACTTCTATTACTGTATTAGTATTATGGGCCAAATGTATTTCCCCAAAACTTATATGTGGAGCACCTAACCTCCAGTACCTCGCAATGTGACTGCATTTGGAGAGTTGGTCTTTAAAGAGGTATTTAAGGTAAAATGGGTGGGCCTTACTTGGTTCAATATGACTAGTGTTTTTGTTTGTTTTTTATTGATTTCAGAGAGAGGAAAAGAGAGAGAGAGATAGAAACACTGACTTGTTGTTCCACTTATTTATGCTTTCATTGGTTGTATGTGCCCTGTAACCTTGGTGTATGGGGATGGCACTCTAACCAACCGAACTACTCGGCCAGGGCTGACTAGTGTTCTTGAAAGAAGAGGACAGTAGGAGACAGACAATAGATAGAGGGACCATCCTGTGAGGACACAGTGGGAAGGTGATCATCTCCAAGCTAATGAGAGAGGCCTCAAAAGAAATCAAACCTGCCAACATCTTGATCTTGGATTTCTAGCTTTCAGAAATGTGGGAAAATAAACTTCTATTATTTAATCCACTCAGCCTGTGATATTTGACAGTTCTAGCAAACGAATACAATTACCATTGATTAATTTTGTCTGTTTTTCAGTATCACATAAATGAAATCATATTCATTTTGTGTCTGGCTTCTTTCACCTAACATAATGTGTTGAGATTCATCTATTTGTGCATGTTAGTAAACTGGCCATTTTTATAGTCGAGTGATATTCTACTGCATGAATAAACCACAATTTTTCACAACTTATTTATTTTCTTGTGATAGACATTTGGAGTTATATTTTCTAGGTTTCGGACAGTTATAAATAAATTTATAATGAGAAATTATATATATATTTTTCTTGTGGACATTTGCTTTTATTTCTATACTGTAAATATCTAGGAACAGAATACCTAAAGTAAGGATGTATTTAACCTTCAAATAAATTGATAAATACTTTTAGTTGTTATACCACCTTACACTTACTGGCAATGTATAAGAATTCCATTTACTCCACATTCTTGCTCAAACTTGGTCTTATTAGTTTTTTGAATTCTAGCCTATCTGGTGGGTGTGTATTAGTAGGTATATCACTGTGATTTTAATTTGCATTTGCCTCTTGATTAAGATCGATGTTGAGCAACTTTACATATATTCTTTGGCTATTTGGTATTCTTTTAAAAATGGCTTTTTAAGTCTTTTGCCCATTTTAAAAATTGAGTTGTTTTCATTTACATTCCTACATTGATTCGTAGAAATTTTGTTATATAATCATGTACAACTTCTTTGTCAGTGATATGAATTGCATATATCTTTTTACAGTCTCCATATATCTTTATGGGATCAATTTTAAGTCGAGAAAAGTGGTGAAATATTGATGTCTCATGACACCAATTGCTGTCAAGTATATGCAGAAACAGAAGTTCCTATATACTGCTAATGGAATGTAAATTTGTTCACACTCCTTGGAGATATATTTGTTATTAAGAACTAAGTTTAACTATTTGTAAACCATATGACCTAGCATTCTAGTCTTAGGTATACATATAATAAAAATATGCTTGCTTATGCATGAAAGACATATACAAGAATATTCATAGAAATGTTATTTCTAATAGTAAAAAAAAACTGAAAAGACTAAATGTTATTAGCAGAAAGGGTAAATAAATTGTGGTATATTGATGCATTGGAACATTATACAACAAGGAAAATAAATGAACCACAGCTGCGTGTAATAATATGGATAAATCTAACAAACATAATATTGAGTGAAATAAGTTGAACACAAGAATAAATAATAATGATTCTATTAATAGAAGATTTAAAAACATGCTAAATTAAACTGTGGTGTTGACAGTCAGGAAAGTGGTTACTTTTTGTATTAATTATAATGCTGCAGAACAAATTACTTAAAAACTTAGTGCCTTAAAACAACAGTAAATATTTGTTATCTCACAATGTCTCTGACTAAAGAATTCTAGTGAATGCGCCATAATTGCTGTATGAAATATTCAAAAATCTAACATGAAAAAAATATTCTGAAGCAACTTAGTAGGTGGTTCTGGCTCAGGGTCTCTCAAGAAGTTTCAGTCTAAATGCCAGAGCATCAGCCATCTGAAGAGTTGACTGGGCTGGTGAATACACTTCCACGTGGCTCACTCTCATGGATTTGTTCAAAGACCCTCCCTCCTTCCTCACTCGCTTTGCTAACAGGCCTTAATTCTTCTCCATATGAGCTTCTCCATAGGGCTGCTTGAGTCCTCACAGCCTGGCAGTTGTCTTCCTACCGCGTAATTGATCTAAGAACCCATGTAAGGAAGAATCATAGTACTTCTCTCATCCAGTTCTCAAATCACACACTGCCATATTCCATTTGTTTGAAGCAAATCATTAAGCTCCGTCCACACTCAGGGGGTGGGGAACTGGACTCTACCTTTTGAAAGTAGGATTATTAAAGAATTCATAAACACATTTTAAAACTGTAACACCTTTGGAGAGAAGAGATGAGGTAGTTATGGGGAGGGAACATGGAATGAGGGACTTGTAAGATACTCTAGTTTTTGACCGAGTCTTGTTTACATTGGTATGATTCTTTTGTGATAATTCCCTGTGCTCTACACTTCTGTGAATTTTTCTGTATGTATGTTATATTACAATAAAAGAGTTAACAGTTTATTGCCAATTTTGATCATCTTACACTAAAAAAAATTAGCCATTTGAAGAGATGCATTAAAAAGATACAAAGGATAATTGGCGCATGTGGCTCAGTGGTTGAGTGTTGACCCATGCACCAAGAGGTCATCAGTTTGATTCACAGTCAGGACACATGCCCAGGTTGTGGCTTGATCCTCAGTGAGGGGCATGCAGGAGGTGGCCAGTCAATGTTCTCTCTTATCGATGTTTCTATCTCTCTCTCCCTCTCCCTTCCTCTCTCTTTAAAATCAATAAAGGAAAAAATTTTTTAAAAAAAGATACAAAGGATAAAAATATTTAGAGTAAACAGGCTAATTAGTCATGTAGATGTGTTATTTCTCCCTTGTAACAAATGTTGCACAATAAATTGATAGTTTTTAGGTCTACCATAACAAGTAACCTGGCATAATTATCATAGTATAGGATGGTCCAAGGCACCTCTAGTTTTTAGATTCCATGAAGGCACTTACTTTTTTTTCCCCTGCTCAAATCCAGTTCGTTAGAAGAGCAAATCAATTTTTTCATAAAATTCTCATTATTTTGGCTTCCTGATATATTCATCTGCTCAAGATTCCTTAGAACAAGGACATATTCTGCAGAAAAAGTGAGTCCTATGGCCCTGGAGGCATGGTTTAATACTGAGAAGCTGTGGCATTGTCTCAAGTATTGGATGGAAATGCAGATACTTCTTGAAGTTACTAGAATTGCATTCTCTGTTGCATTGACTGTGTGTGAAATGCTGTTGTGAAAAAGAAGCAGCTAAATAAGAGACAATCTTGGGTGGTATCTCAACCAATCCACTGATCATTCTTAAAGTCAGCACCCCCCTTCCCCAAAGTGCTAACACACCTATTTTAATGGCCTGAGGTTACATCCTGTGTCTTCAAAGTTCCCACTGCTTCTTTAAACCTCTGGAATTGCTTCCATGATGAAACATTCTGGTTCCACTGCTGTGTGACATTGCAAAAGTGACAGGGAACACTTGAGAATTATGGCAGAGTGTACTTTGGAGAGGTCCTGTTTTCTATATGTAAAAACTACGAGGTTCACTTTTTATATAATTCTGAATTGAAATGAAAATTAATATATGGTAATCAGAGTTCACCCCATGAGAATGCTTATCTTGAGAATAGCACTTTTATCTAAGTGTTCATTAGCAAAGGTAATAAATCTAATATTCTCTTCCAAATAATCATGCATTAAAAAACGATTCCTGAACTGAGTGAGATACAAATGTGTGTCACCTGAATTAACTAAAGAACAATTTTAAAGAATCTTAAAGATCAATTTTCAGCAGGTGCTAAGATTTTATTAACTATTTTTTACTTGCTACAAAAGAGAGCCATCTCTTTTTATCAATCAAGACTCATACCCTTCATTTAGAAATTTTGACATTTGTAGGTATAAATAGGGCATATGAACAAGAGTAGGACATTTGAGTGACTCTTTTAGCAGAGTTCTGAAGGAACTAATAATATGATTATCAAAATTGTTTCTGATGATATATATAGGATTGAAAAATGGGCCTGATGATTTTTTTAGTCTGCACTCTACCTAAGGGAAATGGAAATAGATGAAAAGATGTACAGCAGTTAAAAAGATCAGGATACTGAGAGAGTAGTTATCATTATTACAGTAAATTTGATCTGGAACATTTGAAGATGAGCCTGAGCACTTGGTTGATAACCATTGCCCTGAAGAAACCTACAAATGATTTCCCTTGGAAGCAGGCTAAGAAAGATAATTCTAAAAGGACCTCCTTGATTATATAGTTAATAAGCTTTTTAGCCTGTAATGATGTCCATATGCATGGAATGAACAAATTCCTGAAATGGACTTCTGAATTCAGTGGGTCCCAAGGATTTTCTTAAGTAAAAACAGTCCTTTGTTTGTGGATCTTGACAATGGAGGTCCATATGTATAGGTGCAAATTGGAATGGACATGTATGTTCTATTTAGAGAATATAAATTCTCACATTCATGTACATTTGGCTACTTGCATTGATGTCTGAGAGATTAGATATTATCCAGTAAGGATGACATAGTCATTCTCATTTTATTTACATTTTATGATTTTGTATGTGTCGATTCATGTGTAGTACTTACGACTCAGAAAAAGTTCCATTTTAAGCCTGTATTTGTGAGTATATATGTGTTTGTAGGTTTCTATTTTAAGAATGTAAAGGTTAATTATACTCATCTGAACAGTGTTATTTAAGTGGGGATGGAATAGCTTAGGTCAGGGTACTGTATTAGGCAAAAGTCATAGTAATGAAAGACTTAGAGGAGAGAAAAGCTTTGGAGTAGGACAGCTTGGCTTTCAATCCTGGTTCAGTGCTTACTAGCTATTTGGCTTTAGCTCCTAGTTTATTCATCTGTAAAACATGACTACCTCATAGGATGTTTTTAAGATTAAATGAGATAACAAATGAGGAGTACCTAGCCCATTATTTGAAACACACAAAACTATGAATAGCCAGAGATATTATTGTAATTCTTTCTAGATCAGTACCTTTCATGAAGGGGGTGATGAGGGTGCCTCACAGTTATGTGCCATGGCCCTCAAGGGCAAAGAGATTACAGATGGCCTGGAATAAGCTTTTCGTTCTGCCTAAGAAATACTTTAGAATGAATTTTGAGGTTTAGTCTTCACAGTTCATCAAGATGCTATCATTTTAATAGACAGAATTAGAAGGCTGGAAGAGGATGAATGTTAAGGCTTCAAACTTGGGCATTCCAGAGCAGTTTGGAAGATCTTATCCAAGATAGGCATACATGCCAGGGTTAAAGAATCCAAATGAAGCCTACAATTATTTGGAGATATGGATAATTCAAAACAAGTAGTGGAAGCTTTATAAGTATCTGTTGGGGTCAAGAACATACCTGGAACCAGAAATTACTGAATGACTGCTTAACTCCAGTTTTACTTGAGTTCTGAAGGCATATATGGTCATGCGCTGGTACATAAGACAGTGTTCATGATGGGAAATGATCACAGAAAGATTTTACTGTAATTCCTGAAAAATATGCCACACATGGTTTCAGATTTTTGATGGAGCCACTGAAAATATGATTCTGTGAAAATATGTCATATTCATCAACATGCCTTTATTTAATGTATGAGTTATTCCAAAAAAATTTTTTAAAGACTTGAAAGTAACACTTTTTTTGATGCTTTCTCTTTTATTGTTTTATAATATTCAGTTGGTGATAGCTTATAACCACAGTACCCACCCCCACCCCCACAAACCTGTCAAACCATGGGGAATTTTCTCAGACAAATATTATATATATATTTTTGTTGTTGTTAATCCTCACCCAAGGATATTTTTCCATTGATTTTTCTTTTTTTAGATAGAGTGGGAGGGAGGGAGGGGGAAGGAGAGAGAGAGAAAGAAACATCAATGTGAGAGAGACATATCGATTTGTTGCCTCCCTCACGACCCCAATGGGACCCGGGATTAAACCTGCAACCCAGGTACATGCCTTTGACCGGCAATCGAACCTGTGACCATTTGGTCTAAGGGCCAACGCTCTAACCACTAAACCAAACCAGCCAAGGCTCTCAGAAAAATATTTAAAGATTTCAACTTTATTTCAGGCCACAAAAGGATAATTTATAACAAATAGAGTGAGTACAATTGAGTAATCGAGTTGTACCAAGTAAGATTCTAAACATTATCTTGCCAGTGGAGTTGATATAATGTTAGCATGTAAAGAAGAGGTTAAGAATGGAAAGTTTGGGCTCATTTATCTATCGTGCTTGGCTCATTAGCACCTATGTACCTTGTAAGGTAACTTTTCATATTTAAGCATTGAATGCTATGCAAATTACATTAAAATTACCTTTATTTTCAGAAAGGACCTCTTAATTACTACATTGGTTACATCTATGTTTAATAAAATTTCCATTCCTTTTTTATTAATTTTTTTTTGAGACACTAAGAGAACTTCTCAATATCGACACATCACAGGAATCCATTCCATTAAAAATGCAGATCCTGCTTCATTACCTTTGGAGAGGGACCTGAAAACTTGTATTTCCAACAAACTCACAGCCCATGCCTTTGCTTGTAGTTCATGTGCGTTTTGAGTAGCAAAGCTCTATCCAACACATTGACATTCCTTTATTTTAAATGGAAATACCTTCAGTCTAGGAGAAAATATACTTTGGTTGTTGTTGGGATCTGGTTTCTTTGAGTTTCAGAACTATGAGGAAAGACATTCTAATCAACTTCTATGAACCCTGAGAGCAAATTCTATGTCCCAGGATATGCCTTATTCTACATAAGACTTCTTTCCTAACCTATGCCAATAGTGAAGCCACATTTTTGTTTGTGTTTTAAATTTATAAAGATATGCTTATCAGAAGGGAAGCCTCATTCTGGAAACAAAACCTGAAATGTTTTATTTCTACTCCTTTGCAAGTTAGCATTGAAGTCTGTGTTTTCAGCCTCAGATCTTCCAACCTTAGCTTATGCTAGTGCCTCATTTATTATGTTCTGGGTTAAAATTTTGACAGAATACCAGATGCAGTTTACCTGTTTATAGTTTTCTTTTCATCCCTTTATATCCTGGAACCTTTCTCCCAATATAACTGGTTTGAGAGGCTGAGGCATATTGCCCACTGAAAGAAGCACACAAAATAATCTAAAAAGAACAAAGAGTCAAATTCTTGGCTTTTGAGCTCTTTTATAAATCTATTGCAAGGTCGGTAGTCTGAAAGTCAAAGCTCTTTTCTTTTGGAATGGGTAGAATTTATTCAGAGAGAACAGTTTTGTTTTGTTTTGTTTTGTTTGAATTCCAAACGATGGGCTCTGAATGTCAAGAGCAAAACCTGGAGGACTCAGGGCACAGGGTTTACACAATAAACCACAGACCAGGGAACACTGTATGAATGACATGAAAGCATTGTGCCCACTCAGATGGAGCCAGTTTTGATCAGGGGTTGGAAGAAGAAGATCAGAGAGAGTGGGATTAGAACTCAGAGGCGGCCTGGAATCATGGTCTGGGTGGTGGGGGTAGGGAGTGGGGCTGGGGAGTATATAAAAACACAAATATGTGCAGGGAAACTTGGGAGTAAGAGAGACATGTCCTCTGCCTCACTGAGTACAGGTCGGTGTGAGACTACAGACCTTTCTGTGCAGATCTGTGTCTAGTATATTGCTGGAGGGAACGAGCAGCAAAGGGCAGAGAGGAACACCACTGCCACTTGGGACTGGTGGACCATCTCCAAGTCCTGTTTCCTTAAGATGGGGAAAGAGATCTCACAAAAATAAATTGTTAGGATGAAGTGTAGTTACATGCTTGGCCTGGGTCAAGGTAGGTTCCAGGCCATCAGCAGAACCTATCAACACCTTATGAAGGAGACTAGAGGAGATGAATTACATATAATGTGGAGAATAAAGAGTCCTGGATCAGATGCCCAACAGTGCAAAAGGACTTTGAGAACATAGATGATCTCCAGTAAGAAAGGTAAAGGAAGTCAGATGGGGATGGGAGCGGTGGAAGAATCCTGGGGAGTGACTGCAGTTGACTGAGTTGTACTAAATAGAGACCAAGGTTTAAAGGGGAAGTGACTGCTCAACTCGAATCGCAAAGACTGAGCTGCCCTGTCATTACTGGGCTTGAGACATTGAGGCTAATAAGCCAAATGAAGTTTAACAATGTGATAATGAAGTTACAGTTTATCAGCTTGACTTCCGTGCCTATCTCAATTCATAATCTCTGCAGTAAAATGGTGATAATGATGCTGGCCCTGCTTACTTCAATTTTAGATAGTAGGAAAAATACATTGCTGTAGAATTTTAGAGTTGGAATCAACCTCAGGGATAAGCATGTCATGTCCTCCCCCTTCTTACAATCTTGGAGCACTTCTCGTTCTCACAATCAAGCCCCAAATCCTCCACGTGACCTGAGACCCACGGGATCTGGTTCCTTGCCAGTTCTCAGCCCCGTCCTGCTCCGTTTGCCCTGTGACTTGTTTGGTTCTAACCACACACTCTTTTTTCGTTTAGCAAACTTCATCTACACTTTTCCACCCCAGGGCTTTTTCAGATCTTATTCTTTCTGCTTGCAAGACTCTCCCCTCCAACCGTGGGTCAAGTTTCTTGTTAAATGCTTCCGTATCACCCTCTACTCTACTTATACTGTATAGTGCTGTACTTACCACAATTGAAATAGATTTTTGTTGTTGTTGTGCATAATGTCAGTCTTCCCTCAGAAGCTGTAGGCTCCAGTGGTCCAGAGACCATGTCTGTGGTGTTGGCTGATGTGGTCCCAGAATAGCATGTGACACTCAGTAATATCTGGGGAGTGAGCTGGTGAACGAATGAATGAATGATGGGATTCCATACTCTCATTTTACACATGAAGATGTAGGGTCTGATGAGACTGTTTTTCAGGTGCTTGACTAACATCAAAAGTTGTTTTATTATACCTTGGGAAGAGGCTAGGAGGACAATTTTCTCCAATCGTTGAAGATACTCAAAATAAATTCAAGAGTATTATCTAGTTTAAGAAATCATTACTCCATCTCCTAATGTCACAGCCTTTTTTGTTTATGTTTATTTGTAAAACCTTCTTATAAAAGAATCATCTGTCATACTTTTATGACATCTCAGATAAAATGTTATGGCTAGAAATCGCAATTTTTATTTATTAAAAGCAAATCGGTCTCTTTGGCTAGTTCGTTCAACTTTGTGGGTGTTTTGAAAGATGGACACCCACCAGACCAGCAGTCGGCCCCCATAGATGTTTTTCCCCATGGTAGCCAGAAAACCACATGATATTTTGGAAAGATGTTTGCTGTACCTACAATAATACTGAAGCAATAAAGACCAGTGAGACAGCTATAAATGTCACTAGACAAATAAGAGAGTCTCAGCTTGTTTTCTCTTATACAAGATTACACAATTTCAAATTGCACTAAATTGGTACTAATTTGGCAATCTTAACTTTGATGTGCTTCTAGTCTTAAAAACCTGTGGACTGTAGACTTGAGGGGCATTCACACCAGGTTTGAATGAAATGAATTTACAGCACAGTGGGAGACAAGTTTTACTTTATTCCTGGTTTTCTCTATGCTTCTTGGTGTGGAAGCTGTGGAACCTACCTAACTTTATCAATATTTAATGTCTCTTCTATAAGATGGCAAGCTTTAGAAAAATAATTCATTATCAAGGTAAATAACTGTAGCTCTGGATGCCCAGATATGTTTTAAACACTGTTGATGAAAGGGAATATTTCTCCAAGAAAACTATATGAATGTCAGACAACTATTTTTTTCCATAAGGCCTTATAAATAATAACTAATATTGCACTAGGACAGTAGAGGATTTTCTCAATTTCCTCGGGGTTCCAGGCAGAATACTGACTGTTAGCTCACATTTATGACAAACTATTATTTTTTTCTGCTAAAACAAATGGATTTTGAATTGACATTTTGACATCACAGAAAAATACATACTGTCTTTTCAAACACTCCTCTCAAATACATCAGGAAAGCAGCTATTAAGTGAAATGTATGACAGCAGGACTTCATTCTGCTTTTCTTATTTGAGTGTTTATTTGTTTGAATTGGCCATAGATGGGTTCCTAAGGATTTAAACTGTGTCAGAAATGATTTGATTTAAGTCAAACAACAAGCATAGTCACACCTTGTCACCACTCCTCCAGTGACTTCTTTCAGGGAGGGGCCACCTTCATGGACAACATGTAATGAGTTCAGTAAGCTTTCCTGAGCATTGTCTCATTTGTAAGATATATTTAAGAGTGGAAAACGACATTGGAATATTTACCAGATACAGATATTAACATAATTTTTACTCTCATAAATGTGACTATGGAATTGTTTAGAGACAAGTATGTGGCAGCTTGAAAATAGCATATAATATTGCCAGATAGAGATATACCAGAATAATTTCTGTATCTGTAAATGTGGACTTAGAGATATATTAGAGTTGTAACTACAGAAATATTTACTCGGAGAAATTACCACTGTGGGGATTTTATTGTAATTGTGTGTGTGTGTGTGTGTGTGTGTGTGTGTGTGTGTTGGGGGGGGGTAAGTTACAATATTGATTATTGCATTTTAATAGGTAGAGTTAATTATGTATAGAGAGATATTTAAATTTATTTTTATATCAAAACGTCTTGTTATTCTTTCCGTGCAGACCTCTCTACATTTTTACATATTTGAAAGGTGAAACTTGTTTCTTGAATCACTTAATAAGTTAATTCCTTTGGGCTTCTTTTCCATTCAAATATAATATTGTTTCCAATGTTAAAGATACACTACAAGCATTTTGACATCCCATTTGAAGCTATTCCTTCTGGTTGTGCCTGCCTTTTACATTATAACCCCTTTATTTTTGGTAAGCTATAGATAGTTGTACCTTTTTCTTCAATTTCTCTTTTGATGAAAGCTGTAAGTCCTTACTCATTTTATCTGTCAAAGGGCCCAAAACGCACTGCATCCTCATTTGCACACCTCGTCCTTTCTTCCAGTCTTGTATGATTGGTGATACACTTTGCTTCTCCAACATGAACTTAAGACCATAAAACATTACTGTTTTGTTGAGACTATAGTAAATGACATTGAGGCAAAACTATCATTATTACTATTGATATTAATATTGAAGATGGTTAGTTGTGTGTGTGTGTGTTTTTTTTTCTCAAGAACTCATTTTGTAAAGCTGGTTAAAACCATATTAGTTTATATTAACTTTATCCTCTAAAAATCATGTTTCTAAATCTTGTGGTTAATACTTTAGTAAAAGAATGTTTCAAGAGCCCCTTTCTTTACATGACACTAGTTCAATAAACAAAGTGAAAGTCAGAACTCTGGTTCTGTTCTTGGACTTCTCCTTATTTGAATGATCCAGCTTTTTTCTATAGTGATTAGTGATCACAGCGATCACATGAAAGGAATATGACAAAGTTCCAGAAAATCTGGGTATTTTTAAATTGACTTTCCTTATGATTCAGCCCTCAAATCCACATCAACCTTATAATTCAGTCAAATGGAGGATATTATCAACCAACTATTTAGAATTCCTAAAATATGCCACGTATAAAGTCATTTCAGTCATACAAATGAGGAGGACTCCATACGGACGGGGACACGTGCTCTGCAAGGTTGAATAACATGTGTAGGAATATACCTCTGGAAATGAATGAGTGGGAATCAAATTTGGGTCATTCTGATCCCAGCGATGGTGATGCGCTGAACCACTGGGTTGGTTTCTTTCCTGTTTGCTTTCCTTCCCCATAATGCTAAAGAGGTTCTTTCAGCCTCTGATAGGGAACCCAGGCACACATGCTGAATCTTAGATTTTAAGGTTTCTATTGCCAAATTTTTTCCTCTTCCTCAACTTTATCTTTAAACGATTTAACAAAAGGAATTTAGAGAGAAGAGACTCAACACACATGCATTTCAAAATGTATTATATGCAACAATCTTTCAATAACCCATGGTTTTTGAGGATAGCAAGTGGAGAACTTCAGATTCTTCCGTTTCAACTATATTTAACAAGGTTATTAATATTTTAAATATTTTACTAGCAATTTAAACCTTCATTTTACTTCTATGAATTGTAAGGGGTAAGAGTCAATAGCTACCTTGTGGGATGCCCTGGTTACTTTGCTCTTTCTTTCAAGGAGGCCTGTTATAATGTTGGTCTAGACTCTAGAGCTTATTCTGAATTTCAGATGCTGTTTGACTATGAAATACTCATTAATATTTGTAGAGTTTCCACAGTGTATGTGTAAAGATGATGAAAAAGGAACATATGTCAGGGGATTTGCTAATACAGAGATGGTTTAATCAGACCCTGACTTATAGAATGACAGAGGTCAATGAGTGTGTGGGGTAAAATATTCTTCTTTTGGTTGAGGAGAATGAAGTCTAAAGCAGTCATTAACTGACAGCAGATCTAAGGCAAAACCTGTTTCTCCATGGACCTGATCAATGAAATGGCCATGATTTGAACTCAGGCTGCCTGACTCCACATGCATTGTTCCATGCAGCTCTAGGGGTTTGAGTGTCTCCCGAGTAAGTCATAGAAGGGTTTTTAGAAGAGGACTGGGTCACGCATAGCCTTCCAGAGGACTCTGGGCCTTTTAGGGGAAGGTCGGGGGAGGGTTGCTCCCTGGGATCGACAGCGCATGGGGTCTCTCACTCCTGCAGAGTAAGCTGCCTCGGCACAGCTGCCCCCATCCCCAGTCGTTAGTGCAGCTGCTGCAGGACCACTGGCTGGTGCTGCCAGTCATGGACCAGCCTGAGAGTGTTTCCTCCTTTCTCCTTATCCTTCAGCCTCAGACAAGGTGGAGAATGAGGGATTCCTGGGGCAGAGGAAGACTCAGGTGCAGAGGGGAAGGGATTTGCTTGCAGTCAGTCAGGGAAGAGAGCTGGTAAGAACAGAGCACTGATGTACCCATTTCATCTTCACAACAAAACGCAGAGGAAGCTCAGCGAGGCTAAGGAACTTGTTCAAGGTCGCACAGGTAAGAAGGGCTAACAACAACAGCAACAACAGGGACACTAATACTAATATGCTAACCTGTGTTTGGCATTTACTATGCACCAAACATCTTCTCATTGGATGTGCACAGTTGTAGGAATTAAACGCCATTTGCCCTCCTTTTGCAAATGAGAAAACCGAGGCTCAGAGAAGTGAAGAACATGAGGAAGGCACATGGCTAGTGAGTGGGGATGGAAATCAAATGAGCCAAACTTTATGAGAGGCTCAGTGTGTGCCAAGACCTTATTTTTCACATCTATACTAGGGAATAGTTGCAATTATCTCAAATGTATAAGTGTGGAAAATTGGGCTTACAACAGTTATTTGATGATGGTCACATAGTTAATAAATGGAAATATAAAAATAGTAATAATAGCCCTGGCCGGTTTGGCTCAGTGGTTGGAGCAACGACCCACAGACGAAAAAGTCTCAGGTTCGATTCTGGTCAAGGGCACATACCTCAGTTGCAGTTCAGTCCCTGCCCTGATTGGGGTCATGCTGGAGGTAACCAGTCGATGTGTCCCTCTCACGTCAATGTTTCTATCTCTCTCCCTCCCTCTCGCTCTATCTGAAGATCAGTGGAAAAATATCCTCAGGTGAGGATTAAAAAAATAAAGTAATAATAATAAGCTAACATGTATTGGACGGTTAGTATGTGCCGAGTATTATGTGGTTATTCTGTGGCTCCGAGAGTTAAAGAACTTGCACAAGGGCCCACAGGAGGAGTGGCAGACTGGAGATTTGGACCTAGATCTCCAGAGAGGGAGGACTCTTTGTGGGAGAGGACATTGCTGAATGCTCAGATCCTTCACTGCAGACCAGTGCATTAGGAGCTTCCTGGAGGGTGTGGGCATTCCCAGGGTGGCATCCTTACCTATAACATAGGGGCATTGATCCCCTAATTACAGATGTGAAGACGCAGAGGTCTGGGTATCCTGGGCAAGGGCAAGCTCTAAAGACAATTAAATGGAGAGGGTATGGAAGGGATGTAGCCCTGCACCTCTGGCCTGAGTCTCAATCACTCTTGGTAGGACACTAGCCATCTCCAGGACCTCTCTGTGAGTCAGTCCTGTTTTACAGATTGGGAAACTGAGGTTCAAAAGAGGGGAAGGGACTCAAATTAAAACATTTTATTTTTGTCCTCGGATTTTCTACTCCAGTATTGTTTTGTTTAGATAACTTTTAAATCACTACGGAGTCTGTAGGTTGCATTGTATTTTTTAAAATAAATGCAAAATCTTTTGTATGTACTAGGTATTTGTTGATTTGAATATTCTAATTAGAAGAAAAATGGGAAAGTGTATCTTTATCTTATTTTATAGAAACCATGTTCCTATTGATAAAAAAATTTAAACCACAGGACTATCCAAAAAAAAAAAAAAAAAGAGGGTAAGATAATAAACCACACAAGTTGAAAGATAGAGAGTGCTAAGGATAACGACCCTCATACTCTGAGATTTGGGGTCCTGACAGACAGAGAAAGTGGATTTAATAGGACATGAAAGCAAATGTCCTACTCAGCTGCTGATCAGAAAATAACAGATGAATTCACTAAGAATGTTGAAAGGCACACTAGAAGAAGAAAACAATACTATTATTTAAGGTAATGGAGACATTCTTCACAGATTGTTTATGGAAAACCCAGCAGGCAAGCTTACCTCTTGATCAAGGCTCTGAAAGCCTTCCAATCAAAGCACAATAAGTTGACCTAATAAAAGTTTTCAGAGCAAAAATAAAAAAAGCAGAAGACATTATAGGCAGCAAGCATTTTACCTTTCTACTGTTCCCAGTGCTATCAAGCAATTATAGTGGGCATCTCCAGACTGTTTCTCAAAGTGTCATAAAGGTATTCTGACAGACACTTTCAGGGGTTCAGTGAGGCCCAAAGTATTTCCTTAATAATACTAAGATGTCATTTGCCTTTCCCATTGTTATTCTCTTATGGGTACACAATACATTTTTTCCGGAGGCTATGTAAAGTTTGATATCACAACAGATTGAATGCAGCAGATATGTGAGCATCACTGTCTTCCATTGACTAAAGATACTAAAGAGCTTTCCAAAAACACGAAACAATGCCACTGTTGTACTTTTTCCTTTAGAAATATAGTTTTCGCTAAAAGACTGTATTACTTATGTTAATGTATGGTGGGTTCAAATAAATTAATGAATATTTTAAAAACTCCCTCAGAGTTGATTTCAAATACAATGTGTTAATAGGTAAGATCAACATCAACAAAAGCTCTGAGAACCCTCAATGATTTTTAAGAATATAGAGAGATCCAGAAATAATAAATCTTGAGAAACTTTGTCTTTAAGGATATGAGAATGTTTCATATGTTTCAAATTGCCTATGTCTGGTACAGACTGCAGTACTCATTATGTCCATTATTATTCTCCTTTTGGAAATATGGGAGGAATATACTTCCTCACATCCCTACAATTGAACAGACTGTTCTAGCAATGCATTGTGGGTAGCAATAACATGTTACTCTGTCAGGTCATTTGATGACAGATTTTCAAGAACTCTGTTCCTGCCACTGTGACCATGAAGGCATGTGTTGACATAAAGGTGCCAAAGATGAAAGCAGCCTGGGGTACTGAGCCAATCCTGGTGCAGAACTGCTCTGAAGTACCACCTGGCTGGCTGCAGACCCGGCATGGGCCAGAAAAAATGTTAGTAGTTGTAAATCCCTGAGATTTGAAGTGTTTACTACTCTTGCAAAAACTAGCCTATCCTGGCTTGGACTTTACTTTTCTTTGGAAGAACCAGCAGGGGCAAACAATTTTAGCAGCTAAGGGAAAGTCCTCATATGATGAGAATAAAATGTGATTCAGAGTACTTTTTCAAAATTGTTACCTTATATTTTGATGCTCTAGAGGTAATTATAAAAAATGACATCAGGCTCTGTGAAAATGCTCCTAATATGGATAATATGTAGGTCCTTACTCTTAAAGAAACTGTGACCTAAATGCTGTTCTTTTATTTTAGGTGCTTTGGAAATTCAGAGCTTCAAAAGTGGTAATCATTTGCATTTACACAAAGCAATGTTATATGCATTCAGCTCATTGAACAATAGTTATTAAATGATCACTCTGCAGTATGTACTTTTAAGGGGATAATACAGTGACTAAGACAGTCTTCAATGTCACGAATTAGCTTACAGGCGGGACATTGATGAAAGGCCAAGGGCAAAATTGGCTTGCCAACCAAGATGGCACATTTTCAGGAGCTTTCTAGGAAGTCCCTCTGAGGACTTAAGCTTAAATCTTATTGACCACTCTTAGCTACATGGAAGGCTGGAAATCGTAGGTTTTTGGTTAGGCACATTGACATGACACCCTGAAGAGAACTGGTTCTTGTTAATAAGGTGGAAGAGTAGATAGAAAGTAAGTAGGCAGCCAGGCATGTCTTCCACATTTCCCTTGATTCCTTTGATGATCTCTCCACCTCGGTTTTGCCAAAAATCTGGGCTCTCATGTACTACCAAGGCAAAAAGTCCTCAGTCTCCAGTGCTCCCGAACATGGCTGAGTCATCCGCCAGCCTGGGTCACATGGTTGCTTCAGGTCCAGTGGCATTGTACTGCTCACGTTACTCTTGGGCCTAGTACATCTTTGAAAACTGCCTAAGGGTCCATCTGTGAGCTGCTCCACAGAGCCATTTTGGTCCCTGGACTGTGCTATAGGAAACAAACCCAATCTCCTTTTGCTCTTGGACCCACAGACCTCTAGTCTCAACCCCTTCCCTGTCCCCATGACAGAGTTTCCAATAGCAGGGAAATCTATTTTTCTTCATCTTGTAAGCCTAATCATTTTGTGTGCACCTAAAAATCCCCTCTGTTCTCCTTTTCCTTTGTACTCTCATATCTCTCTCCCTGAAGCAACACTTACAGCACCAGCTACCTATTTGAAAAAGAGATAGAGAAGAAAGTGAAAGTTAATATTATAAAGTGTCATTCTCCACATAAGTGATTGGGTTTTCAATATAATGTTGTCAAGTTCCTGATGTGCGTTTGCACAGTGTGTGCTATGGGAAGTCCTAGGGATTAGTTCCAGGGAGTCTCAGGAATGACTTCCTGCAAAAAGTGATGCCTAAACTAAAAAATAAGTATAATCTATCTAGTTGAAAATAAAAGTGGGAGGGAGAAAGAGAGGAAGGGAGAGAATGGAAGTATTCCAGAGAGAGGAAATACCACATGTAGAGACAAGAAAAGGATGAAGGAGTCAGGGGATTGTTGAAGTTCAGTATATGGCTTTGGAATACAATGCAAAATAAAGTGATGGTGATGGGGAAAGGGCGAGAGAGGGAAATAGCTCATTTGGATTTTATCCATGGGGAAACTGAGCAGCCCTAACAATTATGCTTTAGTAAGATCTCTCTGGCTGCAGTATGAAAAATGAACTCAAGCTGTGCAAGACTGAAGCTTGGGAAACCTTTTAGAGGTCTGTTGTAATTATTTTGTCTAGATATAATGTCAGGTTGACCTAAAGTCATAGCACTGGGAAGGAAATAATTGAATAAATCAGAGAGTTATTATGGGTATATAAAATAATTGCAACATCAAAATTCAATCTTGGTCTTTGGACTGGCAGCTGAGTGTGTGTTGGTGACATTCTCTGCAGCAAAGAACCCCTCTGCATTTCTGACTCTTTGTTTAGAACTTACTGCTATCTGTTATGTTTTATCTTTTCCTAGTTTGTACAACCCCACTAGAATTTAAATACCTCGTGGAAGACATTTTTGAAAGTTTTCTTCCTGATTGCATCCCCAACGTCTAGAAAAATGCCAAGCACATAGTGGAGACTGAATAAATATTGGATAAGTGACTGAGTGACTGATTGGCTGCCTAAATGAGTAAGAGTAGGCCAATCGTAAAATAAATATGTTCAGTATTTGGACCTGCTCAGTGTGAGTTGACTTTTGACATTCCTTTGGGGATGTCTAGTAGACATTAGAAATATAGGTATGGAGTTCAGATGCTATCTCTGAGGTAGAAATAGAGCTTTGGGAAGTCCTGAAAATATAGATAGCCTTTGAAACAACAAGAACGCATGAGATGTCTGTCCTGTGATTCAGCTCTCAATTAAAGAACATATCCTATGAGATATTTTTCTTTGCAGCAATTTTTGTTCTTCATAGAAATTTGCCTTATTCCTCAGTGAGACCATGAAACACTGTAACACCTTTGTAACCAGTTTCCTCACACTTCACTCCCTCAATCTCTTTCTCACCAGGAATGTAGTCCTTTCCTCGTGGTGTATGAATTCTCATATTTCATTTTGTATCTTACATATCATCTTACATCTCATAGGCATAGGTTGTGTAGGCACCTCGGGAACCTTGTAAGATTTGGTGATTGATAGTTAAGTAGTTGTCAGAAGCAAAGATACTTATGATACACTCATTCCAGTCTTACATAAATGCCCTTGAAAAAAGTTATACTCACCTAAGTATTTTCCTAACACTTTCCATTTTCTTTCTGTTTAATTATTCCTCTTTATATTTTTAAAATGATCTGCACCTAAATGATTTTCCTCAGGGGAAACAGTTTAAGGTAGCAGACAAATATTTGCTCTCCCCACTCTTTCCTGGTGGAGCTGGCCTGTAATTTGGCACCAATTGTAATAATAGGGAATTCAAACATCGACCCACCCATCAGAGAGAGCCAACTTCTGTGAATGATCCTAGAAGATAGAGTTGAGTGGCAGCTCTCCGTAGAAGTTGTTTTGTGAATGGCTTTGTTGTTGTTGTTGTTTAGAGTAACCATGAGAGGAATGCTCGGGTGTGGGAGAAGTGGTGATGCTCCTAAAAGCAGGTGGAAACGGGGCATGTGGCTGAGGAACTGGTGGAGCAGAATCCCTGGTGTGCTGTTTTCACCCCAGGCAACAAGGTGCACCGTAGGAGTCTCAGGAGACCCGGGACAGAATCATGAGGTGGCAGGTGCTAAATTGCCTGATTTTAGTGATGGGAAGAAATATTTCCAGATTTTGTATGACAATTAGAGTAGTGTCTTTCTTACCGCTTTTTAGTTCATTGGGCCTATTTCTATGTAAGAACTTAAAAGAGTTTGAGGGTTGGGATGTAAAAAAAGAAACTATCTGCCTGGTATTTTTCTCAAGAAACAAAGCAAAGTTGTGCTTAGGTTCCTGAGCAGTGACCCAACCTCGTGTGTTCATCAGTGTGAAGAATGCCTATAAAGGTATGCTTTGTGGTCAGTCTATAAATGACTGGAACCATGAATGAAACCATTGAGAAATTGGCTTTGCTATATAAACTTAACATTTGTCAAATCAGGGCCTATGTATTACCTTAAAAAATGCTATTCATCATATATTACAGTGCCCTATCCACAGAAATGGGATTACAAGTATTTACTGATCACTCATTTATTAATTATGCAAATAATTTGAAATCATGCTTTAATACATTATTTATTACTGTTCTTCTTATTTTTTTTTAGAAACTCAGCATTTGCTGTATGCAAGGTGTTTACTTTTAGCTTTTATCACCTTACCTGGAAGTCTTATTAGTAAAAAATTTTGGTATAGTGTAAGTCACCCAGAAAACTATCAGCAGAGTTTTAAATGGATATTCTCAGGTTTTGTATTGGATAATCGAAATGATTATTAAAATGCTTTTAAGCTCTTTAAGGAATCAATTATTACTTAACTGTAAAATGAATGATTTTCTTCTCCCTATCTCCCCAAACTTTTGGAGATACACATTAAGAGACCTTGCGGGTGGAACTTGGATCCACCCATTCATACTCCAGCGCCTAGGTTATTGTTTGAAGTTCTGAACAGGGGTGTTTGTATCTCAACCTTACTACCTCCTTCATCCGAAAGCATAACAAATTCTGATGTAGTTGAAAAGCTTTAAAAATAACAATTTAACCTTTTTATCCTTTTGGGAGAGGTAATGATAAAATAATTGTTGTCCATTGAAACAACACTGTCGCTTCATTGAGAATTCAGTAACAGGTTGCAGAAGGAATCTAATAAACGTCTAGTTCCCATGAGTTCCAAAGCTGGTTGTTCTTCAGCTTCCTTCTGAAAAGAATTGTTTCTATCCCTAGCATCAATCCCAGCACTGGTGAAAAACATGATTTTGGATTCAAGCCCATTTCCTACCTCAGGCTTAACATTGAAAGTCACAATTTTCACAGAATAATTCATTTTGGAGATATAGGCAGCCAAGCAATCATGTTAGCGACGGCTATTAATAATAAATATAAAACACCAAGAGGAAATATACATTCTTAAGTTAATCAGACAATGTGGCTGCAGGAATTACAACACAAAATCTTTCAGCTGTTTCTCGAAAACACTGGAGCATCGAGTTCAGTATCGACTGAAGAAAATCTGTAAGCACAGGCAAGGAATATATAATGAATCTTTTTGTATACCCTGCACAGTGAGTGCGTTTCTGTCAATGTATGTACCTGCACAGCACAAGGAGCCTGTATCTAGGTAAGTGTGACTTGTAAGTAAGGATTGCTCGCGTGAGCTAAATTGCCTTCAAGTACCTTGCTCTCAGGAAGGCCACGTGAGTTAATGTTGCTCCTCCGCATCCACTCACTTCTGCGTGACAGAAACTTTCAGGAAGGTCAGTGGTATATGGAAGAGATTATGACAGCTGAATTATGGTTTCAAACAGGTTTGGCTTTTACGCTACCTTAGAAAATTGAGTAGATTTTGATTTATAGTCATTTTACATTAATATGCATTTCTTTCTTGTATTTCACTTGAAATCAGGCAGGCTAGG
Organism: Tadarida brasiliensis; assembly: GCA_030848825.1. Taxonomy (NCBI): domain Eukaryota; kingdom Metazoa; phylum Chordata; class Mammalia; order Chiroptera; family Molossidae; genus Tadarida; species Tadarida brasiliensis. The sequence goes on along the minus strand of CM061258.1, from coordinate 85,274,856 downwards.
TTTATGCATTCCACATTACTTCTTGAGGTGCCTGCCTACTCAATTACATATTTTAAACAAATCATTCTGCCGAAGTTGACATCAGGTACAAACAATGAGAGAGAATAAGTAAGAGGCTCTGAATGTCCCTAGGTATTAATAGCAACATTAAAGGCATCGAGACCTCTGTATGAGATGTTAGTAAAGGCATATTTCTCTGTTAACGATTTTGTACCCAGCAAGAAATTTTTTAAAAAGCACCAACTTAGAGGTTCTGTGATATCTGTCATGAGATTTTTTTTTCTAAATTATGAATAATTTGGGAAATAAATCTTGAGGTTTCTGGGTCTTTGATGATAGGAAGCTTAATTCCATTTTATAAACATATCCATAGTAGAAGAGAATGCATTTGCTTCTACCTGCTAAAGTGTGCTTATTTCCATTTCTGGATGGTCTTGTGGATTTCTCTACTTCCATTACTGTTGCTGGCTTGCTGGGTAGAAACCCCCATTCCTTGGCATCTTCCTTCACTCTCCTTCAGATTATGTTCAAGGGCTCTAAGTCAGGTTTTAGAGGGACAGGAGGAGTGTCGGCTGATAGTCTCAAGTTCCCACTGTGGTTGACTGCAGCTTCCTGAGCTTGAAGATATGGTATTCTGCATTCTCAAGTGTAGGTTTTTGAGAGGAAAAAGTAAGTATTTTATAGCACAGGAAGAATAAGCCACTTTTGCTGTACTTCACCCTATCCACTCTATGGAAGAGTAGACCTAATATCATTAATTCATTGATTTATTTAACAAATATTCATCCTGTGTCTGTTTTCTACCAGGCATTGTTCCAGAAATTGGGGAAACAGAAATGATTACAGCAATGTCTGTGCCTTTGCCTTTACAGTGCTATTTGCTACTGAATTAATGTTATTAGTATTATATGTTAAAATGGACTCTGAACACTTGAGTTTCTATTACCTGATGACACCTCACAATTTCTACACATAAAAGACAGGAAATGCTAGGAGAGAAAGAATCGTTTTGTACATGAGTAACAGGATACGAGGGAAGGAGAGGGTCTGCAGGAGTTCTGCCCAGGCACCCAGTCATGCCTCGTTCGTAACGGATGTCCTGTCCTAAGTGCGGGGTCATGTAGTGGCTCATTACTCAGCAAACCAAACGATTCCCACATGCCTGGTATATTTACCTGAATTATGTGGAATAAAGCATTTCTTTAAGGTATTCAGAATGCTCAATTTGAGGAAACTAATTTAAAGAAGACAGGATTATATGGTCTTACAGAGGAAAGACACATGGAACGCCATAAAAAAAAGATCTGTAATAAAACTAGGTCTGTTTTTAAAACCTCATGGAAATAGTCTCACAAACCACCTGAAAATATTTAAATGTACAACTGAGTTCTTTATTAATAAAAAAGTGTACAGTTATTTTGGAGCATTAGAAGCTTTTGCTCTTACAGCGACAACTTAACCAAGAGCTCTGATTCCCACAGCAGGAAGTATTCTCTCTTTGTTAGCATAGATCTGTGCCTGAATGCACAAAGCAGTGTGTGCTGCTAGAACTGACGATCCTCTCACTGTCTCTTCGTCCCAGCCTCACTTGAAGGTCAGGTCTCTGCAGGCCTCCATGCTCCGCTCATTGAAGCCTGATTGGTGTTTCCAGACCACTCTCTACTTCTCAGTATATTGATGTCCTCACCATCATCCTTGATCGATACTTCCCCTAAATATTGCTCTGTTCCTAACATGCACCGTGTTTAAATCAACAACAAGTTGTAAGTAACTAAATAAGAAAAGCTCTTTGACATTGAGGAGTTTACTGTTTAATGTAGTTACTCTTAACTATGGTTGAACACTGGACTCAACGGAAGACTTATAAAAGATATGGATTCTCATTCCTCACCAAGTCTGGGTGGGGAATTATATCAGCACCTGAAAATTCTTCTCCATGTGATTATTGCAAATCTGTAGTTGGTACGATTGGAAGTGGAAGAGATGGTCTTGATAACAAAGTATAAAAAATGCGACAAATATTGTTGGTCTACGGCATAATACTGTTACAGGTGGGAGAGGGCGTGGCTCTGGGTGGGCAGGTCACCTGGCCAAGGAAGTGATAGTTGAGCCTAAAGATGACTGGGATTAGATAGAATGAATAGATAGGGAAGGTCAATGGATGCAATATGCATAAAAGCACGAAGTAACTAATAACGGTTTTCAAGTACATAGAAAAATTCTAAGAGTAGTAAAATGAATACATGTATTACTTTCATCTATAGTCATAAATTGTTAACATTATAAAATAGTCTTTGGAAAAACAAAACAAACAGAAAACCCCAAAACAAAACCAAGCCAAATCAAACCTTTAGCTTCTTAATGCAAATATCTGGAAAATAAGGAGTTTGATGTTATACTTTTTTTTAATGAGTAAATAATTACCTATTTAAAAAGTATGTTTCCTTACCTACACAGATCACACTGCATTTAGGAAACAACAATCTAGTTCTTGTTAATTCTAAAAGTCTGATTCTGTGTGTGTGTGTGTGTGTGTGTGTGTGTATGTGTTGCTAACAAAATAAAATAAGCTTATGATTTAATCGATATAAATTTATCTATTTTTAAGATAATCTTTATAAAAACCAATTTTCCCCACTGCAATCCCAATTTGTGAGAATTTGCTGCCATATTTCTTTGGGAAATTATTTGATATCTTCTACTTCTGAGCTACTTGTTTTCTCTACATGAAGACCTATGGTGATACTGAGGAAGGGAGAAGAGTACTGTGAGTCAAGATCTTTGAGACCACTATACAGCAGTACATTTGCTATTAGATGTTAGAAAATTGGCAATTCTGGCAAAAAAAATAAAGGCAAGAGTTAATGCTCAAGATGATATATTTTTCTTCTGGCCCTAGAGGGAACTGTCAAACGTAGACAATGTATCAGCTTTCATATCATTTTTTGGAATCAGATATTGCTGATATTCAGGAGCATGCTGGAAATTGTCCAGATTCAATCCTGTGTTCTGTATTGACTTGTTTTTTTAAATTATTAAATATATACTATAGAGCACTGATAATCTCATGAAATCAAGTTTGAACTAAAATGCTTTTCAATGACCTTTCTAAGACATATGTCTTGTAACTGTATGTAACATCTTTTAGAATTTGTGCTAAAATATTATCTTGGTTCATAAATAAAATGATTTAATTTTTTTGGAATTATTTCAACTTATTGATTTTCCTAAAAATATATTTTTCAAACAATACACAGTATACATAAAGGAAAATGTTGATATTATATATGACTGAACTATATTAAAATGATTATGAATTCAGGATTTTTCAAAGTTGTAACCACTGAGGTGGAAATTAGAGTTTTGCCCAGTGCTAAGCATTGTTTCACTAGTCATCGAATTAAATTGAGACCATTTGCATCCACGTAGGGTTGCTTATTTTTGATGCAGACAGTACTTTATGAACGCAGATATGTGCAACTTCTGCAACATTACTTGTTATGAGGGTTTAATGTTTATGGTTGTCAGATCAGAACTATCAAATGCAAATTTCTCTCAAGTGTCCATGCAGTCAGGAATGGTTTTCAGGATATATATGCTACTTGGAAGCATATATTAGACAACTTCTGAGGTGATTTCTCTGCTCTTCCCCAGGGCAGGACTGACGACTGCGGCTATGTTAGACTTATGGTGACTCACCAGAGCTGTGCGTGTGAAGCTTGAGCTCTGGCTCTGGGAGGAAGAAATAAATTGTTGCTCACACTGCTGCTGGTAAGCCGAAGATATTCATAGACACCATTACTCAAAGAGGGGCCGTGTCACAGGTTTCCAGTGTGCTTTCTGCTCTCTAGATTTTGGGACATTTTAATAATGTATTCATTTTCTTATATGTTAAAGGTATATTTGCATCACAGTGTAGTACTTGGAGTTATTATTATTATTATTTGTTTCCTTCAAAATCAACACTAAGAATATTGACTTTAGGTAGACATTTTTTATATTTTTACTGCCCGCATCAACTTCCATTTCCTATCAATACCCCAGTTTTCTTTTGAAAAGTGATTTCTCTCCCTTTGTATGTAGTTTGGAAGGTGGAGTTAATCATATTACACTGTTTTTTTTGACTTACTGAAGCTGACGAGTGCCCACATCTCAGTACTCAGATACAATCAAGGGCTACAAGTGAAAAATATCTTTAGCCAAATAGATTCTCTCTGCTGGGATTATAAATCTCAAGGGGAATGAAACAGGATGGAAGAAATAGCTGGAGTTCATTCATTCGAGAAGTTTTTCCATCGCAGAAAAGCAGTTCCAAGCTGGGTTCTTGCTCTGATTTTAATCCTGGTTCTCAACAAATCTATCCACTAGATAACACCCTGATATCTTAACAAAATTGTTTCGTGTAAGTTATCTAGAATGGGTTTCTGTTGTTTGCAAACAAATTACTACAGGACACACCGAAGTTAAGTTACATCATTGAGTAACACCAGCAACTTCAGCATGGAAATTAATATGGCTTAAGGTTCCCATTCCAGCCTTTCATTGGTGTCTGGAGACTATCAATTAGCTGTTACCTTTTTTGAATCTTTTTTAAACTTTGCAAAGTCCTTTTGCTCTTGACCTTCAGAAATGAACAATTCTAATAAAATATTAAAAGATATGGACCTGATTTATTTTAGTAGAGTGAAAATGAAAGACGAGAGGTTTTTTTTTAGCTTGTTAATGTTGATGTCTCCTTTCCTCTGATTTTAATGCAGAAGCTGTCAGTGTACATTAGAGACAACTCAGTAAATCTTTACAGAGAAGAGACACTGAAAAATATTCTCCTGATTATCCATTTCCCTCTTGAGACCAGAGCTATACTACACATGATATACAATATATCTCAACCAAAATGGAAAATATAGCTAATTAGCATTTTAGGCAAACACACCAGGGATTGGGGGGAAAAAAAGTAGGTGGATATAGCCTATATCTAATTATTTAGGGAGAAAAACTTCTGTTTGTGAATTATACATTTTCATATAGCTTCTTCCTCTCTGTTTCTCTCTCTCTCTCTCTCTCTCTCTCTCTCTCTCTCTCTCTCTCTCTCTCTCTCTCTCGGTGTATTATTGTCTATCCAAACCTTCTATTGCTCATTCACAACAAAATAAGAGTGCATAAGAAGTATTCGTAGGCCACAGTACTCTTGTAAAGGGTGGATGGAAAGCAATTGCTTCTATTGAAATCATGGTCGTTTCACTCACTTTCCCTGAAATACATACTTACATGAGTAAGTTAGAGAGCTTCTTTAATAGTCCAGTGGTTTTAACTGTAGTGGAAGAGTTTGGTCCTGATACAGTACAGCTGCTTGCTCTCCACATGACCTTGGAAACACATTACTTAACCTTTTTTCAGGACTTGCTCTTTATGCTGTATAATGAAGTGCTTGAATTAGTGATCTCTAAGGACTTTTTCCCTCTAAAATGAGAACAGTAGATATTGCTACAAGTGATTGTCAACATATGCATCCCCAGGATCAGTTTCTTCAGTAGAGTGAAAAAAAAACTTCTTTTCTGGGGAAAAAAGCCAAGAATAAAGATTGTGTATAATTTGCTACGTTTCCCCTGTGTTAGTTTTAGACGCTGATAGGAAGTCTCTTTCATACAATCTTTACCTAAAATATCCCATGGATGGGATGACTCATCTAGTTTTAAAATTAGATTTTACTGGTCAAAGCATGGTATTTGAATCATATCCTCTGAGTTTTAGCTTGAAATTGAAGGCTTAGTGCTCACTATGGCTTTTGAGTGGTTTACTAGCTTTGGATATAAGACCTTTATGCTCTGTCTATATGAGAAAAGTATTTTTACAACATAGTAGACCACTATATGGTTTATTCCTCAATTTAAAAATATTTTTCTAGTTATCTCAGATAAGTTTAATTTGACAAACATTTATTGCTTGCCAGGCATGGTAGTGGATGATGAGGGTACAGAGTGAAATAATTGCTGCGTATGCAGTCGTGAACCCCAGCAGTCTACTTATAGAATATACGTGCCTGACATTCAACTCCTTTTTTCACTGTACCCCGTTTTCTGTTTCCCTATCTTGGCTTTATTTTTTTTCCTGCATTTTATCCTGAACACATAAAACCCCAATTAAGTCCCTCTTCTCAATAACCTCGACAGCTCTGTCTCCACGTCTGCCTTTATGCCTCCACTTTAAGGCCCAACTGTCAGTGTAGATTATGTGTTTACTAGGTCCAGGCAACGGAGAGCCACTAGAGGAAATCCCATAAGGACGGATTCATAGTTTCTAGCTTCAACTGGGCACTTAAATCTTCCTGGAAATCCTATAAGTTTTCATCAGTCTCTCTTCCATGCATTGTTATTCTAAACTCCCACAACTCTTCTTAGATTTCCTAATCTACTCCTAGTTTTTGTTTCCCAGAAGATGACGGTGACTTGGAATTCATAGAGAAAACAGATGGGACTAGGAGGACTCTAGTTTCTTAACCTCTCACCTGCATCATATCCACTCTTGCCTTTTATCCTGTCTTTTCAGAAGAGGCAATACTTTTTTTGTTAATAAAAATCTTCCCACTTTGCCATGGATCCCATCATCCCCATTTCTTCAGGGACGTCAATCCATCACGTATCATGGCTGGATCTTATTACGTCCACATTTCTTCTATACTGATTCCTTTCAACAAATTTGCATCCTTCTAACCTAAAACAATGAATAAACCCAGAACTCATTGCAATTTTGTCTATTTTTCTAAGCATCACACCATGTCATTCTGTCCATTAACAACATGCTTCTTGGAAGAATGTCCCTCGTTGCTCACTCATGCTACTTGCACTCAGCTCACTGTACTTAGCAGAATTCCAGTTCCCTGGAAATTCAGGAAACCACTTTCACCAAAATTGCCAAACCTTCTATGCAAAATTGAGTGAGTAATTTGTGGTTCTCCTATAATTGATTTCTGAGTAGTACTTGATAGTAGAGTTGACGATTTCATTTTCTTACCATTGACATGCTTTCTTCTCTTGGCTTCATTGTTTTCTGTGTACTTTTCTGAGCTATCTTTCATAGCCTCCTTTTTGGACCTAGACCCTCCACCACACCCTGTGTTTTTGTGTTTTCCATGGTTTCATCTGAAGCCCTGATATCTTCTCCGAAATGTATTGGTTGACAAAGGTGTAAACTCTGCCAGGTTTCCTGTCACCTCAGTGTTATCATCAACTGCTTCTTGGTCTCTTGTACCGTAGAAAGGAAAAGCTGGAAGCCCTCCTTCTGAGAAGACACATGGCCAGCACAAGGAAATATAATTTGATGATGCCACAATCTGCTTCTCAAGCACAACTTACTTCCATGCATTGCAGCATATCTCCAGCAGTTCTAACACGGCTCCTGTTGACCGCCCAGTGGCACCTCATGTTCAACTTGTACAAGATTAGACTCATAGTTTCTATGCCCTAAATCAATTATTTTATTTTATCCCCTTAGTAAATGACACTTCAGTTTTACTTGGTTTCATAACCCCCAAATTGGAAGTCATCCTGTATTATTTTAGTCCTCCTCATTCATACTGTTCACTAAATCCTGTCAATTCCTAAATGCCTCTTCAATGAATTCTGTTAAATCCATACTCACAGACTCTATCTTAGCTGTCTTTGTTCTGTTTAGCATAATTTTCAACTGTATTATTTTAAGGCTTATAATTAATGTGTCTGTCTCATTTAGCTTCTTTTAATTCTTAAGGATATGATTGTTCACATGCTTGTGTGAGATCTTCAAATTGCTCTTCAGTACCTTCAAGATAGAACTTAAACTATCTTGGATGTTAAAAAAAAAAAAAAGCCATAAATTTATCATATCGTATCTTTCCCATGTCATTCCCTATATTCAGCTCCTGTTCTGCCCATTCCTTAATGCATGTTCTTCAGTTTTCTGTGGCTTTGCACTATGGTGACTTAACCCTCTCTTTCTATGACTCAAAAATTACTGTAAATATAGTCTCCCATCAAAAGCACTTCTTAGCAGTGCACTCTGAACCACAATTGTTTAATTCTTTTATGCTTGCCCTTCTCACACCTTCTTCTTATCTTTTAGCTTATCACTAATTATGCAGTATCATAAGTATATTTTAATTGCTGGGTAACTTTCTGTCTAGTTTATGAGAATGTGACATCTTTGAGGACAAAGAATATAACTTTTTCTGAGTGCCTAGAACCTACCAGATATAACTAATAAAGAATCAAAGATTGACAAATGAATTCATTTCAAGTGACTTCCAAAATCCAACAAGAATACATGTTTATAAAAATACTCCATGAACTTATAAGGTGAGTAGGATTGGCCAGTCCATGGACACGGAACTCTGATTTTTAACTAATCTCCACCTTAAACTTGTAAGTGACACAAGCCTTCTCTAATTTCATGTTAGATAGTATGTGCCCATATCAGAATGATGTGAGAAACTTTGTTGACCATTAATGAGTTCATGGAAAAAGGTAACTTGCCATGTCAGAATAGTATAATTTTCTTTGGACAGGGAGTGAAGTTTCCCACAAAAAGGTGTTAGGAAGACATTTATTCTTAGGTTTTTTGTTTTTTGTTTTTAGCCTAAATGGCTCATTCAAGTTATTTCCTGAATCTATTTCTGCTAATGATCACAAGTCATAAAAACTGTTTCACAAAACTTGTCCAGTCTGCAATATTGACTTTTCTGGCCACCAATTTTATTCTGTCTCTTGATTGATCTTATTTGCCCTTTGGATTCAGTACAGTTTTCTGCCACCAACTTGGACAGTAACTATTATGTTTCTAAATCCCAGTTACATAGCCTCAGGCTTCCTTTTGGAGTATTCCTCCCTTCATTAATTTAGGCCAGTGTTTCCCACTATAGCTCTGTTCTAAATATCTGGAGAGTTTAACAAACACAGATTAACAGTTTCCAGCCAGACCAATTAGAGAAATCTCTGTGTATAGGGTTCAAGCATGGACATTTAAAAGAGAGCTAATCATGAGTATTATTGACTGAGATCCTAACCCTAACACAGTGACACTTTTGTGTTCTAAAAGCAGAATAAAAGCCACCTTCCTCTGATCTTCAGAATAGGAAGCAGAAAAGAGTCTGTAACTCAGTGCAGAAGTATAGATTTCGATTGAGGAGATGTCCACTGAATAAATTTGCAGATAAGACAGAGGAAAATAGGTTTTAGAATGGTACAATAAATAATTCACAAAAATTACAAAATCATTGATTCAATTTAACTGTGTTCTAAGACAAACCAGATTCCTGAAATCTCTCCTTAAAATTTTGTTTTGGAAAGCTTTCTAATAATATACAAACTTTTTATCTATCTCCTGATTACATTGAGTAGAGAATACTGCCAAGATTTTGTTTCCAGAGGTTCAGTTGATTTTTTTTAAATTTCAATTTTAAGTTTTATCTAATTGAATTTCAATCTATTATTATTTTGGGTCTTAGGTTTATTTTCTTCTAGTACAAAATTGTTAAAAGATATTAGAAACATACACTCAATGGTTTCCATTAATGGCATCAGTACAATAAAAGTGTGTTTCTATCATTTTTGTTTCTGGGGAGCTCTGAAAGCTGAAAAGGGAAATCTCTGAACACATTGTTTTTATTTGCAGGACAAAAATGAAATGGGTTTACTTTGAAATTAGAAATTGCTAATCCTATTTCCTAGAGTTGTTAACAGTGAGTCACTGTTTACAATTGGATTATCAGCTGAACCAAGGGCTGTGTACCATGTGCAATGGAAATTGAAAAGCCTGTATGACTAGCTGCCATTGATTTTATGTTACTGTGCAATGGTAAATGTGCCACCTCCTTAACACGACACTTGGCCGCTCTATTAAAGTGCACTTTCACTGTTAGGAGCAAATTATTTGGTGAGAAAAGAATTAAAAATACAGTTATTAATGAGACTGACAACTTTTGGCTTCCTCAATAATAACTTTTTTCTTTTTCAGGTTAACATTTTACAAAAATGTGTAGGTGTTATTGAAGTCATCATGTCACATGGGGAGATGACGGTTCTTGCTGTTGTTTCCACCACTGGATAGCATGTGAAGCCTGAGCTGATCTCCTGGTCCTCACGCTAGGAGGACCATGTGGTCTTTAGTCTTCTTATGTAACAATGTGTTACTTAGGTACTGCCGAGGAACACACAGTACATGTGTGCGCGCATGTGTGTATATAAAGTAGCATCAGTGCAATGAAAAACTTTCTCTAACATTTTTGCTTCTTTCTCTCTCTTTACTTACCTATGGAAAGAAAGATTTTTTTTTTTAAATCCTCACCTGAGGATATGTTTATTGATTTTTAGAGAGAGAGAGGAAGAGGGGGAGAGAGAGAGAAACATAGATATGAAAGATCAATTGACTGCTTCCCGTATGCATCCCAACTGGGGATCAAACCCTTAACCTAGCTTTGTGCCCTGACTGAGAATCAAACCTGCAACCTTTTTTGGTGTACAGGATGATGCTCCAACCAACTGAGCCACCAGGCTGGGGCAAGAGAGAGAGATTTATTATAAGGAACTGAGGAACTGGCGCATACGGCTATGGAGGCTGGTGAGTCCCAATATTCAGGGTGATTTAGCAACTGGAGAACCAAGAAGGCTGATGGTGTGTTCCAGTGTGAAGGCCAGCAGCCTCGGGACTCAGGATGAGTCAATGTTTCAGTTCAGGTCTGAAGGCAGGAAAAAAGCCACCTTTATAATCTTTGCCTTATCTCAGTATCATGTGTACTTGGATATGCTCTTTTCTTCCCTCCCTTCCTCCCTGGCCCCTTTCTCTTTGTCTGTACACACACACACACACACACACACACACACACAACACACATAACATACACACACACACACACACACACACTTCAAATCCACTTTTTTTTCACTGTCTTATTTTACTTTTACTAAATATTGGCAATAATAGACTGTTCATGAAAATATATATGTGAACCCAATGCAATCTTGAATTCCAAGCAGAGTCCCCCTCCTGAGCATTATCTTGCACATAATGGAAAAGGATGCCATGGTCTGGGCAGACAGGAACATCCCCCCCTCAATTTATATATATAAAATTATATACACATATGTATTTGTGGAGAAAAAAGGAAGAGCCGAGATAGGTGAGAAAAGCAAGGGGTGCACCCCAATATACTACTACATTCTTTAGAGCATGTAGTAGGGAATGCATGGATATGGGCAGGACCTGGTAGCCAGAACACTCAGAAATATCCTTGTAGCTTGGCCTCTTGATCCCATTCAAGGGAGTCTAAAGGCCTGGGTTAGGCCCAGGACCTGGGTTGGTGCTAGAAAGTAACATTCTAGCTGATTTTGCCTGGAGGATGATGGTGGGCTGAAGTTTTGTATAGATGACATCTCCACTCTAACCCAAGGCTTCTGAGGACACCACAGGGCTGGAGCAAGAGGTTTTGAAACTTGGGAATCACACGTAGAGGACAGGGTGAGCTAAGGGCACAGTGGCTTCCCCCCTGGGGGCCGTGCTAGAGCCTGTTCCTGCTAGAGTCAGAGAAGCAGCAGGCTCAGGTGCAGGGGAAGCGGCCCCATGTGAGGCACAGAGGTGTGCTTGAGTGCACACAGGGTCCCAGAGCTCTTCCTGCCTGCATGGCTGTTTCCCACTCTCACCCATTCATTGCTCCAGAGAGCTGACAGCCCTGACCACTAAGTGCCATGTTCATTTCTTCTCACTTTCTTCTAGGGAACTTCATGTAGGGTGAGGGGCTGGGAGAGAACACAAACATTAACTCTGTGTGTGCTGGAGTCCAGACTGAGTTGGTCCTGTGCAGTGAGAACCAGGGATGTGAGAATAAGCCACTCTTATCCTGGGGAAGAAAGTCCATGTCCCATAACCATAGGACTGCAGATGTCTTGGCTCCCCCTCCACCTGGGGAATGAAGCCAACCACACTTATGCTCTACCTCCCTGCTCCGCAAAGAGATGATCAGTCCCAGCTGGCCAGGGAAAGAAGATGCCTTGGGGAAAGTGACCCCAGCTCCAGTGACCTGAGCAGCATAGATAAGATGAGTCATGAAGAGGGTAGGGGCGATTAGAAGATAAGTCTTTTTCTTGAGTTTGCTCTGCCTCCACAGAGCCAACTTGCTAAACTTTTCAGGAGACTTGGAAAATAACCTTGAGTTCTCTGCTGACAGATGCCTCTCAGGCCTCATCTGATCTATATACCCAGAGGCAATTTGCTTCACCCTTATTGGTCACCACCAGCACTTCATAGGGATAGATAGACTGGGCTTCCAGTCTCACTTCTAATGGGCTGAAGTCTGGACTGTAATTTGTTCAAGGTGGTTCTCCAGAGGTACAGAGAAGATTTAGACATCCTGGGTTCAAGGAGGTATATGTGTGTCCGGTCAGGCAGGGAGCAGGTTTCCTCTAGATAGACAATGACTTTTCCATCTCGTCTTTCAAGATCATCTTTCCCAAGTTGGAAGTCACCTTACTGAGTTCCTCTCTCTAATGCTCCCTGAGAGTCTTCGGCTCCTCTCCAGAATTATCATTTCCCACCTCCTCTTATTCCTCTGCCTCCCTTCGAGATGCCTTCTGCTTCCTCCATTCTGTCTCCACGATGACCAGCAATGGGGGCGATGGCCAGAAGCTGGTTTCAATCTTGGCTGGCTGCTTGGGTCAGAGAGCTGGGCTGTAGGGTACTTGGATGACTCCCTCAATGAAAGGTTTGCTCTGAGGGCTGCCTCTCATGGACTTTCTGCTTGTGGGTGGGTGGCTTCTTGTAGATGTTGGAATCTGGGTAGGTCATTTCAGGATGGTGGAAATGGGGCATGCTGGCCTGGTGGGTCCCACTGGTTCTTGAGGCTGAAGCCTGGGAGATGGTTCCAGAGGACCATGTGTTTCAGGAGGAAATAGGTAAAGTGGGGCTTGTAGATCATGTCCAGGATGATGGCCTTGACCTTGGGAGTGGCAGCCAAGTCCTGATAGCCCAGCACCTAATTCCATGGAGTTTGTGTGCTAGCTCTATTTTTTCAACTGACATTTGAATTAATGCATACCTAATAATTACTCCATTGAGTAAAATCTGTGAATCATCCGAATTTGACTCCTCAGATAATCAATGATTTTATATTTTTTAAAATATGTTTTTATTGATTTTATATAGAGAGAGGAAGGGAGAGATAGAAACATTGATGTGAGAACATGATTGGCTGCCCCCTTGCACACCCCCTACTGGAGATCAAGCCTGCAACTCAGGCTTGTGCCCTGACTGGGAATTGAACTGGGACCTCTCAGTCCATGGGACGATGCTCAGTCCACTGAGCCACACTGGCTGGGTAATGCTTTTATATTTTTAAGAGACTTTGTATTTTTTGCCTTGATCTGAGATAAAGTTGTTTATCTCCACAATATCCAATTATTTGAATATTTTTATTTTCTTTGTGGCATAGTGGTAACAGAAGAAAATAATGGATCATAAAATCAAGAGAACAACTGCAGAACGACCAATACAAGCAGATTTAGCTACGGTAATTAGTGGTATTCAAGAATGTTAAACATGGATGTATTTTACTAGGAAAGCTAAAGCTAAAAAAAAAAAAGAAAAATTAGGTAGAGATCTTGCAGACTGCCGACTCAGTATTATGTTACTTCATATTGTTTACTGTGAACATAAGGACAAACAGAGCCCCTTCAGTTTTTGCTTATGAAGACAAAGGGAAAACCTTCTGTTTTAAGTAGGATGTGGCTTATAGAAGCATCTTATTAAAATGACATTCTCCCTGTGGGCACATGTATTAAGAACCAGTTCACCCAGCCTAAAATCAATTACTTCTGCCTATGGCAATGAGAGTCTGAGTTAAACACAATTCTCAGAGGTAGTTAGCATTCCATTGAAGGTTATTGCTTCCATCCACGAGAGGAGTTACCCAATTCAATCAATTCTGAGTGTTAAACCTCAGATAGTAAACAACTTAGATTATAAATAGTGCAATTATTAAGTATAACAATTAAGACTCTGTGTCTTAACTAGATAATTCACAGAGTAATCAATGGTTAGCCACAGAGTTCGGGTTGTTTAATACTCACTTGAACTTTTATTGAGAAGTAAACATCAATGAGTTGGAATATTAACTTATTTCTATGACTCTAGACTTGCCCTCCTCTCATGCATTTTGCACATTATCATCAGGGTTTTCTTTCTAAAGCAAAAACTTAGGTCACTGTCCTGTTTACCATCTTTTTTTTTTTTTTTTATCCTCACCCGAGGACATTTTTCCATTTTTTGTTCAGATAGAGTGGGTGGGAGAGAGAGAGAGAGAAACATCGATGTGAAAGGAACACATCGAGTGGCTGCCTCCCGCATGACCAACCAGGGCCGGGGACAAATTGCAACTGAGGTACGTGCCCCTAGTGGGAACCGAACCCCGGTCTCTCTGGACCACAGAGCTCTAACCACTGAGCCAAACGCTCTAACCACTGAACCAAACCAGCCAGGGCCTGTTTACAATCTTCATTGACTCTTCCATGCTCTCTTGGTAGAATTCAAATACTTTTGCATGACGTAGTAGAAATTTCATGATCTGACCCCTATTGACTTGTCCAGCCTCATCTTTTGTCTCTGTACCTCTCTTGATACCCTCTCCTTTTCTTCCACTTGAATCCTACACTCTGGTCATGCTGACTTTTTATTTTTTCAAACACAATACAATCCCTCATTTCTGGGCTTTAATGTAGGCTGTTGCCTCTGTCAGGGACTTTTTCTCCTTCTCTCTAACTAATTGTATTCTTTAGGTTTCAACACAGATTGCAATGTCACTGGACATCTTTCCCTGACTCACCAAGACTGGATTAGTACTTTTGCATAGTCCCAAAGTGCTTGGCTTTATACCTATCACGTAGGTGCTTAATTATTAAATATTGTCCAGAAGCCATATTGCAGCAAGGGAACATATCAGTCACCAGGACTTTCCAAACTAAGTACACGTCCCCCACACACCTCATATAGTGAAGATCTTTCTTTGCCTCTCATTTGCCATTAAAACCACTACAGAGTAAGCCATTATTTCTGCTGGAAGTGGATCAAGTTTCTGGGGTGTGTTGGGAATCATTTCTGTATTAACTGACATTGAGAAACACTTCTGTATTAACTAAGGGTTTAATCATACAATCATTCAATAAACATTTTTTGAGCAACTACTACCTGCTTAACACCAAGCCTCTAGAATACAACAGTGTGGAAAATAGACATAGTATTAAATAAACCAGCAAGTTCACATAAAGAGACACAATTTGAAAAAGTCTTTACAACAAATCTTTGTTGAGGGGGAAAAAAAAGAACTTTATCATTCGGATGTTACCAAAAAAGAAGAAAGTGGCTAACCACCTACCTGTGCCTCCGTCTCCCACCCTGCCTTTAAGAGTATCCTCGCCAGTGGATTCTTTACCTCCTTTTAGTGTGAGAGCTAGGTCTCTACTGTTAATGGCTTCTGCAAGGACACGACTTAGCTGTAGCAGACCCCATGCTAAAATTTCTGTTTAATGAGAATATAGAGGTGTTTGTTATGTTCCTGGGATCACCCAGATAGCATGGCATTTGAAATACAAGTAGAAATCTGAACTGTAAGCTGCTGCTGTCTCTTTTTCTAATATAGCCCATTAAAAGATCTGGCCAGTGTATTCATGTAAGAAAATAAAATAAGTTATGGATATTAGAAAGTAAGATGTTTAGAAATAAAAAAAAAATGAGTGGCTTTTAAATTCATCAACTTTTAGAAACGAAATAAGAGAGAGCTTCAGAATTCTCTTACATCAGTAAGAAATTAGAAGCTACTGCCTTAATCCTGAACAGCATTTACTTAGGCATTTGGAGAAACTTGTGGGAAAAATGGTTTTAAAAAACTACTTTTAAAATTTTTGCATCTTATATTTTAGAGAAAGAAGATACTTATTTAGAACTTACAGTTTGAGAAAAAAATTATTGAGGAATAATTGTGGATTTGTATGAAGACAGGAGTCTCACCTCTTAGAAAAACAAATTTGATTCCTACATTACAAAGTATAAATTGGTTAATGACTTAAATGTAAAAAATATCACCTCACACCTGTCAGAATGGCCGCCATCAACAAATCGTCAAACAACAAGTGTTGGGGAGGGTGTGGAGAAAAGGGGACTCTAGTACACTGCTGGTGGGAATGCAGACTGGTGCAGCCACTGTGGAAAACACTATGGTGTTTCCTCAAAAAATTAAAAATTGAATTGCCATTCGACCCAGTGATCCCACTTCTAGGAATATACCCTAAGAAACCTGAAACACCAACCAGAAAGAATACATGTACTCCCATGTTCATAACAGCACTATTTACAATAGCTAAGATCTGGAAACAGCCCAAGTGTCCATCAGTGGATGAATGGATAAGAAAGCTGTGGTACATATACACAATGGAGTACTATGCAGCTGTAAGAAAGAAAGATCTTTTATCCTTTGAGACGACATGGAGGGACCTTGAGAGTATTATCCTAAGCGAAACAATCCAAGCAGAGAAAGACAAATATCACATGATCTCACTCATGTGTGGAATATAATAAACATAACAGTCTGGGGAACAGGGTAGACCCAGAGATGTGAAAGTAGGGTACAGACTGACAACCCTCAAAAGAGGGGGTGGGGGGGAGGGAAGAGATAAACCACAGAACTTATACGCATGTATGCATAACTGATGGACATGGACAACAAAGCTGGGGAAGGGGTGGAGGGATGGGGAGGAGGGTGTCAATGGGGAAAAAAGGAGAGACATCTGTAACAAAAATAAATAAAAAAAAAAGAAAGAAAAGATACAAAAACAGAAAAAAGTTAAAAAGATACCATCTTACCAAAAAAAAAAAAAAAAAGGATTAAGAGCAACTGATGTATTAAATCTCAAATTTTTTTGTCAAAAAAAAAAAAATATGTGTAAATTGTGTAACTATTGACATTGGTAAGTCATTTAAAAATATATCATCAAAGCCAAAAATCATGCCCAGCTGGTGTGGCTCAGTGGTTGAGCATTGACCCTGTGCACCAAGAGGTTACTGGTTCAATTCCGGGTCAGGGCACATGTCCAGGTTGTGGGCTCAATCCCCAATGGGGGGCATGCAGGAGGTGACCAGTCGATGTAATCTCTCATCAATGTTTCTATCTCTCTCTCCCTCTCCCTTCCTCTCTCTCCAAAATCAATAAAGAAAAAAATATTTTTTAAAAAAGCAAAAAATCATCATAAAACTCTCTAGCAAAATTAACCACAAGAAGTTAAAAAATATATATGTATATGATGAATTGGGGACATTTTTGAAAAAATAAAACAGGGCTAACAAAGCATTTTCTTAATTTATAATGAAATGTCACAAATAAATAGGAAATACAAGTAAAAATCTTTATATCAAAGGGATAAAAAAGGTATTTCACACATGCAAAATAATAACCAATGATAGCAAAAATGAAAATGTTCAAAATAACTAGCAAAGTGAAAATATACATTATAGCCCAGCCGGTGTGGTTCAATGGTTGAGCGTTGACCCATGCACCAAGAGGTCACCGGTTGAATTCCAGGTCAGGGCACATGCCCAGGTTGTGGGCCAAATCCCCAGTTCGAGGCATGCAGGAGGTGGCCAATCAATGTTCTCTCTCATTGATATTTCTATCTCTCTCTCCCTCTCCCTTCCTCTCTCTCTAAAATCAATAAAGGAAAAATATATATAAAAAGACATACATTATAAAAAAAATGACATGGGATTTACATCATTTTTGACGTAGGCCAAAAAGTTTGGTAATACTCCATGTTATCAGAGGTATGGTGAAAAATACACTCTCATACACACAGCTTGTGGGTATGCATTGGTACCCTTAAAAACATTTAATTCTTTTGGTATTGAAATTTTACATTCAGAATTTATTGTTAAGATACAAGTAGACCAATGCTAGAGATGCATGTACAAAAAGACGTTCTCATAAGTCCAAAATGTTAAGTTCCAAGGGAGCAGGTAATTAGTCTGTTTTATGCAAAGTTTCTAGAAAATACTGAATATTTGTTTTTGTTGTACTTGTTTGTAATAATAATAAAAGGCAATTTAAATGTGTAACAATATAGGAATTGTTATATAAATTAGGATACAGTCAATTAATAAAATTTATGCAGTTCTTTAATGGAAAGATGAAGAGAAGTGTGTTATGTAAGGACTTTTACTTTATATGTGTGTGTGTGTGTGTGTGATTTAAAAAGCAAGTAACAACATGATGTTCAGTATGGTCTCATTTTGTAAATATTTCTTTTTTTTTTAAATCCTCACCTGAGGATATTTTTTCCTTTGCTTTTTAGAGAGAGTAGAAAGGAGGGAGGGAGGGGGAGGGGGGAGAGAGAGGGAGAGATAGAGATAGAGATAGAGAGAGAGAGAGAGAGAGAGAGAGAGAGAGAAACACCAACATGAGAGAGATGCATTGATTGGTTGCCTCCTGAACGCACCCAACCTGGACCAGGAAGAACCTGCAACCCAGGTTCGTACCCTTGACCGTGAATGGAACCCTTGACCCTTCAGTGCCCAGGCTGACGCTCTAACCCATGAGCCACACATTCCAATGCCCATTTTGTAAATATTTTAAAAATGCCACACATTAAAATGTTAACCATGGTGAGAGATCATGCAATATTTATTATATTTTCTAATGTTGTGTTGTTATGTATTACTTGTCAAATAAAATAAATTAGTAAAAAAATCCATATTAATAATTTTCCACAGTTTACAGAGCACATTTTATTTTCATTAGTATGGCTAAAGGCTTCCATGATCTTATTCCTGTTGTCTTTTAGATTTTATTTATGCATCCTTTGTTCCAGGCAAACTGAGCTCCTAACCTATCTACAAAGATAACTTAATTTTATTAAGTCTATTTTAATATTACTTCAACTATTGTCTTTTTCTGAAAAGGCCTTACCTTTAATTTTTGTGGAAATTTATTCATGTGTCCAAGTTGTGTCTCATGAAAACATAAAAATTTAAATAAAAAAGTATCATTCTGTCAATTATTTTATATTTCTCTTATGGCATTTAATTCTTTATATGTTATATTTGTGTTTTTCTAAATATGTAATTTCTACTTATAGAATAAGTTTTTTGATGATATAGGCTAGTGTTTATCCCTTTACACAATTTAATGCATAGCAAAACATCTTGAATAGAGTTGAAGATTGTTTGAATTGCTGAGCTGAGATGTTTAAAAAAATGTTCCATTACATTTGTACTTATATAGTATTTTAAAAAGGAGAAAAGATTAATGTTTGCAAAATAAAATTTGGAGGGGATATTTCAAAATATTTTGCAAGGTGTTGTTTTCACCTGCCCAGTAGAGTTTATGTACGTATTTTTAAATTTAACTAATTCAAGTGAAGAGCATTGGAACAAGGGATTAAAAAACAAACAAACAAACAAACAAACAATGTTTTATTCATTCCAGATTATTGTTCTGTTTCATTCTGTAGTAATTAATATATGTCAGCGATCTTACCGGATCACACAGGCAGGAGTCCGAACCAATGTAATTTTGAAACTGGCCTGAGTAGGAGATTTGGAACAGAGAGGTCCACAGAAGTGTTTGTGATTGTCTATAACTTACAAATACATGAAATGTTTTCAAGTTGATCCGTTTGAGAATTTAAGACCAGCAAGTTTAGATAAACATCTTAGGGATATTTACTTTGGCTTTCAGACAACCCTCGCGCGCGCAGGCAGTATGCCACCTGCGCGGTCGCTGTCCCTGCTCGAGGCACCCCTAAGCCGGGAGCACCGCGTGCGAGCTCGGAGCGCACACACCTAACACTGGACTTCACAGTTTTGGTCATGGCGGTCACTTTAAAAAAATTTTTTTCTTTTCCTTGTATTGATTTTTTTAGAGAGGGAGAGGGAGAGAGAGATAAACATATCAATGAGAGAGAATACCAATTGGCCGCCTCTTGCATGCCCCCCACTGGGGATCGGGCCCACAACCTGGGCATGTGCCCTGACTGGGAATCAACCCGGCGACCTCTTGGTGCATGGGTCCACGCTCAACCACTGAGCCACACCAGCATGACTCATGGCGGTCAGTTAAAAATAGGTGGTTCTAAGTGCATCCTTATTTCCTGAGCAAGTCATAGCTGGGTTGGAGATTTCTCCGCTGAGACACTTGTCTGACATTACTTCTGCGTCCCCGTGTCCTCCCACTTCTCCGTTAACTAGCAATCCGCCTCAGCTGGGCCCTCAGCGCACTCACTTTCCAGTGCTCGGCTGCTCCAGGACTGACTGCGTTTATGTCTGTTTCTGATAAGAATGGCCACGTGGATATGTACCAGACTTGAGTTTACCAAGGAGTCAAAGCCAAACAGCCTGCTTCAGGGTTAAAAGAAGGGAAATCTCACAATGAGTTACCCCGACTCCCTGAGCTGGGGATCAACAGGGCTGATTTTGTTTTGAAAGTTTTTTGTTTTTGTCTTTTGCTCAGATCTCATTATAGGGCTTAAAAGGTTCCCACGACTGTCCTCAAGAGAGTCAGCTACAGCCTAGGTAAGGGTTGAGCACAGCTGTCCTGTAGAGATCAGGCCTTTTTCTTTACTATCAACAGCAACAATGACAGCAACTATCTCCACACAAAAAGTGGGTTTTTCCTCTTTTGTTCTTATGCTCACAATACGTGTCTAGTTTGGGTTGCACACTTGCCTAGAGAACACCACTATAATGCCTTCAGCCCATTTTTGATGTTACTATGTATTAGGTATAATGTCATAGATGTGATCATATATATTTAAAAATAATGTTGGATTGTATTGTAATTTGCCTTTTTACTTTGTTTTCAATTTCAAGCATTTTAGCAGTTTAAGAAAATGTTTCAGGTTTTCTTTTTTTTCCTTTCTTCTTCTTTTGTTTCAGATTAAGACAATGTGTGCCCGTAGCATTCATCATTTACGAAAATGGTGTTTTTCCTTTTCAGACCCCAGTCTCCACTCCTTATTAAAGAGCTGAATTCTAAATCAAAGATTGTGGAGACGAGATATGCAAGCTGAATAAAACATTTCCAGAAGAGCCTGAATAATGGTCCTGAATAAAGGGAGCTGAAATGTTCTTGAATTGTAATTGGAAAAGATTCAAGTGTATGTACTCAGGAGCACATGTACTACGGAGAGGTTAGTTATTATTATTCTTAGTGCTATTTAGCATTTATGGAGCCCCAATAGTATTTTTAGTTCTGAAGTGAACACAAGTGGTCTGATAAGTGAGCTCCCATCTCCATTACCCATGTGGAGACTCACCTGGAATCTCTCTCTGTGCAGAGAGACAGCCTAGATAAGAACCCTAGAATAGGTGGGCTGTGAATGCAGCAGTAACATCTAGCTCACAGTAAGTTAAATAAGTCATTCACACTAATAGGATCTTTGGAAATATGATTTGGCATTATTTCCTCCCATCTGATTTCTCTGTGGCTGGATGTAAGAGAGCACAATTGTTGGACTCATTCAGAAGTTAGTCAACACATTTGTTAGCTCATACATGGTTACCGAGAAAT
Source organism: Tadarida brasiliensis (assembly GCA_030848825.1). Classification (NCBI taxonomy): domain Eukaryota; kingdom Metazoa; phylum Chordata; class Mammalia; order Chiroptera; family Molossidae; genus Tadarida; species Tadarida brasiliensis. The sequence continues at coordinate 85,253,285 of CM061258.1, read as the reverse complement.
TGGAGAAGGAAGTGAAGGTAGATTGAGGAGGACTAAAGATTATGTTCAAACTCTGACCTCAAGGATTTTATGCTGCATGGATAAGTAATGCAATGTCTTTTCTTCTTTGTTTCATATCAGCAATGTAGAATAAACAGCAATGACTACTTTTGAGATACCATCTCTAATACTTAATTCTTAAAAGCAATGATAGACAAATTTCTGAAGTAATGAATACTATAGTCAGAGACAATTAAAAATAAGAGAGCATAATCCTACGATAATTACACATTAGATGGAATTGAGAAAGGTAGATGTGAGTCATGATAGAATCTATAAGGATGAATACATAATTCTGTGTGTAGGTTTCTGTTCCAGGTACTGTATGTGCACACATGTTAAAAATGGTCCCACCACCTAAGAAGAAACTAAATATCCAGCAAAAATTATGATACAAGGGAACACTTTGAATGCTAAACTAAGAAGCGTAGACTTTATTCTCTAGGCATTGGGGAGCTGTTGAAAATTTCTGAGCAGGTAAGTGACTTGTCTAGAATTGCATTTTATGAAGATTAACCTGATGGCATTTTCAGGATTGATTAGCGTGAAGCCTGTATTGTGACAGAACAGATTGTGGTAATGCAAGTCTGAAATATGGTGGTGGCAATGAGAATAGAAAGGAAGAAATTGATTTGAAAGATCCATGACAGTGGAACTACGGGACTTGATTATTAAATATGGGACCTGAAGTGGGGAGACGTCAGAGATGACTCCAGACACTTTCAGCCTGGATGAGAAATCAAGTATGGAAGAGAAAGAATGTCCTGACTGTCAGTGGTTTATTATTATTTCCTGGATGTGGTGAATCATGTAATCGATTATATTCTGAAAATCTTGGGTCCAAATCCATGTTCCACATCTACTAAGCATACTGTGTCATCCTGGCATCTGTTTTTGCACAGTGATCAATTGTCAACCATAGGTATTGCATTTCTGAAAAGTATAGTGTGTGGCAAAACTATAGTTGACTAGACCAGGAGAATGAAAAAAAAAATTACATTCAATGTGTTTTTAAAAATTAAACTTCAATAAATAACAATTCCAGTAAAAATCTATTTCCAAAATAAACTAGATCTGAGTTAGAAAGCTGCTTTAAATTTATCCATCCCATTGAAATCAAAGCACTAGTTACACACACACACACACACACACACACACATGCATAACTTTTTTCTGAAATCACTTTTAGTTGTTCAGGAAATATTGCTGAAGTGGTATAATCTTCTGAGGCAGATTCTCCTAGACATTTTATGTTATGCAATGTGCATTTCTTTCTAAAGTTTTCAAACGACCCCTTACTGACTTGAAATTTAGTGTGTTTTACACCTACAATCTTCTTTGCATTGTTAGCAGCTCTCAGTCAAATGCTTATGTAACTACTTGGCGTGTTCACAAATTACCAAGATCTTAAAGGACATGTATTTCTACTCTTCTATTGACATATTGAGAGCATGGGGTTTAAATAGATGCTTTATACCTGCAATGTCCTCTAAAGAAGACTCATTGAAATGGTCCAGTAAGGTGGGAAAATAATAATTCCAGTAGACTCTTTGCTTAGGGGGATAGGAATTATTCTATGTAGAAATATGCATGAAATTTAAAAGTTTTATGCAGATATATAACCATTTTATAGAAAAATAAAATGTGATTGCTAGAGCCACAGTTGATAAGGCATTACTGTACTAACTTTATTCATGGGTTCAAATATTTTCCACCTTTATTTTCCTGTTTTGAACTCCTCATCTTTATTTAAAAGTTTATTTTCTTTAATAGTGCGTGTTTTTGTAATTCTCATATATCATTCAGCTGACCTTCTCAAATTATAGAGGTGTCAGAGAGGAAATAAAGCCAGAGGATGAATGTCACTGTCTTCATGAAAAGTATGAAAATGCTGCTTCGGTTTTTTTGGAGAGATTCCAAAACTTTGGTGTTAAAATAAACATTTACTATTGTTTTTACTAAGCCTTCACAGGAATTTAAGTGATAAAGTTCAGCATTTCAAAGGGAGGTCAGGTGCCCGGCTGGTGTGGCTCAATGGTTGAGCGTCGACCCATGTACCAAAAGGCTGCTGGTTTGACTCCCACTCAGGGCACATGCCCAGGTTGTGGGCCAAATCTCCAGTTGGGGACATGCAGAAGGCGGCCAATCGATGTCTTCTCTCATTGATATTTCCATCTCTCTCTCCCCCTCCCTTCCTCTCTCTCTAAAATCAATAAAGAAAAAAAAAAAGTTAAAAAACAAGAGGGGGTCGGGTTCGGAGCAGGCAGCTGTGCGCTCTGCCCAGGAGGACTGGAGGACTCGTTTGCATAGCGATGTGCAGTCCAGGGGCCAAGACCTCAGGTGCTGGAGTCAGACAAACCTAGTTCGAGGTCTGATTCTATTATTAACCAGCCGGGAGGCTCTGGTAACTTAATTTCTCTAAACTTCAGCTTCATGGTCTGTGAAATAGGGGAATAATAGTATGTACTTCACAGGGTGGTTACGAAGATGAAATAAGGTGTGGTATATAAAAGACTTAGTAAGGGCCCTATCTATCGCATGATTAGTCGTTCAGAAATGGACATCGTATTAATTCCTAGCTGCTGTTAGCATTGTAGAGTAGTCATAAGAGAAGATACCCCTTTGATGTGTGAATTTTAAAACATCTTCCTAGGACACCTCATAAGTTGGACAGTTGTTTCTCTCTTTACTGTTCCATCAACTTTGAGCCCTTTCACATACATTTCCAGGTTATCATTGTGATTTAATAACTTGGTTGCCTTTGTTACTCCAAGGAAAGTGTGGGCTTCCTGAATACTTGTTCTGGGAGTGGAGATGGGTCTCTCAGTGTACACTAAGTGGGGATAGGTTTATGTAAAATCATAGCAAAGCTAAAGTGAAAACATTGTTAATCAGAAATTTTATTTGCATATTTCCATTTCAGTAGAAAACTGAAATACTTTATTAACTTGATAAAGTTACGTACATTGAGTTTTATTCACTTTTATGTATTAATGTACTCTAGGGAGGATATAAAGCTGGAACACACAGATACCTTTATTTTGTGGTAGACTGTGGACAGAGCAGAATACTTGGTAACTCTGGGAAGACAAGTGGAAGGGCTGGGTCATTTATGAGATTAAATTCTCATTTTAAGTAAATAAAAAATGCTAAATTTTCAAATAGGTCATGCTCCAATCAAGCTTTTTTTTTTTTTTTATCCTCACCCGAGGACATTTTTGCATTTATCCTCAGAGCAGGAGGGAGAGAGGGAGGAAGAGAGAGAGAGAAACATTGATTGGTTGCCACCCACACGGGGCTGGGGACAAACTGCAACCCAGGTACATGCCTTTAGTGGGAACCGAACCTGGGACTCTCCAGTCCTCAGGCTGATGCTCTAATCGCTAAGCCAAACTGGCCAGGGCTCCAATCAAGCATTTATTTTCCATTTCACCATATTATTTCATGGGCCAAGTGCTGATAATATCCAAATATTATTCAATTTCCTTGATGTACTTGATTTATTATTTTGAGATAAGATACAAATTAGTTTGAACATTTAATTAAATTTTGCTACTCAAATGCCTATAGATGTTGGTATTATTTTCAATGTAAAGATAAATTTCAGAAATTGTTTTGACAGTTGAGGGCACTCCTTTCTTCCTTGTCCCTGACTTTCTCTCTCTGTGACATAAAATAGCAACATACATAGCCTTCTTATATACTTAATTACATTTTAGTCAAATGTCTGTTTTCTTCCAAGCCCCAAATCAGACTTCACATAGTAATAACTTGAGTAAAACTTAACACAATAAAACGAACCACATACAAGGTAGACTTTTAATTAAATTAGAAAATGTGACTCATCAGGCTAAGTCCAGTTCTTCTTAGGCAAATATCTGTAGAGAGACAGTTCTGTCAATAATTTAGGAATAATGTCCACCTCATTTTAGTCTGAGTTAACTTGGAAAATTGAATCATGTAGATTTAAGGGTGTTTTTTGTTGTTGTTATTGTTGTTGTTGTTTTGTTTTTTTAATATATAACCCAAAGAGTGATTCTGGGACTTGCCTGGGGATTTCTCCTTCAATATAGCCTTGATTTTGGAAGTGTGGAGGGGGTGGGAGCAAAGACGTTTAAAATCACCACTCCAGATTCTCCTCTATGGTGTTACCTCAAAAAATTAAAAATTGAACTGCCATTTGACCCAGTGATCCCACTTCTAGGAATATACCCTAAGAAACCTGAAACACCAACCAGAAAGAATATATGTACCCCCATGTTCATAGCAGCGCTATTTACAGTAGCTAAGATCTGGAAACAGCCCAAGTGTCCATCAGTGGATGAATGGATAAAAAAGCTGTGGCACATATACACAATGGAGTACTATGCAGCTGTAAGAAAGAAAGATCTCTTATCCTTTGAGACGACCTGGAGGGACCTGGAGAGTATTATCCTAAGTGAAACAAGCCAAGCAAAGAAAGACAAATATCACATGATCTCACTTATTTGTGGAATATAATAAACATAACAGTCTGGGGAACAGGGTAGACCCAGAGATGTGAAAGTAGGGTACAGACTGACAACCCTCAGAAGAGGGGGTGGGGGGGGAGGGAAGAGATAAACCCCAGAACTTATGCGCATGTATGCATAACTGATGGACATGGACAACAAAGCTGGGGACGGGGTGGGGGGATGGGGAGGAGGGTGCCAACAGGGAAAAAAGGAGAAACATCTGTAACAAAAATAAATTAATAAAAAAAATTCAAAAAAAAAAATCATTGGGAAGAGCTAGTGAATGCTTGGCTCTTTGACGTTTTAGAGTATTTTGAACATTTTAAGAATTTCCTATACATGAGAAGATTTGGCATGGTCCGTTTGCAGGTGAGTGCAAGAGTATCTGAGGGGCTGTGCAGTTGTGGGACTGGGACTCTGTGAGCATGCTTTCTCAGAACGCACCGAATACACCCCTGCTAGGACGGGAACTAATCTTACATGGTAGAAGACCAAACACTTTTTAACTGTAATAGCTGAGACTTTTAAAATTTAAATGTGGGATAGGAAATATAGCTAACAAAATACACCAGGGGTTTCATGAGATGACTGGAATTAGTGTGACATAAATTAGATATGTCTATAACAAATACCTGTGTTCTTTTTTGTGATGCATTGATATGTCTTAGAAGGATATGGCCAAAATTATGAAGCTACTATACTTATAATGTATATTTGGGAAACACTGCCCTTAAAGGGAAAAATTAAGTGACTTATGTATTTTTTCATTGTGTTTGTCTCATTTCATAGACGGACACTGAGCATTTCGTTGTTTTCACCACCAATGAACAAGAGTGAGTGCATTAGACTAATATCTTCCAATGGAGAAAAATACACAACTGTGTACTGCCCACTAACATATTTCTTTTGCTTACTTTGGTTTGAGGTAACACAAGAATTGGTTTTAAATCATACATTGTGAAGAAAGTTAACCAGTTTTAAGTAAGGTTTTTATTCCAGATTAGAAAATGTAAGTATCCAGGGAGCATATGTCGAGTAACTCAGTTTGCATATTTATTCTTTCAATTGCACATTTGACATATATTCTTCAGGATTTTATTTTCTCTTTCAGATAAGTATAATATACTTATGAAAATGTTTATTTTTTAAATTTTAGCTTGATTTTTGTTGATATGAAGGAAAAGAGAGCCACCACAATTAATTGTTAGGTAAAATTATCTTAGATTTTTAGGGGGAGAGGGTTGTCTTAAGAATTTAAAGCAGTATTTTGCAAATTGTGGGTAACGCATCACCTGAAGAAAGCCTCCTGAGATATGTTCCAAAATGATTTCTCTAGGGGTAGAATCTAGGAGTTCACAATTTTAACAAGTTTTTAGGTGATTTCTGTTTGTTCTTCTAAGATTAGGAGCCTCTCATGGAAAGAGTAGAGACTGAGTCTAGTGTTTGTGCAGAATTACACATATAGATGGATATTAAACACACTCCTTACATCATTAATAAATATGGTTCTACAATTTGAAGAATAGCCGATTGCTTTTATTCTCTCATTCTCAACTCCCTTTCTGTTCTTCCTCTTTCTCCTCCCTGCTTCAACCCCTTCTCAAGGTAAACACACAGAGGTCCCCCAACTCCTTAACCTGAGACTACTTTGAAAAAGTTGGTTCCTCCACTCTTACAGCTTCATATAGTCTTGGAGACCACCCAAGTGCAATGTTTCAATTTCATTTCATTTTTAAAAATGCTTCAGAAGTGAACAGTGCACACACACACGGCCTAAACATGGAAGCTGAAAAATCAAGCCTGTTGTTTCACAGAGCGCTACAGCTTAGGCGTCTATGCTTGAAGATATTTTCATTGATTCATTTTCTGTTGATCTGACCAAAAATTGTCAGAGCAACTGTCAGTTGCAGGATAATTTTATTGCTACTTCTAGTTCTATACCCTGGAGAGATTTTTTAAAAAAGTGAAGTTAAACACATCTTTTTCTAATGCAGAGATGAATAGCACCGAAAGAGTCCCAGAGTGGCACTTCTGGCATTGGTCAACAAAGCTGAAAAGCAGCCTGGGACAAACAAGAAAAAATGGGGGGGAAACGTTCCCATAAATTCAAAATTAAGTTCCTCCTTCAATTTCCGTGAAGCAAACTCCCTGTGGTGAACATCTGGCAGGCCATTAACTTTTGTTACTTTATTTTACTTAAAAAAAAAAAAATCTTAAGGTGAGAAAAATTTCTCCATTTAGAGACTTGATTTAGCACTGAGGCTCCAGTCCAGGCCATCCTGTTGTCATTTGTGTGGCACTCATGATCCAACACAGCTTATTGCCCTTAAACCTTTCCTGAGTCTTCCATCAAAGTTTGCAGTTCTTTGTCATTTTTAAAAATCATGACTCTTGAGAGTTATTTTTTAAATATATAAATCAGCTGATCAATAGCGTGTATCTGCTGGAGGAAAAGTGACTGTAAGATTCTTCAACTTTATTGCTCCTTGCTTGCATGATTTTAACTATATTATTTTCTATAGGAGCTTGAACGTCATAACTATTTACCCAGAGCTTTCCAAGGATCCATCAGAAGGATGTGAACTGTTGATTGCACCGTTTTCTTTGTTTGCACAGCTGCTATAACCTTCACTCTAAATCATTTTCTTACTGTGTCTTCCCTTTCTTTGCTTTTTCCTTTTTCTCCTTTGTAAGCTGTCCCTTTCTAAAGTAAACATTTCACATTCCACCATCAAAATTATTCGTGCACATTAACTTCCAAGCCATGAAGTTGCTTATTAATCGGCTGGTTTTTTTGTAGAAATTGCTTAGTAAATGTCAGAGAAACAAATGAAAATAATTTATTTTTTTGTTGAATTTAATGTAATTTATGAACTTATATCTCTCTATATTTTTTACTGCATGTATGCATTTATCTGTCCATCCATCAATCATCTATCTTAATTAACATATGATTGTTAACCTAAGCAATTTTAAGTTAAAAAATTATTCAGTTTTATTAGTGATTCTAATAGAGTTCTTCTAAAATAACACAGAAATATAGTTTCTGTTTATTGTAATTTTCTTGCCTCTGAACATTCATTCAATTATTACAACAAGCTGCTAACCAGCCCTGAATTTTTTGCAAGTAAAATATTTTATTTTAAAAGTTCTTGCCCAGCCAGTGTGGCTCAGTGGATTGAGCATCGTCCCATGGACTGAGAGGTCCTGGTTCGATTCCCAGTCAGGGTACATGCCTGGGTTGCAGGCTCCAACCCCAGTAGGGGGCTGCAGGAGGCAGTCGATCAATGTTTCTCTCTCTCACGTCGATGTTTCTATCTCTCTTTCCTTTCCTCTCTTTCTAAAAAATCAATAAAAACATATTTAATAAATGAAATAAAAGTTCATCTTCTTTAGTTTCACAAAGTCTTTCTTGATTATAGGCAGGCATGCAGTAAAACTTCGGTATTGACTTCTGAAATAATGCCAATGCTATTCTATTTTTCAGTTTGTAAAAATTTTTATGATAATATTATTTTTTATAAGATTAAGTGTAAGTGGCTGAATCTTGAGGTTTGTTTATGGATTCTAGTGTAACTGCATAATGAGTTACCTGAAAAACAACAAAAAAAGCATTGGTCATTACATAATTTTCTCCCAATAGTCTCAGCTTAACTAAATGCCTACATCTGTACCTATCAATGTATATAATACTGTGCTGTTTGCAAAGATAATTTTATAGAATTCCTTTGCATTTGACAGTCGCTCTGGAAGTTGAACTAGGGTACCTATGATTATGGAGATGAAAAGTCAAGCAGGAAAGATATGATTTTAAATAGAGGAAACTGAGGTCAGTCTACAAAAGTCTTTAAAAAGAGTAAATGCTAAGTTCTATCATTCTAAGTGTGCTGTCCTTTCCAATATAGTGGGGTTTATGGTAATTAGTGAGAATTTTTAATTTTATTGAGCCATTTGAAACACATATGCAAAAGTCAAATAAACAATTTTAGACATATAATTTAGTCCTGTAACTCCTTGAGAAAATATAAGAGCAATAAAGAATTTCATGTCTGTATTGCTTTTTAATTACATGAGTAATATAGAAACACTTTATAAATTATCCCAAAACCCAGAAGTATATAGAATTAAAACAGGATAGCTTTTAAGCTCTCAGCAGCATATTTCATTTCCTTCTACTGATGTAACAATACAAGTTCCTTATCAACTTACTTATCAAATATGTATCTTGATTTTCTTTTCTTTCTCTTAAAATGTGCCATGGAGCTCTTTATATATGGTTTATCTTTTTCTTTTTAATTATGTTTGAGTTTTCCATAGTAGCAATTGTAATAACTCCATTCTGACCCTCAGTTACTGCACGTACACACCCTGGCAGTTTCTTTTTTGTAAACAAGGGCTTTGAGAAACCCAAAGAAAACTATAAAGATAAGGGGTTAATGAAGGCCTTGGGAAACTCGGAGGAACCATGAGGAGAAAGAGATTAATGGTTGCCCTGACCTAACAGCTCCTCTTGCCCCTCTTCTATCAGCCCCCCCCCCAACGGTGCCAAAAGCAACGCCAAGAGAATGTAGTTTTTTTTCTGTAGTTTATGCCTTTAAAAGCGGGCAACAAAGAAGGCTCGGGGCTGTCGATTTGGGGAGAGCCCCTCTTCAGCCCGCCGGTGTAATAAAGTGCTCCTTCACAATTTGGCTGTGTGTCCCTGGTTATCTTGTGACACCTTCCAACACAATATGATATAATTTTATTTACAATTCCCTCATTGTTGAGCAATTTTAGCCATATTTTTGCTATTAACAAATTGTGCTCCAATGAATGACTTTTTTTTCATATGCCTGTGTATACAAATGACTATTTCTAACAGATTTGTTTCTAAACTAATGGTTTCTCATCATGCTCACTTTGAAGTTTGATACACTCTGCTATAGCACCCTCCTCTATCAGTAATGTAAAAGTGGCCTTTTGTCTCTACCAGTGCCAAGGCAGCTATAATCTATTATAATTATTTTCTACGAATCATTACATTATTATTTTCATTTCTTTGATTACTGAGAGTGCTGGTCAGCTTTTCAAATAGTTTTTTTTTTTTTTTTTAAATGAGAATTGCCTATCTTTATGTGTTGACCATTTTTCCATAAAAATATTTTCTTATTGACATGTAGAAGTACTTGATATAATCTAGTTGAAATCTAAACACACAAGAGACAGAAGAGTGGAATAACTTTCCAGTCCTATCTTCTATCATCTCCAAATTGGAACAGTAAAGGTGTCTGCCTTCTAGTCAGGGCTGAATAGTTGTTGGTTGTTGTGTTAACTCTTCATGACTAACTAAATCTACAGTGCTGTTTCTAAAGAAGTCTGTGAAAACTCTTTATGGAATACAAGAGCACAAAAATAGTAGACCCATTCCAAAATGTTAACTATATGTATTTCTGTTACCCAGCTTACAGAGCTCTAAAGGGACTCTTTCAGAGGGTCTGTGGGCACTTGTCACATATTAAGTAGAAACTCATTGTCTGATTCAGGTAATCAATACTGACAAAGGGATTTTGGTCAGGCCTCCTCTCCAAATATGTGTCTATCTGATTTATCTAAATTTACTTCTTGTATTGCATAATTTAACCAGGTAATTGCTGACCTCTAAAATCTTTATTATTTGTCAGTATAGCTAACATATCTAGAAGATTTATGGGAGTTCACTTTCAAATTTAATTGCTAGACTATTTCAGTTAACCAATAAATTCCATGAAGTTCCTACATTGTCTATTTTCTCTAACTCTCTGAGTTTTGAGTTCCAATGTTTATATTTATTTATAGGTATATGTTTCTATTTGCATACTTTATCAGAGAGAAATTATTTAGAGAAATGGAGGCAAGATGAACCCAAATCTGATCAGAAGACATACTTTGTTCCTGAAGGACAAGAATCTACTACTAGTGTCCATGCAGACAGATTTTGACAGGTGATTTTCTTTTATGAAAGAATATGGAAGGACTTTTTTTCTTACAATTTTCTTATTATTGTAATTCCCTAAAATTCCTAATAATCTCCAAAGACTCTTGAATACTTTTATCACCTTGCTCTTTTAATCTTCCTTGAATTTGCTTATGCTACTGCTCTTTTATTTCAAAACTTGCTTCTTACCCACTTGATCTGCTAATTGGAGTTTTTCCTTCTGAGGCTGCTGGAGCTGTGTTTTCTTGCCAGCTGACTCTGTGCTCTCAACATGCTCCTTTATGCTCACCCTCTGTCTTTTCATCTTTCAATTTCTATCATCTCTCTTATTCCTCTTTTCTTCAGCTGCCTTGAGCTTGTTTTATTTTGTGTGCAGAGACGAAAAATGCCCTCATGGCCAGAAATGTCGCCGCTCGTCTTAGTTTCCATGTCTAATGTGTATTTTATTAATTTTTAAAAAATTTTATTTCCTAACCTACATGCTGACACAGTGCCAGGCTTATTTCGAGATTTTTAACTCAGTCAACGCCAACTGGCGTGTATTGCACTAGGAGAAAAAAAGAAATCAAACAGAATAAAAATTACCGGAAATCAACTGCACTTTCTGGATGAAGAACTTTGGTAATTGAATTGTTACATAGCCACTAGGTGTAGGGAAACAAATACGAAATGCCCAAGATAAAACCGGGGAGAATTATTGAGTCTGTTAAATTAGATTTGAATAATTTGCTCCTGTGCTATAACCTATTCCTATAGGAAAGCATTATATGAATGAACCTGAAAATAAACTTCCTGTTAGACCTCCAACTCAGCAGCATTGCCAGATACGCAGCACTTTAAGGAGCATAACCAAGTGCCTGGTTATGATAGACCATCAGCATCAGGAAACAAATATTGCATATGTCGTAGGGTTAGAGTAGCTTTTTTTCCTTTCTATATGGGTGAATAAGAATGATCAAATGGAAAGATTTAAAGTTTTTCTGTTTCTGACATTTTACTGAATATATTGAGGCCAGCCTGGAATTTTAATATCACTTGAAAGCACATTTTCAGTGTTACCATCACAAGCTAACTCTTTGCACATTTTTGTGTAAACATTTGTTTAAATAACCCTCCACATGTGGGTGTGTGCCATAAGGTGAAAATAATAAAATACAGTGTCAAATAGGATAATTTTGTTCCAGAAAGAACTGTTGGTGTATAATGATAAAAAATGAAATCAAATATTAAATACAATGTAAAACACTGGTTTAAGCTGTATCACAAATGTATTGCAATTATTTTATCCAAAGGTAGGAGTTATCCCAGTGTAATTCTAGTGTTTCCGAAAAATTATTTATACCTTGGAAGCTCCCAGAATAATTTGCTCTTATTTTTGACATTTGCAGAATACTCTCTATTTATTTAAGTGCTTTAACACAATCTTGGAGGGCCAGATGCCTTGGTTCAGCTGTGAGGATGAGTTTATTGGTCTTCTACAAGAACAACAGCTTTAGGTAGTTTCTGATGTCTTGCATCTTGAAAAGAAAACAAAAATAGGAAAAGTTTGAGCTTTTATTTATTTTTCTATAAAAATATGGTTACATGAACATGAACAAAACAAAGAGAGGGATGGAATTCAAATGTATTTCATGTAATCTGGTTAGATTTTTATGCAGCTCAGATCACAATAATATTAATCTTTTTTATCAAGCCAATCAAGATATTTATGTTATCAAAAATATGTTGCCATTTCCTTATATTTCAATATAATTTGACTTTAAAAGCCACAGTTGCCTGATGGGTTTTGCTGGTTATGACTTATGAAAGCTGAGACATTATGCTAAGGCCATCTGAATTTCCCTGCATTTACTGAGGATTAGCAATTGACTTGTAGATAAATGATACTCATGGAAAGCTAAGTGCACAATGAACTTATAAAGCTATTGTGTTTTGTTTTTTTAGAGAGATAGGCTTGGCATCAAAGGCCTGCTGTGTCTGCTTTCAATGTCTTATCCTTTATCAGTTTAATCAAGGAAGGCTCAAGCCTGAAATAGTGAGGGGTGAGTCAAGTCTGAAATGCAGCTGCAGTGGTAGGGACGTCAGTGAAAACCCCTGCTTGCTCAGGGTTCTGGGCTCCAATACCTGCCACTGCCATGTACTTTCCCAAAGGTTAAAGAATACAATTGGAATGACAGTCCATGTGATCGGTGCATGGGATCACAATGTCAATACAGAGGGTGCACAATAGCTGGGGTAGCTAAGGAAAAATGACACATAATGTTATTACCTGCTGAATACTGAGAAAAACAGGACATTTTCTTATACATTGTATTTCAAATGTAGAGGCTCAGAACACTTTTGGAGTCTTTGTTGTTGCTGACATGGAGCAAAAAGGTGGTGTTATTATGTATAAACTTTTTTCATTTTCTTCAAACTGGTAAATGTTTTCTATCTCTTTCAGCTGACAATAATATTGCTTTCTAGATGATTGAGAATTTCTTCCTTTCAGGAACTCAGATTACAATATAATATTTTATAAGACTTTACAATTTATAAAAACCTTCACATTCACCATGCACTTAGTATGGCCTTTATTGTGTGTCATACATTTTATTCCTTAATATTTAAAGACTAAAAGGAAGACATTATCTAATGTAGTCTAGTATTTCTCAAATTATTTCCTACTGTTTTCTATAAACTAAATTGTTGATCCTATGTAAAACTTCAAAGCTAGAAACCATAAACAGTTAAAAGACTAAATTTTATGTTTCTGAATGGAAGAACATAAAACCCACATGGAATGATGAGAAGAATAATGATGTTATGGCATAATATTCTCAAATTGTTATCTACATTTAAAAATTATATATATATATATAATTTTTTTCTCTTAATGAAACTTTTTTTTTTTTTTTTTTAATATTCAGATAGTTAAGCATTCAGTGTCTTTGCTTCAGGAAAGGGATGAGACCACAGAAAGCAGAGAAAACAAAGCATGTTCATTTTTGAGTTTAGATTATAAAATTGCCAATTCAAAATAATAGCCCAGAAGTATGGCTCCTCTATATGGCTCCTCTATACATCCTACATCAACAAGAAACACAGAATTGCAAGAGAAATAATTATGTCACAAAAGAATAAGTGAATGGTAGATACCTAGATAGCGTGGATCCCTGAAGAAGGGGCATTCAGAGCCTTGCTTGCCAGGAGCAGGCTTGGGTGAAGCACTGATGTTTCAGGGCAGGTTGAGGGGATGGGTGATGAGTCTTCTTTCTGTACAGAACTCAGAGCGCTTCAGGGCCCAGAGGAGTGACTGTGAGCTGTGTCTGGACAGAAGGAGACAGATGGAGTCAAGAAGTTTCATGCACTCCAGAGAGGTTCCCAAACTCTCGTGCCTCAGGCAGAGTGACATGAGTAAAAGAGTGAATGGGTTTCTGAGGATGCCCTGCAGTTGGGGAAATGGATGCTTTAACTCTGCCTTCAGGTGCTGATGTTTGTAGATTGGATAGAGCTAAGTAGAGCTGAAGTCCCTGTTTAGATGGCTATCTTCCAGCCCTGGAGGCATGACCGCCTCTTAAATTTAACACAACCTCAGGTGGTTAGGTAGAGGCCTAAATGAATTGGAATTATACTTCTATTACTGAGTGGGATAGAGATCAATAAGAGCTTTTTGATAATATAGATTGAGTAGATTAAGACTCCCACCTGTTTCAGGAACAAGGCTTCCTTTCCGTGGACTACAGCAGATTCCTTAACAACATGGTGAGGGGAAATCCAGGCAAAGCTAGGAGAGTGGTGGGAGCATGAGGAGAGAGGTTTTTGTTCTGCACCTCACAGGCCAGGAACCCCAGGTAGGATAGGTGTACACGTGCGCCCAGGACCTACTTTCTCTCACTTCCACAGTAATGCTCAAGGAAGTGGCAAAGACAACCCCAGCAGCCAAGCCGTGGGCGGGATGTCTGAGAGACCCAGCGGAGTTTCTGGATGCCTGGATTCCCACAGGAGAGCAGATTATGCATAGGTAAGTGGCAGGGGAATAGAACCTTAGTTTCATGGGGTTTAATGGGAAAGTTTCTTTCATAGGCATTCTTTTCGAGGGAAAGAATGGGCCTGTGGACTCCAGAAGGATACTGATATATTAGAAAAAGCTGGGCTTGACTTTGATGATTTGGGAAGAGGAATGATTTGGTGTTATTTGTGTGAACTAAAATTGAAGGCTAGATGTGAACAGAGCTACCTCAGTGGATGCCCAGGGGACAGCTGATGGACCCAGGCAAAAGACACCTTCCCTCTGTCAATTAGTTCTGCTAATCCAGGAACGTGTGCCAGGGGTGGTGAATGGGTAAATGGAGAGATTTGGTGAATTGCCGAAGATTAAATTATGCCACAGGGAGGAACTTCAAAAGGAACAAAAGAGAAAAACCGAGTTTTTCTACAGAAAATTAGTTCATTTCTGAAAGTGATTATTTTAGAAAAGTTGATCATTTCTTGGTCAACTGACCTTGTAGAATGGGATATGTAATATTATATTTTATAATTTTCAAGCATATTCTTTTTCTTCAAATGTGTATCAGCAGCAATAGGTGCTAACAAAACATACTTCATGTTCCTCATGCTGCTAAAATAAGGTTTTAAAAATTGGTATCTGCTCAAATTAGTACATTCTAAATGCCTCTAGAATTAGCATTTCTGTTCTTTGTTAAAATTTCAGAATAGTCTAGTAGTCTGGAAAATCTAATGTTTTTCAGACTTTTTTAAAAAAAATTATTAATGGCTATTCCTGATTAGAATCATTTGTGAAATCAGTACAATAATGAGATAATTTTGGTCTGAATTTAGGAGCTGAGCATCAGAAGTCAATTCTGACCCTTATACTGCCATTAAGTGGCTTTTAAAATAGATTATTATCATCTCTCTTGGATTTCAATTGCTATGAAAAAAGAATTTTAAGAATCATAACACAAATCACTTGATTATAGGAAATTGCTATTTCACTTTTTTTTTTTTTTTTTGCTTAAAAAAATCTTTTCCAAGGCTGGGAGATTTTATTTAGTTCTGGTAAATGTTAAAATTCAATCTACATAAAATAAAATGAAGGGCTTGACTGATTTTAGTATTAATTTAAAAGGTTTTAAAATTAAGTGAAACCAAAATAAAATAAAACAAAACCCTGTCACATGCACTGGCCTGAAGGCGCTCCTAGTTACTTGTGAATAAGATGCCACTTGTATGTGGCTATTGTGATGTAACTAAGAAGACATGGTATAAAATAATGTATAATTTTGATGATAAATTATTTAAGGTAGTATCTTATTAGTCTTAGTATTCTAATGAGTTTGACTATCTCCTGAATACTAACAATGCTTCATATTTCTGAATATTAATCTCATGATTTATTATGTAGATTTTAATCTCATATTCTGAGTATAGTCTTTTGACTGTTTCAGAGGATTTTTTTTTTTGTAGTTTTGCTTTTGTTGAACTGTGTTTTATCAACTCACATTCAAATAAATTTTCCTTTTTTAATTTTGCCAAATAATGATTTTTCTATAAAAGATACCATGTTAAAAATGGGCTGCCTATTACTTCCATGTCTAATTTCTTTTCATTCAGCTTAGCTGATGATAGCATAATTTTGAGTTTCATGAGTATACCAGTTGGTTTATTTCAATTGGAGGCTAAATTTACAGTAACTTATGGAAACTCAAGGAAATTGACATCATTCAATTCCTTGACTCTCCCAACAGCCCCATCTTCCGCATGAGACAGGATTTGGGTATGGTAAGAGCTAACACCTACAAGTGGACCTGCAAAGAATATGGATAACAGGTAAGTACCTGCAAAGCCTGAGTGATCTTTTAAAAATTCAAATTCAATCATATTATTTCCGTCTTATGGCGGTTAGAATGAAGCTGGGAAAATACTCACTTTTACCTACAAGGCTTGGTATTATCTGGTCCCTGCCTACATCTCAATCTCGGCTTGTCTCTTTGTCTCTGCAACTTTATCGCCTTGTTTTCAGTTCCTTCAGCGCCTCATGTGCTTTCCTGCCTTAGTGCCTTGTATGCTCTGCCTCCCACGCCCGAGTCCTCCCCTTCCTAACCTCTTCAATCTGGCTAACTCTTCCTCATCTTTCACATCTCAACTTGAAATAGCATTGCTTCTGTGAAAGCTCTTCTGACACTCCAGACAGAATTAGGTTATTGCTTGAACAGTACTTTTTTATGGCTTTTCCCTATCACCAAGCTCATATCTTGACACATTAAGGGCATTCAAAGAATGCCTGTTGACGGAGGGATATTTGGATTTCTGAAGTGTCTCAGATAATATTTTTTAAGTATTGATACATCAATATGTGGTAGTTACTGAGACCTCTGTTTGGTGTTTCAATACCTCCGACCCCAACGACTTTGTGCTTCTGTGCAAATGAGGGCTTAGCTGGAAGTTTGAGACCTCTATTTTTAATGTTTTTATTTTTTATTTATTTATTTTTTAGAGAGAAGAAAGGAGAGAGAGAGAGAGAGAGAAACATGAATGTGAGAGAGAAACATCAATTGGCTGCCTCCTGCATGCCCCCTACTGGGGATCGAGCCCCCAACCCAGGCATGTGGGAATCTAACCTGGACCTCTCATGGGACGATGCTCAATCCACTGAGCCACACAGGCCAGGCTCGAGAGCTCTTGATTTCCAAATGTATTACTCTAATGTTCAAGCCCAGATTCCAAGTCTTTAATATTTTCTCTCTTTCCCTGATCTCATCATAAGGACCAATTGGAAAGGACGGAGCTGGTAAAGAGAAGTCGAGCAGAGGAGCTCAGACATTTGTCTGAATAATTCCACTTTATAGCTTTTAGAGATCAGGCAACAAGACATGCTCACTTCAGCCATCAGATATAGGACCTATTTCCTAAAATTTTATGTCCTGATATAAATGGGTGAGAAAGTGTGAGAGCAGACAGAACTAGATTAATCAGCCTGTAAATCTACCTAGAAGCTCGACGACAGGCATTGCATCCCAGGGTATTTATATCTATCTGTGGAAAAAGAAAACACAATCCTGGTTTTGCTTTCATTATTTCATATTCTAGTTTGTTTCTTTCTTTTGCTTAAGTCATTGTGCCCCATGGATCAGTTGGCCTAGCAGCAGTCTGGAAATTCAGGTGCCCTGTAGTCCATCCCCTGCTGGGTTTTTAATGTGCTGTGTAACCTTGAACATGCCTCTTAATATCTCTGTGCTTCAATATCAGAATCTGTAAAAGAGTGGAAAAAGTATTAAACGTCAGGGATATTTGTGAGGAAAAACTAGTAAATGT
This sequence comes from Tadarida brasiliensis, assembly GCA_030848825.1. NCBI lineage: Eukaryota > Metazoa > Chordata > Mammalia > Chiroptera > Molossidae > Tadarida > Tadarida brasiliensis. Next base: position 85,235,504 of record CM061258.1, on the reverse strand, counting down.
GGTTGAAAAGCACTTTGAAAATCTGAAGTCCTAACCATAAGAAAAAGAGGAAATCAGCAGAACCCTAGAACAACTGAGAATAGCCTTAAATGTACTTAGCTGTTGATGGAGAGATTTAGGTTTGATGGGAGGAAAATTTTTCTGACAGTAAGTTGTTAAAACAGGCTACCCCTTTGGCTTATAGTATTTTCCTGCTATTTCACATTTTATTTTGTCATCGCCAATCTCCCATCAAGGTATATGTGGAAGCTATAAAATATAAATTGTGCCATAACTATAACCAGCTATATGAGATAAGGCCAGGCTTTGAGTAAGCAGCCTTTCATTAGTGGACAATTTTGATTTGTAGTTTAGATAATTACTAGGCTGAAATTAGGCAGAATTTGTCAAGTAAATAATGTGGTTTTGTGGCTTTAGAATTTCAAAGCTTAAAGTAATGTTCTTTCTAAGAATATTTACTTAATCGAATGGTCAATCCAGAAATATCAAATTGTAGAATTTTAGGCACTTGAGAACAGGGAAAGGATAGCTTGTATTTACTTTTTGGGCAAACACTCCTTCTTGGTACTACAGGAACCACATCTTAACTGGTCATTTACTTTCTTGTTTTTTGTTTTGTTTTGTTCTTTTTTTTCCTACTGCAGTGTTTTTTATTTTTTATTTATTGTATTTTTTATTGAAGTATAATTGACATATAAGATTAAATTAGTTTCAAGTGTACAGCATAATGACTTGTTATTTATATACATTGTAAAATGATCACCACTACAAGTCTAGTTATCATCCGTTACCATACAGAGTTACAAAATTTCCTCAAGTATGCAGTACAATGTAATTTACCATAGTCACTGTGCTGTGCATTACAATCCATGATTTACTCACTTTATAACTGGAAGTTTGACCCTCTTGATCCCCTTCATTCATCTCCCAACCCCCCATCCCCATCTCTGGCAACTACCAATCCGTTCTCTGTATCTGTAAGCTCTGTTTTGTTTGTTTGTTCATTTGTTTTGATTTTTAGATTCAACATATAAGTGAAATCATATGGTATTTGTCTTTCTTTGTCTGATTTATTTCACTTAGCATAATGTCCTCAAGATCTATCCAAGTTGTCACAAATGACAGGATTTCTTTTCTTTTTTTCTTATTGCCAAGCACTGTTCCATCATGTATATGCATACACTACATCTTCTTTACCCATTCATCCATCTGTGGACACTGCAATTGTTTCCCTATCTTGGCTATTGCAAATAATGCTGCTATGAACATAAGGGTGCATATATCTTTTTGAGTTAATGTTTGTGTTTTCTTCATATAAATACTCAGAGATAGTTCTACTTCATTTTTTTTTTTTAACTTTATTACCAGACCTGTTTAACCTCTTTCTTGAGTACACGATCAGGAGTTGGCATCTGATAAGAGATGAGTTTCTAGAGGAACAGATTAAAATACCAGGATTGGAATGTGTACATTAAATATTCTTTAGGGGATTTTAAAATATTTACCTTTAGAGGTCATATAATGAATTCATAGAGACACATTAGCTTCTAGAATGCTGATGTTCTCTTGAACTTTAATATTAAAATTTATTTGATTTACATTTTTATAGTTGGAACATCAGTCTCCCGAATATGTGCATGATCAAAGACCCCATCTTTGAACCAATGTTTTTGCAATGATACTTTAGCAAGATCACAGTGTTGCTAATAATATTGAAAATTTCAATTAGACATAAAATTCAGTGTAAAAATTTTATTGCATTATCATATGGTTAAGAGGTTTGCTTTGCATTTTTTAAAGATTGTCCTAAATATGTTACTAAATTCTGATGGATGTGCATAGTATTTTCTTTGATTTATCAGAAGTAAACCCTATGATTCTTACACAGAAGAAAGGAGGTAGAAGATTGTTAGCTCACTTTGGTTTATTAACAGCTTTTAAATTGAATTACACAGTAGTTTATTTGAAGTTTCAGTCCCTAACTGGTCTGTCCTTGGTGAAGAACCCGCAAAGAATTTAGAAACATGATTCTCAGTAAGTCAGTAAATTTTCAGTCTTTCTTAATTAAAAATCTAAAGTTTTACGCATATAGCTTTTAATTTTGACTATAATATGTTACATTTGGTTGTTTAATTGTTGAAAATACAACACAGGTGTTCCTTAATGATATTTCACATGTAACTTTCCGTTTCTGAGCTATGGCCATGGCTTAATTGGATATCAAATTATCTATTGCTCTTGACCTTGAAGTTTCTTCTTTGTATGACCCTTTTCATTCTGTTTTCATAATCCAAATCTATAACAAGCAATGATGAGAAGTGCTTTCCTTTGTATCATGGCATGATTTAAAAAAATCTCAATGTTCAATACAAAATATAATATTAATAGTATCTTAGGCTCTTCATGAAGTTTTTTCTTTATGGTCACAGTAAGTGTATCAGTTTTCAAGACAAATATATAAACTTTTCCCTTTGAAAACAGATTAAAATGAGAGACTCTTAAAGGAAGAATGGAAGAAGTGCAGAGCCAATGAGGGCAGAAGCTATATTTTACTTAGAAAACTGGAAACACAATTTATAGTGCACTCTTTAAATAATATATTAGTTTGACTCCTGCTGTGCTCTATATTTTTATATATTTAATGTGAACTTGGGGACTCATTTATAATGGGACCAAGTTAGTCTTACCTGCATCTATATCAAGTGAAGTTGCTGCTACTTACAGGAGAGGAAGAAGAAACAGTAATTTATACATACATATCAGTTCTCTGAGACTAGTTGAGCCTTATTGCCTTATCACAAAACATTTGCTTTATATAGTGTGCAAAGCAACATTCAATATGATAAGACTTCCTCATGTGGCATAAATTCTATTGTTCATTAATAATGTTAATCCTTCTGTAATTCGTATGAGTGCTAATATTGAAATTATGTGCTCAGTTACAATGGAAAGTGAAGAGCTGACAATTACTTCCTGAAATACACTTTATTGGCCGAAAATAAACAGCTAAATAAATATCTTGCCTTCAGATTTAATCTATAGGAAAACTTTTATCTTAAGACCTGTTTTACACATACCTCTCAGTACATCAAGATATTTTTTTATTTTTTCTTTCTCATGTGAGGATTGACTAGTAAATGTTTACAAAGCATTTGGAAGGTGTAATGTGCTATGTAAGTGCTAAGCCCAGTAAAAATATTTTAGACTGATTCTGGGAGCTGACTTGTGCAGCATCCAGCTTTGTGAGTGAATAGAGCAAAGATGACTAAAATCAACATCGTTTGTAATTTAAAATAGAGTGAACAACAAACAAGATCCAACTATGGCTTTCCTTTTGGCAGGCTGCAAATCTAGATTGCTGAACGGTGGTAGTCTGTCAATACAAAGCGTTTAGCACTTCCCTAAGCACCTTGAGAATTTTTTACTCTAGGTCAGTGGTTCTCAACCTTCCTAATGTTGCAACCCTTTAATACAGTTCCTCATGTTGTGGTGACCCCCAACCATAAAATTATTTTCGTTGCTACTTCATAACTGTAATTTTGCTACTGTTATGTCTTAGGCGACCCCTGTGAAAGGGTTGTTCGACCCCCAAAGGGGTCGCGACCCACAGGTTGAGAACTGCTGCTCTAGGTAGAAATAATATATGTGAAATCAGATTTTATGTAACATTATTTTGTGGTTTGACTATATCAGTATTAAAAAGAAAACTACAACTCAACAAAGTCTAAGAAAATAGAGTTTTTGCTATAGAACATACCAGTGTAGTGAATGTTCAGAAAGAGGAGACCTTCTCCATAAAGCCTCTATCCCCTATCCCCATCACGAACATGAAGAGAGGTGATTACAGAAATCAATTGAACAGAAACAAAAGCATCATATTTATAGGGAAAGATTGAGAACAGATAAAAGATTGACAGCCATTCATATGAGAAGTGGCTTTGGAATGCAGTTGGGCAGTTTCCACAATCTAGTTTCATGAAACGCAAAATATTTTTATTAAAGTAATAAATGTTGATTGAGTTCACAAAACATTTTTAGAACTTTGGGGAACACTTTTATTTGTCTTTTATGATGCCAGTCTTAAAAGTAATTTAACTCTGCTCTTAAGGAATATACAATGGGCAAGACACAAATAATGAACTCTCAGAACGAACAGTCCAGAAAGTATAATAAAATGTATAAATAAATATTTATACTGCAAAAGAGAATGTAGTTACATGATTAAGATACTGATGTGATATTTTGGGACTTCAGAGGAAGAAATTCTGCATACATCAGGAGAAAACAAAGAATACTATTAAAATAATATAGTTCTGCCTGGCCTGGTGTGGCTCAGTGGTTGAGCATCAACCCATGCACCAAGAGGTCACCGGTTTGATTCCCAGTCAGGGCACATGCCCAGGTTGTGGGCCAAATCCCCAGTGGGGGGCATGCAGGAGGCAACCAATCAATGTTCTCTCTCATCAATGTTTCTATCTCTCTTTCTCTCCTTCTCCCTTCCTCTCTCTCTAAAATCAAGAAAAAAAAATAAAAATAATATAGTTCTGCCAGTATCTATCTATCTATCATCTATCTATCTATCTATCTATCTATATATCTATCTATCTATCTAATGAATTGTTTCAGAGCGAAGAATTTATGGTACCAACAGCAATAAAAAAAAGATTAATTTTATTCATTAATTCTACAACTATTTATCTTGATTCTTATATTTAAAACCAAAGGTCTTGAATTTAAAATACACTACTTTGTTAGTAAGTGAAAGTTTTGTATGTATGGTTTGTGGATTAATTTAGTTTATTTTTTTTCTGTTGTGAAACATTACTAAGATTAATGTGTTTAAGGACACTTCACACATTTTTTTTACAAGTTACAACCGGATTCATTTCCTTATTTTTACCTATATTTTGGGCAGATAGGCTAAAATCATTATGCTTCAAACATTTCATTGGCCAATGGACCTTCTTAGTAACAAAATTAGAGATATGGCTGTCCAAAATGTAAAGAGAACTAGATACTCTAATAGTAGTAAAACTACATTCTAATGCCTTCTACTGTTGATCTTATTATATTGTAACCCTTACACATCCAGGGCCCTTGTATGGCTTCTTAATCTCCCATTCATCCATATTCCTGGGCTCCCTTCACTCACCTGTTTCCTTTCTCCTGTTAGAGTTCCTTTTATATCTCTTTTGTATATGCACACTGATTGAGAAGTGTTTAAAATTTAAAAATATAAGGATATTAACAAAATCTCTCATGATCTCATCACCTAGAGATAATCATTTTTAATATATCTTCCAAATAATTTTTTGATCCCTAGATACATTTAAAAGTTTATATAATATTGTAAACAAACATATTTAGCCTCATGCCATCGACTTTCTAGAGATTTTCTCCGGGAGACGGTAGTGGTGCTTTTTCACAATCCCTTAAATCCCAAGCAATAGAAAATACCAGTGTGTATAATATTACTCCAAGATAAAAAGAAGCTAATTTATAAAGCCCCAAGCCAAGGTATACTGTGAACAAAGTCAACATTACTATTTTCCTGAAATATTTGCGTATGAAACACCAAGAATTTTTTAAATGTTTGCTGATGCTGAGGAACATTATATCTAGAATGGAATGGGGTGTAATGGGGTAACAAGAGTATTGCCCTATCAAGCCCTATCTGTTCAATCATGGAATAACTGTTTCTACACATGGAAGGTTTTTACTAAACACTGGGTTTCTTGAGGTTAAGACAACTTAATTCATTTTTTGCACCACCTAAACCTAGCATAAAACATAACACACATTGTGTTAATGAAAAGCTCTTGAATTGAATGACAAGGCTTTATAAGATTACTTAAAGTCTATTTTTGATTAATGATTCCTAAGTTATAAGTGAAGTGCTTGTAACTAAAATAAGTATTAATTCTGGTCTTTTACATGGGACAAATCTTTCCTTTGTAACAGTCAGTGCTTTATGTTTGTTGGCTGATGTCACCTTCACAAACCTTAAGGAGTATGGACCCTTACACCATACACCAGACTGCCTCACAGAGGGAACCAGCTAACGGAAGGCACCAAGAGAGAGAGAAACATCGATCAGTTGCCTCCTGTTCAGGGACTGAACCCAGAACCTGGCTATGTGCCCTGACCGAGAATTGAACCAGTGACCTTTCAGTGCATGGAACGATGCTCAACCAACTGAGCCACACCAGTCAGGGCTCTTTTTCCTTCTTTCTTTTCTTTTTCTTTTTTTGTCAAGAATCCTGGCATGCTATTCTAGATTAAATATCTAAGTTTTGTTAAGTAGAGGTAAGACATTTTCTTATACTGTAAATAATTTCTTGATGCTACATTTTAAGAAGGATATTTTCAAATTGGGACTTAATCCAAAAAGAGAGTGAATAGACTAAAAACCCATTTTATGTAAGAGTCTCAGTAAGAGGGTTTTGTTGTTGTTAATATGTTTTTATTGATTTCTTTTAGAGAGAGAGGAAGGGAGAGAGAGATAGAAACATCAATGTGAGAGAAAAAGGTAGACTGGCTGCCTCCTGCATGCCCCACACTGGGGATGGAGCCTGCAACCCCGGCATGTGCGCTGACTAGGAATTGAACCGGGATCATTTCAGTCCATGGGATGACGCTCAATCCACTGAGCCACACCAGCCAGGCAGTAACAGGGTTTTAAGAACTTGAAGAAGAAAAGAAAAGAATGGATGATTTCTAATGAAAGTTATTTGTAGGACATAGGGCGTACAGTGAAGGTTGGGGATGTTGACGGGAATATAATCCTATTTGAAATATTCCAGATTGGAGGGCGGATTTCTGGAAGTCTGAATGGAATCTATTCCATGTGACTACAGAATTCAGGCTTAAGAACAATGGATGAAAATCCCTAGGAGACTAAATCTGACTCTTTCTGAGGAGTATCATTTTAACCATCATAGCTGTCTCTTCCACCAGAGGGCAGGCGACGTGCCTTTGATAGTTCTCTTACCAGTGCCTGGCAACATGCCTGCCTAGTCCGATTTCAGTGTTGGCTTACTAAATACGTGAATGGGTGTTCAAACAAACAGTATAAAAGGCTACATGATCAGGTAGCGAGTTCCCATTAATGGAAGGTTCATGCACAGAGGACTCTCTGGTATGCTGTGGAACAATTCAAGAGCCTGATAAGAAAAAGCCTGACATCAGGCAAAGTGCGGAACCTGCTACTAAAATCTGGTTGCCGGGTCAGAACGGAGCTGTGAGTGGGACAGTGAGCTTCCAGGCCAGATGCGTCCCAGTGCTGGGGTGTTTAGGCGGAGGATCTGCACTAAGAGGTTCCGGCTGTCGGGAACAGGCAGGCCATTCGCATGAGTCAGGCTTAGACAACTGTAATACAAAAGATTTTAGCGTTTTGATGAGTTAAGATTACTTGAACATTTGGAAAAATGAAATTGCAGATCTTTTCATAAACTGTTAGTAATTACTAAAAGAAATCATTTCCAGAAATAGTATGTTCAATTCAGTGGTTCTCAAATATGACAGCCTAACTCCCAACTGAGAGCATTAATTCTGATTTAGTAGTGAGATGAAATTATTTCTAAGTTAACTTCTCTCTTTTAAAAGAAATTAATCAGCCCCCGCATCTGTCCCCCCCACCAATAAAATATAATTATACAGATTTTTAAAGTTTTGGATGTTCTTTCATACATAGAAATATTTCTTCACTTATATTTATGAAAGTCAGTGAAATAGTCAGTTAAAAATGAAAATTTAATTATATTTTCATATATTCAAAAATAACATATTTGCATTATGATAAATAATGTTTGTTTTTATTTTAATTATTTGATTGAATCATCTAGTAGTTGTTGTTGTTTTTTTCTTCTAGGAGGCTAGGGATCTGTTTTTAAAGTGAAAGAAAAAAAATTCTGAGTAAGTATCAATTCTCCTCCTCTTCTTATTAATAGCTTCAGATTTTAGCTGACTCCCTTGTTCCCCAGCTCATAAACTAGAGTTTCCCTTCCAATGATTGTGGCCTTATGAATAAGTTGTGACCAATGAAACTAAGTATTACATGAAGCTTTCAGGAAATGTCTTAAAAGCTAATGAGGTTTTTATTCTTGGTCCCTGTCCTTTTTCTTGGGATGTGGACATGATGACTAGAGCACAAGCAGCCATATTGTGACATGAGTCAGCACACTAAGGATGGCAGAGTATCAGTAAGCTACAAAATAGCTCTGGGCTGCCTAAATCTATTACTGAATGAGAATAAATGTTCATCTTACTTGTCATCTTTTTTGGTGTTTTCATTGCCGTTGTTATTGTTATATGTGGCTGAACTGAATGCTGATATATTAGAAGATTTAACTGTGAAGGACACACACATATAGTCACTTACATACCCGCTCTCACATTTGTGCAACACTGTTGTAATTGATTTGTGTTGGAGATGCCCAGTAACCTTTATAGTTCTGACAGTGATTGAAGTTTACCAAATACCTTTGGTGATTTGAACTGTCACAAATTGACACTAATGACTGATGTGTTTCCAGATACTGTCTTTTGAGGAAGAGGAAAACTGCCTCTCATTTTTTCTCCAAACATAGTGTGTCCTAAGTTGTTGAAATACATGTTTGGAAAATAAATTATACATGAAAAAGAGAATTTAGAAAAATATAATGAGAAGGTTTCTTTAGTTAAATAAAATACATTCTTGGCACTTTAAAGCCTACAATAATTTTAAAAGATTTGTGATAAATAGGATTCTATTGAAAAGAACTGCAGTTTAGGCTTTTTGTTGTAGTGATCTGGAGCAGGGTGGGGTGGATTGAGCACTAGTTTCTTGCTTCTACCTAGTAGGCTGGTACTTTTTTATCCTATGGGGTTGCCCTTTAACACAGGCTTGACTGCAATTAGTTAACTGAAATCTTGTCAAGTACCATTCATGGAATCTGGGTTTGAAGGTTCCCTCCATGCCTTAGTGTGCTGAGGGCATTGCACTGAAATTGTGATTTGAGGTCATGTTTATTCTTTTATCTATGTTGTTTACATGTGCCTGCTAAGTGAACACCTATATCAAGAATTCCTGCTGTCAGTGTGGGTGTCCCAGAGAAAGTCCAAATCATGCATACATACTCTACTGGGAAATTGGGAGGAGTCTGTGAAACTGTGTGTGTGTGTTTTAAAGTTCTAGGAATGTTTTAAGAACATCTTTAGTAGATGTATCTAAATTACATTTCTATTTAAGTCTTGTTTAAAAGAATAGTTCATCTGAGGCAAGAGGAATGTATAAAGATTTTTGTGACTCTTAGATCTGTGAAAGAACATAATTAAAGAAAACCACTTTACACCAAAAGTAATCCTAGCTAATTGTTCTTAAACTCGTGTGTTAAAAAATAACATCGGAAAGAGTTGTGCTGCAGAGAAGATTTGCAATTCACGACTGCACGGACGTTACTAAAGTACATACGTGCTATGCCATGTATACATAATACGGGTCTGCTTTAGAAACATCCATTTACATAGATGGGCCATATATCAGAGAGCAAAAGTGAGTTTTATAATTTGATTTGAGCTGATTCTGATGTGAGACTAGGGAGCATAGTTTGAGGAAACTGATCCTCATCACAAATAGGGAGGTTTTATGTAATATTTGTGTATATTGTTATTCACTCATTCTCACTCTTTTAACTTGTCAAGTATGATATACCAACATAAATGTGCACATATCTTAAGTGTAGAGCTCAGTGGATTTTCATACACTGAAAATACCCAGTCACTAGGGCTGAAGACTTACTGGTAATTGATATCTAATAACATACTAGTATAATTCTGACCTCCTAATAACATAGATGAGTATTGCCATTTTATGGTACTTTTTTACATTTTTTAAAATTGAGGAATAAAATATTTTCATTAAAGCAAAGCAAGTATAAGAATTGTAACAGTTCAGCTCAATAAACGTTTACACGTGTATCTGCTCATGTAACCATCATTCAGCCAAGATATAGATTTCTATCATGCCAGAAGGCTTCCTCCTGCCCCTTCCCAGTCAATATTCATCGTCTCCCCAGAGTTCACCACCACTCTTACTCTTAATTATTTATTCAGTGAGGCTTTATTGTGTTAACTGCTGTGCTGGCTGCTAGAAGTGAACAACATACTTCCTGCCTCCAAGGAATTTGTTGTGGAGAATCTAGATCTATACGCAGGAAATGTCAATACTGTGTGCTAACGGCTATAATCGAGATAAGAAGAAAGTGCTCTGGGAGCTCCTCGGAAGGACAGCTAAGTTCAACTTAAACATCAGGTCAGGCATCCCAGTGAAAGGGACGACTAAACCTAAACCGTGGGCTGAAACATGGGGAGGAATTAGCCAGGCAGAGGAAAGAGGGGCCACTTCCACTAAACCCTAGAGGCCAGAAGTCAAATGACCTGGAAATCAGGAGGACTGGGTCCTAAAATGTTAGGTGGAGAGTGACCAAGTAAGATGGAAAGATAGTCAGTGACCAGTCCACGTAAGAAATTTGGGTTTTGTCCTGAGTATGTGGCAGATATGGTCAGATTTGAACTTCAGAAAGTTCTTGGGCTATGTAGTTTGAGTGGAGATGAAGATTGAACCTAGGGGATTCAATCTTGAATTGAAGAAAGAGGATTGTCTCTTTATTCTAAGTGACACTAAAACCGGAAACAGAAATAATAACTACAGCTAACAGAGCCCACATTAACCAAGCCAGCCAGAGCTAAGCGCTTTCACAACCTGCTGCCCGTGGATCCTCAGCACGGCAGCACGGGGTAGATGGTAGAGCTCCATTTTACTGATGCTGACACTGAGGCACACAACTGAAATCACACCGTAAGGGACGGAGTCAGGATTCAAACTCAGAAGGTCTAAGTCTAGGACTTGTCTTCTTAACTGCTCTGAGTAGAGTTTTTTCATTAACACATTTGATACATCATGAGCAAATATCTTAAGTTTACGTGAATTGTGAGTTCAGAGGACTTTTCTCTGTGGGTGGAAACCTGTTTGTTTTCCTCTTCTTTAATCTCTACTCCAATCTCCACTGCCACACATATAAAATGTTGCCTACTGTGATCCAAGATGTCATAATAATAAAACTCTCCAGCAACCCTCTGATTGTTCTGTTGGTTATTTGCTGAATGAATTGTGCAGATCATTAAAGGTTTCTAATTTTCTTTTCAACAAACAAAACAAACAAAGCAAAAACCCCTGGCTTTATTCTATATTGTTCTAATTGCCATCTGAATTCTGTGCCCGCTCCTTAACACAGCACTCAGGACCCTCTGAAATCCCAAGGCGTCTATGGTTACACTCACTTTTCTCACTCCAAACCCCACATGTCACATGTCAAACTCCACCGGACATTCTTGCTTTTACTTGAGCTGCCCTGTTCTCTCACACTTGTTTCTGTTCCTGTCTTGAGTGCCCCCTGCCTCTCTGTTGAAATCTAAGGCACTGTTCAGGGCCCAGCTTAGGGAAGCCTCCCCAACCCCTAACACCTTTCCCTCAGGCTCCACTTAGGCTTCCTCCTCTGCTGAACTGTCGTATTGTCACACTATTGTACTTTGTTTCTACCTTTATATCATTCAGTGAGAATTCTATTTGGTGCACTTTGAAGGAAATTAGGAAGGACTGCTTGCCTGCTCGAGTGATCTAACCATCTGGCTGCAATTGCCTGAAGTTTTACGATTAAAACCAGAAGTAGATTTGCCATGTAGCTAACCACGTTTCAGCTTCCGTGCCCCTCACCTGGACAGGCCCTGCGAGTGCTGGGGGTTGTAGAACGTTCTAGGTGGAGAACAGAGGCAGGTTGCTGTCAGGAAGCATTGCTATGTAATGCTTCACAGGGATCTTGTAAATTTTCTAAAGTGATCGAAAAATATAACCGTACATGCCTCTCCAATAATTTGTTGCCATTTCTTTTCTCATTCTGAAGCAACGATCACTTTCATACCTGTTCTGTATTTGTAATTTTGTATTCTTTTTCTTAGAGAGCCCAGCAAATTATATAATCTTCAGGTCTCACAAAGTCTGGATCATTCCTAATTATCACATTATTTCACTGACTTAAGTCATTTACAGTAATGACTTGCCTGGTTTATCTTCCAGCGTATTTAGTTTTTATTGCTGGGGATGCTTAGCCATGTCCCCGATAACCACTGGGTCTGGTTAGAAATCAGTTCCGTTCCCAGGAAAACTTGAAAGCAGTAGCTCAGTCCATCTGCAGAGGTCGTCAATGATATGGTTCCTTTTCTGATCTTGTCGTCAGGTTCCAGGAATTTGGTACCTTGCCCCTGTTTCTTGTCATCTCCTGACCTAATCTAACAACTAAGTCTCTTTCTTGTTTCCTTGTGTCTTGAGTCCCTGCCTCGAATATATGTCAGAGAGTATGGTCTCGGAGCTGTACAAAAAGACGTACTGCTTTGGGAAAGCGTTGACTCAAACCTCTAGGAAGACTAGACTTTGGATTGACTAAACACACACAGCAACAGCTAAACAACAAAAACAATGGCAAAAAAAAAAAAAAAAAGGTGGTATTGCAACAATGGGGAATAGCATAAATGGAACCAGCAAGGTGGAAATGAGGACAATAAGGGATCTGACTTACTAAGAGATGGGTAGAAAGTGATGGGAGGGTAGGACATGATTTGTGCGGGTCTGGGGACGTTGGAGGGCCTTGAGAGTTAAGAATGAAAGTGACAATTCATCATGACTTCCCCTGACAGTATCAAAAAACGTTTCTGATTTTCCTTCCTTAAGTGAACCCCGAGATAGTGCTTTGAGATATTCTGAACCGTATTAAAAAAGTTAGCATCTATTTGTGAATAATGGAAATATATAGGCTTCAAAGTATATTGACAGTCCATGAATAAAATTATCAGTACATTTCTGTTAGTTAAGGTTATAGATGATTTTCTTACATATTTTTTTCCCTCCCTCTGCTTTAATGCTTAATTTTTCTGCATTAGGCATTTACTTATCTTTTTAATTAGGGGAAAACAAAACTATTACTGTTTAAAAAGTTTGGAGAAAAGGATACAAAAAATAAACACTTAAAAGCATACTCAAAGAACATATGCCAATTCATTTGCAATGATAATCTTTAGGTGGTTGAAATATATGAGTTTTAAAGATATTATTTTATTATAATACTTTGTTGATTTATCCAAGTTTTCATATTGTGGTATATATTACTTTTTAATTAGGAAAAATAAATAACATTGTTGAAGTAAAAATGGAAGGAACTATTCTGAAATATTAAGAATGATTATCTTTTGGAGGTGATATATTAGACTTCCTTCTTTTGACATCTTCTTCTGAACAATTTCTATAATAGAAACTTAACAGGTAACTTTTATCTAAAATAAGTCAGCATATTAAGATCTAAATATTGCATAATATGGTTTTTATGTATAACTGTTTCTAAAAAAAAACATTTTTAAAGAAAGCTATATTACATTGTTCCTTACCATGTGTTCTAAATAACTAGCATATTTCTTTTCATGCATATTCTTTTTGACAGTATCTATTTTGAACACATGAAATATTTTTAAATGTTGGATGAATTCATTGCTTGATGCAGTAAGCAGCAAGTTAAATGAAAAATTAAATAGTTATTCTTTTTATTTTCTGTAATAGTATTTCAAACTTTTTTCATTATAATGCTGGCAATGTGATAATAAATGAAAATATTTTCAAGACTGATTTTATCGATAGTCTCTCTAACACAAGTGATTAAATAGTAAAGCACTAAATGATAGTTTTATTCCTTTCAAAACAGTTACTCATCTTGGCTGGCTGCTCTGGCAGAATTTTGTTTAAGACCCTAAGACTTGTATTAGAAAGCAGATGTGACTTAGTCTTGCTTTAAATTCTTACTAATATGGTACACAAAGAAAGGACAACCAGTCAAAGAACCAAAATGCATACGTCTTAATCCTAAAAATGCTATCACTTCAAAGTGAATTACAGACAATATGGGAAAAGGCTCGCATTGTTATTTAAGTTCATCCATTCATTTCAACAGGATTAAAATAAATGATGCACTTACCTCACATGGCATTGAAATTCGTGGTGATGAAAGGAAAGGGTGAACTTCAAAGATGCAGTGTGCAAGATTTAAGATTTGATGGAGGGATTTACTTCTCAAATTGTCATTGCCATTGATTGGATTTACTAATCAATGAGCAAGAGTTGACTGAAATGAGAAGCTGTGCCTAAAACTGGTAAATCTATATTTCATATTTTACTTTTGCGTTTGAAAGACAGGGCAATTTCGATCAGCAGCTGGGATAACTCTATATAGGAACTCCCTAAACTTATATTCTGGATTCTTACTTAAAGTAATTTCTAAAGCACATCTAAATTTTCTTTGGAATCGAATTATTAACTTAAATAAATTTTTCTAAAATAATATATTAGAGTTCAAGATGTTAATTGCGCCTTGATTCTTCTGGCCTTGTGAATTCTCTTTGTAGTTTTACATTTTTAGCCTTTGATATCACATCCAACTTTTGTTTGTTTATTTTTATTGTTTGAGCTATTTTTTTCATCATTAGTATGATTGTCTTGGTCATCGATCTTAATCATTATAATTTTACATTATACAAAAATGTCTGATCACTTAGCTGAAATTAATCAAAACTACTCTATGGCCCACGCAGGTTTCGTGGCAGTGGTTTTACACTGTTCCAATAGTTATTTTAGGCTAATTCATTTTTCCTTTGAGAAAATACGTCCACGAATGCTAATCATGATTACTTTGAGGTTGCGTGGACCACAACTTATGACAGCCAAGATAGCAAAAACCATTCTCTAAAAACATTTCTTTTACAGAGTTTCTGTTTGGGGAAATGGAAAAGTTTCTGGAAATAGGTAGTGATAATAGTTGCACAACATTTCGAATGTAGTTAATGCCATTGATCCGGACACATGAAATGGTTAAAATGGCACCTTTTATGCTATATATATCTTATTACAATGCAAATTTTATAAGGAAACATAAGACAATAATTAAATTGTGTGTGTTTTATAATCTAAGTAACATTTTGAAACATTAGGTTTGGGATGAGGACTCTGTCGCTGTATCACAACAGGCTACTGCAGAGGATTCAGGGTTTTCATTGGAGATTTTAGAAAAGAAATAGTTTCTAAGGAGCTCTCATCAGGAATGTTGTACCCAATTTAACATGGTTAAATATGAACTTGCTTTCAGAGTCCACTGAGTGAAATCTATGGCATTTTCAATTGGTGATGTTTTGAAAGTTTCCATCTGAAATAGGCAGCGAGAGGCTTTAGGAGTACCTTCTCTAATAGTGAGGGTGAGGTGGTTGGCAACCTGATCCTTTTATTGCTGTTCTGCCCTCCACCCCCAAATGTCCACAGCAGCCAAGTGCTGCCTGGAGCCATATGGGAAACCCAGGAGTGTGACTCTCACATCCTCTTAAAATTCTGTCTTTCTGTTTGGACAAGTCAGCCCAATTCTCAAAATCATCCCTGAGAAATGAGAAGGGAAAAGCTCAGGGTGAGAGAAGTGGGATATTTCAAAATTTTGCCAAAAACATCAAGGCCGGAAAACCCTTGGCAAACAGAAGAACTGGCTACTTTAACACCTTTCTCATTTCTGGGATCCCTGTTAACTGCGGTGCTACTGTCCCCAAAGGTTCTGTTTTTGCAGGTGGAAAAGCAATTGGAGCAGCAGCACCTTCTCCAACTCAAACATTCTTCTCCAGGCCCTCTGCGGAGCCCCTGCCCCGGTGAGAGCCCGCTTAGCTCTCCGATCCCGGAAGGCCCATTAGACCTTAACCAAATGACAGCCTGTAAAGTTCCTTGGAGTGAAGAATTAGGTTGAGCTGTTAACCTTCCCCATGCAAAGGACAACAAAGAATTTCTAGTAACAGGTAAAAGGACAGACACTCAATTGACTGTTTTACTATTAAATTCTCATCTCTCGCTCATGGAAAAAAAAATGCGCTCGCTTTCACAGACATTTTCCTTTGGCAATTGGCATAGAAGGCTACCTGCAGCAGAGCCTCTGCTTCTCTGCCATTTATTATCCCATTCTGCTTGCTGCCTACTCCACTCCGGCACCTTATATAAAGTGATACCATTTAAGCTGAAGTACTAAAATCGACCCGCCCTAAATGGGATATGGATATGTGAGAATATTAGCCCTTAAACAGTAGGCTAGAATTTCTTTCATCCAGCCATCCCTGAGGCAAACTGGGTTTTAAAGCCAAAATCACAGGTTGCCTTTTGCTTTGTAAATCAGCAGTTGGATGTGTAATTGGGATTTTTTTTTTTTTAAATGTCAAAATGACTCTTGGGTGTTGATCTGGCAAGTGGAAATAACATCGAATGGCAGTTAAAATCTCATAATCTGACTTTAACAATTGATTTTGCTCCAAATTTCCATATTGGTATTATTCAGCTTTTGGCTGAAGATCTGGAAATGGAACTTTTCCCAGCGAAACTTGCACTAAGCCTAATGTGGGACTTACCGTGGTCATAGTTTGGGTAGGCAAATTTTATACATCTAATTTGCAGACCAGCTTATAGAAACAGGAGACAAAAAGACCATTTCATTTATTCCTCTGGTGGGGTGGAACATTTTCTTCCAATATGTTTTCCAATTTACTTTTGAAATTTATGAAGCTTAAGAAAAGTACCATTCCATTATCTAATAGTTCTTGCTAATAGGCAGTTTCCTTAAATACCCAGCCTAAATTTTCCATTGCTCAACTGACTTCAAATCTTCACCACTTTCCAACTTTATGGGTTGTATAACTTAATGTTTGTAAGTCCTTAGTTAGTAGCCATTCTCAAGATTGTGATTTTTAAAAATGCATGTTAAGTGATTGTGCTCCCTTGGAAATTCTATAAACTACTGATTGAATGTGTGAAAAACATTTATGCCATAGCTCTAAAAGAGGAAAAACTCTATTCACAAACTATTGCTCTGTATAGCAAGCGATGAACCCATGTCTTCTGCCTAGCTAAGAGAACTGTTCTTCTTAGCTTGACGTTGTCAAAGTATATTTAATTAAGAATAAAATTAAGAAAAACTTCTATGGATCAAGTGGTATTTGAAGTGCTTTATCTGAATTAATTTATCTAATCTTGACAGAAATCTTATTTGTTAGGTATGTTTCTCACCCCCATGTCACAGGTGAAGAAAGAGAGGTACTGACTAATTCATTTGCATAAGGTTTCACCACTACACTGAGGCAAAGCAAGGATTAGTCAGCCTCCAAAGCCTGTGCTTTTAACTACAACCCTGCAATGGTCAAAATGTGAGTGTTCCTATTGTTAAAGAATACTTCACAACAGCACTTAAGGAGTATTATTGCCCAAAGTGTTAAACCTGAATTTGATTGAGCCTCTAGATCCAATTTCCAATTTACAGGAAATACAGAGCATAGAAGAAAGTATTAAGGAACCATAGAGATGCCATCAGTATAATCCAGACTATGGGAAGCTGGATAGTACAATAAATCTAGTTTCTTCACAAAATAAATTGCAAGGAAGAGAGAGAGACTGTGCATGTGAGAGGAGTGGAAACCTATAGATTAAAAAAGACTTAAGAATCTGTACTCCATGTTCATTGTAGCATTGTTTACAAGTCTCAAGAGTGGAAACTACCTAAATGTCCATCACTGGATGAATAGATAAAGAAAATGTGGTATGTCCATACAATTAAATATTATGGCAGGAAATGCTGTCATCTCCAAAATATAGATGAACCTGGAGAACATTATGCTAAGTGAACTAAGCCAGACACAAAAGGACAAATGCTGTATAATAATAGTTATGTGAGGAAGCTAGAGTAGTCAAACTCATATAAGCAGAGAGTAGATTGGAGTTTGCCATAGGCTGGTGAGGAGGGGGAAAAAGGAGGTATTGGTCAGAGGGTACAATGTTTTAGTTATACTAGAGATCTACTATAAGCATAGAGACTCTGGTTAACAGTACTTAAGAATCTGCTAAGAGAGTAGATTTTACATTGTGTTCTTATAAAAAAATAAAATATAAATAAACAAATAAATAGTGCAGAAGGAAACTTTTGACAATGATGGATATATTTATGATATTGATGGTAATGATGGTTTCACAGGTCTATACTTACCTCCAAACTCAAGTTGTATGCATTAAATATGTACAGCTTGTATGCCAACCACACCTCAATAAAAAATAAGGGGTTTAGTAAATTTAATTAGCCAACATCCATTAGTGTTAATATACATAAAAAAAAAGCAAGAGAGAGAGAGAATGAGAGAGATATTTAAACACACTAACCAGGAACAATGTGTAGATTTTATTTGAATCCTTATACAAGAAAAACACATTTTTAAATTAAGACATTTATGATATAAGAAATCTGATCACTGACTGGAGATTTGATATTAAGAAAGCATTATAAACTTTTAAAAAAGTAATTATAATGTTGTGGCTATGTTTTAGAAAGGAATCCTCATTATATATACATATATAATATTTTATATAATATATTATATATATCATATATTATACATTATATTATATATTTTATATAATATATAATATAATATATAATATAATATATAATATAATATATTTTATATTATATTATATATTTTATATAATATAATATATTATATAAAATATTATATATGTATATATGTGAAATATTTAAGAATAAAATTGCATGGTAGTCAAGCTTTTCTTCAAAATGATATTGAATGAGACAAGATGGGCTGTGGATTGAAAAAAATGTCATGTGATAGAGATATGCAGGTTTATTCTATTTTTGGTATTTCTTTTTTGTATATTTTAAGATCTTAAAAACTAAAAGTAAAAAAAAAAACAGAAAAATAATATTTAATGGAAATCCTTTAATCATTTGAAAATTTTTTGATTTATAACAACGTATGAAATTAGTTACTACACAGAAGTGAGCCAAAAGGTTTCAGACACTTATGGCTTTATGTTATGAGCTGCAAATCCTCATATTTGAATTAGCTTATGTTTCCTTTTACAAAGAACTCTGTAGAGCATCATTGTGACTCTAAGGGTAAGACTATAGTGGGAAAATTTATTTTCAAAAGGAGCTGACAGCAAATAAAAAGATTGCAGAAATCCTTCTCAGCAGAGTATGATCAGATTTACTGTAAGTGATACTCATTTACTAAAAGTGATTAAATTATAGTCAGAATGTGCCCTGAAGTACCCACTCCAGTAGACAGACCGGAATATATTTAGGAAAAACAGAACATTGCACTACCTCTGTACTTTATCTTTTACAAACTACTCTTAATGTTTTCGTGCTAGTGAAATATACTACCTGTGTTATTCATTGAATATTTCATTGGTTAGAACATGAAACTTGTTGCAGAGAATGACCATGTTTTCCTTAAGAAAAGTCGGTCAGACTTAGTTAAAGAAAAAGTACTATGTGCACTGTGAATTTTTTTCTATAGATATTGGAAGATAAACACAAAAGGGAATAACATCAGCCACAACAGGAGTGCTAACTTTTGTTGGTAACACATGGCTGACTTCTTCCAAGCAAGCATAACTGTATGTTTTGGGAAAACCGTGCCCTAGTGGTTATGAAATGTATTTTCCTTCAGAAATGGAAGATATAAGTGCTCTTAAAATTAACTATTTAAAGTAAAAATTCCCCAAAATAGTATTTTGGCCTTTAGATACTTAGAAGGAAATCATTATGAATTTATGGGACCAGAGTCATAAATACATATAGAATCTGCAATATACTATGCTTGTGAAGACAACTTCACCTGCTAGATGAAGGTTACATTTATTGCATTTGATTCCAGTTAAGCAAGTACTTCAAAATCTCATGTTACTTCAGTTGCATTTCTTCACCATGAATTATCAACACTTGTAACAGAGTGGACAACTTGGGAGGTGTGCAACGCCTATTCCCCCTGTTGATCTCTGTTGTCTGTAATAGAAATTACAGGTTTGCATTTTCATTCAACAGCCTGTAGGGGGCAGGAATCAGATTGTGACTAAAGCAGGTACCTGGCAAAGTGACTGTTGTCTTGTAATGGCACAGCCCTGCTGCTGCCACCAGTAATGGTGGGGTGAGTTGCAGGGTTATACCACCATGTCGATTCATGCCAGTTATTTCAATAGGTTTGTGCATTAACACATGATATGCTGTTTTTTTTAGATAACATGATAAGATTTAGTGAAATCCTTCTTTCAGGAAAATACTGAAGACCCCCATTTGTCTATAATACTTAAAATTAAGGATTCTACTTATTTTTTAACTGTTTATAAGTAGGTAGAAAAAGAAGTCTTTTTACCAAAAGATACCTGAATTTCTAAGAAATTCAATGTTTGCTGATTATATATGTGATATGTGAAAGACTTTTTAGTGTGCTTTTTAAAGCAAATAATTTTATTTACAATGTTCTGTGGTACTGTTTTATGTGGTCTATTTACCTTAAATAGATAAGGTAAATTATTATGAACTTTTGTTATTTGCTTTGGACATAAAGATGCTTTTCTACTAAATGTGACTTTTTTTTTTCTCAAAAAAGAATGGTTTAAACTTAAAAAGAATTATTAATTGATTTATATTATCCCAGTTATGATTTCCAAGAAAATCATCTTCATTATTTATACATAATATAGGTGAATGAATAGCTAGTGGTTATATTATACAATCAAAATATTTATGATGATTTCATTTATCCCTCAGTATCATCTGTAAAGTTGTAAAAATGAAACAATTGAGCGAATTGTTTCCTACTTTCTTTTCTCCTACCTTAAAATAGTTTTAAAATGAGAATATATTATGAACTTAGTGAGTGATGAGAGATGGTGTCATTGCCTATATCATTTTAGACAATGTACTAATTTTATGTCTCTTTGTCATAAAGTCTCAAAGCTGGAAAAAACAATGATTTTACACTTCATAGTTTTTCCTCAATTCATAAGTTCCCTTGAAAAGCTGATTCCATTTGAAATGTTTCTGCACATACCAAACAAATATTTTGCTTCACAATCAACCATTTGATCATCCCAGAGTGACCATATTTCCTTCCCGGTTTATTACTTTGCTAGCTGTGTAACTATTATTAGCACACATTTTCATTCTAAAACAGCCTGGGCTAGGAAATAAATTGTATGGTCAATCTAGTCCACACCTGTGTACATAACTAGTTCAAAAATTCTGGTTGACTTTAGAATCCTGCCCTCTGTGAAATGAATCTTATGTAATGGCAATCTGAGTTGTTATTTGTGATGGGGTTCTGGACATGCTTCCCCAAAATATGGCACCTTGGTATGTTGAATATTTTAAGCTGAAGAAATTTGCAAAAACAGCAGAAGCAGAAAGGTCACTCTGACCGTTTTCCCTCACATCTCCCCTGAAATAAGTTAGAAAATCCTCAGGTGTGCCCTGGCCTGTTTGGCTCAGCGGTTAGAGCATCAGCCTGTGGACCAGAGAGTCCCGGGTTCGGTTCCCGATAAGGGCACATACCTTGGTTGCAATTTGTCCCCAGCCCCGGTTGGGGTTGTGTGGATGACAGCCAGTTGATGTGTCTCTCACACTGATGTTTCTCTCTCTCTCTCTTCCTCCCTCTTTCCCTCCCGCTCTATCTGAAGATAAATGCAAAAAATGTCCTCAGGTGAGGATAAAAATAAAAAAAAAGAACATCCTCAGGTGAGAGGTACTCCTCTTTCCTATTCCCGGAGGAATGGAGCATCCTTATCTCTGAATACAAAGGATGCTGAGAAGACACCTGACAAAGGCCTTGCTAAGTTACCCCAGTGTGCTACATTTACTGCATCATCCCTGATCTCACATGTTTCTGCGTGACTGCCCACTCCTCACAAACCTAGCACATAGTAGCTCTGTTTCTTTGGGTCTTCATTTCCTTATAAAGGTTCTCATGTCACAAAAAAACTTGTATTAATACATTTGTATCCTTTCCTCCCATCAGTTTGTCCTTGTCAGTTTAATGTTCAGACCCAGCCAGGGGATCTAAGGAGGCTGAAGAAAACATTTTCCTCCCCTGCTTTTGTGGTGCCTTTTCTGTGAATGTCAAGAATAAAATAAAAGATTCTGAAAATTCAAAGGGCTAAATAAACTGTGATTTTTCTATCAGATTAGAAAATATGAATCAGAAACTATTACATCAAATATTTGCATTTTATTAATTATGGAGGAAAAAAGTAGCATAAATGAGTTGTAAAAATATATTTAAGCAATAATACATTTGATACATAAGTGCAGAGACGTGGTTTCTCAAAAATCAAAGTAAATTAACCTGACAAATATTTCAACGAGTATGTATTCTGAAGCAATCTGTTCCGCAATGTCATTGATGCAAAAATGTTAAAAGTAGATAGAATTTAAAGTATTTCAATGTATTTATTATGTAAATTATATTGGGAAGTTAACATTATGCATATATATTTTTTAAATAGGTCAGGAATAGCACCTTAATTGATCAATGGGGAAATCAGCTTATGACATTTAGATTCACCCATGACCTTATGTAGAAAAGGGATTGTTTTCTGTGAACTTTTTTAAGGACATTGGATTGGCATCAATTATCTCCAGGGAAATGGAAAATCCTGAACTGACACTTTAAAGGGTAAAGAGCCTTTTAGGCACCTCTAAAGTGTGTTTCAGTAAACCACGCAGATTGATGCAATAGTATCCCAAATGTAACTTTCAGAATGAAATATGGATAATAATTAGGCAAAATGTTATTTTGAGATTTTTATTCCCAAATGGTTCATTGCTTTCGTATTCTAAATTCCTGTGCCCTTGTAGGTCCAATTAAGATGCTTAATTGAAGAATTCCAAGTAAGCAGACTGCCCTGGCACCCAGAGGGGATTGTGCCTGGTAATGATAGTTCTGAATTGGACAGAAAGAATCCTCACAAATGTTACCAGAGGAACATATATTTAATAATGTGAAATTTATTCTCTAAATATAAAGAAAATCAAGTCTGAAAATTAGGGATACTATAGTAACCTTGAGTGCCCTTGTTTTCCTTCTTTTTGTTTTTTTTTTTTTAGGTCTAATTTTAAACTATCCAACCCTTGATTCTTTTCTTCACAATCCCTTCATTCTTAAGTAATGGATACAACTAGTGGTAGCAAATTTTAATTTGCTAACATTATTTTCCGGTCATTATCTGCGATTTTGTTTGAAGTGCAGAATGAGGCAAGCTATTTCATGACTGCCAGACACTCTTTCCAAAGCAGAACCATTAGAACAATCAATGCTGTAGTTTGACTTAGGACACCGGAGAGAGAATGACAGGCATGCATTTGATTTTAAGATGCACATTAGCATCTGGTTACACATGGCCTTATGTTGAACCAACACCTTGTCAGGATACGTTTCAACCGTTGTATAGGGACTTTTTTTGTTGTTTTAGGTGTCTTTTGCTACATGCATGTGGAGATGGATGTTTTCTGCGCTGTGGGTGAATACCACACAAAGCCTAGCAGAAAGTGAATTACTCGTGTGGTATTTCCATTTCTCTGTTAATTGTATGACAATAATTGTGTTGTGTCTTTAACATCTCTCTATTATAAATTATATTTACACATTACTTGTGAGTCATTGCAAAATCAGGAAGAAGGGACAATCACTAATAGAGTATCATTAATCTTCATAAAAAATTAGAAATCTATCCGTGATATATATATAATGATATGAATAAGAATAAAATATAGAGTCCAATGGTATTTTAAAAGTAATACTTTTTTAGATATAATTGACTGTGGGCTTTGTCAAAATATATGATGAGAAACACAATATTTGTTTTTCCTTGAAACAAATGGAAGGCTGAAATTGGATCTAGAAGTGTTCTTTCTATTTCTATCTAAAGATAATTTTCTTTCAGTATTTCCTTTTTGTGAATAGCAAATAATCGTGAGTCATTATTTCCCAGCTCCTATTAGCCTGTTCTCCTTGTTTAAAACCCTCTCCTTCTGTGTTTGAAGGTCATTCTTTTTTTCCCATTCATTGGCATGCTAACCCTGTACTCAGACCAACTTCTCTAATTTCCATACATTAATTTCCCTGGAAGTGGCACCAGTATTGTTAACACGCTTCTCAGTGACCCAGCAAGTATTGGTAGTCCTTAGTCTCTGCCACACAGCCTGCATATGAAATCGGTGCCCTCGCTCAGGAGACAAAGGAGACACTGAAAGTACTTTTGTATTGGTACAGAGCTGCCGAATGGTCAGATCTCCCCGATTATCGCAGCTTTCCGGGTTTATTTGTCTCTGATTTAGCACATTTCACTACCGTATGTTTCAGATAAACAAATACTTCTTACATTTACATATTCTATATTTGTTAAGAAGTTTAAGTACATTGAAATTAAATCGCTCTTTATTCTATGTTCCTCTAGAGAGACAAAAGCTAGAGAAACAGTTATGCCTTTGAAGCTAGTTTATACAGGTCTTTTTGCATAATTATGTAAAGAATTGAAACGTGATCTTTTCTTCCTAGTGGTGATGTTTTGTATGTCTTTAAAATATATAACTTAGAGAAATATACTAAGGATATAGTTTCCCGACAGGTCAGACACTTCCTGCTGGCCAAGCCACTTTGACATAGGTCTCTGTCTGTTTTCTGTTTGCTCTGTTTGTGAAAACTGACATGAGGTGTAGTTTTGCTTTCAAGAGGTGTGGAGACAGAAATTTTCAAAACCGATGTGTTCTTTGTGGGACACAGCTCTCAACATTTGTTTCAGTCTTCATGTTGAAACTATCCTCAAAAGTAAAACCTTCCTTCAGCCTCCTGTCTTAAATTATTGGTGTTTAGTTAATGACTGTTGTCAGATGTTACCAAGGCTACTGGGAACGAAGCTGGTGAAATAGAATATAGAAAATTATGAAAAAAATAAAATAAAGGGAGTGCTAAGAGTATGGTGTATAGCAAATAAGAACTTTTCATCCCAAAGAAATTGCTTTAGCTTGCAGTTTAGATGACTCGGGTACTGGAAAACATGATTAGATATAAATAGGATGCCTCTATTTTCATTGAGAGGAAAGAATGTTTATTGAACATGATCTTTCTTTTGTATGAAGTTGTATCTTTAACATCCTTATCAGAAACAGCAAAGTGTAATATATCTTTCCATTTTAGCATATGTTTTAGTGCACTGAAGTATTAATTTGCCATCTGATAATAGTGGGAAAACCTTCCAGGTGCTATCCTATCAATTGAACATCACTATAGATAATTATTATTATTATTATTTTTTGCCTCTTACACTATCCATTCTCAAAGTTAAGATAAAGTATAAACATCTGCATGAAACAAATCCTGTTCACATCAAAATATTTTATATCTGGCAGGCAGTTAAATCTGAATTGATTTTTTCCCTGTGTGATACCACAATGCCAAAGGTTTATTTTTTTTTTATGGTTACACCCATACAAAGTGTGTGTGTGTGTGTGTGTGTGTCTATGTGTGTGTGTGTGTGTGTGTGTGTGTTGAGTTTGATGAGGAAATGCTGCTTATAAGATACTTCAATTGATATGATGTTGGGAATGTCTTTGTGTATAATTATTTTTTCAGTATTTGATGGCTATTTGCATCTAAATTTTACATTGTAAAATATTTTTACATTTGAATATAAATTAAATGAAGAATAATAAGTAAATTTCCATTTAGAGCAAATTGTCTATAAAACTCTAACATTTTGATGGTTTCCAGATGGGAGGAGGATTGGTGGGATGAGTGAAAAAGGTGAAGGGATGAAGAAGTACAAATTGGTTGTTACTGAGGAGTCATGGGAGTTCCGGCCGGGTGGCTCAGTTGGTTAGAGCATCGTCCTGATACACCAAGGTTGTGTGTTTACTGAAGAGTCATGGGCGTTCCGGCCGGGTGGCTCAGTTGGTTAGAGCGTTGTCCTGATACACCAAGGTTGTGTGTTTACTGAAGAGTCATGGGCGTTCCGGCCGGGTGGCTCAGTTGGTTAGAGCGTTGTCCTGATACACCAAGGTTGTGTGTTTACTGAAGAGTCATGGGCGTTCCGGCCGGGTGGCTCAGTTGGTTAGAGCATCGTCCTGATACACCAAGGTTGTGTGTTTGGTCCCTGGTCAGGGGCACCTACAAGAAACAGCCAACGAATGCATAAATAAGTAAAACAACACATAGATATTTGTCTCTCTCCCTCAAGTTCTCTCTCTGTCTCTCAAATAACGAATAATAATAAAAAGGAATAGTCATGGGGATGTAAAGTGCAGCATAGAGAACGTAGCCAACAGTATTCTAATAATTATGTTTGGTGTCAGATGGGTGAGAGGTTATCTGGTTGATCACTTAGTAAGTTATGCAATGTCTAATCACTGGGGTGTACACCTGAAACTAATATGATAATGTATGTCAACTGTAATTGAAAAATTGAAATGACTTAAAAATGAGGGGAAAAGGATTTATTTTAGACAAGGCTTTGTTTTAATTTGCTTTAAACATCCTTTTTAAAACTATGAATTACTATTAACAAATAAATTCCCAGAATGAATTGAAGTACTATATTGAATTCACCACTTGGACCAGGAAAAAAAGACAACCAAACATCAAATGGTAACTTACATAATGTACAAATCCATTGCATCGGTATTTACATTTTTATTTTTAGAAAGTGCTAAATCTCGTGTTCTTAGAAATTTCTTATAAAAAAATAAATGTGTATTATCTTTTATTGAAATGGTTGTAAGTAAAATAAACAGTTAGCCTGACCTTAACAACTTTAACTCCTGTATTAACCTGGTACATACTTGAGAATTATAGGCACAGCTGAGTAAATTATAGGAAGAATAATTAGAAAAACAAGAACAACAGGTGACAATTTGGTTTGGCTGCCAAAATCCTAGATTATTAATGTATTTATCTATCCTTTTCCATTTTTCAGTTTTCTTCTTGATATTGGATACTGTGCTCGTTCCCTGTTGCTTATTTTAATGAATACTTAACCGTATGAAATATGTGTTCATTGCAAGGGAATTCCCCCTTGGTTTAAAAAAAGAATGCAGAAGCCATTTTAGAGCTTAATTAGGGAGATTTGGAACCTCTATGCTTGTTCAATCAATTTTATCACAAGTAAAAGCATTTTAACTATTCCCTTTGTCTACACAATCATTTGCAACCCAGCAGAAAAATTCCATTCCCTCCACAGTAAGTTTAACCAAGCAGGACAGTCAGTTGGAGTGAGGTCACACTGGAAAATGTTTTTTAAAGGGTTTTCTAAACCCTTTAAAAATTTAAGTTAAGTTTTAATGAGCATTGCAGAAGAGTTAGATCCCCCGGGGGCAAATCAGTGCTGAGTGTTCCGCTGCCTGTTCCTGTTGGCCTCTGAAGTACCACCTTCACCGACTTCTCCCTGGTTGTGTTCAGCCAGATATTCAGGATGAAAGAATGCAAATATACAGCCTGTGAATTTCTCCCTCACCCAGGGGTCACCCAATCCTTTAGCCATTTTATTTTTTCAAGTGGTGAGAGGGATGGAATGGGTAAAACAAAGTGTTGGCTATTTCAGCACTAAGAGAGGTGTGAGGTTCAAGGTGGGCTATGGAGAGTTTGGGAGCCTGCATTGGAATATACTTAGTGATTTTTTTTTTTACCCCATGGGTCTAGATCAGCTCCTGGAATACAGTAAGTTTAAAATTCACTCTGGAATCCACTGTGCTTTAACGTGACTACTGGCGGATGCAAGGATGCTGCCTAATGAAGTTCAGAGTCCATGTTTACCTTTACTTCTCCTCTCCTATGTGTGTTGTTGTAGGGGTTTTTAGACTTAGAATGTTGGAGATGTAGGAGTCACCCCTACACAGTTGCATGATTGTTTCTTCTTTATATATCACCTCAAACAAACTGACACCACGCATCCTCCTAACAGGGCATTCTGCTCCAGAGGGTGCTTCTCTGGTGCTGTTTACCACATTCTGCTCTCTCCCTGCAGTAAGGAAATTATATATTAAAGATTAATGGAGAATATCATTTCCTCCCTCTAGGCTGCCGTGAAGTAAGTCTGTAGACTGCTGCTCAGTAGTATTGCTGCATACCCCTGTGAGAGAAACTCTCTGAGGCTAGATGAGTATATGTCCTTCAGTCCGTTTATGAATAAATATTTAGTCTTCTACAAATGCTAACTAATGCACTGTATTGAGCCTTTGCTCTAGAAGATATTTTGTTATGACATGTGCCTACTATCTTTACAAACTTTTCCTCAGAGGTCGTCTTCTCAGTGAGACCTGCATGACCATACTATTTAAGTTTGCAACATGTACCACACCCCACTTTTTATTTTCCAGCCTTGCATTATTATTTTTTTATGGAATTTTTTAAAATCCTCACCCAAGGATATTTTTCTGTTTATCTTTAGATAGAGTGGGAGGGAGAGAGAAGGAGAGAGAGAGAGAGAAACATCAACATGAGAGGGACACATCGACTGGTTGCCTCCCACACAACCCCGACCAGGGCCGGGGACGAACTGCAACTGAGGTACATGCTCTTGGCCGGAATCAAACCCAAGACTCATTGGTCCATGGGCTGACACTCTACCACTGAGCCAAACTGGCCAGGGCTCATGGAATTTTTAAATACCTAACACACTATATCCCTTTTCTAATTCTGTCTTTCCTCCCCAACAAGTATGCTGTAAGTGGGCAGGGACTTTCATCTATTTGGTTCGCTTACATATTCCAAATACCTAACAAAGAAGCTGGCACAAAGAAAGTGCAAATAAATGTTGTATTCTGTGAGTGTATTTAGTAAATACCATTAATAAAGATATAGTTTTGATATATAAATATATATAAATCAATGTAAAGTGAGCTCATGTAACATTTGTATTCCGTTCTTTTAAGAGCTTGCATTTCACACATGATTTAATATTTAGACCAAACCTGTAAGAAGCTATTCCCATTTTACTGAAGAGTAAACAGAGAGATTAAATAATTTGTTTGAGGTCATGTGGTTTATTTGAGGTCAAGTCAAATTTAGGCCCATTTGTATCTGACTCAAGTGTACATATTCTTTATACTTTCCACACTATTTATCTTTGATATGTCTGAGAGAGGACTGAATAATATATGTAATCACATTAGTGTGGTTAAATCTTGAGTTCCAAATGAATTCTTATTGCTTAGAAACTTGCTTTTTAATATCTGAATTTGCTTTAGATATTTCAGTTCATCTACGGTAGAGGGAATAATCTCCTACTTTGGAAGACTCCAAAGTCAGAAATGGAGTCTAATTACTGGCCAAAACTCAAAGCTGAATTTAAATCTGTTGGCGCCTTAGAATTTATTTGACTTTGACCTTTATATAATCCTTAGACTTCTGGTGCTAAACGACACTAAGGATGACTGGCATCTTATTCTTATGCTGAGCTATTTTGTAAACATTTTGTAGCTGCTTCATAAGAAATTGCTTGCAAGTATAAGGAGCATAAACAACAAAAACCATAGCCAATTTAATGTAATTTTTTTCTGGGTGAATTATTTTAAATGTCTTTAGAGTGCGGGTATAATTTCTTTTAGACTTTTTGATTGGATTCAGTCTCCAGTTTGGAAGCACAATAAAGAACACAAGCTATTTAAAATCTCATCAATGAGGGAAAAAGATTAAAAAGTTACGTTTTTACCATGATTTTTTTTTTAATGCATTATTGCATCAGACAGGCTAGGTTAATTATGCTGAGGTAACAACCTGAAAATCTAAGTGGTTTACAATAAAACGTATTTCTATGCATCCATCCCTGCTCAGCCCCCGTGCTGCTCTATGGCCTTCCCTCAGGACTCAGCCTCTATCTGGAGCATTGCCGCTGGTTGTTCCAGAGAGAAGAGAAAGACTTGGCAACTCACATGCTGGTTCTTAAAACTTTTGATTAGATGTGACATCTAATCAGCCTAAACAAATCATATATCCATGCCTGAATTCAAAAGGGCAAGGAAAGAACCACAAGTCATATGCCACAACCTGATGGCAATGGGAGAGGGGTGCATAATAAATTTGAAAGGAATAAAGAGAAAATTTTAAACATGAATAAGAGCTATTTAATTGTCTTAAAATTTGATATACAGGGTTTTGTTTTTTTTAATAAATTGTTCTGATCTCAGAGTAATGTGAGAATTTTTTAGTAGATTGTATTGTGCTATCTACACACTATTTAACTCTTGAAGATTACCAGTGCTTTCCATTGATAGTCAAATTGGGTACAACACAACATCCCCTCCTATCCTTTTTAGGAAGTAACTATATTTACAATAAGATATGATAGTCTTTGTTTTGAAAATTCACACGTTTGAATGGCCTCACCCTTGGGCTCAGGCTCCGGGCCTTTAATTTCACCTCACATATTTACACATACATGGTTGTTGGCATATCACTGCCAGACTGGAGTCATCTGTGTTAACCATGCTGTCCAAACTACAACGCCTTTTACGTAATGAGGACGCAGCTGGCTCAGTGGATCCATCCCACATGCTCCGAGCATGTGGCTTAGAGAAGGCAGCGGAGCTCCGGTCTGGAAACTGGATTCCAATTAGAAGAGATATATTACAGTCCATGGTCCTGGGAAGAAAATATTGTTTTATAAATATAGGCTTCATTAAGCATCTGTCTGCACAATTTACTGAGGTTATTCAAGTTTAAAGCAATGAAGGATTATGCTTCAGTTGAACATCACAATGTATTTTGACTAAAATCAGCACTACAAAGTGAAATGAAATATAAACCTCTTTCATGCACCTCTTACTACTTGCAGTCTGAAGGTTGACTTCAGTATCCATTTGGGTTACCAAATCACTAACAGGCTAATATTTTCCCTCTTTGTCTAAAGAGACATTTGGAGAGCTCTGTTCTCTTGCCGGAGATATTCTAACAGTAAGGAATCCATTCCTATTCCGATGTGTTGTGTTCCCCAAGGATGGGCAAGGGGTATGAGGGAGAGGGATATGCATGATGCCCTATGGGGTTAAGGCTCTTTTAGCCTAGCACAGAGTCAGATGGCTGTTTGTATTACATCTTTTATCCCGGGCATTATTGGCTACCTTAGGCTTTTGGATACCTTTTAGGCAAAGTATTCCTAGCTGGGTATTCTAGTTCTAGCAGCTGCTTCCAAAGGCTTCCCTTATTAGTTTTGAACTTCTAGCATTCTTAGCTGAAAGCTATTCCAAGGGCCTACTGGTCAATAACCATGTGGCCCCTTTTGAGAAGTAGGGAGCAAAAATCTTGGGGGTAAACTCTTCCCCGCCCTTCTCAATCAGTTACTTTCTTTGTCAGTTCTACCACCTAGTGTCTTGGGACACTGTTTTGCTGAACATTATCCCCCCAGCAGCAGCTCCTTAGGAAGTACCTCTTGATCTCCAAGGATTGCCTGGTGAAGTTAGAGTCTGAAACACAGCGTGAGATTGTTGTGTTCTTTCCACAGCTCACTAACTTAAGGTGATTTCTAACATTGCATTAGTGTATATCAAATATGGGAGCATGTTGCTCCCTCTGTTCAGTGGCTCCCCTTAGAAATATAAGTCCTAGAAATATGTGGCCTTGTGCACAGAATGTGTGGGTCCTCAAGGAATGGCTCTGAGTTTTCCACAGATTGAGGAGCCAGCAATGTGTCCCGGGGGTTTTCCAGGTCCTCACCAGTTACCCATCCAGACCCATCATTCTCCACCTTATGTGTCCTGGAGGTTATCATTTTGAATGGAATCAATAGGTACATTTTCCCTCTGGCTTCTGGTTTGGCCAAATAAGGCACTGGCAGGAGATTGGAGGGTGAAAGGTGAATGAGACAGAGACATTCATTCCACGGGTCCAACCCTACCATATTCCTGTACTGTGGCTGTGCCTTCAGTCCTAAGGGGTGCAATGGCTGTCCATGTGGCAAGCCCTCATATTCTTGGTTTACCTTAACACTACCCACACACTTGTAAGTAGTCCTTTAGGTAAACTCTCCACTACCCCTTTTGACATGATATCTCTTTCCTTCTGTGACTTTGGCTGATATGGGGGCATTTTGTAATCAAATTATTACAATTGTGAATAACTGACCCAACCAAATTATACACTCCACTGTGCGGTGCATTTCTAAGATGTTGTTTTATACCACTTGTGGATGCAATTGGTGATGTTTAATTGTATTTCACTAACTTTTACTGTATAGTTGTGTTCTTAGTTTCCAGAGATAAAACATCTCCCTTCATTTACTACATAGTCTTCCAGTTTTGGTAATGTATGTTCCCAGATTTGGAATCCAATAGTGTAGAGACACTAATATTCTATACAAGTTGAGCAGATGCAACTCTTTGTCTTCAGGAGGTTGGGGGAAAATGATTAGACTGTTGGGATGGTCAGCTAGTTCTCTGATTGGTTTTGTAACTCTGAGCAAGATTTTTAACATCTCTAGATTTTAATGTCCTCTTATGTGAAGTGAGAGAGCCGGTCCAAACAAGTGCCTCTTTCCAGGACTACACTTTTATTCCTATATCAAGCCTCATCTATATGTCAGGCAATCAGGAGATCGCTTGTGGTGTGTTAAAAATCTAGAGCAACGTAATGAAGAATGGTTCTAGGAGTTGTTATTTTTGCTCCAGATATTCCCTGATTATTTTCCCTGTACATAGATGATCTTTAGGCGCGGAGTATAGTCCCTTGAAAAATGTATGTTAAAAAACTATCTAAGCATGTTTTTCTGGGGTGCATGTCCGTACCTTTCACCAGATTCTCAAAGGACTAATGATGTCTTTTCAAACACAAAATTAAGGACAACTGTCCTTTCCTTTTCCTCATTCCTACTCCTTAAAGACATGAGGGTAAGTTCCAGGCTGCCAAGTAGATACTTTATATATACTTTACTGCCCCATAAATGCATTTCTCATGTGTCATGAGTCATCTTCTTCTCACAGGTTTTCCATTTCTTTAGGATCTACTGATGGATTTTCAGATCAACCTTTAACTCAAAGATCTGAGAAAGGAGCTATTTGTCTATGTGCTTTCTCTTTAGCTATAAACAGCAGGCTCATTCAAGGTCTCTGATAAGAAAAAGAGAAGAAGCAGATTTCTCTCACAGAGAAAAGCAGATTAGGAACCTTTATATTAAAGTGAAATGTCTATATTCTGTTTCTCACAGTATTTTTCTTCTCGGGAGCACTAACTTATCATATGGAATTCTCATTGAAGTTTCTGTCTCTATCACACTGCTCTATCAAGACTTCTGTTTTTTCTTTCATTGATTTTTCTTTCTCTCCTGTTTCTCCTAATCAAAGGCATCAGGTCACATCTCCATGGTAGTGGATGGAGTAACACATCAGGGTTTTCATACAGGATCATGCTTTGGAGGAGGCAGAAAATTACTTTGCTGACAGGTGATGCTTGTGTTTCCAAAATATCTGTCTCTTTCCTATATATTTCAATCCAGATTCCATCCTCAATAAACCCCCCAAACACTACATACTTTAACCAATGACTGTGTATCTCTCTCTCTACCTACCTATCTATCCATCTGTGAGTTGTCTAATTTTCTTCCTATCTACCTATCTTTCTCTTTCTCCTTCTGTCATCTACTTTTCTACCCACCCATTTGTCTGTCTCTCTTTATAAACATACAGAATTTTGAGACAGTGTACTAAGTATGTAACAAGAATTAACTCATACATTGAGTTACCTTATTTTATCCTGAAAAACCTGTGCTCTCAAGCTTTTTTGTCAGAAACCATTTATACTCTTATTAAAGATCTCAAAGTGCTATAGTGTAGTAGACTTTATTGATGTTTTTCCATATTTAAAAATGAAATTGAGGCTGCTTATTTATTTATTAGTTTGGCAACAGCATTGATAAAACCACTGCAAGCTAACAAACACTTTTATGAAAACTAAGCTATTTTTCCAACACAAACACAATACAGTGAAAAGAGGAGCACTGTTTTATGCTTTTTAAATCTTTAACGCCTGGTTTCTTTAATGCCTGTATTTTCTTTTGCATTCAGTCTGTTGTGATGTAATGTTTTCCATGAAGCATAAGAAAAATTACAGCTTTATTTAGATATCTATTTGAAAAATGGGTGCTGGCTTCGGCAACACATGTATTAAAACTGGAATGATACAGAGATTAGCATGGCCCCTGCTCAAGGATGACACACACATTTGTGAAACGTTCCATATTTAAAAGAAAAAAGAAAAGGAAAAAGAAAAATGGAGGACTATTTTAATAACCTAAAGGTTATTTATACTGTTGAGTCCAAAATCATGTCACTAAATCTTTCATAGTCTGTTACATTTGAATCCACTGGAGTATTTTCCACATTGAATGGATACTTTTATCCATGTAGAATTTTGGAATATCATGCATTTGAAAAGTATTGGTTCCCTGAGATATGTTGGTCTTGGCAGTGTTTACCCATTTCATTTTATAATATGAAAGATCAAAGTGTAATAAAATTAATATTTTTTACTAGTTTATCAATAACATTCTTAAAAGAAATTGGCTTTTTTTTTTTTCTTCTAAACTGCAAGTGGATTGCCAGGAAACATACAATAAAGATTTATTTTAGTGCTACTACCTTGGTTTGCACAAGTCAACACAGTGAAAAGGGCAAAAAAACAAAACAAAACAAAACAAAAAAAACCACCACAAAACTCAACATTATTTTGAAAGTAGTTTTGATCTCACAAATCTTCGGAAGGGTCTCTGGAATCCCTTTATGTCCACAGAGCACACTTTGATAAGTGGTTTTCAAAACAGCCCTTGGAGTAAGATGATAATTTTCACCATTTTACAAATGAGATCAAGACCGTTTGCTTGGCTTGCTTTAGGATGAGGTAGTAAATGAAGGAGGCGGGATTCTAACTGGGGTAATCTGCTACCAAATCCATGCCCCAACCCTCCGTTTTAATAAATCAGATGTCATTTTTCAGCCCTCACCTTATTTGACCTGTCATTTGTCATCACTATCGTTTCCTCTTCCAACAACTTTCTTTCCTCTGATTCCAGAGCGTCATCCTCTCCTAGTCGTCCTGTACCACTTAGGCAACTTTATGTTCAGCCTCCTCTGCACTTTCATTCTCCTGTAACCATCTATTCTCAAGCTGGAGCACTGTAGGGTCTTGTCTTCTCTCTCCTATCTTCCTCAGTTTAAACCCTTTCTAGGCAATATCCATGTGCATGCTTCAGTTAGCATTGATATGCAAATGACTCAAAGATTTAGACCAACAACTTTGATTCTCATCTGTGAAACACATTTAAAAAATTGTTTTTTCTTTATTGATTTTTTTTAGAGATAGAGGAAGGGAGAGGGAGAGAGAGATAGAAACATCAATGAGAGAGAACATCAATTGGCCGCCTCCTGCACGCCCCCTACTGGGGATCCAGCCCATAACCTGGGCATGTGCCCTGACCGGGAATCAAACCGGAGACCTCTTGGTGCATTGGTTGACGCTCAACCACTGAGCCACACTGGCCGGGTACCTATGAAACACTTTTTATTTTTTAACTCATTTTACATGATTTCTTCTCTCAAACACATTCTAAACTCTGTAAGACTATAAGTGAAAAGAGAGCTTCTCTTCTTACTTATGACCCCAGCCTAAAGCTGTTTCCTTTCTCTCTCTTTTTTATAATGTTACTACCACCTATCCAGGTGTAAGACAGGAACCTAGGAGTTATCCTCGTTACTCTTTTGTTCCTTGTCACTATCCTCACAACCTTTATTACCTTCACTCTAGACTAAGCTGTCATTGTATATTATGCAGCCACTACAATGGTCCCTCTCCTATCCATTCTCTTCCTCTGTGCAGGCAGAGAATCAAGCAAGTTCAAAGCTGTTTCCTTTCTGCTAACAAATTTCAGGGACTCTTCACTGCCTTTAGGATAAAGCTCATTATTTCAGATGGCCTATGATTAGAATGACCATTGATCTCCAGTTACTTGGTAACTGGTAACTCAACTATGCCTGTTGTTAGTAGTAAGAACCCTTTTCACTTTCAAAACTGCCTTGGTGGGGATGAATAATCTACAGGGCCACCCTACTGTGGAGGTGCTGTGTGATCTGATCCCATTAGGTACAAAGCTCTACTTTCCACTGAACTTCATCATGAACACCTTTTTTGAAGTCCATGAGATATAAGCGTTTTAAATACTCTTTTTATTATTGTTTAAGATTTCATCTCAGTCTTTGCATTTTAGGCTAGGTTTCCAGGTTCTACCCGACCCAGCCTCACAGGACCATAAACACTCTCTTTTGAAGTTTTTATCTCATTTGTAGTGGGCAGTTCATGATAAATTTCCATATCCTATTTTAGACTAACAGCATCATGGGGGCCACAAGTATGCCCATTTAGCTCACTATTATGTCCTCAGTGTCTTTCAATATTTGGACAGAATTAGTATTCAATAATTTTTTTGAAGAAATAAATGATTTCTCAGTGCTTGAGATAGTAATTCATATTTTTTTTTGCTAACCTCTGTGAAAAAAGTTGCTTAACTATTCTTGGACACTCTTTTAAAATGCAAATTAGAATAGCTTTAAGTAATGTTAAGGTCTCCTTTTTCTGAGTTAGTTCATCAGAGAATTTTTCCTCTCCATAAGAGCCAAGGGGATGAAATTGGAGTAGGGGCAAAGGAAAAATCATTACAGATTAGGAGTGTGGCTGAGTTAAGTGTGTACAGTCCCACAAGAGTGTGTGTGTGTGTAGTGTGTGTATTTGGGAGGGAGAAGAAGCTGATGAAAGGAGATTTTCTTTCTCTGTTTGACTCCTGCCTTGCAGCTCTACAGGTAAAGGCTCGTGAGACACAGACACCCATGCAATTTTATACTTTAAACACTGGCAAAAAATAGTTTGATATAGTGAAGAAATAGACCTTTTTGTGTTTGCGTTTTTCAATGATGCGAGGGTTCATTCTTGGCTCATGTGTCCTTCCAGCTCACTGAAAGAGAGATGAGGGAAAATGGCACAATTGTGTGCCAAGGAGAGAAGGGAGCTGGAGGGATCACTGTAGCTTTGTTTAATGAGCACATGGAGGACACAACCTCTGCCCCCAAGTCATCAGCATTTTCTAGGAGTTCAATATTGATATAATACCCTGAGTCACAGGTAATCTGATAATGACCTCTGTTATAAATGCCTTGAAGAAAGCTTCCTTAAAAGGGGTCACTGTAGGATCACGCTCAATTTGATAAACGTTCTCACATATTTTAGCGCATTGTTTGTCAGTAGATCGAAACGTATAAACACAGATTCTAATGACAAGGACTTGTTTTGTAGCTAGAATTATGAAAACACCAATGACCTCTGATCTCTGGCGAGTAGGAGACACTTCACATTGTTTTGCTGACCCACCAAGTGGCACAGGACTCCTCTAATTACATGATTCAAAGCTCCTCCTAAGCATCTCTGCTTCCTCCTTGAAGGCAGATGATGTAATAACCACACATCAAAATGTCTGAGAATGTATTGAAGGTCTCTGGTATTTAATTTATTTAGCCCTAAAGCATGGTATGTAATCTATTCCCTTGAAAGGTATCAGACATGTTTGAAATACAGTTTTGTGTTGTGTCTTTCCTGTACCATAAGGATTGTTTTTGTTTAGCACCTTGTAGAAGTATTCCCGTGAGAAGTGTGTCATCATTAAGACAATGACCAAGTGTTAGACTTTTTAAATAAAATGAATGAAAAAGAAATAACAAAACCTGTTCTTCTCAGTCATCAAAAAAATTACATTACTGATTATCCCTCTGTAATTTGGCATTGTTAACTTAGCCATTGGTACCCACATATAAGAGAAGGTACACTCTACCTCTTTAGGCTCCCTATGAAACATGTAGTAACAATGATTGTTTCTTTAAATCTAGAAAACTAGTCAGATCTCATCATAAATTTATTATTAACTTACTTTGTGATTTAAGTAAAATGTTAAAATTTGCCTTACTTTATATTTTTGTTTTAGAAATAAACAAATAAATCTGTCAAAATAAATCTATCATCTAGAATTCAAGACTGGAAATAAAACAAAATAATGTGCACATAAATCTCAAAAATCTGATAATTTTGGAACTTTTTACTCAAATTCTATAAATGTTCTATTTTCTTCACTTAGAATAGAAATTAAATGCTGCCTAAAAACATTTTCAGAAGATAATTAATTTTGAAGTTTCAATTATATTAGTATATACCATTCCATAAGTTTTAAAATAAATGTTCTATTAATATTTGTTTGACTGATAAATTTTTATTAAACATCAGCAAAGTTGAGAGTCATAATTAAAACTATACATTTTAACAACCAATTTTTATTAAATATACATTTTGACATTGCTTTATTATAGAACGTGACACACTGAAGCGTCATTATTTCTGTAAGTGTCTCTCCTCACGTCAACTATAGGAACATCTATTGGAAAAGCATTGTGAATTATTTAAATTTGTGTGTACTGAACAAGCACTATTTCTGAACCATAGCCAGAAGTTGATAATGGCTTGAGGAGTGAATAAAACATCCACAATATGCATATAATCATAAGGGGGTAAACTTATGAGAGAGAGATTTGATCATTCAAGACCCAAATTCAGGCAGGTAACCCAAACACAAATACATCAGCAAAGAGCGTTGCTGACAGGCTATGGAATAAGAAACATTGGTACATTGATTCTTGCTTTCTGGTGAGTATATATGTTTGTGGGGGTAGGGACAATGGAGGATGAACAAACCTAGGGTCTGACAAATTCAAGATACGCTTAACGGAGCAACAGTATCCTAAAGGTTTGTTAATTCATTTAACAAATTTATCGAGTGCTTGCTCTATGTACTATTTTCAATTTGGAGGATACAGAGTGTACAAAACAAAGCCTCTGCTCAGAGCTCACTTTCCAGTTAACAAAAAAGTTTTGGAGGATAAAGTGGCTTCATCTGTTACAGAGGCAACAGGAAGATGCTCTTCCCCTTGTAAAGACAACATTGTAATCATCTCTGAAAAAGAGGAGCCCAGAGAAGAGATTCCAAGGTTTCCACCTAATTTGCTCAATTTTGAATAGATTCATCCAGAAAGAAACTATTCCTATAAGCTTACCTAACCCCACACTGCATTTCTAGCCAGTTTCCTGGGAGTCTGTCTATGATAATGACAGACTCTGTAATGACAATGAAGATGAAAGGAAGGATAAGCACGAGGATGAAATAATGATCAGGAGGGGGGTTTTTAACAGTAAAGAAGGAAAGGAAAAGAAAGAATGTGCAATTATATCTAGATTTTACTTCCAGAGAAAGGGGAAATGAGAAAAGATGTTTGTGAAAACAGCTTCCCTACTTGGCTAAGATCCCATGTGATTATATTCAGACCTAGGCATTAATGTTCACACTCTTATACTTCTTTAGAGTATTTTACTCAACGTGGTGGATAGATATTCTAATTCATCTTTCTTATTTACTTCTCTGTAAAGTTGAACATATTATAACTTTCTTTACCACTTAAGTGTAGATTTCTTTGACCATCTTTTGCCATTTTTACCTATTTTCTTCTTATATGTGATTCCTCCAAATATATAATGGCTATCAATTTTGCAGAAAACTGTGTTTCTGTCTCTATATATTATTTTGTGCTTATTAAAAATAATCCTCCTTTTTTTAGACACTAGAAGCTGCACGTTTTTATATTAGATGATTCCTGAGATTAAATTGGAAGGGTTTCTGACACTATCTCTTTATAAAACTCTATCTTGAAGTACTGAAGCAAAGGCATTTGCACATATCAAAACTTGTGAGCTAATGGATAATGCAGGAAGGCTATTTCTTCCCCTATTGATGCCGCCAACATAGAATACATATCTCAGTAGTGTAGCTACCTTAACCACTCCACTTTCCCTATTATTCAACATATTGCAAAACAAACAAACAAAAAACAACATTCTCCTGTGTCATTATAATTTATTGCTTTAATTTTTTTTATTTTTCTTTTGTTTAAATGCATTTTAATAAGCTAATACACTCTAAGACAAAGTATCATTCTAAAACAAGGTAAAATATGTAAATAGTCACTATGACCATTTTTATTTCTCCTTATACTTCCAAATTCACCTATTGTTTTCCATGGACTCTGGGTTCAATTTAAAATTATTGCTACTGCCCACAAACCTAATCTTCTCTCTGCATAGTCCAGTTTTATGAGGGCAAAAACATTTTTGTAGGTAGATTCATCAATTCACTGAAAATTTTGTAGTTTAACAGTCTTCAGACTGTGTAAATTTCAGGACTTAGGTATTCTTCATCTCAAGTATAGTTGATTAAACCTAAGGATTTAGTAGTTAATACAAGTTACACATTTGCACAGTCATTTCTAATGTTTGTAAAGGTGTGGGGTTTGCATAACATTTACATTGCTATACTTGTCAATCAGCTTTAGCCATTCTTAGTTTGATAAGACTAGACAGGACTTTGGGTTATATATGAGGTTAGGAAAAGCAGTTTAATGGTTGGTCATATAAATGTGTAGAAAGATAAAGAGGAATGCAGAGAGCGAGGTCAAGAGTGGATTCCTTAGTGACCATCAAATTTATTGCACATCATTTTTTCACATTAAAACTATTTTAAGACTATTAGTCTGATTCTTCATTTTCTCCTCAGACCTGCACATTTTTAATTACAATATTTTTACTAGTTGTGGTCCTATTTTGCCCTTTTAAAATGTTACCTTCCTACATGGTTGCTCTCTTCCTTTTCCAATGAAAGCACACAAGAAAACCATTTAAACTATAACCTCTAAAGCCACTTAATTCAGAGTTATGGAGTTGAAAGGCTACTACCACAAAATGTGCACGATGACATTTACATAGCCTCAATGACACAACACTTTAGAATGAGAGCTCTAAGTTTCTTGACTGGGGCCCACCTGCAAGTCATTACAGACCATAATATGTTTCTCAAGGCCTGACTATATTATTTATAGAGCTTGACCAGCCTGTCAGAGAATAATCATAGCATTTTATACTTCTGCTGTGCCCTACGTCTCAATGTTCCTTACCAACATGAATAAATTCTTATATCACTTCTGTGCGGTATTGGATAAATATTATGACATCAAGTTTTACAGATGGAGAAGTAGAAAATGAAGCACAGATGTTAAATAATTTTCTCCGATCCCAAGTCACTATGTAGCACTTTTCTACAGGCCATATAAATAATATCAAGGATCAAAATGGATGTGTAGGGAATAGAGATGGGTGGAGGGAAGAGGGGCTCACTTAAGCCAATTGAACATGGAAATGCCACAGTGGGAATAGTTAAGCTAAAGATGATTGGAAAATAGAAAAAAGAAGGGTTAAGTCACTATGAATTATTTATAGCTTCTATCCTACTAACCTGTATCTGAAATTCAAGAATTAGGGTATCTCTTCTCCTCTAAAGTATTTCTGCAAGAAAAAGGAATGAAAACAGACATTAGGAATAAAATTGCATGGATTCTTAATGAGGGATTATTGTTCAGTTGGTCTGATTATATTCTCTGGCAATAAGTTTGTATGGGGACTAAGGAAAGAGTTGGTTGAAAATTCATATTTATTATATCTTTAGCACTAAAATGCTCATCTTTATTCTCTCTCTCTCTCTCTTTTTTTCTCTCCTTCATCTTTGTCCACATCTCCTCATAATGGGTCACTTCTTCACTCCCCACCAAACAAAAAAAGAGAAAGAAAAAAAATATAAAATACAGATATAAAATGCATATACCATTATTTCTGTCTTAATATTGTGAGTTTCTCAAGAATTCAGATTAAATCAAGGTTCACTTCACATGCACATTCCACATGATAAAATAATGTTTTCGATAATTATGTCCTCCATATGTCTTTCCCACGATGGACTCTGTGAGAGCAGGAACAGTCTCTTAAGTGTCCGCCTCTACTTCTGTCTCTGGTACATACAACAGGATCTGACATACAGTAAGTAGGTACCCAGTAAAAATTTTTTTAGAGAGTGATTGAATGAATGAAAGAAGGAAGTAATTCAATGTTGCCTTTGAGTGGATCTTGATCAGAGCCTAGTGAAATCCCAGAGACCGGAATAATGCTTGGATCAGAGACAAACTGTGTCTCCTGCCCTCTCAAAAATTTGCTAAGTCTCTCAGAGGGACAAAATGTCCCGTGCCCCTGGAATATACAAGACACTCATGGAAATGAACTTTAAAACAAGAGAGTGAAAGGGCTTTAACTTTTCTCTGGCCGGTTTTGCTCAGTGGTTAGATGTCGGTGTGTAGATTGAAGGGCCTTGGGTTCCATTCCCAGTTAAAGGTACATACCTGGGTTGTAGGTTCCATTCCCGGCCCTGGTTGGGGGTCGACTGGGGTTCGTGTGGGAGGCAACCAATTGATGTGTCTCTCTCACATCTATGTTCTCTCTTTCTCTCCCTCCCTCCCTTCCACTCTATCTAAAAAATTAATGGAAAAATATCTTCAGGTGAGGATTAACAAAAAATGGGGGGGGGCTTTAATTTTTTAATCTGTGACAAACCTAGGTTTCAAGTGAATAGTAGAAACAATTTGATACAATCATTTTAAAGAAAACTCTAAAATTTAATTAATATGGAGTTTATCATCATGCTGAGAACAAATTAAATGGGAAAATTCCCAGTTAACTATTTATTTTAGTAAACAGAGGAGTAGCTAGGAATAGTTATTGCACAACAAAAACATAAAAGTGCTCTAAATTATGTAGACCACATTTGGTAATATTAAAATGCTACAAATAGTTTCTTGATTTTTCTAAGATGTCATAGATAATTTCTTGATCGCTTTGTTTCAAGCAGTGGGGATTCACTGGCAGTGCAGATGCTGGACATCCTGGAGGCTACATTCAACTACATGGAACCAGGTAGCATACACATAAACAAATATTTCAAAGTTGGTCATTTCAGATTGCAATAAGTAATACAACAAATAACAGTGTTACATTAGGGAGTAATTAGGGTAAAGAGGGAGGTGGGTGGTTTTTTTCAATACAGTTGCCTGAGATGGTTTCTCTGAGGACATTGCATTTGAATTGGATCTAGAGAAATAAAAAACAATAATTAGATATGCTAATAGCTGAGGGGAAAACATCCGGGGGTGGATGTGCAGTGGTGGCTGTCATCTCCAAATGCAAATGACATGAGGTGGGAAAGAGGCTGTTATGGCAAGTTTAAGGAAGAGATAGGGAGTCAGTGCCATTGTGAATATAGCTGTAGACCATGGCTGCATAGAGCAAGAACAGAGTGGACTTTCTGGACACCTTTGACAATCCGACATGGAGTCAGTGTCAGCGTGACAGGTATATCAAGTGCTATGTCAAGGCTGAGGTCATGGGATGTAATGGGAATGCCTTTGGGAGGGGCCTGGAATGCCCCAAACCACAAGTCTGGGCACCTGGATAAGGACTCCATCTGGACACCCATATGAGTGGTACCTCCACCCATTGTGGGTTATAAGAACTCAGCTGCATTTGGTGCTTGAGCTTGGCTGTATCACAG
This sequence comes from Tadarida brasiliensis, assembly GCA_030848825.1. Classification (NCBI taxonomy): domain Eukaryota; kingdom Metazoa; phylum Chordata; class Mammalia; order Chiroptera; family Molossidae; genus Tadarida; species Tadarida brasiliensis. The sequence goes on along the minus strand of CM061258.1, from coordinate 85,192,021 downwards.
GTCACACTCGGAACTCTGCCAGGTTTCCACTCCACCGGATGCATGCCACCCCTGCAGCCAACTGGCTTGAGATCCACACCTGCCTCTCCTTCTGCAGACACCACCAGTGATTGGGAATTCATGCCCAACACTCGCTTTGCTCGCTTCTATTGCACAAACTCCCCCTCTCTGTGTGTAACCTGCCTGTGAGTTTATTGGCTTATTGGGGAAGTCTCCCCTAATAAACCTGGCATTGTGGACAGACACAAATGTGTGAGTGACTCCTTTCAGGGATGCTCCCTTTTTCATTACAGTGGTCTATCATAAACAGAGTCTGGAAAACAGGCAGGAACCTTACTTAGGCCTTGCCACTCAAAATGTGTTTCATGGAAGACTGTTAAACAGTGAATTTATATGGTCTAATGTACTTTTATAAAGGATAGCTCTGGCTCTTTTGGGAAGAGTGGAATGTATAAAGACCATAGGGGAGATAAAGAGGTAAGAAGTTCTTGAAGAAGCCTGGGTGACATTGTGGTCACAGGCATAGGAAGCTGGCATTAGAGATAGAGATGTATACAAGTGAATATAATAGAACTGGAGAAGTACTGATGGGCTGATTGTGCAAGAAAAATGTTTAAAGTAAGAGGTGTCCCGTAGTCATTTGACTTAAGTAATAAACAGATGGGAAAAGATTAGGAGAGGAACAGACTTGAGGGTTAAAACCAAGAGTTTGAAATTGAACACCTAAAATGTCAAGTTGACCTTCTGTTAAATCAGAATTTCCTACTAGATAACTGTATTGGAGATATATCTTATTTAAAGTTACTGGACTATGAATACTTAGAGGTGAAAAGAGAGGAATATGCCAGTCCTCATCCCCGAAATACACTAGCATATAGATATTCTATAAATCCCTGTTACTCAAAGTATGCTCCATGGATCTACGCATCCGCATCGTCGGGAATCTTACCAGAAGTGCAGGCTTTCCAGACTTACTTATTTATAATTACAATGTTGTCAAGAAGTCCTAATATGCAGCATTATATTATAATCAACAAAGAAGACCAAAATGGTATAACCCCTGAAGTAGAGAAAATAACTAGGAATATGTTATATCAGGCATTTACAAATAAGAAAATGTTTTAGGCATGAAGAAGTCGTCAAACTTACGGAATTCTCCTGATAGGTCAGATAAGGTAAGGACAGAGAGTTGTTCTCTGAATTGCATCCTAAACTACTTGCAGAATTAGTTCTACATGTTCCACATTATTATTAATGATCCTCATCAGCAAAAGACATACTCGGTTGGCTCCCATTAAGTCTTTTCTTTATCTCGCACCCACCTCTATTATTAACTCATTATTTTCTAAAAAAAAACTTATCAAAGGAACAGATAAAAATTATTGTCTCTGTGTCATATTCATTTCTTATTATTCTCTTTAACCAATTTCAATCTGATTTTTCTACTTATTGTACTAATTATAGAGAGTAGAGTTATTTTGCAGCTGGACTGGGAGTCGTTCAATACTTTTCTTTGGGCATTTCTAGATAATTTCTTTGAGTATGAAAAATACTCTAGTTTAAAATACTTTACTTAAGTATCACTAAATAGGCCAATTTTATGTTCATTATAAGTATAACGTCCATTTTCACATAGCAATCATATCTGGAATTGAATGGTGCATCTATATACAGAAGAAGCATAAAAATGGGTTGAAATAATCACCTCCATGGTAAAGTGGATAAAATTAACACTGTACCAAGGGATCTGTCAAGATACATGGAAAGAGCAAATTGAAGATGTTGACAGCTATCTCTATCTGGGTCATGTGTTGATGGGGAATTTAGCCGAAGAAGAAAGCTAGAGTGTAGAAAGAACAGTCTTCATCATTAGGTGGAGAGCTGCCAAAACTGAGAAGAAAGGAAAGAAATAAAAGAACTATAATTCTACCATCCTGTCCCCAGCTGTGCAAGTGCCACATGTCTGAAAGACGCCACTAAATGCTGCTTGAGGACTCTCGCAGAAGGGTGTAATCGTCAAGTAACTCAAGGTGCAGTGGAACAGAAAATGCATCCAGCTTCACTGACATCTTATACATGTGCTGAGTTACAGTCGCAATGTGACAGTTACAGTTACAGAGAGGTAATGAATAACTCAATTAAGCTGAACTTTTTTTCTCAAGTTACAGAACTAGGCACTCTTTTAAATACCAAGATTTATAAGTCTATGCCAGCAAGTTAATAACAAGAAAAGATATGTTTACTAAAACATTACTAGAGACAGCAGCAAATGCAAATTCTCAAAGGGAAGTACACATAAAGCATTGTGTGTGTTGGAGACTGAGGTGGTTAGGGGAAGGAATAAGCATATTGAGTTGTGGGGATGAAACGAGATCTCATGAATACGAAATGTGCATTATCTGTGCATCCCCAACACCAGTCATAATACCTGCCACATAGGTTCGCAAAATATAGGTGAGTGCCTAACTGAATAGGGTAGAAGTTTAGGAAAATTTAAGAAAGGATCCAAATACATAAATGAGGAGAAAGAATGTGAATCAAGGCACCAAAGTAGGGAATAATGGGGGTAACTGAGAATTGCAGATGATCCATTTTCACAGGACCACGCCGTGTGTCGGGACAGGGATGCCAAGTGTATGGTTCTGCAGTTTTTGTTGTCTTGCCATGCTTTTGTAGACAAGCCTCGTGCTCTGCTGTGCAGGGTGTGTTCATCCAAAAGAAAGGGCCTTTTCCTTCTCAGTCCTGTACTCTAGCCTAAACTTCGCATCTTCAGTCAGGGTTTTATCTTCCCAGAGTTGATGCCTTTTACTACTTGGCACAAACGTGCCCTACAGGCTAGTGGGTTTTACATTTTGTAAGGTAAAGAGGAATTAATTTGGAAAGATACGTTGAGGCCACATAGTAGAGGATCCTGAATATTTCCGGAAGGAGTCTCTTCTTAATTTAGGAAGAGCATTTTCCAGCAGAGGAGGGCCATGTTTGGAGCAGTCAATTAAACCGTAGAGAGCTTGGAATGGGAAGAGGTGGAAATGGTAAGACCAGTTAAGCATGTCAAAGACCCTTCATTTAATATAAGAAGACGGTGTGTTTCATGGATTAGGTCACAGAGGTTGTGATAACTCTGTGATGAGCCAGTTTGGTCGAATGTGGAAGCACATCTGCATTAGAAGACATATGAAATCAGTGCCTGTGGCTAGTAGAAAAAAATAACTCTACATAGATACATGTTACATGTGTAAGGCAAGAGTCTCATAATTAAACAGACATATTTATAGGACATTTTCTGCAGACTAGGAACAGTTCTGCTTGGATATTAGGGGTACAAAAATGAATGAAAGATAGTTCCTGCTATGGTGAATGACAACACACTAATATCTTCTTTTGATGTTTCTGGAAACATTATTTTAAGCTAACTTCTTATATTGATGGCAAGGTAATAATATATTTTATCATATTCAGTTGTTCCTTGTTTTCATTATTATTTTACACTTCTTTCATTTTTACATGAAAAAAGCAACCATATCTAAAATTGTATGATAAGAGTTATTATGAGACTTAAATTAAAGCTAGGTAAATAAACAATTAACCTTTTAGTCTTATGCATAAACATAAGAAAAATTCATGAATATGTTACTCCTAATTCATAGGCTGGAATAACTTTAGTCTTTAGCTAACCACATTATTATTGGGAAGACCAAATTAAAGTAGATATATATTTCAAATATATCATTCACCACATTTTATGTTGAACAGGTATCATAAGTTATTTTTTGTTCTAATATTATTTTAATTATTTTATTTGCATTATATCTGGATAATCTATGTTGGTACCAGAAACAGAATTGGATCCAGAACAAGAAACTGGGATACAGAGAGCTCAGATCAGGGTGAGAATAGACTGGGCCATAATTGAAATTTGTGGGGAGGGAGGGACTGTTAGGTAGTTTTCATTTTTTCCATCCCAGTTTACTCTCTACTCTTTCCCACTCCACTCTCCAAGCTAAAACTGTCGTTCATGCATGTGGATCATAGCAGTGAGCTTTCTGACTTCCAGTGGGGTTCCGCCAATGGGAAGGTTATTTATTCTGACTTCCTCTTTGCAGAGTCATCTTGGATTGGCTATTCTCCTCAGCAAAGTTCACCGTTCTCCACTGACATTCACCTTATGTATTCTTGTAATCCTTTTCTCTTCTTGTTCCTTTGGGCCTACAAGGGATGATAACAATTTTACTAGCTCTGGGTTATCCCACTGTCTCTTGTGGTGTTCTGAAACTTCGTAAATAATCTGTTTATTAGCATTTTTTCAAATTATCTTAATGTGAGAGTGACATCTGTTTCCTTTTCAGATGCTGATTCAGGGGACAGCAGTGGAGTTGGAGGTTGTAACAGTGTATGCAGTATTAAGTAGAGGTACATCCAGATATTGCCTAGAGGGCAATATTCAGATATCAAGGTTGAGAACACTCAGATAGGCAGAGGAACAATCCCTTGGAGAATAGAAATTAGTGATTAGAGAAAATAGGCAGATCTAAAATTCTGGGAAACCATCAGAAAATAAAAATGAAAAGATCAGGGCAAAACATGCAGTAAAACAGATATGACATCAGTGAAGAGGAAGAACTCGATATTAAAGGCAATTACTTTATTCCTCATTTATCTGAATAACTACAGACACAGGGACAATACTTGTGTATTCATAACTGACTGAGTTGCTCATTGGAAACATAACTAAGATGTTTAGGCTATTGAAGATACATCTACAATTTTCTTTTATTGGTAAATCAAAGCAATGACTTTATCCTTTAAACATAATGAGTTTTAGAGGCATATATGTGGGTCTTCCCTCAATATCTTACAGTTCTTCTACCATATCTATGTCTCCGCTTTTTGTAGTGATCTGAGAATATGATAGCTAAGTCACAGCAAGTGAAATTTAGAATTATTCTGAATGGTATGGGAGGCAGAAAGATAACTACCAAAGTAGTCCACATCATGATCCCTAGAACCTGTGCATGTTACTTCACACAGCAAAGGGACTTTGTATGTGATTTAAGGCTAGGACCTTGAGATTAAGAGATTATCCTGGATTGTCTGGTGGACTCAATCTAATCACATGAGTTTCTAAGAGTAGAAACCTTTCCAGGCTATGGTCAGAGAAAAGGATGAGACCAGGAAGAACAGTCGGAGAGATGTGACAATACTGGCCTTGAATCCGGGGAAAGAAGGCCGTTGGCCAAGGAAAGGAAGCAGCATGAAGTGGGAAAAGGCAAGAAACCAGATTCTCCCCTAAAGCCAACAGAAGAAATGCAGGCCTGCCAACACCGCGATTTTAGCCTGGTAAGACTAGTGTCAGAGTTATGGAACTATAGAGGGTAAATTTAGGTTGTTTTATGCTAAATAAGTTTGGGCACATTTTTTAAAAACAGTAATAAAAAATTTGTACTAAGATGGCTTCACAGAATATGAAAATTGGTAATTTTGAATATAGAAATAAAATAGAACAGAAAGCCCCAGATGTCTTGGAACAAAGTTGATAAGGGCAAATGCTTATCAAGAAAGGCCCTACACTGATGATAAAAAGCAGATTAAAAAAACCAAGTCAATAAGTTGGTTAATGGTCAGTTCTGCCAATCAACTAACTATGTAAAAGTTCAATAACTTATGTACCATTTGGTATTATTCATAAACTCAGGAATATCCACTTTTTTAGGAATATGTGGGATAGGACAATAATGGCGAGAGACCAGAAGGAACTTAGAGTTTCATAGCTAAGCAAGGCTCACAGCTGCCACTCAAGTCACTGAAAACCCTCCCTCTCTCACTCACCTCTGAGTGCTCTGAACTGCTGTGTGGCATAGCTTTTTACACGTCTTCATTGCCACTGCCAGGGATGAACAAACCCATTTAATATAACACTCCTGGCAATGAAACTGAGGTCAGCGTTGGCAGTGATTATGGAGATTTTAATTTTGATTGAACCATTTTAATATTGCTTTTGATTGTACCATTTTAATATTGAGTTCTCAGATTTTTTTCATGACTAAATCTGCCTTCTACTTTAGAGAAGAAATAAAAAGTTCTGACCTCTTGTTTTGCCCATTTCAAGAGGAGTGGTTAGAAGAATCTTGATATACTATGGGGAATGATAAAAACCCACAGGTTCTCTATAGCCAATCAATTTTTGGAGAAACTGGAGAATGGGATTCTTCCCTCACTTAGGGCTAGAGAACAAGGTCTTCACAATTAAAGGAAGGAAAGGATAAAATATGTTAAAAAATAAATCCATATATATAATTCATTTCAACAGGTCATAACCCAATTTCGAAAGCAGTTATACCAAAAGAGAAACAATTTTCAAGCTTTTTTCTAAAAGCATTCAATATTTTATAGGTTTAATGATGAGTATGCATTAAAAAAACAGAAGTCAGCTGGATAATTCGATGACTGTAGATTTTCCCCCACATTGTCATGTTTCAATACAATTCACAGCTGTATAAATAATGCCATTCATAAACAGAACTCAGGCAAATTCAATTCTGTGTCTATTAATACAGAATGTGCTAAAATTTTCCACTTTTGTTTGCTTAAAGAACATGTATGTCTTGGCACACAAAAGCTCTCTTGTGTTCATATAATTGTAAAAAACTTAAACACACACCTCAAAATCCTAAGGGCACCAAGCAGTCATCCTTCCAAAGAGGTCTATGTTTTCAGACATGACGTGTATTACTGATTGTGGAACAAAATCCACTGTATAATTTCTGTGGTTGTCCAGAACCGACAAAGCAGCTGGGAGGAAAAAACTTACTGGTTGCTATTTCCCCAGATTTTCTTTCATCTCTCTCTGAGGAATTTGTTTTCAGAGCACACACAACACAATCCAAAAAGGGAGACTTTTTTTTTGAATGAAACGTTTTCTGTCTTAAGTGAATTCTAAAGTGGTTTAAATGTGAAGCTTTTGAATCTGATGATACCTACTCCATGGAGGCCTGACAGTAAGTCATGTAATACATCGATGAGTTTATGGGCTTCTCGGTTAGTAATTCCAGATGGTGTGTCTGTGCTCCGGCTGTGCACTCCGTGTAAATCATCTCACTCACAATCAACAGATACTCAGAAGCACTTTAATTGGAAACATTTATTTTTACCAGTTATTTATAACTTTCAATAGAACCTCATTCAAGAACATGGAGGCCCTTGTTTCTCGTATAGCTGAACCTTTTTTCTGGAGAGCAGGTTTTGGCAGGGTGTGTGCTGTCTGAAAAAATGTTTTCCCTGGGTTTTTTCATGTTCAATATATTTGTGGTTTAGTCTCAAGAAATGCTGCTATCAAATCTTCTGCTCCTCTCAACACCACCTTCTTGCCAACTCTTATTTTGGACCAGAAAGTATTTCCAAAAGAAAGCATGTTTGCCACAGTTGAAAAATGATTGCTGGGAATGCCAGGGTCTTGGTATCAGCTCTTCAAACCAGTATCATTAATCTTAATTAAAAAACTAAAGCAAAGGTTTTTATCATGTGCAATTAATATGGGACCTAATTTGGGTTCAGATTCCAAGATGAACTCACTGTCTGCCTGTGTTGGAGAGCGTTTCATACCTGCCAGTACCAATATTGTTTTAGTAACCGAGGAAAGAGCAGTGCCTTGACTGACATCAGAATAATCTGTGTCGACCATAAGCATTAATCTTATTTAGAAAGTCAAGCTGAACTTTGTCAAAGAAGAAAGGTCTAGGGGGGAAAAAAGTTTACTTCAAGGCTATCCTTAGTATCAGCGACACTGAGCTTTGTGTAGAATTTCTCCCACTGCAGCAGCAGCAGATTTGGCCATTTGTGACGAAGGGCTGTCCTTTCTCTTCCTTTTATTACTCCACATTCTTTGGAGAAACATTTGACACTTGAGCTCTTCCCAGGAAAATCACATCTACTTATGATGCCCTGTGTTGAAATGATGAAAAACATTTCATATAAACTAATAATTTAGATAAAATACCTCAATTCTCAGAGACATTATCTCCAACTCAGCATTCTAAGTCACGTTTAATTTCAATTGACTTTATCTGTGTTTACTAAACACAGTGATATCTCTCAGGAGATATTGGCCTAGACTATTTATTATAATAGAACCACCACTTATCCCACCTTTTAACACCTGTGGTCTGTTTTTTTCTTCTTCTTTTCTAAAGGTCTGTGAGTGGGGTTGTGAGTTTCAAGACCTCTTAGGAGTACAGAGAATGGTTGCAAACTGAGCCATGGTGCTTGAAACCTAATGAAAATTGTCTGATATTTTTTATTTTTATTTTTTTACATTTCTTTAGAAAATAATGCCTGGCCCATGTGGTTCAGTGGATTGAGCACCATCCCATGGACTGAGAGGTCTTAGGTCGATTCCCGGTCAGGGCACGATTCCCAGTAGAGGACATGCAGGAGGCAGCCAATCAAGGTTTCTCTCTTGTATCGATGTTTCTATCTCTCTCTCCCTTCCTCTCTCTAAAAAAAGAAAAAATATATATTTAGGATAGTCAGCTGGTGCATCATCCAAAATGAAGACAGTATATTTCATCATCCTGTATTTATTGAACATCTTCTATACATACTGCAGTATGGGGCATACAGATTTAGTGTAAGACATTGCCCCAGTCTCAGTGAATTTGTACTTTTAGCTTTTTTTAATTTTTATTTTTTATGGAATTTATTGTGAGACATTGGTTAATAAAATTATATAGGTTTCTAGTGTACAATTCTATAATACATCATCTGTATATGTATTGTGTGTTCATCACCCAAAGTCAAGTCTCCTTCCATCACCATTTATTCTCCCTTTACCTTCTTCTACCTCCCCCAGCACCTTTCCCTCTGATAATCACCATACTGTTGCCTGAGGTGTTTTTTTTTTTTTTTTTTGCTTAATACCTTTACCTTTTTCACTCAGTCCCATAACCCCCATCCTTCCAACAGTGTCAGTCTGTTCTATGTATCTAGGAGTCTCTTTCTATTCTGTTTGTTAGTTTATTTAGTACCTTAGATTGCAAACATAAGTGAAGTCATATGGTACTTTTCTATCTCTAACTGGCTTATATCATTTAGCATAATATTCTCCAGGTCCATCCATGCTATCGCAAAAGGTAAGGTTTCCTTTTTTTTTATGGCAGACTAAAATTCCATTATGTAAATGTATTAGAGATTTTTAAAAAAATATTTTATCTTTATTGATTTTAGAAAGAAAGGAAGGGAGAGGGAGAGAGAGATGGAATCATCGATGAGAGAGAACATCGATTGGCCGCCTCCTGCATGCCCCCCAATGGGGATTGGGCCCACAACCTGGGCATATGCCCTGACTGGGAATCGAACCGGCATGCATGGGTCGATGCTCAGCCACTGAGCCACACTGGCCGGGCTACCGCAGATCTACTCATTTACTGATGGTCACTGGGCTGCTTCCAAATCTTGGCTATTATAAATAACACTGTAATGGACATAGGGGTGCATATATTCTTTTGAATCGTGTTTCGGTTTCTTCGGATATATTCCCAGAAGTGGAATTGCTGGATCATGAGGCAGTTCCATTTTAACTTTTGTAGTAACTCCATACTGCTTTCTACAGGCTAGCTGTACCAATCTGCACTCCCACCAACAGTGCACCAGGGTTCCCTTTTCTTCACATCCTTGCCAACACTTCTTTATTGATTTATTGATAATAGCCATTCTGACAGGTGCGAGGTGATATCTCATTGTGGTTTTAATTTGCATTTCTCTGATGATTAGTGATGTTGAGCCTCTTTTGATATGTCTATTGGCCATCTGTATGTCTTCTTTTGAAGTATCTGTTCAAGTCTTTTGAGAAGTATCTATTCAGGTCTTTTGCCCATTTTTTAATTGGATTGTTTGGGGTTTTTTGGTGTTGAGTTTTATAAGTTCTTAAAATAAATTTTGGATATTAACCCCTTATCATGTATCTCATTGGTGAACACGTTCTCCCATTCATTGGGTTGTCTTTTCATTTTGTTGATGGTTTCCTTTGCTGTGCAAAAACATTTTAGATTGATGTAGTACCATTTGTTTATTTTTTCTTTTGTTTCCCTTGCCTGAGGAGATATATCAGAAAAAATATTGCTATGAGAAATGTCCAAGATTTTACTGCCTATGATTTCTTCTAGGGTTTTTATAGTTTGAGTCTAATATTTAAGTCTTTAATCCATTTGGAGTTTATTCTTATGTATGGTGAAAGAAAGTGGCCTAGTTTCTTTTTTTTTTTTTTTTTTGCACTCATCTGTCCAATTTTCTCAATACCATTTATTGAATAGACTATCTTTACCCCATTGTATGTTCTTGCCTCCTTTGTCAAAGTTTACCAACTAGTATAGTACACTGATATTTGTATTCATGTAAATAACCATATAGATTGGTATTTATATACAGGCTATATAAATATCAGCTTATCAAAGCATATGTCAGTTTGTGTATATATGTATAGGTAACATATTACTTGTGTTGTACACATTTTTCAAAGGTGGAAAAAGAAGGATAAGAAAAGGTATACAATAGCAGTCAAATCAGGCCCAAAATTCCTAGGACCTAGTTTTTATTAAATTGATAACTAACCTGCCTTTTTGTTTTAACACATTTAAATGAACAAAGCTAACGACCAATATTTGAATATTTTATCGTATTTTATTTGACTGAGAAAAACAAATGTGACTACTAACCATTCTCCTGAAAAGGCTTAGAAGTTTCTGATGCTGATCTTATACTGTCTCTATTTAACCAAAGTTTTGCATCTTGATCCCAATAAATAGAGTACAAAGAGTGAACATGGTTGAAGCTGGATGTTGCATACATGGAAATTCATTATGGTAATTTATTTATGTTTTACCTATATTTGAAAATATTTATAATAAAACATTTAAAAAATAAAACATTATGACTGACAGAAGAATAATATTAAATTAAAACTCAAACATGACATCTGATTCTATAGACTTGAAAGTATACCCAAACATGTACCCCAAATACAAACTTTTTCTGAAAGCACAGCATTCTTACCATTCTTTTGGACCCAGAAACATACTCCAACCAAACAGAGTTGACTTTTACCTACCACTAAACCTTGGTAATACCAGCGTTAAGGGAGGTTGGCAACTCTGAAGAATTTTCCTGTTACAAAGAGTTTCACACTTCCTTGTCAGTTTCATCATGGGAATGATATTTCTCACAGACTTTTATATAACATGGTTTTATGTGTGTATATAGTGACTTTTCAATATTAGACGTTCACCATCAGAATTCTATTAAAATCGCGCCATTCTGGCTCTGAAAGATGTTGGATGAATTAACATGGGGATCATTTATGTAGACAATATTCATTATTCTTATTTAGAAAGTCATATTTTCTGATGGCCATGAAAGGGTTTATTTGGTTTCTGAATTCTCAGTTGGCAACTAAATCAAAAATCCATTTCCAATAACTGCCAGTACCTGGCTCACATATTTCTATGCTTCATTTTTTCAGCTACCCTGTAAAGTCTAAATGTGATAAAGCTGCAGAATAATATCTTGTAAAGGGCATCAGTAGACACCTAGTTTGCATTTTCTTATCACTCTATGTTTCTCACTAATACAACATTGTCTTTATCTTCTAATCTCTAGTTATAAACTCCTTCATTATAATCTGAGGGGAATTGTGGTAGTAAACATGATGAATTGGAAAATGTCTTTAAAATATCTAGTCTAGTGAATAACTCCAACAGCAGGCAAATACTTCGTAATAAATTTGAAAATACTTTAACTGTGGAGCATACTACCATCTGCTTTAAGTGTTTTTTAGGCTTGCAATCTGTGTGATTTTAAAATAGAAAAAAAGAGCGTCTCAGAAGAAATTTTGGCAACCCCAGAGTTAATCCCTGTTCTGCAGTTAGTACCGTGTCAAAAGACACTAACGCCAAAATGCTAATTATGGACAGTCGAACATATTTCTTATTTTTTTATTTGTCGGTGCCACCTTCGAAGCAATACTATTTTTTTCTTTGTCAGAATAGGGGAGAGATGCAATTGATTTAAATACAGAATGAAGTTGAAATAGTATTACATTTCAATGTTTCTAGTTCAATATTTCTTGAAGAACACATTGGTAAATTGGTTCATAAGCTTAATTACTCTGCCATTTAAGGTCTTTCAACATAGTAGCTCTTGACCAAGATGCAAATGGCAGCTTTTCATATTGAACAGTATGTAGTGACATTTATTTTGATATCAATCGATCATCTTTTTAGTTCTGCCAAATCTCATGTTATGGTTTATAAATATTGCAGAACTTTTGGGTAAAAACTAGGTAATCTAGAAAATGTGTATTTTAAATTAAATTCATTAAAGATTACTTTTTAGTTAAAGGTAAAATGCATATAACATTCCTAAGCAACATTTTAACATTTAATTATACTCTTGAAAATAATTGTTATTGATTTGGGGAAAAGACCTTCTTTTTTGTTGTTAATCCTCACCTGAGGATATTATTTTCATTATTTTTTTTTTTGCTAGAGTGAAAGAGAAGGAGGGGGAGAGAGGAACATCAGTGTGAGAGAGACACATCAATTGGTTGCCTCCCGCATGACCACAACCAGGGCCGGGGATCGAACCTGCAACCCAGGTACATGTGCTTGACCAGGAATCGAACCCACGACCCTTTGGTCTGCAGGCTGACACTCTAACCAATGAGCAAACGGGCTGGGGAGAAAATACCTTCTTTTAAAGTCTAAACATCAATATTGACCTCGGAGGAAAATGTAAGAAAAAAACCATGAGGAAAAGTTAGAATAATTATTTCCACATAATTTTTCTAGAAATATGTCTAGAAATAGCAGCAGCCTTGGAACAAGTGGACCAAACTCTAAAATGGTCAAATGACAGCATTGTATTAAGTAAAAGTAATGCTTATGTAATTGTTTTAAGTTAAAATAATAGCATCTTTTATAGTTTTTTAATTTTGGGAGATAGGTGTGTTAAGCCTTGATATATTTTCATTGTATGGTTTTTTCATACACCACTAGAGGCCACACAACTCCGAAAATACATGATTACACAGATTGCTAATCAAAGTATAAAAAAGAATAGAAAGTGAGGTGCAATGATTTCACATTGTCTGCATGGCAAGATTTTATATTTAGGGATTGTCCTGGAAGAATTTAGATGGACCTGTGAACCCACGAACACCTATACACTTTTAACTCCCTTCTCTGCCCGCAGAATATTCTTACATTGCACACCCCTTACACATACCCTCATATGCAGAATATATGAAATATGTAAGTGCACATACACAGCACACAGAGCCTTGAAAAAATACAACTCTGAATATTCAGATATCTATTAGAAAATTAAATTAGAATACAATGTAAAGCATTATAATTTAGACGGCTAAATATTTGCTGGCTTTTTTTTTATATTAGGTTAAAGAGAGAGTTTTAAATAATAGTGTTTACAATTGTGACAAATCTATGAACATTCTCTGTGTCAAGTTGTATATTATGCCACAAACATTTTTTTTTTTTATAACAATTAGGTAAAGACTCGCAGAGCCGAGCTGACTTCTTTCTGCAAGAGCACACCTCCTGCCAGGTGATCTGGGAATAGCGTTCGAATGCATGTTTCATTGCTGGTTAGCAGACCAGTCTTCTGGATCTCTTCTTACATCCTAAGTAAAATTAGATGTAGCATTTTCAGCCTGGTTTCGAAATGTTTTCTCTGCCAGCCGGCAGCTTGTCACCTTGAGCAGACTTAACCAATTAGTTCAGTTCTCTGGTTCCTGGCTAGACTTGAATCATTGAGAGTTTTCATAGCATCTCAGTGGAAGTTTAAACTGTGACCTTTATGGTGAATAAGTAGTGTCTAGGCACCGGGAATTTATTTTGGGAAAAACCAGTAGCACCTGTGCTAATTTCTATGGACGACATAGTAATATTACCAAGTATTTCTATTAGCACCTTTTACTCTGGGCATCGCTGACTGTTGCCTTGAGGAGTAGACATAATTTTCCTTCTTTTTCAGCTGGAGAAAGGTTAGCTGAGACTAGAGGATTATGAAAAAGATCCCTATTTGTGAGCAGCTTTGCATTATGACAGACATGGCATAGCAGATTATTGAGCAAAGGCGTAATTATTACATGAGTGGACTACGAAAGTGTAAATTATTAAACAAGAAACAAGGCAATAGCCCTGGCCAGTTTGGCTTAGTGCTTGGAACGTCAGCCTGCGGACCAGAGAGTCTCAGATTCGGTTCCTGCTAGGGGCATGTACCAAAAAAAAAAAAAAAAGAAACAAGGCAATAATACTAAGCAAAAGACTGGCAGATTTGACTATATAATAATTAAGAACTTTAGTTTATGAAAATGAACTTTAGAGAAAGTGAAAAGACAGAGCAGAAACTGGCATAAGATATTTGAAACATATATAAACAAAGTATTAATTTCCAAATATATGAGACTTACAGAACAATCAATAAACAAGTAAACTAATTGAAAAAATATTTAGACATGAACAGGTATTTTGCAAGTAATACAAATGGCAAAAAATGATGTAACGTGCTGAATTTCATTAGTAATTACAAAATTACAAATCAAGATAGCTATGAGGTACTATTTTAGACCCACTGAGTAGGTGGAACATAAGTCTGACTATACTTAGTGTTATAGATGTAGGTCACGGGGGTCAATTATACTGGCAGGAGCATAAATTGGATAATCAGTATGGACAACACTGCATCATCTTGTGTAAAAGAGCTTTTGCTTCCCTTATGATCCAGTAGTTCAACTCCTAAGTATTTTTCCAAGAGATACTCTTTCAAAAGTGCACCAGGAAACATGCACAATTAATATTCAAAAAGCATTTTTTGTAATCAATAAAAAACCCTGAAACATCATAAATCCCATAAATAAGATAAATAGATACATTTTAGTACAACCACACGATGGAATATTATGCATCAGAAAAAATAAATGTGTTGTGGCTATGTGAAATACCATGGGCAATCTTATTATGATAGTATTAATGAGAAGACCATGTAGTATGATAACCTTTATATAAAGTTTAAAAAGTCCATAAAGTTGATATCTTTAATATATTAAAAGGCTTTTTAGTAACAAAAAGTGGATGTGAAAACACAACATAAGAAATACAACTAGAAAATGAAAGTGAAAAATATTTAAATGCTCAGTCGAGAGTAGGGTGTAGTCAGATATACACTGTTTTCACTTTTGATGGAAGAGTAAATGAACATACTCTCCCTGAAAAGCAATATATTAATATCTAAAGAAACTTTAAAATGTCATTCTTTGAAGTAGTAATTCTTAGAATCAGTTCCTAGAACTAATCAGTGATATAAAGATTTATATATAAAGATATTCATCACAATGTGGTTGACTATAATAATAAATTAGCAATAAATGAAATGTAAAGTATTATAATTAAATCAATTACGGTATACATAAAATGGATATTAGGCAATCATTAAACTTAGGTTTTAAGCATTTTAGAATAATCAATTAATTATTTTATACAAAATAATAAACATTATTTTAAGAAGCAAGCAGGAGAATCAAGCAAAATAAAATATCTCCATTCAGAAATAACACATTAGGAAAATATCATTTCTAGTTTTTCTCTCTCCATTTATAAGCATATATTTATTTATATATATATGCATATATTATACATACAGAATCTCAGAGTTCATTAATTTTGAGGAAAATTTGTATTGCCATTGTATGTGAACAAAAAGAAATTACTGTTTATAATATTCTTACATCACAATATATCCCCCTCAGATCAATAGAAAATTTATTCACTAATGTCTGAACATTTTTCATGGAAATATCTGAGATCAATATGAGTTAGTCCATGTCTAACTTCCACTGGTGATATTTTCTGCAAGGATCCCAAAGAATTCTTTATTTTTCAAATTCAATGGCATAATCACAGTATGTTTTGATGTCTCTTATTTTATAGCACAGTATTTTAAAAAATGCAGTGTGCTATTTTAATATTCATATATACTAGTTTTATCACTATGTTTATTTCATTTGTTGGATTATCTACTTCTTTTCCAGTGGAGGCCTCGTTTATATCAACACTATGATTTTTAGGCATTGCTAGTCTATTTCACAATGTTTCTATGTGAGTGTTATTTCTATAAGATTTATTGGGTCTATTAACTGTAATATTCCTGGTTGTTCTTGATTGCGAGGCACACTCAAAGAGCTGTTGCTTTTATTTTCTTTTCCTTGCATTGGGTTTCCTTTTACATGGGGCTCTTTGACGGGTTTTAAAATGTGATGTGCATTTCTTTTATCTATTTCTGAGGTATCTGGCTTACTTGTCATGCATTTTATTCTCATCTTGCTGTGCCAAAACCTTTGTTGTTACATCATGTGGATTAATTCTCCTGTCTCCATGCCTGCTGTACCTGAACTCTACCTTCCTTCCATGATCCAGCTTTGTGACTCGAGATGAGAGTCACATCTCGTCTACTTTGAAGGAAGAGCTTTGCTGGAGGAGCCTTTGTTGAATATCATGGAAGTTTCTTACCCTTCTTAGTTTATGTGAAACGGTATGAACAGTTCCCTGCAGTTTGCTAGAGGATAGCATGTTCCCGTGGCAGAAGACTTGGGAGACGCTAACCATTTCTCCAGTTGATCATCAGCACTTTGTTAACCAAATAAGAGGTTCAGGCTATTTTAAACAAACAAACAAACATTTATTTGAGCAAAAGAGTTACAACCTGGGAGACTCATTGAGGTAGCAATCAAAATTGTGCTCTGGAGAGAGCAAAGAAAGGCAAAAAACACAAAGTGTAATTCCTTCCTACAAATAGGATTAGTTAGTTCCAGTATGCAAATGAGGAGCAAAAACTACAAGGAGGAGGTCAAGTCCACATGTTTCCATACAGCCACTGTTGTTCCAGAGTACTTATGACTCAGCCTTGAGCTGAGTTTAGCAACAGATTTAGCAATTTAATAGCAACTCTGAGAACTGAGGCAGGCATGGGATGTGCAGAGACCCCACTTCCTCAGTGGCCTCCTGACCCTATTTGAAGTAACTCTCTTAGTAATGCTTATTCCATTTTATTTTCTCCATTATCAACTTGAAAATGGCTAGGGGCTTTTAGTCTGTAGGGTTTAGCCTCTGCTTTTCCCAGATTGTCTACTCACCATACTTATCCATTTTTCTTCAAATTGGTGGGTACTGGTGAGAATTTTGGAGATTTTCTTGATTCACATTTTTTCTGAAAATGACTTCCAGATGTTATAATAGAATTCTTTCCTTGGTCAAGATTTTTCAAAGATGATGGCATGAAATTTACTTCTAACTTGGTTTGCTGTAACTGTTGAAATTTCTGTTTGGTTATTTCAATTTTCTTTTCCATTTTACCTCATAGCAAGGGAATCTAGATTTTATAGTTCTGCTTTGTTACCTAGACTTCTCCTTTTAAAATGAGACTTTTCTGGTAAAAAGATAAGACAACTATATAAACAGTAAAATCCCCATTTTCTTAAACAAATAAATGCTTAGAAAAAGAATTGTAAAATAATGAGTATAATTTCTTTGGTTAGGGCTTTAATGGTTATTTCATTCTTTGTTTTATAATTTTCTCTGTTTTTCAAATATTCTTGTGAATATTTGCTATTTTGATTGCTGAAGAAAAAAGCAAATCTACACTACTTTGGAAATATATAAAAAGTCCTCAATCATATAAAAACCACATTTAAAGATAATTATTTGCATTTTTCAGGATTCAGTTATGTTTTTAAGTTCTCGTGTAAAATGTTGACTGATTAAAACCTTGTTTATGAAATCTATTAAATATCTAATAGAAAGAAAATTTAAACACAGTAGTATGCAAATATGGGAGATTCTGAGGGACAAAGGAATGTTTAATCTCAAATGAGTTTTGTAAATTCAAATTTCATTTAATTCTTTATCTAGCACTCATCATAGAAATCAGTTCTATTTAACCCCCGTATTTCCTGAGTTTCGGTACTTGAGGATATCAGTTCGAGTCATTACCTTGCAATACTGGGTTTCTTTAGCAATTGTGATGATCAGGTTTCTGGTTTCCATAGACCAGGCCCATTTCAAATTCAATTTTGGAGTTGGCAGAATACTGCCATCATTTTGTTTTTTCAAGCTCCAAAAATGAAACAAAGATATGACTAACATCTCTTTCACCCTTTTAAAGAAAAGATTGTATACGCCTGAATAATCCTAAAATGCTATAGGCTCTGAAACACAATAACCTTTTCCAACATTTGGTTCCCTTCACTTAAAAAAGCTCAAAACAGGATACTTTGGGGATCTCCCTAGAAATTTAGAAGGTTAAAGTTGCAATACTAAAATAAAAAATAAAAAGAGAGAGAAAAGTACTGGTTTCAGATTAGAATGATGTTAGTAGTAAGTTTTGGAGTCATGACTGCTTTAAAAGCGTACAGTTTTGTCACAAACTATTGGATTGTAAAATAACCATAGTAAGAAATATGGGGCTCTTGGCATATTGTTCCAACGTGATGTGTATTATATATAACACACCGCTCTCCACATTAGGAGGTGAGAGGTGTATATCTTGACTTAATTGGAAACATCTTTTTCCCCCTAGAAAAGATTCACAAAGCCCTTCTGGGGAGAGCACACTCACAATTCAAGATACAAAATAGACTGTGCAGTCACAGAAACAATGAGGAACTGAGCCCACTGCAGGCAAATCACTTCAATTCATTACAGAATGAAAGTTAGGCCTGGACTATTTCATTTTGGATTGCTTTTTGCAACCTCATAATCTCTTTAATGGAAGTAATTTGTTAATAAAACAGTGGTAATGAAACAGAAGTATCTGTTTACAGCAGTCCCCTTATATTTCTTGCGCTTATGCCTGCTTTCATTATTCATAGAGAAAGGTACACAATTTGGTCTGGTATACATCAGTAATAGAAAACCACTTACAGGAGGATAGGAAAGGACATCATCAGTAGGGTATAATGTCTGTATCTGGAATCGTTATTGTCCTCTTCGGAGTGTTTTTTTTTTTTTTTTTCAACCTTAAAGGCAATAGATCTTGAAGCAATCTAAAAGCTAAAATAAAAACATATTTTATCTTCAGTCCTTTAAACTACATCTTTTTTTATCCAAATGGGCTCGCTGCTTCAGCAATTACCACTTAAGTTTTTCTCATTTCTCGACTTGGGAACTTAAATTCAAGTCTGAACCAATAGTAAAATTCTAGAAACAAAATTCTCTTTCAAAGATACATGAATTAATTTCCCTGGTATATCTATGGAAGATTATTTTTTATTCTGTTTCACCATACTTATTGAAAAAATATTAGAATTGTTTCCATAATCTGCATATCCAAACTAACAATAAATTGAATTTATTAAAAAATTTGATATACTTTTTTTGATAATCTGTGAACAAAATGACCAGTTATATATTTCATTTTTAAAAAAACTGATTACTTATTTTAGTTCAATTTAATTAGTGAATTTCAAATACAGTAAAACCTTGATATGATGGACTAATTCAGGCAAGGGGATGTCCGTTAAAGCTGATAGTCCATTATATAATAAAGTAGCTTTTCTGAATGTGTATGTTAAAAAATTGACAAATTAGTTAGTTTACTGGTTTTTACTTATGTAGACATGTTTGTGTAATTAAAATTAAGTATGTATGAAGAGTTCAATTTCACAGAAAAGTTTTCTATATGTATTACAGTAGTTTTAAATTTATACTGAATAGGTCTAGTAAATGCATGCATTCACCTGTCACTGTGAGTAAGCAAATGCACATGACTGGGCGTGGCTTAGCGCATATGAGAACCTGGCCTTGTGTTAAAACTGGTACAGAAAGTCACACCACATGACAACAAAACCAATTTCCATGCCCAGTGTGGTGTGATCACTTGCTAATCATTAACTGAACATTGTTTTCGAGCGGTGACTCTTGGATGTAAATACGTAGACTACAGTTGTAGATATGTAATATTTGTTTATGTCGGTGAAATTACTACAGTGCTTTTCCCCCCAACATATGGCCTATTTGATACAATTTTAAAAAATAACAGTGAATTAATAACAAAAAATAATATATTAATTTAATTATAAGCAAATCTTGGTTAAAAGCATTTTAAAATGAACAGGGTATTAATTTTCACTTATGACATACACACTGGAAATGTTGTCCGTTAAATCCAAAATCCATTACATTGAGGTCTGAAAATTGAGAGTTTACTGTAGGTTATTTAAAACAGACAGTCATAAATATATTTTGCATTTGATACATTTTCTCAATATGTATGACAACACAGAATACTGTATGAGAGGAAATAATGTCTAAAATGCAGTTCTTCAAGTACATTGTGAGCAAAATTTCTTTTATCAAACAATTTATGCCACCATATCTTGTTATGTCTTGTATAAAAATCTGATTTTTCGAAATTAGTAGACAATTATAAAAGAAGGGTGGTAAAAGCTTTATCCAGTATACCCAAACACATTATATTAATTTATACTGGGGGTAGAGGAGAGACGTCTTCTGGTTTAGAGCAGTCAAAGCATTATTTTAAAGGAACAACAGACTTTTATTTTTCAAATCACATTTCTGAATTAAAAATCATATGGTAATTTAAAAATTCCAATATGATTCCCCAGTCAAGGATTTTCTGTTTAGTAGGACATGTCCAACCTGTCAATCTGGATATTGTTCTCTTGCCATATCTGGGCCATGATGCAGTTCCCAACTCCACCCACTGCATAACTGGCGAAATTACATAGCCCTTTCCAAGCACTTTCCTCACATAAAAATAGGAACAATGACTATTGCTACCATAGATATGGATTTTTATGGTTAAATGAGATTATACATCAGGGCACAGATATTTAAAAAGAGTAAACGTTATCTTATCTGTAGTAGATTTTAAGGAATTAGTGAACGTACCATTATAAATGATGTTTGTTGGGCTGTATTCATGGAGTGTAACTCAGATTAAAGCAAGGGGAATTTTTTAAAAATTATTTTATTGTTGAAAGTATTACAGATGTCCCCCTTTGCACCCCTCCACCCATCTCCTACTTCACCCCACGCCTTCACCTGTCTATTATCTGTGTCCATGCACTATGCATATATGCATATAAATTCTTTGATTACTCTCTAAGGGAAGGGGGATTTTAAGACTATTAGAACTATCTTTCCTGGGACTAGTTATCAAATTTTAAAACAAACTATGAAGTTGGTGTATTTAAGTCATTCAGTTCATAAGTGTTACACCTTATGTCATTTCCAGTCTCCAGCACTGAAGATGTTATAGACAGGCACAAACACAGAACTATATCCATGGGAAGGGATGGGACATTTTTCCATGGAAGAATACTGGAATGTGTTTATGAACATTCTGCAGAATCTGTCAAATGCATGTGAATGGCTTTACCTCTTCAAATCATGTCTGTTGCTGAGAGCTGGGAGCAAGATCAACTACGTGCTTTGTGGGGCTCAGTGCAAAATGAAACTGGATTCCCCTCGTTCAAATAGGAGACGGGTGCTAGGAAAGGCACTAAAATATAAAATTCCTTTCTTATGTGGTCTTTCTCCCTCTTTCTCAACTGGAAAACATATATTTTAAATTTACTATTTAATGGCACAATCTTATGGCATGGGGATACCTGGAGGGCCACTGCAGACGATCACAGGTGCCCGGGGACCCTGTCTTGTGACTGAAGTTCTTGCATGGCCCATTGGCTGCCCATCCCCACCTGCTTCCAGGCACCAGACCAACATGTGAACCTCATAAAGAGCAAGGAAGTCATGCCAGGCTCCAACCAAGGTGGACTTACAATCCCAGAAGGCACTAGCTCTCTAGATCAGGGTGGTGAGAGGCTCATCTTACAAATCTCCTGTGGACTGTGCCAAGGTACTTGATGCCCATCTGGGTAGGAGTGATTCCCACCAAGTCCCATGGGGGTGAGCATCCCTCACCCCACCCTCTGGGAGCTGGTGACCAGGCTCCAGCTGGTAACTGAGGGCAGCCAAGGAAGGGGAGGGAGAGGCTGGTAACAGGTTCAGCAGAGGGAGATGGGACTGCGGCAGAGGACAGGTTCTAAGTCCCTGGGGTATGCTCATTTGTAAAGCACAAGTTCAAAAATGAAATGATTAAGACTCTCAGGACAGTAACCCACTTCTCATTAATCCCCAACTGCCAGCCTTTTTGTGCACAGAGCCCTCTGCCACTGCTCTGGTTGCAAAGCCGGGAACCCAGCACTGGCCTACGTTTCAGAGCCTGAAATCTGTACTCCTGGGCATCTGAGGAGGTGATGGATTATTCCTAGTGTTCAGGATGTACCTTCCTGGAGCATTAAGACATGCTGGGATGGTGGCATTTCATTTCAATTGCAAAAATATGTTTTTTTAAAAAGTTATATTTATGAATCAAAATCAAATAATGTCTTCTGAGTGAGGATTCCTTGGAGTAAACTCTGCAGATGTATGCTGGCCTGACCGTGACCTGGCTTCCCAGTCAGTCCAACACTGCCTTTTTGGATCAGCCCATGGGGAGATTTGTGTTTGTTACCCAACTGATTTTCCAGACTGCTATTCCCACTGCCCTCATTGACTAATGTGACTAAATGCTTTTCCTCCTGTTTCTGTAGATAGCCTATTAGGGTTTTTTGTGTGATTTAATTACATAAGGTGCTCCCCAGAATTCAGAGACAAAGTCAGAAAATACTTTTTGAAACTGAAACAATTAAGAATACATATAAAATATGTGAAACTAAGTGGAAAGATCTCAAGGGTGCTGTTTCGATTACTTTCCTCTTTAGAGAATTCTGCTCATTCTCTCATCCTCCACACACACTTCATACTGGGAGTATTCACTCTTGATCAAAGACCTCGTCCTTGAATGCTAAGGACATTGTTTTGTCACATCCCACTCACACTTAGCTGACACTTTGCATATATTCGAGAATTTTGCAGCTTACTCTAGGTCTTCCTTCTCCCATCAAGTCTCTCAAGTTAACCTGGCAACCCCAAGGGCAGTTTGCATGATCAATCCAGCCCCTTAGCCTTTTGATTGTTGTGGTGAAAGCATCATCTCCATTCCACTGCAGCAGCAACCCACAACTAAGGTCACACAGGAGAGCTAGTATCACTGATAGCTCTTTCCGTTTTGAAATCTTGGAGACCATTGCTCCTCTCTTACACAGCTTCCTGTTTATCTGGGTTGTTTACCAGCTTGCTCTCTACATGTGCTCTTCCACACCCATCACAATTCCCAGTCACTTGCCTCCCCCCCTTTTTTCGATAGAGTGGAAGGGAGGGAGAGAGAGTGAGAGAGAGAAATATCGATGTGAGAAAGACACATCAATTGGTTGCCTCCCACACGACCCCAACTGGGCTGGGGATCAAACCCACAACAGAAGTATGTGCCCTTGACAGGGAATTGGACCCGAGATAATTCGTCTGAGGGCCATCGCTCTAACTGCTGAGCCAGACTGGCCAGGGCTGACCTGTTTTCTTCTTCACCACAACCACCTTGCAAAATTTCAACTTTGATTCTGCTCACACCATCCTTGTCTGTTTCTATGCCTTATAAATGGCATAATGAAGGGGGGAAATCTAACTGGATGATGGAGTTTTACTTCAAATTCAGTTTCCAGTCTTCAGCTGAGCAGGACCTTCATTGCTCCCCAGGTTTTACTGTTTAGCCACACCCTGCTTTTTCACCCATTCCCTGGATGTACGCTCACATTTTGTCAATTTCCTCATGCACTTGACTATTTAAGCACTCATTCAGGAAACTACTTTCCTAATTCACAGAAAAACAAGAAAATGAAAATCTCCACACATTTCTTTCCCTTTCCTCTTGAAACAACAAAGCTATATGTGTCTCTACTAACTCCTCTATGTAAAATTATCTAATCACATGAGTTTCGGGTTCCTGCCTGTCTGATTAAAATGGAGTAAGGAGGATGAAATATATTCTCTTGCCTGAACAACTGAAAGTATGGATAAAATCTCTGAAACAATGATTTTCTAAACATCGGACATCAGGAAATGAAAAGCAGTGAAACATGAGAGACCGGAAGCAAATGAAATGGGCACAGGAAGAATCCAGCAGACTCACTGAGCTGAGGAACAGCTCTCCGAGAAACCTGAGTTCACTATGAAGGCAGCAGAGGGAACATGTGCGTGGAAACGAACAGAGGATTTGTAGAGAGTCCTTCTCCAGTCTTCAGCGGAGTAGTGATTGGCAGATGTTTTTGAGGGAACTATTGAGGTGGGGAAAAGAATCCCCCTAAAAAGCCTAGAAAAAAATAGTAGCTAGAGCTCACGCAGGGCTGGGAAGAGTATCTGTTTCCCAGCTAGACTGAACGACCTCATAGCATGTGTGATATTGAGTAGAGTACTCAGAAGTCTTATCTCAGTAGTGAGGAATTATCCCAAGAGTAAATGCTGCTTTGGTCCCACTTAACAAGTCTTAAGAGAAAGATCTAAAAGGATCGAAGCACTTAAAATAAGTTAACTGTGTTCCAGAACAAAGGTCAAGTATAAATATAAGAATACAAAAATATATAGTCCTCAACAAGGTAAAATTCAAATGGATGGCATATAATAATTAAAAAATAATTGTAAGGCATCCAAAGAAGCACAACAATATGACCTATAAAAAGGAGAAACGCCATCAAATCAAAACCAACTCAGAACTGATACAGATGCTAGAATTTAAAAAACAACATTTACATACTTAT
Source organism: Tadarida brasiliensis (assembly GCA_030848825.1). Classification (NCBI taxonomy): domain Eukaryota; kingdom Metazoa; phylum Chordata; class Mammalia; order Chiroptera; family Molossidae; genus Tadarida; species Tadarida brasiliensis. The sequence continues at coordinate 85,167,243 of CM061258.1, read as the reverse complement.
TTTAGCTATATTACATATACTGTGAAAGCTAGGTGAGAAATTAATCATGAGACATGGAAAATATAAACAAGACCTAAATGGAACTTCTAGAAATAAAAACTACAATGTCTGAGAAAGTCACTAGAGGCATTAATGGGAGATTAGATATTACAGAGGATAATGTTAGTAAATTTAGAGTTAGTAATGTTAGTAAAACTCACCAGATTAAAAAACAAACAAACAAAACACCCCACCCCAAACAATAAAACCACAAAAAACATTAAGCCTGTGGAACAGCTTCAAGTGACCTAATACACGTGTAGCCAGAGTTCCTAAAAGAGTAGGAAACAAAAAATTTATTTGTAGAAAATATCACTAAATTGATGGAAATTATTAACTCACAGATCCTAGAAGCTAAGGAAACCTCACACATACACACACGAGTTTCAACTTCTTCATATTTGTGGATGACTTTCAACTAGGTAAGACACATCTCCTAGATTTTCTTTTTTTAAATATCACTAACAGCCCTGGCCGGTTTGGCTCAGCGGTTGGAGAGTCAGCCTGCGGACCAGAGAGTCCCGGGTTCGGTTCCTGCTAGGGGCACGTACAAAAATAAATAAATACAAAATAAATAAATATCACTAACAACCTGTGAGACATCTTCAGCTGGACTTCCTGTATATACTTTAAAGACAACATGGCTAATCATTCACTTGTTTGTCAACCAGTATTTACTGAGATACTGGTATGTTCGCGACACTGCAATAGGGATAAAAATCACATAACTGATAATAAATGGTTTTCGACCTCGAGGAGTCCACATCAGACATGTGCACGATATTTAAAATACAATGTGCTAAGTTCCATCCATAATGGTCATGACTATGACTAAGAGATAAAAAGTCCCACAGATGAAGGCATAACTGAATCTGACTCGAGGGAGTGAGTCAAAATGTAGTATTATTTCCATTACACGCTGGCAATTGACTATTGCAATTAAGAGGTTATTTGTGACAGCTTGGCAGCAAAGCCTCACAGGTGGAGGGCCTTTACTCTGCGGCGTGACCCGGCCGTCCCGCCGCTCGGCCCCAGAGGGCGCTGTTTCCCCGTCCGGAGACGCGCCTGCTGCCGCTGGAGTCCCAGTCACAGCCAGACTTCTCCAGGTGAGGAGCGGACCCTGGCACGGGAGGCTTTTGGGGGGACAGGCAACGGCTGCGACGGGGCAATTTGGGTGAGGGGACTTGGCGACACAATCGAGGGGTCAAAACGGAGTCAGAGGACTCCGCGTGGGGAAATGTGGGGAGGGGGCCTAGCAGATGGGGGAATGGAAGCAGATGGGGGTGGGGGTGAATCCGGGAGGTTGGGGAGGGTTTTAGAGGAAGGTGGTCTTGGGCTGTGGGAACTTCTTAGCCAGGAGAGGCGGGGGAGCCCCAAGAGTAGAGAAATGCGAGGAGGAGGCTTGTGTCTGGAGAGACGCTGGCTGGTGGTTGGGAAGAGTCCAGCGTCCAGATAATTTGGGGGAAGATGTAGAAGCGAGATGTGTTGGGAAAAATAAATAAATCAGGCATTTGTGACTTTGACAAAATGTGTTCCCTAAAATGGTTAAGAAGTCAAATTACAGTGGGATGAACAGAGACTAGGGTATAAAGAAATGGGAATAGGAAATACAAATTCATTTTTCCCCTAGGTGCAAAGCTATGTAGGAACATTAGAGATGGGACAGTCACCAGATTAGAATGTGGGGATAATAACGATACACACCCTCCCCCAAAGGGGAGAACCTTAATATTGTATAAGCATCATAGGGTCGAAAGTGGTAGTGCTTACCGATATCTGAATTCCTGTTTCCTTCCTGGCAACACCATTATACCACTTTTCCCAAACCCTTGTCGTAGGTGGGGCCATGTCACTGAGTGCCGACCAGTGAAATTTGGGCAGAAATTATGCACAGCAATGTCAGATATGGCCGCTAAATTCTCTCATGGAATACTTCATATTCTCTTTTCTTTTCTGTTCTCTCTGGATCCAGACAAAGACGCTTAGAGGTGGTGGAACACAAAACAGAGAAATCCTTGGTGTCTTAATCACAATGTGGACGCTTATCTACTGACACCTAATGGTACTGTGACTTGGGTATCTCTGATTTCTATTTCTCTAAGCCTGAGGATATTTATTTTACAATGTTGCAGATTGTACTAGTGTTCAAAACCAGAGCTTCTAAACTCTTTAAGAGATTTTAATAATTCTTTAATGTTTTATTGCAATTTCCAAGTATATTCTTCTATTTACTTGTAATTTACTTTCAATAGTTCCGACAGTCCCCAGAGTTAACATTTGTGTAGATGCCAGTGGGATGGATGGGTGCAGAGACAGGCAAGCCAGACCCCATGCACTGCTCCTTGGAGGAGCCCCTCCTCTCTGCTTCCCCTCTGCTACTTCTGAGGATCTGCACCCAGGTCCTGGCTGGATTTTTCCCTGGAGCCCTTGGATGCCCCCACATGTGCTAGTTGCTGCTGAGTGTACATTCTTGCTCATAGTCACAGTCCATTGTTCCGTAAGACTTCACTTAGAAACACAGGTCCTAAGATGAAATTATTAAGAGTTTCAAGAAGGCAACAAACTAAGTGTGAAGGTCCCTTTTGAAGATGGGGCCCTGTGTGGCTGTGTGGATTGCAAGGTTATGAAGCTGTCATAATTACAGAGGTGGCTCACGTTTTGGTGCTATTTGATCTAGAGGTTTGTCATGTCAGGGTCTCATTCTACTTTTCTGCACTTTTCTCTGTATTTCCATTCTGCCTTCCTTCATGTATTGGTTCCATTCTTTTACTGGCTTCCTGCATGGAAGCAAAGTGGCTACAGGAGTTCCAGCTCTCTTATCCATACATTGCACACTCCATAGCAGAAGAGATTCTCACCAGACATGGGTTACATTGTAATATGTCCAGGGGATGAACTCCCTCATGGGCTTAGTCTAGCTTACCTGCTTCACCACAATAGCAAGTTTTCCTGGAACCACACGGCTCCCAGTGTAGACACTGAGAACTGCTGAAAAGTAGGAATTGGTATTATGGAAGAAATCACAAATGTCCACTACAAAATCTTTCTTGAACCAAGGACTGACTGACAGATTGGAATATTTCATCCTAGGAAAGGATTTGTATATCCACCTCTTTTTTCCAAAATCTTAACTGAGATTTTAAATAATAATCATATAGCTGCTGTCTAGATAATTATAATATGGCAGTTGTTAAAAAATTTGTAACGAGACGAATCCTGTGGCTTACTTAGGGATGCTGAAAGGAAGTACTTGGTACCAACAATATTATTAGTATTTTTCTAGCACTACTGGAGGAAGACGTATCAGGGCTTCGAATGACCAGTACTGATTATATTCTAGATATGTGTATCTCTGAAGATATAAAGGATAAAATACTAGCCTGATGGAAATATCCTTCAAGCAAAATTTTCTGTTATTCTGTGATTAATAGGCAGCTTCTCTTATATGATTTGGTTTCATAAAGAACCTATACATCAGAAGGAAGTGTTCTATACAAATGAATAGTAGCTATTAATAAATTACCAATCTAGCTTAAAATAAGTCCTTTTAAAGATTTCTTGTGTGTTCCATTTTCTAAGAAATTGAATGCCATTCAGGAATTGAAAAACCAAAGAAAAGAACAAAATTAGAACAAAGAAACAAGTAAACGAAAAGATCTTGATGACATTCTCAATTTGTATAGCTGAGGACCTGACCCTTGGTAACTCAATGCATTTGTTTGTCCATTAATTAATTCATTAATTAATCAATATGACACATTTACTGGGCACACTAATGTTCTAAGCTTTGTGCTGAGATGCAGAGCAGCCTAATCTGATGGAATGGACCTTTGATCATCAACTCTAAGTATCTTTCATTTTTCTAATGATCTTAAACAACAAAACCTAGTCATTTTCCCTGATTTCTATGCTTCACCACCAAATTTCAAATATTCTATTGTACAAGTTTAGCTGTGATTATATTTACTAACTAATTTCTTCTGGGGAATGGTACTGAAAGTACACAGTTTAAACATTATATAAAATGTTATCATAGTATTTCTGTATTTATCTAGAATTTTACATTACATAAGAAAAGCAGGCATGTAATGAAGAATTTATGTATTTGATTTGATTATTAAATAATACAACCTAATTTGATTAATTTCAAAGGCACTTATTTTTTACTATGGTAGCCAATGAATATCAGTTTGGGGGGTTGGTTATTCTTAGAAAATAAAGATATGTTTCTCCTTGTCAAATCATTCTGTGTTTGTGTATTCAATTAGCAAGACAAGCAATTACTGCTATTTGAATCTGGCAACTAGCCACTATTTTTAATTGAAATGGTATTTTGCAAAATAAAGAGCATGAAATTATACAAGGAAGTGGTGTTGATGTTTACAGGAGTGAGCTATGAGGAATGACAATGATATATTTTAACATACTTAAATTTTCCAAATTAGCAGTTGATAAAATTGCTGTGAATATTACACCAAGTTCATCTGTTTCTTGGAGAAACCTAAAGCATATGAGGGCACTTTTAAGATGCTTTTAAAAAGACAAATGCATCATAACAATAATATGACATGAAAGTTGCAGGGAGACTTGATTTAAGTAGAAATTGTAGGGCTTCAGAATATGATCGACTTGGATGATCCCATCTTGGATACCATATAGGTGAGTGACCTTGATTAAGTGTCATAAACACTATAAAGCTTCAGTTCTTTCATTTCTAAATACTCGATACCAGATTTTATATTACAGATTTTTTTGAGTGTGTGTGAGGATTAAATGAGATTATGTCTGGAAAAATCCTGTTCCTGTGTCTGGCATGTAGATAATCAATAAATGGTGCATCCTATTTTTATGTTTGCTTATTGGGAACATGTCGACAGAAATGTGTGGACAAACTGATACTTGTATTAAAAAGTTTTACATTGTACTGAAGTAAATATATAAATGATATATATTGTACTTAATATATATCAGTATTCAAACCCAGAAATATACTTCCCTCAATTTGTTTCATGTAGATTCTCCTTCTGTTCAGTTTTGTTCTGACAATAAAAGAAAAATTTAAGTTCATCTTTTACATCTTCCTAACTCATTCATGAGTATTATATAGAATAATCAGACTCAAAGGTCATCCACTCTATATTTGAGCACTTTTAGGGATGGAGAGCTCAATATATTTCAGAGTAGCTTAGTCTGTTGTAACAATCCAATTATTCAAAATTTCTTTAACAGTTACTCTTAATTTTGTTTCTAGTCATTTTTCATTTATTATAGACCTGCCTTTGTGTCTTCCAACCTTCAAATAGAGGACATTAATAAAAGCATGTATGTAATTTAAAATTTTAATTACTTTGCAGGTACACACGGCAGAATCAATTTATAAACATCAATGAAAACATATTTTATGCAGTTTTTAATGTATCACCAATTTAATAGCCATCATTTTAGTAGCATATCATTAAATATTATTTCCCAACTTGTGGAAAGTATGTTTCAGTTAATGTTACTAGTTCATAAAAATTTTTAATACTATCTCTAACTCATTTTAAAAATGTAATTTTGATTAATAAAAAGTGCTTTTAAATGGCATCATAAAGAGTAATCTAATAGAACTAGGTTAAAGCCAACAAAGTAGTTAAGAAATTTGTCTATCTTATCCTAAAAATTCACTGAAGAAAATTCGTAGGTTTTAAGCAAATCATTAGGAAGCATTATCATTAGGGATGTGGTATGGAGACATACATTTAGAGTGTATATTTATCTAGCTATCAATAAAGGTAGAATAAAATATACTCAAGTAATTTCAAGAATAATATATTTTTCTTGATTGTTACATCTATTATAAAAAAATTAAACTGATAATGTGACATTGAGATTAAGTATTAAATAGAACATTCATGAAAATATGAACAAAAGGTATAAATAGTGTGAAAAATGGTCCATATGTTCCTTTACATAATGTTTGCAGTTAGTGTTCATAATGTCTACAGAGTTATTCAATTTTAATATTCCATAATGAGCATTATGTTCTCGGCATTTAAAAAATATTTGCACACCTCCTGCAAGATAAAAAATAAATTGTTCTTGTTCTTAATTTGACATGATATTTGTTCCCAGTTTGACTTGTAAACATCTGTATCCCCTCAAGTGTTCTACTTCCTTGATGTATGTTGGATCAAAGAATGCCAGAAGTGGACAATAAAATATTACTAATTCTACTCTTGTTCTCCTACTAATACAAGCTAAAATTAACTCATTCTTTTATTGCCAAACTTCTGTATGTTTTATACTTCACAAGTCTCTTTTCAATAAGTGATTACTTTGTCTAGTATACCCCAAACTGTGCTTAATTTAGTTGCAATTATCTTGAATGTGAACGTAGACCTTGGCTTTCATCAAAATCTATTCTTGTTGGCCTTCTATATTATTCACTATAGGAAATCTGTCTATCTATCTATCTATCTATCTATCTATCTATCTATCTATCTATCCATCCATTCCTTTTTTTAATTTCTTTTTATGAATTTATTTTTGTTACAGATGTTTCTCCTTTTCTCCCCACTGACACCCTCCTCCCCATCCCCCCCACCCCGTCCCCAGGTTTGTTGTCCATTCTTTATAGATATAGTTGTATCCTCTATATCTCTACAGAGAATAATATTAATTTTACACATCAATTTGATTGAATCACAAGGTACCCAGATATTTGATTATTATTTCTAAGTGTGTCTGTGAGGGTGTTTCCTGATGAGTTTAACATTTGACTCAATGAAACAGATTGTCCTTCCCAGATGGGTGGAGATCATCTAATCCTTTGAGGGCCTGACTAGAACAAAAGGTGGAGGAAGGGAGAATTTGTTCCTCTGCCTGACTGGTTGAACTGGGACATGGTCTTCTGTCTTTGGACTGAGATTTACCCCATTGGCTTCCCTGGTTCTCAGGCATTTGGACTTAGACTAAATTATACTACCAGCTGGATTTAACACCACCTGCATTCCTGGGTCTCCAGCTTACAGATGGCTGATGGTGGGACTTTTCCACCTCCAGAGTTGTGTGAGCCAATTTTAAAAAGTAAATATATAAGATATTTTAAATATGGTAATATTTACGAATATACATATGTGTGTGTATATATGTACTCTTATTGTTTCTGTTTCTCTACTGACTAATACAAATATATACATTATAGATATATATTATATACATATATATTATACCTATTAATAAGTAATATATTGCATATATTAATGTATATAAGGTATATACATATTTATATTTTCAGGCAAGTTTCAGCAGTGAAATAGATCAGTGATTTGGGTGAAGGTATTGAAGCTATACATGTTTAAGTAAGGCCTCAGGCAACAGGCCTTCATGTGTTGAAAAATCTAAGTTTGGAATAAACAAAAAATCTTAAAGGCTAAAAATGGAAAGAAATGAAAATTACTGAAATCATTTGTACAGAGATGTCAAAAGTTTTCTAAGTGGACAGAAAATTACATTAATTTTAGTAAAAATAAATATATGTAAATTATTTTAAGTAATTGATTTTCTCTATAAGGGGGATTTAATTTTCTAATAAGAAATGAAATGAGTTGTTTTTTATTTCCTTAAGATATTCTAGTATACACTTTTCATCAAAAAGTCCAATTTTGTTCCATCGATCATCAGAAATAATATGGGAAACAACCCAGAAAACATTGTCTTATATTATTTTATTTTTGATTAGCTTTAACAAAAAGTCAGGAGCAGTACAAAAGCTCTCAGGTTCTGTGGAAAATCAAGTAGGAACCACGCTTCAAAGGTAAAACTGGAACCTCATGTTCACCAGGACTCTCCTCCCCATCCATTTCTACTTTCTTCTCGTCTGTTCTCAACTTTATTTTGCAAACAGTTTCCCTTGATATGGTTGGGAAAATGACTATCAATAGCCAATCCCAGTTTAGGTAATGTTTCCAGAAAAGACATCATCTCTTCTTTAGTTTTTTTTAGAACAGTCTTGGACTCTGCTTAGTGTCCCCTGCTCCCATACCAATCCATCATCCAGGATAAATGGTCTAATTCATGATGATCAACCATGTATCAATATTTGTACCCTGAAACCAGGGACTTGGGGAATGTTTATTATTAGGAAGAGAAGGAAGAGGAAAGATATAGCAGGTGGCCAAAAAACAAAAACAAAACAATAGACACTACGCTCCAGTATATAGTAATATACTGAATGCAGTGTATCTAAATCTGGGTTACTGATATGATTCCGGATAACACATTTGAACAAATACATAACAGAGGTTCGATTAAAAAGTATCATTGTGATGTGAATGTTTATTGCCCCAGACATCAGGGGTCCTAGACCCCAGTTTAGTCCCTTCATATTCATAAGGCCTTGGACAAATCACCTAAATGTTCCTTATTTCTAAAATGAGAATGTTACTAATAGAAATACTCAGTTTTCTTCTTCAACATGTCTTTTTGTGTAGTTCAAGGAAGGCAAAATAAAATGGTAAAGGGGAGAAAGGTTTATAGACCTAAACCATTTTGAATGTCTGTTTCTTTCTATCTATCTATCTGTCTATCTATCTATCTATCTATCTATCTATCTATCTATCTATCTATCTATCTATGTCCATCTCAAATAATCCTGAATATTATAGCATTTAAAATGATTGGTATCTTTTCTGTAATTCTTCAGTGACATTTATGGAGGACAGAGTCTATTAAACATTATATATAGTTAAATTATATGTTAAGTTTCCTTAGTTAATAATTTTACTTCTTGGTTTAACTGTTATAGTTTTGGGACTTGAACTAGAGTTGTACAGTTTTACTATGCTGAATTACAAATTTTGCTGCTATGCAGAGTTTTCAATAAAATCTTGATTCCCCCAAGACTCTTTACAATTACTCTGAACTCTACAAAGTACCTCTGATCAATAAAGTAGCATCTAATCTGACTTGCCCAGTAGTATGCAACCTCCTGTTTCCAAATTTTCTAAACATACAGAAGTCATCCATGTTAGGAAGTCTGAGGGGTCTTTGCTCTTTCTTTGTCCCTGCTACGTACTTTAGAACGCTCGGGGTTAAAATGTCTTCATGGAATTGCCCAAGACTGTACATCTGAAACCAAGTTTCTCAGTGGAGAAAGCTGCATGTCTAAGAGCAGGAGGTAATTGGTGAGTAGTACTTCAGTTCTTTTTATATTATAACAGAACACTTATTAGTTCCTTATACTTCATTTTGGCTAAAATTAGCATGCTCACTCCTGTCTCAGAAATTTCCTTTGTTGTCGCTTGGGGTGAAAGAGAGAGAATTTTGTGGTATGTGTAAACAGGGATTAATTTAATTTTAGGCAGATCCACATTTTGCAGTGTGAGTGAGCTTTGCAAAGGATTATAAATACGATGAAGCTGGATACAGCTTAACATCTTGTTTTTTTGAGTCTCATACTTTTTTGAAATATTACTTATTAATTTTTGGTACTCAGCATCATGAAGAAGACATCAAAGTCAATTGAGAAATTAGTGAAATTTACTTTGAACTGAATGTTGAAAATGTCTCTCACCTATTGGAATAGGAATTTAGTTGATGTGGTTCTCTCAAACACATCTCTATCTTCTTTGCAAAATAACAATCGTCTTGACTAGAGCATGTTAAAATAGTGCTCATTACTTGGGACATTGTGTTCATTTAGACTCCCAGCATTGTTCATTACTTGACTGGGAAGTATTTATTTGGTAGCAGCCTATGAACTAACTCTAAAGTAGATAAGTTTAGTGGAGGCAGGAGTGTGTGTGTGGGGGATGGGGGAGAATGGATCAAGAAGCCTAACATACATCAGTGGCTAGAAATGATATAATAGGAAATCACAATCCATCATACTCATCCTAGGTTTAAGCTTTAGCTATTTCCGTGGTTTAAAAAATAGTTTGGGGAGATTCAACTTTATCCAAAATCAATTTACAACTCCCCAATTTTTTTAAAGCCTTCACAGAGGGAGACATGAATTTGACACCTCTATTAGAGCTGCCCTTCTGAGAATATCAGGAATCGACATATCAGTTTAATAAAGAGTAGATACACACACACACACACACACACACACACACACACACACACACACACACATACACACACATATATCTCCAATCAATGCAACACCAAGGTTTGGGATGGAATAGAATAAGTTGCAGATTTTCTTTCAGAAGGCTAATAGCAAGGATCTGTTAACTCATGGGATGTTGACAGGTGTTAGAATAGAAGATATCATTAAAATAAAAGAGATCACATCTGTTTTCAGTATCTCTGGGTTGAAAGTGTAGAAACACTTGAAATCTTTATAAGTCTTGACTAGTCAAAGCATAGAGGAAAGGACTGTGGGCCATAAAGAGTTATAGCTTCCTTAGAACCAGAACAGCAGAAAGGGAATCAGTACTACATGTGTATATAAATTGATTCAGTTGTCTTGTGACTATGACCGTGAGCTGTCTGAGATTAGAATCGAAACTATCCTATCACAGCTGGAGCCATTAGAATGGTCTTAGGTGGGATTTAGAAGGGGGGGGGTGGTGGAATCTAAATTTGAATCTTGAGGCTGTCTTTCAAATTATAGAAAGTCCTTAGAGGCTTGCTTCCAACAGAAAATTGTACAAACCAGAAAAGAAAACACAAGTTTGACTACAGGTGTGCTTAAAAGATAATGCTCATTCAGTCAGTATTTAGGTGTAATTTTAAACGAACAAATTGAATGGTTCTTGTGATCCTATAGGAGTCTAAAGCTCTAGATAGGATAATGTGGTTTGTGAACAATTTTCAGAAAAGAACATATGTATATATATGCATATAAAAAAAAGAAATGTAAGAAAGATATTAAAGACATAAATTGAGTAAATAGTTGAAAACTTTGTTATGGTCCTAAAAAACTCATTCTGGTTTCAGTAATTTTAAGAGATTTTCTATATGTTTTATTAAAAACATTTTTCCTTAATTAGTTACTATTTAACTTTTACTATAGCCTACATAGTTCATTTTCTAGATATATAAAAACTAACACCATACTTCTCTGGCCATTTTGGCTTTATTCTAAATGGATTTTCCCTTTTATATAAATAAAATAAATTTAGGGCCATTATTCTCTTGATATCATTACTTTAGCAGTTGCTATGCCCAGGTTTTGGCTACCCAGCTTTGTTTAGGTTAGATTCTCAGGAGCAAGAGGAAAAAAAATAGTGTAATGGCTGAAATACAGACCAGGCACCTGCTGTCAAATAAAATTAACATGGAATAAATCAGCCCTGCCTGTGAGTCAGAAGTTTAACTTCCCCTTGGCTGTCTGGAGAGCATAGCACAGCACCTGAGACATCATTATGGGGATGCTTTTTAAAACGAGAACCACTGCCCTTTTGTATCAGATGCCAAAGCATTTATGCTATATCTGGGATTTTTTAGGCTTTCTATGGTCACTGGTTGGTATGATCTTTGTAGAATTTATTTATTATTATTTGTCTCTTACCCATTATTCACATTTTCTACCAAGTTTAATGAGAGATTTTTAACTATGCATGTTACCTTTATATGTAGATTTAAAAAAAATAAGTGATATGTTTTGCTACATAGATTTTATGAAAGGCATCCAGTTTTTTTTTTTTTATTAATTTATTTTTGTTATAAATGTTTCTTCCAGTTTTATAAAGTAAGAAAAAAAATTTATGGACCAATTGGCCAAAACATTCTCATTGCAAAATGTAATTTTTGTCAAAGTAGAATCATATCCTTTATACTGAGCCATTTAAAATAATATAGTAATAATCATTTAATTTGGGGCATGTACTATATGTAAAGCCCTTTTCTAGACATGATGAGATTAAAGATGATGAAGGAGTCAACCCTACCCTCTAGATATTTGTAATCTAATATGATCAAGAAAAATAATACAAGGCAGTATTTTAATAATTTAACAATAAAAAGACATGATTTAAGTGATATAATATAGAGGTTCTCAAAGTTTATTTCTTGAATCAGCAGTATTAGTACCACCTGGGAGCTTATTGAAAATGCAAATTCTCAGGTTGTACCTCAAACCTACTCATTCAGAAACTGTGATGAGTTCAGAAATACGGCACAGAAATCTGTGTTCTAACAAGCCCTCAAGACGATTCTGTTGTATGGTCCAGTTTGAGGATCACTTTGCAATATATTTATAAACAATATATTCAGGGAGGGAAGGGGGAGGGAGAGAGAGGGAGGGAGAGAATATATATTTTATGGAAAGGAAAACATCTTGGTGAGGTAATTTTGAACTGGACTTTTCAAGGGAAAGTAATAAAGGATTTAAAAATTGTTAAATACCTCCTATGTGCCAGAATATTCATTTATTTATTTTTAAATTAAAAATATTGGGCCGACACTGGTTGGTAGGATCATATAGGTTTTAAGTGTACATTTCTAGGATACAGGATCTGTATATTGCATTGTGTGCCCACCACCCAAAGTCAAATCTTTTGTCATCATATATTTGGCCCCCTTGACCTTTACTACCCCACCACCCCCTTTCACTCTGGTAACAACCATATTTTTGCCTGTCTATGTCTGAGTTTCAGTTTTGTATCCCACACATGAGTCAAATCATATGGTTCTTAGCTTTTTCTGTCTGACTTATTTCTCTTAGTGTAATATTTTCAAGGTCCATCCATGTCGCAAATGGCAATATTTCATCTTTTCTTATGGCTGAGTAGTATTCTATAGTATACAGTATACATGTACTACATCTTCTTTATCAAATCCTCTATTGAAGGACACTTCAATTGTTCTCTTGTCTTGGCCACTGTGAATAATGCTGCAATGAACATAGGCATGCATATATCTTTGCAAATAAATTTTTTCAAATATTTTGGGGTAGATACCCAGAAGAGGGATTGCTGGGCCATGTGGTAACTCTATTCTTAAAAATTTTTTTCTTTCTTTTTTTTTAGTTTTATTAATTTATTTTTGTTACAGATGTTTCTCCTTTTTTCCCCATTGACATCCTCCTCCCCATCCCTCCCACCCCATCCCCAGCTTTGTTGTCCATGTCCATCAGTTATGCATACATGCATATAAGTTCTGTGGTTTATCTCTTCCCTCCTCTCCCACCCCCTCTTCTGAGGGTTGTCAGTCTGTACCCTACTTCTATGTCTCTGGGTCTATTTTGTTCATCAGTTTGTTTTGTTCATTATATTCCACTAATAAGTGAGATCATGTGATATTTGTCTTTCTCTGCTTGGCATGTTTTGCTTAGGATAATACTCTCCAGGTCCCTCCATGTCATCTCAAAGGATAAGAGATCTTTCTTTCTTACAGCCGCATAGTACTCCATTGTGTATATTTACCACAGCTTTTTTATCCATTCGTCCACTGATGGACACTTGGGCTGTTTCCAGATCTTAGCTATTGTAAATAGTGCTGCTATGAACATGGGGGTACATATATTATTTCTGATTGGTGTTTCAGGCTCCTTAGGGTATATTCCTAGAAGTGGGATCACTGGGTCAAATGGCAGTTCAATTTTTAATTTTTTGAGGAACTTCTATACTGTTTTCCATAGTGGCTAAACCAGTTTACTTTCCCACCAGCAGTAAATGTTCCTTTTTCTCCACAACCTCTCCAACACTTCGTATTACCTGTCTTATTGATAATAGCCATTCTAGCAGGTATGAGATGTTATCTCATTGTAGTTTTGATTTGCATTTCCCTAATAGCTAGTGAAGTTGAACTTCCTTTCATATATCTGTTGTCCATTTGTATGTCTTCTTGGGAGAAATATCTGTTGAGGTCTTCTGCCCATTCTTTAATTGCATTATTTGGTGTTGAGTTTTATGAGTTTTATATATATATATATTTTGGATATTAACTCCTTGTTGGAACTGTTTGAAAATATTTGTTTGGTTGCCTTTTAGTTTTGTTATCTGTTTCTTTTGCTGTGCAGAAGCTTTTTGATATAGTTCCATTCATTTATGTTTGCCTTACTTCCCTTGCCTTTGGGGTCATATTCATAAAATATTCCCGATGACCACGGTCCATAAGTTTAGTACCTATGTTTTCTTCTATGTAATTTGTTGTTTCAGGTCTTATATTTAGGTCTTTGATCCATTTTGAATTAATTTTTGTACATGGAGACAAACTGTAATCTAGTTTTATTCTTTTGCATGTGGCTTTCCATTTTCCCAGCACCATTAATTGAAGAGGCTTTCTTTTCTCCATTGTGTGACTGGGAATCGAACCTGTGACCCTTTGGTTTGTGGGCTGATACTCTAACTACTAAGCCAAACCAGCCAGGCCAAATGCTGGTTTTTTTTTTTAGCATCTATTGATAAGATCATATGATTTTTGTCCTTTGTTTTGTTAATGTGGTGTATCACATTGATCAGTTTGCATAAGTTAAACCATCCTTGTGCTCCTGAAATAAACCCGACTTGATCCTGATGTATTATTTTTTTAATATATAGTTATATTTGATTTGCTAGTGTTTTGTTTAGGATTTTAGCATCTGTATTCATCAGAGATATTGGTTTGTAGTTTTCTTTTTTTGTGTGTTATCCTTGCCAGGTTTTGGTATCAGAGTTATGTTGGCCTCATAAAATGTGTTAGGAAGTATTGCCCCTTTTTCAGTATTTTGGAAGAGCTTGAGAAGGACAGGTTCAAATCTTCTTTGATGATTTGGTAGAATTCACTAGTG